>OX637781.1:0-2400000 GCA_951802395.1 Volvariella surrecta | reverse complement strand
ACGTCCACAGTCCTTAACGCTCTGTCTACCTTGTCTTCATTGCAATTCAAATCTAGTTGAGAACGAACCACTAATTCCTGCCGACTCCAAAATTCTGCTAACAACCCATTCGGCTTTGTTTCCTGAAGCCACTACCACCGTACACACTGGGCTCAACACGTTGGCAAATCACCGCTATTTTGACCGTCCAGAAGTCCTCAAAGCGTACAGAGAACAGTTAATCATCGAAACGCCCGAATTTACCAACGTTGCAGATATTCCAAGCGTAGGAGGGAGATTCAGGCCTAGAGTGTCGGAGGATGTTCGTCCATCATTTCATCCATTAGCTCCATAGACTGTTTTAGCTTACTTTGTTTCTTTACTCCTCCATCTTCCCCAGCATACTGCAGACACATCCGATGCAGCGTACGAGAAGCGCCATCGGAAGTACGAAACTTTCGAAAAACGGCAACGCCTTCGAGAGAAGGAGAAGCTGAAACATGAACAATACAAATTGAAGGAGCGCATTGACCAACTACGCGCCATGGATAGCTCTGCGTTTCTATCTTTACCAGCGTCGTCATTTCCCCATCCAAGCGCAGCAGGAGAGGGCTCAGGCTCGAGTTTACCAGGAAGCCACGTAAACGGAGCTGCTGCCCACAATGAAGGCGAACGACGGAGAAAAGAAATGCTAGATATTGCTCTAACGCTAGAGGAACGATACAGAATGCTGCTGCCTCCCGATCGACTAAAGAAGCCACCGAATCAACCTGCAGCAGTAACTCCTGCTATATCAGCAAGTCCCGAGCCCGGGAAGGAACCCGACCAAGCACAGATTGTGGAAGAGGAGGAGGCTGAAGAAGAAGAAGCAGAAGTAGAAGAAGTTGAGCCCCAAGTTGAAGAGCCAATAACGGAGGTTGTAACGAAGGAAGTGGAAAAGCTCAAACTCAAGATTCGCTTCCCCCCAAGACTTGGTCAACCAACACCACCAATACAGTCACCTGCCAAGGACTCACCCAGAAAGTTCAAAGGTCCTCAAGCTGCAACCCCAGTATCACCATCGACGCGGCGTACTAGAAGCACTGCCTCAACCATCCCAGCCGAACCCCCGTCCCCTGCTAGGCAGTCGTCTGGTGCTCCAGAGGCTCCTTTACGCGTCGTACCCGAGGACTCGCAGCCGATTCCCGTTCCCGTTCCTATTACACCGTCCTCCTCTGCTCCAATTGAGAAGGCGAGTACTCACGAAGCTGCAACACCACAAGAAATAGCCCCCGACGCTGATACTGTGGCAAGACCTCAAAAACGCCTCAAGCCTACCCCACCTGGTCCCGAGCCCTCATCACCTTCGCCAGCGACTCCTCGTGAACCCTCGCTACCACCTGTGGCTCCTATGGAGTCCATATCGTCTTCAATGCAGGTAGCAGTACATACTGCTGTTGCTCATCAGCTGGGAGAGCCCAAGGTCCAGCGACCTTCTACCCCAGTACCTGATCGCCCCACGAGTTTACTGCTTCTGGCTGCAATTCGAAGCAATAAGGCTCGTCAAACAGTCATTCGTCACACAATGGCATTTGGAACCAAAGTTCCTCCAGAAATCGCAGAACCACGAGAATTTGAGCTTCCAAGCTGGATTCTATCTCCAGAAACAGAAGAGCCTGTCATGGCCGCCTCAATTGACTCGCTTTCAGCTCCCCTTCTGCACCCTCTCACACCCCATCATTAGCCTACTAGCAGGATCCGTAAAGGCTTCCAGGAAATATGCAAGATCGTAGGCTTTCACTCTAGCACAATGTCTGTAATTTATGGAGAGTATCATACTTTATGTTATATTTGGAGTATCTAAAGCGAGGGTTCGCCGTCCTCAAGACCCACAGGGCATTAGTTTAGGTAAGTATGATTATTTAGCAATCGATGTAGTAACAATTTTGGAAACCAAGGAGCGTTGGTTCAGGTCAACATCCTTGGATCGAGATAGGGCCAGAGAGGCTTCCTTCAATGGACCACGTTGATGTGAAGGAATAACATGGTCCTTTGGCGATTGTGACGAGTAGCGTGTGTAGTCACCTCCAGAAGTCTCTTTAATCCGCTGAGTTTTGGTTCGTAGAGGGCTTAATGAGATCTTTTGAAGAGTTGACTGCAAGTCCAACTGGGGCAGCCCAAAGATGTCGGAGAGATCAGCTGAAGGTGCTTGTGGGTTTGTGAATCGGGGAGGAGCTGGAAGCTCGCCTCCAGCTTCAACGACAGCGAAGTCGATGTCCCCCTTCCGGGATGCCAGGTCGTCGTTGACGGCAATGGAGCTGGATGAAGACGTCACAGCGACTCGCCGAGGTTTCGGTTCCCGCCGTTCTCGCTGCACTCTGGTGGGTTGCGACTGCCTTTGGATTGGGGGAGGTCGTTGTTGGTTGTCATACGCTGGGTGCATGTTGCTTCTCCGTCTGTTTTCATCGTTGTTTCTGTGCTTGGCCTTTGCATTTCGAACCCCGTCGGATTGCATCCTGGGCTGCGGCTTTTGATAACGTTCTCGATGTGGACCGGTAATTTCTGGCGTCTGTTCACCTCTGAGTTGCTTCGCCAGTCGACCAGCAAGACCTCCGCGTCTCTGCAGGTATGTTAGATCTGGTGTGTACTCCTCTCCGTACTTGAAGACACGGTTGCGGTTCAATTCGACTTCATCCCTGGAAGCTGTGGGTGTGTTAAATCATTGAACATATACGCAGTGAAGAATGCACGAACGAATGTTTATATTGCCGAGCGTACTTGCAACCCGTGGCCGGGAGGGTGACACTGAATCATCAGCAACAGTTGCCTCTCCATTTGGTGTGACTGCATTAGACGAAAGTCTGACCGAGATGGCAGTAGAACGAGGAAGACGATGGGCAAGAGTGGTGAGTCGGTTCATGGCCATGCGGACGACGGGACTGGTAAAAGTCGACGAGTAAGATTTTGAGATCACGTGGATTACTACTACTTGCAGCGGCTGTACTGTGAAGGCACTTGGTAAAGCATGGAGGGCCTGTTGGGCAAGCTTATCGTCAATTTCGTTCTCTGCTTGATATCGTTCATCGCATACTCTTCTCAAATCTTCATAATATGGCCATGGTACGGCAGCGCCGTCTCTCTTGAACTGATTACACTCCTACTTCCCTTCAAGTAAGCACACCTCTGTCGCTCATGGCCCAGTCCTCATCCATGTCATTGTTAGTTTGCTCGTTGGGATGCTGCTATGGAATTACTTTTTGTGTGTGACCACTGACCCAGGAAGGGTTCCCGATCGTTGGGTCAGTCCAACTCATTTCCTCAAGAAGACTTCCTCATCGTTGCATCGCAGGAACCAAACGTTGAAGAGGATGGGTACGAAGTGAACCGAAATACCCTGAAGCCCAGATTTTGCAAGATGTGCAGACAGTACAAACCACCCAGGGCGCATCACTGCCGACAGTGTAATAGGTGAGTACAAACTCTTGCGACGACACCATATCACTAACATTGACGTAGGTGTATTCTCCGAATGGGTAGGTTGTCTACATCTTCGTTCCAACACACCCTCATGTTCTTTCAGACCATCATTGTCCTTGGGTCAACAACTGTATCGGACACTACAACTATTCTTATTTCCTGCGCTTCTTGTTCTACGTTGATCTCGCTTGCTGGTATCACCTTCTGATGGTGACCAAGCGCGTCTTCGATGCCAACAATTCCAGTTATTGGGTGTGTTTAGCTGCTGGTCCACTCTTCCTCTAAGCTGAAATTTGGTACAGGAATTACCCTCGAGTTTCGAATTTGTGATGATTATTCTCAACTATGTTGCATGTATACCCGTGTTGCTTGCTGTTGGTGGATTTAGGTAAGTGGTAGCCTTGCAATGCCTCAACTAGGCTGACATCGTGGTCAGTCTATATCATTTCTACAGCTTACTGTACAATACCACAACAATCGAGGGCTGGGAGAAGGACAAGGTTGCCACCATGGTCAGGAACGGGACTATCAAAGAGGTGCGAATATTTTTCCTTACACATCATTACTCTTTTTCAACCGTTTTCAGGTTAAATTCCCATATGTAAGTCACGATTGCATATGCAAAAGAGGATGTCTTACCTCGAGTTCAGGACCTTGGTAGGAAACGGAACATTGCTTCTGTACTTGGCAAGAGCCCATTCCTATGGTGTTGGCCGACTAGTCCAATAGGAAACGGCCTATCATACGAATTGTCAGATGATGGTGGTGAGTGGATCGCATCAGTACACCATGATCATGTCGGGGAGCAGGAGGCAAATAAATTGGCCTAGTAACGGTGCATATAGTTACTATGCCGCCTGTAAGAACACGCCTTCGAGAATTTGTCTTTCGTTGCGTTTGATTACTTGATCACTGATTGAGGTCATCCAGCTGGGGAAGTTATCTGGCCTCCCGAAGAACCTACACAGGATGCTGATATGCTCGATGATGATAAGTCCATTAACATGCCTGAAACCCCCTGGACCTATGGTCATGAAACCCTCAACCCAGGTCTCATGGCCTCCAATAGTGAAAGGAGACAAGGACTGACGAATCGCTCCAAGCAAACTAAGGGAACATCCAACCTTCCTCCTTATCATCCAGATTACGAGGGAGAAGCAGATGACGATGAGCTATCTGATGAACTCAGGTATTCTGGATCAGCACCACGTGTACGCAGAGGCTCAGAAGGCTATGAAGTCGAGACAATCGATAGGAACGCCATGCTTCACAAATACCTGCAAGACATAGGGGAAGCACCTGGGCGATACCACCGCTATATCGCTGAACCCTTGAGTGACGAAAGTGAGGAGGAAGGAGGCGAGAACACTAGAATTGCTACATCAACCAAAGCAAAAACGAAACTATCATAGTCTACTGTTTAGAGGGCATTACATTACATTCTTCCTGAAATAATAATGAGTCGAATTTGCTATTGCGCTTGCAATTGTCCCGCTGCAAGAGCCGCTTGCGCTCGTTGATAAACGTCATCCATTTCATCTAGTATAGGTCCAACCTGATCTTGAAGTTGGCTAGTAATGAGGTCTTGATGGTCCTTACACTGATCACGGTATGCGTCGAGCACACGAGCCACATCTTCTACCAGTGGATCAAACACAGTCTTCTTCACCATGGAGTCCACCTCTCGCATTATCAATCGCTTTGTGCCCGCGATTACTTGCTGTTCTTTATGCGTATGGAGCGTGGATATTTGTTGTTTCAATCGCTCGATCTCTACATCATCCTCCTTTTGCCATTGTTCAAATTGTGCGAATTGTGATTCAATCTGCCATTTATAAGTCAGGTTAGAATTACTCCTATGGGGATGCGCCAAACCTACCCATACTGCCATTTCCTTATTGGCATCCCTCTCGACCTTCAACTTTTCAATGAGCGCCTCATTCGCCTGAATTCTCTCCGACAACTCCGTTGTCAGGTCTTCCTGATTGGTCAGAGCTACTTTACGCTGGTCTACCTTTCCGCCCAACGCGGTAACTCTCTGAGAAACACTTGGATTCGGTTGGAACGTGCGTTCTCGGAACTTAGTGATGATCGAGTCAACGCGTTCCTCTGGATCCATCAGACTTGTGTATTCTTGAGAATAAAAGAGTTCCGAGGCTGCGTCTACACGTTCCTCCAAATCGACTACAAGCGCCTTCAGTTGTTCCCATACAACTGCCCTTGACGGCGGCTTGTCTGACTCCGTAGGTCCTGCCAATGGTTGGGCCTCTGCAGTAACCTTGGCTGAAGCCTGTGCCAGTTCACTATAACTCTTCACCTCAGCCTCCCACTCCTTGAGCTCATTTGTGTACCCACGAAGTCGCTGTTCAATTGCTACGAAGTCAACACGACGGGCTGGTGTCTCGGGGCGCGCTTCAGGTAACTCCGCGGCCTCATTTATAGAGCGCTGGAGGCGCGATGACGCATTCCGTAATTTATTAGCGTAATTAGCCCGAATACCATCGAGTTTGTTCCTAGTGGCGGGAGATGCACGAGAAAAGATATTTGACATCTGGGTCTTCTTCCATCGCTCATACTCTTTAGCAAGGTTGTCGTGCTCGATCTGAAAGCGAACGAGTTGAGAAAGTGTCCTAAGCGAAAAGATAAGAAGGTAAGTCAGAAATATCCATTGATGAGAGGTGAATCGCAGAAAGACCTACTTGACGTGGTTATAAGCAACGTGGGGAGGATTAGAAGTATCAATATTCGTCTTTGGGGGATGTGACGGGTCTGGCTGTGGTATGGTATTCTGCGCAAGTGTGGTGTTGGTAATGGGGTTCTTATTAGCTAGAACGGCCCAGTCCACCACGGGAGATTGAGGGACGGGAGCCTTGTGGGGTGTTTCTGAACTTGGCACCACCTGGTTGGTTGGAACAGACGGCGTCGGCGTCGCTCTCGGTATGCGTTCTTCTTGTCTGATCGCATCCCCAGTCTTGCCACCAACTCCAAGTGGTTTGTACGTCTGCGGCTTTTCTTTGTTGGGCGGATGGCTGGAATCTCCAAATTGAAGCGAACTTGTCTTCTTTGCTGTTGGGATGTTATCTCCTTTAGAACTGCCACCAGTGTCCCATGTCCCAGTTGTTGCATCATCCCACCCCCCGTCGCCACCACCCCAACCACCACCGCCATTACCCCAACTGCTGGATTCAGTTTCGCGAGTGCCCCAGCCAGAGCTCGTATCCTCACTACCCCAGCCACCTCCAGATCCCCACCCTGTACTTGCATTCGGTTTGCTCTTCAGCTCTGATGTCGAAGCTTCCGGTTGCTGTTCTAATGTCGGCTTGTCCCCACTTGCTCTCTTGCTGGACCATCCAGAGCTTGACGCCCCAAAATGTGTGGCCTCATATCCTGTAGAGGGACCACCGTTCCACCCCCACCCTCTGTCACTCCACTCTGAAACTCGCTCCCTACTAGGCCGATATAAGACGTTCTGGGTGGATCAATAAATTATGTGCTGCAGAGGAATCAAGCAATCTCATACACTTTTACGAGCGTATTCCCAATTAGATTGGGTAGGATGAACGAATTTACAGTCGGATCGTGCACACCCGCCTGACCTTGAAGGCTTTCCGTCGTCATCGTAGAACTAACAAAGACGCATGTGAAATTGTTATTGAAAGAGCATTCAGAACTGGATTTTGATACCTTGCAGCGTACGTTAGGCATCAGAGTCGACCTGGTGATGGCTGTAAGGCAAGAAGGAAACAATTGTAACATTAATTTGAATTTAAGTCTAATTTCCTCAGAAGTACATAACGCATAAGTCGAAGCGAGATAGTGCCATGATCCTCATTCTTCATCACCTTCAATCTCGAGGTCTTTCGGCATAAACCTTCCATATCATCCCTCCTTGTTCCCCTATTTCCACGGTGTTCATCCCAATTACTAATTTGACTCTCCATGACGAGTTGACTCCCTCGTCAGCTTCGACTGCCACACCGTTCAACTTGACCTCTAGATCACCGATTTTCATAGCCGGTGTCTTCTTTTTTGCAGCTTTGGCAGCCCTGGCCTTAGCCAATGCAGCAGCTCTACGAGGCCGACCTCGCCCTTTGCCTTTTTTCTTTTTTGTATTTCGAGCAGGAGGCTCAGGTTCGAAATCTTCCTCATCTTCCTCCTCTTCCTGTTTCTCTGGTTTGTCTTCTGTATCCTCTCCACTGCTACTCTCTTCCTCTTCGTCTCCTAAAAATGTCACGTCGCTGACGCGTATCTCTGTATCACCACATTCAAGCCGGACCATCCAACACTTGACGCCATCGCTATGGTTGAGGTGTATTGTTCGACCACGGGGTTCGGTCCTAATCAAAACACTTTTCAACTGATGGCTGGGGTGCATTGGGGCTGGGGCTGGCGAGACCGATACTGACTGAGTCAGGCTTGTACTTAAAGCAGGAGGCTGGGGCGCTACAGATGGTGTGCGCGCAGGCGTTGCCGGGAGATGGTATGTAGCGTTCGGATAATGCGAGAGATTATGAGGGGTATATGAATGCTGTGGGGGTTGTTGGACTGCGAGTTGCACCGGTACAGGCACTAGAGTGGGCACCTTTGGTGTTGCTGGAGATGGTACAATTACTTTCGCAGGTAGTATAGGTTGTGGGGGTTGTGAAGTCGGACGGTTTGAGGAAGCTTGTCGAACTGAAGACGTAGCCGCTGCTGTAGACGCTTGGTTTCCACGTAATGTATGGGTAGCGCTCTTTTTAGGACTCAAGCTAGTCGATGTAGTGGTTGGAGCAGGCGCGGTGGTGGCTGGGGAAGTAGTGGCAGCAGGGGTGGTTTGGAAATTACCAGTGCTGGTAGTGGCCGCGGCCACAGTTGACACCGTGGTTTTGGTGGGCATGGCAGCATCCATAGGGGGTGACGCTTGAGAAGACTTTGCATTGCTTGACAGACCCGGTACCCGAAGTAGCAGGGAGGGCTGATTGGATGAAGTAGTCTGGGAGGCGGGCATCTTAATCTTTAGTTTACCATTTGTAACCTTACTTTGGTCGGAGGGGGCGACATCGACCATGAGCTGTCTAAAGAAATCCTAAGAAATATGAGAATAAGGCATAACGACTATCATAACACAGTGCAAAACCCACTCGTAAAGTACGTGCGTCTTCCCAGATTTGCGTGTGCTCCTGGTTGAAAGTCATGGCGTTTGAGAACACCAGTTCAACATCAGCAATGAATTGGCCTATTGACGGATACTCCTTCCGTCTGATACGTTTCTGGCGAGTTGCTATAAGTGTGCGAGAAAACGGATGCTGTGTTTTTGAGTACTCACGAAAACGTTGTCGATGCACTGGGGATGTTTTATTTCCTTATAGTAGATCTGCCATTCCTTTCTATCTGGAAGCGCCATGAATTCGGTGGATAGAGGACGCCCACTTAAAAAGCACATCAACAACGAACTGGCTCTAAATGTGATAGCTTACCTCTCATCTGTCTTCTCTACGAGCTTTTGCAGTCGCTTGTTCATCAGCCGCGTGAGGTTGGGCGTTTTAGCTTTCCCCTTCCTTCCATCTGCTTCGTCATCATCATCGTCATCATCTTCACTACTGGGCTGCAAACCGTTATATGTCTTGTGAACAAGTTTCTGTAGCGAATGAATGAAACCTTGTTGGAATACTACGATTAAGTAAATGACCGCCTACCAGCAATTCCTTCGCGCTTTTCCAGATCTCGCTGTCCTTCATGTTGTACTGTTTCGCATTATTGAAGCAAAGTTCGAAGTCAAGTCTAACTGATTCTAGTGAAGGATACGCATCAGAGTCAAGTCGCTTCTTGATGTCGTCCAAAGCGATTGGTTTCTGGATGATTTTGTAGTAGTCTGGATATAGCCTCTTCGAGGGCTTGCGCAAGAAGTCAACGGCAATAAGCCTCCCCCTAGAGCATAGCGATGAAGCCAAAGACCAAATTCAAGCGCATATATGCATTCGAGGAAGAGAGTGGAAAGTGAGGTTCGCTTGAATAACAGTCTAATAAGGCAGGAGAAGAGGAAACACACTCTTTGTTGACTGCATCCTTCACAGTTTGCCACAATTTCAATCCCTGCTCTCTGATGCTCTCGTTACCTCGGCCCAGCCCATGCCTATCTCCTTCGATTTTGCTGCCTTCTCCAATGTTTTCCCAGATATCCACATCAGACGACTCGTCTCCAACCATCTCCTTCCGTTGTCTCTTAGGTCGTGACCCCTCCCCCATGCCTGCGCCGGCTCTTAGTTCCCTCTTTGACATAACAATTGTTGGCCGCGACTACTGATGCTTGTTCAGTGTTCGTCTGGGAACTGCAAGATTTACGCGAAGAGGCTGGACGCTAGTGCGCAACTGCCCGTCAGTTGCGCTGAACCCTGATTTAGCGCAAAGGTCACGTGTTGGGCGCGTCTGTCACTGCAGTTGTGCATACCATAATTCACTTCAATCTGAGAATAAAACTATTCTCTACTTCAACACACACACAGTTTGCAGGCCAGGAATGGTCTTCCTTCCGATTATTGCGCAATAGACTCGTGTCCTGCTTCAGGCGTTACCAGCGAAACTCACGCAGCGTTTTCAAGTACCTCCGTCGACGTCGATGGCGTAGTCATCAGTGACAATCATACAGCAACTCAGCTTCGCGTCAATGCGAATGGTCAGTCCTAATTGACTCCAGGAAACACGTCCTTCTTGCTCGCGCTTCCTTTAGAAGCATAAATCAGCCTGCAGGAGGAGACGTGTGCAAGTACATACGGAGCAGCAGTGCATAGCTCACATGCTGCGGCGAAAAGGGCTTCAACAACGAAATTTGTGGATTGCGTGACTTGCTTTCTTGCCAAAGTGAAAAACGCAAGTATCTTGCGGCCAAGGCCGTGTATCAACTTAATGCTAGTTGTAGATCTTAGCATTGCCATCGTGTTGCAGTTAATTAATTAGATAAGTTGTATCTTAAATTCGAATGGTGTTGGTGGATGTGCCAGAACGATACACGGGCGTCCAGAGTCACTGATTTGCTCGCTGTTTTTGCTCCTGGTAATCTCTCCACATATCGTCCACAGTGCGTCTGATTTGTCGCACTTTGTCTTCAGATGTCCGCCAAATGGCCCACTCCCCTTCGCCAAGTCCCATGCCCATACCTTTAGGTCGATGTACCATCCCATTGTCGATCCAGTGGCCCCCACTAAGATGGATCTCTTGTAAACCATGAGGGAGGAGTGTGCTCAAAATTGGGCGAATAGTCCCAGGGTTAACCCCAGATCCTGGTAGAATGGTCAGTGACCATGGCTCTCCATCCGCCAGTTTATCAACAATGTCGTAGAGCTGCTGAATAGTAGCAATGGCCTCGGTTACCGTTGATGCCTGGCCACTAAGCCTCAATCAGTAGTTGGACGTGGTATTGCTTGCCTTGCAAACGCACCTCGTAAGGATGCGTGACACGCCTCCAATGTCCATTATATCATTCAGTGCTGTAGTGGTCCTTATTAATGGTAATGATCTTTCCCATAGCTTAACCTCATACCTTCAAATATGTCCCTCGTCATATCGATAGCTCTGTGGAAGCAGACTATTGTCGAAGTCAACAAAGCATGTACCGGCAGATCCTATGGGTGGACAGCGGGCAGGTACGTACTCTCAAGCGGCAAAGCCTCATCGACTATACTAAAAAATAATGATTGATTTGTCCAATTGTGCTCAAGCGAAGAAGCATACCGTTTTGTGCGCTCAGTATCTATTCTTCCTTCCTCGGAAAGGGCCCCAAAGACAATGCCCCTGACGCCGTACTTCTTGCAGGCGCGGATGTCTTCTATCATGACATCAATCTCGGAGTCGGAGTACATGAAATCACCTGTCCTGGGCCGTATCATAACCTGAAACGAAGTAAGCTAAAATAAGCTAGAAGGTGCGATGGAAGACTCGCCAACCATAATTGGAACACCTTTAACTGCTCTCTGGACGGCCTTTAAGAGACCTATGCTAGGGGTAGTACCGCCAGCAAGACCAAGATTGGCACAAAGTTCAAGCCTATCAGCGCCTCCGCGAACAGCACTATTGGAACGGACTGAGCAAGAAGGGAGCTGAGTTATAAAGGTAATTTACTTGATTGCGGATTGGACAGAGTCGACGCAGACTTCAATAATTGGGAACATGGGTTTGATGAAATGTTTAATTTTGTCAAAATAATAATTATAATTCACGGCACGTGAGCGTCACCTCACGTGGCCGTTGACAATTGACGTCATCTGCTGAGGTGGTGTATGCAAGACCTTGTCGACGTCAGTCACAATGTCTGCTATACATATACAATAAGTATGTTCTATCGTTCCACGAGCCTTGCACTAGTTACATCTCGCTTCTTTGTCACACACCCTTTGTTGCGATACATGTCTTCGCAAAACATCATCACCGCCTATAACGTTGCTGTACCGGAAAAGCAGCAACAACCATATCCAGGATTAGACAAGCATTTAGCTCGTATGGATCTTGACCTAGCAATATATTATTCTATGTCTTGACGAATTCCACAGCTGGTATCGAGTATGTTAACCAAGAATACTGGGACAATGATGGGCATCCCAGGCTGGTCGAGTATCAAGGCACAGGCAAGTGTGTCTTAACACGCTATGTTGACCGTGATATTATATTGAACACAGAAGAGCAGATTAAAAGAGAAGGCTGCCATAATTACCGGTGGGGACAGTGGCATTGGTCGTGCAGCGGCCATCATGTTCGCCAAGGAGGGATGCACTAGCATTACAATCACATACCTTCCTGAGGAAGTCGAAGATGCCTATGAAGCGAAAAGAATGATTGAAGCGTCTGGTGCTTCGGTAAACCTCAGCTGCCTGGATCTCATGGAAGAAGCAAATTGTAAAGCTCTCATCGATGACCACATTCAAAAATTTGGTGGACTGAACATTCTAGTTAACAATGCATCCAAACAAATGCAAGTGCGACCTTATCAATATCCGCATGAAGGACTTACACTTCTATCCACAGAATGTGCAAGGAGTTCGAGCACATCAACCTGAATGACGTAGAGAGCACTTTCAGATCTAACATCCTTCAAATGTTTGCTGTGACTAAGTTTGCTGTGCCTCACCTGAAGCGCGGATCCAGCATCATCAATACAGCTTCCGTCGTAGCTTATAAAGGCTCTGTTGGGATGGGTGAGACATTTTGTTGTCAAACGCGGTTGTCCTAGCTCATGGATTGAACACCAGTGGATTATAGCGCCACAAAAGGCGCCATAGTCACGTTCACTCGCTCGCTCTCGCTTCAGCTAGCAAACAGAGGGATTCGCGTCAATGCTGTAGCGCCAGGGCCCGTTATGACCGCGTTACAAGCCGCATCTAGGTCAGCTGGAAATATGGAAGGATTTGGTGTGGGATTACCCCTTCATAATCGAGCTGCGCAGCCAGCGGAGCTTGGGCCGGCATTCGTTTTCTTAGCATCAAGCGACGCGAATGCTATGACTGGCGCTGTCCTGCATATCAACAGTAAATATGGTATTTTAGTTTCCGAGGACACAGAAACTAACTTGATTGTACGTAGATGGACAATATGTTGGTGGATCTTGATCTGGTCTGTTTTTTTGGGGTATAAAAGGGCGCAGTCATTGGGTGTAGTTAGTGTTGCGCTCACGTGCCACGATATTTCCCGCGCAGTCCACCTTGATTGTCTGCACCGTTGCATGTAAAGAATACACCCTCACTATTCAAATTCGGAGTAGGTGATGACACGTGTGCGATATATCTTGCCTTATATAAGTCGTTCGTCCAAGCTGTGAAGCACTTCACGGTATCTCCATCACACTCAGAATGCCAATTGGCTCAATACGACAACCCCCTTCAATCGGAGGAGATACCAATATTATCCTGGATGTCTATATGCACCGTTCTCTGCAACCGGATCCGGAAAGAATATCCAACGATGAATATGGAAGCGCTGAAAGACTCGCAGAACTGGGTTCAAGTGCCCTGCTCCACGCCGTGACATGCCACATTTACCACCATCATCGCACAATGTCAGCAAGTGATATGCAGGTCAGCATTATGGTCTGGACCGATCAACCGATTGATTTAAACATCGCTTAGAATAAAAAAGCCAATTTCTACTCAGAGCCGTCGATCATGGCGTTCGCTGATGATTATGGGTTTCGTACTCGGTTACGTTTCGAACCAAGTGCTGGCGATCTGCGGAACAGTACAGAGGTGAGTTATTTTTCTTCTTGGTGTCTTGAAGCATCAATACATGGAGTAAAGGCGATGCAGGAAGTATTACACAAGTATGCTGGGGCGCTGTACATTCGCAATGACCCAAAGGTTCTTCAAGACTGGGTTCGCGAAATGATAGATCCAGATATGGGCAACACGCAACACCAGATGAACCACATGCAGATTGACCCCGGCGACCAGCCATGGCCAGGTCCTCCTCCTCCCGGACCTCCACCTCCACCACCACCGCCACGATCTAACATGGCTCCAGGGTTCCCTTCACTGGCTTTGATGAACCAAACAGCCATGCAACGGGGTTACCTCCTAAGCTATAATGCATCACAGGCCGGCCCAGCCCATCTCCCAACATGGACGGTGATATGTATGGGTAAGTGTATCGAGAGATTGTCTAGCACGCAACTGAGTTGTCCACCAGTGGATGGGGAGGAACGGGGGCGCGGGATGGGACGAAGTCAGAAAATGGCCAAAGAAGAGGCGGCGAGACAGGTGTGGTATGCTCTGGGATGGGGTAAGTGATGAACACTTGCATGGTATTTCATGGAACTAAGTATAATCCAGGGGGCACAGGTTATTGAGAGTACAGTTCGCACTTCTGTAGTTGTCGGTGTATGACATAATTCAACTAAGGTACCAGAACAGAGCATAAGCTCCAAGCAACGCAAGCAACACCTTGACTTGAGGATCCAAGTTTGTGAATGTTGCGTTGACGTTGTTGATAGTTTGGTTGACTTCGTGTGAGACATCAACAGGGGCAGCCCCACCGCCAAGAGTCTGACCCCTGCCAGAAAATGCAGCTGTGGACGAAGCAGCATGCTTACGGAGAGCGCTTTCAATCGCACTATAGACGGGTGCATTGACCTTTCTGTTATTTCGAATGATGGAACAGTACCTACCCTTTGTCGGCACCGCGGACTTGGTCTACTTTTGTGGTTCCTTTGAGGAAGATGAAAGTAGGCCTTGGTACTCCGTCAGCTGAAGGAAAGGATTTTGCAACACTTCCACTCACATAGCGGTGACTTTGTATTGCCCAGCTACATCCGGTACTGCGTCCACGTCACACTTTAAGAAGTTGACAGTCTTATATTGTTTTGACAAGGATTCGAAAGTTGGAGCTATTGCATGGCACGGACCACACCTAGAGGACTTAGAAACAGCTCCGAGGAGGGGTTGAAAATGGCTTACCAAGTCGCGTGGAAGTCAATAACCTAAGGGCCATTAGGTCGAAGGGATGCGGTATGAAGGGTGGATACGCACAGTGACTTTCTGGCCTGACTTGCTCAGAATGTTATTCAACTCGGAAAGGGAGTTAATGTGAGTTATAGACATGGAGCTGGAGAGCTGGATAAGGTATCTAATTATACAGAGGATGAGATGTATCCAGGGCTTGCATTTGCGGCTCAGGTTTGTTGGCCGGGCCACGTGCCTATAAGGAGGTCGCAGCGTAGCTTCGACCTTTCTTGACAGTGAACACCCACCAACCGTAACTTACTGTACTCTTTGTGATCATGTCTGGACGTGGAAAAGGTGGCAAGGTGACTACACACGCCCTATCTATACACTTCTGTCCTCACGACTGCTTCTTAGGGTCTCGGTAAGGGTGGTGCAAAACGCCACAGAAAGATCCTGCGCGACAACATTCAAGGCATCACTAAGCCTGTATGTACTTGCAACTGATATCTGAGATTCATTTCTCATGGTTTACAGGCTATTCGCCGTCTCGCTCGTCGTGGTGGTGTCAAGCGTATCTCTGGACTCATCTACGAAGAAACCCGTGGAGTTTTGAAGATTTTCCTCGAAAATGTGATCCGTGATTCAGTTACTTACACTGAACACGCTAAGCGGTATGTTCCCATTCTCTCCTTCCATTTTTTCTATTCATTTCTTTTGAAGTAAGACGGTCACTGCACTCGACGTCGTCTATGCGCTCAAGCGCTCAGGCCGTACATTGTATGGATTCGGTGCCTAGGGAATATGCAACGTATACAACTGCATCCCTATATCTATGCATAAATGTTCCAGAAAACTTTGAACCAATTAACAATCTGACTCTGTTTCATGATTTTCTTGTGCACCGCCGTCCGTTGTCCCAAACACTTGATAGATGGTCTTTGAATCAAGGTACCCACCTCAATGCACATGAGCTGATGTCGGGAACCTTTGGCGAGCACTCGTTTTCGCTCCATGATTCGTAAATCTGAGGTAGTGCTGTATCCCGCAGAAAGCTTCCATCGAAGGTTGTCGCCTTGGTAATGTTGTGCTTCTCCCGGATGTGTATGCATATGACTGATACTGTTGCGAATCTTACTTTTGCGTGCGGTAGGATGCGGGGGAGAAGCCTGAGTGCATGGCGCTGCGTGCGTGCGATTGAACACGTCTGTGCCTCGGGAGCATCTTCTCGAGGTACGTTAAAGCGGAATTTGAATGCAAAGATGTTGGGTGATTCACTCTGGTTCCTGGTGCGATCTTCTCCGCCACGAGCTTGGTGGTAACACTCTTTTTCATCACATGGATGAGTTTAACTCGTCGACCTTGATCTGGGTGCAGAAGCAAAGGGAGCAGGAGAAGCGTAATAGGGCCACCTTTCTCTCTCCGTCCACATATCGACCTGATTCCGCGTTGCGACCACAGACAGAATAGTCAAACCGCCATGCCAATGTACCGTTGTGTCTCCCGCTTCGTTCCGCGCCGTGCTCTTCATGCACCACTGGGACTTCTGATCCACGAACAGAGTATAAACCATCACTCTTGAGAGACAACGAAGCTTGCCTGGTGATATAGTCAATAGATTCAACCCCGTTCACCTTAGCTCGACGAAGCACTGAGGCGCCATCAAAATGGTGCATAATGGAAATTGGTTGGTTCAAAATAAACAACCCCTCCATATGCAGAGATACTGGTAAGCTTGGCAGCCGGTTGGACTGAGCGAAAGCCCTCCTGATCAATGAGCAGGTTGACAGAAATATTTTGGAGCCATGTTAGATCCTCGCGCACCAAACTGGACACAAAAGCATGAGCCTGTCCGCCGGGGCGAGATTTTGCTATAGTCGGACTGCCAGTGGAATATGGAAACGGTGGCATAGGCATGGCTGGTATAGGTACAGTGTTGGTGGCTGGTGGACCCGAACAGTCGCCTGGATGGGAGTGCAAGTTCGCACGTATGGCGGTAGTGTCCCGCAAACCAGGAGAAGGGGTGGGCCAGCACGAACTTGAGCGGTCAAAAATCATGTTGTAGAACGTCTCCTCGGTCAATACAGAAGCTTGCGCGGGGTGGTTAGAGCTTTCATCGTCAGAAGCACCATGGTCACTGCTAGCTGTCGTGCTGATACGAGCAAGCTCAGATAATCCATGACTTTGCACTGGTCCATATTGGAGGACTGACGACCTGGCCAAACTCGTTCTTCATCGCCGTATCAAAGGATCGGTCCTGAGTCTCAGCGTTATCATCTTGAGAAGTACTTGGAATGAAAGGGTAATAGAGGAACGGAGACGGAGGCAAAGCTGTGGAGGGGATTACCACAATTGACGAATATGATTGGAATCTCGGCCGACGTCACAGAAACTGTTGATGAAGTGGATAGTGGTGGCGAAGGTGGTTGCAACACATCTAGGGCAATTAGTGACGAGAGGAAGGGGGGTGGCCGTTCAGCAACCATGTCTATATATGTGGTCATGCTGAACGAACTTATGGGGGCGTTGGCTGGCATATTAGCCTGCATATGTCCATCAGAAGGCAGATCTATTGATTTAAGATTACACCACAAGCAAGTCGAAATAGAGTCTCTACTGGAATCCCCTGACGGTAGCCTCTTTGCTGGCTACAAGCGCCTTGTTTCTAAGCAGGCAGTAGTCCCCATACACATTTTTAGTCTGCCACGCCGCACCAGGTATCCAGATAGCTCTTGTCAGCACGTTGGAATGCTGGGAATCCAAGAAAGGTCTGCAAGCTACGCGCTCCCAGGTTTCATTGTCGATGGCATAACGTGGTTCCAGCGCAGAGGACTGTGGGTGATTTGGGAAATCTAAATCTATGAGGTAGTCACAAGTCTCCACAGGTGCCTAGTCATAATTTTTGTGAGAGAAATACAGACTGAAAATAGTAGAAGTTACATAAAAGGAAGGTTCCTCGCGATTGAGGTCATTGAGCGTGGAGGGTATGTGCCTGGTCCCAGGCCGAAGCCACCAATCAGCCGAATCTGTCTGATGTTGCTCCTTGAAATGGCCGGGTAACATGCCATTGAATTCGTTCTTGATGAAATCCACAGTAATGCCATCTGGGACAAGGAAGTGACTCGGAAAACGATGCCATTCCTTCCCCAAGCATAGCTTGAGTTGGAATTGAGCAATAGGTGATAGATCAACCAGCGGGCGCTCATCTTCACGAAGGTTTTCAGAATATTGAGGGAGAAGACCAGTGTCATTCAATAAACGAGGAAGTTCTGAGGTTTCCAGTTCGTAGAGGACGGAAATGGGAGCGTGATAGTAGTACCAGAGAGCAAAATTACGAGCCACGGATAGCGCGCTTGTGCATACTATGACTGAGAATGTAAAGGTCCTGAACAACGAGGTCCGAGTAGCCTGAAGATCGTTTAACGGTAATTCACCACGAAATGGAGATGGCACCTACTTTATAGGGTGATTTAGTTACAGTGATGTAGGCAACTTCCAACCAGCCACGCAAGAGATACAGGGTAACAGCTGCATTGAAGCACAACAAGGGGTATGCAGGGAACATAAATCGTTCTTCCTTGTGTGCTTGAGTGCTCAAGATGCCGAACCATACGTAGAATGGAGCGAGACGAAGAGCAAGCATAGTGAAGGCAGAGCTTTGATCAGGTAGACTTGGAACGAGGCGTTTACGATCTACCCGATGTGTGACTGCCAATACTGGGAGCGCTGAAAGTGCAAGAACGACCAGGACGTTGAAGTTGAGAACCAGATTGAGGAGATAGAAGTTCCACGGTGAGGTTCCATATAGGTTCGGTCCTCGCTCGGACCCGCTAAAGATGTTGTACTTAACGATATTCCAAGGTACTAGTGTAAATTTGCCGTATGCAACGCTGTCAATTGCTACAACCGGCACCTGGTGGATTTCATAAGTGTTGGTACCCTTTTATATGAAGCGGACTTACGATCATCAAAAGTGCAACGAACCCAGCTTTTAGCTGGCGCGTCCAACGACGGATCATCCAAGTCAGATGCGCTTCTGAGGAAACGCGATCGGCTCCAACTACGAAAAGCTCTTCGAATATGAATGGAATGGCCAATGCGAGGGCGAATGGCCAACCAACAACAGCACCAGTAGCAAACATGAGTGTGGCATAAACAGTTCGCTTGTTATTCCTCAGACTTGAAGGCTCCAGAACGAAGGAAAATGCCACAGCAGTGCAATACATGGCAAAGGAGGATGGTAGAAATGCTTGTGGCTTATTAGATTCATGCTATGCAACTGAACTGATCTTACCTGTTGCAGCATTCCACATCCCAGCATTGAAAAGGGTAATGAAGAAGAAACAACGGCCAACCTTCTGACTGATGTGTTCTGATATTGCGCGGTGCAGTGTGACTTCACTAAACACACTGGCAAGGGCTAGTGCAGACCGCACGGCAAAGAAAATGGGCCGCTTTAGACGAAACTTGGTGAGTAAATGGTAGCTGCAGCGATGTGTAATAGTCGCACCTTGTCACCACCAAGCAACAGCTTGGCGAGGCGAGCAGGTAGGAGGTAGAATGAGATGTATGCCCAGCTCCTTATGGAATACGCCGGTGACGTCTCCCATGTCTGGAATCCGTATCCCCTCTCCAGATAATGCAACGGCTCCCAGAAATTAAATACTATGACGGGGTGAAATTGCAAATGAGTTGATATGGCAGTGTTGCTTACCCTCGTCACAGTCTGAGATATTGGTATACATGACCCCGGCGAAACGCACAAGGAAAAGGATTCGAAATGCTAGCGAAAAATTTGGATTCCATGGCCTTCGGGTTGATCTGGACCGGTTTGAAGCGTAAGTGATAGTACACATGCACAGCTGACCTCCTTACTTGTCTTGAATGATTCCTGTGTTGACAGGAGTAGTGGTAGACGTCTTGACTGGTTCCAGAGGGCGCAAACGGAGTGTTTGCACTTGGATTGCCATCCTCGTAGAACTTCAAGTCTGAGTCAGTGATTCCGCGTAATTCCTTGGGATCGGGTACATAATCACGTGACTGTTACGGCTCCGGCATTCAAAACCATCACTACATCATAGTACGTATATGGGATTTGATAATAATAGATGCACAACACCGGTACCCTCAAGCGCCGCAAGATCTGGACCATGAAGGAATCGGGATTCTGGCAGAATACAAGGGAGTAGTAGCTAGAAACAGATGTTTAAGGCGGGAGAAGCGGGGTTGGGGCAACTGGAAGGAGGCTGGTGCGGATAGAAGATGATTTTGGAAGGAGCAAGACCATTCTGGGAAGGATGTTCAAAAAGTAACTTCGCTGCAAGTTAGGTGAACGTCCACCCATAGTGCCCATGGCGGCATTGGTTGACGTATCCGCCTCTAGAATTACGACAGTTCTCTTTTCCTTCCTCCTCTTTCTTGTTTCTCCACCATCTTCACCTTCATCATTCTCTCCTCCCCGTTCTCTCTATTCCAGCTCCCCTCCTCGCTCGCCCTCAACTTCTCTAATGCGCCAGAATACCTTAGCCGACACTCCTGCAGCCGCTAATCATTTCATCTATGTCACACAGATTTACTTCTGTGGTAAGTGATTCATACTAAACCGTACTTAGGTCGTCCCTTGATATTCACTATCTAGCTATGTGTACGGTATTGTTCATGCTGCATCGCTCGTATCTCATTTAACAAGTCAAACAAGATGCTGTCGTCCTCTGGGACTGGATCATCAGCTTACCCAGAGAGTGGCGGTTTGTAGGTCGATCCCAATTTCATTCCATCATCGAGTATTCATCATATTTAAAAGATATGGAAGACTCACTGGACCCCTGTTAAGATAGCCTACCTGTTTTGCCGGTATGTCCAGTGCCCTAGAGCACTCCTCATGTGTAATGACGATTGCGTCCAGCTACTGGGTCATCACCGTGGTCCCATATTTGCTATATTGCTTTGTCGTCGACCATTCTAAAGCAACATGCGAGAGGATTTATAAGGTAGATTGTCCATCAACGTATCTTATGCCCCCCTGACTAAAGTGCCATTATGTTAGATTCCAGTGGCCCTTGCTATGTGGAATCAAGTAGGATCACAATGTAAGTTTGATAAAGGACACTATATGCGCCACATTCATGTAAATATCGCGCATATATGCAGCTGTGTTGTTGATCAGGACTTATGCCTTCTTCAACCGCAATCTCTATGTGTTGTGGTTTCTCCTCGCTGCATTGTCAGGAGTGGTTGCCTATCAGCTCTATGTGGATTCTACCCAAATGCTTCGTACGTCCAAAGTATCATCTAAAGGTGTAATTGTTATTGACTCTTTACAGTGTTGCCGTTTTATAAGCCTCCTTTTGTACGTCCCAATTACTGTGATGAGCAGATGAATATCAGCTGACGTCTGCGCACAGGAATCAGGGCCTTGTTTCCCTGTGTCCAAGCCCCATTCCGCACATTTGCTTGGTATGTCCTGTGCGCTTTCGCCGATTCGTCACCAACTCACTGATTGACTATGGCAGGTTTTTTTGTGAGTCTGCGATGGTTAGCTGTCGACCACAAAACCATGCTGATAGATCATAGATTGCGCCGTTGCTTTTTGACACCATTGTTACCTTTATGACAGTGTTAAAGGCGTTCATTATCCGACGTCATAACGGCGGCCCTAATAGTCGGCTAATCCAAACATTCTTGCGTGAAGGTACGATAACATTCGCCTGAAGAAAACTTCGCAATCACACAGGCCATCGTATTTGTCATAGGGATATTTTACTATATCTTGATCTCTATTGCAAACTTGGTATGGTCGCTCTTAAGACACTCTACTTGGGCTCATTAGCTTTTAATAGATAAATGGTGTTTTCTATCTGCAGTACGTTTCATCTCCCCGAGTAGCACCAACGTGGGCACTCACCAGAACAAGACCTCGTCAAGTAATATCAGCGATCAATATCCCCTTGAGCGTAATGATGGGCCCTGTCTTGGCCTGTCGGCTGGTACGTGTTGTGCGAATTACTGCCCGCATGCAGCTTGAAAATTGTTATTGCAGATCCTCGACCTCCGAGAAAGGGGTTCAGAGACGGTATCGCATTCTGAAGGCACTGGAATTGCGGCATTCACAGCCAAATCGGTGACCCAACAGCAAGCTTCGCCCTTCACTCCTCCAGGACGCCGCTCAAACAAAAGTGCCATTGGTGCGTATGGAAGACACAGCCGAGGTGTTGCTGCGACAGTTGGGTCAAATATCCTCTTGAGCACCGTTGGCAGCATCCCTCCGGATGTTGAGTTGGATATGGAGCAAGATGCGGTCGAAATGGAAGACATACAGCTCGGCCTTGGTATGGATCTTGGGAGCTTGAGCACCGCTATTGGAGGCGACGACGGTGAACCATTGGCAGAAGGGGAAAGCCAGACAGGTAGTCCTGCACCTGCCTATCGGTCAGTCGAGATTGGAAACCCGAGTCGGTCACCACACCCAAGCCTCGCAGAAAGTACAGGCGTCGAAATTCGAGTGGACATTGAAAAGGCTATGTCCTCTTTGTAGTGGAACGATGAAGTCGACGAACTCTCTTTACTCTAGCTTAATCGCCTAGGAATGCAGTCATTGAATTGAAGAAAGATCACCGAGGAAACAAGATGCATACCCTTCCGTGGAAATTCTGCCGCAACGTATTCAACACCCTATTCAATATTGCCATTCGCCTTCGTATCACGATCTTGCAAGAAAGGTCATTATCGGTCGCGCTGTAATGAAGTCAAGCCAGTAGTCAGTAGCATTAATCATACTCCCTCCGCTTTCTCCGTACCAGGTACAATTTTTGGCCCTAATTTGCTCGCAGCATGTTCCTTTGTTTGGTAATTGCCAAAATTGAATACTTTACGAAACGATGGAAGCAATTGCGAGCACGTGCGGTAGTATGCTGCGTTCATAACTATATTGGCGTTCGCAGTTGCTGTCAACGCTGCACCAATGGACTTTGACTCGTGTTACCCAGCGCACAGTGCCATTGACATTTTCAGCCTGCCACCAGAAGTTCATCTGCGTATTTGTGCGTGCTCGATTGTAAATGGGGTGTTAGCGAACTCAAGAGCCATCAGTTTCCTACCTAGACCTTCCGGACCTGGCCGCACTGGGTTGCCTCTCCCCAACACTTGCGAATCTAGCGTCGGACCCTGTCCTACATAAGGAGAGGCTCAAGGTTATCGCCCCTTCACGCGTTCAGCATTCATTATTCGGACATGGCCCCAAGGGCATTCCATTGAGGCCGACGGTTGGGGACCTGGTGCACCGGGGGGTTATCCGTGGGTTGGGAATTGAAAGACGATGGCGTATGGGAGCGTACTTTTACTCTCCTCATGTGCGTTGACTCTGCTTTCACCGTTTTTTATTCACATGTTAAACCGGACACAGTCCATCGTGCAGTACGAGAACAGTCGCAAGCTGTCCAGAATTCATGTTTCTGACGTGCTATCTGGCCATTTGAAACGTCGCCCACGCGCATTAGGACACTTCCTGCAATCTCTCCACAACCTGCATGTGCTCCCTGACATAGAGTCGTCTGCAGCGAGGGTTTCTAGGTCGCTACTTCCAATCTTGCGCAAACTGAAATGGTCATTGCTTCGCGACAGGCTCGCGAAGCTCGTTCGTGATGGTTCTTGTGTTTTCGCAGCCGTACATGGTCCCAGCGGTGCTGTTGATTTTGGTACATGGCTGGAGCTGCGGGGTCGGGGTATCGTTCGCGAAGACGAGCGTATTCGGCTGGCACTCTGCCCAAACACCAAGAAGATGGTTCAGTTCTATGAATCTTTGTCGCACTCTCGCGCTGTTTAAATAGTTATACTTGGATGTATTATCGGCGGCTGGGTGTTTTGCTGTATGAATGGACTGAATTGATTTGCTAGCACGTGAGAAACTTTGGTTGCCGATTGTGAGCTCGCGAGTCGCGACCGCTGCATTCACCACCCCCAGCACCAGGACGGTGTTGTTCTTCATCCAACTTCTATAATCTTCCTTTTTCTGTAACGACACCCTCGTCCTGGACTGCGAGGGGGATAACACGCTTGCATTTACCTCTGTTACGGCGGCCAATGTCCTCACGACGTGTCATGCCACCTGTTGGTGGTCCAAGACAACGCATACCGGAAACCTATATGGACACTCCGTCTCAGCGTTTGTACTATTTGAGCTTTGGTCTCATCTGCCAGGTATATTCTCTATAATGCCATCCTAGTGCTTTGAAGTTTCTCATTACTTCAATACAGGCCATCAAACTATTAGACTTCTTTCGCTCAATAACCACTGCGCGTGGTGAAGGTCTATCTCTATGTAAAAAATGGCTCCTAGCGGACTTCTTGTACTGCACAGTCCTCAAGCAATTGCGGATACCGCGTCTTCACTATAGCAAGGCTGTTGTGTTGCTGCAAATTGTTATGTTATGGTCATTGGATGCATTGATGTTCGGCGCAATAAGTCTGAATATGGATGGGGGTCGAACAGCTGAGCACTCGCTTCACAGTATGTCCTATCCCATAACAGTATCGTATGGTCTTAATGTGTAGTTTTAGGCAGACAAGATTTTTCTGCGACACCGGAACCATATGGCTTCCTGGACATCTTCAAGCCGTTCACATTCATGTCCAGTTCATCGACTCGCGATTCTCATCTGTCCGGCCAACACACCGTCCGCATGTCCCCAATTAGCACCGCCCAACTCAACCCAAATGCCATCAACCACTGTTTGACGCCTCTCACGAACTCTGTTTTAATTCCCATCTTGTTGAATAACACGAACCCGACTTCTCTCAAATATTCCTTGACGCCTCTGGACTACACGGACGACAAGTCACACAGCAAGGTTGAGTATTTCGAGCTTAGCTTGAGAGATCTCCGAAACATCGAACAAGTACGTACAGAGAGCATTGAATCTGCCAAGGCGTCACAATCACGAGGCCGGGAAAACCAAGACGACTACGACGAATATGATGACATTGACGACAGCGACACCTCGCCACACTCTACGCTTCAAAGAACCCAATCTCTCGTCCACATCAAGGTTACTAAGCCAGGCGTTGTTCGTCTGGAAAGGGTTATCGACACTTCTGATGTTGATGCCCGCCTTGTTCCATCGGAGGTAACGATTGCACCGTGCCCTGGAGTGGAATTTGTGGACGGACCGTGGCCCGGAGATGATCTCCGATGCTCTGGAGACGACGAAGACCTCCAACTCATGATTAAAATATATGGAGTTCCACCCCTGTCCCTCCGTTGGTCTCAAACCATTAATGACAGGAGGGAGCAGTTCCTTGTGGAAGGGATTGACAAGAGCAATGGCGGATATTCTGGCTCTACAAATACTGCGCAACGTCCGTTGGCAGAATCACGGCTCATTCCGCAGGAGTTAGAAATCCCGCTGAGCTTGTCTGCTAAAGTCGTAGGAAGGTATACATATGCGTTGTCGGAAGTTGCGGATGGCGTTGGGAATATTATCCGAGTCAGCCCAGATAATGACCGGGTCAAGTTCAAGCGTTCTCTGAGCGTCCTCCCAAGGCCCGCTGTGTCATTTAAAAATTGTGGCCCTGGCGCACCGTTACCACTCCTTGTTGGCTCGGAAACATCGCTTCGTATTTCTGCTAGCACTGGTGATGCGCTAGATCTACCACTCCAGGTTCAAGTTCAGTACCAATCGCTCAGCGGTTCGCAAGGAGACAGCTCAAGTGGCAAGGAAGTCAAAGCCTGGAAGAAAAATATATCCATTGCCGGAAAAGAGGGAGGTTTTTTGGCTAGAGACCCTGGTGAATACTCCATTGTTGGGGTTCAAGGAAAGGTATACCAGTCCTGAGCTTTGAAACCAATTGAAATCAGCTAACATTTCCTCTCCAAGCGGTGCCCAGGAGATGTACTCGCGCCAGAGACGTGCAAAGTTTTACACCGCCCCCTCCCCACAGCTCAGGTCGAGTGGAAGGGAATTCACGAATGGTGAGTCGGTTTATATTGGATTCGGTCATTGTGGTAATATTTCATAGCTCCGGGGATACAGGAGTTTCTGCCTCCCTCACCTTACACGGCACACCACCATTCCAGGTTCATTATCGCATCCAGCGAAACGAAGAACCTCCTCAAGATCTTTTTGACACTTTTGCGACATCCAGAGGAGATTTGACGTTGCAACCTGATCGCAGTGGCCATTATGTGTTCTCATTTATTCAACTGAGCGATTCAAACTATCGTCGAGTGGAGCTCAAGGGCCTAAGTATTGAGCAAACCATCCACCCTCTTGCATCAGCAGAGTTCGCAAGCGGGAATCCCGGTGCTGGGAGAAGCAAACGTGTTCTCAGTAATTGCGAAGGCGATTTAGTGGACGTAGATGTCGAATTGAGGGGTACAGGACCATGGAATCTTGATGTCCAAGTTATTGGACCTAAAACGTCTGAGATCCTCCATTTCAATGACATCACAACACGCAAACATACACTGCGCGTTCCAATACCAAAACCTATTAATCAGGAAGGCGGCACGTTCGAAATTGATCTAGGTGAGTGTGTCGAGAGTTCCATTTCCACATCTCATGTCTTCTATAGTAAATATCGAGGACGTGTACAAATGCAAACGCCCTCTTTCTGCTCCCGCCATCACTGTCAATGTTCGTCGGTTAAGGGTATGTACGCTGCTGCTGTCTGTTGTCCATTTCTCAAAAGCATGATCAGCCAAGCGCCCGCTTCTATGGCCCGGATAACAAACGTCAAACCACCGTTCTGGAAAATGAGCGCGCAAGCCTTCCGTTGCGACTTACTGGTGATGGGGTGCGTTCACGAGGGTATCATATCTGCTCTGAGCTGACTATTCTTCTGCTAGCCATGGAAGCTAAAATATCGTCGGGCGGACCTTCCTGATCGCGTTATGTCTGCCATTGCTCATTCACCTAATGGCGCGCTGGATGTTGAAGGCCGCGGGGTATATGAGTTACTTCAAGTAAGCCTTCTCAACTGCATTCTAGCTCTTTGCGTGCTGAATATATGCTAGGTTCGCGATTCTCAATGTCCGGGATCCATTGTTACCGGGTCACACACATATACTGTTGAATGGGTAGCAAGGCCATTTGCTAAACTAGTTGCAGACACACTGGCAACGTACGATCCGACCAATGATTCTTACATCCTTCCAACCATTTGCGAGGGTACGAGCGACGCAGTCGATCTAGACCTTAGTGGTATGAACTTTTCATCTGTCCTTTGGCGATCTTCTTATTTTTGCAATAGGTCGACCGCCCTTCCAGATTATGTATAGCATTTCTCAACGCACAGAAGGCAGCGGAATGCAATTAATGGAACAACCGGTATTCAACAGTATCCAACCACGGACCCGGTTCCAACTTCAGACTTCCACACCCGGTCGCATGTACTATGAAGTGAAGCAAATAGGAGATGCGTCATATCCCCTGGCAAAGCAGCGCCCTGCAAACATTCCCCATGATGGTCGACTTCTGTTCGAGCAGCAGGTAGCAATGCGACCGACGGCTCGATTCAGGAATCGAAATCGCTTGCCCTATTGTCTTAATGATGCATTCGTACCCTTGGACCACAGCTTTGCTGATGGCGTCATACTCCTTGATGGCATAGCCCCTTTTAGGCTCAAGCTCCGAATTAAGAACATCCTGACGAGCCATATTGAATTCATGGACGTCACTGTTCGCGAATCTATTTGGAGAATCAACTTGCCGAACTATCACTTCAGTTCTATAGGAGCACACTCAGTCACCATTGAATCAGTGCAAGATGCGTCCCATTGCGTCCAGGCCACGGTGGACACGATGTACAATTCAATTTGGGTGGATGTTGCGGAGACTGCATCGATTGTGCCCGTTACTCGCCAAACTGACTTCTGTGTTGGTGAGGTCTCGCAATTCCAGCTGGAGGGTATACCTCCTTGGACACTTGGGTATGAGGACTTCGTACAATTCTTCACCTGCCATTTACACCCAGTTTAACAGGTATACCATAAATGGCAAGTCCTACACACAAGAGGCTAGTGTTTCACCATTCTCCTTGATACAGCAGCAAGCAGGAGAATTTCAGGTTACTTCAATTGCCCATCAACAAAATAAATGCAAGGCTTCCGTCTCTGATATACAATTTGCCGTGCATGAACTTCCTTCAGCCCAAGTTGGACAAGGGAGACGTATCCACCAAGACATACACGAGGGTGAGTTGCAATGCACCCAAAGCACTAACGTTTCTCACCTTAAACCTTGAAGGCGACCAAGCAGAAATTAAATTCAGCCTGATTGGACAACCTCCATTTACATTCACATATCAACGATCTGAGCTCAGCCCTAAGAAGGGTGGAAAATCTGGAAAGGTGCTAGAAGCGCATACGGTCTCCCGCATATCGTCGTCAGAATATTCCATTTTCTCCGCCCTAGAAGGTATGCAGGTTGTTCCCTCGTTTTCATTATGGACACTTATACACGACATCAAGGTACATGGACTGTCACCTCCATAACTGACCGATATTGTCGGTACCCGCAAGTGCAACCAGACCTCGAAAAGCTTCGTCCATGATCACTTGGACATTAGACATGTAGTAGTACCCCCGTACCATTGGGTTAATACGCTCTGATGCTTTATTCACACTGCTTTGATATTATTGGAACCAGATATGGTCTGTTCAACATGACTACACTGCACATGTTTTGGATCAAACTTGAGCGGATGAGATATAGAACCACTTTGAGACTGTAAAATGTGTATGAGAATTGAACAACTGCAATCTTTCGAGGACGTACCAGACGGATCAACGGGTGCCGGTGGCCTGCGGGAGTCGGCAGGAAGACCAGTATAGACTGGGTCATCCGTGCGGGTATAACCAGGAGAGTTGTGGATAGACACATTGCGGCTGAGCAAGTGCAAAATCAATACACACTACTTGACTTTTTGATGACCGGAGGCTTACATGGAAATCTCTCTTGAAGCGGGGTCGCCAGTGACGAGGCGGCGCCAGGCTTCATTGCACTCGTGAATGATCTCAGTGGCGTACTTTTTATTTTTAGCCTCGCCGGAGAACGCAAAGGTATTCTCTGGCTTGCCATCGGGGATCTTGTAGATCCTGGACAATAGCAATAAGTACATGTCTGATAAAGAACATGCTCGTAGATGACACCAACCTGAACCATTCGTTTGTGGCCCTGATCAAACCAGGCAAATGCCTTTCAACATCCTCAATATCATTCAACTTGGAGGCGAGAGGATCATTGACATCGACGACAATGACCTTCCAGTCGGTTTCACCCTCATCGAGCAGGGCCATAATGCCCAAAACCTTGACTTGTTTCACTTGACCCACATAGCCAACAGCCTCACCAATCTCACAGACGTCGAGGGGGTCGTTATCGCCGCGTGCCTTTGTCTCGGCATGGGACTGAGCAGGGTCCTCGTAGGTCTAAGAGGGATAAGCGAGACGCGTAGAATGGAAGCAACGAAGGCAACTGACCTGAGGGAAGGCACCATAGTTCCAGATGTAACCATGGTGGGGGAAACAGTTCCGAACGTAACGCAACCTGCCCTTTTTGACGTCTTGCTTAATGGGATTGAAGGGCTCTTCCTTTGAGATCTCCAACTTGGCGTTGGTCCAGCGAGGGATTTCGACAATCATATTGAAGATGCCTCTGCTCTGATCGGAGAAGAGAGGCACGTCGTGAAATGGAGAGACGACCGCTCCATTATGTTCGATGTAAACGCGATGCTCTATACGGGGCAATGAATGGAAAAGGTATCAACGTGATGAATATCAAAACGCGTCGGGTGTACATACCAAGGGTGTTGGGGGCACCGATGAGACGAGTGGAGTATTCTGCCAAAGAAAAAGATCAGAATTTAAAAAATGGATGGTGTGAGGATGAAGGACATACGAGAGGACATGATGGATGCAGAAGAAAGAAGTCGCAAATGGTGGAGGAGTCGATTTACGGTTGATTGGGAGGTCATAGGACGGGTTACCTATTTCGCTAAGCGCTCGGTTATCCATCACCTCATCAGCACCCAATTACTCTCTTACCTGTCCTAATCGATACCGGGTAATTTCATGCCACCCTCGTTGCATTGTTATTCAGTTGAAGATTCAAGCAGTTGCTGACAACAAAATTACAAGTTGCTATATCCAAATACGCGACACTCCTGACCCTGCCCTGTACCACGCGTTACGCTAACCCTCCTTCCGCTAATATATTTCTAAACTGCTGGCCACCCGCATGTTTTCCAATGGAAGAGAACTCCCCATTAAAATCAAGACGGAGTAATAGTCGTTCAACGTGTCTTCTTACGTTTGCGGCTGCACCGCCATCGATATTCTTTGCTGCCCTAGAGATATTCAACGTTGTCATATGAGCCACACTTGCATTCATCGCAATAGATTTCGAAGCATCCGCCCCCGCTGCGAAGGGTTGTTGCGATGTTGACAACGACAGTTGTTCATAAAATGTCTCCAACAAGTCACGAAGAGCCTAGCAATTCCATGAGATCGACCGATTGACGTGAGGATGTCCCTGTCAGTCTTACCTGATTGATCTCTGCTACAATGCCCCATCTTTCCCGGACCATGCTACCAATCTCCTCGCTTCCTCCCTCTCGTATGCTACCCTCGAACAAAAGTGCAGGCAGAATATCACCTCCCCAGCGCTCCACTTGTGCTACGAAGCGTTCACACACTTCTAAGATCGGCCGTATGATGGCTGTCAATGCTGGGTGAGAAAGCAGGCATCCAGTGAGCAGGCGATCGAGGTAGGTCGCGTGAATTGCCCGCAATGTGGTAAAGTCTAAGTGAGAGGTCGACAAGTTTGATCCGCTGCTGCCAGATGGATTCACTTGCGAAGAAGTTGTGGGCAATGTGTGGCTAGAGATGAAGGGCTCTTTACTTCCAGGCTCCATGTGAGCACCTCCTTTGCTAAGTAACTCACGCAGACGACGATATTCGACATCGACCACATCGGTCATGAGGTAACCCATGAGTGTATCCAGGAACCATGTCATATCGCGCACTGCACCCCAACCACATCTCAAAAGTTGTTGTCTTGCACCCAGGTCCTCATCAGTCCCACCCTCCCCAAGCCCAGTCCATTTTCTCCGTGCTCGCTGGGCATTGGATAGCGATGTCCAGCAATTGTGAACCCGTGCATGCGTCTTGCGAAGCGCGGAAAGATAAGAGAACAAATTCCCATAGATGACCAGGTCAGAGGGATGTAGAAATAAGTCAAGCGGCCAGGAGACTTTATAAGTCAGGTGTAATGGTGTACCCAGCAGATGTGTGTTGAATATACTTGAATCTGAAAATGCAGAAGATGGTGGAACGGTAGGTGGCTGCGACTGCGTGCCTGAGGCAAGAGAGGGAAGCAATGGCCGCAGTGGACCTAGAGGCAGAGTGAATCGCAGGTGGCTAATGGAAGGGTCATGTTGTGCGCTTGTTCCCAGTGAAGCACGTAAGAGCGCATGGTTCAGATCTTGTTCGCGGATCATGGAGGTAGCCCCTGCGCGACTTGTCAGACGAGAGATTTTGAGGCGTTCAATTTCTCGTATTAGTGCAAGACTGAATTCCCCATTCCTCAGTAGGAAGTAATTAGCCCTGTGCGAGATCAGTCGTGTTCAAGAGCAAATTGGGAATACTCACAGAGAATCGACCGCATCTTCGACGTCTTTTTGTGTCAAGACGTTCAGCCAGAGCCACTCGCTGACATTTGTACGTATCTGCGCTATTACGCGGTCAAATTCGTGGTGGCTTTGAGGTAATATCTCTTCTAGCATCGAAGTATGCTCAGATGCCAAAGTTCGCGGGAGTTGTTTCTGCCACTTGGCTGCCTTGACTGTTCCAATGGCACGGCCCACGTAGACAATGGACTCCGCCGTCTGGAGAGAGACACATGATGGAATAGAGCCCTCTAACAATACATAATCAGTGGATGCGAGTGGGTCTATTGGTGATAATGACCCATGAACAAGCAAGGCCGTCATTTGAGTACGCCAAACGATCTGCACAGCCACGGAGAGACGTGAAAGGATGGAAGAAACTCGGTATACTCCCGAGCGAGTACGGGCCAGGAGCATGTCAATGAGTGGTCCCGGTTCCCATTCTGATTTGGACTCTAATTCGTCCATTAGCGATGCCAAGGCGGCGAGAGGTGCATCCCATTCAGAAAAGACAGCCCGAATTGAAGCAAGCGGCACGAAGCTTCCTGTCGAAACGAGAGCCGAATCCCGTTTAAGAATGTTGGCTTCGGTCTCAACCACAAGGCTCTCATATTCCCCTTTAAGAATGAGATTGAGTGTGGCACACAAGGCGCAGACATATCGAGAGCGTGAACCGGAGAGCCTAGAAACAGAAGATTTGATGTTGCGATAGCGGTTGGCAACTAACCCCAGGGCTTCCAAGCACTGTTGTTCCCCTGGATGCAGCAGGGGTGCAATTGCGGGATTGATCGTATGGTCGGATGGGAAAAGCGAGGAGGAATGACCGCCTAGAACGAGTAGGACCTCCGCGATCATGGTGCCTGGGAGACCCTTGATAAGAACGAGATGAAAAGAGGTTAATGAAGTTGAACCTGTGGTCAAGTTTGAACTGTGGTGCTTGTTTCCGAGTCTACAAGTATGGAGTACTATTGATCTATCCAATAATGCCGTGATGATATAGGCAGCAGCAAATCACGGGATAGCGTCACGCCAGGTTACCTCTCAACTACAATTCCCGCATCCCTATATACCAAGCATGGCATCTCTACCAGATATCTCAGTTGATCTCGCAGTCCACCTCAACGTTGACGACGCCTTTTCGGCGGGTGACGAAGATGATTCCCCAATTGTATTCTCATCAACCGAGATTCGAAACGATGTTGCGCATGCAATGGCGAATCTCGAGAGCCAAGAGTCAGCGCACACCACTGCTATACACGGCTCAGAAGGTGGTGAACAAAATGCGTCCGTCTCAACTCTCGATATTAATGGGGATGTTAAGCACTCGGAAGTGGGCTCGATATCTCCGCTCTCTGCATCCTTAGAAGATACGCAGAGCACTTTCGACCAGTTTTCTCAGATATCACTTACTTCCCCACAAGCTGAGATGGAGGAAGCGCAGGCGCTCGCCTCTTTACGAGCAACAGACTCATATCCGGAAGAAGATTCCAATGCCCACGACCACGACCACGACCCGTATCCCAGTGTGATAATTGACACTTCTTCCGGGCCAACCCCTCAAGTGGAAATAATCACTCATAATCTGAATGATGGAACATCTAATACGCCCACTTCACGCTCCAGCATCAACTCGACACAATCCCTCCCTGCGGCTAATTCTCATGCTCATTGTCTGCGGGATGAGGCCTCACCAAGCTCCTCGTCGACTCCAGGCCCGTCACACACCGCTGAAGAAGCTGATTATAATCCCTCTCCATCACCACACGCTGCTCAGGATCCTCCCTTCCACTCCGTTCCTGAGCTTCCAGCCCAAGATCGTAAGGTTCATCGGCCCACGCGTTCGACGGGGCCTAGTGCTCTAGAGAAAGTGCGTAGTAAGACCAGACCCCCCTTCTTGCCTCCAAAGAACCGGGAGGAAGACGACAAGCACATGGCAGACTGGCACACTATGATGAAGCAGAGTAGGATTAACGGTCAGTGCATTCGCTGTCTTTGGGATGTGGTCTCTGAGTGTGGCTATTTTTAGCTGAGAGAAATCGTAAAGCATTGCAGGAGAGGAGGTTAGTCAGAGAGGCCAGAATAGAGGCGTCTTCACATGTCTGGGAGCGGGAAATACTTCCAGACTGGAAGGTCGTCCATAGAAACCCCTCTCTGCGTAAGCTCTGGTGGAAGGGCATTCCTACGAAACTGCGGTCGTTAATGTGGGAACAGGCCGTCGGAAACGGTCTTGCGTTGAGCAAAGGTAAAGACAATAATCCAACTTTTCATGCCCTTGGGAAACGGCTCATTCGCGTCTGCTCTCCTTTTATGCGCCGTGCGGAATAGACAGCTTCCGAACCTGCCTTGCCCGGGCAAAGCGCGCAATGAATGCAGGAGTATTCCCCAAGGCATCGCTAGAACCAATGGAAAACGATATACTCACGACACTCCCTTCATTGCATATATTTCATCCGGAAAGGGGTCCAATGTACGAGGATCTCAAGGATTTGCTGTGTGCATGGATAGTGGCACGCAGCGATGAGGGCCTAGGCTACACGACAGGTGCTGCCAAAATTGCGGCTATGTTGCTCCTCAATATGCAATCCCCACAAGCCTTCATTGTGATGCGCAACCTCCTAGAAAGGCACTGCTTGCGAAGTTTCTTTGGCGGCGATGGTACGAGGGAAGATGTAAGCGGTTCCCCATTCGAAACGTGGTCACAACTGACAAATTCTGTTGTATAGGTTGAGGCCTACTATCGGTATTGTTCTGGACGTCCATCTTGCCTCTTGTCAACTAATTTTCTTGTATAGAATATTTGACACCCTGTTGGCAGATGGAATGCCAAAAGGTGGTGTATTGTTCACATATCTCAATACTTACTAACAAGTCCTTAGTGTACTTTAATTTCAAACAACATCAGATTTCACCCGCCGCTTATTTACCCAACTGGCTACTGCCCTTATTCATGGATCATATCCCCTTCGAGGCGTGTGCTCGTGTGTGGGACGTGCTGCTACTTGAGGGCGATGCATTCCTTTACCGAGTATCTCTGGGGATTCTTGCAGTGCTGGAGCCTCGCTTGTTCTTTCCTGACCGACAAGAACTGCTTGAACTTTTACGGTAAGAATCGGCGCTTTGGCTTTTGACGATTTAACCAAGCTCCGATGCGTAGGGGAGAAAATAAAGCAGCGATAGAGGTAGCAAAACGTGCAGGTCGGGCGCTAGACGGAGGGAGGTACGAGATATATGGCCTGGATGAGGAAACCTTATGGGAAAGAATTGATTCCATGGAGGAGTGGTGGAAGGAAAGCACGTGGAAGCGACTAATCCAGCGTGAACTCCCAGACATCTAGCATCACTCGCAATTCAATCTCGTTGCGAGTTGCTTGGAATATTTTGGGTCCTCTAGATTAGTCCAGCCCCGCCATCTCTCTCCGTCACCCTAAATGATCCGACGGGGTTGCCTAAAATTAACTGGCCTAGACCTGGCAATGGTCCTTTGATCAGTAATGGCGGATGAGCGTATCATATGATTTCACGACTAATTGTATGGCACAATATGATTAATTTACCGTGATTGGCCTGTGGGTATGCTATATAAGGGGGCAGGGAATATCCGGGCTCTCAATACTTACTGCCCAACTCGTTACGACCTTACTTTATATACATCAAGCTCCCGACCTTAGCCGGTGCCACAACTCTGAACATGTACCATGCATTTATCGCCCGCAGAGGGGTAAGGATGGTCGCTTGCATTGCACTGTGTTCATGGCTGACTCTCTATCCCAGAGCCTTGCAATCGTCGGTGCATGGGAAGCGTACCTTGTTTACTACCTCGGTCAAAATTTCACTTCGAAGTAAGCTCTCCAACTTCAGCTAGTCTCGTGCAATGATAGAGATGAATGGTTCTAGGGTCCCCCCACGTGCATATCAATTGGGTCAAGGGAATCCGACACTTCAATAATCTGTAATACTACTAGCATTGTATCTTGGAGCATGGTGAATCAGAACCATTAACCTAGAAATTCCTCTATCCCAGTCAGGAAGTGATGCCAAAATCTCTCAACGACCTCATTGTCGAAACCATTTTCGTCGTAGCCCAGACTAACCCACAATTTCCCAACAAATGTATACCCGAACAGCAGCATTCCTCCACTGCGTTGGCGCGAACCCGTGGTCAGAGTATGAAGCTGGATATCTGGGAACAACGCGTGTTTATACATGGCGTCCAAGTTACCGAGTAGAGACAGCCCGATCAAGGCATTAGAAGGGGCTCGGGCCGGGATATTGGGCTGAACTTGTTTTGTTACTGCAGGTGGCTTCCATGTACCAGCAGCCTTCTCATCATCCTCTTTTGCCCACACGCGCGCGCGCTCAGCTCGTTCTTTCGCCATCTCACGACTGCGACTGGACAACATATTGCTTTTCGCAGCGGCTGCACTTTGCTTCTTGGCTAAGGTTGCACGATGCCAGAACATAGATGCGACATCTTGATTGCTGGCATCTTTGGGTAAAAAAGTGGGCAGGACGACATTAAAGTATCCAATGGCGATGAACCAATAGGAGTCATTGAGTGATTTGTCGATATCCAAATTCGGCCGTAAATTGAAGGCGGAGTACATCATCCTGTAAATCAAATGAATTGCTCCGCGATGTAGGGTCAATTCAATATTTGAAACTCACATTGGGAGCTCCCAGTCTCGTTGGCTAGTCCTGCTCCACGCGATATTACAAATTGCGAATAACGCGCTCGAAATACTTAATCCCTGTGCTTTGCAATGTTGGAGTATTTTCTTGGTTCTAGATTCATCGATAGGAACTGTAGGGACGACAGTGTGACGAGGTCTGTCTCCTCGTTTGGGGAAGGATTGACCACCCTGCCATGGCTCTCGTATTAGCCAGCAATGGTTTCATAATAAATCAAGAGCTCACAATCAGTCGCCCTTGACTGAGTTGAAATTCCACGCGGGAAACAGCACGTTTAAAGCGACTTTGTGGCAGGTTTGGAAGTCGGTCTTCGAGGGCTGCTGGGAGTGCCTTTCCAACCTGTGATCGGATAGATGTTTCGTATTGCCTGCTTACTGCGTTTTATCACTCACATCGTCGGTTTGCCTGCATCTGCTAGACCATTCATCGTTCAAGACCTGGGTGAGTTCTTCATGCGACTTGTTCCCAAGTAGAATAAAGAAGTCATGGGCAAACGTATGGAGGGCCATTCCATCTCCGAGGTAATGTGTTGTACATATGAGAATGTCATACTCTTGCGTTATCTGACCGTCAATTAAACCTGGCGAAGTAATGACAAGGTAAGATAACCTTGAACTTGACAAAGTACGGGGTCCGTTGAGGTACGAATCGATCAATTCTGATGGATTGTTCATTGAGCAGGATAAACTAAGCATCGATACTTGGGCGATGAAACTAACCATCCTTTGTCCCCGACTGATACTTTATCGCGTTTCCTGCGTCCTCCAAGGCAGCTTGAGTAGAGGTTGGCATGGTGTACCTAGCCATGACTTTTCAAGGTCGGAAAACGCAATACGAACGGGCCGCTCACACGAATCGTATGTCATGATAAGTATGCATTTCGACCGAGGATGCAAGCAGTGGGTGTCGAATCCTCATGATTGCCCAGGCTACAATCACCGCTTCTGGTCGCATCCGTTGCGGGGGTGCACGAAACCCAAGGTGAAGGTACCTGCGCGATGGGCCTATCTTTATCAATTGAGGTAGCAAAGGCCTTACATATCGTTGACGCCATCCGCTCTAGAAGGCAAGAAATAGGACACCTCGGTGTCTCCTAATTGTCTTTCGAACCTTGCTCCTTGCTCTGCTCGGGCCATTGGTGGTTGATGTTGGAGTGAAAGAGCTGTGATGCGACTTCGAAGGAAAATGCGACTTCGAAGGAAATGCGAATTCAGATTGACGAGGGATAAAGGATCTGAGTTACTATAAATAACACAACGGCGAACGCGGGAGTGAGCTGCTTTTCATACCCACCCCAAAAAATGGCCCTAAAAAACAACGGAAAACTGTTGTAGACTAGCCTTTGTAAGGTCGTGGGAGCCGAGGTCCGGCGCTCTTCCAGTTGTCGAATTTAATCTCAATGTCGATTTGTGGTGGGGAAGGGTCGCTTGGGCGTTCAGTTGTTGCGAGCCAACCACATGCACGGAGAAAACAAACTCTTGTCATCAGAACGTGAGAACGGTAGTGAGGGCGATATGCTCCTTCATTGAATCATTCAAAACTTCAAATATTCAATGAGAACCCCAAAGTGGCTTAGCTTTCGCCAAATTCAGCAGAAACTTAAGGGAGTTCTGCATGGACCCTCACACCAAGCCCAGGGGAAAGGCACACAACCTTCCTGTCGGATCAAGAGGAACTTAAACCAGGGTTTCCGAGTTAGATAGGGATCGAAGCCAACGGACTGAGCATAAAGATGAAATTCAGTGGCACTCCCATTATTCGTGGGCAATTGTCAGTATATTATATTGTTGAGATCAGTAGATGCAGTCAGGGGCAAAAACTAGCTCTAATATATGTTTGGTGAATGTAATGGCTCGATGTGTCCGTAACGTGCCCAGTTTCAATGGTGAATACTTGCATTATGACTTGAACTCCGATTTGTCTCTAAGGTTCATCGTCTCAAGTTTGGTTTGCGCCTCTCCTCTTGATTCTACATCTGTCACCCGAGTTGGCACTGCTGATGCAGTTTCAGCTGACTTAATCCAGGTGTAGTACCTGATACGGTAGCAGTTAGCAAATGTCATCTGGTAACATAAAAGCACCGACATTGTTCCTAAGAGGATAACGCTGATGGACACAGCACGATTTCTAAAATTTGGGAAGATAATTATCAAGCGTCAAGGAGACCAGGGATAAAACGTACACCGTGAGAACGTCCCCGAAGAACCAGAAACCCAGCATCGTCTGTAGAACGGAGCGTGCAGCCTGCCAATAGCTAAATGAGTTATGTACAAAAGTAAAAAAAGAGCTCTAAACTCACACTTGAGAACATGTGGGTGATCGGGCTGGTAATCTTGATGCTCAGCAAGCCAGCAACACAGAGAAGGAAGCCGAAGAAGCCAGTGACCATGCTACCCCAAAGGAAGACCCGACCATCCCAGAGTTCGGTGTAGAGCTTGGCTGACAAGGTAGCAGGTTCGCCGTTGTACAGCAAGGCAGGGAGCAGGAAAACTGCAGAGCCAGCATTAGTCCACCATGCGAGCTGGATAGTGGAGTTGTTGCAATGCGGGAGCGAAGTTTTGATCAATACAGCATGGAAGGCAATAAAGAGTGACGAGAGGAAACCATAGAGAAGGGACAGAAGAGAAGGCCTAGATGAAATAGGAAGGTCGGATGAAGGAGCGATGCCGAAGAGGAACCCGACCGTTACAGCTATGGCAGCTATGAAGACCTTGGAAGAAGGTACCACACGAGTCTGAGCAGATGAAACGAGAATGGTCAATGGTAAAACGAGTCCACGGGCGATCTAATTGGCGTATGCGAATTAGTACGCGAGATGTTACAGGTGCAGGGACTCCCGCACCTGAAAGAAGGATGCCTCAACGTCACGTAGACAGAGGGTGTTGAAGACCAGGCCAAGGATGTTAACGAAAACCACTGGCACAAGTTTCTTGGCAACATGAATGTCGAACTTTGGTATCTCAATGCGAGGTGAGATTGCCGCCGTTACATGCAGCAGGACAACTGCTATCAGCATTTGGGCCATTAGGAATGTTAGGGGCAAGTCTGGGGCATTGTTGAGAACGGCCTTGTTTCTGGGCGCAGACACAAACGATTATGAGGTGACCGAGAGTGACTGAGAGCGGAACCTACACAAAGACCATCTAATGAATGGGATCTACTATTAGCGACCAGTATGGGGTAAAGAATGTGTAAATAACATACAACAAGCGCCGAACCCATGTAAAAGGCTACAACGGCGGCAACCGTGAGGGCGGGGGCATCGAGTGTGACCATGGTGGAGGGGAGAATGAGCGGTGCTGGGGCAGAAATTAAACCAGCGATGGCCCTTTTGAAGATGTAGCATCGAGGGTGAGTGAGATCTTGAGATTGATCCCAAGATCGGTTCCAGGAGGGGAGCATAATACTCCCTGACGGTTATAACAAGTATCCCCTCCCACATTTCAAATGCCATGACATCCCCTGCCTCCTCCCTCGAGAATCTCCTTTCCGTTCCATCCAGACAAATCGAATATTCTCAGATACAAAAACATTCTGTATTTCGTCGTCGACGCCTACTAGCACTTTGTTCTTCGCTCGCCGTGTTTTCGCTCATCGCATTTGCACTCTTTACATTACGTGGTCAACCTCAGCTTGTTCAGGTAGCAGAGGAGCATGTACCAATAGAAGAACTCATTGTACCGCCACCTGATGTGGTTCAGCCTGAGCCTGAGCCCGAGTCCGAGCCCGTCGTCGTGACGCCGGAACTCCCGGGCCCGGTTCCAGTACATGACCCATTTACACCAGAGTATTGGCTGAATGGTGTCCCAACTGCGCGCTTTCGAGGTCTGCACCGTTCTGTTCCTTCTCGCGTACTAGATCTTAATACAGGCGTCTAGATAACTTACGGCCTGACCTGAAATACATTACATCTTGGTTAGCTGCTGGTTGGAGTAAGTTCCTCGAGTATGACATTATCAATGCAGTGCATCTCACTACCATCACCTTAGCTAACGATGTCATGACATATGTAGGCGTATCTAACAAATGCTTTATATTTCGAGGCTCAATGATGCTTCCAGGCAAATCTAATCTACCTCGCACTCATCACCGACCGTATACCCGTTATTCCATCCTTCAACCCATCACACATTGGCGGCCATGTTCCTCCCATTCCCTTTGGGGAAGTTTTTGATGTACCTCGGCTTAGCCAGGCTCTAGGGAAGCCCATACTGGAGTGGCATGACGTTAAAGACTCGAATAGCAACGAAGTGGAAGAAATTGGTTGTTGGAATACCTGGGAAACCGTTAGCAATCAGGACCATGCTCGACACAGTTCAGTGCCAGGCCATCTCAAATTGGGTAGGTCAATGATAAAACCAGTTCATAGGCACCCTCATGTATTTCATCTTCTTAGATATCTCCTACACGAAAGCCCCTTCTTGGATCAAGCTTAGTCCTGATTTTGAAAATGATCCCCACAGTACTTTCTGGGCACTGGCCGCATTGTCGTTTCCCGAAACACGCGAGAGGAGCCTTGTCCCACCACGAGAATCACCCGAACATCATGTATCACTTCCTCCAGACGAGCATCTCCTCTGCTACGATTTTCTTTACTACACAAGCGCCCTCCAGGTACGTCAAAATTTTACTTACTCGGGTGACGACGATTAATATTACCCATCCCAGCCATTTGAATTTGAGATTGACTATAGTCCAGCTTGGAGATTTGTGGCGCAGCACATGTACTTTACTCCGACTTTGCAACAATTAGCACAAGATTATGCCCGAAAAGCTTTTGGCACCCCAGAAGGCGAACCACTGCCACCTGTGCGTCATTTCTATAAAGGACGTTCTTCTTGGATTCTGACAAGGTCATCTTAGTGGATCGCAATACACGTTCGACATGCGGATTTCAATGTCTACTGTGACGGTGTGGAGCTGTCAGATTGCTTCGCACCAGTACCTGTAATTGCCAGACGCGTGCGAGAAGTCCAAGAAGAACTCTTCGAGAAGCTGGGCATCCGGCCCGAGCACGTCATAATGACGAGCGATGAAAGGAACACAACTTGGTGGCAGGAAGTGTCAGACCAGGGGTGGTATGCCCTCGATCACAGTCGAACAGCGGAGCTTTATGGTGAATGGCACCCGGTCTTGATCGACGCAGTCATCCAAGGTTCTGGTATTGGTTTCGTGGGTACCGATCGTTCAACAATGTCCATGATAGCTCGACGGCGAGTGGAAACTTGGAACAATGGTTCTTTTCGAACCGTAAGATGGGGGAGACCTGGGGCGGACGATCATTAAATCATCTACATACGACAGGACAGTTGGACTCATTCTTGATACCCCCTACTGCTTCATCTCAATATATACCAAATATGACCATAGATATCAGCGTCTGAAAAATGTATGATAGTCGTAACTCTGAAATCAGAGCGCTGCAAGCTCACTAATCATCATTGCCCGTTAATGAGCTACGTGTGTTTTGCTCTAAGAATAACGAACTGCAACCTCCGACCGCACTACATCCACTGAAGGTTCTTTCTTGCTTGACGTGTACCATTCCCTGTCGCATTGGGGTATGATCGCCAGGAGTTTATTTGAGCTGAATATTTGAGAGTGGGGCAAGAGGAAAGACCAGAATTAATGGGTCAGGATTCTGTGATAATTTAAAAAGGGACAGCATGAATCACCATAGCCTAGCCTGGCGGGGCTTGGGGTAAGCCGGCATCTAGCTCCACTGGGCTTGACAAAAATACACAGAACTGGAGGGGTCAAGAATAGCTTGCTATGGCAACTGATTAAAGCATCTGGTCCAAGGGAATGGCGCTCCTCATACTGACGAGATTCAGTAATGTTGCTATCGTCGGCATTCTGACCCGATAGGTATTTCCGAGTCGCAATAAATAACCATTGAAGAAGTGCATTTCGGTCGACCTGCCCTTCATCACGTCCGAAAGCGTCGAAGAAATATTGCCCCCAGTCAACGTCACGACGCGTCGGATTTCTGCCTCCAGGCTGTCTCTCGACAACCCCCTCGGTAGCTGTCCAACACCGAACTTGTCTTCTTCTAACTGCTCCGGAGGGAGGGAATTGATCCACGATTGAGTCTCAGCCCGCAGCTGGGCAGCAAAGCCATCTGACGCTTCCTGGCAAACTCTGCGCATAATGCGTTCCGCACCACGCGAAGTGAGGACGTCGCCATTTCGACATCCCATGATGGCTGTGAGAGGATTGATGACTGAGTTTACGACAAGTTTGCGGCGCATCGTCAACTGAATCTGGGCTATTGAAGTCCAAGAAATATTAAGTGGCTCCATGACCAACAAAGCAGCGACGGTGTTCCGCAGACTTGTATATCGGGAATTTGCGGGGTCTTCGTCGGTGGACATGATGTCTGTCAATTGGAGTGCCCTATCTGGCTTTGGCACACTCTCGTCATGCAGTGCAGCTTCAAAATCGCGTCCATCTGGGTCAGGCACAATTCCAAAGCTGATATCTCCGATCCCTGTATGGACCGTATGGTAGAACCCTTTCAGAAATGCGCCATGATTGTTGGAAGCGAGGATAAAATGAGGACGACGCGAAGGGTTGCGGAATACGTTGTGTATGAGTTCCTCGTAAACGCCCATGCCATTCTGCAGCAGAACTATGGTGCTATCCCCAGAGATACGCGGAAGAAGCCTTTGAATGGCAGGTACCGTCTGATGGGCTTTTGTGGTGACAAAAAGGGAATGTATCGTATCAGGTTTGTCTTGAACACCCAGATGGGAGAGAGTGCTTGATTTTAGACGTGATGTATCGAAAACTTCTGATCGAAACCCGGTTGCGGAAGTGAGAATCCCATCGTGTTCGACTTGTATTTTTGATCTACTGGAAAGTGCCGCTAGGGCTTGGCTAGGCGTTCGGTGTATAAGGGTAATGGTATGGGCAGGAGGTAAAGCGTGGCGAAGATGATGGGCGACGAGAGAACCAACTGCACCTAGACCTAAAACATGGAAGTTCATTGCAGGTGTTCGTACGGTTTTTTCATAGCGTACACTAGAGGCCGCCGTGCTGACTAAGCCCGAACTGGAAGCCGCCGTTTGCCGGTACAAGTACGAGCGGTAGAACTATGCTCCTTCGGTGATATATCGGTCCTTTCCACAATCCACAAAACTGGGCAGGACGAGATGGTTAATTTATCTTTCTTTCATCTCGACCTCTCAACTTGAACGCTATGGCATCCGTTGTTTTAAAGCGAACTGGACAGAAGGTCAGTATCATGAAATCATTTTGAGATATGTATAAACTCATTCCCATTTTCCAGATGCCACTCGTTGGGTACGTCAGAATCATCTTATCTTGCCGATCATCATGTTGACCTCTGAATAACTGTCAGCTTTGGCCTTTGGAAGGTAATGTCATCCATATTTCAATAAGATTGGTCTCGTAGAATGTTCATCGCTCGTATTTCTAGGTCACCAAGTCATCCTGCGCTCAGGTAGGCTACCATCCGTTCAGGAGCCATTGAAGCAACTAACTCTCTTGAGACTGTCTACGATGCCATCAAAGCTGGTTACAGACTCCTTGATGGTGCTGGAGACTATGGCAATGAAAAGGAAGCTGGTGAAGGTGTCCGCCGAGCAATCCAAGAGGGATTGGTCAAGCGAGAGGAATTGTGTCAGTCCCATTTCTGTCACATTCGTGAAGAAACTGATTAAAGTGTCTTGTAGTTATCACCTCGAAAGTAAGACGCGCATGCAGTCACACCGGTAGCACCTTAATTAAATGCATGGTAGCTTTGGAACACTTTCCACTCTCGAGAGCACGTAAGTCTCATGCCCACCGTGTCCGGCTCAATGCTGACTCCCTCTAGGTCGGACCCATTGCAAGGATGCAGCTTGAGCTTTGGGGAATCGACTACTTCGACCTATTCTTGATTCATTTCCCTATTTCTTTGCAATACGTCGACCCCAGCCATCGCTACCCCCCTGAGTGGTTCGGTGACGACAAAAAAGTGCACCTTCGTAAGTACCGTTATCTCTCTGATAATGCAACTGCTAACGTCAATCTAGAAAATACCCCCATGAGTGAGACCTGGGGTGCAATGGAAGCGCTGGTTGATGCTGGCCTAGCACACAACATCGGTTTAAGGTGTGTTTAATACTCAACTCTTAAATTGCGCGTCGTCTCTCAACAAGCTGGTTAGTAACTCTTCTGGCTCTCTCATTTTGGATGTCTTGCGTTATGCTCGCATTGAACCCCAGGTTCTCCAAATCGAATTGCACCCATATCTGTCCCAGGAGCCCCTTGTGAACTTGGCCAAGACTCTCGGAATTGCGATTACTGCCTACTCGTCATTCGGCCCTCAGGTAATCGTCAATGGGTCTGTGTGGTACTTGATGCTAATATGCATACCTGCTTTAGGGCTACGTTGAGCTCAATATGGACAAGAACCTTCCAAGCTTAATGTCGAGCAGCCCAGTGAAGGCAGCTGCTGGCAAACATCAGAAGAGTATGCGGTTCTCATGAGGTCACCGCGATCACCACTGACCCTTAGGCAGCTCCTGCGCAGGTTCTACTTCGATGGGCAACTCAGCGTGGCATCGCCGTCATTCCCAAGAGTAATTCTTCGAAACGCCTATCTGAGAACTTGATCAGCGATGACTTCACCCTCGAGGAATCGGAGATCAAGGCTATCAGCGCTTTGAACATCAACCTTAGGGTAAGTCAGATTGAGTGCTCTCATTCACAGGATTCACAAAACTATTATTAGTTGAACGATCCCTCTGAAATCGACCCTCGCTTGGGCATCTTTGCCTAAACTTGCATTCGGGGCGAACAAAAGGAGTGGGATAAGTATGCTTGGGGTATGATTATTTTGTAAAGTTGTTGAAATTATTTGTACGAAGTGGAGTTGCAAAGTCATTTTGTATCCTCGATTGCGCTTGCATTACTGCGGCGATGTGCATGTGATATTGGCTGTGTTTTCTAAAGAAGGAAGTACTGTGACTCATTGCGTACTGCGCGCCGCACAGACCTCCGCAGTACCCCACGCTATATAACGATGTGGAGTTTGGAACGAGCGGTTCCCTATCATCGGAATGCCACCTATCGAGTTCAAAGTCACACACACCAACGGCCAGAAGCGGCTCGCCAGGTTTGCGGATCGTCCAGACTGGGCCACACTCGCCGCAAAGCTATCTAATCTCTTCTCATTGCCGGTCAAAAACATTGGAGTCTCTTACGTTGACTCGGATGATGACGAAATAACGCTGAATTCCCAAGGAGAGCTCGTTGACTACTACGACTCCCACGCAAACGACCAAGTCTTCAATTTTCAGATTAGGGATTTATCCTCTCGTAATCTTTCAGGGGGCGAGGTCTTGAATGAACAGAAATTTGCCGACGACTTGGAATTTGGTGACTGGCAAGATTTACCTGAGGCCAACCTCCTTGGGCTCGACGTTCGGTCTGGGCCATCTGCCGCAACTGACCTGCTACCCAGCAAGACACCCCATGTTACTACTGGCGCCATAAAAGCAGCTGCTTCGATTGGCCACGGCACTCCTCGAATCCTTGCTGCAGAGAAAGGCAAAGCGAAGGAATTATGCCTAGACGATACCGCTACTCGATCCGTCCTCAACGATTCGACCCCTATCAAGCCACCCGTGCACGTTTATGACGCGCCTCAACCTGCACAGCGCAACTTACAAGAGTGCGAGAGCAGTGGTGCTGGAGCTGCACCCGTCTCAGGCAGTGTGCCAGTTACCGTGGATGACCCACCTCTCCCTGAATTCTCCAGGGCCACTGGCTCTGCGCCTCAGTCCTCTCCATCCTTTACCCAGGACCTCGCCAATTTCTTGGCAATCTTTAACACAGCAGTCGTATCTCACCCGGAGCTCGGAGCTGCCTTCCGTAACCTGATGCTCAATAGCACAAATGGCGTTTATTGGGCTGCACAACGCGACGCATTCGTCAACTCTGCCGAGCAGTTCGCACAGAATACGGCGAGGATGGCAGGACAATGGCAACGTGCTGCAGAGGCTGAGGCTTCCCAGAGGGTTTCCGATACGCTAGATGCCCTATTTCGTGGCTTCTCCCAAATGGACACACCTGCCCCAGCTCCAGTTAACCCTCCTGCACCAGTTGAAAATTTACGAGAATCGGGAAGATCTGATGGGCCTCCTCCTCCCCATCCACAGAATGTACCACCTCAAATGCCCTCTTTCTCTAGTAGCCTCCCATTGTCGTTCTCTCCAGCTCACCCGTTCCCGCCTCCGCCCGGCCCCCCACTACAGAATTTATTTGAATCGTTCCTTGGATCGACTCGAAGGCACACCACTGGTGGTGTGGATCCTGGAACGTTCCGTGACAATCTGGCTGCCTCAAGGCAAGACCAGAGGGCTAAGCTTGAGGCACTAAAGCAGATGTACAAAGCGGAGAAGCAGAGGGATAAGGAACAACGACGGAAAGAAAAAGGCTCCAATGCTCATGACGAGTAAGTCACATGCTAAATGAACATGGCCTTGTTACTTATATGGTTTGTTAGACCTCTAAAGGATGATGACATTGAGCGATTGGTGAGCAAGGCTCGAGGAGATTATCCGCCCCTGGAGTATACACCAGTTCGGCGTCACAATACTCACCTCGGCCATGGGTCAAATGCACGTGCGGAACACTCCCTCAATGCTCGGGCCACTGAGAGGATCAGAGGTCGCCTCGAGGATGTAGGTGCAGAACTTTTGATGAGCGACGTGCTTCTGATCCACTCTTAGCTTGGTATCACAGCCGATGAATATATCGATCTACAAAACATTATGCAAGGTTTGTTACCCTCGAATAACGTGGCCATTTCGACAGATATGGAAGATGATGTCGTTGACCAACTGGTTCGGTATTGTTTCGCCGAGGCTGCAAGGAAGCAGCAGAATACTGATGGCCCGTCTGGTGCAACCTGAGCCATTCTGTATTCTGTGTTGCCCCTTGCGTTTCCTTACTTGTATGATAGTCCTTTGTCTCGTAGCCCCTGTATTGATATGACTTTGTTGACCTGAAATTGCCTGATGGAGCGTTTAATTACTCTTTTCGATGTGAAGGGATTCATCACATTGACATCATGCCCGTCAAATGGGAAATGATTTCTGAGAAAACGTGTTCACGGCAGATGCCGACGCTGAGGACGCTGCTTTGTCCGCTTCATGGGCCGATTTGCAAGATTATATCCATATTATATCCATTCGTCGCACCACGAGAATGGCGTTACGCTAGAATAATGGACTAGAAAGGCAATGAGCGAGCGATGAAGCCGTGACCTTGAGCCACGTCCTACAAACCGGTAAGGCAGCAAGATCGAGTGGGTGGTATGACCTAAAAAGGAAAGAGTCGTCTGCTGAGTTCGATATTTCGCACATGAGCTGGGATGTACTGTTGCTTTGTCTTCAAACACTCGTGCTTATCATGTGGCTGCAGGAAATGGGATTGTGATTCCATTTGGTTCAGACAGAACTGGCCGGTTGTAGGAAGGACCCTTTGACCCCAATCATTCGGTCGTCGTAAAACGTGTCACAAGGCGGGATTCTCTTGAATTAATAAAAAATGTTTCTAGGTCGAGATTTATTATGAAAGGAGTTGATTGGCGCGAAGGTATAAATTGAGGTGAAGAAGGTTGAAACGGAACCCTTCTCCTACCCCAGAAAGACTTGTGCCACCAGCACGCTGCCCAGTCACGCACACGTCCATCACAAATCACCTCAAAGAGACCCTTGCCATCGCAGCCAAGAGCTGATAACGAATTCAGGAGAATCAGTACGTTGTATTTCCCAAATTTTCCAGCAAAACTACCAGGGTAGGTAATTGTTGTTACTTGTGGGTGTCAGCTTTTCTGCGCCAAACAAACGCTTGGACATTCATTGAAGTTATAAGGAGGCGCTCATCGATCTCGTTTTTGATGTCAACGGGCCCTCCTTTTTCCTTTGAATACCCTTTCCGAACGCGACTGGGTTCTTTCGAATTATTTCGCTCCATTTTCGCCCACAACACTTACGTGCTTTAACTGACCTGGACCCATATCTTTTTCATTCATCGTCTTGCGCGCCAGTAAAACCCCTCACATTGTCCTTCCGTCCCTGTTCTATACTCCCACTCAGTTGGCCGATTTTTAATTCCAAGATTTCAACATGAAACGCACATACCCAGGCTCACCCGACCAGGTTGGGCATCATGACATTCGTGCAGACCAATAACGCTGATATCATGTCATATATGACAGGCGCGTCGCAGGGATCCCCCAAATGGGCAGGAAGCAGAGGACCTCGTAATGGAGGATGAATATCGACGCCTCACGTCTGACCTTCCCCAGACACCGGACCTGAAGGAGTATAATCGCGTCTCCCAGTCCTATGTGACTTCGGCGATCAGCAAGTGGGTGCCTCATGAAATGTTACCTGGAGAAGTTGAAGCCCTTCGTAGCCAGTCTGAGATGCGTAGACGGGCGTTGGTGAAGGTTGAGGAGGAGTACAGGTCGACGACTGAACCGGGTATCGCACTCAAGAAACGCCTCTTCGCCGCTCGCGTCACCTTCTGGACGACGTACTTCCGTCTGTTCAGAGTTTCGGACCTACCTTCTGAAATCTTGAGCAATATCTTTCGGTTCATTGTTTGGTCCGCTTCCGAACCCTCTATTGGTGTTCGATGGCGATTGAGCATCACCGCCGTCTCAAGATACTGGAGGGATGTGGCTCTCGCAGATCCCACCATTTGGAATGCCATCTGGTTTCGTGATGGACCTAACTTCGAACGATCATTTGCCTGGTTTGATAGGTCCGCCTTCGCACCCACAGACATTCGCATCAATGACACTACCAAGTGCAAGTTCACCAGAGAAATGATGTCTTCACTCCTCGACAGGCTATTCGTGAAACTCTCCCATATCCGCATGTTGATCATCGTCGTCGAATCATGGGCAGCAGCGCGGCATGTCCTAGATAGGTTACGACGGGCGGGGGAGAAAGGCGTTGATTTCGGTTTCGAGAGGTTTGAATTGCATCGCACCGGAACACCGCATGCGGAGAGGAACATAGAGTCCGAAGCGTTGAAGGAGCCATTGGCTTTGTTTGGTGGCCGTCCGGTGCAGAGCTTGATGTATTTCTCCCTGAATGGATTGTATGTTGATTGGAGTACCGCGCACCTTAAAAACTTGACTACGCTTGACCTTCGGAGGCTTCCAACTCATCGAGCGCCGACCACTGACCAATTCCGTCAATTCCTGAGGGAATCCCCCGGTATGATCAAGTTATGTCTCGACGGCGCTGGCCCCCAATGGTCTTCACGACCTCTTTCTGACAAGAATCGTCCGATTGTCCTGCCGAAATTGAAGATCTTAATCCTCGGAGACCTTTCCATGATTTATGCCATCCATGTTTTGTCGCATGTCAAGGCGCCAAATCTCGTTGACTTTACCATCATGAATTTTATCGGCGAGGATTACAGTCTCTTCTTCATGTTCCTCGTTAACGCATTTCCCCTTCTCAAGATTTTCACCGTGTACACCCTAGAAATTAGACCGCTGCAGCTACAATCGATGGTGCCCCTCATCCGGTTCATACAGTCCGCCCCCGAACTACGGATGCTCAAGGTGGCTAACGTGCAGAAGATTTTCTTTGACTTGTTCCTTGTTCCGATGTTACCACCAGGGGTTACACCAACAAATGATGGTACCGAGCCCGAGAGGAGCCTCCTCTCTGCTAAACTCCAAGTACTCGAATGCCAAAGTGGGGACGTCAACCTCATTGCCCATTTCGCATCAGCGAGACACCGACTCGGCAAACCTGTCTCCAAAATCTACCTCGCTTCTTCAATCGCAAATAAAATGAGTAGCGAGCAACTCCGAACAATTACCGCCGTTTCCAAATGTATGAAGTTGGAGCCAGGGAGCCGTTCGCCTGAGGAGATCCTGTTATTGCATCAGTAGCATTTACGCGATGCCTCTGGTAGGAGGATATAGCTGGACTTACAATTTCGTGGTAAAAGTTATCTATAGCGAGTACACAAGGCCAAATCCCGTGGCATCTCTGTCCTAATATGTACAAGATGATATTGTATGTGGGAAATAACAAATATGCGATATATTAGTGTATCTGTACATGTTTGTCACTTGCCACTGTTTTAACTAGCCATCTAGACCCCTCTGCTAAAAATGATATCTTCTCTCAACGAATTGCGTGAAACTTCTTGATGATTTGAGACAACGACCCCTCAGGTACACTCCCGCTCTCACAGTCGAAATCTTGCACCTACTGGATATCAATTTGGTGTGATACATGTCTATCGCAGAGTAAAATGCATCCCCAAGATAACGGTTGTCAGCTCGACATTAGTTTACTTTTGCTACACCTGGAGAAGTAAACAGAAGTATGAACAGGGTCTAGAATGGAGGTAGCATGACAAGTGAATATGATGAGTACAGAGGGTAACACTGAATGACATCGCCTCATAATAGCTACAGACTAGCCTTTCTTGCGTTTTTTACCGTTGACCATACTGACAGGGGTGGGCGGTGATCTGGGCGGTTCCTGTGATGATGATGATATCGGTGTCATCGGCTTCTGCGTCCGGGTGGAGGTTGGTGGAAGTGTTGATGCATTGTTTGGGATATTATTCGATTTTCTGGTCGCAGTGCCTTTTGAATCTGAAGCATGTAAATAGAAGTGATCAGAATATAAATCTACCTACACGTACCCTTGAGAAGCTGATTTTTAAAGAAGGCGATCAGAGTTTGCATTTCCTCATCCTCCTCCGCTTTAGTGATAGCAGTTTGTGCAGCAGTGTGAACCGGGGGGTCTTCCATAACTTCATCTACGTCCTCATCCTCTGTTACATGCATAGTCGTGGAGGTGGTCTCTGCGGGTCTCCGTTGCAGCAAGCCCTCCATCAGTGAGTCGTAAAGAGTTTCGATGGGTGGTAGTAGGTACGCAGGGGCGTCGAATATGCGTTGGATGCCCGTCTCTGTCACCCTTGATGGTATTTGAGCTGGAGTGGTAGCTTCAGAATATCCCGAGAATGCGTTGTTGCCAAAGATATCTTGGAATAGACTCCTTTTGCTGACAACCTCGGCGGACAAACCTCGGGCCGTCGAACCTTCATCCCGGGGTCTTTGTATGCTGTCTCCAAACAGGACTACACGCCAGTCATCCGTGATACCAACGAAGGCTGAGGGAAAGAAGGATGGTGTAATAGAACGTAAGTTAAAAGGCACACTGCGAGTGTCAATCGACGATGGTGACGAGGTTCGGAAAACAGATATCAAAGTACGCTGGGTCTGTTCATGATATGGATGGAATATGGTCAAGACATCATTTTTGTGATCCACCAAAATGCGGGAGATTCCTAGTAGGACTTTCTGCCAACGAACTGGTGGAATTGAGGACAAAGTGCGTTAAGAAAGAGGGCTACGTACCTTCCTGAACAATCAAATCCCATAATGCAAGCGTACGATGCGTAGCCACAACAAGAAAGCGGCCAGAACGCCCGCTAAAGGAGGCAGAACGCGGCGGACTACCGTCAGGTGAGGTTATGGCACGTGAAACAGTATTTGCAACTGGGTTGAACAAAGTTACATGTGCACCCAATGTCAACGCTATGAGCGAAGCATCCGGTGACCATGATGCGGTGGTGGGCATGTGTGAGTGGAATTGATATGTCGATCTGGCAACCCAATAATCTACCACACATTTTCAGTTCTGAGAATCGATTGTAATCCGACAAGGGGACAGTACCTTCGCCGTTAGTTGTAGCTCGCAACCTCCATACCTTGAGGGCACCGTCCTCACCGGTTGAGACTAGCTGAATGCTTTGTCTACCTCCAGTTAGAGGACTAAATGACAGTGCCGTCACTTTGTTCAAGCCGTGCGGACGATCAACACGAGTATTGAGGACCCATTGACCAGAATTCCGCTCCCAGCTCCAAATTTTGAGGTATACCTCTCCGCGAAAGGACTCGTCGCCCTCGCGCATATCTACTGTAGCCATCCATAAGCCATCAAGTGAGACCTCGACATGAGTTACTCGGGCTGGTTCGATCGGCTTTTCATCGCGTCGTGAAATACGATTAGAGGGAGAAACCTCTAGCTCGGACACCATAGTTGACGTTGCTGGTGAATAAATCTGAATGGAGGAAGGATGTGACGATGGCAGGATGATAGTTGATGATAGTTGATGAATTCCCAACGGCGGAATAATATCTTTTGCTGATGTAGACGCAGATGACAGTGCAGAATCTATGCCCAGTTGAGTGACCCAGCCACAGAATCCGAACACGTACACACCTAGCTTGACGCGCGAGACACTCTTCGTGACCTTCAGAGTGGCAGCACTCACGAACAAGTAGGTACCATCAGAGAGACCGAGCAGGTACTCTTCGACAGCCCCAACGTGGCGAAGAGATACCGTATTGATTGGTGCACCCACTCGGGGTACAAATTCCTTCCTTCCTGTGTGTAATTGCCAGACCACTAAAACAGCTTCCTCTCCACCACTAACAAGGTATGCTCCGTTAGAGGTGAACGCGATCGATGAAACAGCATGCGCGTGCCAATGAAGGCTTGTTGTAGCAGTTCGCTTCTCAACACCGTGGGCGTGTGCTGGTAACCGGTCATTCAAGCAATACCACAATCGAACGTTTCCCCTTTCGTCTCCTGTTGCGAAGTATTCCTCTGTTGGGTGGAAGGCTAAGCATGTCAGTCGATCTGGAGAAACAAATTTGGTAAAGCCGGAGCTGAGATCGGATAGCTTTGCAACGTAAACTCTATGGCCGCCCGTAGCTACAAGATAGAGGCCATTGGGGGATATGGCTAGACTAGTCGGCCTCCGGAGTTTACCAACTGGCAACACCTCTGGCGATTTTGAGGGGTCGATGTTCACCCTTAAGACTGCTGCATTGGCGTCTACACCAGAACAATGAGTAAGAACCAGCTGAGGTGGTCGAGCGGGAGCAGTACACGCACCAGTCGGTCCTTTCTTCGCATGGCGCATCACGGTAACGAAAACGGAGTCGGGAAGACTGCTATGGGCACACAGATGTTGAATTGGTTGGGCGACATGAATTGTTCGAAGCAAGATAGCCTCTATGAAATCCCAAAACATTAAGCGACCATCTATGGAGCCAGTAATCAATTGGAAGTTATTAGTCGGATTGAGTGCAAGCGATGTAAAGGCCGATGGGCTTGAATCATCGCTAGGTGGAGGCGCATTCATTGTTGATACCACATTGCCAGTTTCAGCTGAGTGGATTTTTACGGTTGAACCAACAAGGGAGAAGAAATAGCTGAATGAGAGATTAAGGTCGTTGGGAAGGAGCGGAGAGGTACATCTTCATACCTTCCATCCTTGGTAAATATAGGAGGGATCCTTGCAGCAGCTGGATCAGTCAAGGGTAACCAGTCCCAGCTAGAGCATTCGCTGGCGCTCCATGATTCTGTTTCGTCGATGCCATTCACGAGGGGAGATATGGGGGTGCGCTCCCTTTCTTTCCCCTTGGCTTTTGTTATCTGGTTTCGTTTACGCTTAGAAATTTTGGCTTCAGGGGTCAACGATGCAGGCGCATTATGGGGACGATGTGAAGGAAATGCAGCCATGTTGAGTGGACTGCTCGCAAGGCATTAGCAAGGCGACTTGGTAGAGTGATCAAAAGAAAAAAATCGACCAAACTCGGAACAAACAAATTGATCTTTCCATGCCTCGCAAACGACCAACATCTACCCGCCAGAAAAAAGCGGATACACAACTGAAGCGCGCCATAAAGCGTGGCGATGCGGCTGCACCAGATTCTTCGCAGAATCCTACGCAATCCAAACCAAAGCCTCTGAGGGTGGGCCCAACTGGTGCCATAATAGGGGCTTCAAGTTCACGTCAGACTGCCCAGTCTTCGAGCAAGTTACAATCGCATTTTCTCGTTCTTCCTCCAAATTACCTGGAAGAGACAAAGGATCTCGCTGCTTCTTTACCTCTACCCCGGCCAATATCCCCGAGTGTATCAACTTTGCAAAGTGTACCCGTTGATTCCAATCCATTGACATGCCCAAAGAGGCCAAAATGGCACTACGAAATGACTAAGAAGGAAGTGGAGCGTAATGAGGAAGGTTTTTTCAAAAAGTGGATTAATGAGGTAGATGATTGGGTCGAGCGTTGGTGTAAGGGAGAACCAATTCCCGGCAATGGTGCACGCCCAAACGCCCTTGATCTTATGCCACACTCTCCTACATATTTTGAGCGTAATTTGGAGGTGTGGAGGCAATTGTGAGCCTCTACTCCTGATCTGTTCACTGACACTGATGAAACCAGGTGGCGTGTAATTGAGATATCTCACATCATCCTCGTCCTTCTTGATTCACGGTGCCCGCTCGTACACTACCCTCCGTCCCTTCGCGCATATCTTGATTCTCGTAAGATCATCCTTGTACTTACCAAGGTCGATATATCTGGTGAAGTTCGTGCTGACGCATGGGCGCGATATCTCCAAACCATTTCGCCTGGGGTCCGGATCGTGCAAGTTGAGTCTTACTCCTTCAAACAGCCTACCAGCAGCGGCCACGGTCATCACGCGCCAAAACTACCTCAGACCATTCGAGAAAGGCTAATCAAAGCTATTCAAGAGGTTCATGCCGAGCTACTTGACCCTCCAGAAACAGTGAAAAAGAACCCTGCCTGGCTTAAAAAGTGGACACCGCCTGTGAAGAGTGAAATTGATTGGAACCCACTATCTGAGAAAGCTGTTGCTCGAGCTGAAGAGTTATCAGAAAGGAATGGTGAACCGCCATCGTTAACGATTGGCTTAATTGGTACGTTGCTCGTCGTTGACCAACAGATAGCCTGATACCCCTGAGCAGGGCAGCCAAATGTCGGGAAATCCTCCCTCCTGAATGCGATCTTCGGTACCCAGCGTGTTCGTGCGTCAAAAACCCCAGGAAAGGTGGGCTCGAAGTTCCATCCGTTCGTCGCACCTCAAATGAGTTTTTAGACGAAGCATTTCCAAACCCTCTTCTGGACTCCTGACGTCCGTCTGGTGGATTGCCCAGGTCTAGTCATGCCAAATTTCCTTCCCCTGGAGATCCAAGTACATGTTTTTTGCTCGCTAGCCGCCAACGCCAACACCCCCTTTATTTGCAGGTCCTTTCCGGAATTCTCCCCATTTCTAATGTATCAGCTGTACCTGCTTGCATTTACTACGCCGCCCAGCTACTCCCGCTGGAGAACATCCTGCACCTACCTCACCCTAAGATGGCATCACCCCAGCATAAGGACAAACGGACATGGCGTGAGGGTATGAAACCAAGCGGTGTATTAGAGAACAGGGAACAAACACTTTGGACAGCAATAGATATCCTGGTATCCTATGCAAATCTGAAGGGCTGGGTTACAGCCAAGGCCGGCCGACCTGACATCCATAGGGCTGGGAACGCATGTATGTTCTGTGAGGCTTGGAGTCTATTATATTTCCTAAAACACCATTAGTATTAAGGGCGCTTGCTGAAGGGAAAATAGCTTGGGCATTTTGGCCCCCTGATGCCGATACCAGAGGTTACGACCTACATCATCCGGAAAATGGTATCTGGCTACCCAGTCACCAGGTCATAGAGGAATCAAGTGAGGAAGAAAGCGTCAGCGACTCAGAGACACTGTATTACGCGCCTCAGAGCGATAGTGACGCTTCCGAGTCTGACGACGAAATGACGACCCTTGGAGTGGTAGAGGAAGAGGAGGAGGGGGAAGGTTTGGTTATACCTGGTCTCGGACGGTTTGCTGTTCTAAGCCTAGATGATGAATTTGAAGAAACCGACATAAATGATAACACCTCGATGTACAGTACAAGCTAGATACCAATAACCCTTGTGACACGCTGTGACCGTGACGAAGCATGCTAAATTCCTGGTTCACCAAGGGCAACGATCCAAAAGGTAACAAGCCTCTGTCTATACCCTGCTTACATTCCACTGAATTCGATGCTGGCTCAGAAACGGAATCTGAGTCCATTAATCAGGGAAATGAAACGCTGCAACAGCTCTTGACCAAAGTTGACAACGCTCACGATGACGTGCTAGGTCAACTCCATAGCACGGATGTAGGGCCCTCATCGCGTGAAGGACCTGAAGATAGCGCAACCCCATCGAACCCACGTCTAAATTCCAACACTCCAACCATTAAGGCGTTTGACACAATCTATGACCCATATGATGGATTTAGCTTGGGACACCGCTCTGCCCCATCTTCAGACAGCAAGACAGGTAGTGACAATGGTGTCAAGAACGAGGAACTATGGTCTCATCTCTCCCGTCTCTTGGAGTTGCAAAATGAAGTTGCCGGGTTACATATGGATATGGAGGGCGTAGGGGCAAGGACAGGAGAGATGAAGGGAAAGGGAAAAGCAAAAGGCCCATTACGAGACAAGAGTCCACTCTTCTCAGACCGCAAATTCAGCATGGGTTCGGCTGGGGACATCATCTATAATGATGTAGACGAACCAGTTGATGGGGAGGAAGGAAGAGCGCGAACGAGGCAACAAGATTTCGCCAAGTTAGCTGATCAGTTCAGTCGACGGAAGGAAACCATACAAGAAATTATGCAGAAAGTGAGCCATACGAAATAAAACATCGACAATGATAGAATTTTTAACTGAGCTTCAAAAGTTGGACGACCTCTCCGGTGTCCTCACAGACTTCCACGCCTTACAGGCTCCGAAAATTGATATCTCCAGCACCTCCCGGGGTAACTCCCTCATTGCCTCACCAGAAACCACACCAACGCATATCGCATTCCTACCTCAAATCATCGGCGCTGCACCTCCTGTACCATCCGCTGCTAGCATTTTACCAGCATCACTTTCCAGGGTTTCGGACAAGAAGCCTGCTTTGGCGCCAGTCATCAATCCGTCAGGACTGGGCAGTAGTCGGTATATACCTGAAAGTCATGGAGATTTGAGGGGAGGACCATCATAGACGATTCAGATTCGCAGCAGTTGCCCTTGAGAGCTAGTTGTGGGACGATTGGACTGTATATGGCCTGTTGGCATAATGTACGATTGATGTACAGCGGGGCGCAGGGTTATCATGATAATGTTTGACCCGCAGCACTATAAACTTGCTATAAGCTTAATTCAAAAGTCACGACTTGCTTATTTGCCACCTTGATCATAGACTACGAGCAGTATGGCCTCTCAAAGCCCCTTGGGACTGCCACCCTTATCTTCTGAGCTCAAGCCAATCAGACCCTACCTTCAGCGTGCGGAGGAAGTGAGATCACAAGATCCCGCCATCTCGTATTGGTGTCCGTCGTAAGCATACCACTGTCCCTGTGCTCTTTTCTTATCCATCAAACCAGGTACCTACTATGCCGCTCAAGTTGGAATATCGCTCAAGCTCAAAGATGCCCCGTCTCGGGAGTGTTTATTCGCGCTTTTGGGCCTCTTGGAGACCATGAAGAAAGAGATTGGACCCAACGAAGCGGTTGATAATGAGACCGTTGGCTCTGCCTACGTCGAGAATTTTGCATTGCGCCTCTTTGTGAACGCGGATAATGAAGATCGTAGTGGTGCGGCTACAAGGTGCTTATTCCATCTGAGAAAGTACTGTCCTTCCCTAATAATTCGTTTAGGACCACCGCAAAGAAGTTCGTTGCTGCAGCAAATTTCCTGGAGGTGATGAAAACCTTCCCCAAGACTGAACTATCAGAATCAGTATGCACTCTACTTCCATCATAGCCACATGAGCTGACTAGGATCCCTGATGCTTGTAGCATGACGGACGAATTCGATATGCAAAGTGGAAAGCTGCAGATATTGCCAAAGCATTCCGGGAAGGTCGCAAGCCAACTCCAGGCCCTGCTAACTCGGAGCAGGATTTACAAAGTGACTTTCCTTACTTACATCACGAACAGGCACAACCAGGCTCAGTGACTACACCATACAGTTTGTCGGCACTTTATCAAGGAGACAGAAATGGTAAGTCGTGATACGTAGCGGGCGAAACAATTGATGACAGAAGTTCCCTTCAACGGATAGCCCCTAGCCCGCCTCCTGGACAACATTGGATCAGCGAAGGTCAGGAAAATCCATCCTTCGCACCTCCGGCGGAACAATCAACCGCCACGAGCCCCACCTCTCTGGAGCCTAGTACCATCCCCGCGAGCGAGGACTTCTCCTCCTATCATGATCCTGTGATGGCAGGATCGCATCAAACCAGCACGACAGCCGGGTTCAACAACTTGGTTAATGAGCCGCCAGCGCCACTGTCGGATATTTCCCCCTCAAAAGTATCACCGGATCGGGGCCATCAACACTCTTCTTATCCTACTTTCCCTCCTGCCCCGACATTCACGAACCCTCCTCCGCCAGTATCACCAGCACCTGATATTTCTTCAATCGAGCTAACAGTAGAAGTCGTTGCGAAAGCTCAGAAGCATTGTCGCTATGCAATTAGTGCGCTTGATTACGAAGATGCGAATACTGCTCGAAAAGAGTTAAGAGCGGCGCTGGCTTTGCTTGGAGGTTGAGACCATGGGCTCACACGCGTAAACATTTCTGTAAGTTGATTATAATTAGAAAGAGAGAAAGTTCAACGATTTTGTAACCCGTCAGCGCACAACACTTTATACGCATTTCATGGTTCAAGTGCTTATTTCTTAGTTGGCTGTTGGCCCTTGAAATCGACGTGTTGGTGTCAAGTTCAAGTTGACGTTGAACCCTAATAGGACGAATGATGCTGGTAGCCTCGAGCAATAGTAGCTCCAGTAGACATCGACACTATCTTATCTTCCAATTAATTGTATGGCTATCCCTCTCCGTACAGGGCCGCATGTACTCATGTGAATAGCAAGAGTGGATTGCATACACCAGAGAAATTTAATAATACTCATATATCGTATCCCACATGTCGAACCCTATCTCCGTCTAGGCATATTCTCCGTCTTTACATTCACTCCCTCCAACCAATCCCGTGGAACCAAGTTGGCCGTAGACATGATGTGCCGCCTCATCATCATGTTCAGCATAAAGCACTACAGTGTCTTTCTTGCTCTTAAATAGCCTGCAGTATATGCGTGGGTGAGAAGTCGAGCGTATAACGATAAGAATATTACGAACTCATGACAAACGTGCCAAACGACTCGTTTGGCATACCCTCTGCTTGATAGTCTTTGGAAGTAACGACCTTGGTAATCGCAGTAGCGACGATAGCGACGACGTCCGTCGATGCACCATCACACAGTGTGTGAACACAAATTTGCTCGCGGAGAATCAGTTGGGTCGCCTCCCGCTAAGCCTCTTCCTTTGCGAGCGAGAAGGGTAGGCTGGTGGAAAAACTTTAGCGACCACATTATGGAAGTCATCAGTAATTACTCGCCGAATGTACCGCAAACTCGTGGCCGGTAAGTCCCCGATCGTCGCACGGCGGAGGTTCCATGACATGATCTTACCATCCGAATCTCGAGGCGGTTGTGGCTGGTCAGGAATGAGTGTTTGCAACGTGTATTTCCCCATTCTTGCCGCATAGTAAGGTTCAGATTCTTGCTGTATACTAGTCAATGTCGACCAGCAGCGAGCAAACGTCCTGCAAAGAGGATCGATGGCAAAGACCAAAAATACTCGGTCATGCTTGACCTTTGTCTCTATGGCAGCGACTAGCTCCTTCATGCAGGTCTCGATGGATTCTGCGTCGTGAATGTGGCAACAGTGTAGATGAAGATAGGGAATGGCTGCATCAGGCCATCGGTACATGCAAGGATGAACAGCGGCTTGTCGTCAGGCTTCAAAACGGTGCAAAACTCGCCAGTGGTGCTCTCATGTGAGTGATTGTCTTGTTGAGCCAATTCCTGCACACGAAAGAGAATAGTGTTCGCATTGGAACATTGCATCCCAGAAGTAATCCGGCAGGTTCTGGGCATGGTGAGAGAGCTCACAAGTAAGACTAGGCATGGATGGGTACTCTTGAGTCTTACTTTGAGGCGCCAGCGGCGGTCTTATAACGACGCCGACAACTTTGCCAGTACAATAAGGGATCAACGTCCGGTCAAATTTTTTATTGTCCATTAGGACTCAAATATGTGAAGATGGGGATCGTATGAGTCCCAAATAGCCCCATTTGTCGAAGATGCAACTAGCCAGTTGCAATTGCTGTACATATATCCCAGGGCATACGCTCGCCCTACGGGAAGCAGTGGAGGGAGGGTAACCCTGAAAAGCTGAATAGCTGTGAGAGTTGTCTTTTGTTCCCGTTTACGATTCATATCTGTTAGACTTTCCCGGTGATAATGGGCTAGAAAAAAGTCCACTGTAGGAGCTCTGAAGGAAACAGACTTGCAAATCCTGTACCAAACATCATCAAACTCCCCTTGAGTGTCTTCTATGATGTCAGAGAAAACAGCCAAATCGTACACTCACGCCTCCAATCGTATCAAACGCGGTCAGCTCGAGAAAAAGGTAGCGTATAAAGGCGTTTTAGATAATGCATTTCGAATACAGTGGTACGTCAACCTCTTATGCAGTTCTTTGTGTATTGACGAAATGAATCAGGCCATCTATCCCACTGGATATTCAGAACATAGCCATGAATTACTTGCTAACCCTCGTTGGCCCTCTTTCGAGGGTTCAATCACGGAATAGATCGAGCATGTTACATATGGCGCCTGATCAAGATTCTGACAAGTCTCCCTTACCATCGGAACCCTTGTCATCAAGTTCCGCACCTCAGGTGGGGTGCATCCAACGTCCTTGTTGTATCGCTCATCGATACTTCTAGAATACTGCGAGATCAGGAAGTCTACTGATTGGGATCAATGCCGTTACGAAACAACTAGAGAAGCAGATTATTGACTTCAGAACCAGGGTGACGATCACCAACACAAGTGGAATCGTTGCTCAAGAAGATAGAAGGTTCATAAAAGTGGTTTTTGTTTGCCGAGCTGATGTCGACCCACCGATACTCGTCAACCATTTCCCACACCTTGTTGCAGCATTTAATTCCATCCGCGGGTCGCCATGTACGCTATTGGTACCACTTCCTCAAGGCGCTGAGTCCTCATTGGCTCAACGTCTGACTCTCCGTCGAGCTGCCGTTATTGCACTCTATGTAAGCTTTTCATTTTGTAGCTCCACAGACCTAATGCCTTTTGGTTCAGCACGACTACCCAAATCTCTCTACTTTACTCGCTCAGTTGGAAACAATTCCGACACTGTCGGCGAGCTGGTTGTCTGTCGAGAATCACACACAGCTGATACCTACCCACATCAAACAGTTAAAAACCACGGCTCCAAAAGATATGAAGGCCGCAAAAGAGCAACGAGCTAGTGGAAAATCATTAGCCAAGTCAAGGTCCAGGCTGAAATTTAAGTTAAAAACTGGATCAATGACAAGAGACGCCCACGCGCCGTCACATCACGTGTAGAGTTATTGTACTTGCACTATTGTCCATGTCATTATTGGCTCGTATAACTACCCCCTTATGTTCATTGCTATCATTGGAACGCTGTGTGCAGGAAGAGCATCCCTCGAAGACTGGCTTGAAATCACACACAAATTCACAAGAGTACGGCTCAATTCATCGGTCAATCAGGTTCGTACTTCGTGCCGCTGATGAGACCGATATCCATGAGAGTCCATCGATAGAATGTTGAAGAAGGCAACACTCCGCCCAATGGAGACCGAGCACTGATTTTTGACAAACCAACTCAGTTACTCGACTTCGTGACGAAGAATTGGTTGTACAACTACGTGACCACGGATTTACAAATGCGCAATCTTCTTGAATCATTTGGGAGGAGACCATTCTTCATGCTAGTAAGCGTCGACGCGCCATTGCTCAAACGCTACCAACGGCTTCCGAGGTGTGTACTTTGGCTGCTACTTGGAATTGAAGCACTCATAACAGTGCCAGCTCCATTCAGATGTCACTTGAGAAGTTTGCAAAGGATGATGACACCCGTGTATTTGGTGGTTACGACTACAAAAATTCATCACTTCATTCCCTGAGTGAATTAGTCAATGTCCGTGTCACTAACGACTACAACACTCTGGCTGAATTCCACGAGTATCTTGAGGGTCTCAATCTACTCGACCCCGACCATCTACGCCCGGGTTGGGATGCTTATTTCATGGTATATACCAATTCATTTTATCGGCGTCCCTATCACTGAGCTCAAGCAGACACTAGCATCGCTTGCTTCTCTCCGATCCAATTGCATGAAACGGAGGGTAGGTGCCATTCTAGTTCGCGATCATAGGATTCTTGCCACCGGGTGGGTTCCTTGCAAGAAGTCCAAGCGTTGTATTCTGATAAGCACTAGGTATAATGGCACTCCTCGGGGACTTACAAACTGCAATGAGGGAGGCTGTGCTCATTGCAATAAGTCTTCTTCAAATTCAATTGGTGAAGAGTGTGTATGCCTGCATGCAGAGGAGAATGCATTACTAGAAGCTGGGAGAGAGCGGGTGGGTGAAAATGCTGTCCTGTATTGCAATACGTAAGTAGGCGGGCGGAATTAAACCATCTTCACCCAGAAGGTAACCCGGTGATAGTTGTCCTTGCCTCAAATGCACAGTGAAGATTATTCAAATTGGCGTTGCAACGGTCGTGTATAACCTAAGCTACAAAGTGTGAGTGGGCCAGCTAAGTGGCTGCCTGATACTTAACAGTAACGCAGGGACGAAGCATCTGCCTCCTTATTCAAGAGTGCTGGTGTAGTAGTCCGAAAGTACGACCCAAATTGCGCTGCACAGCTACCGAGTGCGAGCACTGATCAACATGATTCATTTACTTTACCCGGAATAATAACGTCCAGATAACAATGCCCTTAATCAATCCTATCCATTATGATCTTGACATTGGCCTGTATATCCCAACTCTGCACTAGAAGGAATCGCATCGATGAATCACATGTCTCCGGTATGGTCGAGACCAAGGCCAACCATACCAAGTCAGCATTCCGCTGACCGATGGCGATGTACAAGTCCCGTGCGCATTGTTGTAACTCCTCGTGAGCCTGCTTGTTCAAGAACCTCCGAAAAGCCAACGTGACTTGCCAAAGCGATGACTCGTGAGGGTGTACTCCTGCAACAGCTGCACTCATCGTCCGTATGAGTGAACGGTACAGTCGATGGGAATGTGTGTAGGATGACTCGGTTCCAATAGCCCCAGGACCCCTTCTTGCCAGAGCATTGCTTTTATCGCCGACCTCCAAGGCTGCCAGCAAGGTCCGGAATCGTGGCCAAACATCGTCCCATATACGACGGAACATGAAGCTCCCTACATGCGTAGTTAAAGTTTCCACGAGATCCGCTGCGCTGCTGACCACGAAAGGCTGTGGATCGGCCAGACGATTCAGGATGAAAGGCCAGGCAGAATGTATTGCTGGTAGGAGTGCCGATTCAGGCAGGACAGGGATAGATGAACTAAGGAGAGAAAGAATTCGAGCCCTGATCGTCGGAGAGCTGTGCGTTAGGAAATACACTGAACGTGTGATTATTTGCTTCGTGAGCGCTTGGATTGGCGTTGGGGGTGAGTCAGTAGTGTCTTCGGGCTGTGTCGCGGGCTCTTCTTCCCCTACTGCATTTTCGCCTGATTCATCGTCTTTCCCCCACGCCTGCCGGGGAGCAGGGCCATAATCGGTATTGTCGGCCTCGAAGGGTTGTGTGGCATTATGCCGCTCTGGGAGCCAGTGGAGCAACTGGGTGATTGTACCTACTTCGCGAAGACGTTCATACTGCTCTTCCTCCTCATTTGAACGGGTAATAGGCAATGTATGTGTCTCAATTACTTGCAACACTTCGCCTAGCACCTCAACCAAGCCTTCCACGATCGCTTCGTAACCGTGAAAATCGTCCAACCGATCGAAGCACTCCTCAACGACGTCACCAGCTCTGTCGACAATGTCACTCCCAACCAAGCGGACCAAGACCACAAAAACCTTGGTTGCGTCCACATCGAGCCATCGACGTGTTAACCTGCGAGATACTGCATCGAGGGCATAATCAAAGTTGGAAAGCAAAAGATTCGCTGGAGATGCATAAGACGTGGCGTTTGTGACGAAGTTGAGTGTGGCAAATGCTGTAGACGACAAGTGAGAGGATGGAGAGACCAGCGAATGCAGAATAGGATAGAGGGCATGGATGAAGGATGATGCGTATCGTGCGCCAAGCACGCCTGCAGAGATGGCAAAGATTTGAAGGGCAATGGATTTGTGCAAAAGGGGTTGTAGACGGGGCTTTTTGTTCTTCTCTGGAGGGGCCTTGAGAATATTGAGCGTCTCGCTCAGCACATTCAACCCCGTGGCATGCACTATGAGCGAGGTATCCTCTGGTTGCGGCCTGGGTAAATGTGGTTGCTGTTCTAGTAGATCCGCTTTGTCCCACAACTCTGAAATGGATCGGGTTAATGTCCTTGCTAACTTGCTTATTGGTTTGCTCTGAGGTTTTCCCACTGACTCTCCCAGGTATCCGGTTGAAAGTGAGATACCAGCTACTCCTTCCAACAGTCGACATGCACACCACACAGCAGTAATTGAAGAAGATCCTGCGCCCGAACGGCCGACATCAGAGAACCACTCAATCGCGAAAACGCATGTATCCCCCGCTGCACGGCCCAGTGCATTGAACATTCGCTCCAACGCTTGAGCAGTATCACGAGAATCAATGTTCCTGAAGACAATTGCGGGGAATGACACATTTCCGATTGTGGTTGGGTCGCCTTCTAGCAGAAACTGAGCAGGTGTGGTAGCTTCGACTGATACGGCCTCTGCAATTTCCATGACTGACAACAGGCTCCAACCCCATTTTTCAATTCCCCCCGTTGGCCCCAACAACCTGCCAACTTCGGTAGAGATGGCATGCAGCCCGATCGGATGCGATGTTGTGCTCGAATCCGATAGGTTGCAGACAGCCTCCACGAGCTCTGCAGCGTGTCTGACCTTGGCGTCTGCCTGTGCCGAAATCAGTCTCGGAATTGAGGATAAGCTGCCTTTTGTCATTTGCGCCAAGGTCTGAACGAGATCAAACTGGAAGGGGGAGGACGTCGTAAGAAGTGATAATAGAGCAGTACGGGCTGAGGATGATACTTTCGGAAATTGGGATTGCGAGAGAGATAGTAGGAACGAGAGTAACAAGGGTTGTGTTTGAGGAAGTGTAAGTGATGTAGCTTTGAGCAATGTAGCTGAGAAGGTCGAGAGGGCATGAAGTGCTGATGGACTGCGGTGTTGTACTAATGGTGCAAGGGAGTTGATTGCAATGTGTACTTGGGATGATGTACCACGAAGCCAAGAGGTCGTGCGTAAGGTTTCGAATGGGCGAGGCTCGCGAGTGGGATCCTGGGCAACCTGTACGTTTCCCGAGAGATCTTCCAAATCTTGGACACGATCAACAGCGCCATCTGCGAGGCAAACGTCGTCGCCCAGTGACCGTACAATTGCAGATTGTAAAACTTGAAGAGATGCGGCCACGATATCGCCATTTGTCCATCCCTTCCTATCACGACGACCTATAGCGACTTTGACCGCCGTGCTTGTGGTTCCCGGCAAAATAGAGGGAACGAAGTAATCAGGCGCGTAGAAGCGAATGAGCAGCTCAAGAACGCTCAGAGAAACGCGTTGTAACTCGTAATTTTGGGCCTCGGCAGTAGCGAGGATTGAATTCAAAGTCTGTCCAAGGATAGAAATGAACTGGGGGGTCTGAGCGTGGGTCTGGAAGTACTGGAAGCGCGTATACTGGTTGGTGCCTGCAGCTTCTTGGTGCTGTGAAGATGTGCGTTCATATAATAGTGTATGAAGACATCGGAGAGCGGCAGTTTTCGTCTCGTCGTCACGATCACGAGAATTTTCTCGACGATCCAATCCACCTACCACGGAACCACAGAGCATGAAGATCTCCTGCCATGTTTCAATATCGCAATGCCACCACCAGGATTCTGAGAGGTATGCAAGGACGACAAATAGTTTCTCTAATATTTGGTCAGGTATCTCGGATGGTGGATTTCGCTTCAGCATGGTTTTGACGGGGAAGGATACGTAGGAGGTGAGAGAATTGTCGAGTATGCGGCCGCTTGCATGGATACTGGACAGAGCTCCCTCCAGGTCAGAAAGTAGTTTATGGACATGTTTCGAAGTTGCTGGTGACAACTGCGACGAGGCTAAGAGGGGCACACATAAGGGTTTAAGCTGCAGGTGGTATCAACAACGACGTTGTAGGTAGGGGGCATAGATGTACCTGGTTGAATATAGCCTTATTTCCCGAGTCGTCGGCATCTTGGTGCATCATGAAGGGCAGTAAGGTATTAATTGGATCACATGATGTCATGCATTTCCCTCGAACTGCAGTCAGGAACTGAAGGGGATGTATGTGAATCCCGGGCTCTGTCCTGAACGTTGTCAGTCAACGTCGTCCCTATTCAACGACCTCACCCCAATCATTCACCGTATTTTCAATCCTCAGTGACTGATTCAGAATCGCCCAAGTGGACGCTTGTGCCCTTCTTTTGAGCAATATTGACCTGGAGAGTTCATCCTGCAATCGTAACAAGCCCGCAAACATTGTGCACTCTAATGTCCGAATAACGCGACTTCAGTTCATTTTCCGTGCCTGTTGTTTTCTTGTTGCTATATACGGATTTCCATGTCTTGCGAGAGCAATTCAATTCCTAGCTGATCGACTCATTTTTTTCGACAGATACTCCCACCTATACCAACCACTTCAGCCCTCCCAAGAACTATTTTCTCGGTACTCCAGACGCTCCCTTGTGATACCAATGCAGGCGACCCAACAAGCCAGAATTCTATTCATAGATTCTTATGATTCGTTCACCCACAAGTAAGTGATCCAGCAGATTTCTATTTCGTAGCCAGTTTCGTTCATATTTTCCATCAGCCTTACCGCACTGTGTCGCACCGCTATACCAAACTGCGCGATCTACATCATCAAAAATGACCAGTACACCTTACCACAGCTCCTGCCACACCTTGCCAAATTCTCTGCCATTATCGTAGGACCAGGCCCCGGATCCCCTGATATACCAAAGGATGTTGGTGTGGTAAAGGATATATGGCACGCATCCCACATAATTCCCATCTTTGGCGTCTGTCTTGGGTTGCAGAGTCTTGGTGTGGCATTCGGCGCCGGTCTTCATCGCCTCCATGTTGTAAAGCATGGTCAGGTTTCCTTGATCGAGCATGTCAACCGCGACATCTTTCATGAGCTGGGTGAGGTTCGGGCTGTCAGGTATCACTCCCTTCACATCACTCCCGTTGAAAATGGAGATGTCGAACCTTTGGCCTGGGCAGATGACGGGGAGGAGAATGGCCGTGTGATAATGGCAGCACGACACAAGCATCGTCCGTTCTGGGCAGTGCAGTATCACCCGGAGTCCGTATGTACGAATGGTGGTGGCTCCCAGGTGCTCCGGAACTTTTGGCAACTCGCTCAAGAATGGTCAAACGCCAACAACCGTACTGCAGCCCCTTGGGATGCCAGTGCCCAAGAACTCTTCGGACAATCTTGGCCGTATTCATATCCTCATTCACCCCTATCAAGCCCTGCACTCTCTCCCTCCATCGTAACGACCTCTGTTATCCACCTCCCAAATATCTCGGTACCTCTCATATGCGAGGCGTTTGGTGCCAAAGATGAAAGTACACCATTTGTCGTCCTCGACTCCGCCGCGAACCCCGGAAGATACTCCATCATCGGCGTACCAACTTCCAATGCTTCTCACATCACTCATTACATTGAAGATGATTCAATTGTCATCAAACGGGGCGGGGAATTCATTCGAGAACGCCTGGGTACCCAAAGTGTGTGGGATTGGCTGGCTAAGTTCATGCGGCCTCGAAGGACTACTGGAGGCAATCCAGCGAGTCCATTTTGGGGAGGCTATATCGGTTTCCTCAGCTACGAGCTTGGTGTTGACTCGCTTCGTATTGCGCAGCGGGATAACCGAAAACCACGAGACCAGTGTCACCCAGATGTTAACCTCCTTTTCGTTGAACGTAGCATCGTCATCGATTCAGTATCTGGAAACGTTTACATTCAGTCGCTAATCCAAGGTGATGGATGGGTTTCTGAGTCCACAGAGCACCTCCGTAGTATTTATCTTCGACAAGAAGCGCAACCACAGCAAGAAGTTCAAAGCCGTGCGTCATCTTCATCCCAACCTCGACCTCGTGTCACAATACCAAGCAAGGCACGTTATATATCACGCATAATCAGAGCCAAAGAGCATCTTTCCGCCGGCGACTCGTACGAGTTATGCCTGACAGCACCCACTCGTATTCAAGTACCTCGGATATCCGCCAATTCACCAAAATCATCCTCGTCATGGGAGCGATACAAGCTTCTGCGCAAGAATAACCCCGCGCCTCATGGTGCATATATCCGCCTCCTGCCATCAACATTCCTATCCTCTTCTCCGGAACGATTCTTATCATTTTCCCGACCCCCAAAGCCTGTTTGCCAATTGCGGCCTATCAAGGGAACAGTGCGGAAGACACCAACCATCACACGCGCAATTGCGGAGCAAATGCTGGCTGGAAGCACCAAAGAAGTCGCAGAAAACTTGATGATTGTCGACCTCATTCGCCATGATCTTCATGGCGTGGTCGGCCAGAACGTTGAAGTGAAGCAATTTTGCAAGGTTGAAGAATACGAAACAGTTTGGCAGTTGGTGAGCGTGATAGATGGAAAGCTACCTCCCGATTCCCCTCAAGACCTAGACCCCGATAGCGAGCTTGGCTGGGAGGTGTTGAGGCGCAGTTTGCCGCCGGGTTGGTCACCTATTGCTTTTCATCAGCTCAATCGTCCTGACATTTCAACTTTCAGGTAGCATGACAGGGGCACCAAAGAAACGGAGCGTGGAAATCCTACAGACACTCGAGGACGATGATCGCGGTATCTATTCTGGCGTTTTTGGATTCTGGTGTGTTGGTGGTGGCGGTGATTGGTCTGTCACGATCCGGAGTTGTTTCAGATATGACGGTGATACCCAAGCCCAGACATCACATAATTTGACAGATCTGGAGGAATGGGCTGTTGGTGCAGGGGGCGCCATTACTGCGCTTTCAGACCCGGAAGCAGAATGGGATGAGATGATTGTGAAGTTGCAAAGTGTGCTCAGGGCATTCGGTGTTCCTTTGCCGCAACTAGAATAAGGATTATACACCACTTTCTGTATTTACTAGAAATCGGGGACAGCAGTGCTTCAACGCACTGCATAGATCATTCCCACTGGCACGTGTTGCCCCTAATAAGGGCATGCCAGACACCCCTCCATTTTCAATTGTTAAGGAATATGTCGGATGGTGATGAGTGCGCCCTTACACCCATCTCTAGTTGTCGCTAGGATATGATTATACTGGATGAGTGCGTATCATACCACTGCTAATATTTGAGACAGGAAGAAAAACTTAATTTTGCTCGCACTTCCAGTGAGACTGCGAAGAGTGCGCCAGAGCTTCCACGTCCCCCTCCAGTTCACCCAGTGAGGCAGTATGGAAGCACTTTGGCACCCCTTCCACCTTCGTAAGTGATACATCTTTGCACGATCTCAAACTACACTAACGCTGTCCGAAGATATATTGCTTCGCCGAGCGCGAGTTCTCGCTCTACTTCATCGTCATACCTATTTCTTCCCCAAACATTTCCTCCTAACTCAATGGTCCTGGCACCAGCGGACAACTTACCCCAACCTGAATATTTCATATCTGTCAACTTGAACTGCTTCACTCCTTCCTCGTATATCACCAACATAATGCGTGGATCCTTTGAAGGGGAACTCGTTGGACAATTCGAGTAAGTGAGCGCGCTGGCGCTCTGTCGCCAACACGGCAACTATGCTCATGTCATTTGTCATTTATTTCCGGGATATAAAGAATGAGCGCTGTGGAAGTCAAGAATCCGGGGAAATGCATGCTATTCGGGAATGAACATTGGTTGAGCGATGTATTGGATCATAAACGGCGCGTTCATCGAGATGTAAGTAGATGGTACTCATTGTGCTCCCCAAGACCGAGCCGAGTTTTCTATACCTGTAGTCTTGGAAGTGGAAGGTATTTCGGCCGGGCCATGCATCGACAGTGCTGTACTGGGATATCAGCAGCCATGCCGAGACTATGTCGGTCAGTTGGATAGCTGTGCCTCGAAATCATGGTTGATCTCAATTTTTGCACCTTCATTTGGCAGTGCTTTTCCTCGAAGCAGCGAATTAACAGCGACTTGCTTGCTAAATTTTCTGTTCCTGTACATCTTCGCAAACCCAATCGCGCACCGGAGCGGGTGAAGCTGGAATTCTTCTCAAATGGACAAGAGTTTTTTGAAGACATCTTAATTTCGAGCCTTATCATTGAACGGATCCGTACGATGCCTTTTTCTTAACGACGTGCATTACGCCGAAAACAACTTGACTTTTCTCCTTGGTATGAACATTGGATCACAATCGTAGCACAAACTTGTAGTATAGATAACATTAAATTAGTTAAACGAAATTAGGCCATCAAAGCGATGTGCTTTAACTCGCTGCATAAGGATGTTAGTTCAATGCACGCGAGCAGGGCGAACCCATCATTGCTCACTTTGAAACCTGCTGACCAACTTTCATGGGTTCATAGGCGATTTCCTCGCCTTCATCCCTGCCAAGCTTAGCTTGTTCAGCTCTGACAACTTGCACACGTGCAGCCAGCTCCGCAATAGGAACTAGATCGTAGTCCGACGACAGATGCCAAAAGAACGTGGAGGAAATGCGAATCAGCGGCCTGTCAGGGTATTGGGTCTTGCGACGCTCGATTGTCTGTGATCAGCCTCAATGAACATGCAAGGCAAAGGACAGCTGGGACACCCTAACCTTCACTGTTTGTTCGTTGACTACGACCTCATGGAATCCAGCCTTGATCAAACCCCCAGTAATGTGTTCGATTTGCTTTCCTGCTTGGACGAGCAGGTAGTTTCCTTCCGGAATTTTCACTGGGATGCGCTTTCCGGTATTGCGGGCCCAGATGTGTAACCCAGGATAGCGAGAGCGACCGTGAATAGTCAAAAAGTTGAGGTCAGAATGGAAGCCAGCAAGAATAGTATCTTTGGCGCCATATTTGGCAAGATCGGACGCAGTAGGGGCCAAGAGGTGAGGGCTATCGAAACTCGATAAGCTTTTGAAATTAGGATGGATAAATGAGGAGCCTACCCATATCGCCCTGCATCTCGGAATGTACTGTCTGGAAGTCCCAAACCAATGGCGGCCATCTCTGCCAGGTCGGCGACGCTGAGAAGGGCATGAGTCTCCATGTCTAGACGAGATGGCATTCAACTCTTCTTACGCATTTTTCATGGAGGTTCCCCACTTCTCCATCACTGGGGACCATCTGGCTTTGATATGCTCGGCCTCAGGGACGACATTAGATGCATTGAGAGCAGGGAATTGGGTCTCATAGGGAGGGTTTTCGGACATTCTCCAGAAGAAACGACATTTGGGATCAGGGTTATGGGCACTGATGTCCAGAGGTCTCTCTGATGGCTCCAAACGATCGATGATCTGCAAGCAGGGCTCGTCGACGGCACATTTGGGCTTTTCTGTATTTTCAAGAGTAACGCCCACTTGAAAACTGAGCTCCGGTCGCTCGTCTCTTTTCAGGATCTCGTTGGGTTGGTCGAAATAATCCTCCAGTAGATCAAGGAAAGTGGAATTATCCTCTTCCGATACTCGTGAATCTCGTAACACAAGAGCACCGTAAGTGATCAACGCATCAGCAGCCTTTGAATCAATCCGTTGTCAACGAGTCAGATCGGCGGTAATAAAGTACGCGCACCTTCTTGCACTCCTGAGTCACAATGCTATCCCCACGGGGCCTGGAAAGGAAGATATCCAGGTCGATGATTGGGAGATCCATTAGTAGAGTCCAAGCAAGTAACAGTGGCGGTAGTGAGAGCTTTGGTTACAATGACCGCTACGATAGTTCTGATGACAAACTGGTACTATCAGCGGTGTAACGCTGCATCGGCGTGGCACCGCCAAAAGGAGGAACCGCGAAAGCATTGGCCGTCCCATTTTGGGTTACTTATAATTTGGCACGCAACCACAACCTTTGACTCACCCCACCCACTTTTCTGAACTTACCCGCGACAATCCACCACTATGATCAAGGTATATGCTCTCTCGACCGCCTCATGGGCCTTTTCTCACCGTTAACGAATACAGATCTGGAGCATGAAGAAGAATGAGGACGCTGCGGCAAAGAGGAAGCCAAAGACCAGCGCCGCTCAGATTCGAGTGCAGAAAGGTAGAAACGCGTTCATGCTTCTCTCGTCTTTGTCATAACTAACTCTCATGTCTTGCACTAGACCTCACAGAATTGGACTTGCCCTCGACAATGAAGACACATTTCCCTGATCCCGCCGATCTCCTTAACTTCACTCTTACCATTACCCCAGATGAAGGTAAAGGATTCCCTTTTCCTTCTTGTGCATTCGCTGACTCAGACAACTGTACTCGCTTCAGGCATGTACAAGGGCGGTTCTTTCAAGTTTTCCTTTGCTATCAACACCAACTACCCCCACGAGCCCCCCAAAGTCAAATGCACCCAAACAGTAAGTGGCATATCTCGCTTGCAGAAGAGTAAAGCCGTTGACCCTGATGCACCGACGGCTGCTTAGATCTACCACCCCAACGTTGACCTTGAGGGCAACGTGTGCTTGAACATCCTTCGTGAGGACTGGAAGCCCGTCCTCAACCTCAACTCTGTTATGGTCGGACTGCAATATCTATTCCTGGAACCCAACGCGGATGATCCCCTGAACAAAGGTAACCTTTTACTGCCAAGAATATGCTCCAATACCGATCATTCTTCGCAGAGGCTGCACAGGAGATGGTTAAGAGTCGGGACCTATTCTTGTCCAACGTTAAATCATCTATGCGCGGTGGCAGCATCAAGGGTGTTCAGTATGCGAATGTCCTAGATCAGAAGTCGTGAGTGAACACGATGAAGAGTCGTCCTGTGTATTGTCCCTTCCCCTGATAGCATGAGCACGCAGTTTCATTGCTTCAACCTATTTTGCATATTTCATTGTTACTGTTCTGTTCCAGGCATATAATGCGGATGGTTGATAGACAAGATATTGTAGATTGCCAGCTGCCTTCCGTCCACTTACACATCCATCCATCCATACACTTGCTTAATATATTAACTATTCTCAAGACACTAACTACCACGATAGGTTGTGAACCCGTAGGGACTGATTAGCAAAGGAATGTGATAGGGTTCCTCTGGGTTTTCAATCGTGAAGGTGATCTAAAGAAACCACGTCAGGACTCGAATCCAGCATGTAGGTAAAGGCGCCACTGACCTCAACCCAAGGATAGAAGGATCTGCGTCCGGAGCTCTCGAAGTATTCCTGGGTCCTGAATATGATTTTGTATGTATTTCCTGCTACTAGATCTGTCCTCTCCTTCCTCGCCTCTTCAGAACCACGGGGGGGTAAAAGATCGAGACAACGGCCATCTGAATTCGTCACGCTGATCGGCCATTAATACATATGCGCAACAAGCACCATATTGGTTTACCCTCTGGCCAAAGGACTGAAGACGTCGAGTCCATCATCATGGCGGGAGAAGGATTGGAGTTTTATGGCAACACCAGAAGCGGGCTTGCCGGTTGAAGAGTCAAGAACTAAGGTGGCGGTCATCTCACGAGGATTCTGCAGGACCACTGGAGCGTACCATGACAAGTGATAGGTGATTTCGACATGAGTGGTGGGGTTGAACAAGCGAGAGCGAGACATGGAATCAATGAATGAGGTCACCTTGGAGGTCATGCAGGCGTTGACGGCATTTCCGGACCGTGACCCGGCTACTCAAGAAGCTTTTTCAGATTTAGAGGTGTAAATTTCTACCATGAGCACATCTGAAAACACTGTACCGCCGCTGGCCAAATATCTCGCCTCAAATGGTGCCAGTCTTCTGCATTCTTAAGCTTTCTCAGTACGACTGATCTCGTTCGCTTTAGACAAAAAGACTCGCGATAAGGCGATTAAAACCCTTTCTGCCTTCCTCTCCGAATCGTCTATAGACACACTCTCGGATACCGAAATGGCTAAACTATGGAAGGGAATATTTTACTGCAAGTAAATCAACCATTAACGTTTGACTAGTTGATCAATTCGCTATACAGGCTTCTGGATGTCTGATAAACCTTTGATCCAACAAGCACTGGCATCGGAAATGGCAGAGCTGTTGCTGACGATTACTACCACCTCGGCTTCCCTCCGATTCTTGATGGGGTTTTGGGAAGCCACAGTACGAGAGTGGAACGGTATCGACAGACTAAGGTCCTTCATTTTCTTATTATTTCCTTCACTTACTGATAGTGGTCGCAGAATAGATAAATACCTGATGCTCATCCGAAGATTCGTCAATGCAAGTTTCAGACTACTGTTACGTGCAGAGTGGGAACGAGAGGCAATTGACGAGTACAATGAGATATTGTCACGAAAAGGAGGCCCGCTATGGTGAGATCCATCTGAAGTTGCTTAGCACCTAGACTGACCGAACTCAAGTCCATCCGACATTCGCGTTCCAGCTGGGCTAGCATATCACCTCGCAGATATTTACCTCGAGGAGATTGACAAGGCTCTTTCTTCAACAACTGGACTTCCAGCACCGTTGTCCCTCTTACTTCGGCCGCTTTTCGACCTGGCTGCAAAAACAAAAGCGAACATCACGTATCAACGCGTACAATCTGGAGTTCTGGAGCCACTATTTTCTGCTCTGTCGGAACCGGATCGCGAAGACGAACCGCAGATAAAACTTGATTCCGAGGAAGCAAATCCATATTCGCACCTCATTGCAAGGTCCTGCCTAGAGGACCCCAAAACAGAAGGAGCAATCGATGCCTCGAGATTAAGAAAAGGGCTCCTACGAGCATTATTCGATGTCGCGAGTCAGCGTGATACACGGGAATCCAACCGAAGAAAACTATATGCATTTTGGAAGGAAGGGTCTGCGGATTCAGGAAGCGATGATGAGTAGTTTTCGTGTGACTGCCTCCCGCATCTCGTGTATGTAACAACACTGTGTTATAGTTATACTAATACGAAGTGCCTATTGACTGCTCAACTCGTCCAACTCCACCTGGTCATGTGATATCGTGGTCTGCGTTGCATCATAGTACCCCATACACATACAGCTCAACCTGCGTTCGCCATCATGTTCGACGGCTGGGATATTGTTAGACGCCTTGTATCTGGAAACAAGGCTCGCATGAAAGATGAAGACCTCAATCTAGAGCTTGGTAGGTTGCCGACATACTTCAAGCTCCTATTTACTGACTCAGTGCACTAGACCTCATCTACCTTACTGATCAAATTATCATTATGGGATACCCTGCAATTGGCATGGAAGCATTATATCGCAACCGCAGGGAAGACGCTAAGAGGTTCTTGGACCACAGGCATGGGAAGAACTACTGGGTATTCAATTTCTGCCCCGTGAGAGAAAACAGCTACGAGGACTCTGTCTTTGGGGGCAGAGTAAGTCGTTATCCATTCCCAGATCATCAGTACGTACGCAGCTTGTCGAATCAGGCTCCTTCCGTTGACATGGAACGACAGCGCACCTCCTCTGGTGTATATGCCCCTTGTATCTCGCGAGATACATTCCTGGTTAAGTGTCTCTCCTGAACGAGTAGCGGTATTACATTGCAAGGGTGAGCATTTATGTTTTGCGTGAATTCCCCCTACTTACCTGCACGCAGCTGGAAAGGGAAGATCGGGTACGATAGCATGCAGCTATATTCTCAGCCAACAATACGGAAGCAACCATACCCTTCGTCGTTGCCAATCTGCAGAGAACACCGCAAAGGACCGGGCTGATGCAACTATAGCTACAGTTTCTGACGACTTGCAAGAATCGAAGTTTGAAGACGAACCCGCCGCTTCTCGCATAAGGCATCACGCTCACCATGAGCCTCTTCAGACGGTATTAGATCTACATACGTCAAGGCGCATGAAGTCAGCATCCCCAGGTGGAAAGAAGGTGAAGCAGGGAGTTAGTATTCCTAGCCAGCGGCGTTGGCTTCACTACTGGGCATTGTCGTTATCAGGCAATGCACCAGAAGGCGTGTGGACCTCACGCTCGACACAATCCTGTGTTAAGATCAAGGAAATTGTCGTTCGAATGAAGTACGATAGAGGAATTGGAAGCAATTTTCGAAAGAAAATAATCAAGGCTGCCGGAATGATGGTGGATAATCAATGGAGCTCGACACAACATGCCAAGGATGGCAGAATGTGGGCTTCGTTGGCACGGTATAATGACGACCTGATTCATACTCTGGAGGGATTGGAGGAGAGGACCCGCGATACTCAGGCAAACATGGGAATATCCCAGTCGAACGTCAGCGCTGACAGAAGCGAATTTGGACCTGACGGTAGATGGGATAAGGAGAAGATGATAGGTTCCTTTGCGAGACTAGGGGAGGAAGGGATTACAATGGGGAATATGGAAAAAGTAACGTGTTCCGTGTCAGCTGCTGCACCTTGCTAAGTGCTATTAGGGTCTGATGGCTGCCTGCCACCAACTGCATCCCTTAGGAGACGCCGGGTGGAAGGAGGTGGATGGCGATATGCTGGAAAGTGAAGAAGAAGAAGATGATGATACCGAAAGCAATGCCTTTACGGCTATGTCCAGCATGTATAGCGAGGCCAATCGAGCAGTTCCAGATGAATTTATCGTTGATGCAAGTCGAGAAGTGCGTGTCAAGTTGTACATGGGATGGGTGAGCAAATAACACGACATTTCGCCTGAGCATATCCTGAATGTCTAATTCTGTCAGATATTCATGGGGTGGTTTTGGTTTATCCCCCGTTTCCATCTTCCCAAGTCACCTTCCATTAATAACTCCTACAAGCTTAGTTTGACCCGTCAGGAGATCGATTTTCCGGTTGGTGTAGGAGGCGATCTCATCGACGTAGAAGTCGTAATGGAATGGGTGGCAACTGAAGAACCGAGCTCAGGACAGAAGTACTCAGAACCAACAACCGGACCTTCAGCAACGATACAGGCTTTAGAGTCGCCTGGAGATGCTAGATATAGTGTTGAGATCGCGCAAGCGGGATCAGACTGACATTGTTTCATCATACATTAATAAAAATACCAATGACATCACTATGCAGCTTTGACAAGCGTGATCACCGCATTCATCTTGCTATGCCAGTACAACTACCCTTGGACGTCATCATCCACATTCTCTCACAGCTCATCCACATACAGGGATTCAATAACGATGGCATCGCAACATTACAAACTTGTTCAAAAGTCAATAGCTTGTTCCGCGAAGCTGCTTGGACCGCCTCACTTTGGGAACCATATTACAAAGCCAGGTATCAACACTCTAACCCTGAAAGCGAGAGTCATAGATGGGAGGAGCTGAGTGGGAACTGGAGGCGGCTATATTACAGGCGTAAGGATCTAGATCTTGAAGCCTGCCGCCTCCTAGACCAGATAGTCGACTCACGACTTGAACGGTACAACTGTGCTGAACGATTGGCGGAATTGTCATTCGATGTCCGGGACTTTTTGGCAGGAGAGGTCCGCGCATGCGAGAAGGCTTGGAAAGAGAAGGGCGGAACAGCAGAATGTTGCCCTTGGACGAGAAGGCACTGGGCACAAGCGATGATGGAAGTTGTTTCACGAGCAGATGCGATCAAGTTGTGGGGTGGCTTCATTACACCAGGACTCGAGCAACCCTCCTTTGACGAGACAATGAGTGCCTTGTCTTGCTTCTTTGGCAAACTTCGTTCGGATGTGCGTACCCTTCCGTTTCGTTGTGTCTGGCGCTTATGCCTGCATTCAGATCAAGGGAGACATTGATCGGATTGCGGGGGGATGTCCAGCCTTTCTGCATGAAAGGGGGCTACAGTCTGAGGCGGATGATAGAGGATACAATCTGGCTGAGACTTGCCGCGGCATCACTGAATATATGACCATGCAAGGCTTTGGCCCAGCAGAGCGTAAGTCCATGAACTTGGTCAAAGAACTACCCTTTCAACTCAGTCCATTTGCCCAGCGTTCCGTTTCTTTAATGTACTTAACCAATTTCCTCACGCATATCTCACCACGAACAAGCATTCAATTCCGATATCTCTAGCCCACATTTTTGTGGCCATCGCACAGCGCTTGGGTATCAACGCATCTCCCGTGGACTTTCCTGGACGAGTTTTGGTACACGTTGCTGCGCCCAACAGTGGAGGAAAGGATATCTACCTTGACATCTTTGCATCGGACGCTAATCCCATCTTGGACACTCAAAATGACGTTCCTGCGATGTTAATGCGTATGGGCCTTACTGCACAGACACTAGGTCCGCATCTATCACCAAGCGGTGGACACCCGATGCTGCTACGAGTGGCAAGGAATGTATTATCCGCTTCGCGACAAGCAAGTGATCTCACGGAGGATGTCGCAAAGGCAGCGATACAGATGTCTCTATCTGTCCACTTGTTGCTGACGAACGAGACGCGATTAATCACAGACTTGTTGGTTAATTCGGAGCTACGACCGTTGGAGTGTTCGACGTATCTTACCAAAGTCCTGGCACACATGTTGCCACCTTACAGGCGGGCGATGCTGGAGGCGACATGCGAGAAAGTAATGGAAAGGGAGCAAGAGGAACGACATGCCGTGTGCCGCAGGACGAATGCTCCAATAAAGTATTTCGTGGGCGCGGTATTCCGACACGTACGATATTCTTACATTGGCTGTATTGTTGGGTGGGATGTGAGTATGGTCTTCTTGCATAATAATGAACAATTGTGCTAATTTTCGGTTCAGGATAAATGCCATGCATCCGATGAATGGATTCGCCAAATGGGTGTGGATCTCCTTCCTCGTGGCCGAAGCCAGCCATTCTACCGCGTCTTCGTCGCGGATGGAACCTCAAGATGTGAGTATGAAATGCTGCATAGGGTGATGTTTGATGCGATAACTCATGCGACGCAGATGTGGCAGAAGAAAATGTCAACCTGATTCACCCAACGAAGGAGATCGTTAGTGAATTATTCGAGAATAATTCGCAGGTCTCTCTTGCCTTTGAAGGTGCAGACCTCAATGAAGAGAGCCATGGGCGTGGAAGGCTACTGTTGAGCCCTGAAATGCGCTTTAGCCATCCAGATGATGATGATATTGGCAAACAGTGGGTAAAGACAGGCATGCTACTTCCTACCATTGGATACCGATTTATTGTGTGTTGAGCGCCATCTACGCTCTCTCGTGATGATATGCAGTTTAGTTTACAACTATATACTCGTGTCATGGTACTTCCTCCTGCGCACCTCGCATTGCTTCATATAGCCCATGCTGATCACCAAGGGTATAGGACAGAGTCAGCCTTTCAAATATACTCGAGCCGGCATCTGAATCTACTTCCAACTGCAATACGTCAGCTCGGTTCTCAAAACGAGTGAAAAGTATATACCAATGAAATGACATCGTCCAGTAAGTGTGCTTGACCTACAGCCATACCATAGGTAGGCGGAAAGTTGGCATTGACTATGTGGACGTGGAAATGGTCTATGAAGGGAATTTTCATGAGAAATCAGGGGGTATAGCCAATTGGGGCCTCACAATAACTTGGTTGGTAATGAATAAACACCTTCAGACTTGCTACATCCGGCCATTTCTCAGAAACAACTCGTAGAGCCTCTCGTCCGATATTCCGAAGGAGAGGGATATGGGCCTTGCGTAGATCTCGGAGACATCTGATGGACCGATCCTGCACAAGAGCAAGGAGATACAGGGAGGAAAGCGTTTTTAGGTCCCACTTCATGTCGGGGAGGATGAGGAATTCTGGTGATTGGTATAGGATCTTGGAGGCTTCTGAGGTACCGAGAAGGATGTTTTCAACCCTAGGAAATGGGACTTGAGACTTGGGATATCTGAGAGGCTCATGGAAGATGGCCTACCACTGAGTGCGAGAAGATGGGAAAGCAAGGATGTAGGGCTTCACGATGCGCTGATACAGCTCTGGCGTTTCTCTGACAAGGAATAAGCTTTGTCTGGAATGCTTGGTAATGTCAACAGTGAGCTACGCAACGCACACTTCAAGTAACCGTACCTTGCGTATATGAACTTGAGTGGCTGGACATACAATATTTATTTTGACATCGCTTTCACGTCCTTCTCCCAGCCAAGCAAATAACCAGGTGTACTGCCAGCTTCAGTGAGTTGATGAGCTGGCGCGACAAAGTTGAAGAAAACATGCAATATCTGTGCTTTGCTCGAGCCTTATTTTCTGAACTAGTCCATTAGCACCAAGCAAATGGGAGGCATTGAGAGGGTCTAGCGCAGTCTTGGTGATTGTAACGACAGCATCAACTAGACTCCCTCCTTGATCTGGGTTCGGAAGTTGGCCGAGTAAGGTCAAGGAGTGAGCGACTGGGTCATCGTTTAATACTCTGATAAATCGAAAGACGCGAAGAGCCTCGAGAGTGGTCGGAGCGGCAGGATGGTGGGACATAGGGGTACACATCATGGTAGTGTCACAGCAGTGACACCACGCGAGGGCGTGACGACAAATAATAAACAGACTTGAGCTCAGAATGTCGAGCGTGTATGCGGCATACGCCAATGCCAACCGCCCTGCTGGGACCTCTTACTATCGGACACCGACATACACGACCACACAACCCCAAGTACAACGCCCGGATGTGCGAGACGATTATGAACGTACGTGTCGCCAGATGCGATGGACAACATTCTTTACTGACACTGCACTGAAGGATGGTACACTGAAGGCACCGTGAACAATAGGATGGTGCTTGCGCTTCGATCTGGCATCCAGTCTGAAGTGGCTTGGTCTCTTGACCGTCTTTGTCGACTGTGTCACAACGAACAATTCCTTCTCAAATCGATACCTGGCCTCATAGATGCCTTGTTCGAGTGGCCAGAGTGGTTTGCATCCGAGGGCTATAAAGAAGTGAATACTCTAACGACGCTACTATTCTCTGCTCCTCCAGAACAAGCGAAGCAACGTCGATTTGCATTGGAGTCGCTTTTCGTCCTGCGCAACGCGTCTCTGCACGAACAAAACGCATGGGAGTTATCTCACCATTCAAAAACATTACCCCTCGTGCTCAACGCATTGAATAATTTGGAACCCACTCAAGAGGAGCACACGGAATTCCTCCTTCACTCAGTCGATGTGTTCCATACGCTTACCGTCGATTTTGTTGTTTCAACATCGCAAAATCCCTTACCCCCACTATATCGCCTCGCTGCGGAATCCTCAAATCGAGCTATGATAATATCTTCAATGACAATTATCAGCCTCCTCCTTTCCAACCCTCGCAATTTCGCCTGGATCACCTCTGAGTCTCCAGCATTGGGGGCCGCAATTCGTTACCTTCCTCTATTTACGGACAAGGCATTGATTGACGTTGGGTTGAACTACCTATATACGCATCTTGCTCATTCCCACATGGCCAAGGCGTTCTTGTTGCACCCAGACATGTCTGGGGTACTGCGTCTGCTGGTTACCTTGCTTATTCACGAGCAAGTTGAAGAGAAAATCACGCTGGACGTGACTGGGCCAATTCACACCGTCCCAGCAACCACCATTCCTACAAAAGATCACGATCTCACTCAGGACGAGTTGGACTCTTTATTGGAACAGCCAGAACCACAGCGTTGTTTTGACTGGTATGCTTGTCGGCTGTCTGACGGTGACAGGCGGACTAACTCATTTTTTCAGGATGAAAGCAATGTTTGTGGCAAAAGCAGATGGGGAACTAACACAAGTCGACTTCTGGAACATGTATAAGGATGCATTCTCGCCTTATCCCACAAAACATCCGCTATTGGTTGCATCAGACGTGATCAAACACGTTAGCGTAGTGTTCCCTCAGGCGCAAGCGATGGTCCTTCAAGAGCCTGTTCAACGGTTCATTGTCCGTGGAGTTGACCGGCGCAAGGATCTTGTGCTGACGGAAAGGTTCAAATGCCTTTGGGATCGTTCTTCATGTACTTCAAATGGGTTAACAAGCCCGGGAGAGCTGTACGATCACCTGTTGGAGCACCTGTCCGCTATCGAGTCTCATGAATCCCCATGTCTATGGTCAGCGTGCCCAAAAATTGCCATGTCCAAGGGGGAACTACGGCTACATATGCTAACGCATCTATCGAGTTCTCAGCCCTCGGAAAAGCACCCGTCACAAAGTGATACGATCACGCTCTCGTCTGCAGATGCACCTTATCCGACTAGCATGCCTACGGTTCGGCCACCTCCACCACCTCGGAGTACCATCATATCATACAACCATCCTACTGTGGATCCACCGTCGACGTCTCTGACTGCGCTTCTCTGCATCCGAATTCTGTTCAGAGCATCATTTGCGTCTGCAGATGCAGCTCCGAGAGTGGATGCGGATCATTTCGGGTTCCCTGGAATTGTTGAAGAACCAGAGGAACAGGACATGGCGGATCTAGGGAATGACGAGGACTCTGAGAGAGAAGGAGAGAGGAGAGGACGAAAGGCGTTCATTGGTCTCAGACGTTTGCTTGAAGGGGTGAGGATTAGAGACGAGGTATTGATGAGCTGGATCACTGAAATGATAGACGCCAGTGTATCAGGTAGCACATTTTAGCATATGATCCGGGCGGTGATACAAATTGTGACCGAATGTACGCGATCGAGAGACCTATTAATTGAGCGGTGACGTCACGCGGACAGCCGTTGCTCCGAGCCAAGGAAAAAAAATTTGTTGTGGCGGTAGAGATGAGAAACGGGTTTAGTGCAGTCGTTGATGTTAGAATTGGAAAAGAACCGAGACGATGAATCAAAATCGTGACGAACAAATGCAACATCTCAATCCAAACTCGTCCAGCATACTTGCTTTCCATGTTCTTGTAATTTCTTATCATATCTAGCGCTTGGCCATATGCCTACTCGGTGAATGCCACTAAATGGCTCGGTGAATACTCATTTTTCAGTCTCATCTCTACCTGCTCTACTCACCGATTTATTTGGCCCTGCATCCCGATTTCTCTTCAAGTCAACGATCTGAGCTTTTTAGCCAGCTCTGCCATGTTGCCAATCCTCCGTATCGCGTCTCTGCGTCGTATTTCCTATCAACCAAGTCGGCGCGTCCAGAGGCTCTCTAGAGGACTTGCCACCCTCAAGCCTCAGGCTTCACTTTTTGTACCTCTCGATAATTTCCAGGAGCGCCATATCGGCCCAGATGACCATGAAGCTGCACTTATGCTCAAGCAGCTAGGCTACGAGTCCATGGACGCCTTCGTTGGCGAAACTGTGCCAAATAAAATTCGCGTACCCGACACCGCTGTCAGTAACGCATCTATACCAGTTTTCAGCGAATCCCAACTTCACGCTCGTGCAAGCGAGTTGGCTGGCCTGAACAAGTCTTTCAAAACATACATTGGAATGGGTTATCACACTGCAGTCGTCCCTCCGGTCATTTTGCGCAATGTTGGTGCCCATAAATTCTCTTTGTTCACATAGTCACAGCGCGTTCTGTCAGGTCATGGAAAACCCGCAATGGTATACCCCTTATACCCCTTATCAGCCTGAAATAGCCCAAGGTGAGAATGACGGCCGTGCGTTTGTTCCGGTATAACGAATATCTCGTAGGACGGTTGGAGTCATTAATCAACTTCCAAACTATGGTCATGTCCTTGACTGGCATGGAGATAGCAAATGCATCACTACTAGATGAGGCCACAGCAGCAGCGGAGGGCATGGTAATGTCCTTTATGTCCTCTTCGCAAAAGAAACGTACTTTCCTCGTCGATTCCGGTGTCCTTCCACAAACACTTGCAGTTCTGCGCACACGTGCCAAGGGGTTCGGGATAAAGCTCGTAACTGGGAATGTCAACCAACTGCTCAGCGATGAGACATTGCATTCGGATATTTGCGGCGCTCTCGTCCAATACCCAGACGTAGACGGAAACATCAAGGACTTTGCCGCCCTGGCTGACGCTGTACATTCAATTGATGCTCTTATGGTCTGCGCAACAGATCTACTTGCCCTGACAGTCTTGAAGCCTCCGGGTGAATGGGGTGCAGATATCGTCTTGGGTAATTCAGCGAGATTCGGTGTTCCGGCTGGCTATGGCGGACCTCACGGAGCTTTCTTCGCTGTCACGGATAAACTTAAGCGAAAGATGCCAGGACGTCTCATCGGCCTTAGTAGAGATGCTGCTGGTAAACCCGCTTTCAGGTTGGCGTTACAGAGTAAGGGCCATGTTGACATACTATCACCTCGATGTTGACTTCAGTGACGCAGCACGTGAACAACACATCCGTCGCGAGAAAGCCACAAGCAATATTTGCACTAGCCAAGCATTGCTGGCCAATATGGCCGCAATGTATGCTGTATACCACGGCCCGCAAGGATTGAAGCGCATTGCCAACAAGGTTCACGGCTATGCCCAAGTTTTCCATTCGACTGTCCAGAGCTTTGGTTACAAGCCTGTCAATACGCAATTTTTTGACACGGTGACCTTGGATGTTTCCCCTGTCATCGATAGCGTAGAAGTATTGCACACTACTGCTGAAGTTGCGCATATCAACCTCCGACGTATTGACGACAAGCACGTTGGGGTCACTCTCGACGAGAGCGTCAACCCGGACGACTTGCTTGCACTGCTCAACGTTTTCTCCGCTGCCGCTAATGTCGAACCTGTCTCGTTATCAAACCTTTCTCAACCTTCTGCTTCCGCTATCCCCGATTCCCTGAAGCGTACATCAGAATTTTTGCCCCATCCAGTCTTCAATAAGCACCACTCTGAGACGGAGATGCTTCGTTACATCAATCACCTCGCTTCCAAGGACCTTGGTCTCGTTCACTCGATGATCGCTTTGGGTAGTTGCACCATGAAGCTCAACAGTACCAGCAGCATGATTCCACTGACTTGGCCAGAATTTAGTTCCGTTCATCCCTTCGCCCCTGAGCACCAAGTGAACGGGTATCGTACGATTATTAAGGTGGCTTCTTCTCAAACCTGTCGGCAAACCTCACTCACCCTGTTTCAGGAACTGGAAGACGATCTATGCAAAATAACTGGTTTCCATGCCGCATCCTTGCAGCCTAACTCTGGTGCTGCGGGTGAATATGCTGGTCTCTGTGTCATTCGAGCCTATCACGAGTCAAGAGGAGAAGGCCACCGAGATATTTGTTTAATTCCCTTAAGTGCCCACGGCACTAATCCTGCTGTCAGTATCTCTACCCAGGATTCTTTTGATTAACGCGCCTAATTGAGTTTTGTAGTCGGCTGTCATGGCAGGTTTGAAGGTCATTCCTGTCAAGGTACATAGCGATGGCAACTTGGACCTGGAAGACCTTAGGGCAAAGGCTGATAAGCATAAGGATAACCTTGCGGCTTTCATGGTGCGTGAAGAATGCGGCAGATGTGGCCTAGATTGTTTATAATGGCTTTAGATTACCTACCCGTCGACTTTTGGGGTATTCGAGAGTGGTGTACAGGATGTATGTCTTATGGCTCCGGGAGAATTCACCATTCACATATATTACTCATAGGCCTGCAAGATCATCCACGATTTTGGCGGTCAGGTATATCTTGATGGTACGTCTCACAGACCCTGCACCTTTACCATAACTCGACAAGTCCGTCACTAGGTGCCAACCTTAACGCACAAATTGGGTTGACAAATCCTGCTACTATTGGAGGTGATGTTTGCCACATGAACCTCCACAAGACATTCGCTATGTTAGTGCTTCTTCGCCTCGTCGTTCAATCCATTAACAATGCCTTTCAGTCCACATGGAGGTGGGGGACCTGGAGTTGGGTACGCGAGCCTCTTGCGACAGTAACGCGAACGCTGATCTTTAATAGGCCTATATGCGTTGCTGAACATCTTGCACCTTTCCTGCCCAAACATTCGACCCTTTCGGATACTTCGGATAACGGCGGACAGCATATAGACGCTGTCTCCGCGGCACCTTTCGGAAGCGCATCCATTCTGCTTATTTCTTGGGCATACATAAAGATGTTGGGTGGAAAAGGCCTCGTGGACTCGTCCAAGATCGCGCTCTTGAATGCAAACTACATGGCCAGTCGATTGGCGCCTCATTACAACCTTCGATTCAAAAATGAAAATGGACGTGTTGCGCACGAGTTACTAATTGATTTGGCCGAGTTCGACAAGTCTGCAGATCTAAAGGTTGCAGACTTCGCCAAGCGACTCCAAGTAGGTTATGGATTCCTGCTATGATTGCAGGTGCTAATCTGGGTCAGGATTACGGTTTCCACCCACCTACGTGTTCATGGCCTATCTCAACCTGTATGCTTATCGAACCTACGGAATCGGAAACCTTGGAAGAGATTGACAGGTCTGTTGTTTGATCAACTGTATCATGTATTCTTTAACCCGATTTTCTAGATTTTGTGATGCCATGATCCAGATTCGTAAAGAGGCAGAGGAAGTTAGCGCTGGTAGGCAACCAAAGGACAACAATCTGCTAAAGAATGCGCCCCATCCCATCTCCATCATTGCACAGTCAGAAGCCAACTGGAATAGGTCAGTTTTAAATTTGCTGGGTCGATTTGTCACTTAGCTTTCTCTAGGCCTTATTCTCGCGAGGAAGCTGCATACCCCCTGCCTTGGCTACGCGAGAAGAAGTTTTGGCCCACAGTATCTAGAGTAGACGACGGTACGTTAGTTTGGGTGATATTTAAACTTATCAACTAATGGAACGCTTTAATGCAGCCTATGGCGATCTTAATCTGGTTGTGAGTAAACTCTGGCCTCTTACTGAGGCAAATTGCTGACTGAACATTTCCAAGTGCGACTGCCCCTCAGTGGAGGAGCTTGCGTCATGAAGGACTTTCGAACATGGGCAATACGATCATGATATATATACAATCCATGGGCTTTCTACTCCCCTAGATGGCTCCCCCAAGCCACCGCGCTTCGTTCAACCATTGCGCAGAAACTGTAGCTCTGTTTTCCCTTCATTCCGTCGTTCCTTTTCATTGGGTTTTGAGAGAGCAATAGACAAATTTTATTAGACTCTACTATACACGGCCATGGCGCAAATCCTCTGGTAATGTTGACCAAAGCTCAGGTAGGTACTGTTTTAGTCGGGTTAACACTTCCGGCTCTTGGTTCATCTTCCTCGCAAACTTGATCAATACCCTCGCCGTTTCCACGCTGGGTTGAATCCCATCAGCTTGGCCAGCCTTAACCATGTCGATACAAGCTGTCTTCACAGCATCATTCAGCTTCCCCAATCTACACAAACACTCCAACCATGTGTTCCAATTGTGGAGGTTGAATCGAAAACCGTCGTTGAACAGCTTTGAACAGATTTGCTTAGCCATTTGCAATGCTCCTGCATAGCCGCAAGCATCCAGGATGATGCTCACGCTGATGTGGTCGAACCTGTTTGAGAGATACATCATATCCCATACTCGGTACGAATCCCCGAAACAGCCTAGGCGTTGATAGGTGTCCATGAGTTGGTTGAAAAGATGAGCATCGGGGGAGATGGAAGCGTCCAGTGTGAGAAGGTCATGTGTCCGACGGGTGGTTGTGATGAGTTGGTCTCGGAAACGGATGGTTTCTTCTTCATCGTTGAATTTGAGTTGGGTGGCGGTGGAGGCAATCTGGTGTAGTAGGATGGTATATACCTCTGCTGTGATAGGCAGGTTACGTCGTCGCATGTCCTTGACGATACCGAAATACGCTGTTAATGACGGAACGTGCGGCGTTTCACTATCCCCGAAAGTGAGCTTGGAGAATGCGTTAAGGACTATGGCATAGCCCTTCTCATCGAGCGAAGAGGAGAGTTTGCGATACGCGGATAGTGCCTCTTCGTGGTCTGATGCTTGTTTCATGAGAAGGACGATCATGGAGCTAGCTGTGATGCTATCCGCGGGTGATATGGCACGAGCTTCCATGTCATTGAGCAGTGAGCGTGCGATGGGCAGGTATTTCTCGGCATTGGATGACGAAGCGAGGCCACGGAGAAGACTTTGGTAGATATCGGCATCAGGCCCAGCGGAATGTTCGTTGTAACTGGTCTTTTCGATTGACGGCTCAACTGCAGAGGCATACACCAAATGTTGGTACAAGGCGAGAGCTTGATCGAGGGCAGCTTCTGTTGGCGGCTTTATGGAAATTCGACAGAGAGCTTTGATGAGGGGAGCTACAAGCCCGGCGTCGGGCTGAATTCCTGTATCACGGGCATGTTCGTATATCATGGTGGCTTCTTGTATCTGTCCAGTGCGAATGCAATTGCTGATGAGGATGGAGTAATGGACAACGGTTGGCTCAACATTCAGTTCGTCTTTCAAGAGTTGTAGATCGGCTAAATTCCTAGAATGCCGGATAATAGCCTTTACGATGGGAGTTGTGGGTTGGCATCCCTCTTCGGTTGCAAGGAGTCTGAATTGGGATATAGCAGCTTTGACACCATGGGACTGGGACGTTCGAGATAGCTTGAGATTCCAAGTGTCAACCTTCTCCAATACCGGGGTGCGGTCATCGGGGAACTGAGAACGATAGGCTGCTTGGATTTGGTCAGCATAGGCAATCAGATTCAGGTTGGCATATCCATCATGCAGGAGCTTGGCTATTTCTGGATCGAATTGCAGCCCCTGCAGTTTCATGTCGTCTAAGATGGTGTTAAACACAATAAGGTGAGGTGTCTTTTCTTCGTGACTCGCTAATATCCATCGAGCCCGGATGAGTATTTTGAAGGTCTCGTTGGTTGGCTTGCAACCAGATTGCCGCATGCTGAGAATGAGATTACGCATGAACTTGAAAGAAGGGGCAGCCGACTGTAAAAGAGCCTCAAGGAATAGGTGGTAGTGATCAATCGTAGGGGAAAAGTGACCAGGTCGCGTAGGCATGCTCTGCAGCCAACGCTGAACAGTCTGCGTGCTGGCGCGCTTGACCAGTTGCCTAACAATGGCAGTGTAAATCTCCAAGGAAGGTTCGATGCCGAAGACGGGTTTAAGCTCCTCTAATACTTGATCTATTCGTTGAAGGTCGGCCGGATGGCCAAACGCAGCCAGCGTTTCGAGGAGTCCTACGACCTGCTCCTGCGTGATGGGAGGTCGGAAATCTGGGGAGGCCTTCTGAGCGAGCTTGAGCTCCTCGACCAACGCAGGATAGTTGGCATGGATGGCCGGTATGTTTTTCGAGTTGACTCTGTCCAGTAAAAGGGCTAGCTTGCCCGGTCCATCATATTGGAGAGTAGAGGTCCAGCGACGAACATGATACGGACGGGCAAGAAAGCGAAGAGAGGCAGGAGCTATCCTGAAGGACATTCATGTATGTCTATGCCTAGTAAACCATGAGGATTAGATAAATCTGAGGCATATTACACTCACCTCTTCCGGTCAACACCCAGAAATGTCCTGTTGCCGATCAAAATCGAAAATTCTTGGGAGTTGCAGACGTGTCTGGATCACGTGACTGTCCATCCACCTCATCCAAGCCCCCACATTTCACTCTCCTACCTTATCCTATTTTACTAGACCACTACCCACTCTTCTTTCATCATGTCTGACCAAGTTCGCGAGTTCATCGAGATTCCTCAGCAATTCATCCGTGACGGCAACCAGGTATGTGTTGCGTCTCCTTAACTCGCATCCTTCTGAACATTTGTTTTAGTTCCTCACACGTTGCACAAAACCCTCTCAAAAAGGTATTCACTACCCCGCACAACCATAGAAATGTTGCTCATTCCTCGTCAGAGTTCTTGCAAATCTGCAGAGCAGTCGCTGTAGGCTTCGCTGTGATGGGCTTCATTGGCTACTTCGTCAAGCTAATTCACATCCCGATGTATGTGCCCTCCGTTCTACTACTACTTTCCTTTAACTCATTGTTATCCACAGAAATAACATTCTAGTGTATGTTGCTCTTCAATTCGAGTTCACCATCGTACTCACTCCGTTGCTAGTGGAGCCGCATAATTGTTTTATTCACGTCATAACCGCTGGTTTTTCTGTAATACTATGGCCTTTAACTTGCGGAGTTTCCTGTCTCCAGTTAATGACTTGTGTCAGGCTTGCATTTTTGAATGGCAGATACCCTTTCTCCGACTTGGCCCAACCGCCTCAAAATTGTCAGTCATTGAACCAAACCTCACATGATGCACGCAACTTGGTGCTCAAGTTGATACGATTCCTGCACGCAAATTCATAGAGTTTTGTTTGAACCAATAAATTATGTGCTTAGCTACGTCTATGCAACATATTCGTAACTGGCGAAGCAAGCCCAGATCACAAAGAAAGAGGCTCTCAATCATGGACGTCAAAGAGTACGCCCAGTCCGAAGCACCGAGCACCGACTCAGCTTACAGTCGTGCTACCGCCAACTAAGAGCAACCCAAACCTTGATGATGACTTGGCCAGTTCCAGTGGCGGACGATACTGCTGGTCTGAAGGCAGAAGGCCGTATGGTAATAACATCGATGATCTGCCTTCCACATCCTTCAACGCCGAGGCAGGTAAGAGCGGGGCAAGTAACACTTGTGTGCGGGTGAGGATTGACAATACGTTGGTGTGTACCTGTGGATTTGAGGGATGCTAAAAGTTCCAAGTTATTCATGTGATCCAGGGCACTGACACCTGGTACCCACTTTGACTATGTGTTCATCAAGCGTTGTTATTAGGTCGTCCAAGTCCTTAGTTTGCGGTCGGAGTTCGGCGAGTTTCCGCAGGAACACCATATCGCCCAACGGGACCACAGACCCATTGTGCGAAGGATAAGACGCTAGCTTGCGAGTAACGAACAAGTAAAGTGTCTTTGATATGAATGCATGCTCTGTACTGCGATGTCCAAACCCAAGTTGGCACAAGGCATGACAGAGCATGCCAAGCTCTTGTATAAGTCGATATGAGGGTTCTGAGGCAATGAATAATGGGTTCAAGCTCGACTAGGTCTGACTTACCGGTTTGCGTATGGATGATGTCTGGTTCGGTCTTGACCAGAACCTGGGACATTGTTCGCTCCTGCCACTGCTCCAGGATCCAGCTATGTAGGGCGTGCATATTACTCTGGAACTCTGATGAAAGAATGAGCAGTCGTTCCCTAAGCATTTGCGATGAGTTACCTTGAACAACCTCTGGGCTACATTCTATTTTCTGGATGAAAGACGACGAGTGTCCTAGTTCCATCGATAGCTGGTTGACGAGTACAAGCTTTCCTAGGTCATTTCCTTCAAGAGCGTAAGTAACTGTATGCAACCCAAGTAAAAACCGCGTACTAGACTGCCGAGCCACGCTGTCGAGACTTTGGAACACCGCATGGCATAGCGCATCAGCATTGGGTTGATATGTTTGCCGTAGTTGGTCCAGAAGTTCCCTTCATCCAGAATAGAGTTAAGAGGAGTGTTTGATACAAAGAAAACGTTGTGCGTACGACGATTGATACGTGTTTGCCGATCTGATTTGACCAATATCTTGTTGAATAAGTTCAGCGCATTGTTCAAGTGATGTCACGAGCGTATCCAACTTTGCCGTTCGTCCAGATAGCTGCTTGACGAGGGCAGATTTGTATTTCTTGAAGGCAACATCATCAGGGCCTTTCAGAATTTGTGTCGATAAGGGCTGCGCTTGGAACAGTGATGCCAATTGATCTAGTCATACATGTTAGTCTCACTGCGGCCAACCAAAACACCATTTTGTACCTCTCTTGCCATCGGTAGCATCGTCTTCGCCCGCCGATAGCGTAGCTAACGCTTCCTCGAAAATCTTCTGTGTCTCTATTAGCTTGACGCCCCAAATATCTGATATCCGTTTGCCGTAGGTGCCATCGAAAACCTGACCCAGTTTTTCTTTCTTGGCAGGTAGGAGATCTGAACTTTCAGTCCAAGCCCTCGAGGTCAGTCTCATCCTCCAGACCTCCTTTATGGTTTGGAGCCCACCCAACCATTTCTCGATGGCATTGTGGACAAAGTCGACGGACTTGGAAAACCATGCGTCCAGTTTTTGATCCAGTGTAGTTTGTGAGACATTAGTTGATTGCGAATTGGTGTCGATGAAGGGTTTGTAGTTGCGAATGTTTGCCGGAAGCAGCAAGAAATGGGTTGAAGAAGGAAGCGACGAAAGCAGAGATTGGGAAGTGAGGTATAAGTCGGAAGCATTGGTATCGTTAACAGCTGAAGATGAGGAGCCAGCTTGTATGTGCTCCAACACCCGGTTCATCAACGGTTGTGCGGATGCTGTCGCATAGAATATTTGACGACCGACACTGATCGTGCTGAACAGCGTGTCGAGGGCAGCATGAATGGCAACTTTCACTTCCTGCAGCGTTATCTTTTGACTTGAGGGCATTGCAGATCCATTCGCCTGAATCGAAGTGCCGCGTCGGGAGTCTGAAAGCGAGGTGTGCTCGGGCTTCCATTGCAATGATGTCCGAAGAGACTTAGACCGCTGCTCTAGGAATACTACTAGGGCATCTAACATTGGCCGGGAGTCCAGGATATGAAGTGTCAACATCATTGCGCAAGCTTCCTGGGGCGAGTTCAGACAGATACCCTCATTACAGAGTGCATAGAGTATACTGACCTCAGGAGAGATCGAAACTTCACGGAGAGCAAGCGTGGCCTTATGAACGATTTGAGTACGTAATTGTGAGACTACTTCCCATTGCCTCTGGACGATTGGGAATTGTTCCTGTAAATCCATGGTTTCAGGAAATGACTACCCAGGGTGGAGGATCTCGCTCACCACGACATCAACGCCCTTGCTACTCCAAGCGCCATCGTCCTGGTCGGACTCCTTCACCAGTGCACGATGTACCGCTCTCGTCAACAAGAATAGCCAGGCAGCCACAAAGTACTTTTTCCGCTCCATCAATCGCCAAAGGTGCTCGGGCGCATCTAACAGGAGCTTCATATGCGCAGATAGCAACTGGAAGACGTGTAGATGCGTGTCTATAACGCTTTAATACACACATGCGTAGCACAATCCCACACTTACCATCGAGTCCCCTTATAGAGGTCCGCTTCGGTGGAGGTGGTGCATCTTGTGAAAGAATTGTGTCCTTGACATCCTCTAGGGCGGTTTTTACCTGCATAGAGGCGTGCGACATAGAGATTATGGAGCTGGAGGCTTGAAGAAGATCCCGGTAGCGTTCTCTACCCTTTCAACCCGGATTCAGACAGTCCTTCAGTGCAAAACAACGAATCCACTAACCCGACCATGAGACGGAGCTCCTCGCGCTTAGCTTCAGCATCGGCACTGTGAGAGTGAATCTAAGAGAATGCGTGAGCAAGACAAGCGTTTGCGCATACCGCAGGTTAGATTGTATGCCTCGAATTTCTAAAATGGTGTTCCGAGCAAATAAGTCATCAGGATTGATCTTGACATTATCGAGGGTTGTATTGAGCGGGGGGCTGAGTCCTATGGGTGCCTTTTGGTTGTCTTGAGCCATTGTAAGGTTTTTCGAAGAGACATTTTCTATGATGGATAAGCCAGGAATTATTCTTAGGTTAGCTCGTTGGGACATGGGTGCTCAGGTAGATCATTCACCTGGGCTTGTCACTCCCAGCTGAAGTATCTTACATAATCTCACAACTTGGAAGACCGTGCCATTTCGTGGATTCTAATTTATTGATACTAGACTATTAAAGCAATACGTATCGGACAACATCGTAATATAGAATAAAACGTATTGCGGTTGGTCATGTTTCACTGCCTACGATGACCGGTTTTCTGATTTTGCGCTGTTTGTGTCTTCCAGGTCAACCTGGCTGACACTCTTTTGCCTCTCGTTGGCACGAGGTGGAGCAGGTGAAGGTGGAGCCGTTGAGCTCGATGCAACCGCACCGGGTTGAGAGGCGCCCGATGTCGGTGACAGTGCACCTGATGCCAGCCTCTGATCCAGTGCTTTCAAAGCGAGGGCCCTACACCATGATTAGACCTCAAGTGTTATAATCCAACAGCCTTAAACCATACCTTCGTCTTTCTGCTTCTGCTCTGGTTGGCAGCGGCGCGTACCCACCGCTTTCAACGTCATGAGAACGAGGAATCAAATGGAATCGATTGGCAGAATGATACACGAAATTGCCCAGCTTTGAGAGAGGAGTACTGGGAAACATTGAGCATTGGATAAAATCATCAAGATAGTAAACTGACTGTAGAAATGGTGGAAACCATGAGATGAGTGAGAAGGTCTCGCTACGGTCACCATAGCTGTCAGTGCCACCAACAGTGTCTGAAGTATTCTTCTTGTAGAAGCGGAGGTAAATCCAACCGAAAAACCATCCAAATTGGATGAGGATCCATGGGCACTGGAAGCCCACGATGCAGAGTACGGTTGATAGTGTTAAGTACGCCATCGGTAAACTCTGAGATCTTTATCAGAGAAGAAGTGGTCGATAGCGTGAAAAGCTTCGCACCTTAACCCTCGCCTTGATGAACCCGAAGACCTGCACTTGGTGCTCAGGTATCAACTGCGTGAAGGCCACCAAGACTGCTATTTGAAGAGCCATCTGGCCGCGATACTCCATGCCATAACTGCGGAGACTAAGAGCCCAATCATAGTTTCTTGGAGGACGCAGAACTCACAGGAATAGGGCGTCATTACCAAGTATAAAGTATTCTATCCAATTGACCGCCAGTGCGATTATGTTGGAGAGGCCGATTGCTACAACAATGAATTTCAAGATTTCAATACTACCCCACAATTTCTCAAAATATCTTAATGATGCAGGGATTAATAGTAGTGTGGCCAGTAGCTGGAATGTGTTCGGGATATTCAGCAGGGTTGACTTCACGAGATAAAATATACGGACCTGGACAACGTCTGTTTCCACCAAAGCCGAAGTAAGAATGGTCCATGGATAGAACATACTCAAGCCAGGTATCATAGTGACGTATGGGAGGGGTCCGGAGCCGTTCCAGCGGAGCCATGCGTACAACGAAGATGAAACTACGGTAGCTGCAGTGAAGGCGCGCGTAACTGGGGGTATTGACTGGATCAGGGATAGTGGCGATGAGAGGATAGCCATCGAGAGTATTTATGGGCTAACCCAGAAACGAGGCTAATAGTGATATTCGTCAGTAGCGAATAGAGCTGGTCAAACCCTGGAAATGAGATTTGCGGACTCGAGAACCACCACGTGCAGTCTGCGTGACGTGACCGCTGCAGCTCTCCTTTTCGATCCCATGTCCGAGTACGACCTTCGCCCTGGTGGCTCTCTCAAGCTGAAGGGCGGTGTGGTAGATGGGGGGATTGTGAAGAAGTAAGACCTCTTATCTGCACCGTTCGCTTCATATCTAACCTGTTCAATAGGAAGAAGAAGAAATCATCCAAACCCAAACCCGACGAGGATAAGGAAAAAGAAACAGAGAGGTTGAAGCAACTATTGCTCGAGGAGAAACCTACTTCTGCGTCACCTCCACCAGGTAGCAGTGGTCGCAACTCTCCGGCCATTCCAGCCAGCACGTCGCGCAAGACGGATGCAGAGAAGCGATTTGAGGAGGTGCAGAAGCGGCGTGTAAGTACAGGCCATGTCCAAGTTATTCGTATGCTGACCACTTGGTATTCTAGTTGGCCCAGCGGGTAGCTAAGCTAGCTGGCAAAACACACAAAGACCGCGTTGCTGACTTTAACGCACACCTAGAGTCTCTAAGCGAGCACCACGACATTCCAAAGGTCTGTATTTCGCCGTGCCAAAGTTACATCATCAATTGCTGACTCCATTGATGTAGGTCGGACCAGGTTAAGATCAGGCCGGGACTTTCTGTCAGAGTCGCAAGGGTGGTGGTCGTCATCACGTTCTATTTTCTGCTACTTTCCACAGCGACTGGGATAAATTGGATCTTCCAGCGCCATGGAGAAACATGTCGCAAGGACAGGTCGAACAGGGACGGCTAATTAGGGAGATGACTATTGTAATATATTTGTTCCAATTCAAATAAGATTGTGACGATCGTGTAACAACTCGTCTTCCTCTTTTACTTTTAAGCCTCCAACACCTTGTCGCAAGGGTGCGACAGCCATGTCTTCCACTGCGGTAATAGAGAGAAAGGGGCATATATGCCCTCCCTCCAGCGCGAATCGTCCTTCGGACCGCTGGGAGTCTCTATTTGTTTACGCCTTTATTTGCAAATTCACCCAACTTCGGGGTAAGACTGAAGGTTTGGAGTCGCCGATGGAGTAAGTGCCCTTTACGCGCCACTGCAACTGGCTCACCCTCACCCCGACACTTTGTCTCTTCAGCCTCGAAAATGCATTGATGACTAGCGAACCCAACATAGTACTATCCAAGGTCTTGGAAAGGTTTATTTTGAATCTGAAGCCACAGACGCGTAACCTGAGGTGAGAGCGTGCATCCCACGTTGCGAACGTTTCAGTAGTGCTGACAACGCTCAGTACGGATCAGATATCCTCCACGGTAGCAGCTGTGCTCTCTGAATACCTTAAATCACCAGAAAGGACCATCTTCTGGAACGACGAGCTACGGGCGAATGTTGACCCACTCGAAGGATTAGAAGGAGGGTTCTTCGCCGCCGACTGGGACCTCAAGGTAGGCTTAGGTGGTGCTCTGTTGGCTCACATTGCTCATGCACCGCAATCAACCCCCTCCACGTACTTCAGCTTAAAATACTGCGCCAGCTGGTTGAACTACAGCTCAGCCATGGACCAGAGATCAAAGCTACTATCGATCGTGGATGGGGCGTAGTTCACAACAAACATAAAAAGGACATGCCGCAACCCCCGCCTTTGGATCCCTCTGATCCAAAAAGTCGGGAGAGATTGCAATTTGTTCCAATGGGTCAAGACTCGCACCGCAAACGTTACTGGGTAGCAGATGGTCTGTGCACCCTTCATTATCTTTCCTGTCCAACACTGCCCTATTTGCGTGTATTTGCCTTGGGATTTGCACGCCTACCCGTTGAATCCCAATCACCGGCGCAAACCATATGTATTCAATGCCGCTAACATTTGGCCTTGTTTTTGCAGATTCGCCACGAGTTTATATTTCCACCAATCCCTGGAAGATCACGTCAACATTCCAGACGGTGGCTTCTAGTCGTGAGGAGTACGTAGAAATCATCGAGCAGCTGAAAGCCACAGCGCCTCCGGAGCTCAAGAAAGGGCAGAAAAGGACAAAACTAGAGACAGCTCATCTGGGACTAACAGCTGCCCTGGAATCTCGTTTGGAGAAGATCGATGCAGAGTTAGCGGTAAGTCACTATACAGATAAGCAAGCCACGGGGCATGATGGGATATTGCCGGCAAATTCGCCGAGCCCCATCATCCCTTGCATTGATTTTGGAAGAACTTGGATGCTCATTACGTATGACAGCGGGTGCAACGAGTACGGCGAAAAAATGAACAACGGCAGGCGCTGCTAGCCCAAGCGGAATTGCGAGAGACGAGAACGCGTCGACGGGCACGCAGGCCTGATTATACAGAACTACAAGATTTTGAAGAGAACAATGTAAGCTCTGTTTTGGCAATCCTGTCCCCTGGAACGATATTGACTAAATGGTAATTAGCAAGATGATATGGATTATCAATACCAAGAAGACATGGATGATGAGGAATTTCATGATCCTATGGCTCATCGTACTGCCGTTGTCGGGACACGGCGGTCAGCGAGAACAAATGGGACAAATGGAACAAAACGCGATGCATCCGCTGACGCTGAAGCTTGGAATCAGTGGCGAGGCGAGCGGCGTTCATCGAGGTTAGGAGCACCACCGGAAACACAATTTGACTGTGAGCCACCCCCCAAACGTGCACGAACGGAAGAAAGCACGACAAGCAGTAATTCAGCTGATGGGCAACCGCCACAGAATGTCAACACGGTCTCGACGAGGGGTGCTGGTGCTGCTGCTCTGAAACCGACGGAAATAGCGGTGGACAAACTTCCTGGGAAGAAAGCGTCCAGATTTTGGGTTTACGCAGTGGAGCCAATCCCCGGGACCGCACCACCATCGAGTAGCTCCGAAATGGATAGCGCCAACGAGGGCTCACAACCCACTTCGACCGATCACAGTCCTGCCAGTGATCGATACCCGGACTCTGGTAATAAACCATCCCATAATTATAATAAAATGGATTACAAGCACAATAGAAGCCTTGAAGGCAGCCTTTCCCCTATGGACCCATCATAGCCTTGACCTGACTCTTTTATTCCCTGTTGTACAGCGTCCGCGTCTCTATTATTTGGTACACTTGCATACACCATTTCACTGACGACATAACCCTTCTGCATGCTTCACATTCATCTCAAATATGTTCCTTGCATAATAGCTCTATTCCTTCCGGATATGCTGCTTATCGATATTTTTGTGCCATTGATAATGACTCGTATGGCACGGGATGCGATTCCTCTAGCTAAGCAATGGATATTTAGAGTAGAAATCGCGACAAGCTGATTTGTTGCTGTGAGAAGTATGATCGCCAAGCCACGTGGGTCTGATATTTCAGTGTTCCTGGCACGGGTTTCTACTTGACTCAGTGAAAGTAACATCCTTCATGCTGGCCTCTGCTCGCAATGCCGTCAAGCTCTCCAACGCTAAGCTTTTCCGATTTCGCGGCTGCCTGCATGCCAAGTATGATGTGTTCCGCTCACTTTCAACATCTGCAACACCAATTATTCCGGCGTCGGTTGATGACAAGGGACTTATTCCTCTTTTTGACCAGCCGAAATCGCGTCTCAAGCTATCACCATTTTCTTCCACCGGGCTCTTTGGGCACTCATCTCTGACTAAACCTCAAGCGCTGATATCCCTCGCCGAGGCGACACTTATTCGCGCTCAACACCTTACCGACCGGATATTGCGGGCCAGAGAATCTCGTGATGAGTTGTTAAAGGTGGTGAAGAATTTGGACCGTCTCAGTGATATGCTATGTGGTGTAATTGATCTTGCTGAGCTCGTCCGCAATGCACACCCCGACCATTCATGGGTTGACGCTGCGAATCATGCCTATGAGACGTTATGCGAGTTCATGAACATTTTGAATACCCATGTTGGGTTGTATGAGGCGAGTTCCATTCTTGATAGCTTGTAATGCGTTGCATCGGCTTACATCGTTGTACGCATGCAGGTCCTCAGTGCTGTATTATCTGATCCCTCTATCGTCAAAACTCTAAGCCCCGAAGCCTACCAGACGGCTCTCATATTCTGGCGAGATTTCGAGAAATCTGCCATCAGCCTCCCACCAGAACAACGAAGTCGATTCGTCACACTCTCTTCCGAGATTCTGGTATTAGGTCGGGAATTCCTCAGCCATGCCGCTACCCCTCGACCACCTACCCCCATTAAGCCTTCAGAACTCAAGGGTTTGAAGGACAAGGGCATGGGGACCAGGTTGCAACTTCAAGCGCAACACACTCAACGTGATCTTCTTGTATATCCTGGATCTCTGCAAGCCCAAATGATCATGCGTTCAGCTCCAGAAGAGGAGCCACGGAGGCGTCTATATATCGCATCTAATTCAAGTACACCGGAACAAATACAGACCTTAGAAAAGTTATTGCACAGTCGTGCAGAACTTGCTAGACTGGTTGGGCGGGAGAGTTATGCGCATATGACATTAGACGACAAAATGGCAAAGACACCTGGTATGTGGGACATTGCGAGCGTGTTTCCCCCCTCACTGATTTCGAATAGAAAATGCATTATCGTTCCTCAATTCACTCATGGACTATACCCGTCCGTACGCCCGACGCGCACTGCGTAGACTAAGCGCGCGAAAGCAAGCCCATCATGGACTGCCCGATCTACCCCTCATACAAGCTTGGGATAGAGATTTCTACTGCCCACCCGAACCTCCCGCTCCACCGATACCCCTGCCCCCTTTAACGCTGGGTACGGTATTCATGGGTCTTTCGCGATTGTTTCAACATTTATATGGTATCTCACTTCGACCAACAACTCCTATTCCTGGAGAGGTCTGGCACGCAGATGTACATAAGATGGAGGTGGTAGACGACACGAAAGGGGTTATTGGGTGGATATATGCTGATCTGTTCGCACGGAGAGGGAAAGCCAGTGGGGCAGCTCATTATACTGTCCGGTGTTCAAGACGCACAGATGACGACGATGTGGGCAATGATGGACTCTCGAGGGAGATGGAGTATCATGTCAGGGATTCGTTTGGTTTCGACGCCACGAAACGACATAAGCTTCCCGGTCACTCTGAGACTGTCCAACTTCCACTCGTTGTCCTTCTGTGCGAGTTTGCACCACCAACCTTAACCCATGGACCCACCATTCTCGAATGGCATGAAGTTATGACCTTATTCCACGAAATGGGACACGCGATGCATTGTAAGTTATTTACAGTGATTTTATCATGCCTAGCTCAAAGCCAGATGCACAGCTATGATCGGACGAACCGAGTACCAGAATGTAGCTGGCACTCGTTGCGCCACCGATTTCGTAGAATTGCCCTCCATCCTCATGGAACATTTCTTAACATCCCCGCATGTCCTTTCGTTATTCGATGCCGACAGCTCAGCACCTCTCAGGATATCGGGGAGCAGCGACGAGGATCCTTGCCATTACATTGACACCTATTCTCAAATCTTGTTGGCAGCGATTGACCAGATCTATCACTCCCCTGTCGCATCAGAGCCCGGATTCAAGTCAACAGCTGAACTTGCCAAACTCCACAACAGCAGGGGGATTATACCTTACGTGCCCGGCACTTCGTTCCAGACACAGTTTGGTCACCTGTTCGGGTATGGTGCAACGTATTATTCCTATCTTTTTGATAGGGCTATTGCATCAAAAGTTTGGCGGCATGTATTCTCTGCCGATCCACTTAACCGTGATTTGGGTAATAGATTCCAGTCCGAAGTTTTGCAATACGGTGGTGGCCGGGATCCATGGCAAATGCTGAGTGCATTGCTGGGTATCGCGGAGTTAGGGGAAGGGGATAAAGTCGCCATGGAGAAAATTGGGCAGTGGCGGATTGAGGAAGGGAGCACCTTAGAAGGACATTAGTCTATTAGTCTAATTATCACGGGTGTGATCTTAATGACAAGTTCTGTCGGCCAGTAAGCAAGTGAAAAGTTATTGTGCAATGGGATACTGGGTGTTCGTGGCGAACAAATGATGACGATATAGGTGATGATGAACTCTCGAGCTCGGGAGAGTGTGTATGCTGAAGGACTCAATCCCATCTACGTCCCGAAACGACGAAAGGTTAGCGTGAGACTGTTCGGTTTCCTCTTGCTGTTCTTAAAAACGACTCTTAACATATGGACTCACCATTCTCAAGTAGCATAAAGTCATGGCCTTATTCCATGAAATGGGTTACGCAATGCACTGTGAACTGTGCTGACCTTTATTTTAGATGCCTAGCTACAGTTCTATCGGACGAATTGAGTATCAGAATGTAGCCACCAATTTGTAGGATTGTCCTTCATCCTCATGAGACACTTCTTGGCATCTCCTCTTGTCCTTTCGTTATTCAATGTCGATAAGGCCCTTCAGGATGTCAGGAAGTAGTGACGAGGACTGTTGCAACTACACTGACACCTCGAATTCTATTGGCAGCGATTGATCAAGTCTATTAGTTTCCTATTGCGTCGGAACCGGGAGTTGAGTCGCATCGCTGAACCAACAAATTTGTATAACATCAGAGGCATCACACCTTTCGTGCCTGATACTTCATTCCAGACCCAATTTTGGTCACTTATGGGGTTACGGTGCAACATAACATGCTTGTCTCTCCGACAGGGCGATTGCTTCCAGACTTTTGGTGCAAATACAATTTGACGATGAACGATTGAATCGCAGACTTGACAACAAACTTCAGTCCGAAGCGTAACAGCAATATGAACGCATAGTGGAGGATTAGTGCATTGCTTGGCATTGCTTGATATCGCGAAACTGGGAAAGATGGAGATGCATGAAACGCATTGGGAAATGGCGCATTGCCGAGGATGGCAACATTCGATAGACGGCTGTATGTTATCGTATTAGCCAATATTATCCTACCTCCATTGATCAGTTTTGCGCCCAATTGTGTTAGGTTTCACTTTATCTCTTGACGCGAGTCGACTTTGAGCCCGAACCTCACAAACTCATAGGAGTACTGGCGACGCTTCATCCAGGTATTCTTATCCTTAACGTACATGGAAGGTTGAGGTTATATCGGGTGCATATGTCTTGATGGTAACAAAAGGCAACTATAGTGGTGAGGGTGAATAATTTAGGGTATCTCCTGACATGGTATCATAAAAGTAAGGTGGATCATACAAAAGGTCCCAGAGGGTCTTGACCCACAGTCAACTGTGGGATCTCCATTAGAAAGGAAAGCAGGTCCTGGTTTGCGTTCGAGGTTGCAAGCCATTGGATTTCCTGAGGCGGCAATAGATGTGGTAATGGTGTCCACCCTTCCGTTTCCGGAAAAGTGAGGGCATCTAAATCTGACACAAGCAGACATTAAGATGGATGATAGATGACACAGCTGGCTCAACACACACCTGGTGGAATTAGGTCCATACTTGGCCAGCTGAGTAGGTCTAGGAGAAGGGACCCCTCTGTTTGTGATGGTGCAAAGCACGTCAGATCGCTCTGTGTGACAGGTAATCCATCTGTTCGTGGTGCATTATTAGCGCTGTTGAGAGTTAACAAAGCTAGCGACTTACGATACGCTGGCTGTTCACCAAACGTAGAGGTGTTGAAAAGTGATACGTCCAATGGTCCTTCGGGGTGCGCATCGATACCTGTTGACTCAGATACCTCACCGGAGCAACTAGCCAAATCAGGAACCCATTGCGGGGAGGATTGTAGATCAGGGGTCGATCGTCTGGCCTCGCATAGTCGCTTTGAGGTGGCCGGTGGAGGCGAATCAGAGCGATGTCGTTTGCGTGACACGGTCGAAGCAGGCCAACTGGTAGATACTGGTGGTGACATGTATAATGATTCGTGGATGTCTGCATTTGAGATGGGCGGCGAAGGGAGAACTTGTGCGAGAGTTGTCGATGGCCTGAAACAAGAAGTTGTCATTGATGAACAAGATGGATGATGCGTGACAACTGACCGATATGTCGTAGTTGAGCATGAAGATTTGGCTAAGTCTGACTTCAGGCTATCGTATTCGGCGGCGGCACCATGCAAGGAAGGCGAACACGATCTTGAAGAGGATGGGGCAGGCGATGGGTAGTACATCTTTGGTGAACGAAACTGTGTGGAATCCGGCGAGCTATCGCGAGCATCCTCAACGATTAATTGGGTGGCAATATCTGTTTGATATAGCTTCTGTTGATAAAGATGCTGCGCTTTCCTTTTGATCTTCTGAAATGCGCATTCAATTTCTACATGCAAGTCCGGTGAGGCGCCTTGAGCATATATCCTAGTTGCAACCTCTACCATTTCCTTCCGGCTCTTGAAGTGCTTCTTCCGGAGTTCATTCCAACCTATTCGTTTGCGAACGTCGATGAACCATCCGTCGATGTCTTTGCGGCGACAGTGCGTCTCCTGGGCGAGTACCTCCCTATATGTGGCTGAGGGGTACGGGTTATGTAGATTATCTAATAGCCAGTTATAAGCCATCGGTAGATATCGGGGTAGACCAGTGTGCTTTGAGTGATCGGGCTGTGAGGAGGAGGATGGACCTTCGTCTTCTTCAGAGTTTTCAATGGCAAGGCATGCCGTCTCCAAGCTTTCTGAGATTTGCTCGTATGACTGTTCCAGTTCCAAGAAAGCGCTAGCAATTATCGATATGCGGCTGCCTACAGTAGCGGCTAGCTCTCGGATTTCCTGAGGGAGCGAAGGTGCTTGGTAAATGTCGTCGAGCAACGCTGTATATTCTTGGTGAAAACGTTGAACGTAATCCTCATCGCCTTCCATTGCCAAAAGAAACTCGTCTTCGACGAGCAGGAGACGTTCTTGTAGACGTTGGTGAGCTGGGTGCATGTTGGTTGTAATGGGGCAAGATACAGCAATTGTGCGACTGCACGATTGGCGGACTTTAAATATCGTTACAAACGTGCCATTGTTCGCCAGTTCGCAACCGTTTCCTGACTACATACACTAACACTCTCCCAGCACAATCACCATGAGTGACGGAGCTCGGCAAAGTATGCGTCGCATTCGTGAGACTGCTCTTCTGCTCAAGCAAAAATCCCGTCAGGCTTGCAGCCTTCCTCTCCCACCTTTACAGCGCTCATCCAAACCAACAGAGATCAAGTTTCCTCCACTTCTCGATCTCCGTGATCACATAGTCGGACTTTCGCTATCAACTGAAAGAATTGAAGCTCTGAATGCTATGTTGAACTCTCAGGAGGCAGAGTTGCGACGGGTCCTTCAGTCTACTACTCGTTCTGCGTTGGACAAGGGTTCTCCAGTTGAACTCCAACCTGCTTTCATTGATTCTAGCATCTCGTGGTACGAAAGAACTCGGAACGAATGGCTATCTTCATTATTGGAACAACTTAAGGGTGCGGCGACATCCCCAACCTATTCTCAAATCTTGTTGGCAGCGATTGACCAGATCTATCACTCCCCTGTCGCATCAGAGCCCGGATTCAAGTCAACAGCTGAACTTGCCAAACTCCACAACAGCAGGGGGATTATACCTTACGTGCCCGGCACTTCGTTCCAGACACAGTTTGGTCACCTGTTCGGGTATGGTGCAACGTATTATTCCTATCTTTTTGATAGGGCTATTGCATCAAAAGTTTGGCGGCATGTATTCTCTGCCGATCCACTTAACCGTGATTTGGGTAATAGATTCCAGTCCGAAGTTTTGCAATACGGTGGTGGCCGGGATCCATGGCAAATGCTGAGTGCATTGCTGGGTATCGCGGAGTTAGGGGAAGGTGATAAAGTCGCCATGGAGAAAATTGGGCAGTGGCGGATCGAGGAAGGGAGTACCCTAGAAGGACATTAATTTATCATGACTATAAGGTATATTTGGACACTATCACAGGCTCGCCTTGGATAGCAAACAGGCCAAGAGCGATTGACTGGTGGATTTGCGTGGTAGTCTGCATGTCGAGGCCTCTTATATAGTAAACATTGTGTGATGGTCGTGGTGATATAGCCTACGGCATGAGTATACCAGCTCAACCACCTAGTTGGATATGGTAGTGTATTGGCACCATTTTACACCACTTTCAACACCAAAATTGGTCACCCGACCTCAAGGTATCCCAAGGTATCAACTGGCGTTAGATCGCACCTTGATGTGACCTTGACCTTAAAGTGACCTTACCTTGCAGCAACACTAACCACACATCACACGACTGTTCAATTATACTTAAACTTTCCCAGTAATATATTTCACCTTGATTTAGGAAATATTTTACGAGACAATTACTTGAGAATCGATGGTGTACCATCAGGAAAATGTACGACAACTGGCAGAGCTGGCGCCAGTTCCCCAACAGTTCCAGTTAGCCAGGTCAGGCAACTGGCTGCAGGTGGACATGGATAGGGCCAGTTCCGTAAACTGGGAACTGGGGGACCTGCCGCCAACTCCCTTAGATCTGACTTGTAGTTGGAACTTTGTCACACAGATGTATTGTCATAACCATAATCATATTCATCAAGACTAAACAAATGGCTTACGACGGTTGGAAAATGGGATGAAGAGGTTGGATGGAAGCAGGGCAGAGAATTACGTGCTCGTACAAAACAGGATGTTACGGTGCAAAGAGAATAAAATCATCTCACGTACTGTATGCTGCTTTATCACTTCCGCAAATGACTCAGATGTCAACTCGAGAACATTTGATCTATATAGCTTGACCGTGAACCTGCTGTATGATTAAGAAGGATGAATAAAGTATACATACACAATGATGACAACATGGAGGACATAAATGTCACCTATACATATAAGGGATTTCGATTAGCATTGATAATTAGCTGGCGAAGCCTTCCTGCCCTCCTGCAATATGCCTTGTACAGAGACCAATCAGGACTTGAAATCGTCAATACTGGCAAGATCGAGATGGTTGCATGGTGTGTAAGTCATCAATAGAAGGGTTAGCATGCCATTTCTAGAACTCTCATTTCGCCTTGACTTACCGACGCGATGTTCGATTATTGATGATCAAGATCCTACAAGCACCCCGGAAAATTTCTTGTTGACAGCATGAGCTTAAGTCTTGATTGGAGTGGTGAGAGATGGCAGGTTGGAAAGTATACAACAAGTAGTAGGGGGTTTCGTCACAGAGTTGGCGGGGCATGGATATGAGGCTTGGGGAAGGTAGAGACAAAAATTTCCCAAGTTTCACCAAGCTCGTCCAGTTCACGCTAGTTGCCCGACATTTTGCTGATGTCACTGAGAGAGTGTGAAAAGTGGTGAACTGTGAAAAACGGAGTCAAAACACTGTACGACCTATTAATCCTGGCTCTTCGAGCCTGCCAATGCCTCCAGGATTCGGTGACATGTATATACTAGAGATCCGCTAAGCAGCGAGCTGGGGCATGATAAGGAGGGAGGTAAAACACCCTGGGAGATGATAACCGCGATGCTGGGTATTGCGAATGGGTAGGAGAACATATTGGGAACATGTTGGGCAGTGGCGGACTGAGGAATTCATGTCGATGGCTTTGAGGGCTCTAAAACAGCCGCAACAATACATAGATCTTAGGGTGGCGGCATCCTTGACCTAGATCTGCCTATATGGTATAATCATGCAATCCATACTAATCTACAATACTATGCTTGGATGCTTGAGTGAAGCAAAATGAAGAAAATAATGATAATGGGGAAGGTAGGTGCTGGATGAAAATGCTGGACAGATTTATGAAAGGACGACTCCTTCAACGGCATTGTTGCCCATAGGAGCGAGAATAAGGGCGGCAAAAACATCCTCCGGAGGACACGAGAAATGGTGTACACCGTTTGGGTTATCCTCCAACCAGCCCACATCACCAAAAACAGCAATGGGAGATTCCATGCCAAAAAAAGTCGCAGGCACTGCTGAAGCTGCCTGAGCTGTCCTGATAATATGGTTGCTTGCTACCAAATACGTGAGCTGCTGGATTTGCGTGAAAGAGGAACAACGAACAATTTAGGGGAGGATCTCTGATGCTAGTGAGGCTATCTATTAACCAATGCGAGTCTGGAAAAGCAGTAACAAGATCGATATCGTGGAGTCGAGAAAGTTCACCCTCACAGCTACCTATCGAAATTAGTTAGAAGTGTCTTCCCAGCATGCCGCTTGCGCGTACTTACTTATGGATGTAGCATCTAGATTTTGAACATACGCTGCATAGTCGAAGACCTGCACGTCTAACGACTCGCATAAGCCATCTGACCACGTTGCATCCATATTAGCTAGCTGGTGTGCACTTGGCAGTGGCAGTTGAGTCCAATCGTCGAGTGGGGTCGGATCCAAAAAACTATTGGAACTTGAATGAGATTCTTCGGCGATTGTGTGTCCTATTCCGGTATTAGAGACACAAGCAAGATCAGAAAGAAGCTGTATTCGCGTCAAAGGTGGGGAAGGGGAAGGCGTAGGCGGATAATGTGCTCGTTGTTCTTTGTTCCGCGACGTGATTGTGGAGGGTTTGGGTGAACGGGTGGGTGATTTGGCGCACCTGGCAAGATCATGAGCTAGTACGCAGATTAACAAAGGAAGCACTACTTGCCGCTGCAGTTTTCGTCGCGGACTTTCGTCATCTGTGTCCAGTCGCCGTCTTTTGATCGATGGCGGGGATACGACAGACCCTGGAGATTGGGGTATGGATTCGGGGGATATTGACCGCGAGGGAGAAGGATAATCCAGCGATAAATGAGAGGGTATCACTGAGTGTGGGTTATCGGCAAGGGCTGAGAGGGAATACTTATGGAAATACAAGGAGGCCTCGGAACGCATCTTAGAAAATGCAGCAATGACATCAGTATCTAGGCCGACAGAATTGTTCTCCTTGATCAACTGGATAGCGGCCTTGACAGCTTCAGCACGCTTGTTGTTGAAAAAACGCTTGCGAATAGAGGTCCAGCCTATCCGCTTCCTGGCGTCAATGAACCAGGCGTCAACGTCTTTGCGGGGTGCACCAGACTGTGCGGAAATATTGTCTCGTACACAAATGGGGGGATACGGGTTGTGTAGGTTTTCCGATAGCCAACCGTATGCCATTTTAATGTATTTCTGGGTCGCCGAGGGATGGTCGCGGTCGGAAGGGGGCGGTGAAGGCGAGCTAGAAGCTGTTTCTGTGCTAAATACCTGCGTTGATATGTATGTATGAAGCGAGTTTGATAACTCCTCCGAAACGGTGTCTAGTTCGATGATGGTTTCGGCAATGATAGAAAGTCGAGTAGATGTTGCATGGATCATCGCAATAGTGTCTTGATCAAGGACCCCAGCATCTATGTAGTCACCGATGGTACATGTGAGGGCTTCCCATCGTGTGCTCAGCTCGTCTAGGGATGCCTCGTTATTAAGTCCGTCCAATAGTTCGGTTTCGACTTCAAGTAGTTGTTTGCGCAGCGGTTCGATGAGGTGGTTGTCCATGGTGATTATGAACGAGAGGGAGTGGGAGGTTACGTTGTGTAACTTGTGTTTGGCCAAATTTAATGAAATTGAACAATGGGTAACCCCGTGGGAAGATGTTTGAACACAAAGGCAAGCCAGTTTGCCCACAGCCTCATTGACCATGGCAACCTCTCAACGTACTCAACACCTTCTTCGTGCAATTCGGGACTCAGCGCAAGCTTTCATCAGACCTTCCAAACGACCTCGTTTCTCCTCACCTGACAGACAGTCGCAAATTCCATCACCACGACAGCCTGAACTCCCGGACGATTTAATCCCGCCGCCTCCAGATATAACCGCGCAGCTTTTCGAGACAGGTATATCCCCAATACGTGCTCAACAACTCTCCGACATCTATCTCAAAGCTGTACATGAGCTTCATGCCGATTCAGAGAGTGGCCTTCGTTGGGCACTCCAGCGGCGTTCTTTCGACATGCAAGCAAACAAATTGATTAACACTTGGACAATGTACTTTGATGAGAAAGTGCAGCAATGGACACAGAAAACCATTAACGAAGCGCGGGCACATGCGTCAAAGTCTCATGATCTATGTGAATCCTCAAAGCCTCAATTCAACCATGTGAGTCCCTCTCTGTGCTGCAGGACATTTCTGAAATCAGGAGAAGGCGTCAACACCTCTTCTGGAGCGATATTTCGAAAGAAATGCGTACCCCTCCGCAGCGGATCGCGCTGTTCTGGCTAAGAAGACTAGAATGACCCCGCGTCAGATCGAGGTTTGGGTAGGCAGCCTTACTTTGTGATAGATGCTGGTCCTGAAAGCGTCCTTAGTTCCAGAACCACCGAAACCGTGCTAGGAAGGAGGGGAAAGTCCTTCGCAAGTTGCACCCCCCAAAGTGTCACAACGTAGAACAATCATCTGATGAAAGTCCCCAAATGCCTGTTGTGTCTAGACCCCCGGTATGTGGTTTATACAACGACACTATCCCAAAATCTAATCTTCGGCATAGACCCCCACCTCACCCCTCATCGTTCATGCAGTGCCCTCCCACGCATATCCCGCTAAATATCATGATCGGTCACATCCTGCACTCCCAGATCCTACGACCTTCCAATTTTCAGAATCTTTATGGCTGCGGGCCACTACACGTCGTCGCCCCACTAGGCATCTTTCTACCGACATGTCCGAATTCACAAACATGTTCTCCACTCAACTCCGGATCTGCGACGATCCACGCAAACGAACTGACCCGAAACTGCCTAAGCCGCTGAGCGACAATTGGCTGACAGTAGCAACATATACAGAGGTACTACCAGCACCTCTTCCCGCGTTACTTCCCCAGAAGACGATTCCTGTTCGAACCACGCACCTTAAGATACTCCCTGCAACAAAGAAACAGCGACAGAATGCTTTCTGTCACGGATATACCGAGGCGCTTGCATTTCGTCCCATGCCCCAAGTGCAGCTTCCACAGCAGAGTCTCGACCAAACAGCACGTTCCCATGCGTGGCAAGGTCCCAGTATTCGGCGCCTACTTCCACCTCCGTACGATGCAGTCACTGTATCCGCACCATGGATGCCACCGACAATATTCACGCCATCCGTTCACCTCAACCACCTCCGGTCAACTATGGTGGTATGATGATTGCAGGTTTTCGTCACTTAATTTATTGCTTCCCTTGCATGTACGCCCCTCATCCCCTAGGTCATCTACTGTAGCACCAGCCCACATGAAATTCAAGGACGACTATTTCGTGAACTTGGACGCCTAGTAGAAGTGATGTGAGCTGCGCAAGTTAACAGCATTCATCGTGCTTATCAAATTGAAGCGCTGCCCAACCCACCAGACTCGCAGTCCCCTACGGTAGGAGAACTACTAGTGATTTCATCAGCCATCGGAGCACCATTAACTGCCCCTTCTTTGCTGTCGGCAGTGGGACCTCAAAAAGTGTTGAACAACGTAGCCGTCTGCCATGGCCAGACGTATTAATTGGGACTGTAAAGTACTTCCCCCCACCCCCCGGGGAAGTGACCTGCTTCAAGGCTTAACATTGCAAGGTGCGCCAGCAAACACATTTCGGAAATAATAAGACGACAAAAACTTGAAAGAGTTGAAGCTCCGACCGCAATCGCCCTCAGAATAAGCCATTTGATGAGCGCCCGTAACATTATTGTCCAACGGTTGTCTACCACTGGCATCAATGCGACAACCGCAAATACCTTTATGTCGTACATAAGCATTCCAGCGACTAGGAATAAGGGAGCAGGTGAGAACAAGGGAGACTCTCCAGAACTGTGTTGCCTGGCGGTGCCGATCGATGTCAGCTGTGCATATTTGCATATTTGATACGGCAACAATTGGTGGGTTAGGGACGCAAATGCGATATAATGGCGTGGTGTTCCATTGAAAATTGGGCACTCGGAGGGAGAATAGTACTTGTGACCACCCGTCTTTGAGACTTCATCGGCTGACATGGTGAAAGTTTGGCGAAAAGGTTGAGAGGTTTGAGCATCGAGAGTCTGAGACAGTTTGCTTCGAGACAAGTCAAAGTATGGGTAAGTTTGAGTTATCTAATGTTGTTGTTAATCGACGGTGGGCACAGGTCCAGCATCGCAAGAAGGATCTTAAGCCATTATTCTGGACTGACCAACGCTGGTTCATTATCGCTCTCCGGTGCATCCTGCGATCGCGTTTCACTGTGTATCTAAAAATTGCACTGAAACTGTCAGGTAAGGAGACTGTAGCTGGATAATGGCAAATGCTGAGAAACTATATGTATTCGACACGCCCTGTTACAATCAGAACAATCAGAAGTGGCACATTCTGCTCATTAGTTCATGTTTGCCCAGCACCCCATTCACTCGTCCCTCCGGAGTAGAGACGTCAATGTGGCCAATTTATATAACTAGAATTTGAAAGTGAAAAGGAATGGCTCCAACAAGAATTGTTTCCATCAAGCCAAAGCTCTCTCTTGGTCATCAGGGCTTGCAAGAGTAGATAAAGGCAAAAAACCGCTTCTGGTTGCAGTGTCACGGTTGCAGTGCCCCACGCTCCTCATTTCGTCGCAATCCGTCTGTCTTTCAACGAAAAGTGCATCTGAAGCCATTTCCAATGATACCCGCCTAATTCTCCTCCTTTACACCCCCCGATACCCGAGACTCTCATTCACTACTTTGCACCATTACCCAACATGCTGCCTACAACCTACCAAGTTGTGCTGTCCATGTGCCAATGACACCGACTGGATTAGCTCTCCTACCCCAAGGTTGAATTGAGTTTGAGGCTTCATATCTGTCAGTAGCGCCATCACTAAGCTTTGCTTGTTTTCATAGGAGGAATATCCTTGGCCCGGTTGATCAACTGATTCTGTAACCATCCTACTCCCACAGGCCCAGGATACTCGACGTAATATGGATTGTAGTTGAATAAACCTGGATAGCCGCGGCACTGCGGGCTGGGATATGCGTTTCTTGTGCATAGGTAATGTGCTCAATTGGAAAGTGAATCTCCGCTATAGGTCGGTCCATCGATTGAATAGGCGCAAACATGACATTTCAAACGACAGGCTTTGCATAGAAATATGATCGTTGCTATTTCGTAAACGACGAAGCCTATGACGATTGTGAGACGGAATTTTGTAAAATGATCATATCCATTCTCACCAAGCTCAACAATCCGGATAGACCTCCCGAATTGGATCCACCAATAGTCGAACCGCCACCCAACTTTGATTGCACGAGAAGTTTCATAATTGTCATTGCAGCACCATTGACCGCATCTTGTTTGTTACCGGAAGCAGTTCCACCAGATTTATCAAATAATTTTGTTGCTTCGGCCATTGCCAAGCTGACCAATTGTGTTTGGGACGTCGCGCCACTTCCACTGCCCCCTCCAGAGGTGAATTGCTTCAAGACCTGATAAAGCAAGTTGCGTTATTGACCTTATTGTCGGACGAATAATGCACAACAGCATCAAGGCATGAAAGAACAAATGACACACCTGAAGAGCAGCAGCACTGCCAAGGGAACCGGCACTCAATTGACTACCAGCACCTTCAGAGTAAGCTGTTTGATGAGCTTTTGTGACGTGCTCCTCGTCTAGCGGCTTCTCATGATCGCTCTACCAATTTGATATCAAAGCAACACAACAACACTGCATTAGAAACACAACAAAGCGTGATCGATGACTACTTATGTACCTTATTGTCGCCTAGGAATGAAAGAGCTGTTGCGAACAAGGAAGATTCTCCCGAGCCATGATTACTGGCCGTGTTGATCGCCTCATCGCGGTCGACTGATGTGCATTGTGTACACGTGGGTTGGAAACAAAGGCAACAATTAATGAGTTAGGGCCGCAGATGCTGTTAAAAGCAGTGTGATGGTTGGACGTACTGTGAGGGCTGCTATATTCGCCTGGAGGGGCGTTATGGGGAGAGTTGTACTCATGGCCACCCGTCTTGGAGGCTTCCTCGGCTAAGATGATGAAATCGTCAGAAGGAACGGTCGAGCGACGGTTTTGAAGGTTCTACGAACATTGAGAACCGCCGAGCTTCCTGGCGGCCATATTGATGAAAGTATCCTGTAACGAGGGTCGATTGTGAACACATGGGCAACTCTGATGAACGCGATTATACCATTGCTATCGATCACTACAGATGTGGGATGAAACAACAAGGTGCGAGTCGAGTGACCGCCCCTATTTAAGGGGTGTTACCCCCGGAAACTCTTTGAATGACTATCCTAACTTTAGACAAATTACTCGCTCAGAATGAAGAGCAAATCGGGAATACAGTCTCGTATGCAAACCTCTCACTGCTGCTTGGACCCCTTTGAGCGACCAATCTCAGCAATATTCTGCGTACCGGTCTTGGTCGTCGTAGTCGGAAATGGGGTGTCAATGATATGAGCTCCGCTTTCTAATGGCGCGCTCGTGGTAGGGATACCCGCCAAGGAGGCTGGCAATTCCCTGTCTGGCTGCACGCCCGCCATTCCAAATACTCCTTGAACGGTGCCTTTGGCTTTCTCGACGTGCGGCTTGACAGCTTGTTCAGCTGACGCAAGTTGCTCCTTTCCAGTCTGCACGGCAGTGGTCACTCCGCTCTGAGCGCCTTCACCAGCACGAGGAGCTTCCGCCTCCTTTCCGCCCAAATTGGTAGGAAGGTAGGTCTATTTTAAGCTAACGTTAGTACATCGCAAGACGAGCTAGCAGCCAAACTTGCCTGGGCAGTCTCGACAGCGCTGGACGCCATATGCTGCGCCTGCTCAACAACACCCGCCCCTTGCTCTTTAGCAGCCTGTACGTCTCTCTTGCCTTCTGAGACTGCAGCTTCAAGCTTGGCCTCGGCTTCCTTCTGAGCGCCGTACATCTTTGCCGCTGCCGCGGGCTCTCCTGTTAAAGCTGCTCCCTTGGACTACCACGAACATTGGGTCAATTGACGAACAAGGCATCTAGACAAGGCGACCTACCTGGGCAGCCTTGGCAGCATTCTCAGCCGCTTCGTGGACTGTTCCCGCCGTCTCTTCGATCTGGCGTACAACAGTCTCGTTTGGAGCATCTACTTCGGCAGCCTCTACCACATTCTCCCCTTGTGAGTGCCTAATCATAGCAATGCGTCAAGACCTCTCTCGGCTAGATAACGACAAACACTTACTGTCGACGAGCTTGCGTCGGTCGGTCAGTGACAACGCTAGACATGTTGAGTGTGTTCTCTTCTGAAATCCATCCAAGCCGACGCTTTGGGGTCTTTTATACTTTTCTGAAACCCACCGAGGGGCGTATGACATCATAGTTTATAGTCGAAATATGTGACGACACACCTACCATTGGTGCACGGGCTCTAAAGGAAAAATTACAAGTGATCTAAGTGGGTGATAATGGAGGCGGAACAGACCAGAATCGGAGAAAAATAAACACTGTTGCGTGTATCTCGGGTATAGAAGAAACTATGGTGTGTATATATATGCTGATAGGATAGGAATGGCACGATGGGGATCTGTGCGATACAACTTGATACGAGAGGCAAGATAATAGTAGGTGTATAGGAACAATTCCAGGTGCGAGGGGAGGTACTCAACGCGACTCTTCTTGCCATGTCCCCATTTTCAAAAATCGGGCCAAGACTTCTTCAGAACCACGCTTGAAGACATCAACACCGCGTGCGGGATCCCATACGCGTCCGCCCTTTCTCGCCGAAGGAGCGATAAGTTGACCATCTGTGGGCGAATTAGGTCCCACTGATGACGCAGGCGAGTCGGTGGATATCTGACGAGTGACCACAGGAGGGTACGAACGATCTGTAGAGTTTGCTCTGGTATTGGATTGAGGGATTGGCGCTGGAGATGCAGACGGTTCACGTGTTGAGCTTGGGTCATTTTGGCGTTCATTGGTGGCTTGCTTCATTGTCACGGTGCTTTCAGCAGAAGAAACCCAATCTACGGTAGGGGGGGTTTGTGCTTGGGGCGTCGTTGCTCGAACAAGAGCTGCTTCCTTGCATTCCGCAATCACTTCAACTTCAGGATAAACTTGAATGGCTTCGTCACGACTTTCACGCGGGTCGGTCTGCGTCCCCCGCGAGATGTATTTTATATCGTCAGGGGTCGTTGGTTGATCGTTACTTTCAGGATCGCTCTCTTCCGACGACTTTCGTTTCGGTTCGTCCTCATCGTCGTCGCCTTCGTCTTCCACATCGCCGTCACGACTGTCCGCATCAGTGCTCGTTTTGCGGTCCTTGTATTCCCTATCGACCTTTCTCCACTCGTCGTTATTGAACGCAGGAGCCAAACCCAATGGCGAGCTCGAGGGGCGAGCGAGCTTGGAGGCATATTTCTTGATTGTAGGATCTATATCCCACGCATTGGAGTACGATAGAGATTTTGACAATGTATGAAGAGGCGACAGCATGAAACGCCTTGAATCGGGCGTCGCAGGAGGTTGGTTGTTGGGTTTTTGGAACAAAGCGGAATCACTATCCGACGGAAATACGCGGCCAGGCGGTCTTTGAGAGGGTTCCTCCCATGGGAGGATAGTTCTCAACTTGCCCTTGTCCGGACTTGAAGTCAAAATAGTAGAAGGCCGCAACCGCAATGAACTTGGAAGGTCTGCGACCTCGTCCCAAACAGAAGAAAAATAGGAATCGGGAGTAGCTGGTACATTGGTGCCTTGAGAAATAAATAGAGATGGCGAGGACGATGACTCTGGAGATGCAGTGGAAGACTGATATTGAGATCCATATACTTGATGTGGCATGTGCTGCAGATAGTCCGAAGAAGTGGAGGTGCTGGGGGTGGGGGTCACAGGTAGAGAGATCGTTTGAAGGCGAGGACTGGTGGGAGCTTGGTGAGGAGCGGGAGTTGGAAAAGGCTGCATCCATTCTGGAGGTGGCAATGACGCAGTACCGCTGGGAGGTATTGCTGCTTGACGATTTGGAGTGTTTGCAGAGGCGATGGAAGAGTCAGAGTCTTCATCTTGCATTGAAAGTCTCATAATGGTAACTCTTGACAGGCTGTCTCTCCTGGGCTTGATGAGGGCTATACGGCCATCCAGAGGAAGGCTGCGATAGTCGCCCTCGCCTGCTCTACTTCTGGGGTAGTGACCATTGCCACTGATGGCAAGTCGCCTTAGTTCGTTCAGGTTCAAAGGGGCAGACGTGGAAGCATCCTTCTCATTCCAGACGGAAATATACTTTTTAAACTCGAATGCAGTCTTTGAGGCGGGGAGGATGGAGGAATCTGAGCGGTAGTGTTTATCATAGACGGCGAACCAGCGGTCTAGGAGCGAGTTATAGTCATAGGCGGTTTCGGTGGACGATGATTGGCCAGACGTAAATGGGGTACGAGCAGGAATGGAATGCCAGGGTTTGTTGGGGCCGATGAAATGGAGGGCAGAAATCTGGGAACCAAAACGTTCATAGGCGGGGGCATACCTGACAATGCAGGTAAGCGATCGGACAGGGGCGGGAACTAGTACGCACGTGTAGGCAGCGGTGGGAGTAGTGTTATAGGTGAAGCTGAGGCGGTTCCAATGGGTTCCACGCCACTCGTTGAGCAAACCTTGGTCGCCACCATCCCATGTGCCCTTTGATTTGAGAAGTTGTGTCAAGTGCGAGAACGTTTCTTCACCCGGAGATAAGACAAGGACACCGGAATTAAATATATCCGGCCAGCCAACATCAGGGACGGCGGAAAATTCATGTGGGAGGGTAAAAAGGTGAGAAAGCGGACGAATAGGAAGAACATCGGCGTCAAGGAAGATTATCTTGGAGAATTGTGTTAAGCGGAAAACGTGCAATTTTGTGAGGACATTGGTGAGGTCAGGTCGGCCTAGGGCGGGCAATTTGATTAGAGTGAACAGAGGCGTGAAGTTGGATAGCAAAGAGGACAAGGCGGGGGATACTCACCCAGTAGTCTGAGATTTTGGTTATTTCCGTGGTCGATAATCTCGACGCCGACAACAACGTCAAAGGCGCGACGAAGAAACTTGATGGAGGTCACGTCGACGGTTTCTGGAGTGACAAGACAAACGGTGTGGTAGTCGACTTCTGGCGGAGTGGGGGGCGAGGAATGGACATCCTTGAGGGCGGCTGCGACGGCGAGAGCGCCTGGGAGATACGCATCGGAGGTGAGGAGGGTCACGAATGCATATGGAACGGCCATGAAGAGATGCAGGACAACAGTGGACGCATTAATGGCGGAGGGAACAACAAGTACAAACATGCGTCGCTGATGACGTCATTGACCGCTCTTCACTCGACTCCCATGCCTGGCGGGCTCAGAGGACTGTACCGGCCACTGTCGCGGCTATACCACGCAAAATCATTCTCGCCGCCGCTTCGATCCCGCATCCCCGCTAAAGTTGCGTGGTCGCTGCCCGTTGCAACCGGTCTCGCCGTCTTCGTTGCCTCCCGCTCGTCGTCATCCTCGTCGTCAGTCTTCTTCTCGTCCCCGGCAGTCATCCCATGTCCCTCCCAAGACCCTTCCTGCGTCAACCCGACCGTCTTCTCGCCGCTGGAAGACACAGATCGCACCATTTCTTCACGAATCCTATTCCTTCTTCGAAATAGAATATGGGAACCTATCCTCACAGCCAAGCGCTTTATCTACCTCTTCTTCCTCTTCATCCCCGTCATCGTCACAAGCCCCATGGTCCTGATAGGCATACCCGAGAGAAGACTGCAGGGCGGCAGATGGGGCGCTATCTGGTGGTATGACTTCTTGGTCGGCAGGATGCAGGCCGCCGGCCCTACCTTCATCAAGGTTCTTCCCCATTTGTCCGTGTCTCGTCTTTAAATTCACATCTTGTAGCTGGCTCAGTGGGCTGCAACCCGTGCCGACCTTTTCCCGGTACAACTATGCGAACGTTTCGGTGCCCTTCATTCAAGCGGGATTCCCCATTCCTTTGAATACACCAAGCAAGTCATCGAGCGTGTCTTCCAGCGGCCGTTTGACCAGGTCTTTGAAGAGTTCGACGAGATTCCTATTGGCACCGGTGCAATCGCCCAAGTACGCCCTTCTTCAGTTGAAATTCTACCAGTTGACATTGCTATAGGTCTACAGAGCAACTCTCAAAAAAGACCTCATCCCACCTTCGTATCTTGGACCCCGAAGAAAACGCCCAAATGCCGTCATCGCTCCAACCATCCTCAAGGACTCACCTCCATCCGTTCCGACTGCCTCTGTGGCTATCAAAGTCCTCCATCCCAATGTCACCAAAATGATATCCCGAGATTTGTCCATCATGTCCTTCTTTGCACGTCTCATCAACTTATTTCCCGACATGCAATGGCTGTCTCTGCCTCAGGAAGTTGACATTTTCGGTCGCATGATGTTCCAGCAACTCGACTTGAGATACGAGGCAGAGAACCTCCTGACCTTTGAGAACAATTTCTCCACAAGAAATGTGCCTGTCACATTTCCTCGTCCGTTGAAAACTTGGTCAACCAAAGATATCCTTGTAGAGGAATTTGAGAATGCTCTCCCGCTCGAGCTATTCCTGCGCAGCGGTTCAGGCCCATACAACGATACACTTGCAACCGCAGGGCTCGACGCATTCCTAGTAAGCTTCTTCATTGGTCTTCCGAATCTCCCTGCTAATGTAACATCAGAACATGCTTCTTCTCGACAACTTCGTCCACGCCGATCTACATCCAGGAAACATCATGATCAAATTTAGCAAACCACCTTCAACACGCGTTCTCCTCACCAATCTCTACAACTCGCTCCTCCACAAGACCCACAATGACCAGGAGCATCTTCTATCATCTCATGACGCCGATTCCGACTCTATCGTCACCCAACTGCGCTCCCTGTACAAAGATCCCTCCGCTTGGCATTCTGAACTCGACAGAGTCCACTCGGAAGGTTACATCCCCGAAATCGTCTTTATCGATGCCGGACTGATCACCACCCTCGACGCCCAGAACCGCAAAAACTTTCTAGACCTTTTCCGTGCCGTGGCTGAATTTGACGGCTACCGCGCCGGCCATCTCATGGTCGAGCGATGCCGCACGCCCGAGTTGGCCATCGAGACTGAGACATTTGCGCTCAAGATGCAGCACCTCATACTCGACGTCAAGCGCAAGACCTTTTCCCTTGGCCAAATCAAGATTTCGGACTTGTTGTTAAGGGCGTTGAAGGCGGTTCGAGAGCATCACGTCAGAATGGAAGGAGACTTTATCAATACCGTGATTTCAATCTTGCTACTGGAGGGTATTGGAAGGCAGTTGGATCCCGGATTGGATCTGTTCGCTAGCGCGTTACCCATACTGAGGCAGCTGGGTGGACAGATGGCCACGAGGGAGAACGTGACTAGGGACTTGCCTTCGAGCAATCTGGGCGCATTGTTGAAGGTCTGGGTATGGGTTGAGGCACGGACATTTATTACTTCTGCCGTCACCGACATAGACAACTTCGTCAAGTACGATTGGTGAGTTTCAACGCACCCACACCCGGTTTTGATCTCACCCATCCCACAGGTTAACCCCGAGCATTTAATCATCTCCCACGCACATGGACACTTGCATACTATACAAAATTAGATCGGGATAATTATTGGTCGAAAGTAGGGTACAACAGGACGTTACTGTCCATAATGAAAGACTTCATTTCCAAAGTTACAAGTATATTAATAACATTAAAGTCGCAAGCAACATCAGAACACCTCGTCAGCATCCCAAACGATGGCAACAGGACGTCGGTTAGTCCGTTCATGGAATAAGAGTCTCCGGTCCTCCTCTTCCAAGGCCCCAACCTTCTTCTTGCCTGAGGACCGCTTGGATGGGCTGGTTTCTATGTCGCTATAGTGTGACACTATTTTACGCCGTTTACCGGGAAAGGCAGGTGCTGCTTTGGGTGCTGGACTAATGACCATGTCCTCCAAAGCAGGAATGTTCTCAATGCTTTTCATTGGGCGGACTTTGTTTGAAGCTGTACCCAAGCTAAAGTCAGCGAATATTACAGCAACAACAAACCACATACGTTTTGACTTCCCCGACTTTCCTATCGTCTTCTTGGACGTGCCCTTCACCGTCTTGAACCCTCTCGGACTCATCATAGCAACGTCGTTGCTACCAGAAGCCACCAGCGTGGTCTGCACCTCCCAATCCGCAGGTCGGTGTTTCTTCCAGTCCTCCACCACCTTCTCCGCCCATGAATCCGTATCCCCCATCACATGATAATCAATGACATCTCCCCATTCACCAGAAGGGGGCGTCTTATTGACGAAAATCACCTTCCCCGCCAGTCCCTTTGGCTTTCCCGCAGTCTGGAGTGGCGTATGTGCGTGCACAACACGCGCGAAGTCTTTAACTAGCTTTCGTAGTCCGTGTACTTTGAGAGAAGTGCCCATGATAACGAGCATATCAGGCTTCCGAGCCAAATCGGACGTGTGAATCATCCCAATCTCATCCCCAAGGGGATGAGGCTCGTCGTACAGCACAATAGCAGGGCGCAGTGTGCCTACCCGTAAAGGTCGGGCTGACCGAGCAGCTCGAGCTTCAGCTAAACGAGTCACGGGTCAACGATAATCCATGCAGAAAATTTCGTTCGACTCACAGCGTGATACACAATCGGGACAGTCTGGTGGGACACCCTCATTGAACATGTCGAGGTGTTGCGGCGTACAAGCGTATTCCGCTGCACATGATATACACCGCACACGATGTATATCACCATGAAGTTGAACGCTCCTCACTTCCTTTGCGTTCAACTTTGCTTTTCCTTTTCCCGAAGGATTCCGAGCTTCCGGGCTCGAACTGCCCACCAAGCCAGCTTGCGCTTCCAGCCCATCGATGTTTTGGGTATATGAGCGGAGCAGCTTTTTCTTTGTGTCTAATGTTCTTATGAATTGGTGGGTTGGTGAGGGAGACGCGGAGTCGATGGAATGTTTCAGTTGCGAAATGAAGGTATAAAACACAGAGGTGGAGGTCGCGTCTCGAAAGAGCGACGCGTCGAAGAGGTCACGCCCTTTTAGGACGACATCTGGATAGCGTTGTTTCACCAGAGCATACAAGCCATCTGATGAACGAAAATCCTATAAAGATCCTCAAGCACCATTCTTGTCAAAAACGGTTGCAGAAAATTACTCACGGGAATGCCACATGAACAAGAGATTCCCGCACCCGTGACGACGACGATTCGTTTACTCTTAGCTACGGCCAGAGAAATATCGGTCAAAACACGCCTAGAAGCTGTGTCGGGTTGAGGATCATGAAGTTTGAGAGTCACAGTCATTCTGAGATAAATGGGGTAGGCGAGTCCTGGGATGTAACTCTGCTCGAGTTCGACCAAACATTAATTTGTTTGGCATCAACGGACGCGGGTTTTACGACACTGCGAGACTATCACGTGCGCGTTTCTGATATCATCTGTTTACAATGCCATGGCTACATGTACAGTACTACGCTCAATTCCTGACTTCCGTCTCTGAACCATTGGCGCGCTCGTAGTACCAGATACCTTCAGTGCTAGAGCAAGTCGATGGGGTCGTGCTCTCAACGTGCCTGAAGGTTCCGTATTGTGCCTATATGCAACGCGTCAACGACCTTGACTGCAAGGATTGCTACATCTGAACTTACGGTTCCAAATACATGGTTGAAATACCAGACCTCATTCAAGGCGGTTCCGTTGTTGCCGCATCCAATGAAAGGTGTGGCACCAGTTTGACTCCTCAACGCATTCTGAATCTTACTCAAGGGGTAAGTCGTCTTGTTTGAGGGTGTGATCCCGAATCTGGTATTATAATGTGAGCCACTAACCATACCCTATGCACTGTACGACCTACGCAGCCAACATGTCCCAAGTTGGGTATTGGCGATATGCCCTGATGACTGCATCAAAGTAGTTGATCACTTCCTCGTGGTTTTGGTATGATCCCCCGTAGCAAGCAACGTCGAAAGTGGACATGCAAGTTCCGTGTTTGGAGAACTGTCCTTCAGTCAGCAATGGCTGTCATACTCCCAGAAGTGTCGGCACATGCCTCGTGCGCCCATAAATCAGTGTTAGGGAATCCCTGGTTAATCCAGTACTTGCTCACTAAGCGCCAGGATGAGCAACATCTGCCAATCTACAAAATATACTTACTGAAATCGATGAGGTCCTGTCGGCCGAATGCCTTGATGAATGTATCAATGCTAGGTCCTTTGAAAGGAGGGATTACGGTTCCGTTAGGGAGCATCGCTGGCGATGGAGCAGGATCGTATTGCCTAGAGAAGTCGCAGTACTGCTCGAAGGATCTATAGAACCAATATAAATTGCCGTTCCACTAATAGTTGTTCACCTGTATGCAACACACCCATCACAGTTGTCTGGCCAGAGACCATGAATGGTCCAGCTGTCTGCGGGTTCCTTTTGACCTTGTTTCTCCAACCCCGTCCAGGTATCCCAAAACTGAGTGGCAAGGACAAGTCCACCAGGTACTGTCGTGCAACAGGTATCCACTGGGATTGCACCAAACTCGCAGGAGTACACCATGGGCTCTGTTAGGCACCTGGTGAGTGCGGGTACGCTTAAGTCAACTTGGCTCCCATGGTTCCCAAGATTAGCTTCGGTCGCAGCAACTGCGACTGCCAGGGAGACAAATGAGGCGAAGATAGAAGTACCCTTGGCCATGGGAATGGGGAATGAGGACAAGTCGTGTTGGAAAGCATGACGGGACCTCCTTAAATAGGAGCCCATCAGCTATCTCAGACGGCCTATCGACCAGTTGCCATAATGTTCAGTCAAGTTCGATTGATTTGTAAGATGGCGCATGGATCAAGAACGAGAAGTGATATCAACTGAAGCACGTTTGTCGGTACAGTACTTGAGCACATTTTCCGGCTACACATCGGCCCACCCGCCTTCATCGAGCTTGTACGATGCCTCACTTTCCGGTCGATCTGGGCTATCCACTAGCTTTGCGACACGTTCTTCCGCACGTCCTGTCACGCCGGTTCAATACACGGATGTTGAGATATTTTTAGAACTCACCTTTGCGCAGGAACATCCTCGTCGCCGACGCATGCGACAAAATATGACCCCCGATAGGTTTGAGGGCACCGCCTGCAACGAACGTCATTGTTGCGCCGGGATCAGCTAAAGCGAATTTGTTGAACAATTATTGATATTGCAGCCCACGATACTTACACTGAACCTGATTGGTGAGCAGGATCGCGATCTGTGTCGGCCGCTAGATTAACGACAACCCAGGGATTAAGAGAAACCAAAACGAACATTGAATTCCTCAGAGAGCTTAGTGAGCTTCGAAAGCATCTAGCGGTATGCCTTAGATGAAACCATCTGCAAGAGGCAACCAAAATACCTGTGCTAGCTGAATGCATGTCAGTCTGGGCTCCAATTGATGATCATCACCAGTGCTTTGGTCAAAGTACCTTTTGTTGCCGCTCACTCAACTCTCCACGGCCTGAATAATCGACACGGAAGAGTGCCATGATGCTATCCACGACCTGCGAAGCATTATGTGAATGACCCGTAATATTTAAATGCAATTCGTACGAGAAGGCGGAAATCCTTGTCTTCCGCAAACCGGAGAGAGCATTCGTTGATCAATTCCATCTAGGACTCAAATGAATGAACTGATTGGCTCTTGTCAAGTCGCGTATTACCTGCTGCTCACTGTTAAATGCACGAGCTAAATAAGGTTAACATTGGAATGTGCAGCTGATGTCGGTCCAGCCACTTGCCATACAAAATATTCTCCAACGCTATATTGCCGTCCACACCAAAACGATCTGCAATGCTGCGTATACGATCTGGGCGGAATGTCCCTACGAGGAGTCAGTACAACATGTGCGAGAATGCGGTGCACTTGCCTTCTGTGTCAATATATGCTACCTAGAACTGCATTAGTTGTTGCTTAAAACAGTATATAAAGGGGCAACTACCTTGCCAGCTGCACCTCCAAGGTCTGATGGTAATTGAGCCACCACGCTCATTGTGTGTGCCAGCTGCGTTTTCCCTGTTCTGAACTCTCCGTAAACTGGGCCCAATGAGCCAATGATGATCACCGTTGATAAGGACCAACCTTCTGTGATTGACTGTGACATAATTCCACCTATATGCGCATGGTGAGTCAATGGGACGTTAGTGAACAGCCACTCGTACCACCAAGGATTGCATCAACAGATTTACTGCCGGTGCTGATGACCATGATGCGCCTACGTTTATCAGATAACTCAACGCCGGTTAAGAAGGACGACCCCTTGATATGATCATTGAACCAAGGAAAGTCACACGAAATCCCAAGCATACGAGAATCTTATGGGCTGCTTCCTGACCAACAGTGTCAGTGCTGATCGATTTACCGACGCAGTAGATCTGCTCACCTTGATTTTCTCAACCTTGGCCTCAGACATCCCCTACATGACTCAGAAGAAGCAATGGAGACGACAAGGACACGGAATAGACCTTGATTTTCAGTAGTTGTCGCCTCGTTGTCATATTCACCCCAGAGACCGTATTGATTGCAGCCGCCTAGGTCGTTGCGTCACAAATGGCTGCATATATGCGCCAAAATATAATCACCTTCAACTTGAGTATGTCTTGGACGTTGATTCCCTAGTCCGTGATCAACGCTCAATCCATAACTCATTAATCTTGTACCATACATGCTGTTGCAGTTCGTCAACGGAATCAAAATAGGGTCCCTACCGAACGAGCGTAAGGACGGTACTCGTTGATGTTATTCACACTTACCTCCTCATCGTCCAACGCAGGAGAGGCAGCCCTCGACTGGACGATAGAGTTCATAGAGGGAACGCGACGAGCAGGCATGGGCAGTGGATAAGTCAGAAGTGAAATTGTGAAACGTAAAGTAAAGCCCAATATTAATGTAGACCCATGCTACACGTGACAGAAGAGAAGCTATGAAAACAAGGTGGCTCCGCAGTGTACAGCTGGGAATAGGATTAGTTATTCCAATATACTGCGAAAGTCCAGGAGAAACCTCAGTCAGCTTCAGCAACCAACGCGCCCCGACCTCGCCTGATCCTGTCACCCAAATCTCCATGCCCACCATAAACCCGCCTTGATTCCTCGCTTAGGAAACCGCCCATGCCCTTGGATTTCTGCCTCAATCTTTCCTCTTCCTCTACATCTGCCTTTTCTTTTACCAGTAACTGTTGAAGACGCTCTTTGCGTTCAACTGTCAGCGTCGAAGCGTTTGATGTCATCGCCGCCAACCTTACGGCCCGATCATCAACAGCAGCAGAAAAGGTATGCTGCTTACTTGGAGGACGATCTTCTCGGATGGGACGAGGTGGAGAGCGGGAGCTACGACGCCTGGAGGTATGATACCTCGTGTCATATTCGCGACTGTGGCTACGCGGCGGGCTTCGATCATGCCTATGAAGGCGTCGAGGTTCTTCTTCGGACTCGTCTGAACGCGGCCAGGGTTGCCTATCACGACTAGGTCGGTCATATTGAGAGTCGTAATGGCGTCGGTGATGTGACTGGTGAGGAGAGCGAGATCTACGGTGGGAAGGGCTGGCTGACCTCCGCGAGCGCTCATGAGATGGAGATCTATAGCTACGTCGGCGAGGAGACTGCGACCTTGACGGTGAATGAGAACGAGAATGGCGGCTCCTGTGATGACGGTGCTCCTTCAAGCGTTTTTTTTCTTTCTCTCGCTTGCGATCCTTTTTATCCTTCTTTCCTGGAAGCTCGATACCCGTGCGCTCCTGCAACTCCATCAACCTTAAGGGATTAGATACTAATGCTTGGAGAGCGGCTTGCTCCTGCTGCTTTATCGCAAATAGTGGGTCTTCTCTGACTTTGGCAGCAATATCACGAGCATTGTTCGCATTCTGAATAGCAATAAAATTCTTATGTGAAGCCCCAACCTAGATAATATGGTCAGGAAATGAGGATTAGGAGACTTGTAACGACGCACCTTTGCATTCTCGTCTCCAGTGAGCATTTTATCCACGCGCTTCTTTCCAAGGAGGTAGTCTTCAAGGTCATTGGGGTTCTGACTACTACCTGTCGCCGGTGTAGAATACATCCATTCCAGCTTCTCTGTACGCTTCTTCCCCGTCTTCTCCTCTTGCAATCTTTGCAATTCTTGGAGTTGACGCTCCTCCTCTTTCTCCTTTCTTAGCTGCTCTAATTTCTTCTTTTCCTCCAACTGTGGGTAGCAATATTAGAATCTCCAGTGGAACGAATATGTGCGAGGTACGTACCGCTTTCTTCTCCTCGAGCCACACCCGCTCCTGATTTTTCAGCAGGAGCGGATGCCAGGACTTCTTCATATTCAAGTCACCGCCACCCATCTTTACAAAGTATTCACTTGAAAGCGTTTACGCCTGTGTTGAGATAGCGAGGATGATGTGCCGTCGGAGTTGAAGGGCAAGAATGACTTGGGTGTTTGTAATTGTATGGCTGCTGGCTTCAGAAGGCCCTGGGCTGCGCCAAACGAGCCCAGAAACCTTCCGCATGTCGCGCTCAGAGCATTCATATACTGAGCCTGAAGATCACCCAAATACGAGTCTCTTGGGTTCTGACTCGGAGGGACCTGGAGCATATCCCCGCCCAGAGTATGTGCGATTCAGTTCCCGCAGCACATGCTGACGATGTCCCTAGCACCACACGATCTATCTACGCCTTGACGCGTAATGAAATTGCAAAGGGTCTGGCTAATCGATTCGTGCACTCGAGGATCTACATATTCCTGTACCTAGGCATGGCGGTTCTGTCGGTCACAACGGTAGTGCTGAGCCTCATAAACGATTGCCCTGGCCTAGCCTTTTACATTCTTGAGATTATCATTAATTCTGCCATGATTCTAGAGGTGACTGTGCGCTTTGTAGCTCTAGGAAAGGTGCGTGGTTATCCAATGATGGCCACCGACTGAACCCGATGATTACCATTCTCGCAGCAATTCTGGAAGTCGCCCTTCAATGTAGTGGATCTAATACTGACGGGATTTTGCATGTTGACATTAATCGTCCTGATGTTTGCGAGATGTGGTACAGGGAGCAAGGAAGAGGAGATACTGGATACATTGTTGCTTGTCGCACGGAACGTTCTACAATTTGGACGTTTGGCTGCGGTCATGAGACAGTAAGCACTCTCGCATTGTCAGAAAGCTTGGCAACAAGGTTGAAAGGACTGCAGATCCGGTCAGTCGATATTTTCGCGACCCAAGCTGATAGATATAAATGCTGCCCGACGTGCGGGGATAAGCCTGGATATGGATAGCGACGAAGAAGACGGAGAGCTCGCGGGACCACTAGCACAAGACTGGGTGGTATTTGACGCGGAAAGTCAACGTGGGGGTGGATTCTCAAATATGCCATATGCTGCACAAGGCATACGTGACCGAGAAGCACAAGATGTGTGGGCTGAGTTAGGGTGATAACGTACAGGCGCAAGGGAATACAGTATACCCAAATTCAGATGGAATATCGATGCATTGTCATATGATCGGTATCTAAATTCCGGTGCTCTGATGCCCACCCATCAAAGCTGTGCGAAATGGTTACACGCATCTGTGGGTGAAGTTACTTCCTTCAGCTGTCAGTGTGACTAGGGTGATGGCCACAGGAACTTGCACCAGATATTGCACATCTAGGCATTGTGGACGTATTACATTAACTGAAGGCGAACATGATATGATCACATCTACGAAGTTGTTTGAGACGGATACAGGGCGGGGAAGGATCAGGGCATGCGGGGTTGGGGCGGACTAAGTGGATATGTTTTGCATTGTATGCCAAGACAAATCCCGACCGGATTCCAGTTACCACCAACGTCCCTGTCCCTCCCATCGAGTCGCTTACTCTCCTTCACAAGTCTGTTTCCTCCTCTACATTCGTTGCCAACGTTCCCCGTCTCTCCTGCAAGATATTCATGAGAGGTGCCTTTCATTTCTTGGCTTGTTCCTCCTCATCGTACTGATTGGGCTAATAATTTACCCTTTTCGCCAAATCTCGTTCCCCGTGTTCAGACCAACGGGGTTTCAAACCATCTTGAATTGCCCTCTTGTTCATCTCGAACTGTAAAACTATTCCTGTTGCCGCCAATTTCAAGTTCTGCACATCCACATTCATTCGTCCAAACCTCTCAACAATCTTTCTATGTCTTCAACCCTGTCTCCTCGAAATCAATCTTCCTCCAGAACATGGTGGCCACGTTCTACAAAATCATCGTCCTCCCATAACTCCAAGGATGTCGCCAAAACTTTCCCAGAGAAGCCTACCGCCACAAAGTCGCACTCATCTCTCAAGTTTAACGCATTCGCCTCTGCAATGGGACTCAAGTCGAAAAAGCATGCCGCACCTGCAGTACAGGAATCGGTTACCCGAATGCGGTCTCTCGCTCAACCTACTGTCTACAATAGACCTCCTTCTAAATCTGTGTCTTCCACAAGGTCTCGAGGTGACTCTATTGGTCCTCATACTCCAACAGATGGGCAGCGCGACCCCCCTAACAACCGACATTCCCTTCTTACTCTCTCCGACACAGACCCGTTCGCACCATCATCTGTACTCACACCCACATCCTACGTATCTTCCGACCCCAATCGACTCTCTGCTTATTCCAGCAACTCTGATTACGGCTCCAAGAAGAATGATATGACTACAGCCAAACGTGGCTCGTACGCATCCAGTTCTTCAGCGTCCAATAACTTTGGTGGTATCACAGGGGAGAACTTTCCTCCACCTCCTACCCCCCCTGTCTCCGATGCTCCACATATCAGGAAGCTGACCACACAGTGAGTTCTCTGTTCACGCAGCACAATCTTGACTAATAACTCTTCAGGAAATCGACCGGTAGCTTAAATCGTAGAATTTCGAAGATGAACGGCATTCCTACTATGGCAACCGCATTGGAGACTTTTCCCCAAAGTCTTGCGAGTCTCCCCAAGTCTGAATCCTCAATCACAATCACAGAAAAGCCTCGGCTTCGTACCATGTCCAATCTCCAGCACCCGGTTTCTGTGGCACCCAGAAGACCAACGACGCGCTCCCGGGGTCTCACAGAGGGAAGCATCTCATACAGGAACTCACACAATGATGGAGTGAAGTATAGTCCGTCAGATACTAACTTGAGTTCGAGGATGCAGCCTTCGTACCCTCCTACTCCCCCTACTCCTCGAGTAATAATACGTCAGGCGTCGTCATCTCGTCTACGTCACCCTCCGAGTGCACCGCCAGCTCACGAACTCCCTCCTCCACCAACGGCCTATCTCCCAGTCGACGAGGCTCGGGACGCCCCAGGTCTTCCTTTGGCCAGCTCTTCATCTTCTATTCTGTCCTTTGCGACCTCATCAGCCAGGGAAGGCATTCAGGTTCGTACAGGCAAATTAGGGAATATCCCAAAAGAGCCCAGGGGTCGTCCCCCCCTTCCTGCTGAGGTCGGGAGAGACTGGGATCATACACCTAGGCAATCGACAGGAGTGGCTTACCCTAATGGTTCCCGAATGCTAAAGAAGTCCGTTTCTTACCAGGCACTCGCCCAACCTACATCACCTCCTCAAACAACCTTGCCACCTCCACCACAACCGCGCGCTGTTGATAAGTCACGATCAAAGGAACGACATCTCCACCCTCCCAGACTGGCATTCCCTCCTCGTTATGCGACTTCCTTCACTAGCCAATCTCATTTGGACGATGACCCTACGATGCTAGAACAGCAACGAGATACAGCGAGTAGCTCAACGTACACCCGCAAACGACTTTTTTCAGGGTCGAGTATTCGACAGCCTTCAATGTCCCGCACAATTCTTTCCGAAAACGACGCCCATTCTCTCCTCAGTCCCCCATCTGAACCGGACTCATCACACCCCCAAATGTCGTTCTGGGAGGAGGCACTACTGCTAGAGCGTCCTTCTGCTCCTAGTCCCCACCCAGACAGTGTTGATTATACCCCACAGCAGATCATGTCGCCCGCTCAGATGGCCAGCTTCGAGCGCAGTGTCGAGGAAAGGAGCACATACCCGCGACGTCGCGGCTACTCTATCATGTCTGCCTCTACAGTGGCTTCAGAACGTGAGAGGGAGATCCCTTCTCCGTTAAGCCTCTCACCAACCATGAAGCTGTCAACATTACCGATGAGATTTAGCACCATATCATCTAACACTTGCTTTTCTTCCGCAACAGCGCTATCGATACCATCTTCCTCAGCTGCAGCTGCAGCTGCACTGGGATCCCCTCCTCTCATTCCTGACTCACCAAGACCCGTGTCCCCCGCGACACCCACACCTGGCGCCATCAATTCCGCTGGCGCCGCTCATGATAACGACATTGAAAACGTTCACCTGATGAAGAGAAACGACATTCAAGCGGCATCAATGAACAGTTTGCCACCGCCACCACGTCGGCGCCGGCCAGCCACAACGGGATCGGTCATAAATCCTGTATTTCGAGAGACTGATACACTACCCTCGTTCGCTCAGCCTCCTCGGCGAACGAGTAGCACTTTTGGGACACATGTTCCTCTTGCTGCAAACCGAGTTCGGTCGAGAGTCGTTTCTGCGGCGGGGAGAGGGCATCGATTGTCCATATTTAGGAAGCCGTCCTTTTTGGAAATTGATGATGACGACAATCCAGCAGGGAGTGCGGGAAGTGGCCTAGGCGCCAGACATGTCATTGCGCTCAGAAATAGTCAACTACCGGTCCGGGCTTCCGCGAGGGTTCAAGATAGTTTCCTCGATCTTGCTCGCGAGTCGTTCGACTCTATGCGATCTTAGATGCCTGGTCGCCTCTTTGTGTCCTTAGATTCCTTCTCGTTCTTCGTCTCTACGTTGTTTTATTTTTTGCTTTATCGTTCGTTCCTTTCTCTGCAGCAAGCAGATCATGACCTTCATGGAGTCGTAGAATAGCGGTAGAGTCAAGCTTATACGGTGTTTATTGGGCTCGTTTACTTTGTCTCTCATTCATTGTCCATCTTTCCCCCTACGCTACTAGCTATACTTATCATTCATTATTCGGAAGTGCATATAGTAATCATTTGTCACTCTTTTCTGGTCCGATCCTTTTGCTTCACCCACTTCCACTATGGTACTCATGGCCCACATACTTCGAACTGGTGTGTTAATAGCATTACAGCATACTTTTTGCATGGGATGACATTTTTGTGACTAGGGCCGTTCCCCAGTTCACCTGTCCCTTTGTCTAATTAGAAAAGCAATCCCGATTGAGCTAAACTAGTACATCGTTAATCATCCATTTCCCCACTAGAACGAAAACTGCGGGCACTAAACGAGAACTAAGGTTAAAGTTCGCTTCCACTTGTGCTAGTCTGTCTCGTCTGTATGGTATCCCGCACGCCGCATTGCACCAAGTCTATGCCTAGCTGCACCCAAGTCCTTCTCAAGTCTCAAAATATCGACTTGTTGCTCCATCTCGCGCTTCTTGAACTCCAGAACGGCCATATTCTTATAATCAACTTCTTCCTCCTCTGTCTGCCTTGCGGACAAGGCCTTGACTTGTCGTACCAGCGCTTTACATGCTTCGGTAACCGCCTTAGCAGCAGCTTCTAGGCGTTGTTGCGTCGGTGACATCAGGTTGGCCTTCACGCGAGAGGCAGCAACCAATTGCGCCGTAGCGGCGGCTACTTCGTTGGAAGCAACAATCAACTGCTCCAGCGAATGAGTGCCAGACAAGACACCATCGGCGCTTTCGATTAACAGGTTAGTGGAGAAGGCGACTGCTTTGGCTGCAGAAATCAACCCTTCCGTCCATCGGTTGTTGCGCTTGTAGAACTGTTGTACGCTACTTGACCCTTTGCCCTGGACGACGATCTCTTGCTGTGATTCGGTAGCGGCTTGAATTAAGCGGGCGATAGCACTTGTGATAGCCATCGCTGCAGCTAAGATGGAGTCGTGTACTTGAATATCGACGGCACTGAAGCGGTCCTTGGGTCTCGCCATCAACGCCTGCAGGCGCTGCGTCGCTTGCTCGATGGCCTGGGCAGCGCTCATCATCTCCTGCTCAACGATGTCGCCAATATCGCCATTGGCGCGCGCCAATGCACCCGACTTGGTGCCTTTGGGGATCATGACGTCAATGGTTTCCGACAAAGTCGTCAGGGCATTGCGAATTTGACTATTATTGCGCATAACGACATCTCTCCTTTGGGTGGGTAAGAGTAGATCGAGTTTGTACGATTGCAAGTTCTCGAAGAAACGCAGACCAGCGTCTCCGACGGTTCTGGCAGTTGAGATGATTTTGTCGGATGCCTCATCGTCACTTGCAAGGCGGGTGATCCCCTTGGTATTAATGAGGACTTCGTGGAGTGACTGAGCAAGTTCGTTTGCGGACTTGATGACATCGACGTGCTCGCCACCAACATCACCACCCAAATAGAGGTTGAAGATCGTCGCGAACTCAGTAGCATTGTTGACAGCCTTTTCCACCATCGATAACGTATATTCAGGCGTAGAGTTGAGATTGCCCGCTTGTGTAAGAGACTCGAGCTCATAAATAGCATCGTCCACCTTATGGACACATGCTTGGAGAATCGAGTCTGGAAGCGTTTTAGTCATATGCCAAGGTCAATTGATGATTTCATTTACCAATGATTGCGTTGAGTTTCTTGCGATTATCCAATATAAGAGTATCGATTTGGACATTCGTCGTCTCGTCGACAATGCCTTGTGTCTAACGACAATGAGAAAAGCACGATATACTGAAGGGATTAGAAACATACTTGTTTGATATCTGATAATTGTTGGATGGTGCTGTCAAGCCCTTCTTGTAAAATCAAAATCTCCTGGTCCTTATCGTCCCTGAGGCGGTCTAAGTCACCCTTAGCATTGTCAAACCTCTCGTGGAGATCGTCCAGTTGTATTTGCTTGGCCTGATGAATGCTGTAAGGCAGTGTCAAAGTCCAATTAGATCCCACTTACGTGTAGCGAATCCTCGAGTTCAGATATTTGGCGGTTATACTTGCCCATAACCGTCGAAACTTCAGAGTTTTTAGAGCGGGATGCGTCTTCTGCTCGTTCGTTCGCAAAGCTGAGTTCCCGGCGGAGGCGGTCAATCTCTTCTTTATGAGAAGATTTCTGACGATCAACATCAAACCTTGCACGGTCGCGTTCACGCAACATGTCCGCTAGTTCGAGAGTCTTCGCCTTGAGATCTCGTTCCATGCGTTCCATTCGATCAACTGCCTCTTGGGCGGAATTGGCCTTGAGTTGCATCTGCTTAAATTTGCCAAGCATATCCAAATGCTCCGTTCGGAGCTGGGTGTAGAGCTTAGCCAACGCATCGTATTTATTTCTCCACAATGACACTTGATCTTGAAGTTGTTTGATCAGCTCGTCCTTTGAAGCTATTTGAGAATTGATATTAGCTGAAATGGTCGAAAGCTCTCCCTCCAGCGTTTTGACTCGCTATAAGGAATTAGTATCAATGCGTTGAATTCCTTCTTGTGGCGATATAGGATCACGTACGCGATCGTACTGTTCTAACATGATCTGATCTCGCTCGAATTGCCCTCTCAAACCCAAGAGCTCCCTCTCCAATTCCGCCTGCTGGGCAGCTTGTGTACTGTACATCATCTGTTGCTGCTGCACTAACAATTGTTCTTGCGCCATTCGCTCCCTTTCGGCTTGTTCCTGTCTTCTACGTTCGAATTCTGCTTGTTGCAGGCGTTCCTGTTCTTGCCGTTGGCGCTCCTCAGCTTCACGAGCGGCAACAAGGGCAGCCTGCTTTTCTTCGTATTGCTTAAGCAACCGTGCTTGTTCTTGAACTTCGGCTGCGCTAGGAGAAGGTGCTGCTGGAGGGGGAGATGGCGATCTGGCGGCAGCAGTTTTCGGACGTGCTGGAAGGTCAGGCGCATCACCTGCATCTGTAAGATTAGGGGGTTCCTGTGCGTGGTTGAGCAGACATCCTGAAAGGGCATTGGAATGACCGTACTTGGCCCAACTTTGGCACATTAATAAGACTGGTGAGATACTTCAGGTTCGAGCATTCATAGTAGAATTTTCGAAGGTTATAGTGCTGCGACACGTAGCGATGCTTGAGCCCTTCCAAAGCCTCTACATCGTTTGTACCTGCGAGGAATGAGTGCGTTTGTTTGATAAGAAGCTTTACGGTACGCACGCCGATACATGGCACGCAACATGCTGGTGATGAAGCGATAAATGCCCCAGCTCTCTTTCACAAGAGGCACCAAAGCTGAAATGCGACATTCGTTATTTGCAGAATGCCTGAAATGGGAGAACACCATCTTTTGGAATGAGTCTATTTGATCTTGAAGGCCCATCAAGTCGTTTATAGTCTCATAGCTAGAGATGAATTTAGGGCCTATGTATGTAGAGCGACACGCGACGCGCACCCTTCATTGGGATCGTCAATTCCTTTGAGGGTGACGTATTCCTCGTACTCGAACAGCCCATTGAATTCAGGTCGCAGACGGTGGAACCGCAGCTTCGCAAGAAGATATTGAACGTAGGTCCTGATAAGAGGACCGTATCCTGATGATAAGTGAGCTGCAGATCACCTAAGAGATATTATATGTCGTACCCCTTTGGCCATCGAGGGCGACGGTACGAGCGCAAGTCTCCAGCCACCCCGTCTGACCATGTGCTTCCTTAATTGTCTGACGGAGACTTAATGACGCATAAATTGAAATAGAATCATGAACTGACTGTCGGGTGTCCTTCCTGCAAGACTTTATGCACGGTAATAAGTGCCTTGAAAGTTTGAACCTCGTCAGCCAGAATCGGTTGAACACGCAATCCACTCCAAAAAGATATTGAAGAGTGGTAATCCCATGTGAAGACGATGCACTCTACATCAGGTTATTGATATTTAATTCAACTCATGCATAGCAAGAAGCTTACTCCGGACGTGTTTTTGCTTGGGTGCTGTCTCTTCTGCACTGGTTGCCTTCTTGATATTAATTACGAGCTCAGCTTCGGCCTTGTCCTTATCTACAGGTCGAGTTGGATAGTGGATCTCCTCATCGAGGTCGAAACCTCCACCCGTTTGACGAGTTCGGCTGCCACCAAACCTGATAACGGTTCATGGAGTGTTGTTATCAGTGCTACAGCCTAGAGAAGGACATAATATTGACGAACATTGATGGATAGTAGGAGATGGGTCAAATTCCTACGAGACGACCCTGGTGTTGCAGAGGCCGCGCTATGAGGAGATGTTGAGGAAACTTAGGGCTGGAATAAGCCGGCCGTGAGAATGGCGCTGCGGTTGTGACCTTTTTCGAGAGTTAGCCGACTAATCCCGCTCCATCCAATGTTACGCTGCTTGAAACCCGGCTTAGGCGCCACTCTACGACTCAATCGCGTACGCGTACAATGTAAACTGTCTGGGACCAATTCGTCTCAAATATCAAGCCTTTTCACTAAGGCAGAGGTTCCAGCAATTTATAAACCTCGTCGCGACCCATGGATTAGCCCGACCATGGTGCTTCTCGGCATCATGCCCTTCTTCACCTTCGCACTTGGGACCTGGCAACTGAAGCGTCTCAAGTGGAAGGTCAATCTGATAGACGAACTAGAGGAAAAATTGCAGTTAGCCCCCATTAGGTTGCCCAACCTAGTCAAGTGAGTCTTATCATAAGCGCTCCTGAAGTCAACACCGAGCGTTCATCACTCAGCATTTCTGCCCTTCCAGATTTCGTGTTTCGCAAGGTAGCTCTTAAAGGTAGATGGGATCATGCTCGCTCTATGCTCCTAGAGCCCCGCGTACGCGATGGCGTCCATGGATATCATGTCGTCACGCCGCTCATTCGACAGGACGGTTCGACAATCCTTGTTGATCGTGGCTTCATTAGCAAAGAGTCTGGGCTTCATGAATGTTACGAAAAACCAGATGGAGAAGTGGAGATCCTAGGCATGCTGCGAACGTCTCAGCCTCGGAATATGTTCACGCCAGAGAACCGGCCAGCAGAAAGAAGGTGGCATTGGGTGGATACCGATGCAATGGCCCAATTCGCCGGTGGAGACGAAGCCAATGTGCAGCCGGTGTTCGTAGAGCAGATATTCGGCACGTCTTCGCCGTCACTGGTAAACCCGACTTATACTAACTCAAAGTAACAGAAGGACACGAGGGAGAAGCTAACACAAGATTGGGCAAAGGCATACCAATTGGGCGCCCCCCGACAGTCGATTTACGAAATTCTCATCTCTCCTATATAGTGACATGGTACGAACTTAATAGCCTACGCAGGCCGTGACTAATTCCAATCTCCCAGGTATGCACTGTCAGGATTGACAGCATTCATGTTTGCCAGGGTCCTACTCAACAAAAAGCGGACTGCTGGGCGTCGTCTACCCCGGTACAATTGAGGGTGCCACTGGTGGTTGCTGAGTTTTGGCATCGTTCTGGACTCAGATAGATGAATGCGAACGAGGAAATTACCCTGTATGACACAACAACCCTTAATGTACACCAACATTACACTTGATTGCTAATAGGCTAATGCAATGAAACCCAACTCAATCCTTTCTGCTAATACGAACGGAACCGCGGAAAGGTAATTCTCTAAGTTCGAGGTCTCCAATTCCGTCGGGACCATATATAGGCAGACCCCGAATATTGACGCCAATTCCAGCCTTGCCCATCAAACCTGCAAGAGCGTCTGATCCGAAAAGCACCTATACTGGCCATGAGGACAAGATGATATGCATTAGATCAAGCGCATACCTTCCCAATGAAGTTGCTGAATTCTTTCTGTCTGCCGGGAAGGACTTCAAGAGGAACATCTACTATTTTCGCCGATACAATGTAAGAGGAGCCCTCCCCTTCTTCTGGCGGATCGTCGGCGACGCTTAAAGAGAGGATCCAATCCTCGGGCATTATGTGTCCAAATGCGCGTTCAGGAAGGGGGTCAGGAAGATTGCGTCTGTCCTTGAAGTCTGGTACGGAGTCAGGCACTTCGCCGTCAAAGACCAGGACGTCTGGTAGAACTTTGTAGATGTCCAGCCCGAGATTTATCCCCTTTGGGAGAACGAGCCTTGCAAAGACGGTGCCACTGGCGACCATACCACCACCTGACGCTCTAACCTTCATGTCATGAATTGTGACGTTACGTAGGACCTGAGGTCGGGGTCTGGGGGCTGGAAACTCGGTTTCGAGTTGATACCCCGGCAACAGAGGCGTTGTGAGGACGATGGCATTGGGTTGCCCAGATAAATATCGATTACAGAGGCTAGACAGGACTGAGGAGGCGCCGTTTGGTAGTGGTAGGATGTTCCCCGAAATCTTGAGGGTGATGTTGGGGTGGGTTGATGTGAAGGGGGCTGTGTAAACTGATGCAACGTCTAGTGGGGATGATAGCGCAGGCAGCGACACGGTGAAGGGAAGCATGGGGGAAGCAAAATCAATACTGGGTGGGACAGGGTTTCTTATCAAAGCGGTAGCATCGAGTGTGAGATCGTGCTCTTCTGTTGTCACAGAAAATGAGATTAAAGAGAGGATTTCAGAGACTGCTGGGAGAGGCGCATTATGCCCTGGCTTGGGCCAACCTGGAAGGAATGGAACTACCAACGCCATGTCAGTTGGGAACAAGTTATCACTCAGCTGACATACTCTTGAAACGGATGGCAGTGTCAATCGACCGCAGATCACGAGTCAGCAAGTCTCTCCAGCTGTGCTCGAGAACAGCGCCTCCATGTACGCTTGCGCGATCAATTGCGAGGTGGGTTTCAATAAAACCCTGTCTCCAACATGTGCGCAGGAATTCCGTCACAACCGTAGTATTGGCCGCAAGACTAACGAACATTGGCGTGGATGTTGGCGTCAACCATGACAAGTCATCCGGTGGGTTAGTGGTAAGCTGGACAGCCGTAGGTGGAATTTCAGCGGTAATCAGTCGGACCGGAGGATTGAAAGATTCGATATGTATGGTTGAAAGGTTTACGGAAACCCTATCCACGCTTCGTACCCCCCAACGACCAATCGCCTTCCAGACAGATTCGAAGAAGCTCTCGCCAAACTCGTTAGAATTAATGCCTATGAGAGCTCCAGCATCAACGCCAATATTGTAGCTGATGTTGAGCCAAACGCCCCCCTCAGTAGCATTGATAATGTCCACCCGGTTTGGACCTGTTAGGGTTAAACCATCTTGGATTACGTCGTCCACGGATATGCCGGAAGCCTTCGAGGCATAGGACCAGACCAAAAAAGCCAAAAAGGTGAATAATACTAAGCAGGATAGAAGAGATAGGATGAACACAGAGATTAGTTTGGCGCGTAGGCGTTGCGTGAGATGAGTTGGTGAGCGGGAGTCATGATGCGAAGCTACTTGGGGAGGAGTGTTGTATGGCCGCTGAGACGAGTGGAGAAGAGGAGAGTTTTCTGTAGGCTCAATGGCTCTTTGCTTTCCTTTGTCGACTCTGGCCAGGGGGGGGTCTGGTTGAGAGTGCAGATTCATGTGAGGGTGTGGTGGAGACCGTGTTACGGTGTCACATTTCCTGATCACAGCCCTTGCAGTCTTACTACCAACCAACAATCCCAACGCAGTGCCCGAGCTCACGTTTGCCCACGCCAGTCGCGTATGGCAGATAGGGATTCCTCCCTCAAGTACTCAGACCCTTCGCAGTTGAGAAACCCTTATCACCATACCGTCGCAGATGCCCGTTCGGACTCGGAGAAACCTCCGAGGAATATACCCAGGCAGATGCCCCCAGTCAACCATGTTCGACAACGCCACCGGTCGGAGACGTTTCACTCCAACGTGAATCCTGACCTACCACGACCCAGGCGGATGGCGGAATCTTCGGCGAGACATGTTGAAGTCGAGGGCATGGCCACTCTCTCCTTAGACGACGAGTATGATTTATGTGAGTCCCACTCCGCCTGACTTTCAAATGACTAGTCTGATAATTGGTTACAGCCCGTGAAGGCAAGGACCCTGGCCTATCTCACTGCAATCATCTGACTCTAGCTATCGCTTAGACCCCAAAATCATGCAAGATGTAGAGCATGCGGTCTTCTTAAAGCGGCAACGTCAAGCAAGATCACGATCCCAGAAAACCGCTGACGCTTCTTGGCAACACGAGCATCGTCGTGCATACTCTTCGACGACCGCAAGCACTCCATCCCCTCAGCCTCTGTCAAGAAGACGAGTTGACGGTGCAGCAAGATCCGATACACCTTCTTCGAGTACCAAATCTTTGGAGAGTTCGCATGTAACCGACCTGAAATCTCACCCATTGCCATGCTCTGTAGACGATGGTCGGACGCTTGACTGGTCATCCTATGCGGGAGAAGACCGACCCGACAGGCGATGGAGCTTGTCTCTCTCCAAACGCAGGGGCCATGGTATGACTCCTTCATTGGCAAGTACGGTAGACCAGGTACATAAGCTCGAGAAAATATACACAGGTACGGGCTACATTGGCTTGCACACTCCATTGGCAACTGACCGTATTCCCCGATCACAGAGCACATCAGCAATATCAAGCAACAGTCATCCTTTCAGACAATCAGTAGAGCTACTGTCGTCAAAAACCAACTCGAACGTCGCTATCAACTGATGTCACCGTCACCCCCCTATCCCGCATTCAATATCCTCGATGTTTACAGTTGGTACAGAGAACAGCACCCTGATTTCAGATACAACATAGAGGCGACCGAGCCATTGTCGTGGTTGAAAGACTACAGTTCTCCTCCAACATCACCTACGTCACGCCCTCCACGGTATCTATCCGCGGCCATAATTGATGCCTATCTACGATCACACACTTTGCCAAACGATGCTCAGGGTTACCAAGTGCCTCATTTGCTGTTATCTTCTGCCGATAGTGCCCGCTCCTCGCCTGCGCAACAGTCTTATAGAAGCCGCACATCCGAAATTCGGCTTCCCCCTGTCTATGAAGATGGGGTATATCAATCGCGTGGTGCGTCACCCCCTATGCAAAGTGAAACAAGTAGCAGGAATGAAATAATAGAGGAATCTGCCAAAGACTCTGGATCTAGTCAACACAGCAATCCCGCGTTGGAGCTTAGAAGCCCCTTACACATCGTCATAGACGAAGGCTCTCCGACCTCAGGCTTCGCTTCTCCGCCTGAGTTTAGGGACGGAACATCAATTGCAACCTCCAATTTATATGTCGGTGGACCCCCTCGTTCTAAAGTTTCCCTCCACAAGACACTTGCCATGGGAGGTTCCGATTCAGCACGATCCACACGCACTTCATTATTCTCCATGCCACAGACCTCCAAACGTGCAAATTCTTTCCGTAAAGCGGACGTGGACGAGAAACGCCTCGCACTTGGATACCTTTACAAGACGCGGTTAGTGCTATTTACAGCGGAATTGGCGCATTACCTGATACATATATATATCCAGTGTTCTCGCTGATATCACAGCTCAAAACTCCTGCAATCGTCAACTGCTTCATCGCATTTCCGCTCTTGTGCGAGAATTTGAAAGTTTACAAGGCAGCATGTTGAAACCGTTGGGTATACGCGAGATACTTCACGTAAAGGAGTTGTCCGAATCTCTCAATCATGACCCAGCTGCTGTGATCGGGAATACTCGCAAGCTGATTGGTTGGAAAGCCGTGGAAGATGTTCATCATCGCTTATTCCGTCAGCGAGCTCTATTTCGAAAATTTCTTGATGTCAATCACTCACCTACTTGCAACTGGTCCCTGGACGACTCCGTCGAATCGTTACGCAGCTCGCTACAAACTCTGGAGCAGCACCAGAATGTCATTAGTGAAGAAAGTTTTCGCGTTTCCGCCTTGTTGAAGGAGATGAGAGATATGCATGGCGATGTCAAGGAGACCTATAGAAAGGTTCTTGCAGAGACCTCAACTCCATACACCGAGGTACGTAGAAATTAACAATGCCCGTCCTTTGACTGATTGATTAAATTCTCTTGAATAGCTTTCGGACATCGTTGGACTCGAAGAAAATTATCGTGACAAGTATCAGCAAATCTGGGAGTGGTGTATGAATGTCCTAACCTTTATGCTTGACACGATGACTCCGTTCTGGCGTACATATGGGAAGACGATCGGTGAAGACATCCGGGACTTCCTCATCATACCACTATATCGCAATGAGTTTACTGGTGAATCCAAGCGTTATCCCCTTAAAACCCTGCCTCAACGTACGTACTGTCATTGGTTTGTACTTTCTCTTTTCTGCATCACTTCATGGATTGCCACCACGTCTGCGACGTATCTGGCTATATTCCTTATGTCGTATCATAGACTCCAGTGGATACCATACGAGAGTTTCCGCTGGATTATTTTGCCTATTTTTTGGTCTTTTATTGCTTTTCTTTGGGTTACCTGCACTCTGGGCGCATCCGTTTCTATTTTACAGCTAGGTACCTTAACTTGGTGGCTTGGCTGGTCCATTCGGGTATTTTCTTGACTCCCCATTCCTCATGGACACGCACAATCATTGAGAGACTCGCAATTGTATTATATACCCACATAAATTTAATCTCACGGTTCGTTACCAATATCAAGAAAATTATTCATCAAGTGCCCTTCAATTCATACTGCCTGTGATGAACCCTGTTGATTATCCCACTATATCAGGCAACGTCGCCTGATCAGAAGCCACAGGAGAATTGGTTGACTTGGTTTCCCTTTCAGCACACGGCCGACAAAAACCTGGAATGGTCAATCAATCGCTTTTTTGTATCACCATGGTATTATGTATTTAACTCACGTCCATTTTTAATGAGGGGTACGTCTTGTTGCTTACAAGTCTCGCACTGAATTGGTGTGGAAATATTGGAGCGAACCTTTTTGGCTACGTGAGTTCCACCATTGTCTTGCGTCGCCTGTTGAACCGAAGCCTTTTTGGGCACGGATTTCCGTTTTGCTCGCTGGCCCGCATATATACCTGGTTTAATGGACTTCATGGTATAACCGGCAGAACGCTAATGGGCAATGAAGGAAGATGATAGCACCAATCAGAAACTTCACGCACTGTTTGTAACTGGGTCAGGAGGGTACCCTCTGCAATCTGGTGGCTGATAAAAACGTCCTCTTGTCGAGGCTACTAACGTCGGTCTCCATTAGGGATCATTCAAATCTAAAGACTTACAAGTCGATCCAATATCGTTTGATTAGCGACCATTTTCTCTTCCCCGCCAATCCACTTCACTAACGTGTCCCAGACAGCAAGGGGGATAGTCTTCAAGCAAAACACCACTGACTGGCTCAGGGGATTGTCTAGTTTCTCTGCTAGTACCTCATCTGAGCCCAAAGGCACTCGTAATGTTAGGAAAATATCACTAGGAAATCCCCCAGCGAACTTATGACAAACCACAGGTCCACGGGGGAAGAGCCACCGCTCGGTGGGTAGGTGCTGGAACTCTAAAACAAGATCGAAATCCTTCACAGGCACTGTAGGCGGTTGTGAAGGCTGAGTCAGGGTAGAGTTATTGATATTTGATGGTGTTAGTGGTCGAGATGTCGTAGACGACGATGTAGGTTCTGGGAGAGTTGGTTCTATTGCTGCATCTGAAAGCGACTGTATTAGTAAACCCAAGGTCTTCAATTGATCTGGCGTAGCGTGGCCAGCGGCGGCGAGTTGAAGCAGATTGGCTAGAGTAGGGTTTGTGGCAGCAGCAGTGTTGACCTTGCTGATTAGGGTTGGGGTTATGGATGTAACCGCTGTGAGTGGTGCTATTACAGGCGTAGATGCAGGTCTTGGGGGAATTGATGAGGATGATGCAGGAGCATTGGAGCTCTGACCGTTTTGCGTCGATGGACTAGTAGAAGAGCTAGCTGCAGCCATGGCCTGGCCATGTGGAGAATAGTGAATATACGGTGCAGATCTCCACGTATTAAGCGGCTGTTGAGACGACGGATGATTCTGAGTAGTGGGGCCCGAAGCTGGTTGGCTTGGGAGGTAATGGACTTCATACAATAGGGTATCCGGGAATATATGCGGACCAATTTCGAGCTCAAACTTAGCACGAAAGTGGATTGTATGTGGTGGTGGTGCATCTGTTGCAGCTTTTCCCCTGGCTTTACTGGAGAACTTTGGAAACGTAGAATGCACCCATCTATCGCGAGCTGTGATACCTAGCATAAGCAAGCTGTGCGTATATTGCAACACAGAACTAACATTGACGAAGTGACTGGTATACAGTGAGACTGTACTCAGAGAAGTTATCAGTAAGGACTAACACGATTTTCAAAAAACCATGAACCTTTCGAGTACCGATTTCAATTCCTCGCCCTCGCCATGCTCAAACTCCCAGCCGGGCTTTTCTCCAACAGGAAAGTCGATGAAGGGCTGTTGGCTCATAACAAGGAGGCTATTTGCCTCTGTTTACCGACGTGACGGTAATTTTGCTGTCATCAATGCGATAAGCTCGTAAAGTTGCAGGGCTGTTCGCGTCATTCATCTATGACTTCTCGAGTTCGTGAGTATACTGTCCCACTCCCAGTGTAAATGCATCTCACTCTATTTCCCTCTATAGAAAAAGGTGGTCCTGTTTTCCGGCCAGTTACCAAATCTCGGATCCGGCCAGCTGCCAATGCCCTGGGGTCCCAGATCCCACAATCCGAGGTGGGCTCTCAGGGCAACAATGAGAGTAGTTCTACTCCAACGAGCACCACAGATGTTACACAACGCGCATATCTTACATCCCATGAATCCACACCGGATATCTCGGTTCAGAGCCATTCAGCTATAACACTAGGGCAAAACCTCGAGTTCGAGAAGTACCCAGAGGGACTGCCCATAACGCAAGGTCCTCTCACAGAAAAGGTTCTATCACATATAGCAGGGAATGGCTTTGCCCCCGATCGCCTTCAGGTCCTTTCCGCGGCTCCTACACCTTCATCCGCCACATCAATAGCAGTACATAATATGGTGCAAGCGCCTACCCCTAACTTACGAACTCAACTTTCGATTGCTCCCCTTTCCGAACAAGTTCCTCAACAACATGACATACAACCCACCGTGCATCCTGCTACGGTTGCTTCGAAGGAACTACTAACACCCTTAGACGCAGACACAGGACAACACATCAGTGGTGTTGACATATCACCAAATCACAATTCAAAGCCGGCTTCTACATCTAGAAAACGAAAGCGGGAGGATCATGAAAGCACTCATGGTGACGCAGAGAGCCTTCCTAAAGCGCACCCGAAGCAAAGGAAAAAGTCACCGTCAGCCACTCCACGTATTCGTGGCTCCTATGCACCGTCCCTTCCACCATTTGACGCCAGTACCGATCCCGGCGAGGAGATTGACCCCACTGTTACCACAATGGCTGCAATATGTAGCGATACGGGGCAGGGGAGAATTAGCACTAAAGCCGCCGAAATCGTTAGTAATCATGCTGCATGGAAGGCGGCAAACAAGGAGAAACGAGCCCGGATGAGAGAATTGATGGAACGCAAGAAATACGGGAGATCTGAGGACGAGGAGGAACCCTCGAGAACGCCTTTTCCATCCCCAGTTTCTACCAGTGACCCTCCCACCCCACGAGCTGGTACATCACACGAAGCTGGCACAGATCCAGAAGCCTTTGACTATACGCAGGACCTTGCTACAAGCCGCTATAATGTCCAGATTCGTATAGGGCCCAACGGTGAAACTGTGATTGATGAGGACTCGCTGGTAGTAGACCGTTCAGAACCCGTCAACTTGGATGAATATACCCATGTCGTGGAATCTGACCATACCAAGTTTGTAAACTCGGGTACCTATGGTAAACGGTTTCGTGGAGCCAGATGGAGTGCAGAGGAGACCGAGAGATTTTACGAGGTGAGACCAGTGCCGTATGAAATATAAATTGACTGAATGGTGTACCCCCAATAGGCGCTTTCTCAATATGGTGAAAATTATGAGTTGATTGCCTATGTCCTACCTGGTCGAGACCGGAAGTCATGCAAGAATAAATTCAAGGCCGAGGACAAGAAAAATCATGCACGAATAGAGTATTGCCTTCGTAACACCATTCCAATGGGTGAGTCGTTCATGTTTATGGCGCCGTTCAGATATTGACATCAGTTTTAGATGTAAAAACATTGTCCAGGATGACAGGAAAGGATTTCTCTGGACCAGTCCCAGAAATCCGCCTTCCCGCCCAACTCCCTGCTCCTGCACCTCAGGAAAAGGAACCTAGTATGCCTATCCCATTTCACCCCAAGTCCCGCAAATATTCCATGTCTACTGAACCGGAAGTCATACTTGGCAGCATAGAGGACTTCGATTCTTGACATTTACATATCGTGGACCTCGGCTTAGGGTATCTGCTGGATTATATTATTTTTTCTGTGGATATGACATCAGTGAATTATGTAACCAGACATAATCTGGAGCTATCCTATCTCACTCTTCTGACCGTGGATAATAACCTGAATCGAGGCTCTATGACTATACCTCATGCACAGAGAATCGTTCTATGCGGTACTGGGTTTCTTGGTTGGTTTTTCTTTTTTTTGCACCTCTTGTTCGTTCGTATTCATACTTGTGATTAGGCTCCAACATCGCAAGGGCAATAGGGCAACATGCGTCCAAATCCCGAACACCTATTATGCTCCAGGTGTCCTCCCGGAATCCAGCAAGGATCCACTCCGTCCTAAGCAAGGAACTTCCTGATAGAGTCCTTACGCCCCCTGTCGCTATTGACATTACACAGCCGAACACGTTATTACCAGCAGTCGAAGGAGCGAATATTGTGGTCTCGCTCGTGGGTCTTCTCCGCGGGTCTCCTGAAGAATTTGAAGAAGTACAATGGAAAGGTGCAGAGAGTGTTGCTAGAGCCGCAAAAAATGCGGGTGCGAAGTTGATACACGTCAGTGCCATTGGCGCGGACCCAGACAGTCGCATCCCGTCTGCAAGAACCAAGGGACAAGCAGAAATGGCTGTTCTGGACATATGCCCGGACGCGACGATTGTTAGACCAACTATCATCTTTGGTCCAGATGATGATTTTTTCAATGTAAGTCTTGCAGAAGGCTCATAAGGTTCTTTCACCGCCATAACCTCCCAAACAGCGATTCTCTCGCCTATCTAAGTTTCTCCCTTTTCTCCCTGTTTTTGGTGGTGGAACTGCACTCTTCCAGCCGATCTACGTTGGGGATTTATCTCGGGGAATCGATATAATGACGAGAGCGGATCCTGACATCCAGAAATTTATTGCGGGAAGGATCACGGAGGCTGGTGGTCCTGACGGTGCGCATATACGACTGAAGACTGTCCGTTATGCACTAACATTGGAAGTCTGAAAGTCATGGAGTTCGCTGAACTTATGAAACTTGTACTCCGGTACAATGGTAGAAAACGACCTATCGTTTCTTTGCCTTTTACCGTTGGAATGATGCAAGGCGCAATCATGGAACACCTCCCGCAGAACCTCTTTTCGATTACGAGATCACAGGTCTGCGTCACTTGAATCTGGTTTTTCTGACCCCTGACAAAAGTTTAATAGGTTGAGCAGCTTAAGCTTGATAATATAGTGCAAATGGACGCGCCGAAGCTCTATCCTGACGCATTTTTCTCGTTCGCAGAACTTTTGCATCGCTATAGCACTGATCCTTTGAAGAGATTGGAAGACGTCCTTCCAACCTATCTGTGATTGTTCAACAGTCGTCTTGTTCTATTAATAATATAATAAATACAATTCGCCAATTACAGAGTCACTCTGATCGATGACATCACCGTCGACGCAGTTTCTGCAAGTCTTGTCATGTCCAAACTTTCCAATCGCCTTATTGCGCTCCTGCAAGAGGTCGAACCCGGGGCTGAGTTTACTGGCCTCCCTCCTGCAGTTAAATCCTCCTCAGGTATAACATACTTCGTTAAATCTGGGACCATATCGGAAGCCGAGCAATATCACGGCGAAGCAGAGTCCCTTCGTGCCATGGCGAATGCTGCTCCGGGATTGGCACCTCGCCTCCTTTCTAGTGGTGTTTTAGAAGATGGGAGCCCATACTTTGTGTCTGAGTACAAGACTCTGAAAGGGTTTTCGTCTAATCCACTGGCAGCCCAAAAGCTAGCAATGCGCCTCGCAACAGAGTTGCATGCATATCAAAGTGAAAAGGGGTTTGGGTTTCATGTTCCAACTTATTGTGGAGAAACGCGGCTGCACAATGGCTGGCACGACAGTTGGGATAGCTGCTTCTCTGCCATGATCGAGGAGCTGCTGGATTATCTAGGCCCCCATTACGCTGACCTCAAAATGAAAGGTCAGGAGGTCAGGATTCGGTGCGTTAATGAGAGGCGCCTGGAAGTGGCGATTATACTCAGTAAATCCTTTTCTGCAGTGTTATACCTGCCCTGTTAGGTTGGAAATGCAGTTGCTTCCTTGTACAACTCTGACAGGCAATGTAGGTGATCTCAAGATCACGCCCGTTCTGTTACACGGAGATCTCTGGGTCAGTAAATGCTCAAAGCACGGCGCAGTGTGCTGATGTATAGCAACCAATAGAGTGGCAATGTTGGTATCGATTCGGCGGGCGAGCCAATTATATTTGATCCTGCTTCATACTATGGTCATCACGAGGCCGAGTAGGTGACCAAGGGCTTTAACACTATCATCACTAACCCTACCCCTTCAAGTCTAGCAATTTCTAGAATATTTGGTGGATTTCCCTCCACTTTTTATACCACATACCACGAGCATCTGCCCAAGACTCATCCAGTTTCCCAATATGGCGTTCGAGCAGATCTGTATGAGCTATTCCATTATCTTAATCACACCGTACTATTCGGAGTAGGTAACCTTTGATGCGTCACAGGGATATGACTCACCACGCTTCAAAGGGATCGTACGCTCAAAGTGCACTTACTAAGATGGAGAAATTATTGGCAGCCTTCTCTTGAGCATAGTTGAATGTTTGGTTCTATTGTCATTATCCCCTATTGCAAACAACAAACTGCAGACAACACGCCATCTTCGTAAACGCGTTCCTTCATCTCAACGCCAGTGTTTTCCGGGGTTTCTGGTGTCTTATTTAGGCTCAGTCTCATTTACGTGCTTTTTCTGAGCCAATTTATCAACGTAAAACCGTCGATTTCTTGTAATGAGTCAAGGTACTACCCAGAACTGCCTTGGTCAACCCCATGCTAATGGTCTTGCAGATATTGGTGGAACTCAAGAAACGTACACTTATGATGACCCAAATTACGGAACGGAAGAGGATGAGGAAGCATATGAAGAAATAACGCAAGAGGATTGTTGGACCGTTATTTCAAGCTTCTTCGAACAGAAAGGTCTCGTGCGTCAACAACTCGATTCTTTCGACGAATTTGTACAAAATACAATGCAAGAACTCGTAGACGAGAACTCGGACCTCATTTTGGACCAAGCTGATCAGCACTCTGGTCATGCTGCAGACATGACACGGCGATATGAGATTAAATTTGGCCAGATTTATTTATCCCGACCAACTGTCACCGAAGCGGACGGTTCAGTGGTACCAGTTTTCCCCCAAGAAGCCCGTTTAAGGAACTTGACATACTCAGCACCGTTGTATATTGATATGAGGAAGCGAATTTTAGTCGGGAGAGAGGACCCAGAGGGTATGCCAGGGGACGTTACCTGGGAGCCCGAGCGGCACGAAAGCCCAGATGATACAACAAAAGTTTGGATAGGAAAAGTAGGTTGATCAAAAATTGCCGTCAGCCTTGCCTATTTGACGCTGGCAGGTTCCAATTATGTTGAGGTCAACGTTCTGCATTCTTCGCGGGCTCCAAGACCAGGACTTGTACGATCTCAACGAATGCCCCTACGATTCCGGAGGATACTTTATTATCAACGGGTCAGAAAAAGTTCTAATAGCCCAAGAGCGCATGGCTACCAATCATGTATACGTGTTCGCGAAAGCACAGCCATCTCCCATCAACTTTTTAGCCGAAATTCGAAGCGCTGTAGAGCGTGGTGGTAAGACAATAAGTCAGTTTCAAGTCAAAATGTTCCATCGTAATCAGGAGCGCGCGGTGTGTTTGGCATCACTAAATCCGTCGAACAATTTATCTCATCTGAGCGTGGTAGATGGGAAACATCATGAAAGCTACAATACCTTATATCAAAGTGGACATCCCAATTTGGGTAGTTTTCCGGGCCCTAGGCGTCATTTCTGACCGAGATATTCTGGAGCATATTTGTTATGATATGCAAGATGCGCAAATGCTTGAAATGCTCAAGCCGTGCATTGACGATGGTTTCGTTATTCAAGATAGGGAAGTTGCATTAGACTTTATTGGCAACAGAGGAACTACGACGGGTCTATCGCGCGAGCGACGTATCAGATATGCGCAGGAGATCTTGCAGAAGGAAATGCTGCCTCACGTTTCAATGGCGGAAGGTTCGGAGTCAAAGAAGGCGTACTTCTTCGGTTATATGATTCATCGCCTCCTGCTTGCTGCCTTGGAACGAAGGGAGTTGGACGATCGTGACCACTTTGGAAAGAAGCGTTTGGATCTTGCCGGTCCACTTTTGGCCAATTTATTCCGAATGCTGTTCCGTAAACTTACTAAAGACGTGTATCGATATCTTCAGAAGGTAAGGGTCATATGGATCACGTCCGACAGCGCTAATGACTGTCTCTAGTGCGTGGAGACACACAAGGAGTTCAATCTAGCTTTGGCTGTCAAGCATCAAACCATCACCAACGGCCTCAAGTACTCGCTGGCCACGGGTAACTGGGGTGATCAAAAGAAGTCCATGTCGTCAAAAGCGGGTGTGTCGCAGGTGCTCAATAGGTATACCTACGCCTCGACCTTGTCGCATTTACGCCGTTGCAACACCCCCCTTGGCCGAGAGGGAAAGATCGCCAAACCTCGTCAGCTCCACAACACACATTGGGGTATGGTTTGTCCTGCAGAGACACCAGAAGGTCAAGCATGTGGACTGGTCAAGAATCTCGCTCTCATGGCGTGTATCTCTGTCGGCTCATATTCGGCTCCTGTCATCGAGTTCTTAGAAGAGTGGGGATTGGAATCCTTAGAGGAGAACGCTCACTCTTCGATGCCTTGTACAAAGGTTTTTGTTAACGGTGTTTGGATGGGTGTTCATCGCGATCCTGCAAACCTTGTCAAGACCATTAAGAAGCTTCGTAGGAAAGACGACATTAGTCCCGAGGTTTCCGTAGTACGCGATATACGGGAGAGAGAACTACGACTATACACCGATGCTGGACGTGTTTGTCGTCCACTATTCATCGTGGAGAACCAACAGCTTATGCTCCAGAAGAAGCACATACGTTGGTTGAACAACGGGGTCAATGACGACGGAGATGAGTTCAAATGGGAGCAGCTGATTAAAGGCGGTGTCATTGAGCTACTGGATGCCGAAGAGGAGGAGACTGTTATGATTTCCATGACCCCAGAAGACTTGGAAAATACTCGCCTACAACAAGCGGGGGTAAATCCACAGAATGATGGAGACTTCGATCCCGCTGCTCGACTGAAAGCTGGGGTTAATGCGCACACGTTCACTCACTGCGAGATTCACCCAAGCATGATACTGGGTATCTGTGCCAGCATCATACCCTTCCCCGATCACAATCAAGTAAGCGTTCTGAATACTGTCAGTTATGATCTAACACAACTCTCCTTAGTCCCCTCGTAATACGTACCAGTCTGCTATGGGTAAACAGGCTATGGGTATTTACCTGACAAACTTCCTGATCCGTATGGACACAATGGCCAACATCCTCTACTACCCTCAAAAGCCACTTGCCACGACGCGATCCATGGAGTACCTGAAATTCCGTGAGCTCCCTGCCGGCCAAAATGCTATCGTCGCGATTCTGTGCTACAGTGGTTATAATCAAGAAGATTCGGTCATCATGAACCAGAGCTCCATCGACCGTGGCCTCTTTCGTAGTATCTATTACCGCAGCTATATGGACCTTGAGAAGAAGAGCGGCATCCAACAGCTGGAGGAGTTTGAGAAGCCATCTAGGGATACAACATTAAGGATGAAGCATGGCACATACGATAAGTTAGAGGATGATGGCTTGATTGCCCCTGGAACTGGTGTTCGCGGTGAGGATATCATCATTGGCAAAACTGCACCCATTCCCCCCGATAGTGAAGAACTCGGTGCCCGAACGCGCATACACACCCGCCGAGACGTATCCACTCCCTTAAAGAGCACGGAGAGCGGCATAGTGGACCAGGTTTTAATTACCACCAATTCAGAAGGTCAGAAATTCGTAAAGGTCCGGGTTAGATCGACGCGCATACCTCAGATTGGGGATAAATTCGCCTCTCGTCACGGTCAAAAGGGTACAATTGGGATCACCTATCGACAAGAAGACATGCCATTCACAATGGAGGGCATTGTGCCTGATCTCATCATCAACCCTCACGCTATCCCCTCGCGTATGACAATTGGTCACCTCGTCGAATGTCTCCTATCCAAGGTTGCCACGCTCATCGGGAACGAGGGTGACGCTACACCATTCACAGATCTCACGGTTGAATCCGTCTCGACTTTCTTACGGCAGAAAGGGTACCAATCCCGTGGCCTTGAAGTCATGTATCATGGACACACAGGCAAAAAATTGCAGGCGCAAGTGTATCTTGGTCCAACATACTACCAGCGCCTGAAGCACATGGTGGATGACAAGATTCACTCTAGAGCTAGAGGACCCGTGCAGATTCTCACCCGCCAGCCCGTGGAAGGTCGTAGTCGTGATGGTGGTTTACGTTTCGGGGAGATGGAACGCGATTGTATGATTTCGCACGGTATTGCTGGATTCCTGAAGGAGCGTCTATTCGAGGCCAGTGACGCTTACCGACTCCATGTCTGCGATATGTGAGTTGGAAACCAATTAAACCCTTGGTTACACAAACTAATTGAGTATGCAGATGTGGATTGACGGCCATCGCCAACCTGGTATGTCAACATGTAATTTATATACACTTTCGCTGATGTTCGTTGGAATTAGAAAAAACAAAGCTTTGAGGTACTTGCCTCTCCACGTGTCTTACATTGTACTGATCTAGCTTCCAGTGCCGCGCTTGCAAAAACAAGACTGCCTGCTCACAATTATACATACCCTACGCGGCCAAACTTTTGTTCCAGGTGAGCTTGATCATTCCCATCCTTGAACCCTGTATTGAACCAAACTATCACAGGAGTTGCAAAGTATGAACATAGCCGCTAGATTGTATAGTGTGTCATCTGGTCGGATTCGCGATTGACCCCTCATTTTAGTCCTATAGTAGTGTATTCCATGTATCAATTAATATTTTGGGCAAATGATGATGGTGTGGATGCGTCAATCGCTTCTAAGTCTCCCATTATCTCTTGTCATGAGTGCCTCCCTCTCTTCAGACCCAGCTTGGTGATCCTCGCCCGATAACCTTCCAATCGACTTTCGTCTTCCAGGCGTATCCTCATCATCACTTGCACCATCTTCATCTCCGATCTCAAACACGACCTGATCGCTGGCAAGTCGATGTCCTGCAACAAGTGTTGCGTTGTCGTCATCGTCTCTTGCCCTTGAACGGTGATCAAGGGATTCGAGGTCATAATCCTCGGCGTCCTCTTCGTCTTGAGCAAGCTCATCTGACAGTACCAACGTAAAAATACGAAACCATGTTAGGACGACAATATGCTGTCTCGTGAAAGAACTTATCTTGAATTATTTTCAGAGGGCCTCCAGAGAAAGGCGATCGCAGCAAATGCACCGAGATATAGCAATGCAAGCCAGCCATCGAGTAGCCACCACCGAACGCGCCAAGACCTGGCGGCGTAGTCTAATCAAGAAGCGTCAATCCATGGAATCAAGGAAAGCTGTGAGCGTTACTGACCTTCTGCCAGTCGACCGGAGAAGGTCATGGAGGAAACAACGAAAAATATACCAATAATTACGACGACAAACAGCAGGACATAGTATAGGCGTTGGAACATCCCAAGTTTGTAGCGTTGCTTGCGAGCACGAAGCTGAGCAATCGTGGCTGAATGATGTATAAGAATGGAGAAAATACTCAGCAAACGCCTTACCATTGAGTGAATACATGATCCAAAGAAGGAAACCGCTCAACGTGATGGCCAAAGGAACGACAAATAGTAATAAGATCAGGGCAGATATTGATTCTAACTCGAGCTCAACAATGCCAACTGCGTAGATAACTGGGGGATCATAAGGGAGGGCCGCAAAGATTTCGAGGGTGAAGTACGCACCTCCAAAGATGAAGTGCAACAGCGCCAGAATCTGGCACTTGAGCATAGTTCGACCAAGCGATTCACGGACAACACTCAAACCTAGGGAAACTACGAGGAGCATGAAGAAGGACATAGCATTGCGACCAGCGTCGAGGATTGCCACTGGGAAATTGTCAGGCGCTTGGCTGAATAGAATGAGCCCAATGGGACATACCGACTATGAGGAACACAACGGACGCAGTAGTCCTTCCATGAGCATTGAGATACCTATAGTAAACTGAATCGGTTTAGTCCGGAACAATTCAGATAAAGAATGATGTTTACCCCAATTCGCCATCATCTCGATCACCAGCAATACCACCAGTCCTGACAAGTAGTACTGCCGAAGCTTGTGAAACCAATCCTGACAAGCGAAGTCGAAAGCGCATACCTGGAGCGGAAGTAGCTCATGTACATGCTTGTAGCAAAGCCAACCCCATATGGCGCCAAACACTGCATATAATAGGAACATAACGAGGTAAAACTTGGGAGGAGTCAGTATGATGACGGTATTGAGACAAAATGTGCATACATTAACTTTGGGATAGTCTGTTGCAGGTAATTCCCCCTGGAAGGTATTCTGAAAGAGTACAACGCCCTTATATGACGGATGGAATGGCACGTCAGTGGGTGCTCGGTTGTTGTATGTTGATGTCGCAGTGACAGGAACAATAGCTGCCGGAATGAGATAGAGGATATCAGGGGAAGGCACACGACTCACCCACGCAATAGTAGCCAGTCCCACGCACTATATATTGAATAGAATCGTGGTACTGATAGACGCCATCTGGACTTTCATTACGTTGCACCACTTCGGTTCTCCTCCATGGAGACTCGTTCTCGCTGGGGGGAGGTGTTGGATCACCAGCAGGATTGTGCCAAAAGTCATCTCCACTCGAATTTCCTCTCAACTCGCTGGTATCATCAGGTGATGTATCTCCGTCTGCGGCCAAAAAAGCAACTCTCGCTGACCAAAAGCTTGTGTCGTTGACCGATATGCCTTCTGGTAGATCCAAGATGAACCGTCCGAGTTCAGACCGGGAACAATACCCCCCGGATACGGCGCTGGTAGTGCAAACATACATTTTCTATGCAAATTCCATAGAGCAATTGATCTCATGACAAAGGTCGCCACTTACAGGCAGGTATTCGTTGGACGTGTCAGTCCACTTCCCGAGGTATGGGGCGTCCGACCACTCATAGATTACCATAGCAAGCTGGCCTTGTGATTGAGGCTCAAAGGTAACTGTTACATGAGTGTGTTGGGCACGAAGATAAATACCGCAAACAAGTTACACACCATTGATGAGGGTATTCGACCCTCCCCACATCCCGCTGCATACTTGTCTTGAATAGTCTGGACATAGGAGAATATTAAGTCGCTAGGAAGTGCCATGGGCACGAATACTCGCCTGTGTCTTGAACCGAAACTTTAAATGCGAGTGAAAGAACGGCGGATAGCAGCCATGTTATCCAGACATGCAGCACTAGACGTGCCAAACGTGCCATGATGACGGAAGTTGTTAAGGCTAGGCGTTGTTTGCTGTTATTTCCCGGCGTACCTTGCATTACACCTACCACCTCTCCAGGCTCTCCTCCACCCCTACATTCACTACTCCAATGCTCAAAGAAGACGAAGAAGTATTTGACACCGTAACATGGGAGACCACTGATACAGTTGGTTACGAGACCCATCAATCTTCTGGTCCTGGATTCAAGCAAAGTGTGGCAGACGACTCAGATGCACATGAACCTAAGTGGGAGGGCTATCTTATCGCCAGTGTCAAGGATCCTGTCAAAGAGCTTGGTGAGACAAAGGATGCCTACGTATCATATCTAGTCTGCGCAGAGGTGGGTAATTCAAACTGGTCTACCTAGGAGGAGAGTTGAGGGCAAGCAGACAAACCTTCGAATATACTCAACTCCAACCCCATCCGCCCGCCGTCGTTTCCAAGATTTTGTCTTCCTCCGTGATCACCTGGTCAAGAACTTCCCCGCATGTGTAGTTCCTGCCCTCCCAGACAAGCACAGGCTAGGTAGGCTACAGGCCTCCTGGCCCCACTCGATCTGACTATTTCAGAATATATCACGGGGGACCGCTTTAGCCCGGATTTCATGGAGAAAAGGAGGCTTGAGTGCGTTCATGCTCTATCTTTCCGTTTCTGTAACTCATCTTAAGTAGACTCCAACGATTTCTACAACGATTAGCTCGCCATCCTACCCTCCAGCGCACTACGCTCCTGCGGGCCTTCTTCGAGTCTACGGAATGGGTAGGTATTGAAGTGGGATAATGTAGCAGTTGCTTATTCTTCCACAGCATGTCATAATGCATCAGCATGTGGCACATCCACCTGTGCCATCAGAATCGTCGTCGGGAATCATCGACAATATCTCAGACACTCTCTTAAACGCATTTGCGCGTGTACGGAAGCCCGATGAACGATTCCTTTCGATGCGCGAAGAAGTAGAAAAGTTTGAGGAGGGACTGGTACTGACTGAGCGCCTGTATAGTCGCATTCGAAGTAGGACAAGTGGTGAGTTGTCTGCTCTCCCTTGTCTACTTCAGTCTAGCTCGAGTATCTGAGGCTAAATGAGACGGCGCTTCGGGATCCACTGAAGACCTTACTGGAGATTACCATGATCTGGCGGTCGCTATCCAAGGTCTAGGATTCTTAGAATCAGGTATAACCGAACCTCTGAAATCGTTTTCAAACACTTTGATGGAATTTTCGGCCCTCCTGCGACATACGGTTGGTCATTTACTATGGGTGATTACCCGCGACTCATAGTATACGTAGACTCAAACTACAACTGATCCGTTCCTCATGCACCTACACTCACTACTTACGTACTCCCATGCTAATCGAGCGGTCCTCAAGCTCCGGGACCAGAAACAGCTGGACTTTGAGGAGCTGTCAGACTACTTGTCTGGTATTACTACAGAACGAGATCGTCTTTCTGCAGTGATCAGTGGTCATGCTGGCAGTACTGGTCTTGGTCTAGGTGCATATCTCAAAGACAGAATGGACGCGCTGAGAGGGCTGGATGATGACAGAAGTCGAGTGGAGAAGATGCGTAAACTTGATGTCAAGATAAAAGAGGTTGGTACTAATATTTGTTTAGGCATGCTCTGACTGAGTACTCATTTGCGTGTAGTTACAAGATGCAGTTACCACTGCCCATGAGACATCGGATGCTTTCAGCGACGAAACTCTGAAAGAACAGACGGTATTCCAGCATGCTAAAGCTGCTGAAATGAAGGAGATGCTGGGTGGTTTAGCAGATGGCCAGATTGAATTCTACAAAGCGGTATGTCTCATTGACTCGTCCGTTTGACAATTCAGATGACGCCCCTCCCAGGCAATGGAGGAATGGGACCGAATTATACCGTTAATAGAGCGTATAAGAGTGGATGTTTGAATGGTGGACTACTTCCTACTGGTGTATTGATTAGCACATTTTTCATCTATCTTAGCCTCTTTTGGTGGCTAGTTGGATTTGGGTACAACTGGATCTATCGGATTTGTTTGAGGAAGGATTGGCTTTGTTGCTGCTCTCGTCCCCTCCACTGGGTTAGCAGCGTCAGACTTTGCTTGATGTTGCTCTTTTTGCAATGTTTGCCTGGATCTTGCCTGTAGATTATGTTGTGCTTCATTCTGATTCTCTGGTCTTGTCGATTCTCCCTGTGGGTTGTCTGGAAGTGTCCCAGGTTCCGCATGCTGCTGCGGTTGCACTCCGGGCTGCTGTTGTTGAGGTGCTTGCATTGGCTGCAGTTCTGCACCGGGCTTAGGAACTGCTGGGGGCTTCATTTTGCGTAATTTTACTTGCGACTCTTGAACAGAGAGCGATAACTGGTGTCATGACATGTTAAATCTAGAATGGCGTTAGTAGTAACAGTACTTGCATTGATAACCCCAGTATTGACGGCGCGGATTGGATGCAATTCAGCTTTCTTCTGTGCGCCTGACGTGGTATGCTCAGGGATAGCCGGAATCCAGGGAGGGACGTCCTTTTCGCACTATATCAGTATGATTCGCGAGCAATCTCTTCATTAACACGATCAACACACCTTTCCAGAGCCAGCTGTAGGGATTTTGTCATCTTTTAATTCAAGTACGATAGCAAACGACAACTCGTCTTCGTCGATTGAGATTCGTTCTAAGCAAGAGTCCTGAGGATGCCACCTACCACCCAAAAACATTTGGCCGAGATGAGCTTCAATCATCGTGAGTTTGACAAGGAATGACCGAAAATAAAGCCCGAGTGCTGTCGTGGCCATGGCGTTTTCAACACTGCGTACATTCAGTGCTCAGGCCAAAGCGCAAGAAATCTGAAACACCTTGTATCCTTGTTGAATGATTCGGGGGAGATCATATTCTCCACGGCGAAGATAAATCGCTCCAAGGGATTGTTATCCTGGTCTTTTATGACGACTACCACCTTGTCAACCTTGCCCTGCATCTGATGAGACACCTTTCACAGGTATATGGTGCGGAAGGAGCATACTGATGCCATCTCCTCGCCAACGGCTTTAACTGCCCCGGATATGTAATCATTTAATGCAGGATGGCGGGATTGAAACACTGGGGTGTCAAACTTCCTGCGACGAACAAAGAGATCTGCTGGGTACACCTGACGAACGTATAGGATTGTGTGGACTGCAACTTCAACTTTGGAGGATTCAGTGGAGGGTTGGTAAGACTGTTGCCCGAGTAACCTACTGAAGTCCAATATACCCTTTAATGCCTCTACGAAAATCTGAGTACGACACGAAGTTATTAACCTTACACGGGCAACGCACCGTTAAATGTAAGTGGATGACTTGCCATGATTTGATTTGACAAGTATGTAGTGAGTACGGATAGGATAAGACGCAATATATATCAACGCGAACATACAATATTATAAACGCGGAAGTCAGCATGGCAAATATACAATCAATCCGTTATCAACTCAGAGACGCTCCAATCCTCAAAACTACCATCTGGTAGATAGCGCCGAATGATGAGGGGTATTTTTCGTTGAGAAAGCTCTTTAATTGCAATCTGTAGTGCATCAGTTTCACCATCTAGGGGTACAAGGACGGGTGCGTTCATGCTGGCAGACGGATTTAATTTTCTGCTGTTACGACTGAGTGAGGAGAAGTATCACCTGATTTGCAGAGCTCGCGTTCCCAGTATCCGTGCTCGTTCGTATTTTGTAAGATAAGGTGTAGTCACTCGAACTTTGTTCGGCTGTCTCTCCCCCGTTATGCCTGTAGCCGTTGGCGCCTCTAATGCCTCCTCTCCATTGGCCATATCATGGTCTGTTGTTCCATTTATTCCGTTGACTGGTGCGCCTTCTTCACCTGCATTCTGCTGGTCCTCAGCTTGGGCTTCGCCATCCTGTGGATCGCCTTGCAGCAAGTCGTATCCCTCGTCCTGGGTGTTGGAGAATAAGGAAAATAGTTGAAGAAATAGTAACGTCGCGAGAAAATTGCGAGTATACACACAAATGTATCCTCTGCAAAGCTAGATGGGTGGCATAGTAATGGTTGGTTCTAGCAAGAGTGCAGAACAAGCCTACCCAGGGCCATCGTAGTCATAGTCATCTCCGCCGCCACCCCCACCGTATCCGTCGTCTGACATTTCGTTTTAGCGTAAAGCCGCGGCAATTTCGATGAGGTTGTCGAGAGGTGTTGCCCGAGTCAAAGTATATGAGCGCAAATCTGGGAAGCACACAATATTTTGGGAATGCATTTGACCGTGGGACATCACGTGATATCACAGTTTTTATGCAATTGATTCAATGATTTGGGTATATTTCACGCATTTGCTACGATCCGTATCTGGAATTCAGGACGACTGCTGCTGCCAAATAGCTTGTCTGCATCTGGATGGCATGTCCCTTCTCTGAATGGAACACTTCTTGGCTTTATTGCTCGTAGCGTTGCTGTTCTTGTAGCTAGCCCAGTGCTTGCGATGAGGCCCCTGCTGTGTCTGTTCTTGGCTCCAAGTGGCGACTGGCGACTAAATCGACAACGGACTTTAACTGGGATAAATTACTTGCTTCTTAAATGACCTGCATACCCATGCCATGACAGGATAGCTGTCGTGGAAGGAAGCGTGGGATTGGATATGTGACGAAATGAAATTAGTTGCGATATTTGTGAAAAGAATATTAATGATTTTGGGCGGTATCCCGAAAATTAGAAAATGAGAACTGTTGCCCCTCCTCGACGAATAATACATCTTGTCCCTGCTCCCCATCCACCCCTTGCTTTCTCCTTCGACCGACATCGCTGTCGTTCTCCCCCTCATCATACTTCTCTCTCACATCCTTGCTATCTTTTCACTATCTCCACCATGCCACAAAAGTCTCCACTGCACATACGCTCTTGGGGTACTCGTTTTGACTCGCTCCATATGTCCCCTCCTGTCTCCCCTCCTACCAATCGCTTGTTTATCCGTCCACAACAAAATGCACTCGAATCAGTGCAATTCGCCCTTCCGAGGAAGGATGACAAGGTACCGCACGATGCCAGCGTATTTGTTGGAAGGTGGGTTGCATATACCCTATGGCGGGCATCTCTAATAATTCGCGTCTGTCTCAGCCTCCCTGCCCACATCGAGCAGCCAGAATTGACGAGATACCTCTACGATCATTTTTCGGAACACATGGAAGTCAAGAGTATCAAGGTTATCCGTGATTCCAAAGGCGGTATATGCGCATTCGTGCAATGCGAAGTAGGTGTCCGGCCCTCCTGCTGGCGGCAAGTTTCTTACCTGCATTCTTAAGGATGCAGTAGCCGCTTCCAAACTACTTCACACCCTTCATTCCACACCGCCAAAGCCTTTCATGGGGCGGATTCTCCGATACGAGCCTGCCAGGGCATTTAGGACATTGTTAATATCCTATCGGTTGGTGACTCGATATATCATTGGCCCAAGTTGACATTGCATCATATAGCACTCCATTTCAATTTATTCCAAATAATAGTGCAGCAGGAACCAATAGTCCGCTCGAGGCCATTGAGCTAGATCTTCCTCACGCCATGCGTCTATGGCGGCATAAAAACTCAAAGTTGGGATATTTTTCGTTTGCTTGTTCCCCAAATTTATACAGTTGACAGGCTTTATGGTATTTCGTATAACGCAGAGGCACTTGCTGCGGAGGCCAACCTAGCCCCAGCACAAAGGCCAGACAAGTGCCTCTTTCTGCATCCAGTAAATTTTGACGGAGAGGTATTGCACAGTTTATCTCATCCAATTCATTTATAACCTTGTTTGATGCAGGCCATCTCGAAGCTAGTCGCTTACTTTGGCCCCCTTGAGTATATTGTACCTTATCAAGCACCTGGATCAAACATGGAAGGTAATAGTTATTTACATGGTCAGACCCGCGTTTCTTATATTGCGGTGACAGATCCTCTTCATACCTGGAACTCGTATCCGGTACCACATAACGCGGAACGGAAAGGATGTATGGACACAACCTGTTGGGAGGTCAAGTGGAACCATCGAGATGATTGCATCTGTGCGCTTACGGTTCGTCTCTCGTGGCTCTTGCACATGTGCATTCCTGATACACACAGCCAGACTCTTCGACGGGTTCCTCATTTGACAGTAACATGGGCACATCAATCGTCCCTTGGCAGTCCAGATGCACTGCAAAACCGCTCTCCCTTCCTCCCGAGTCAAGGATCGATTTCTTACCCGACGCATATACAACATAATCAACGGTTATTGGACCCTAGTAATTCACAACGCATCTTTCTCAATCGTAGCGAAGTCCCTGCACCGGTAGTGAAGGACAGAATTAGTGTCTACCAAGATGATGTCTTCTCCCAACCAAAGCTCAATGAAGTCGATACAACTCCAGCTGGGGAGCAAATTAGCCCTAATCCTACAAAAAGACACTGGTCGGATCTAGACTTCCCGCCTTTAGAAGAGTCAAGCAACGATGATGGAAAAGATGAGACCTCTGGCCACGCTCTTGGGGATCAAGGAAACAGGTTAGTTACATGTCCTCGAAATCTATCTTCAATTACTATCCTCGGATCTAGTGCATCGGCCTCCATTCAAGAGCGTAAAGCTAGTCTCGAGGGCCTCGATGCGGATGAGCCTGAATCTGAAGGATCACCGCATATGCCAATGACTCCTACCTCTCTTTCCCCCATTCCAAGAGGTAGATCACTTGATGCTCCAGAGTCGGGCTTTGGCGATCAGAACACAGCCGATGTTCCTCGAAGCAGAAAGGAGGTAGACCCGACCACTCTCTTCGTGGGTGGCCTTGAGATGTATGGACCTAATGCCTGGGACAAGGACAAGGTCGAGAAATATTTTGCCCGGTTCGATGGCCTCGAAGAAGTCAAAGTCGTCCATCCTGGTTGGTTCACATTATTCGCTCCACATTTCCAGCCTCATCTCATGCTCTGTTGGCAGTTAACTCGCGCTCTGCGTTCGCCTTTGTCAAATTCAACAATACTGAGTCCCCCGCTCGGGCAGTTCTGGAGGAGGTGAGTATCTCTCGCATTCATGCATGCTGTTGATAACACCTTGCACGCAGCATAACCGTGTACATGAAGGCAGAACTATGCGCGTCCAACTCAGAGACTGTAATCCATCTAAAAGTCCATGGAAACATCGTGGACGCTGCAAATATCAATACCGTTCAGACGAGCAGATTCAACCTACTCCATCCTCTGGCGTCAAGCTACCATTCGGCGGCGAAGTAATCACATATGTAGAAACAGAGCCATCTTTTGCGACTCTAGTAAATGCCCCTGAGGATACTTATGGACGCGATGCACCCCTGCAAGCAGAGATGGAGAAGTCTAATTCCCACTATGAGGCAGCTTCCGACCATGTTACCACTACGAACTCATTAAACCCGGCAGATGCCTCTCAGTCGGGGCAGTTTGATACCAGCAGTGGCGACACAAAACACATCACCAGCTATCACGAATGGTACAATGCACCCAGTCCTGTTGGTAGCAATCCGGTGGCACCTGTTACATCTGTTTCGAATCCCATGCATATTGTCCCTGCCCTGCCATACCACATCTCCACAGGATATTACTCAGCCCCACCATATGTGCAAGCCTACCCCTATCCGATGCAATTCCCTCTTCAATACTATAATTACACCTATCCTATGTCCACCCAGCACGTCCACCAGAGTTATAATGGTACCATGGAGCAAGGCATGACCAATGCTACACACCACTGGCCCGTTGGATTTGCTGCGGTGCGTATTCCTTTCTAGAATTTTGATGGCTTCTGTCTTATTTATCCTACAGTCGTATGTGCCCTACATGCCACCTACCAGTAGCCCGAATACAGGTGCGGATCGGTCTCAGGACCAAAACTCCAATGGACAAGCACCTGTAGAGCCAACAGGATTTCTTCAGAACGAACAGGGAACACTGATCGCTGTATATCAGCCGGAGGTCCTTGACCGCTATTTGGCCTCGGCTCAAGCTGGTCAGACTGGTCAGCTAACCCCTGCTCACGTACAGAGCCCTGTTGGCTGGACCCAGTACTCTAATTGTGCTCAGCCCTTATCCGGTTCTTCACGCCCATTTATCCCCCAAATCACCTCTCTCAGCCCCACGAGCTGGCTCACTGCAGCTACTGGAGCTTACTTACCTATTCATCCTTCGCACCCACAAACACAGGCATTTTCAAACACCAGTCATTACCATCGTTACCCCGATGCCAGTGTGGGAAATCCTAATCACCCAGCCAGGAGGGCAAACACGCGACGTGATCAACATTACAACAATAACCGGACAAATTTTATGATAAATCGACAGTCTCGTGGCGCGATCACTAATGGTTATCCTACGTCGCCGAAAGAGATTGGCAGGCGCATGCAGGCTCACCAAAACGTGGACTGGTCGAATTGGTAATACATGGTTGAAATTAGGCTAGTTAATTCTATATTATGTCCGGATACGTGCGGCATCCATCCATGAGAAGAACTGTAAGCTAAGTTGTTGACAGAACTACGATCATCACAAACTACGCGTTCAGGCACCCGTATGGTTAAGGCTTGAAGCAATGAAGGTTCATTTGTGTGCCACCAAGCATTTTTGCTTGTACAATGCGTCCACTAATCTAAGCCTCTCGCCCAGGTCAATCCAGAATTGTTGTTGCTGTGCGGAGCAAAAAGACGCTATGGAAGCGTGACTACTGCCCTTCATCTCATTTACAACCCATATCCCTGGTGAAATATATGCATCAAGTATTTGGATTGGACTCGTAGATACTTGATGGTGGCAGTGAGATGGACTAGAGGACGACTCAGATCAAAGCATCGGAAACAGGATTATTAGGCTTGCCTGCAGGATAAAGGATGCCATTGCGAAAACAATGGGACGATACCATCGCTCGCAAAGTGTTGCTCGTTTAGTTTTTCTCCGCACCCAGCTTCTACGTCTGAATCAGCAATTTCGAGCTCCTTTGCTCCAGGAAGCCTTGTCGCTTGCGAAGTGCCTAAGACAAAATCAGGAACTGGTCGCAGTGTTGAAAAATCAAATCTCCCAATAGCCTTTGCTCCAAGGTATAGGGGCAAATTGGGTAAATGCTGAATAGATGGGCCGTGAGCGTATGAGCTTGGGTCGAGCCTTTCTGTCTTCACACTGGCCCATGAGAAGGTCTAAAGCAGATCAAAGATCATGAGACGTACCATAACGGCTACTATACTATAGTAATATGTATCGGGATGTGGGACACCTTCAAAATTATTCTCCCTGTCTTTCATCGCCTGAAAGGTAACGTCATAGGGCGCGGCATCTGTGCCTTCGGCCCAATCGCTACTCCAAAGTTGCTTCAGAAATTCCAACAATGACAGATCGCGATAGGTTAAAGCCCTATGTTCTGCATGTAGGATCGAGGGTATAGGTAATAAGGGAGATAGGTATGCCAGGATGTGGACTGCTCTGGATAGCATCGCGCCAAATGACCACAAACGAACACGTGGTACCGCATCAGGTCGCTCTCCTAGTGTGTACACGAGCTGAGTTCCACGAAACGGAGACGAGACTAAGGCTTTGTTAGACCGTTTGTTGTGCGTGAAACCGTGACAAGTGACCAACCGGCATTGACGGAAAGTATCATGCTTGGGTGGCCCTGGAGTCCAAAATGCCCGTCTTTTAGAAGCTTTTGGAGTTTGATGATAGTGGGTCCGCCCTATGACTTTTAGTGAGTGAGAATCACCACGACCTTGAGAGCTTTTGCTCACCAGTGAATGCCCAAGGAAGTGTAAGGGATTGTCAATTGACCATTCGGGGTATACTCCGGTGTCGTTTATTCGCCCATACCGAGCATGCTTGCACACTCGACTATGTTCTTCTCCGTAGTCGACCGTTCCTCCCATGATAGCATAATATAATTCGCATGCTCTGTCATGCAACGAACTGACAGGCCCAACACTTCACATCCATTTAGAACCACGACTCAACCCCCACGCATGAAATATGACTGTGAATGCCGCACCTGACGAAATAGCATGGTCGTCCCTGGCTGGCAGGTCTTCCATTGTTAAGATACGTCTCAAACATGCCCCATAGTTGTGCACCAGCACCACCTAGGAAGCCCTCTACAATTACCATGGGTATTTGTCCACGCCCCATGGGATTGGGCCAGGAAGAGATGGGATATTTTCGAGAGCCTTGGAATAAAATTACTTATCCTGTACAGTACAGGGGTCCCCCCTGTTCCAGAATGGCATCAACTTTTATATAGAATAGCGAGATCGCCGCTGTGGTAGACGTTCGGGCCATTGCTAATGGCGAGATCGACTCGGAGGTCGATCGAGATGGTATTAATATATATTGTCACTTTGATGCGCACGTTGATCCTTGGAAGATCGCGGTACTGCACAAGCGTACATAAGCGGAAATGCAATTAGAATTGTAATAATCGCTAACTAGACAATGCTCGCGACGCGCTAACAGGGTCTAATCAGTGGAAAGAGGGTGGGTAGGCTTAGTAGCCAGGTTCCAATAGTTACAGGAATTGCGAGAGTAGCAAAGCGACAACAGCATTATGCAACTCGCCGGATCTCCGAAATTACACAAGGACATATTGTAAAGATTAGGCGGGGGTATATTGATATCCTTGCCAGTGGTGTTGTAATTTAATAATAAAAAACGATGGAATGATCGGTATGATTGACTAGAAGACACTTCAGCTCCGGCCAATAGGGTAGAAAGAGGTCACTTACCGCCTGGGCATGCATATACAAGGCATGGTCGTAGGGGCATTAATGAGCGTAGGGAGCTGGGACGTGTTAGTGCACATGCGTGCTACGAGGATTAAGTGATTCTATGTAGTGGAATAATGCGTGATGGTACATAAGTGTAAGTAGAGCCGGGCAAATGGAAGAAGCTGAATAGCAGTGTCTGCATCATCTGTGGTCGCCGGCAATCCAAGATAATTGGAGACTACCGACCCCCGAAATGAAGACCTTTGCTCTAAGCCGGCAGACCTAGGATGGATTAATACACTAGCAATAGTAAGGTCATCATACATACTGTTTCGGCGACGTCAGCACGACGGAAATCTACATGAAGGTCTCCATTTGGCATTCTTGTAATCTTGTTAACTTCCCCAAATCCCTATAATAGTGTTTAATCTACAAGAAGCAGAAGGGTCGCAACAGCAACCGACATACCTCACACCAATGCTTGACGCCCTCGAAGCGAAGGTTATCATCATGTTTGATACCACTAACCACGAGTCTACGCCTTTTCTTACGCATAGTCAATGATGAGAGGGAAACATGACTTCTCCTGGATGAGTAGGCCACTGTAGGGCGCTTGGGTTTTGAGGTTAATACCTCTACTTCATCACCCATCTCATCCTCTTCCTCGTTGTTCACAGGAGGAGGAGGAAGAGGCTTGGAAGCAAGAGAGTGTGGATATGGTGTCGTCGGCAACACAACTGGCTGAGGGTCTGCTGGCACATTTTCTGGAAGACATAGGGCAGCGGACGATTTCCCAAACTTGGAGAGACTGACCGCGGATATGGTTCTAGTGCCTATGGAGCGCATCCAGGAAGGTTTTGACAATAGCGCGGCCTCAACATTAGTGGTGTTAGTGGCCGAACTGGAGGTTTCTCTGGAAGATGTACTTGGGCGCGGGGGATTAGATGACGAGGACATCTGGCGATGTAACGGGGGTGGGGCAACATGAGGTAGCACACTGGGTATCCATTTGGTAGAACGAGGAAGCGCTCGAACAGAGCCGACGCTACATGATCGGTCATGTTGTCTCGAAGCTACTGTATTCACTGGCGATGGTGAATGAGGAAGGGATGCACGATTTGCAGCTTTCGAACCCCTCATATCTGGCCTGAAAGTTTCGAGGGAGACTGGAGGAGAGCGGAAGGCATGGGCGAGGTTTCGTATAGACTGCGAGGTCTGTGAAAGCTTTGATGTCCGCCATAATTTGTGGTATCTTCGGGGTGTAATTGTAGCCTGCAGCGCGGGTTCATTACTTTACCGAGACATTGAGGGAATGGATGGAGACACAAACCGTGTTATCTTCATGAATTGCCGGAGGAATATCAAGGTCATCCAACAAATCATAACCTATGAGAGATACACTGTCGTTGCTGTGGAGATCGGCCGGGTCTTGGCATGAAGTAGTCGGATGAGACAACAATTCAGAAACAGACCGAGCCAAAAGTGCAGAGGAGAGAGACGCATCGTCGATGGGCACGGACTGGTGGAGATATTTCTCCTCAGCCCACTGATTGAGCATGCTGGTGGGCCTAGAGGGGGATGGGGAGAGAAGAGGTTGAATGCTAAAGGGGTCCTCATCGGGCCATGTATAGGGGGCATCGTTCATGGTATGGATTAATGGCACAGAGAGTACGTGCAAACTACGATTGTTGGCAAGGCGTTGAATATTTCACAATTCGAGAGATAGATGCCTTACTGTAACGATAAATTGGACTGCTGGGCGGATCTCGGTCAAGAAAACAGTAAAAAGGGTGTGTCCGTCGTGTCTTGAGGCAATTGTCGTAGCTGGTCGTGATTGCGAGGTCAATATGGAAGCAGGTGGGAAATGTTGATGGACTATGAGTACAGTTCAGCAGCACACCCTCAACGAGGTTATGAACGAACAAGCAGCGGATTGCCTAATTTGGAAATTCCAGCTGACAAACCTACATTTAACTTCAGGCTAGTTCGCCTAATCAAACGGATCCGCCAAATTTAGCGGATCTGCCTATCTTGAAGGCCGAGCAGACCCGAATTCGGGTCACTCAGCCGCGTGACAACGCCTTTCCACAGACCACAGTGCGGAGCGTATTTTCGATCACTCGGTGCTATTTGTCCCGTAATACACTAGATTATCCCCCATCCTTGCACACCTCAACACATGCAAATTCTCGGGCACCATCTTCACTGTGACATACTGTGACAGAAGCCAACTACCCGAACAGGCCCTTACTCGGCCCCGCGCCCCGAACCTGATACACCCCTACCCAGTCCTTCTAAAACGAGCTCTAATATTTCTTGAAATAGCTTCGCGGATGCTGTTTCATTGTATTTCTTTAGTAACAGGAATTCATGATTTGACTCTGCTGCTGCAAAAGTTGAGGTCGACCCACTATCCAACAGGGTGACCAGTTCGGAATCCACAGGCAGCGCTCCCAAGAAATTTAATCCCTCTTTACGTGCTAACTCCTCTCCTCCCCCAACCGAAAATACGTTGCTCACTTCGCCGCAACAAGGGCACACATACCCGCTCATATTCTCTATCAGTCCGAGAACAGGGAGACTGACAGCCCGTGTGAATGACAGACATTTGACGGCATCCAATAGTGCAACAGCCTGAGGCGTTGACACTACCACAGCTGATAGGCGGTCTCCGACGCCGGCCATGTGTTCGATTAACGACAAGTGTTCATCCGACGTCCCTATGCATCATCCAGTTGCCCTTAGATGCTTTCTTTGTTTCAGAAGCGGGTGCGTACCTGGTGGTGTATCAATCACCAGATAATCCAACTCCCCCCATCTCACATCCCCCAGGAATTGTCGAATCATTCCATTCTTCTTTGGACCTCGCCAAACCACCGAGTCTCCTTTGTTCTTTAGGAGAAACCCTACACTCATACAGGCCAATCTAGCTTCAGGCCCATCCGCGTATACCGGAACCCATCCTGCACTGCTTTGGTGGACCCCGTGGCCATCAACGCCGAACATCCGAGGAATCGAGGGGCCAGTCAAATCCACATCAAGGATTCCCACACGAGCGGTTGGAGACGACGAGTAAAGACTCAACGCTAGTTGAACTGAGACGGAAGATTTGCCTACGCCACCTTTGCCAGATAAGACGATGATGATGTGTTTTACTGATTGAAGGCGCTGAGTGATGGTAGCAGACATGACCGTGAAGATTGGTCAGCACTCAGCAAGTGCAGGTGCTGACAAGCATGTATTTTATTGCTAATGTAAGTGGCTAATGGTATCATACTCTCAACAATTCAGGCTTGATGTTCTGTATAACGGTAGCATTAGTGGATAGCGCTCTGTCCAGTCTGTCAAATGGTGACTCACCATCTTGCATAGACGCGCAATGAGCCCAGAAAGCTGGATTATAGTTCCCACGCCCTCTAGGATACGCATATGAGTGAATCCGATTTCCTACGTGCCGTTCGTGAGTTAACACTGGAAACAAATCCTCAAAAAATGCTGACCTTGATATATTCCAATTTTGTGTACTCCGGCAACCTAAGAAAGTTGGAGCAACGGAAGTGCTGAATTGTGCAACGAACTCACTCATCAAACGTCTTAACAACTCTAAACAGCGTGACCACGATATCCACCGCGCTATAACCTTGATCCCATAAGTCACCCAACTTTTCCATCGCGCCCTCAATATCGCCTTTCATACAGCAACGCACTGTTGCCTGTATTATTATTGGATGCGGCTGGTCGCATACTTTGAACACACTGTCGCCTGAAACGAATCCGAAGCCAGAGTGCGTAGATTGCAGATTATTAATGGCCTGCCGCATATCACCCTCAGATGTGAAGATGAGTGCCGTCAGCCCATCATCGCTGTATTTGACCTGTAAAGCAGTGAGTAGATCATACGGCGCAGAGTCTTCGACATACGTTCTCCATCTCGCAGATCTCCAGCAGTCGCCGCAATATTTCCTGGTCTCGTAGCTTCGCGTAACGTAGAATCGCGCAGCGACTCTGGATTGGTTCTATGATCTTATTGCTCATGTTGCACGCAAGACAAAATCGTGTCGTATTGGAGTAAATCTCCATGGTTCTTCGAAGGGCTTGTTGTGCACCTGGAGTCATGCTAAGCATGGTCAATAGTGCAGAATCTTCACGACATCCAGGAACACCCACCTGTCTGCCTCATCGAGGATAATGATTTTATGCCTGCCTGGAGGCAATGTCACTTTCTTCTGTGCGAATGCTTTGATCTTTGTTCGGACAACATCGATACCTCTATAAAAATTCATTATCCTGTCGACCTGGATTCGCAAAGTACATACCGCTCATCAGAGGCATTGAGTTCGAGCACCCCTTCCTTGTACGCCTCGCCCAATAGCTGCCGCGCTAAACAGTGTATGCTCGTGGTTTTACCGATACCTGGCATTCCCTGTGCCACGAGAGTCAATGATTATCACGCAGGACTATGGATCTAACTCACGGAAATAATAATATGTGGGCAATTTCCATCTCTAGCGATGACTTTCAGTCTATCAATCGTCTCTGTGTTCCCTACCACATCGTCCAAGCGCTGTGGTCGGTATTTTTCTACCCTGGACCAACATGAGTTGCGAAACATGACATGAACGATTTTGTACGTACCATGGAAGTTCGTATGGTATGTCCGTGGTTGCGTTTTTGGGCTTAGAGGAGTTGGCCATTGCTGCTTCAGAAGCGAATCGGCGCGTCGCGTGTTCGTGTGACGCTGCGTGACGCGACGTGATACTTCATTTTCGGGTTTTCTGGTCCTCATTAATGATGGCAAGTAGACTGTCCCGCTATTCTCCAGCACTGCGGCTCCATACCCGTATCAGTGTCGGTGAGTTACTGTATCTCTCATATTCGAGAAAGTGCGTTGATGATGCTATAATTGAGGCAAAAGGTCCAATTTTGGCGTCGTACGGTCACATTCCTCAACTGGAAGCAGCCTGCCAAACCCACGAATTGACTATAAAAATATCTCAGAGAACGAAGCATACAAGATCACCAATGCTGTCAACCGCAAGGCACCTGTAACACCGGAGAGCATCCAGTCCATTGTTCGCGCCTACTCAGAACACAAGCGCATATCAGCAGAGCTTAACGCCAAGCGGAATGCGCGGTCCATTGCAGGGGAGAAAATACGGAAGATCAAGGACTCCAACGAGCGCACTCGCACGTTGACTGAAGCAGCCCAACTAAAACGGGAAGTTGCGGAACTGGAGGAACAATTAGGAGCACTCGATGGGGAATTGCTGGCAATTTCGTCCACTATCCCCAATGATACACATCCTGATGTCCCGTTAGGGCCCGAGTCGTCAGCTGTAACAATATCGACACACGGTCCAGACCCCATGCCAGCAACACCTGTACGTGACCACGTCGACATATGTAAACGGCTCGGCCTTCTCGATTTCGAAAGTGGGGCCTTGGTCACTGGTTCCTCTTGGTATTACCTTGTCAATGAAGCTGCAGTCCTGGAATTAGCCTTAATCAACTATGCAATGTCAATTGCTTCTTCACATGGATTTATACCGGTCATACCTCCCGACGTTGTCCGTGCAGATATCGCGAGTAGATGTGGGTTCCAACCTCGTGATCATTCAGATCCTCCTGTATCGCAAATGTACCACATTTCATCTCAATCAACCGGATCACATCACCCCGAGCTCGTTCTATCTGGAACCGCAGAAATACCCCTAGGGGGTATGTTTGCCAACAAGGTGTTCCCTGCCACTACTCTCCCAATGAAAGTTGTAGCCGTTGGCCGAGCTTTCCGGGCAGAAGCCGGTGCGCGTGGTGCTGACACCCGAGGACTCTATCGCGTACATCAATTTACCAAGGTAGAACTATTCTCAGTGACTCTCGAAGGGGAATCTGAGGCGATGATGGAAGAGTTATTGCGCGTACAGAAAGAGATATTGCTTGGTTTGGAGCTCCCACTGCGGTAAATAATTCACCAATCTCAAAACCATTGTTTCAGCACCTGACCCCACGCCGTAGTATATTGGATATGCCGACCGAGGAGCTGGGCGCCAGCGCATATCGTAAGTATGACATTGAAGCATGGATGCCCGGTAGGGGGAAATGGGGAGAGGTTTCTTCTCTGTCCAATTGCACTGACTACCAAGCACGTCGCCTTCACATACGTTACCGCCCACAGCCCCCACTTGGTTCCCCACCCGGTCACCATGGCGCGTTACCGTTCGCCCATACCCTCAATGGCACGGCTGCTGCCATTCCTCGCTTAATTGTTGCACTTCTAGAGAATGGTGCCTCATATGACGACAAAGGCGAGGTGGTTGGTATTCGTTTGCCATCGGCTCTTAAGCCATACTGGATCAAAATTAACGATAGAGACATAATACGTTGGTCATAATGCTAATTTAACACGTTCTTTCTGTATGAATATAGATCATATCTCATCGTTGGGGTGATAAGAGGGCAGTGTACAACTAGGGTATACATTATACTGAATCACATTGATTCCAAGTCCAGGCCCTTTACCCCTTGATTGACTGCCCAGTAGTGGCTTCGTCAGCAAATGGGTCGGCGAATGGGTCGTCAGAACGTCGCGATAGTGGAGCAGCTTTAACGTTGGACGGGTATTCTGTATCTGAGTCGTCAGAAACGTGTACGTAAATCCGACGAGCTGACGGTCCTTGATGATTATCTTCATTTGAGGATTCATAATCACTGTAGTCGGACAGGGTTCCGTGAGCTTCGGACGTCTCTTTTGACTCGGTGAAGGTAGTAGTGGGCCTAATGGGGGCAGGCAAATTGCTTGAGGTTGAGCCAACAGGCCCGAAGCTCAAATCCTGGAGATCCGGGTGTAAGTAGTTCTCTTGGCCATGTACCTTATCACGATCTTCCTGCACTGCCTCAGCTGCCTGGTCAAGAGCCTTTTGGTCATTTTGTGGTGGATTAATGTGGGTTGTGGCGAGCTTTGCAACGAGATTCTCGTCATGGGAAGCCACCAGTTGTTCGTAATAGTCAATTGCACTATTGATGTGGTCATTGGTTTCAATTAACGTCCCGATCAAATCTTCATTTTCTACCAGCTAAGAAAAGAGTCAGGTGCAACCATGATGACAGCCTGTGACGGCAAACGCACCTGAGTGTAACGGACAATAGCTTTTCGGGCTTGCCTCGCTTTCTCCAGACAATCCTGTACTGCTGTATTGGTCTCCACACTCTCCACTTCCGAGTTGACTCGCTGCAAAAACAAAATTCGACTCAATACTAGAGACGGAAGGTAAAGCTGACATACTCTGATGGCGTTGGAAAGGTTACTGGAAGCTTGAGAAGCGTCAACGATGCTTGTCAAGATCTTGGATTTCTCCTACATAGCATGGTTAGCATATGCGCACGAGTAGACGGGCTTCCAAACCTTCTCGTAGTCAAATGGCGCCCGTCGAGCTCGGGTTCGGTTTGTTCTACTTTGCTCTGCAGCCTTCCGTTTCGCCTCTTCTTTCATCTGGAGTGCTTCTCTCTCCTTCGCTTTTTGTTGTTCTGGATCCTGGCCAATCAGAATCGTGATCTCATCCGCCTTGCGCCCAGATTGTATCTGCTTGTATAAGCCTGCAAGCGAGGCCATAGACGGGTCTGTCTGGTACCGCTCACGCCATGATTCGAGAACACTCTTCAGTTTTCTCTTCACTCGGCTATCAGCCCCTGGTGATGTTAAGATAGACCTTAACGCATCCAGAAATTGCGAATCTGAGACCGCGCCTGATGGTTGTGGCTAAATCAATACCCAATTCAATCGGCCATGGAGTGAGCAAACCTGCAAACTTTGGACCACAATTTTCCACCAATGCTTTCAAAAGCTGTACGCAAGTTAGAATCGTCTCGTGCTGTAGCCATGGTAGCACCTACTACAAGGGCGCGATACTGCTGGTGAACATTTCCGTGCTTTAGCTTCTTTCTAAGAGCTCTTATTGCCTCTGCAGGGCTGCAGCAATTTGTCAAATGGGATCCTGCATGGCAGGGATACTTGTATTTACCCAGAAGCTTGTAGCTTAATTGAGTCGACGAGCTCAGGTATTCTATAGACGTATGTTAAGACCATGTGAAGGAGAGAATAACACAACCGTACCCATCATATGATTCATCTGCGAAATTATCTGCCGTCAGAATATCAATCCAATCAGTAGTTGAGGACTGTAATGCCGATAAGCACATCAAATGAGGGTTTTGCTGGACTCAAGCGGCGGCTGGACAAACGTGAGGCTTCTCCCGTCCAAATGCCTTGGCAAAGCTCATTGCAAACAACGGGATGAGAAAGACTTCAAGATAGAATAAAAAGTAGCTGAGATGGCAGTGAGAACCAAGTCTGAGATATGTTATGCAGACTCCAGATGGCAAGTTTGGCCTAAGCGTCATGATCACGTGTACATAAATTACGCTATGAGCTATCGTCATCACTACTCCCTCCCATATTATGATCGCTTACAGCGCTACCTGCTAGCTGTGGTTGTGATGCTATTCGTTGGCTGGTCATCGTAGATGAAGGCGACCGTTGGGGTTGAGCTACAGTTACGCCATTTTGAATCCCTGATCCTACTTGGCCACCGAGGCCAACAGGACTTTCCAGATACATGCGAATAAGAATAGTCTCAAGTGCTGCCACGCTACTTGAGGGATAATCAAACGACCTTGCGTGTTCACGAACTGAATTGAATAATGTAACCATATTTTCCCATCGTTCGTGTGAGAAACCTGGGTGCGAATTGGGAGGTGGTGGTGGAAATGGTGGTGGATAGGGCTGCGGAGTCGGATATCCATATGGTGACGATTGTAGTTGAGGTTGACCAGGCAAAGGACCCATCATCGTGACAGACGAACTATAGGGATTAGCCTGTAGCGTAGACGACGGCCCTGCCGCTGTTGGGAGTATGTTTTGTGCGGGTGGTGGAGTTGTTTCAGCTCCAGGCTCGGCAGATCCTGGACCTGCGGACGAAGATGGTCCAGCAGTGGCACCAGATTCACCGGGCTTACTTTTTCTGGCTCGGTCCTTTTCTTGCTGGACAGTTGCTCTACGTCCCCGGCGCGTGAACGGGAGATTCGCTAGTCCAATCTCATGCGAGTGTTGTGAGATGTCTGACGGGACATTCCTCAAAGACCTCTCCAAGATTGTATGGTAAACAAAACTTACAGCATGCACGAACTTCTTCAGTGTCATAATAGGTCTTGTAGCTGATAGATGCAGGGCAACCAACCCCTTCGAGCTGAACAGACAAACTCTCCAGCTCGGAGCACATATGTCCTTGAAGGTACTTACCTTGCGGCTGGGAACCTTCCTCACACGCTCAGGATGTTTCTTGACATATTTCTTTCTACCGCTCCGGGAATGTCTCGCACAAACCAGCTTTGTATGATCTTTAAAACGAGGTGGGACTGCTTTGCTTCCATGTGTGTCACCCTACAGGTGGTCATCGCGGAGTGACGGCCACGGCGATGTGAATCTCTAGACTGCATTGCGAGTTATTCCAACTTGCCTTGACAAATTCTACCATTTGTCTCTCTTCTTCTTGCGACCGCCAGGCATTGAAAGCAACAATGTTCGCGAAGACAAGAGTGTAACCATCATCTGTGTCACCCGAGCCATATGGTTGCTTGGATGATGATGGGTAAGCATTCACAGCGGGACCCTGAGGATTATCGGTGACAAAAGAGTTCTGGGCATTATCTAGCTGGGAAGCGTAATGGGAAGCGGACTGGTGGTCCTGATGCTGAACGGGTGGGGACGGATTTGCTTGCTGTGCATTCGCGAGATGAGGGGGGAGGGGCTGCTGTAACGCAAGCTCTCCAAGCCGGAAATGCTGGAAGCTCATTTAGCAGGGCGAGGGCGAATTTTTTATATACGGAGTAAACACTTTCAGGATGAAAATGTTGAGTGCGTTTTTTTTTTTGCAGAATCAAGATAAACACACAATGTCACATCGCCTTCCCCTGTCACACTATCGTCACATCTACATTAATGACCTCTTCCCTCAGAAACTCTCTGCACAGGCGTAATCACAAGGAGCGCGGGCAACTTGCCCACCGCGCACGTCTAGGAATCCTAGAGAAACACTCGGACTATGTCAAACGTGCTCGAGACTACCACTCCAAGCAGGATCGGCTGACCCGCCTCAAGCAAAAGGCGGCAGAGCGCAATAAGGATGAGTTCTACTTTTCTATGACCAGAGAGAAGACGAGGGTATGAAATTATCATCAATAAAACTTCCGCTTATCAATCTGGACGTATTTAGGGTGGAGTTCACATCAAGGACAGAGGGGATGCATCCTTACCAACAGACATAGTCAAAGTTTTAAAGACACAGGACGAGAATTATGTCCGTACGATGCGAGCATCAAATCTCAAGGTACTTTGAACCGTGACCTATCCACTTCCTGCCTGAACACAATCAACAGAAAATCGACAAATTAAAAACGCAATTAACGACATTCATCCATCTTCTAAAACCTTGCTCCTTCGCCGATGCTGGGGAGACAGATAATCTCACTGAGCAGGAGCTCAGAGTATTATCAGATGCTGGGATTCTTTCCGGCAGATCAAAATCCCCGTTTCGAAAAAAAAAGCCCGGCCACATAGTTTTTGTGGACAGCCCACAAGAGGGTAATGCTCCTTATCCTTATACGACTTGCATAAACTCAAACCCTATCCTCAGCGGACCAAATTACATCACGAGGCAAAAATGAGGCCAACTCTGTCTCTCAGCCTCCCGCTACTCCAGTTGATCTGGGCTGGAGAACGCCAAAGGTGGCGAAAAGCTCAAAAACCGCCACACAAGTGCTAGCAGATGAACACCCAGGAGAGGAAGACACTGCAGAGAGCAGTACCGCCAGTACTCGCCGCTCTCTATTGAAGGAACTCGCAGCGCGTCTGACGCGTGATCATCAACTTCGATCTGCTCAACGGGAATTCGAAATGCAGCGCTTGATGATGGGTAAAGGTGCTAGAAAGCGTATTTCTGCCACCTTGGTCGAGGGGGGAGAAAAGGCTGACGAGGACGACGAGGACGCGATCGACGCCATGAAGGGCAAACGTCCTCGAGCACGCAAGGTTCACGACGAAACGTATAAGCCGCGTGTGTATAAGTGGCGATTGGAGCGTAAATGAAGGTGCAGTAATTGATCCAAAGTATATTTTTTACTATTACGTCCGGTGATCCATTGAACAGTGATAACTAGATAGTCCCAATTATTTATACACCAAGCGATGCACCATAGATGAAAGCAAGGGTAACGACCGACATTCCGAGCATAAACGGACTCTGAACTTGGTTTATAACGCTCTCGCTGTCGTTGTTGGTCGGATGGTCCGTAGGGGAAGAGGTTGAAACGGGGCTTGCTACTGGTGACGTAGGCGCTGGAACACCATTGACCTTTGCTGCCACCTGGAATACTGAGCCGCCTCCAAACTCGTAGAACTGTATTTTGATTGAGTATCAATCACTGATAATTGCTGTTGCTTACTTACATCAACGAGCATGAAGTTGGGTGCTCTTCCTTGTGCTGTCATACAATCATCAACCTGTGCTCCCAACGAGCCAGGTCCAGAGGCAGAGTTGGTGACATTAGCTTGCTCTACAAAAGGCGCTGGCAGACCAAAGACCAATTGATCAAGGAAGTGATTGATCAGGAATAGCTGTGTTGATGTGTCCCCCCTGTGGCGATCGATACTGCAATTGAAGAGATTGGGATCAACAACGTCGAATGCTGTTTCCCACATGTTCGAGAATTCTGAAGCCACATTATCAGCAAGACGCAAGATTCCAGACACGGAATTGCTACATACCATCAATGATGTAAGGAATGCTAGCATCTGCGCCATTGTCAAGGAAAGTGACGAGACGTTTACCTGAGTCAATCATGCTTCCAAGAGTGGGCCATGATGCAGCAGGAAGAGGTGATGACTCGGGCGCAAAGGAGATGTCTACTAGCCCTGCAGCTTGGAAGACAGTATCATACTGACTTGCGGGGAGGTTTTCCGAATTGACGATCAAAAGGCTCAACACTATGGGCGGACCCGTGAGATTGACCGCGGCATGGCACGGATATTGGGATGGGCGCACCTTCGTTGGGATTACCATCAAGCCATGTTTTAACTGGAAAATGGAGAGCGTAAGATAAAAGTCACGAAGTGTAACAGAAACGTACCTGTCTTCAGGTAATCTTCCAGCGGCCCTCCGTCGAAAAGGGTCTGGCGTCGAAGACACGGGGTAAGCCGGGCAACACAAGATATTTATTTATGGCCGAACTTACACACGATGTATGACAAAGGTGGATGACCCCATTCTCCACATGTGCTTGAGACTGGAGCATACGTATCCCATCATTAAGCTGTTGGGTGACTAGAATGTAGGAAGTGGGTCAAGGCACAGGTTTGAGTAGTGATCGAACGACATACTGTTCTGATCCTGATTGACGGCGACTGATGATTATGAAACTGAGCGGAACTATCGAGGTGAATCAGGGGGTGACCTACGGTTGTTCACACCGACGGCAAAGGAGTCATGGGCGCCCACGTACGTCACGGCGCCATAGCTCTTGTCGCAAAGTTCGGGATGCCCATTGCAAACAGTCGCACGGCGACTAAGAGATGCCGAAGTGACTGCTGCTTGCGATGGTTGCACCCAGTTAGTGAGAGGGAGCAACGAAAGTGCGACCTGCGCAATTAGATTCGCCGAGAAGACCATGAAGAGATGTGAGGAACTCGTGAAGAGAACAGGAGCAATGGTTACGAGCTGTCGGTTGGACTTGTTGGATTTCGACTAGCTCCCGTTGATGGTTGAAGTTGAGAACAGCGAAGGACTAAAAGGAGAAAAGAAACGGAAATAGTATAATAAGACTATGCTGTGTACCTGAAGTCAATTCTAAGGGGGATCGGTGGACTCGGAGTTAGTAATAGCGCCCTGTGATAACCGGGAACAAGTTAGCCTTTCAGTGCTGTAATACACCAGATAAACAAAGAAACTCAACCGTAATTGGTATATAAACGAGAGTACGACACATGCAAGGTACTTCTTCCTCGTGCACAGCCCCCTGGAGCATCCACCACTAATGTCTCCCTTGGTCGTGTTGGTCACGGGGTGCTCTACCGGGAGCATTGGCTATACGTTGTAAGTCCAAGCCTTCTTGGGTTCTCATTGCACAGGATATAACACAATGTAGGTGCGAAGAATACGCAGCGCGTGGTTGTAAAGTATATGCAACCTCACGCAACCTGTCAAAGGTTCAAGATTTTAAGAATCCCTCCATTACCAAGTTGACTTTGGATGTCACGAGTGATGAGGACGTTAACCGTGCTGTATCCCATATAATGGAGGTAGAAGGAAGAATAGATATACTTGTCAACAACGCTGGGGCTCTCTGTGCAGGTGGTCTTTTCCTCAGCGGCTTCCTCCTGCATCTATTTCTCTCGCAACCTGCCGCTGACACAAACATCTTCTCTTCCACATAGGTCCATTGATTGACCAAGACCTCGACTATACAAAGTATATATTCGACGTTAATGCGCTGTCAATACTCCGGATCTCCAAGGTTGTCATACCACTCATGGCCAAGCGAAGAAGTGGAAAGATTGTAAACATTGGATCGGTTGTTGGGGAAATGCAAGCTCTAGCTTCTTTCACTAGTGTGTATGCTAATGCTCATCTTGACAGCTCAACACCTTGGAATGGCATATATTGTGCATCTAAGGCGGCAGTCAAGAGCATCAGTGAAGTTCTTTCGATGGAGTGCAGGCCTTTTAACATCGACGTTATTCATATCGCTCCCGGATCCGTCAAGTCCAACATTGCCACCAATGAGGGAGCAAGATACCGATTGCCGGAGAACTCGCTGTACTCGTCATATTTACCCAATATTATACAGCGTATCAATGCAAGCCAGACGGCAGCCAGTATGCCTACAAGGGAATTCGCACAAATCGTTGTGACGAAGACGCTCCGGGACAATCCACCACAATACCTATTAATTGGGGGATCTTCATTGGTATTCAAGGTCCTCAGGTGGTTGCCGAGCTCTTGGGTGCTGTGGTTAATGTGGAGAATTTATACCAAGAAGATAACGACGCAATAGAACAGAGTTTTTTTTTTCTTGTATATTGAATACAACAAGCACGCCACGGATCCACTTCGCCAAGTGGCTTGTGGATAATGGGCGTCGTCCTGAGAACGTGGGTGCTTGAGGCCAGAACTGGAGATATTGATCGCAATGGGTACAGCCACAGCCTAAATGCGGCTGTGTTGGTTCTAAAGTCGGCTCCTTGTGTTGATATGCAACATCCGACCACCATCGACGACTGCCACGGCACAGATTACATACATCATGTCTAAATACCCTGATTATCTCGCACTGGATCCGACTGTCGGTAAACGCCAATCAGAGAAAGCACGGACAAGACGCGAGCCATCCGGTGTTTTCTCGCTTTTCCAAGCACCTCAAATCCAGCAATTTAAGGAGGCGTTTCAACTTATAGACCACGATAGGGATGGGTGGGTGACAGAAAGTGATTTGCGGGAGATTTTCTCTAGCCTTGGTAAGAATTTTGCGCTTGGCAAAGCACGATTCCAGGTTCATTGTGGGCCTAGGCATTATTCCAACAAAGCAGATGATGAATGATCTACTGAGCGCACGTCCGGGGCAACACGGTCGTGGTGGAGCAAGGATGCAGGAAGATACCGGAAGCGATCGGAAAATCAACTTTACGATGTTCCTTACGATGATGGGAGAACGACTGTTTGAGTTCGACACCGAGCAAGAACTAGTCGAGGCATTTGAATCGTTCGACGAGAACGACACGGGGATGGTCAAGGTAGAAGAAATGAGGAAATGGTTGAGTGAAGTAGGAGAAAGGATGGACCATAGTGAGGTGATGATACGTTCAACGGGTCGCTGGGAAACATGGACTGACAATTAGCAGATTGATCGACTTCTCAAGGGGCCATTTACAGATCGACAAGGCAACTTCAACTACCGCGACTGGGTAAAGGTGCTTCGCGTGAACGCGGACAAAGAAGAAAAGGAGTAGTGAGAGGAGTACAGATTAGATGACTGGGTAGGGATCGATAGCTTGCCACCGCTGTAATTAGGGAAAAAACAAAGATGAGATTGGCATCAAAACGGAGGCTTGGTACGGCTTGGGGATGCTCTTGGCATTTGCCGGGAATTGGCTTGGCTTGGCAGGACCCCAGGAGTGGGGTGACCAGGGAACATCTGGAGTGGAGCCAAGAAAGTCTTGGACGCATATCGATCGGACTGGCTGGATTCATGGCTTGGCGCTGGCCCTGGTTTTAAAAACACACAACCACCAGACGAAATGTCCCCTCACAATCCAGACTATATTTCTCTCCTCCCTTTCTATTATCCTCTCAGCAATAACACCATGTCCTCCCCCTCTCACCCTTCCCCTTCTTCCCAGGCAGATCCTTCTGTCCCTTCCGACTCCTGTGCACCCCAACCTCTGCAATCCTCTTCCACTGCCTCCCCACCGACCACTCCCCAGTGTGACAACCCATCAGAGAAGCCACAGCAATCAACGTCCTCCGCAGATCCACCTCAAACTCACAAATGTCTATGGGTAGATTGTACACAGTCCTTCGTTGACCCTGAAGCCCTCTATAATCACCTTTGTAACGACCACATTGGCCGCAAGAGCACAAACAATCTCTGTCTAACTTGCAAATGGAAGGACTGCGGAACAAGTTGTGCCAAGCGTGATCACATTACAAGTCATCTTCGTGGTATGTCTATCCTTTCCTTCACCCCCTCTCCCCCCCCTCTCTCTCGCTTTCGCCAGCTGGCATTCACACCGGCTGTTGTAGTTCATACTCCATTAAAGCCACATGTGTGCGAGGTAAGCACCCAATCACCGATCCTGTGTTGTGATGATTGATCCTTTACTCTTTTGTTTGCACTTATTGTTCCCGTGCGCCCTCCGTTTTCCCATCCCTGTCCCAGATTTGCAAGAAGTCTTTCAAGCGACCACAAGACCTGAAGAAGCATGAGAAAATCCATACCGAGGAGCATCATGCCCAGCATAAACATTCAAAGGCTATCACAGTAGTCGATCCTGCCTTTTCATCTCGAGTTCGTGCCGACTCTGCCAAGAAACTAGCCCCCGCCGCTGCCAGTAACCTTAGGGTCCCGGTAGCTCGGGCCAAATCACATTCAGTTTCACCAGCTGATGGTACGTGGCGTTTCTCCTAGTTACTCTACTCAAATCTTATGTATCGTCAATTCTTTCCACCATAATATCAGGGGCGCCCTATGGCGTTTTGCCCACTCCTTCCCCAGAGTTGGGTCATGGCGCTGTTCACTCCCATGCACATCATGGGTCAGATCTATACTTGCATAATCAGCTACCTTCGTGGGAGGTCTTGAGACCAGATGTCGCCCCCTCTATGCCTACTGGTTCCAAGCGACCTCTAGACTATGGTGTCGATGACTTCTTGACCGACATGAAGAAACGCAGAGTTACTCCGGCGTATGATCCCCGTTAGTCGTGTACCTCCACCTGTACTTGTCCCTCTTGGGCTCATCGATCGCATAGGCATGGCGGATCGCTTGAACCATCTCGCATACATCGCCAATGGAAACCCAACAAACTGTTTTAATCCTCGTTCTGTTTCTTTGGACATTCGCACCCCTGAAGAGCTCGCTGCTGTCAATGAATTTCTTGTGACTCTTGGCCGTGACGTTACCTCGATCCGTCAACCATCTGCTGGTCATTCTTCCCATTCATTCCCCAACGACGATTACTTTGATGCCGTTGGTCTGAGCCAGCTTGGCATCGCTGGTATGCCAGGTTTGCCATCTGCCGCCAGCAACAGTTTTGGTCCTGAACCATCCTACCCAGGCCATCCCTTCGCTTATCATGGCTCAAGGTCTTCACGCTCATCCCTGCCATCTCATTACCCCTCCGTGTATTCCCCTATTCACGATTCCCCGGCAAACTACCCGTCAAGCGCGGGCTATGCCAACCAACAAGCTGTTCGTCGACAACCGCCCCCATCGCCAGCGAAATACCCCGCTGGACCCAACACGTTCCCTGGTCAACATTATCACCATCCTACTCCTCCGTTGGAAAGCAGCTCGCCACACTCCACAGTGTCCACACCCATTAACACCACCCCTCCCCAAGTATCTCTTCAGATCCCAGATGCCTCGTCCTTTGACTACATCCGAGGTTCAAGGGGGGCCCCTGCTGTCCCACATCTCGCTCCAGTGGACTTCCTTAGTCCCTCTATGCGTCCAATTGTGCAACTTAAGACCGCACCAACTCTTGCAGCGAAGGGAGAAGCGGCCTCCCGTTCGGAGCCAGTTGAACCCAAGGTTCAACGAGCTAGGCTTTCCACCCCATCATCATCCTCGGCGCTGAAGTGCAATTCGCTATATCCCCTCCTGACGTCAGGCGATGTTCAATACAGACTCCCACCATTGAGTCGTATGTATCATTCGCCCTCGCCTCCTTCAAGGGAATCAACGCCGAGCTCCACGCACTCGTCACCTGTGGCCCAGTCTACAGTCTTGCCAAGTATTCACTTAATCGCACCCTCCGGTTCTTTCCATAACCAAGGCAGTCGCTTAATGGATACAGATGACCACCTGTCACGAGAAGTTGGAAGGATCGGTCTTGACAACCCAGGCACAAGAGAGATTACCTCCACAGAAAGAAGGAAGCATGTTGACTTCATCCGTAATCTCCTTGTAACGATCAACAATGATTATAGGACACGTTATGAGACCTCGCCAACAAATTCCTCTTCGGCTGACGAGAGTCTTAGAGATGTGGAGATGTCGGACGTTTGATATCGTGGTCTTCCTTCACCCCTGATTTGCCGTCTTTAATTATTACTGTCGTATGGATGGTTACTTGTCGCTACTTGCTTCTTCGCGGCCAGCAATATGCGCTTTGTGTTACTGACGGCTTACCTCTCCTCGTGATTTATACTGTCGATTTTCTCAGGATTTCTTGGTTCTCTGTAATGACCTGTGTGATAATACAAATTTATTATGTATGCTTCTACTAATAAGCCATGTATGCAAGTGCAGAGAATATATGAATACGCTGGAGTAAGATGGAGGTCTGCGTCCAACTAAGTGCGCTTAAGTGTTAGTTTAAGCTTCGGTGCACCACCTGAAGGTGTTGAAGGGGCGTCGTCTTCCATGGGCAGCATTGGGGGGCTCGTAGCGAGGGGAGAAGGGACAGCGGCAGCAAATCCAAACCCTGTCGCCGAGGGACCGCGACCGAATCCTAGATTGGCGATGTTGGCAGCGCTGGGAGTGGGTGTCACGGGTGGAACCACATTATTTGATGGGCCTGGCGTGGCAGGAGCTGTACCACTATTAAATTCCGCCCAGCGTGGGCATTTGCGGTTGGTTTCTGTCAAACAAATATATTAAATCTCGCGGGAAAACCGATAGTGCCGTTGAACCGATCATTCGCCTAGCACAGCACGCTGGAGAATTTTGGAAACGTACTCATATGCCCCATTTGTCCGCAATGACCGCAACGCCTCTGATGATGGGGAAAACAATCAGCACACAGTACTTCAATCCTAGTAACAAGAGCTCCAGCAGAAACACGAACCGTTGTATCCGGTTTTACAGGTCGATTAAGTTGCATGGGTGTACCACCCTCCTTGACGATCTTGGCGTTCTTTCTGTGCAGCCGTCGTTCCTGATTCTTCTTCATTCTAGCAATTTCTTCCTCGAGTCTGGGATCCGGGACAATTCCGGTCCATTGGTATCGTATAGACGGAAAGTAAAAGAATGAATTTATGAATAACAGGTCCATACAAAGGAAGATCAACAGCATGACCCACCGTTTCTTGGCACGCTTATCCTTGTCGGCATCCCCGGTTGGCGCCAAGCTGTCCGTGAGCATGTTCTCTTCTTCAATTGCTTGTCGTCCCCGAACGTAAGCTCGTATGACAGCGGGATCACGAATTATTTCCGTTCGCCATGTTCCGTCAATCTGGAAAATATTTTCTCAGTCAAATGACCTCACCAAAGAGCGGGTACGAAACGCTATCGCACCAGCCGCTTGATCCTCAGAACTCTTCTGCTGCCGTCCGGTCCTAGACTGACCTCCCTATCCCTGTCAAGAGATGATGCACGACTAAAGCCCGGAGAGGCAGGGACAGGAGACGGGGCAATAAGGTGGGACGTGTGGTCACGGCGTAATCCCTGTTGAGATGGGACAGGTTTCTTCTCGTCTTCTTCTGAAAGTTCTGGCTCCTCCTTCCGACTGAGTGAGCTATACTGGGCATTCCATATGCGTTCGATTTCGGACTTGTAAATTTGTTGCTGCTCGGCAACATTATATCGATGTGCCGATTTCGGGCGGTTCTCCGCCTCAGCTACAAAAGATCCAAGTGAGAAGGCATGCATCAATTGAGGAAAGGCCAAGGTTGTTACCCAATTTCTGTTCATAGTCTTCGCCTGCCTTGACGAAGATATCCTTCATGGAGATGCGGATGAAACTAAAAGCCTCACCCCGTCCGGTGGGGTCCCCTTCACCATGCAAACGAAGCATGGCCTTGGCTTGTGTGGCAAAGAGGAAATTCTTGGTGGTTATCCATGGCGCTAGTTGCTGTTCAACAGACAGCTTGGTCTCATCTCCGTCAGCGGCTTCAGCTGCAACGCCATAACCCGCATCTTGTAAATGCCGTTGTCCAACCTGCATACTTTCAGTCAGTACGACCTGTTCTGGGCCGACCATCTTCAGCATCTCAGCATCTGAGGGTATGGTCCAGTTGGTCTTCAGTCGCCAGAACCCTTGATGGGGACCTCGGCGGTGGTACTCCATAAATTCCTAGAGAACATGAGCATATATACGGTAAATTGATGATGTAATATACCTTGAGTCTTTGGCGCATCTGTAATTCATTCTGATCCGGGAAGTACTTCATAAGCCGAGAAATCTTCAGACGCTCTCCTGGACTCTTCTTGAGGAGTTTGAACGCAATGATTTGCAGTCGGTACTTAATGGTGTTGGTGATTTTTCGGGAATGGGGACCAGGGACTTCTGTTATGGGATATGTTTGCCCAAGGACAAATTGGTTCTTGATCTCACGAAGGAAGTACTTCGTATCCCCTTTGATAGTATTCCTTTACGCGAATTTAGGGACGAAAAGAAACGAGGGAAGATGCGAGACAAACCTCACAACCAGAAAATCGGTAGGCCTGGGCTTATGGCGGAAGAGAGGGGCACGTACAAGGTTGCTATACAATGCCTGAACAGTTTGTCCTGGATAAACGTATCCGAACTTCATGAAAGGAGACTCGTCCTGCGGCTCTAAGACAAATGGCACGCCCAAATCAAGCTGACTATTCGTAAGACTCGAAAGCAAATGTTGAAACAATCAGAGGTATGCACCTTGGGGATGTATTCGTCCTTCTCATCCTTTTTGCGGTAGTAATTAACCAGGGCACTTCCCATTCCAAAGTTGGGTATGATAGGAGGGTGTTCTTCCTAGTGTGACAGTTTGAGGATGCATCTCAGACATGGATAAAGAAAAGACATACGGAATACTCCCAAAGGACAAAATTGCTCGTATCTCTCAAACTAAGATCACTGGTCTTCCGTAAACCTTCGCCGACATTCCCGCCCTTACCCAGCTTTCTACCGGACTTGTCTTTCTTTTTCTTGGCTGTGCGAACCTTACTAAAGTGCAGCTCAATGTTTGATGGGAACTGCAAAGCAGGCCGATGGAAAGAGCGAGCTTCTTGCTTTGATAAACGCGTCTTGTAGAAGGGGAGTTGTAATTTCTGCGCGGGATAAGCGTGCTCCACGACCAGTTGACCGAACGTTTGCCGAACGCGATGTCGTCCGCCGTCCTTGGCAACTTCATAATAATGGTCATTAGATAAATTGAATTTGTCTCTAGCCCTCTCATCGACTCTGAGTCTCTTCCTTGGCCTCACGGTTTCCTCTGCGCAGGTGGTAAATGATTTGAATATGGGTGTATGTTTGCTGACTCACGAGTGCGTTCCTCAGGTATAATATCATCTTCATGATGAAATTCGAGTTGTGTGAAGTCCCGGAAAGGCGCATCAGGACCCCATATAATGCTCTGCGTCCATGCCCCAGATTCTAGTACCTTGTTGGCCGGTGTTGTGAGGTTGTGCTCGGGCTGACCTTCGTCAGATGGGATTGGCGCAAATGATGATGAGGGATCATAGACAATCTGATCTTCCCAGTTCGATAGTAGGACGAGGTCAAAGGTCCTGTCATGCAATGGAATGTGTACAGGAACCTCGGTCTTGCTCCTTTCCTGCAACACTGTAAGATAATGACATGACGATATAATCGATTGGGATACCTCTAATGCGCGCCGTAGATCTGTCTCCACAGTGCCCGCAGACACGACTTCTTCCACCCTCTTACTTTCAACTTGCCTCTTCGTATCACCCGCGACCGAGTCGAGAAAATTTCGAGGAACGTCGCGTTTTCGGGGGTAGATAGTTTCCACTGAGCAATTATTCAATGATAGCGATAGGGGGGATGAAAGCACTTCACATACCTTGAAAAGGCCGCTTTACTAGACGAGACTTCCGAATAGCGTAGCCTTTAAAGAGCTCGCTGAAGTCGAGAACCTTGTCCTTCTCAAATGTAGGGAATCGCTCATATACAGTTTTAGGTCGTGCAACAAGCCGTGTTACTGTCCTGACGTGTTTATCCTTCCTTGGCTGCAGGTGAGTCGCAAGAGGGGATTGGACCTCTGTCTTCACTCGGTGGTCAGATGCTTCCTCTTCCTCCTGCATCTCTTTGTCTATCTGCGCTTCCCAGTCTTCACCCTGATCCAGTCCAACAGCTTCTTCGTCGTCCCATTGTTCGCTGTATATTTGCTTGGAATCCAACGTCGACATTGTATTAATCCCAAGCTGACTCGTAAGGCCACTTCCGGCTGGAAGTGCCATACCATCCAAGAGATGATTTAGGGAGAATCCTGTCAGAGCCGAGATGGCATCGCTTTCTTCTTGTGCAATGGACATGATTTGGGCCCCAATGATAACTGGATAATATTTATTTCGAGGTTGCTCTACACGACCCACTTTGATCAGAGCCCTTGGATTCAAGCAAGGATAAATGAAGACAAATACAACGGCCAAAAGTCTCCATTTTGGGGCACTTACCAGTCAAGCAGCATACTGTATACGAATCTACCATTTGCACCATCATTAATCAAGTTGAACCTCGTTCACTCAAATCTGTTCACAATCCTAGCAAGTCTGGTTCTGGAGCTTGAAAATGGGCAAAAATAGGCAAAAATATGCTTTTTTGAGTACACAGTTCACGTATCCATATTTCAGGCTTTTTTGTCTCAAAATACATCCATCTGGAATAAGCTACGTTTTAAACTATTTATGTACAGAGGAGCGTAGCATTATGTGATGAATCTATGAAATGTGGAGGCCTGATCTTTGGTCTCCAGGAAAATTATGTCTAGATCTGTCCAAAACTAGAGTAGCGATGAGTACACAACATTTGGGTGAACAGCGTTTGATGTATCAATGATGATCCAAAGTGATACATGAGTACGTGCTAATGCCAATGACAAAGTATGTGCCCGCCAAAATGGTCACTTGGGCGCAGAAATGGCCACGTGACGGAGACTTTTGGCCAGCCGATGTCTACATCGCCAATCAGTGTGCAGACCCTTCAGGGTTCATCATGGAGAGTACTATATCTCACGAAATCGAGGCAAGTAACCAGCAACTTCAACTATTGTTGAGATAAATATGAGCCTGGTTAGCGCTTTCGAAAGAATATCAACTCTAGTGGAGAGGATATAGTTTTTCGCGTACTCCCAGCCAAGGTATGTGTTCGAGAAGGTCTCAAGACAGTCCGATGTTCATCGCACTCATCTCATCTCACATAGATAATGTGAGGAGGCATGGAAGTATCTTCAAGGGGACTAGTACTAATTCTTCCAGTGAATTGACGGAGCTCATACAAACGAGCAATGATTCCCATTCACCGATCTATTTCCATAAGTATTATTCACCGGACAGTGTTCAGACAGATGTTCCCCTTGTGAAAAAGAGGAAGAAAATGGACACCATAGATGAAAAGCCTCATACACCTCCGATCACGATTCCACCCCCACCTTGTACAGATTCAGCTCGCCAAGGTGTCCGTGCTCTCCATGACCTCGTGAAGCAGGAAGCGGAGACTCTTGTGTCGTTGGCTGTGCGTGAATCCGTCTGAAGATTCCACCATCCTCAAATTTTGGCATAAATAGGACCAAGTCAGACTATGGGTAGCACTGACAATGCCAAGGTAGCTACGTCGTCCCTTTTCCATAAATGCCACTCTTAAATATAGGACCACATAGAATTGAAGAGTGAGTATCAGTTTCCAATTTGTTGAATGCATCTTGAATCGCGTCAACTAGTGGCGATAATTTTGGTGTGCTATATGGTTTTCACCCCTAGACCTAATTTAGACTTGCATCAGGCGTGCAGGTACAAGAGGGTAGGGGTAGCTCAAAGTCTGTCAAAATGCTTCCACTGATCGCAGTACAGAGGTATTGGCCGAGCTACATCGTGCTGTTGAAAGCGCCCAAAACTTCAGGGATACCGCCAGACAGGACTTCCTCACACGGGGTAAAATATGCTCAAAAATTGTTAAGTACCCAACAGTGGAAGACTACAAAGTACGTCTGGGCACAGGGCATTCATCCGATGCATGCTTCACTATCAATGTCAACAGATAGCTCTGGTGGAGCACGAGGAAAGGCAAATTTACCTCGCACGCCGAGCTCTAGTCGAAATACGAAATATGTATGCGCTGGTCACGGATCTGATACATAAGAATATAGCTAAGGCAAGCCTACGACCTCCGGGGAGTATTGTGGTACAGCTCATCTATCTTTGCACAGATACGTGCCCCCAAAGCAAACAATAGTGTCGGGCTGTACTAAAAGTAGTACGGATCATATAGATATCGTCTTAAAAATGTTGAACCCATCCAGCGCCGTACTGATGGCCGCTCCAGGAATTTGCGGATGCCAATGAACTTCTTTGACATCCTTTTGGCCTTGGTGAACGAACAATAGCTGTGAAGGCACATTTCGTTCTGTCGAGATTGGTTGGGCGCCTGCTTCTTCATCGTCCTGTTCGACCGCAAGATCCCACAGGGTAACCTGATCGTCAGCGCCTGACGCAGCAAATATAGAGTCCTCAGTTGGATGCCACTCGACGGAGGTGATGGGTGCTTTGTGCCAGTCAAAGAAGGCGACTGGGGTCGGATCTGGGTCAGCAGAGCTATGGAAAAATCAGCCGACTGAAAAGGACTAAAAGGGACAGCACAGACCCATTCTTTTGAACGTTCCTCAAATCCCAAACTTTGATGCCTCCCTCATCACCACCACTAAGCAGCAGATATGTTGTTGCGCGATTCCAACTAATAACATTGACATCACTTTCATGGGCTGAATTGATCCCAGCTACACTCCTTCGACTCTTGCTTCGCACGTCCCATATCTGAATACTCTGATCAGCAGAGCATGATGCGAATATCGTCGGTTCTGTTGGACTCCACTGTAGGTCTTCGACGCTAGATGTATGCGTCAGGAATGGCTGAAGAAGTGATTTGAATCCGGAAGGGGTAGACGTTGTGACATAAATTTTTGAGTGAATGTCTCCAGTTAGTAGACGGAGAGAAGAGGGACCGGATGATGCCCAATCCATTGCGAAACCTTCAGCGCAGCCATGTGACTCGATGGTAAAGGTAGGTTTTTGGGTGCGCGATTTGTCGTAGGTATATCCTGGGACGTTCAGGGATTCAATGAGGGGACGGACGTCCCATATATGCACTTTGCCTGTATCTGCCCACGTCGCAACATGATATGGCTGAGATGGAGGTGGGAAGGGTGACCCGGAAGGCATAGGTTGTGACCGAACGCGATTCACTCCGCCCAAGTGTGGTATACTGCGGTATTCTACAATAGCATCCTCGTCAAGATCATCATCGTCGTCATCTTCATCTCCGGAGTCTGAATCATCTGATAAGGTATCGTCAGACTTTCTCTCAAGGGCTATCGAGACAACAAACTTACCTGCATCTTTCTGCGTCCGATGCAGAGAACTTAGTTTGTAAACTGCCACTTCATTATTGTCTGCCGAATCTGCTTGTGTGCCCGTAACAAGAAAGGCAGTTGCTGGGTATCGCTGACGCTCATCCCCTAGGTCATCGCGAAGAATGTCGAACGAAAGGCATGGCCAATTGACATTCATGGAATGCCTCATGATATATACGGACTCATCAGCCTCCAGAATCTCGTCCTTTTTGAGTGCATGCGTTCCAGGGATATAGACACTGGGATCAGGTGGAGGAACGTCAGATTCCTCAATGGCAGGGAGAGTCCTCTCGTCAACATCCATAGCTAATTTACACCAGTAAGCTCCATAAGGACTAGGTCAATATGTACACATTACAGACCATCTTCTGCATTTTCGTGAGCACTAGCATCCACGGCATCCTCTTCGCTCTCTATCTCATCCTCCCATGCATCTTCAAACTCACCCACATCATCAACTGCCAGGGGTTCACGTTTCGCTCCGCTGAGCGGGACTTTTGCAAAAGGCTGTCCATCTTGTAGTTGGGTCTGTGTTGCAGCGCGCTTAGACATGGGGGAGGTAATAAAATTTTGAGATAACTTTCGAGATAATGTGGTAGTCACGAGGCTCGTGCTTCGTCAGCAACCTCAAGAAGGAAAGAAAATCTTCCCTGGCTGGGCCCTGAATGTCGGGAATAGTGAAGATCAAGTGTCGCATACGAGAATCAGGCAACCCGCAGAAATAGTGGCTATTCTGGCCGTTGCGTGACTAATGCTGCCAGCTTGCAGAGCGTATTCGTAGGCCTGTCTGCCGGATCGGTCCCCCTGCTGACGCGTTCTCACACTCCGTTTTCTCGTTATAAAAATCACCCGGTTGTAGTATACCTCCCCAGCAACTTCAGCTACCACCTACAACCCAATTTCATACCGACATGTCCACTGTTATCGCTGTACCACAAGCGTATGTCGACTCATGATCACCGCGATATATTTATTGATGCATATTACCCAATGCACGGCTTTAGTTACGTTGGCGTCGCCTTGCTCTCCACCGTTTTTCTCCTTGCGGGACAATCTGTCATGGTTGGCCGTCACCGTGAAAAAGCCGGGATCAAGTACCCTCAGTGTAAGTATTTCTCCGAGTTTCGGTTCAGCAGTTGTTAACACCTAAATAGTGTATGCCGAAAAAGCAGAAGCTGAAAACAATCCCAATGCCTATTTGTTCAACTGCGCCCAACGTAGGTCTCAACACAGCAGTCACCCTGGCTAATGATACTAATCAAGATCGAAAGGTGCACATCAAAATACCCTTGAGAATATCCCAATAATCTATGTGACGTGGGTCCTCGTTGTCCATCTTTCTCGCGCATCGATTTGACGAGTCCATTTCGGCAGAACGGTCCTTGCTGGACTACAGTACCCCATTGTCGCCGCTTCAGCCTGCGGACTATGGGTTCTTGGACGAATTTCCTATACTCGTGGATACGTTAGTGGTCCTGCTAACGTAAGTACTATTCAACCGTTCTTCCTTCAGCGAACTGAGGGATTCACAACACATGACACAGCGGAACTCGCCACTCTCTAAATTAAGCTACCTAGGATTGCTCAGTAAGTCTGCACTCATCGCTAGGATGTGCCGCCACATTGAACACTATACAGCACTTCTGGCTTCATCCGTTACGGCAGTCGTGCAATCCGTTCGTGTTGTATAATTGGTCGTAGTAGATCTAGTCTTCGTACCTGGGTACATAAATATAACACGGTGCAACGTGAATTTGATGCGGTTGTGACAAAAGGGAAATACCAATTTGGACAGCAATGTGGCCGGTGAGGTCCTGTACAATGGGTGGACCCTGAGACTTCCTCGGCCTATAAAGGTTACATATGCACCTTCACCATTGCAAACACCCGCGACAATGCCCAAGGCCACCTCCAGACCTTCACTTCCAGCGTCCGCAACTGACTTTGCCCTCTCTCCATCATCCAGCGTAGGGGCGTCTACCTCAGCACAAACCCTTGATGGTGGTGATCGTCTCCTTCCCCGTTTCCGCCGACCCAGCCTGCTTGCACCTAAGGCTGGATATCTAGCAGATGGTGGCCTACATAGTCCTTTGGCTACATCGTCCACCCTGTCCCCACCACCTTCTAGGCGAAGCAGTCAAAGTGCCGCAACAATCTCCGAAGAATCAGAAAGTGACAGGGAACGAATGATCACAGACAGGTCTCCATCCCTCTCCGTTAGTTCAGAGGGTATAACGCCGCCATTGAGAGCACCAGATATCAACGACGAAGACCCTTCGCAAAAGAACAAATCGCCAAAGGTGCCGTCCACTCCCCCGCGTAGAATCGGCACCGAGGCGCAAGACCCTCAGCGACATGCTCAACTACTCCACCGTCGTCTGTCATTTCCTGTAAGGCAACTCTTTGCTGCGCCATTTATGTGTGTATATATTAATTATCCTTCAGCTCAGGCAACCGCGGATACTAAACCTGTTGTCTGAGTCGAAGACAGAGGAGAACGAACTCAAGTCAGAAGCTGCATTTCAACGCTTTCTCGCTTCATGCTCCGATCTACCAAATCAACCTCGCACGCCTCGTGATCGTGGCCGCTATCCGGAAGATGCTTCTCAAGGAGATGACCCTCTCCAAGACGAGAGCCCCAGTGAAGATGATGACGAAGATGACATTAAGTATTTGAATAGCTTCGGGGTCAGTGAACCTATGACTATCAGGAATCCACGAACACCAGCCGACAGTGTCAACGGCGATGACATGAGTATTTCTGGAAGTCCAAGTTTCAACGCCATTGCAATGGATGTCGATATAGTACGTTTGTCCCGCATGCCCCGTTCCACTCGGTGCTAATCCTGAACAGCCGTCTGGCTCCCCCCTGTTCTCCACACCATTGGCGAGTTGGCGGTACACGCCACCACCGACCAGTGCTACACGTTCCAATAAGCGCAAATGTACGTTAGTTTTTATCATACATACAAGCACGGGCCTTGATTATATACTCAGACGATGATAGGTTCGATCCCTATCCCACTGCATCAAAGCGTCGCGCTGTGTCACCGTCGCATGCACACCTACGTGATAATCACACCAACTCTCCTATTGGCCGCGCCAACCTAAGGTTGCCAATATCGATTCCCATCGCTATACCTGGATCAACAGTCAGCTCAGCAACATCATCTCCCACAATATCTGCCTCGTTCCCTACTTCTTTCACAAGGCCAGGCAGCATGACCTCAAGCCCGACACTGAGAGCATCAATGGGACTTGCAAGTCCAATCCTTCGACCTATTCCACGATCTGCAGTTGGTTCTCGTCGCGGCGACGGTGACGAACGAGAAGTCGAAGGCGCTGGAGATGCTGTGAATGGCCTTTCACTATGCTAATCCACACGCAGGATTTGTCCGGTATGGTTACGTATCCGGCGTTTGAGGTATGTATCACTATGCTGCTTGGTCGCATCATTGCGCAGATATTATTATTGCCCGTCAACGAGTACTTTGTTCCGTAGTTTGCATTGTACCAGAATTTGCTTTTTTAACATTGGCAGTCCCCTATGTATTGTAATCAACTAATGTTATTCTACCATATTTTCACAGTTTTACCCATCGTGCTCTCAACGCAGCGTCAACGACCTCCGACATGGCGATGACGGCTTCTTCCTCGTGAGAACGTCCGATGACTTGAACGGAGATCGGTGCATTGGCGAAGACAGCGGGGTCATCTGGAGGCGAACGACGTAAGTCTTTTCCATTTTGATAACAAAGATATGTCACATACACAGCTTGTAGTTCTCTTCGTCGAACTCGTCATGGAACTTGTGGGAAGGTTTCTTCGCATCCAGTGCTTTGTCCACCTTGGTGATGGGTATACACACTGCGCTATAATCAAGGACGTTCCAGACCGTTGTGTAGTTCGCATCACTATGGATCATCAAGTTTGGGCACTAGGACCGGGTCTTTTGGCAAAGCTGTGCTTACTGATTTTTCCCATGAGGAGGGGCGGTATATGGCGCAGCAGGGCTTATGATAGCATCTACTGGGCGACCTGTTTTCGTGATGGAAACAGTTTCATTCCAGTGTCGAAGGTATTCTTCTCGCAAGTCTCTGCGCTTCTTGTGAAGCTGCCAGAGTTGATACACTGTTATATTTCCCCCTCTATCCTGTGACCTCCGGACAATTTGTGCAGGATTAGGATTGTCAGCCATGGAAGCAAGTACTGGCTCTCCAGTTGCTGCAGTAACAGCTTGATAATCTTCCGCGGAGGCGGCGTTAAAGATGTGTAGCTGGGTTTAGGTTAGAATTCAAGCCAGATGAATGGTATCATCAGTTACGACAAATCTTACCCCAAGCTGGCAGATTTCTGAATGCTTTAAGGGCTGCCAATCGATGACTGTCGCCGAGCTTAGCACAGGGTTAAGACTTGAGCCCACTGATCCTTCATACCTCTATGACCAGCAGCAATCAGGGCTCTCTTAGTCATTTCTAGTCCACGAATGACAGGGGGATGTGGCGCCAATACTCCGTCATCCCATATGACACCAAAGCACATGTTCTTGCCTCCACCATGTTGTGACAGGCGATATTCTTCCTCGTTCCAGAATCTCTTGCTAACTAAGGGATCTTTCATCCAAGGTTGCTGTGCGGCCACAACTTTCATGAAAATCTTCAGACCCTCCAGAGAGGTAGACATAGGACCTAAAACTGAGAGAATGGAGTCCTGGCCTTCTAATGAGTTGGAACATCCCCCATAAGGAACACGGCCCATTGAGGGCCGTAAACCGTATATCCCACAAAACGCAGATGGAATACGAACAGACCTGTGGATAATACCTTTTATTAAATTGCTTGGTGGGGGGATTGATTTGTAACTCACCCCCCTATATCAGATCCAACACCTATATTCTGTCTCAAAGCGAGTATAAACTTGTTTTCCGGATAACTTACCGAGAGGTGATCCCTTCATTGCTAACCATTCAAATAAGATGTTATATGAATTGTGATTCGCTGAAGCATACCAATCAGAGCACCTTCACCACCAGAGGAGCCGCCAGACGTCAATGCACGATTATATGGGTTGACAGTCCTTCCAAAGACATTGTTGAAGGTTTCTGGCCACTATGCGGCATTCCATCAAGACCCGAAAGACGATCACATGAAGTGCTTACCATCAGGGTCTGCGGCACGTTGGTTTTGACAAAAAAAATAGCCCCACAACTTTCCAGAATATCCACAAGGACAGCGTTCTCGGTAGCGATTTTGCCGATCCAAGAGGCGTATCCTACAGGGAATATTAACCATATGGATTCCCATTGCAGATGAATGTGCTCACCCATCGTCGTCTCCAGTCCTTTTATGTTGATTTGGTCTTTTAGAGAAATAGGAAGTCCTGTAATACAATAGCACCCGTAGTACCCAGAACGCCATATGAAAGCACGAACTCATTCACCATGTAAAGGTCCTGTGACTCGGCCGTTTCTTCTCAAATAATCGTCCAGCTCTGCGGCTCTGTTGAGGGCACGCTCGATGAATATTTCAGTTAAGCAGTTCGTCTACATTGGTAGCGCATCAGTGGCCACGTATTTTCGAAAGATGGCACTACGTACGAGTTGATGGGCAATAATGGACCTCTTGGAGAAGGCAGTTGTCACATCCACGGCCGACCATTCGCCCTTTGCAAGCTTTTCCAACAATGGCCCAACGCTCGTATTGGTTATCGCAACTTCCCTGTCTGTTAATAACCCACAAGTCTCAGGGATTTTCGAGACGTCCAACACGCTTGGTAGTGGGAGATCCTTGAGAATCCACTCCTTTGGTATGGATTCTTGTTGGCGCTTGCGCTTTTCTTGAACGAGGTCTTTCCACAGAGTCATGATTGGGAAAGATTCGTCGTCCAGACCAGTTGAGCAGAAACGTAAGCAAGCTCCACGTTAGCGAGAGAGAAGACGAAAGCTCAGTACGTGGCTAATCACACCCGCATGTGGAAGACGGAAATATTTATCCGCCCAGCTCCTTGTAGATACTTAGCCCCTGACAGTGATTACCTAATCAGGAATTTAAGTTCCTTGATGTCATATCCTGATTGGGACAGAAATGCAGCACGTGGAATAACGAAACTTTCAAGCTGCCTCACCCCAAACGTGCTGCACCATTGGACTGTATTGCGAGTCCCTACGCGTCCCAATTAATAATATCGTACGAGGCTGTGGAACAGGATGTCTTCAACACAAAAGCTCACGAAGAAGCAGAGGAAAGCTCTAGCTTTCCGTGACCAGAAGACCAAGGGGAAGACACGATCAAAGAACAATGTCATGGATCTGGAAGCTGATGGCCTACCTATCGTGGAGGAACAGAGCGAGGGTATTGAGGGTGGGGATCAAATGGAAGTGGTCCAGATTTATGGAGAGACAAAGAAGCGTAAGAGCAGCGAGAATGGCAGCATGGAGAAGAAAAAAGGCAGCTTGGGCGACCTGGTTGAGGAGCCTAAGGGTGAAAAGAGGAAGAGGGAGTCGACTATTCAGACACAGTCGGAAGGGATCAGGGAGTCACCACGAAAGAAGTCAAAGCGGGTGGCTGACGACGCTTTGGGGGATGATGCCATGGATGACGAGGCGGAAGAGCATCAAGTGAAAAGTCAGAACGCTGAAGATCACAAAGAGAGATATATACTGTTCGTTGGTATGTGTCGTATCCTGTGTGACTAGCGCACTCATGGAAAACCGTCTGTATTCAAAGGCAACCTCAAATATACCACAACCATCGAGGCCATCCGACAGCATTTCGCTTCCTGTAGTCCGTAGAACTTCCACCGCTCGCTACACTATAGCCTTGCTGATCTGTCATTCATCAGGCCCACCACCCACGATCCGCCTACTAACATCAAAGGCAACCCAAGGCAAACAAACGACAAAGTCCAAAGGGTGCGCATTCCTTGAATTCGCCACCCGCACAGCACTACAAAGAGGGCTCAAGTTACATCATTCCGAGTTGGATGGAAGAGTTGTCAATGTAGAATTAACCGTCGGTGGCGGTGGAAAGGGAGAGAATCGTGTAAAGCGACTTCAGGAGCGAAACCTGAAGCTCACGACGCAACGAGTAAGTTCATTATGAAATTGAGAACGATCGGGTTTAACGCCGCTGCAGAAAACACGACAGGAAAAACGGAGAAAGACAGAAGGTGACAACGCCAAGACGCCCTTAAACAGCACCGAGCGATACTCTAGCACCTCAGGGTCGAAACAGAAGCCAACGACCAAGAAAACTTGGACAGTTGGTGATGATGATCAAAGCAAATCGAATCGCTCTAAAAAGCGTGCTAGATTCTCTATGCCACAAGGAACCGGTGTAAATGCGATACCCATAGGATGAGACATTATCATGGCGGTCGTCGTATCCATGTCGTAGAGTATTGTACGTGAGCGAATATATTGTCCGTGATAAATAAAGATACCGTCCCCCCACCATGATCACTTGGAAACCAAGATAAAAACCAAAAACTGGAGAAAGCATGAGCTAGCGAATAGAGAAAGATAGGAGGCACTCAACGAATATAATCAATACGCCGAACACCTTGAGCATCAACCAGCGATTGCTCGAGATACTGGCGTAGTACTTGAGCAATTCTCTCTGAGCCCCGCTGACGTTGGTGGCAATATCCACCGTATCAGCATCAATCCGCTGTACTGTCTCACGCTGTTCCGCCACCATGTTTGCTAGTTGCGTGAAAATTTGACCGAGTTCCGCTATGGTAGTCTCTATGGATTCAATGGCAGTGGTACGTGATTGAATGTATGAGTCCTATGCAGAGATGAGCATCACTCCAGAAAAAGGTAGGCATGGGGGAGATAGACTGACTTGTTGTTCCACCAATTGCATCTGAGCGAATGCACCGCCGCCACCACCCTCTTCGGCGGAGTTGAGGTCCAACGCTAGAACATCACCATTGTGGACTTCACGACTCTTTCCCTTGGTATCATACCGACTGGGGCTACCATCACCCATCGGATCGTTCTGTGTCTTCCCGTATAGGAAGGACTCTGAAAAGTGGTGTCAGAAAAGAACAACAAGGACGCTTATTGAGCTTACTGGACGGTGCTTGGGTAGCAGCAGATGCGGTAGAGTACATGAATTGTTCCGTTCTGTCCTTGGACTCTTTCATATTCTACGGAACGGCGTTTGGAAAAGCCTGGGAATGCCGAAGTACCTATACACACCTGTGTTCGCACCTCCAGAACGTCCTTGAATGTCATGCTTGTATTAGCCAGCTTGCTCTGGAGAAGCATAACGACATTGTGGTTGTGTTCGTCAATTTGCTTGCCCTCGATCGACTGTGCGCCTTGAGCATTCCGTTGCTTGACATAGGTTTGGAGAGCAGCGATTTGCTTATTGATGTTGGCTATGTCATGCTTGATAATGAAAGTGAGCTCCTATAGAGTAAAATGAGCACAAAAGGCCATGACTTGGGATAGGGCATGCATACGCTGATCTCAACCGGTCTATCGTCGAACAGGGTTTTCCGTTTGGCCACTAAAGGGTTGTTGAGTGTCGAGGAAATGGGGCAGCAAGAATGAAGGAGTACATTGTGCAAGTTTGCTTAATTTAAGGGTAGTACTGCTTATTTCCTTTCCAATATCCGCGGCCATGCTAGAAAATTCGCTCCTGGAGGCTTTGCCGCTCTGGTGCAGGAGGCGTTGTTTGGAGGCAACCAGGTTGGACCTGCTCCTAATTGAGTCTATGCAAGCACGAAACTCATTTGTCCGATCTTGAAGAGGCATGGTTAAGGGAAAGAAAATGATAAGGATAGTGTGGGGATTGGGGGGGGGGTAAACCGTTACCAACGGTGATGAGACCAAGTTTTGGATGTTGTGCCTTGCAATTGGCCCTTGGGAAATGCTATGTAACGTGGCTCACGTGATTTGGCGCGTTATCTGAATCCACTTTACCTGGGGCGGATATTTATGAGTGCTCCCCTGGGCTTTATTAACCGGTCTTTCTCTTTCTTCCGCCAGTACTTGGTCTCTCCAACCACCACCCACCCACGGCCACGATATCATTCGCCTCTTGGCCTCTCCCAGAAAATGAGCACAACAAAGCCATTGCCACCCAGAGCACGGGTCCTGATATTTGGTGGTGGTAACTTTGGCTCTTGCCTAGCCTCCCACCTCGGCGACTCTCAGCATGATGTCTACATGTGGTGTCGGGAGGAGTCTGTTGTAAAGCACTTCAACACCCACCACCGCAATCCAGTATATCTTCGCGATCATAGCTTTCCAGAAAACATCACCGCAGTTGGCCCAGAGATGCCCAGTCAAGGATTCATGAACAGCATGGACGTCCTCTTGTTTGCTATCCCTACCCAGTTTTTACGGTATGTTCACGTATATGCTTGCCAACGTCCTGTACTTAATCTTGTTGGTTAGAGCCAACCTGTTAATTTTGCATCCTCAACTAGACATCAACCGCATGCCCCTTTTGATCTTCGTGAACAAGGGTATAGAGATCAGCACCAATGCTCTGACCCTTGAAATTATTGCAGATACCTGCGGGCCAGATGTTGCAAAAGCTGCTGCTTTTATTGTATGTTCTCCTTATCCGTCACATGCGGTAGTAAGAGCTGACACACGCTTCATTAGTCCGGGCCATCCTTTGCCAAGGAAAGTGCGTAATTCACCAAGAAAAATTCAGGGATCACTGACAGTCGATCCAAAGTTGTTGAACGACAGCCTACATCAGTTTCTGTTGCTTCTTTCACCGAAGCAGAGGCAAAAAAGGCAACCGATCTGTTCCATCAGCCTCATTTTCGTTGGTATGCAATTGCAGCATGTTCGCTCGGTTATGAAGAATTGCTTATATTGGTGTGACAGTTACACCGGAGGAGATCCCATCGGTATTGAATTGTCAGGTGCCCTGAAAAACGTCTACGCCATTGCTGCAGGCATGACAGATGGCCTCGGGTACGAAAATAACACCAGAGCAAGTGGGTATCCCTTGAAGCTGTTTAAAGGTCGAACTTACAAAGGAACACCCGCAGTGATCATCACACGAGGTCTTGCAGAGATGACCTGCATAGGGACGGCCTATGGTGCATCACCCTTGACATTTTTAGGTCTGGCTGGGGTCGGCGATCTTTTCTTGACCTGCAGCTCCCCCAACAGTAGAAATTACACTGTCGGTTACAGACTAGGAAAGCGGGAATCTCTCGATACCATTATTAAGACTTTGGGAAGCGTTGCAGAAGGTGTCTCCACCGCAAAAGGTGTGAAAATGATCATAGACGACCTCGGAGTGCATGCTCCTATCGCGACTAGTGTGAGTGTAAAATCAGTAAATATCCTGCCTTTTTGACCCCAACTGTGGAACCTGCTAGATTTATGAGGTTTTGTATGAAGGTGAGCGAGGATGAACCCGATGTGAGATGTATGCTCAGAGTCTACACTGGCAGGCAAGGATATAATCACAGCTATGCGTGACTTGATGGCCCTTCCACCTTCCCGGGAATTGGAACTGCCTCCAACTGCCGGCGCACCTGCGAAAAAGCTGATGGCCAAACTGGGGTTGGCAGTCAACACGCCGAGATTGGGGCAGAAATTCATGACTGAATGGGCTCGACAAGCCGAAGAATCAGGATAAGTTTTCACGCAGGATTGAGACTAGACTGTTAGAATGATGACTAGATCGTATTCTATTGGAGTACATAATACGCATTGTTGATACCGCTGGACGGGGTGGTGATGGCATGGGTACGTCAGCAGGCGTGGTCGGAGATAAGTATGATGGAAAGGCTGCTTACTAAGAGGGCTTACACCCGCAGATCGATCTCGAGCATCCGAGTGTTGTGGACAAATTTTCAGAATTTTTTAAAAATTTCCGAAAGTTCCGGTTTCAACAGATTTTTTGCGCACAATTCCCTTGAGCCTTCTCAACTCTGCTGGTCGTCCTTGTCTGACCCAACCCATCTTGCCTTCCTCCATCACCTCCACAGCCTCATCCCCTTTGTCTGAACGATCCAAATGGTTTCTGCTCTATGGAAGGCTTGTTCTGAGGGTAACCTCGAAACTGTTAATGAGATACTCAAGGACGCCACCCTCCTTGACCTTGAAGTAAAAGGTTGGTCCGTTCTCCGTTTGTCGGGCCCTCCATTCCATCAATGTCTTATCATTTTCCATTTACTTCCTCGCGTCAAAGATCCTTCGGGCATCACACCTCTTATCGAAGCAATCAAGAATGGCTACACAGAAATAGTACTCACATTGTTGGACAAGGGTGCGCACCGACTGCTCCGTCTTCCCTATATGTCTGCTGACTCATATAACTGACTATCTAGGTGCCGATCCTACTGCTGGTACTAATGAAGCTCGTCCTGAACAATTCACGACTGATCCCGCCATCCTGGAATTGCTCGAATCGGCGCGTAGCAAAATCACCTCTAATGGATTACCTGCTCCAGAATCTGCGTATCCCATCGATTTTGCAAATCCCGACAATTCCTTTTATGCCCCTCCGCCTCCACCTCCCGGAGCGTACCCGTACTACCCTACATTGAACGCTCCTCCACCGATGCCTGAAGGTGCAATGTACTATCCTCCCCCTTCTGGCGCTCCTCGTTCACCCAGCGGGGAGCAATCTCCAGGAGGGATTGGGCATTTGCCACCTCCAGAGATCGCAAGATTCATCCCTTGCAGGTATTATCCTGCTTGTCGCTACGGTCCATCTTGCATTTTTGCCCACCCGCAGGCACCTTATTACCAGGGTCCGCTCCCCCCTCCAGCTCAATATGGCCCTCCTTACGAATCTATGCCTCAACCACCTTACGCTCAAGGTTATTACCCACCCCCACCCCCTGCCTTCCACTCTCCCAATGGTGTACATCCGATGAATCCTCTGTCACCACCTCCCCCGCCTATGGCTCATGCGCGTTCTGCGTCAGAAATAGTCTCACCGGCTCAGCCACCCTATCCACCAAATGGCGCACCTTACGGACCCCTCTCACCCAATGGTTATCCTCATCCCCCACACATGGCACCACCTGCTCCTGCTCCGGGACCAATGCCACCTATTCACCATACCTCTGTTGCTCCTCCCAATGGCCCTCAATCTCCAACTACAATGTATCAAAATACGACTGCACTATTCCCTGTACACGCAGATCCTGTAGGCCAGTACCCTACGCAAGTCCCCAATCCATCTGTGAAATACTCTGAGAATGGTGTTCCTAAATCGCCCCTCAATCCCTTACCTGATAACAATAATGTAGCACATGTCAATCCTCGTGAAAATGCCCATCACCGTCGCGGAACAGGTCGCCGTACATCCTTCCCAGGACGCAAACCACCTTGTTTCTTTTTCCCCTCCGGCCGCTGCAAGAATGGGTACGTAGTCATCAAGATCTCCATTGCAGGTTGATCTAATTAAACACAGAGACGACTGTCGGTTCCCTCACGTCCTACCGGCTGAAGGGACTGGTCCCCACAATGGACCGTTATATAATGGCAGGGGTACCGGTCCACGCCCACGAAATGGTTTTGGCAATTTAGAAGATAAATTCGCTGCCATGTCCGTTCGAGATGTACGTACTGTACTTTTATTCCGTCGTGGCTCAGGCGGTGACACTGTTTTTATAGGAAAACTCACGTCCGCAGAACGCTGGAGATGAAAGTAATTACCACCAGCCCCATGATCAAGGGAATCGTCCTCGGTATTTCCAAGGGACGAGGCACAACCAAATGGTCAATGGGATGAGAAACGACAAGAAGATTGCACCCATCAAGCAACGAGTTCCAAATGCGGACGAATTCCCTGTTCTAGGTGGTAGTACAACGCCTCCCATTCGCAGCCCTGGAGCAAGTGGAATGTTGCTGAATGGAAATGGTCCTACTGCGGCTCAGGTTTTGCAAGCTCCCCCTCCCAAAAAGGATAGCATGAAAGATGCACGTGACTCTCCAGCTGAATCCGTACGCTCGGCTTCTTCAAAGGTACTTCCTCGTCACTTATCACTTCTTCATCGGGTTGGAAGTTTTTTATCTGATGTAAATTTTATACAGGAGCTTAAATCCGAATTGAGTGGTGCATCCGATTCACTCAGTGCTTCAGATACCCCGGTCACGAACGGGAAGATGCCTTTATCGTTCGCCAAAATCGCCACAGCGGCTGTTCCGGACGCCTCGAAGGAGGTATCTGTCTCCGCCTGAAAAATCCTCAACGAGGATATCATGTACCTTCCATCATGTACTCACGTTTTCACGAACACCGACCTTTTCATTGCTTTCTCTGGTCCTCACAATTATTGCCTTTTCCCCATTGTTTCTGCTCCACAGGTCTTAACACTGGTTCTATGTTTACATGCTGATACGCACATCCCTCACGACGAACACCGCCATCATTGCATCATTTTTCGTTCCCTCCGTTCTAGTATTACTATCTACCAACTTTCCTCTCATTATACATGCCTGCATGTAGGTTGGGGCCTACACCTTCCTACCAACCATATCCTCGTCCAGGTATGTTTCAGCTTCTTCGTGTGTTTCTGTTGGCATCCCTGTCTATCTCGTCCCTGTTGTCCCACATTGTTTTCTATCCCTTATCAGTATTAGATTTATCCAGCACGCTATGCGCATACATTCAGGTATACATCTCCCACCTCGTTCCACATCCCCATACATAGCCATAAAAGCAAACATTTACCATCACTGTCACTGTCATTGTGACACATATACCGACGTTAGTCCCTTAATCAAAATGGGCTGTGATTCCGAGCGAATCATCCCGCATCCACGTATTTATGTTACGAAGCTCCACACCCTCAGCGTCCGTCACTTCACCAATTCTCCAGGCGGGACATTGTTCGCTATTCAGTGCCTCTAATGCTTTGTCCGCATTACTTGCACTAACGATGACGACCATCCCGATCCCATTGTTGAAAGTCCGGGCCATCTCTAATGGTGCAATGTTTCCGTGCTTCATCAAAAACTTGAAAACAGGGGGTAATTGCCATGTTGATGCGTCAATCCAGCATCCAAGACCTTTAGGTAGGACTCGAGGGATATTCTCAATAAATCCTCCGCCGGTGATATGAGACATGCCCTTGATGAGGCCCGCTTTGGCGACGGGTAGGACTTGTGAGGTGTATATCCGCGTTGGTTCCAACAATTTTCGCCCAAGGGTCGTGGTATTGTCCCATGGACACGTGGAGGAATAAGTATGTCCCGATATCCCTACAACCTTGCGAATGAGAGAGAACCCATTGGAGTGGGCCCCTGACGAAGCCAGCCCCAATATGATATCGCCCGTTTGGATATCCGGGCGGGGCAGGAGCTGATCACGTTCAACTGCTCCGACAGCAAATCCTGCCAAATCATAATCACCTGAATGGCCAAAAGGAACGTCGGAAATTGTCAGAAATTTTTCTTGATGAATACAGAACATTCCATGAGGTATTCGAACCTGATTGGTACATCCCTGGCATCTCTGCTGTTTCCCCACCAATGAGCGCGCACCCTGCTCGTCGGCATCCTTCTGCGATACCCTTGATGACTTTGGTAGCCACGCTTACGTCTAGCTTGCTGCACGCGTAGTAGTCCAAGAAATAGAGTGGCTCTGCCCCTTGCACCAAGAGATCATTCGCTGACATGGCCACAAGGTCGATACCTACTGCTCTTTTAGCTAAATGGAGATAAGGACCAAAGATACTACATACCAACATAATCATGTACTCTGGCATCAACAGCTACACGTAGTTTAGTGCCGACACCGTCGGTGCCGCTGACGAGAACAGGATCCTTGTACCCCGTGGCTCTGAGGTCAAACACACCCCCAAAACCACCAAGCTCGGCGTCTGCGCCAGTCCTGCGGGTAGTGCGAACAAATGGCTTGATTGCTTCTACCAGCGCATTGCCTGCGTCGACTGACACGCCGGCTTGTTCATATGTCAGTCCAGATTGGGCGCTTTCCGCCGCTGACAACGCACTGCATCGCAATGGGCATAACTCCTTTTAGCATGATAAACCCATAAATAGACTTACCGATGTGCGATGTCCTTGCGAAATATTTTACCTGCGAAGGAGACAGTATCAACACCTGCATATGCCGCCCGAAGTGCGCCCTTCAGGGTCGATCCGTATGCGGTAACTGCCAATACGCGACCACCTGAGGTAATAAGTTGATCGCCAGATCGAGAAGTTCCAGCATGAAATACCACAACACCTAGGGGCATAGCTTATTAAATGAAGGGCAGATCTGCACTTATAATCCACAGACCCTCGGGTGTCGGTCCAAATGTGATGGGCTTTCCCTTCTCGTAAGAGCCTGGATAGCCTTGTGCGGCCAGCACTACAGAAATTGCGTAACCTGGTCGTATTTTGACGTCCACAGAATCGAGGCGATGTTCAACGCACGCCTGTTAGAATTAAAAAGCAGTACGCAGAAACGGCGGGACTATTCTCACGAGCATGATTTCTACCAGATCGACATCGGTGTCCAGCAGCAGCATGAGGGCTTCTGTCTCTGGATCACCGAATCTGATATTGTACTCAAGGACCTTAGGGCCAGATTCCGTGAGCATAAATCCGACAAACAACAACCCAAGGAAAGGGAACCCTGATGAATTTGTGAGAGAACAGGTGGAGGACGACAAATTGATTGCTCGAACCATCCTTACGCATCCCGTCAATGGTGGGTCTTAGGCTCTCCTTCATTATACGTTCCATTATCTGGGGTGTAGCGACGGGTGTGGGTGCATAGGCGCCCATCCCACCCGTGTTTAGTCCAGTATCACCCTCACCCACCCGTTTATGGTCCTGGGCAGCGGGGAGTGGAATGATGGTATAGCCATCAGAGAGTGCTAGAACGGAGATCTCTGGACCGCTTAAGAGCTCTTCAATGACAACTTCATTGCCTTGAGAGTAAGCAGTATTAGCCACGACCATGGGCTGAAGGAAGCAGAAAGGTATACCGGCGTCGCCAAATATGCGGTTGACCATAATATCCTTGATTCCTTGTATTGCCTCGTCGGTTGACTGTGGAATAAGGACACCCTTCCCTGCTGCAAGGCCACTGGCCTTGAGCACCACCGGATGTCTGCATGTATGGACATAGTTGATAGCATCTTCAACTTGTGACGAAGAGAATATACGGAATTTTGCAGTCGGGATGGAATGACGCGCCATAAAATCTTTGGCAAATGCCTTAGAGCCTTCCATTCTTGCTGCAAGCTGACTTGGACCGAATACAGGAATGGCAACTAGATATAGATGTAATCCCAACTAACCGGAGGAAATCACTATCCCCACCTTTTTGGAAGTGGGAATGTACGCCATCGACCAGGGGTTGTTCTGGCCCAGGTACAACGAGGTTGATCTAGCCAATGTTGCTAGTGTAGAAATCCGCAAATGAAAATAAAGAACAATTCAGACCTTTTGTTGGAGAGCGAACTCGACCAAAGCAGGAAAATCGGTTACTGAGATGTTGACATTGGAAGTCTTCGGGAGTGAAGCTGTGCCTCCATTCCCTGGAGCAACGTAGAGATGCTCGAGAAGAGGGGACTTTGAAATCCTCCAGGCGAGTGCGTGTTCTCTGCCACCGTTTCCTAAGAGGAGAATGCGAAGCGACATCGAGATTAGATTTGAGAAATAAAAATATTTGGCTGATCAGATGTATTGCCTAATCTGGAAATGTCAAGATCATTTGCGCCGAATCAGCCAGTGTAGTGTTTGCATGTCCTTGTGAAGACAAACAGAGGACAATGTGGCTGACCATGAGTGCATGCTGGAAGCGGCGCCGTTGCATCTGGTAGTCAAAGTTGGGAGTTTACAGCAATACATTATGGACCATATTTTATGAGGCGATATTCATGTGTCGGAGCTAAAGCGAGGCCGAGCTGCCTCGAGGAGTGAACAAATGTTGAAGAAAGTTCACGTGGGGAGCATACTAGACTGTCTGGCCGGTCAGGCCAGCGCCTATCGCCCAGTCTACATAGCCTCCTTCTGTCCTCCTCTTTGGAGGATCCTGTTCGATCGTCATGTCCAGCTTGAATGATTCATTTTCACAGCCTTCTTTACCAAAGGTCCGTCGCCTATGCTTCTCCCCGGATTGCCTTTTTAGTAATGTTTATTCTCCTTCAAGTTGGCCACAGACCAAGTTTTCCACGACCTCAACAGGATCACCTCTGACGACAAGCCATTTCGACGATATCGATACGAATCAATAACAGGAATATTTTCCAAACGCAAATTTGCCAGCGGTACTTTTATTTGGTCTATCAAGCAATCCACTGCCGCGGCGCCTCCTGTTCAACCACAATCTCTAGACGACTCCCTGTCTCAAACTACTTCGCTGGATCCCAATTCTCATCTCTCACCTTTGGAGCGGAATGACGAACAGAGAGAGGTGGAAAGAGTCGATGGGACAGCGGAGAAGCCAAATCGGGGACTTCAAACGAACTCACCACGCTCCATTATCCCAGATACATTGAAGGAAGTGCCAACTTGGTATAACAAGAACACATGGGCGTCAGCTCCCTTGCCTTCCCTCTCCATGAGGTACCAAATTCACAATCCAGTTGGCCCTCGCTGGTATAGCAATCATCATCTTATACCCCCATCCCTCCGCCATCCCTCCGCCCGACCTCCCTCAATTTTTTCTCCGTCATTTCCCCCCATGTCCACCGCTACCCTTCGCGAGCATTCAGAGGATTCCACGCATTTATCCATGCTCAGTCGCACTCCTTCCAACACACCACTCCCTACTCCTAGCTCTACCCAGCCTGGTCCCTTTGATTCCGCTGGCAGGCCAAGGTCGCGTAAAACTTCCCAAACTGCTCATGATGATGTCGATTTGCTTGATGCTACCGACCCATCGGGCACTAATTGGCATCACCAGTCCCCATATGACTGTGGTTTAGTCTCTTCAGACAAGCATGAGGTATCTTCTATCTACCACTATCTATTAGCCTAATAATAATTGCACTGTCACCCTTTGCAGCTACTAACCCGCCCTCGTAGACTAAGTACCACCAATCTTCAGACAAAAAGGAAGCCTGCACCTTCGCCTCTCTCTCAATCCACTTCTGCCACACATTTACCATCTCATGCCAGCTATTCCATTCAAGCTCCTCGTAAGTTGAGCAAACGAAGAACGCCCCTTTCAGGAGGACTATTCGGCCAGTCTCATGACAGATTAACAACATCCGCTCCAGCAACACCGGTGGATGGTAACAGTATCATTCCTGGGCCTCCACCTCAAAATGCTCTTACAAGGCAAACATCGGCTGAGCCAGCCTCTTCTCAATCACAGACATCGAAGAGGGAGAGACGAGGAAGTTTTTTAACTCGATTGGCCAAAAAATTCAGTTTGATTCGCAGCTCCCCGAATGAGCCTGAAGTGGTTTCCGCTGAGATGGAATGGCAACAAAGCAACTATAGCAACCCTAGTGGTGAAGTAAATGTCCACGGTTATAGCCATGGTCATAACTACGATGCAGCCCCCCCACCGGCTCATCCCTCACCTTCAAAGGCCCCTATAGAACCTCCCAGGCATACACCGCCCACCAGTGATGAGCCCACCACCACATCCGGGAAAGATCGCAATTATGAGGCTGATAAAGCTTCCGCCATTTCTATCGAGGCACCGTACTCGATCGGGAAATTGAAAGTCGCTAATCCTGATGTACCCACACCTGAGCAAAACTCTCCCCATCCCAGCGAGGCTCCGTCACCACCAGAGAGATCTAACTGGCCTGCGCATGAACGACATCCCTCGGTCATTTCTGCAATACCAACAAACCCCCCTACCCAACTTTTATCGCCGTTGTCCACCGTGGGTGGCCTGCCGGAGAGTTTAATAGGGAGTAGGATCTTCACGGCAGCGCCAGACTCATCGTTGCAACGCCCTTTGTCGCACTCTCGTCTTGACTCATCCTCTAGAGCAGCACCTTCTCCCACAGATGATAGCATGCCTCTAACACGCGAGTCATCTGAAAGAGAATGGGCTCCATCGAGACCTACTTCACATCGGGAAGACCGTATGGACAACAAGCCACTGCCACGTGTGGAGGGCGGTGAAACTTCTCTGCGGCTATCTTTTGGGCCCAAGGAAACAGCACCATCAAAAGCTGTACCCTCTCGAGCTGATCCACCAGTTTCAGGGAAACGAATTTCAGGTGATTTGGAGCCCAAATTGGCACATCCACCCGGCCAGAAGGAAGCAGTGGCTACATCATCCCGACGCGGAGAATCTTCCCCGCAAAAGAGTGCTGCACGAGGAGAAGAAGTATCAAAAATCACTTACATGCCATCCACGAATGGCTCGTCGGGTGTCAAGGATGGTGATTTCACTTCTTCTGCGCTTGCATCGCTTACTCCCTGGTGGTCAAACTTTGCCTCTCCCCCTCCGCTCCCAAGTAAATCGCCTGCAACTCGTGACAAGCGCATCTCCTCCACAGCCCGTACCTCATCCTACCTCACAGCGCCCACCCCTGTTACAACCCGTCCGACATCCTCACAGGATCGCCACATCACACCCAAGCATGAGGCTCCTACTCCAACTGTTGATCAATCCCCATTATCTATTTCCTCGCTCCTTGTAAACCCACCAACGCCCTATATACCTTCAGATAGACAAATATCAACGACTCCAGAGCCTAATCCCCCTACCGTGCCTCCTAAGTCACCTCGACTTCCGAAGCATCTTCGACGTGAATCCATATCACAACGAAGCAGGCAGACTGAAACGTTCAGACTGATTCGAAGCTCTTCGGGGCGTGTTGACGCGTCAGGGGAGACCATCGTTGCGGCCGGCGAGCAATGGGAGGTCGTGGAATCTGTGGCAAATGCCAAGTCTAAGAATCGCAATTCCTTCAGACCACAAGAGGCGAGCAGTAGTAGTCGCAAAGAGGTATCTCAGCGCCCGGAGAAGTCAAACGAGAGCACCCCATCTCGCAACCACGAACACCGTGATAGGGCCCGCAGTGAGCGAAGTAGGCGGCAGGTCTCGGAACCTGGCTCAATACCAACGCCGGTGATGACTGCACAAACTTCACAGCCTCAGGCGAAACCAACGTCGCATAAGCGCGCTCCGTCGTTGGAACCCTCATCCTCTTCGAGGAATGACAAACACGGAAGGCAGGAAGAATCGAAGCATAGTCGCCGGGAGTCTAGCGACCATAAGAAGGGCTCCTCTGAGTCACGTAGGCGGCGTTCTCCACCTAATGGCCAGGTCAATGTTGTGCCTTTCAACGTCAATAAGCCGCAACCAGTCCCTCCTCCCACTGTAAATCCTGGGCCCACTCCACAACCAAGGCCACTTGAGCGTGCGCCATCTACGAATAGACCCACCTCAGAGCTCCCGTCAGCCGAGTTGAATGCTGTGCGTGCTAAGGAGGCCTGGGAGATGGAGCGTTTGTGGAAGGCAAAGACTATGTATGGAGTTGACCCCGACAATGCGCCAGCAGCGTATAGTGTCCCTTCCGAGAAGAGCAGCTCTGCAGGCAGAGAAAGTCATCACCACCATCACCATCATCAGCACGATCCAGGGCATCATGGATCAAGTCATACGTCTTTCACAGTTTCAGGAACTTTCCAGAAGCAACCACCACCATCGCAAATATACCATTCTATGCCACTTTCCCCACCACCCATTATCTATCAGGGCCCACCTTCCCATCCATCATCCCACCGATCGAGCACCCCTGCGGTACATCCTACACCTACCGGCCACCGCCATGGTCATAGCCATAGCCATAGCCACAGTCATCCAAGCGGTCACCGCCCTGTCATTGCTGTTGCGACCACCCCTAGCGCTGGTACAATCACGACATCTAGTCGTCCATATTCTACTGCTCGAACTCCGCTTAACCCCTTGCCTGAACCACCTCGCGAAGCCACTTACGAATTTCCGTCAAGATCTTCCAAACAATTCAGTGGTATAACTCTAGCCCACTGAATATGCTTCATGACATGCTCTTACTTGGGCTACATTATAATGTCGATTATGATTATGATTTTGATGACACTTATACCCACTTCTCTATACGACCGCCTCGCTCTATCATGCACCACGCCCTAGCTATATGCCGTTTCATTCCAGCCCCCTATTTCCGTGAACTTTGTGCATCTAGCAAGTCAATCCCATCAGCATTAGCATTTCGCTCTCCTATCAGCTTTACCCTATTCATGACTGCATCATCTCTTCTGGCTTTGCCATGTCGATGGACGTTTTACCGCTTTCAGACAACCTTGCATTTCTTTGCTGTACTTAATCTATACCGCCCTTTCTTTTCTTGGTTTCAAATCAGAAATTCAACTACAGCTGTCGCGTTCGCTTTCCATCGCGGTCAACCTATATATTGCCAAGTCCTCGTTCTAGCCCTTGCTCTTAGTGAAGGAGGCACGCGATTGGCGGGATATACTCTTCCGTCCATTCTTCAAATATATTTTGCAGATTTTTGTATACCTAGCATGTGACAATAAATCGAGATTGAAAGGGAGTATGTGTACACAAATAGACAAAATAGCGTTTTGCACTGAATTAACAAAGACAAGAAAAAGTGGTCGATTAGTGAATGAGGACAGCCACCTTCATGGTGAGGATGCTCGAGGATCAATAGGGAACTTGGTAGGTGGGTAATCATCCCACACCCGCTCTGCATCAAGGAACCTCCTCAATCGAGCGACCTGTGAGGAGAGATAAAGAACTATGATTTGCATCTCAATGTCAAGGTTTAGGCGGAGTAAACCTTCGCAGGTTTTAAGCGCTTGTGTCCTGGTAGTGACGAACATGTTTCCGGATAGCCCAAGTTCCTTGAGGCCATCTATGAGTTCGCTGAATTCCGCACACCAGGCGAGGACACCAAGCTGGGTAAAGCAATGTAAAAGAATGCAGCACCATGAATAAAAGCGTCACGTACCTGTCCATATTGCTTGTATTGGCCGTAGAGCACACTCGGAGCGGCTTGGAGCGCATATTCAAAGGCATCATTCTGGTCAATGACACCTGGGAGGGGGACATACGGTGCCGCAGCTGAGGGAGGCTGGGGCAGAAAAGGTGAGAAGTAAACAGAACGGCAATCGGCAATGGGAAGTGAAAGTACATACCTGCTGTCGCGGTGGAGCATCTTGAAACCACTGATAATTCGAATAATCGATCTCTCCTCCAAAATCTACAGTCTCGTTCGGTTTGGCATTGTAATCCATGGAGGTGACAGCGTAGATGTGAGCTAGTAAGTGGGGGTAGGATCCGAGGGTACTGCTGCAGGCAGAGGCGTTTTCGATGGAACAATAAGGTGTTGAGTGACAGCGAGAAGTTCAAGAATGCAAAAGCGATGGACGTTAGAGTCTATGCGATTAATGGTGCAGGCCTGGTTAATATGCAGAGAGTTAGGTCATAATCATTGATTAAGGAGAAGGTTCGTGCGAGTTTTCTGGTTCATGTACGTACATCCATTCTTGGCGGCAATATGCCAACACAGTATCCCTCTAATCCAGATGTGACATTTGGATATTCGCTCGTAGGGAGAAATCTAATGCTCATCGTCCCAGAACTGGACGAGGAGAAGGTCAAAAACGGGGCTATCGCACCTTGCTTCTCGTCCCGTTTGGAGTCCAATACTCTAGACTAGATGTGGGGATGATGCCTATGGCTAGTATACGCCGTGACTGTGGAACATTTCACCACTAATTTGAATACTCAGAATTTAGTGCCTGTTGCGTGCCATCGAAATGGTGGGAAACAGCACAGGTTGAGTAGACCGCGTTACTTAGTTCATTGCGATGTCTAGGTACATGGCTAGGTACTGCGGTCGACGGCATCGCACAGGATAGCAAACAAGAGAAAAGTCGCTCGGTAGAGCTAGGTGCTGGCGGATCATAATGGCATCCAATGAATTGCATCCTACAACTCTTTCGCATGCATCGCAGAGTGGAAGAGTATTCCCATGGTGTCAATAAATTCATTTTTCACTTATCGTCCGTTTGCACGAAGGGGTCCAAGGTGGTATCCATTATGCCGGCACCTAATAACGCGTCCGAGTCGTCCAACTGCGATAAGTCCTGAGCAGATTCTAGTTGCAGTCCATCTGGGCCTAAACCCGACATATCCAGAGAAAGAGTGTTGGGTTCAACCTTGTTGTCATCCTCGTCCCCCAGGCCAACACTTTGAGGGTTTATGGAAACGTCCAAGTCTTGTACTGGTTGTGAAGGTTTCGGGGAAGGTGCTTTTGAGTTGGCATCCAGAGTCGCTGCCCTCTCAGCTGTCTGAGTTTCCGTTTCGTCCTGTTCCATCTCTTCGTCACCCTCCTGGACTTCTGGTTCATCAGGCAAGGGAGCCAGGGGCTCATCCACTCCTCCCTCATCATCGCTAAATTGCTATGCCATTATGAGTATATATTGAATCTAATCTCGTTTCGGTTGCACGCACTTGCAGTTTTTCTGTTTTAGCCCATTTGTAAACCTTCACGTTGGATGTAGGTACGCCATCCGGAGTAACCCAAAGTTTCTCCCAACATGTTACGGGCTGCATCAGTTGACGCCGTGCAGCTTCAGTGGATGCCGCGCTGACGCCAATTCTTCGTCTTGTTGCCATGCTGCAGGCAACTTTGAATGAGAGTTGGCTTGTCCGCTCAACCCTGGGTCGGGGTTAGGGCTTGAATTTTTAGGGTAATCATGATTATGAGGGTGTCTGTATTATGACCCCTCTGACATTAAAGTACCTCTTAAAACCTTCTCAGCTTCACCAACAGACGCCTGGATCCTTCCAACACCAGCTTGTTAAGATTCAACAGTGGCAGGAGACTAGTATAGTATGTACAGGGTGACTTTCAACACCTGGGCCTGCTCCAGTGTCACCTGCATGTCCTTCATCGGATTCCTCAGCGTCTATGTCCACCTCCTCACCGCAGTTCATAAAGCTGCTGAAAGCCCAACTAGGTTGATGTGGTTGCATCTCTGTCCCACTGTCTAGCCTTCTTCCCCATCCGACTCGACAATACTGTGGCATTTCATTCAATTCGACACGTCACGCATCCGGAGGCCTCAAAATTTGACGTATTGTCACGCTTGTCCGGCGTCACGAGGGTGACTGTCGAAATTCCTGGACCAACATCAATGAATGACTGCCTTTCAAGCTCAAACTTCGGCGCTGTGGCCTGTTGAATCTGTCGAAATTGGCGGTGTGTCACGGCGGTCCCAATGGTGTGTCGAAAATTCTATTTCGCCAACTTGGTCACGGGTCACAGGCCGTGTCGAATTGAATGGAATGGGACGGTATCATCCTCTGTGATCACCAAATTCATCAGACACACCATCCTCTTCTAAATCGACTTCAGCACCTGGTTGGTGCTCTGTAGCCTCAGTCAAACCAGCGCCAAATTTACGCTTGCGCCTTTGTACCCGACTCGTTCCATCACGGGCTTGTTGGCGTACTTCCTTTTTGATGAGTGTGCGTTCCTGCCGCTTTCTGATGCCACTCGGTTTCGCTTCTTGGACTTGATGTTGTATTTTGATAGAAATGTGCCTTCGCGTTAAGGATCTTACAACCGGCGCCACAAGAATGCGCTTAGGGTCGCCTTGTTCTTCTACCGAGATCCGGTTTGGCATCACTTCCATACAAAAGCATTGAGCTCAGTAATAGCGAAGTTTTGTCTTTAGGTCCCTTTGCTGTCATCTTTTAAGGCGTCGACAACCATTTCCTGGAATAATGAGATGGTATTTGGTGTGTAAACGAGTATCTCCATTCTCTCATCCATTCATGGCTGTGTGCTTCGACATATCAAGACAACAAACGACAAACAAACCCTGAGCGCATCTTTGTGGACGCGCAAGGCTGAAAACGGGGGATTTTTTTTTCCGTTAAAGGCTCGAAATTGAAAGGCTTGTCAGATCAGAGCAATTGATGGTCATTATTTTTATCACTACTGTATCCCATCACTGACCCCCCTGCTTTCCGGCCATTCAAAAGACTGACCGTTCCGCCCGATCGACCTGGGGTCAGTCGGTCTCTATTATTACAGTCAGTGATAGTACTGGTTCCTTCATCAAAACTATTACCACATGAACCAATCAGGTAATCACGCAGTGATGTCGTGACACATTAAACTCTGCTCAGCCACAGCGTCTCCCAGATACTCCTAGAAAGCAACGCAATGTCTTCAGAGGCAAGAGTGTACATTAAGAATCAGTACCAATGACTCTATATCTGTACAACATAGCAAATGATTTCCGCGTCTGAGCAGTTCCCCCCGTTACCCTTTCAGCATCCCCGAAGCTTCTAAATCCCCGGGTTTGGGGCGTTGCAGCACACGAGATTCATAACTTGGATCGTTGGAGCTTCGGTCAGCGTGCCGGGTGGTATGCAGCTCAGCGGGTATTACGATGGATGGGAAACGCGACACGACATGCTGCTGCATTGCAATTCTCAGAAATCAATGTGAAACTCCGACACAGCGTAAGTCGGCGAGCGTGACAAGCGGCGCTTTCTCGTCTCTCCTCAAACCACATCTAGCAAATATAATATAATTTATGAGATATCAACAAGTCTGTTGTGAGATACTCGAGGTGTCCGAAAGGTGGGAGCTGGCCGAAGCTTGGGGTCATGATACTCATAATTTTGCATTCCAAAGACTATAAGACCTCTTCGGCCCACTGCCTAACATCTAAAGCGGTGAGCGTGCCCTCTCCGCGCTCCTATTGTACAAATGAGCGGAATCCAATGATAGATTAGCCAGGCAGGTTTACATACCACGTCCTTAGCGCTGCCCGCCGAGACCGTGACACTCTAAGTGGGGTTAAAGTTAAACACGATATTAATTGCCATTCGGTGCCATGAACTGACCGTGCTGTTGATCTTTGTTGGCGTTGGTAATGACAATGATGTGCGGAGCTGTTTCAGCTTCTTTTCCAATTCATCACATGTGCTATGCGCTGTTCAGTGAATGAATGATGGAGTGTGCTCGGGTACTAACTTATGTATGGACTGTGTTTCTTCCCTTCTCAATTGTAACTGTCGTGCCATCATCGTTTCCAGGTTTCCCCTGGCCTAGAGCAGGGCAAGGAAGTCAACAATCATTCATTATGTTGAGATGGCAGGAGGACCTGGACGGGTCGGAGATCATTAGCGGCAGCCAGTAGGTTTTGGCTCAGGACATTGATCCATTCTAAATGCTGAACCCATTCGGGCTGTACGTCAGAAGACGTTGGTGGAGGCTTCAAGAGGGCGCCTGTCAAGGCTGAATAACTCGCAAGTAGAGACCGTAGGACCGATCGAAGGGCAGGCCGCCTATCTGCATCATGGTATCAAATATTGCTCATTCTCCACAACGCTGGCCCAGACTGACCGACACTTGGATCATTGGAATACAACTGAGTACCGCCAGAGTCTGCCAAGGACAGAATCTTATCTTTCACCTAAAATGGGATTGAATCATCGTCACACAGGACACAGTACGCTGCGCACAAACCAACGATCCCCAAAGACTTCATAATATGGTTCTTCATCTTCAAGGATCCAGTCTACTCGGGGTTTCTCAAGTTGAACGAGAGGCCAATCGGGGATGTCAGTTTGGTCTGCAAGCAGCTCGTATTGGTTGGCATTTGAAGGATCATCTGAGCGCCGATGTAGAAGTTGGAGCTGATTAAGGTTATGGGAGGTGTATCTTGTGTAATGCGATGGAGGTGACGGGTATGGGTTTCTGAGCTCAGTATCTTCTTCATCCATGGTAGTACTAGCAGAGATCAGGGAGTGTCGTACAGTGTTTGATCGGTGTTTGCTACAGTCAAATTTGGAAGCCATTCAGACCGTTAAATGCCTTATCACCCGACACTTACACCTTCAGATATCCCAAACGGAGAGCAGTCGGGGGCATTTAAGAGGACATAGATATGATTTCTTAAGTTTATTGAGTCATGATACAAAAGATCCGAAAATTGCTGGCTCTTCCCTTCAAGCCACAGTTGCAACTGTCGGTGAAATGTAGCTGAGCGGTTGGTTTGTGGTTCTACTTGGAGCTGTACACCCTCCCGCGCCGCAGAACAGGTCCCTTACTTCCAGACTAGCTATTCAGTCACCATTAGTCAAGTTCCCCTGCATTGGCCATCAATATTTCATTATCCGCCCAACATATTCCAGAAAGACCCATTTTCACAAAAGTACTAAGATTTCTATTGATCTTCAGCCAAGGACTTGGCATTTTACATTCATAAAATACTATTGATAGAATAACAATCTCTACACCCTGAACGATGCCAACACACTGTATTTCACCGTTTCACGTCCCTCGGTGCAGAATTAAGTCCTCAGTTTGGTGTAGCATTGTTTGGTAGTGTAGCGTATACCGATCAAAATACTGCATGTATGTAATGAAATCTTGAGATCTTGAGATCCGCCGCGGTCTTAAGGTTCCACCAAGTTCCAGCCGACACTGATGCTAAACGATGCAATAAGGGCCCTTAAATATTTCTACAAGAACATACATTGCTCTTAGTTCACATCCCGCCAATGTCCGAATTCTTCACCAGCCTTGAGCCACTAGGCATTCCCGACAACCTCACTATCCCCCAATTCATCCTCAAAGGAGATGCCAGGGTAACGCGTCCTCAACGACCTGCCCATGTTCCCTGGTTTATTGAAGACGCTACAGGTCGTCCTATTTATTACGACGAGGTGCGCTAGTCAACCACGATTTTTTCATTGACAATCTCATTGATGAAGTCCAGGTCATGCGTCGTACTTCAGGAGTTGCTAATGCACTACACCTAAAATGGAAGATCAGTACGTCATGTCTACGCTGCTCCTTTGCCCTCTGCTGACAAGTCTCAAGGCAAGGACGACATTGGTATGTAGCTAGTTTCCTCAGGTACAATTGCTCATATCTCGTTGTAGTGTGTCTGTTCAGCCCCAACGACTGCGGTTCGTCTGTTGGCCTCATGCATAACGTGATACTTACTTGACTCGCACTTAAGACTACCCAATAGCTGTATGGGCAATTCATACATTGGGTGCCATTGTGACGTAGGAGCTTAATCTCTGTTTGGGGTTGTGCCATTGTTGACGTGATGTTGATTTAGACCCGCAAATCCGAGCTATACAGCCGAGGAACTGGACTATCAACTCGCAACAACGAAGGCAGCGTTGATTATATGCCACCATGCATGCCTGGCTACAGCACGTGTTGCTGCTCAATTGGCTGGAATGTCTGAAGATCGCATAGTGGTGCTAGGCAACTCATCTTCCATTCCCAAGACTTTCGCCGCCTTAGACCAACTTGTTGAGTTTGGGTCTAGTCAGCCAACAGCGTACACAGAAGTATCCTTACAGCCTGGGGAGGCGAAGCGAACTCTGGCCTTTCTTTCATTCTCGAGTGGAACCACAGGTACGGTTATTTGTGACCATCTGCGGGGCTATTTTAATCTTCCACCAGGGAAACCCAAAGTGTGTAGTGCAGACGAGCGAATCTAAAACAATCTAATATTTTCGTGACAAGGCCGTGTGCGTTACACACTACGGAGTGATGGCGAACGTACTGCAGAAGGTAGTCCATTACCACCTCAATGATCCTAAATGGCCAGACAAGCGTATGTTGCCTGGTGATATCGCCATTGGGGGTGAGTAGCAGATGGGTGGAAATAATGGGATTACTCATTCCTTTCTTCATAGTTCTTCCCTTTTTCCGTAAGTACATTGTACCGTGAAATGAACGCTATGGATTGACATTCATCTCCAGATATTTATGGCTTAGTCGTCAATGTAAGTGATTTCAATAAGGTGGCGGGTATTGTAGGCTGAAGGGAGTTTCGGAAGCTACATTATACCCTATTCTGTGGGGTATGTCCATCTGTCATTCTCCACCTCCTTTTATCAACACGGGGTCTAGATGTCAATAGTGGTTGTCCCCAAGTTCAACTTTACCGACTTCGTTCACAGTATCGCAAGGCATCGCATCACTCATCTTTAGTGTGTTTTTTTTTTTTTTTTTTTTTTTTGGCTGTTTTGCATGATGGAAGCTAATCTACGGAATCTGGGTAGTGTTGTCCCTCCACAAGTCGTTCTTATGTGTAAAGTATGTAGCTCCTGTTCACTTTACATGCACTGTACTCACAGTCTCTAAGCATCCTGCTGTTCAATCCCATAACTTCAGTCATGTCAAATACTGCATAAGTGGCGCAGCACCTTTGAGTGGGGAACTTACGAAGAGGATTATCCAAATCCTTCCTAACGCGACCATCGGGCAAGGATATGGTATGCTGCCAAACTTGAGTTTCTCACCGGAGAGAGTGGCTGATTCTCCCCGAGGTCTGACAGAGACCTCTACAACTATTTCCATGATTGGGCCTACTCAAAAATTGAGTCCAATTGGCAGTGCTGGAACGCTTATTCCTGGAATTAGTGCACGTGTTGTCAAATCCGATGGCACCGTTGCACGCGAGGGCGAAACAGGAGAATTGATTGTCAAAGGTCCAGCGATTGCGATAGGGTATTATAAAAACGAGGCAGCGTAAGTAACACAATTGAATTACCAGTGATTTTCTGTTGAATAGGACGCAGAACTAAATCCACCTTCGTCAACGGTTGGGTGCACACGGGTGATGAAGTGTACATTCAAGACAATGAAGTTTATGTTGTTGATCGCTTGAAGGTATTGCGATTTCCAGCATGCAACTGTTTGTCTTGACATACTATCAGGAAATCCTTAAAGTCAGGGGATTCCAAGTAGCCCCAGCAGAGTTGGAGGGTCACCTTTTGCTGCATCCAGATGTACATGACGCCTGTGTCGTTGGCATTCCAGACGAATACAGTGGCGAGCTTCCCAGGGCGTTTATCGTGGTTAACCCGAACACTTGGACGCGGATCTCTGGCAGCCTCCAAAGTCAAGAAAAACTCAAGGAGACTCTTAAAAAGGTACAGACAGCGCCATCACTCCTAAAAATGGAAACTCACAGCATGGCTTTAGCATGTTTCTGATAGCAAAGTTGCATACAAATGGCTCGCTGGTGGTGTCGAATTCATCGACGCAGTCCCGAAAAATCCATCGGGTAAGGTGGTATGTATATCTCTGTTCACTAGCTTAGACAGTAAAGCTGAACTTGATATACAGCTTCGACGCGTGCTTCGTGAACAGGCGAAACTACTGAAGAAGCCAGTGCAGGCGAAGCTTTGAGTTTACACCCGAAGACCTCGAAAAAGAGTCCCGAAGATTGCTAAGCAAAAGTCCCATGTCCAGCTTCTGAAGCGTTCACTGTTCTTTTCGCTTGGTTTCCTGTGGTTCTGTCGTGGTTCTGGTGTGAGCGTTGTATTTGTGCTGCGTGTTCGTATGATTGTCCCATGTTGTTTTGCATTCCCTGATGCTTTGTTTGTGTAATGGGTTTGTGTGGCTTGTCGGAGTTGTCGCTTTGCATCATATTCAAAGTCGTATCTGGTCTTTTTTGCAATATGTGTCTGAGGACTTTACAATTCCCTCCGATGTCAGCAGCCTGATGGACAATAACCAAACCCTTTTTCTGACTGAGTGCATATTCTTTGTGGTGAGTCCGGGTGCAAGTTTCCTAGGATAAGGGCCTAGACATCCGGCGGATGTCGTTGCCAGGATGGCGCCAAACGCCCTGACATGTCGTTTGCAACATCGCACGCGCAAAATCAGACAACAATCTCAACGCCCGTTTCGTATGGCACTAGATGGAGAAGACCAACCTCATCCACCTAGACAGAGATTTCTCAGATGTTGGAAGCCCCACGACAACACCCGTCGAGGACACGCTGTCGTCAACAGACGATACATGGTTACCAATTGGAAGAGGTTTGGTGACCCCTCTGATGCAGTACTGTGGCACCAACCTCTATACAGTCGTTCGTGCGGCAAGGCTGATCACCAGTCACGCACCTCCAGGCGAATGCACCCTGCAGTTTCGCCGGGAACGACATACACTACCCACAATTTGACTGGTACAGCGATGGGACATGTTGATCAGGAGTTTGTAGAGGAGATAACGTGCCTGCACATACTCTGCACACATTACCCTTTTCGTCCCCTGTCCCCTTAAACCAGGTTAATAACCGAACTGAACTTACATACCTTGAGGAGTCCTCTGGCAAGCTTAAGTGTGTCACGAAAGGCATGACGGCTATGATCATCGATCTCTGCAAGCGCAACAAGACCGAGGAAATCGAGAACCGTCGTGAGGCTGATGTTGAGGAGTACGCAATTCGTGGTATCTGAGCACTGGCTGTCGCACGCGAAGTTGATGGGACTGATCCTGAAGTTGAAGGCAATGGCTTCGAACTCATTGATCTCCTCGCTATCTTCAACCTCCTCGATCGAATGCCAGGCAAACGATCGAGGATACTCTCGCTTTCGGTGTCAAAGTCAAGGTGCTCACTGGTGATCAGCTTGCTGTTAACGCCAACTCGCGCTCACTGACGTTTGCTTCCCCCCTCGGGCTAATATTGCGTCATTCACGGCTTGCTCGCTCTAGCTCACACACCTATTATCTTGATAACTCCCGGTGCATGATATTTACCTAGAATGGGCAATTCAATTAATTAGTAATATGTACGAAAACCAGGTATTGCGGAAGAGAATTTGCATCGATCAAACCGTTCTGCATTTTATTTTATTTTCCAACTCTGATGTGTGTGGTTAAAAAGAGGTTGACTAGCGAGAGCTCATAATTATCAGGGCAACCTCAGTCGATTTCCTCTCGTACTGGGGTGAGCCACTCCTTTCTGGCATTGTCCATATCGTACTGATGACCTGTAGTCCATTTCTCATAGGTAGCTACCCCAATACAGGGGGTTTTCTATCATACTGAGTTCATTTCTCATTAAAAAAAGCCCTGGGATCAGGAGTTGCACGCAGCGCCCTACTAGGTTATATACCGTATGTGTTTAGTTTCTTGTCGTTAGTACCTTTGTTTGATCTTGTTGGAATCCAAGGCCATTGTCCTCTTCCAACCCGAGCATCCGAAATTCGCTTCTCTGAAAACTCTGTTCCATGGTTCGGCGGATAGCATCCCAGGTGCACCAACAAGTCTCGCGCCTTATGCGCGCAGACTTCATCAAGCAAGAACCAGTATGGTATAAATCTGTGCTCAGCTATCCACCTCTTCCACTCCCACCAAAAGCGCCTGCAGTGCGTACCGCCTACGACAAACTTCCGGCTCATCGTTCCGCTCGTGTTGGGTCCAAGAACAAGCCCCCGACGCCGAAACCGTTACCCATATACTATGTGGAAGATGATGTCAGACGGCAGTTCTTCCGTGATCACCCGTTCGAGGCTTTCCGACCCACCACACTCGTGGAAGGAAGAACCGTCTCCGACCAACACGCTGTGACAGGGAAAGCCTGGACGCGTCTCAGTCAGAGGGGCCGTAACCCAACACCGGACGAGTGAGTTTATTGATTCGCGACTCGCAAATGTTTCATTGATGTCATGCCTGCTTGCCAAATTAGTGCCATTAAATTTGCCGTGAACCTGTATGAACACCATTCCACTCCCCTTACTCAAGCCTACACAAAAGCAGTTGCTCAATTTAGAGCGCTGCGATCGGAACGTCATATTGCGACTACTTTTGCCGTCGTTGAAGCGGAAACCTTTGGTGCTGTCTACGCCAACTCTGAGATTGCACACGCCTTCGAGAAGGAGAAACGGCTGCTTTCGACTTGGGAAAGACGAGAAGAGATGGATGAGGGTGCAATGGCTGCCAAGAAACGGTGGAAGGCTATTGTGGAGAGGAATGACGGCAACATCCAGTGGTCTAAGGGTCAAGAATATGTTCGACTTTGGAAAGAGGGCGTTCGGCCAACATACTCTGCTGCCCTTACTGAGCCTGTCGTAACCCCTCCTTCTGCAGAGCAGATTGCTCAGAGTGTAGATTATATGCAGCTAAGGCGATAGACACACTGATTATTAGAATTGACGCTTAATCTATGCTAAATGGCCACAGCGTGATATATTGATTTATGAATTACACGGCTTACACGATGTTTACGACGAAGATGCTTTTATGCGGGCTTGTGCAGCCTGTGCAGCATTCATACCCATCCATGTCTTCTCAATCAACCCCAAGAGTTTTTGCATATCTGAGCTCCAATCATTCATAACATCCTCTGCATCACGCTTACGACGGAAATCGACGACACCGGCAGGGCGGTCGACCCTGGCCCATATAGTCCCATCCACAACTAGTCGGGACAAAGTCTCCTCCGTTTGCTTTGAAGATAGGTCAAGGAGGCTTGTTAGTCGTGTTATCGTAATGCGCGTGTAGTATTCAGCGACGACGCGAATATTCTAAACGGAATAAGCTACGAATTTGGATTAATCGGCCATTTACGCACATGCTCTACGACTCGTGTGTGAAGGTCTTCCCATCGTTTCTCAACGCTGAAAACCGGTGTTGTCCGAAGGAAAGCGCCATAGATAGCCTCAATCCCGGGCCATCTCATGAGTTCGCGGGTGACAAATGATTTTACGAGGTTGCTACGACACAGTTGAGTATTTTCACGAAATGACTTTGGGTGACGTACTAATGAAGGGTAAGTTTTTCTAAAGCTGGGTCCGTATAGATATGATGAAGCATATCCGACTGTTCGTTGCTGTGAGGGGCTAGTACGATATAGTAGACGATATGCTCCAAAGCCTGTGATTACAGATGAAGGGTGCAGATGAGAGGCGAAGAGGATGGCCACATACTGCTTTCCCATTGCCAGCTTCATCTTCCTTGATTGAAGGCGTCTCCCATATCTTGTGGTAATATTGTGCTACATCCAAATACGCGTTATGGTGAAGAGCATGCTGAATCATGAGGTCATAATACTTCAATTTGAGGTCCTGATGGTCGCGCGTCAGTGATTGAACTTCAAGCGTAAGGTATTGTCCTGCCTGATTCTCCTTCTCCTTCAGGAAGGATTCATTGATTTTTCTTCCTCCAACTCGGACCTTCACCCATTCCGCCTCACCCCCTCCCAATGTATCCTTTCCTGCTTTACCAGCTGCCGCGTCCTTTTGTCGGGCGACAGCTATCAGCAGCCTCATTTGCTCCAGAATGAATTCGGTCTTCTCCTTTCGTTCCATGGACGAATAAGTCTCTACTTGAAGCTCTGAGAGTAGATCAGAAGCGCGTTGTAGGTGCTCATCATTGGAAGGCTCTTTATTCTCTGACGAAGCAAGGCGTTCATAATAATGAGACAAGAGTAATGTGACTCGTGCTCGTGGCGTTTCCAAGAAGATCTGAGTAGATGCGTCGATAAATCATAGAAACAGGATTGAATGATCATACTTTGCCTTCTGTGACCCCTCTTAGTGTTTCCACTAGCTCAAGCCATCGAGGAATACCATCCTGTTGCTTAATCGTGTCAAGCCAGCTCATTGATAGTTCGACCATTGTTTGGATAGCCCCCTTCAATTGACCATGCTTCTTACTCAGTAGTGTTATACTTGAGTTGAGAAGGTCGTGATCACGAGCATCGTAGGCATGTTGTGCAATCGCTTTGACAAGGCGAGTGGTCGAGGATAGGTCTGCTGCCTGTATTGCGTATTAGATGATACTCTTGTCAGTAGGGACTGTAAACTTGCATTTCTAGCCTGTTTCTCAAGCGCGAATAGTTTGTCCAATCCTTCCTGTAGCTTCCCTGCCTGGCGACACCATGAGCAATCCTTATCACAACACCACAACCACTTACCTTGATCACAGCCTCCACTTCGGGTAGTAGTGCATCTACTTCCTTTGTGTAATCCTTCTCTTGCTTCTTGTTATCGGCCATACTGTACTGAGTTGAGACTGTAAATGTGAATGTGTATGTAATGACGCGTCGCGGCGTTGTTGGTAATTGTTTGGGATCATTGAACCACTCGATATTCCATTTACCGCTGATAACGTTTCCTGCTTAAGGTTCTACTCCGAGTTGTTTATGCATCCAATGAGGGTTTAAGCATATCATTCTAGTAATGAGTGGGTACATAATATCCTGTGGTTTAACATGCAAAAAGTGAGTACCGTCCTAAAGTGCAATGCAATGCAATGGGACCATATATCATAACGTGAACCAACCATAACAATGCATAACGAGAAGGATAAGTGTCAACGGGCTTCGATAGGGTCTAGCGGGATAGTTTCCAGGGGCTCGGTACCCTGCATGGAATCCATCAAAGCCGTGATATCAGAGGTAGTTGGCGGTGTAATGAAGGCAGGTGGCTTAGTGGTGACGATAGTGTTGACGACAGACTCGGTGGTCTGCCTGTCACGGAACGATCCGAGTACGAATGCAAGATTAGGGAAGGGGATCTTTAGACGAATGGTTGTAATAAGTAAACTCCAGTACCACGAGAGCAGACCTAGAAGTGTAGGAAGAAGGGATGAACGTGGAAGCATTCCATTCGGAGTCAAGACCTTTTTAATGTGTTCGCTCGAGATAACAGATGCGCGAGGAGCTGGACAAGCGTCAATGCCTTGGCCTACAGTGGTTGCGATAGTGTGGATACTAGTATGGCAAGTCGGTGGGGTGGCATCAATGGCGGTCGATCGACAGACTGGTAATGCTTCAATGGAGCGATTGACATGCGCTGGAGTAGACTGAATGCCTGCGTTCGTGGTACGAGGGACAGCGGTAATACCACAAGAAGCCATTCTAGGGGTTGCATCTACGCCCTTGTCGACTAACACTCGCCTTGGGACTGTGAAAGGTTTTGACAGCGTCTGCCTCTCAGTCAAGCGCATGCCTTGCAGGTGGGGCAGGGTCTCGGAGACGCTTTGCCAACCCCTGGCGTGCGCATCGTTGAACCCAGGGCGATTTTTTTCGGAAAACCATTTGAGGGTTTCAAGGTAGGGAGTGAGGTGGCTGATCAAGATGGATGCATGTAATGGATCGCTAATCCATGAATTCCCTACATGTAGGCGTTGCAACGATGGTGATGAAACGGCCCTACTTGAAAGGACTTCGGGACCCCCACCTTTTGCGTTAAGAACAATTGCAAGTGTGTGCAGCTGACGACAATTGCGCAATAGTATTGCAAGTGAATCTAGGGATAGCTGAGGTGGTTTGCTAGGGTTCGGGAATCGCGAAAATGGGCACAAGCGTAGGATTTCCAGATTCGGACAAGCTTTTGAGATGTGGTCGATGTCGGTATCGAGGAAGATGGGGGAGTCGGGAAGGTCAATTTCAAGCCGTGCAAGGTATGGCAGGGAGGAAAAGTGTTCAAGGGATAGTCGTGATGGTGCAGAATCCATTTTTTGTGTCGGCCCATATAATCGTGACGGGTCTGAACCCGTAATTCGAAGGGACTGGAGTGATTCTCCGAATCGTTCGCATATAATGGCCGAGAGGTCATGCCAGTCCGCATTTTCTGGAGGATCCTCGACCACCAGCTCTAATTGAGTAAGTGGGCTTGCTATACGCCACAAAAATTCTGTTACAGTATCAGCAGCGCCAGTAAGATGAACCCTGCGTAGCTGCGTGAAGGAACCCTTGGAAATGTGGTCTCCTTTCAAACGAAGAGCCGATTTCCGGTGGGGATAAAAGTCCAAGTCATCGTCATCGGAAAACACGCCGCTGTCCGTTGTTCCAGCGGAGACGGGTGTCGAAGCGCCAGACCGGATACGCAACTCCTCAAAAAAGCCTTCAACAGCAATTGGAGACCGACCAGAGAGGTCAAGTTGTAAGCTTTTCAAGGTCGATAACGAGCCAGTCCACCGACCAACACTTGCCGATAGGGCACCCGGTGCTACCAGCATAATGCTTTCCAAGCTAAGTTGGTTCGCAAATATCTCAGTGAAAGTCGAAGGTAAGGTAGTAGGGGAGGCGAATGAAAAAGAAGTGAGAGTGGTACGGGATGCAATATCAGAAAGGAAGCGAGGGAGATGTGGGAAGCGTGTGCCAATTTGGATGCTGATGACACGTATGTCAGGTCCTAAAAACATGGCGCAACGTTCCAACCCAGTAAGGGTGTCAGCCTTCCAATGCAATTCGACCAGGTGGGAGAGCAAGTTAATGCGGGGACGACAATCATCCAGGTGGCGGAAGACAGTTGACGCGACAGTATTGGAACCTTCGTCGTACGCAATACTGCGAACTTTCCCGCTGTATTTCAATACTTTTTTCCAGTCTCCTTCCGCGGGAGGCTTAACCTTTGAGACGGAAGAATCTTTGGTTAGATTATTTGTGCCCTAAAGAGGAATTTTGCTCACCAAACCAATACCAGATCTGTGGGTCTTTTTCAAAAGGTGGTTCGGGAATAGTCCGATCAATGGCGCAAAAGAGTCCAGTTCACGCCAGAGGACGTTGAGAGCGGGTTCAGCCACCGCGCGACAAGTGCGTGCGAGTCTAGATAGTGCGCGTTTGCCATTTGGAGACTCGAGGACGGTCTCGAGCACCTTCTTGGCAACTTCTGTATCTTGTAAAAGCAAGGAAAACATGCTGCTCTTCAGGCGTTCCTCCTTAGGGATAGCGGATGTTCCGTAGTACGAAATGGTTCTTGAAAGTAATTCGGCGGCTAAAGCGAAGGACTTTGCCTTGAGTGGTAAAGGTAAAGGAAAGAGGTCTGTTTCAGGAGCAGGAGGGCTTTAAAAACTTGGTTGTGCGTGCTGCGCGGCATCCACGCATCGGAGAGGCAACTAAAGGGAGGCTGCCATGCGTTCATTCAGTTGTTATTCAGTTGAATGATGCCCTAATTGATGTACATAAACTGCACTTGATAAATGGCAGGTGTAGGGCTACAACACGCCTTGAGTGCGAGGCTGCGGCGGCGGAAGGAGTTTGGAGTGTGGAGTTACATTCTTTAGGTGGAGTTTGTAACCCAAAGCGTTGATTTGAGAACAGCCACCATAGATTTGGGACATTTTTGCAACTAAATGAATCCTGCCTTGTCCGTGAAATTCATACACGTGTTGAATGGGGTGCATGGTTGGAAGGGTCCTTGATGATATGTGTTATAATGCTGGATGCGGTGAAAGATGTCGCGCCGAATAGGATATACAAAAGGAGAATGCAAGCGACAACTATAATTCCCCCACTGCCCACGGAACTGGCTCTCCCTCCCAATCTTGCTCTTCCTCTGTCAAGGAGCGCCCACCATCGCCTTCACCAATGTCCCATATCTCGCCACCCCTTGAAGGATCATAATAACCAAATCTCCGACCGTATATAAGACCCTCCGCAACCTTTTCCTCGTCCAAGTTATGGGGAGCCTGAGGCTCTCCAGATTGCAAATCCAAGACGTGCAACAGTTTTTCTGGTAGATCAACTCTGAAGGATTCCTCTTGGGTTTCATCCACTCTCCTGGAACTTGGGTTATGACCATGAGGCTTGCCACGGTGTGAATAGTGAAGAAGAGGATCGATATCAAAACCCGATTGGTCGTCCATCACTGCATGAACAAAACGTGGTCGATCAACCAGTTTAACGTTGTCTCTTACCGCGCCGTGTTCATCATCGCTATCGTCTCTATATTGTCCCTTAGATTGACCTCTTAGAATTTGGTCCCGACGTGCGTGGAGCTCATTGCTAGGAGTTTTTTTGCGTCCCTTAGTGATGTTAGAGGAGCCATTGGGAGCAACCGGCGTGTGGGGTTGCGAAGGTAATGTTGGCTGTAACTTTTTCCCAGAGGAGGAGGGGCCGGCGGATTCAAGCGAATTGGGATCGGTCACTTGGGTGGATGATGGGCCGACGTCGAAGTCCGCATCATTACTCGAAATGTGACTGATTTTGGCAAGGCTGTTCCCAAACGACGTGACGCCTTTTTTCGAACCGCTCTTCATGCCATTGCCGAACAGACCGCCGGTGGCACTCAATTTCAACAGTGGCAATTGCGGAATCGTTGAGTCACCGGTGTTTTCACCATCGTCGAATAATATCTTCAAGCGCTTGCCGCGGGTCGAGGACTTTGCGGGAGAGCTAGCGATGAAAGGCAAGTGGCCTTCATCATCGCTGTCGTCGAGACCACGAGGGGGGACATGGAGTTTAGGGATAGGTGGTGCGGTGGCGTCAACACGTGGAAGCTTTTGCTTTTTCGGGGAAGGAGAAACAGGATCACCACGAAGGCGTTTGCGGGCTCTACCAATAGCAGTAGATTGAGCGTGCACAGGTAATTCAGGTCTCTCGTCTGCTGCTGCAGAAACTGAGTCTGGAGAGGAACCCGGTGAAGGCGATTTCTTGTGCCTTGATGGAGGAGACGCGGTGAGAGTGTGAGATTGAGCTTGATTGCCATTCTTCCGAGGGGAGAACGGATTAAAGCTGCTGAGAGGATCTGTGACTTGGGCAGTACGCGTATGATGAGGCATAAGCGATGAGTTGTGTTTGGGTGGGGTGACAGGCCGTGCGGGAATGCTCGAAGGACGAGCAAAGCTAGAAGAAGAAGAGGCAATACTCTTTGAAAGTTTCTTGTACAGTTTATACTTTTCCGCTAGGTGGAAGATATTGTCAGAAGCTGACGGTGATGGTATGATAAAGTTAACCGACAGACCAAGTCCTGGCTGCTGCTTAATATCGTCGACTGTCGGATTAGTTCCATGGGTCTCTCTGAAAGAGCGTTCCCATTCCTTTATCTGTGACCTCAGTGCAGGTAGGTCGGTCATGATGATGGTGGCAGAACTGGTAAAACGCGGTCACGACCAATGGATCACACGACAACAAGAACAAATATCATAAATCGTGTTGCGGTAGGTCCATGTTGAACGGTCCATGTTCAACGCCTCACGACTTCACGACAACGACAGCCATGAATAGCAATAACCGCCCACGACGTAGTGTACTCGACTTATTTGACCCTCTCTCTTCCCGTGACACTCTCAACTCATCGCCAGACTCGGACAAGGAGAACGCTAATCCTTCTCCTTCTGCCGCCACTGATCCCTCCACACCCATCACTCGTACCTACAAGTCTCCTCAGCCCGTTACCCCCGCCCTGACGCGTCGCTTGGTTGACGTCGGCGATTCCACCCTCGAAGATGTCACAATGCAAGATATTTTTGAAGATACTTCCCCCGAAACCGAAGAGACACAGCCCGACGAAGAAGAAAATGCCACTCTGACCTTCCGTGACATGGAAATTTCATCATCCCCGAAGTCGCCTCAAGAGAAAGAATTTTCGTCCTTCGCGACACGCATGCTTCGAACACCCCTTGCAGAACTAATCTTAGATGACGAAAGCCCCCCCATCCCGAAACCAAAGACTTACAAGCGACATTTTGTACCTCCAGCTCCGTTCCCGGCAATCAATGCAACGGGCTCCCAGGATACAATCAAGGCATCCTACCTCTCTTCTCTAATCAATCAAGACAAGACTACCGCCACTTTCTCCGACATCATTAATAAGAGTGTTGGTCACAGCACTCCAGAAATAAGAATTTCACCTGCAGACGACTTGTTGAAGGTTTTCGACAAGGTTGAGAATGAGCAATTTGGCATGTATAGTGCTCCCCCATTTACCCCAACCTCGTCGGGGCCCGCATCGCCAGATATTGCCAATTCTAGCCAGCTGAGCGCTAATTCGCTGATAGTGGACGTGGCGTTTAAAGCCAACCGCTTATCCATCGATCTCAATTCATCCTTTCAATCGCATTTCTCGTCCCCTGATAACACATTTGACCTCCTGAATGATAATGTCAGCGGTATTGAATCTATGCTGGCTGCAGTGGATGAAACGTTCGACATGGAAGTAGAGGCGGTCAAAACGCAAGATTCCTTGCCTTCCAAATGTCCAGGTGAGCCTTATTTCTCACCACCTGATTCTCAGCCAATGTAGCTTTGCACAAGACACAGTAAACGTTGCAACGACGGCCAGCAAGACACCTGAAGAAACGGTTTCAATTAATTTACCAGTTTTGTCTCGGCTACCAGTTAGCAATGGCGATTGTAAGTTGATTCTCCCCTCGTCTTTGTATTCAGCTAAAGAATAGGGCAGCATCACAGCTGCTTAATCAGAATAAGGGCATATCGTCAAACAAGAGTGCCCAACTGTCCGCAAAGCAACCCTCAGTTCGCAGGGTGTCGTCGCTTTCATCTTCCTTTGGCCTGCGAACCTTGAAAGCATCGCAAAGCACAGCTGATCAAAAACCTCACGCTGCGAATGAAGGTTTAGTGACCACGAAATTGATCAATAAAACAATGACATTATCGAGGGCAACTTCGTCTGCCTATTCTGCTACACAACGTTTAAAGGCGAACACTCAGTCCTTGGTGAGCAACGCTGGTCCTCGCCGCGTTCCCATAACGGACAGCAAGGGAACTCAATCTGGCGATGGGCGGAATACAAGAGAAGCACTTTCGTCGCGTACACCTACCTCTCATGGGCTGGCGCGCGCTGCCATGGAAGGTGTCAAAGGCCCTACCAAGCATAATGCTTCTGCTGGTTCTGCTTTGCCGCGATCGGTTGCGTCACGTCTTCCAACGCTCACTACCGACCAGAGTAAACCGAGATCTTCATCCACGTCCCACGGAAAATCTTTCCTGGCCAGGCGGCTTTTTTCTGGTCAATGAACACAGATCATGAATGCTCCTTTTTGCTGTGATTCGCCCCATGCATACATTACGTTTCTTCCTCGCTGCAATATCGCCCATTTATGCATTGTAATCAGAAGTATTTATCGCTGCACGCATGTTTCGCTCTCTGATTCGTCGTTTTAAACGCTGTTATGATTTTCGTTGGGAAATACAAATTTGTTTCAAGTTAGGTGTCGATATATGTGGCAGCGCTAATAAGAGCAAGCATGTGGTGAACCAATTTGGCAGTTTGATTAGATCTCTGTGCATGCATGCCTTCTTTCTGTCAATGATCACACCACACCCCCTAACCCCGTGTACCACAGTCGATGGTATTCAACTAGTTTGTTGCCTCGCCTCCTCCCCAGTTCCTGCTATTACGATTGCCCCATGTATGAATTATTGCGTTGAACGCCTGTCATTCTACAACGCCCCCACTCGACTCCAACTCTCCCGCAGCACCTGGCCAAGACTTCAGCTTCCAAGAGCAATTGGCTCCTGGTAGTGACTCGTCTCCCTATTACTCCCCATGACCATGGTGGCCCAGCAATCCTATGAGAACGTCCAAAACCATCATAAAGCAGAATTAAAACCATTGATCCCTTATAATGACCCGGCATTTTCATCCGACCCAAGCGCTAATCCAGACCATGCAACGTCTACTGGTCCCCTCTGGATCAATTTACCTACCCCAGGTTATCTGCAACTAACAGAGCAACGGAACCGAACCTCCTCACAGCCGTCCTATGTCAGGCCTTCGGACGAGCCCGAGAAGCAATGTGACGCCCAAAACATGAGCGCTGACATTACTTCCCTGTCACCTCCACCTCATGTCGAATTACCAACCCCTTCAACATCGGCCACTTCGTCTACTGGATTTTGCAGTCCCCCAGCAAATCCACCTGCCCAAGCACTGCCACCCAGCAAAAACAAGACGAAAGAATTCATGGCTTTTTTGTTCCGAAGAAAAGGGAACAATAAATCATCCCTCCCAAGCGGCAAGATACGACCACCAGCTGATTCTCATTGGAAGAGCAATGTATCACAGCCATTGCCACCGGAGCGTGAGGATTCCATTAAAGCTTCTCAGCTCGTCCCCGAGGAAGAAACACATGTGAGGTCTGCCCCTTTCCAACTTGTGATCACCTCTCAATGCATACCTTGCAGACCCTTCATGCAGACCCCCGTCCTCGTATGGGAACCTTAGATATGATAGATGAGTTAGACGAAACCAACCCACTTGGCCATGTCATACACCACGGTGGCCCATACGAAGCAGCACATAATTTTGCAAAGAAATCGGCCCATGTCAAGGTAGGATCACCTTATGCCATCATGAGGTAGTAAACTCACCGCAACAGGCTGGCTCAAACCATGCATGGGTGGTGAATGTAAGGACTTCGGCTCTTGGATGCTCTATAGTGCACTGATTCTGATTTTCAGGGCGACAGACCAATGCAACGAAGCTCCATGTACGGGGTTTCACTAAATGTCAGACCTGGCCAGATATTCCCGACTGACGGATATTTCTATCCGCCAACTCCTTTGGCCCCAGCTGCCATGGAAAATAGGGCTTTTCCGTACCAGACAGTCCGCAGCTCGCTCAACGCGGAGGGTTATCGAGGTCCAATGCCATCTCATTCGCGTCTGCCAACCGGAACAATACCATCGCGGGCAATATTTAGTCAACAATCACACGTTCGAAGTCACTCCCAAGACTTATATGGCTCTCAGCAACCAGTTCGTACCATGCCACCTTCCCGTCATCCAAGTCTTAGCTATGGTCACAACACACCCCCTACACCACGCCCTGGCGAGTCTCCGGCTCCAAGCTTGCCGCCACCGTACCCTCATGGGGAGAATACAATGGCAGACGTTCCAGATCAACGATCGAATATACCCAGTGCTCAGGTCCTTAGACCAGTCACGCATCCTGTTGAAGTCGAAAATTCAGCAAACTTGAGAGGACTTTCGCCTCAGGACCGTGAAAATGACATAATTATGAGCAAGATCTTACGCCAGGTTTATCAACGAAGTGAATTAGACGTGCAAAGTGCTCATGCTTCCGCGACAACTACAGCAACAAGCGCCAGTTCTCGATCGCAATTCCTGCACAATCGCCCGAGACGTTTGGTCATGCCAGCTCCGTTAATACAGCCTTCTTTGGACATGAGGCCCGAAGCTGCTGGCTGTGCAGTTGAGCTGCCCTCGCTTGGACCCCGGTATGATCCCTCTGCTGGAAGTCGGATTATGCCACCATTCCATAGCAATTCCCAGCCACTGGACCAGGCTGTGAAGGATGTTATCATGGCGCCCGAGCGCAGTCTTCTTCGCAGGCGCACTGAGGGTGCTAATGTCAGGGCGGTTAAAGCTGGACTGAATCGCACTTCTAAGCCAGTGGCTTCAGTCACCCTTGCCGCTCGTGTAGAGTATCAGGAGCCCTCTGGTGCTGCTGACAACGGGAAGCTGAAAATGGGAAGGAAAGTGCTGACCAAGAAGCGAAATAGCTCCTAGGTAATCCTGTCATGACTGACGGACAAATGTTCAATTTATCAATACTCGGGACACTCATAGACGATTAGTTCAGTTCTAGTTAGGCATTTCTCACCATGGTTTCTATGAGCTCATGTGGTCGGCTTTTCTCGATTGAGCTATCTCGTTGTGCAACTGGTTGTCTGTACAGTGTGTTTATTCTCGTCGCAGTGGTTGCAACGGTCAGGCAATGTAATAGCAATTCCTTGATTGCCCTTTCACCTTCATCAGGATCGTACACATCCTAGGCATTTCAATGATTGCATATGGGGGACGTGCTAGATGACGAAGCATGAAAGCTACTGACGAAAGCGAGCCACGTCAACACCTCCATTCTGCCATTTATTATCAATATTTTGATGGAAGGAAGCACAAGGGAGTCAATCGGCAAGGATCCCTTGTAGAAAGGCAACGATTCAGACAATTCCCAAGAAATACATACCTATGACCCTCTGAAAAGGAGGCAGTAGCTCCAAGAGTATTTCGCACAGTCGGAATATTTGGCACATGGACGAATCCTGCCAGCGCATTATATTGCCACAGTAGAAAACCGAAAAAACCGCTACAAGCGACGTGGAGAAAAGGGCGTATGCATACAGGTTGTACCGGGTGTGAAGCTCCTAAGCGAAACCACTCAATAGTGGAGACGGAACATGAACTGGAAGCTGTATTGCTTGGTGTCAGGATCCCAATGCGACCAATTCCAGTACCCAGCATCGTCTGACTCATCCTCTATTTCTCTAGCTGGGATACGGAAGGCAATAGTCTCATAGGGCTCAGCTGCCACCTGTTGTCTGGTTAGACGTCTATTATGAATCATAGCACTAAAACTTACAATTAAATACTGATAGGCTTTGTTCGGTGGTTCTCGTTTTTGTTCCCATGCGCTCATGAATCGACGCCGAGGGAGGACTCCAGGCTTTATCTGTGGGAGATGTACTTGGACCATCATACCTTCCTTCCCTGTATCTGGGTCCCGAACTTTTGTCACCCTATATCCTGGCCGGCCAATCTTGAGGAAAACTTTTCGCTGCACAGTGCTTTGAGCGGGAGCTATCATAAGCTGTGTTTCTTTAGCATCGCGCGCAGCTCGACGTGCGAGGTTTGTTTGATGCTTTTTGCCTTGAGTATGAGCGAGGTAAGAGCCCTCATTAGTATGGAGCGTTAAGCAGAGGCGACATTCAAGCGACCCCAGATGGTTCCGAAGTATATATGGGTCCTACCAACACGATAAGTTGCAATGCTGTGAGAAGCAGAGGTTAATCCACGTACTTTTGCCAAGTCAATAGTTTCAAGAGCTAGCTTGCGAAGACGTTCTCTGCGGTCAACGTTAGTCTCCGAGGCTCCTGCGACACCACCACCGCCAAATTTGGAACCAACACGATTCTGAAGTAAATGCAAGGGTCAATGGCACGTAGACGTGGTTTCAATGCAACTAACTTGATAATCTGCAAAAAAAAAAAACAATTAGTTGTCTTGTTGCATCCAAGGAAACCCAACATACCCATTGCAAAGGGACTAGACTAGTGTCGACGTGATGGTCTTCGAGTAAGATGAGGGGATGATCACGTAAGCAGATCAAATTAAGCTTCTGAGAGGTCAATGAAAATCTTGAAGGAAATTTCAATTTCACCTCAACGTTTTGTCCATGGCCGGCCAGAAACGAGTGCTAGACGATGTAACAACCACGCGCAAATCCAAGAAACAAAAGCCCAGTTCTGAGCCTCAGCCAGAACCAGCCAAATCCCTTGTCAGGCAGCCTGCTGAGGAGATAGATTTCCCCCGTGGCGGAGGGACTTCATTTACTCCTCTGGAAGTGAAGAATATCCGTGCCGAAGCTGTCAAGGAGGCAGATGATACATTGTTCAAGGTATTGAAGTTCGAATTTTCACACTTAATGGTCGTTCATCAGTATCCTAGGAGCACAAATCCCTGACCAAGAAGCGGAAAAGAGGAACAGAGGTTGAGAAGCTAATTACATCGAAGCAACAAAGCGATGCCCATCGAATAGAACGGCTCAACTACAAGGTGGGTTCTCCCAATGCCTGAAATTTTTGAAAATTGATACATCCGTAATCCAGCGCTTATCTCCAGGAATGAAAGTTTTTGCCCAAATTGCTGCTGTCGAATCATTAACACTCATAGCCTCTCTACCAAATCAACTGTATGCACATATACCCATCACCAATATCTCATCAACTTTAACCCAACTGTTGGAAGGGGAGATGGACGTGGAGGAAGAAGGGTTGGATGAGGATGAGGAAGAAACGCGTGCCATTCAGTCACAAATCCCAGACTTGGGACAAATGTTCACCACTGGGCAATATATTCGGGCTGTTGTAGCTGCGGTTCATCCTCCTGGGTCAACAACAGCGTCACATCTAGGAAAGACGAGGGATGAAGTCGCGAAGACAAGTCGACGAGTTGAGCTGAGTCTCGCGCCAGAGAAGGTTAACTCCGGAGTCCTCAAAGCAGACCTTAAGCCAGGCTTTGTGGGTATCTATCTCTTGCGCATCGTCCATTTTATAATTCTGGATCAGATATTATCAGCCGCCGTCAAGAGTGTTGAGGATCATGGATATGCGCTAGACTTCGGTCTGCCTGATACCTCAGGTTTCCTTTCTTTCAAAAACACCAAGCAAGGTGCAGAAGGAGAAGACACCAAACTTTTCATTGGGCAAGTGCTAGACGTAGGCATAACAAAAGTGACCGCGAATGGAAGAACTTGTCATGTTACAATTGACCCCGCAGTCCTTTCGTCCGCCACGGTTCGTCCTAAAGCCACACATCGATTCAAACTTATAGATAGTTTGTAGCTATCAGAGGTGTCCAATGCATCGTCTGTGCTTCCAGGCGCGCTCGTTCAAACTTTGGTCACCACGACTCAGCCAATGGGTGTAAACCTTCAGGTCTTAGGGTTTTTTGATGGAACTGTTGATAAAATTCATTTGCAAGGAGGTGGATTGTCTGAAAAGTTACCAAAGATTGGGAAGAAGATCAAAGCGCGTGTCCTTTACGCGTCGTCCTCGTCCCCACCATGTTTCGCATTGGCCTTAAACGAGCACATTTTAAATCTTCAAACCTATCAATCATCTGGTTCTACTCTTCTAGAAGCTCATCCCATCGGAACGATTCTGGAAGGAGTTGAGATAGCCAGGATCGACTCTGATTACGGTGTAACCGTGAAGCTTGGTTCTGGCATTGGTGGTATCGTACACGTAAGTGGAAACTAAACGCAAAATCAAGTAGAGACTTATGTTGTTGGATAGATATCACACCTATCTGATGACCACATACCTACGATCCTCTCCTCTGGGCCGTGGAAAGTGGGATCGTTCCATAATGCTCGTATCATAGGCTGTCACCCTTTTGATGGCATTCTTCAACTCTCCATGAAACCCTCAGTTCTCCAACAGAAGTTCTTAGAACTGGGTGAGGTTCAAGTTGGAGAGGTGCTCAAGGGGACGGTCAAGAAGTTAACGGACTCGGCGCTTTTTGTGTCAATATCCAGCAATATTGACGGAGTAATCTGGCCAAATCACTACGCCGACATAACTCTGAAACACCCGGCCAAGCGATTTAAGGCGGGGGCGACCATCAAATGCCGGGTATATGCTATCTTAAAACGGTCTTTCATCTGCTAATCCTCATCTTTAGGTTCTTACAGTGGATCCAGAGCGCCGCCGAGTTTCCCTCACAGCGAAGAAAACGCTGATTGAATCAACTCTTCCTGTCCTCTCGCGTTTCGAGGATGTGCAGACAGGTACTACTACCCATGGCGTTGTATTCAAGGTTTTGCCCAAATATATGATGGTCGAGTTTTACAACGATGTCAAGGCCATTGTACCTTTGAAAGAAGCTAGGTTAGGAATTTTTCAATAATCTTGCATCCTATCTGAGACCTGGTTAGTGATACAGCTGTAACGAATCTAGCCGATATGTACCCAATTGGGCGCATTGTCAAGGTTCGGGTGATAAGTGTCAACCCCGAAGAGCGCCGTATTGTTGCCAGTGTCAAACAGGCCGCTGAGGGCGCTAATATTGTCACCAACATATCAGAAGTCGACGTTGGGAACATCGTACAAGGAAGTATTACAGAAGTTCACAAGGACAACGTCATACTATCGCTCAAGTCTAGCCATGTCAAGGCGTTGCTATCACTGAAGAACCTCGCTAATCATCGAGGCAGCTCCCTATCTGATCTGCGGTCCGAATTGAAGGCAGGCGATCAACTCGACGAGCTTGTTGTGGTCACACGAAACCTTGAACAGGGCTTTGTCATTGTAGCGAACAAGCCAAAACCTAAGGCAGCGCCCCTGCCAAAAAAGTTGACATCCGTCGACAATGTAGAACTCGGACAATTAGTGGGCGGTCGAGTTGTCCGATATGTGGCACAAGGAACATTGATCAAGATCAGCACGCACGTTGGTGGTATCCTGCACCCTACAGACGCTGCAGATAACTACGAATCGGGAACGCCGTACCCTGCAATCGACTCCCTGCTTAAGGCGGTTGTGGTTGGCAAGGACACTTCCAAGGGTCAATTGATTCTTTCAACACGGCCTTCAAGGATGCACACCAGTGATGTGCATGGTATATCTGATCCTGAGATAGATGATGTCTCTCAATTCAAGGTGGGGGATGCGGTTAGAGGATTTGTCAAAAGTGTGGTGGATCATGGGCTTTTCGTAAGTATTGGCAGAGGTGTCGATGCTCGTGTTCAAATTCGGGAGTTGTTTGATGAGGTAAAGTTGCTTCAATACGTTTCGATTTCCCCGGGCTTATACGTGCAATAGTTTGTGAAGGATTGGAAGCCGAAGTTCCAAATACATCAACTGGTTAAAGGTCGTATTATGAGGTAAGAGCTAAGCCTGGGACACCTATGCAATCTTTGACTGGCGTTCATGCTTTAGCGTTAACTACGATACGAAGCAAGTCGAGTTGTCCTTCCGAACAACCAACCCTGGTGCTCCGGACCGACTGACCATCCGCGACTTCTCTGCGGGCCAAATTGTTGAGGGAACGGTTAAGAGGCTGGAAACTTATGGCCTTTTCATCCAAGTTGATAACTCCAATGTCAGTGGCTTGTGCCATAAGTCGCAGGTATGGTCACACGGTTAATTTTAGTGTAAACCAAAAAAGAGCTTACCACCCTCCAGCTTGCCGATAACGAAGACGCGGACGCAAGCGCGGCACTACGAGGATTCAGAGAAGGAGATAGGGTCAAAGCCTTCATCTTGAGCATCGACGACAAGAAGATATCGTTTAGTTTGAAGCCTTCCCACTTCACAGAACAGGACAATGGCGAATCTGAATCGGCGAACATCGCTGAAAAGTCACTTGGCATTGTTCGAGGGACCAGTGTGGCCGACAGTCAAGCTTCTGAAAGTGAAGGAAGTGGTGGAGAAGAGGAGAGCTCAGACGAGGCTGAATCCACAGAATTTCTGCTTGATCATGAGTCCCTAACCTTTCCAGACTCAACAAAAACTTCAATTCCAGACAATAAACCACCTCCTACTCTCAAGCTTTCCGGTGGCTTTCAGTGGGCGGGCAATAGCAACATGAATCAGGAGCTCAGAGCAATCTCAGACTCTTCAGACGATGAGATATCCGGTAGTGAAAATGAAGAAGGACGGCGCAAGAGGCGGAAGCGCAAGAAGGAGATACAGCAGGATCTTACGGCTGATCTGCAGACCAGGGCTCCTGAGTCCAATGCTGACTTCGAACGCTTGCTGCTTGGGTCACCCAACTCGTCTTATCTATGGATCCAATACATGTCTTTCCAACTCCAGCTATCCGAGATCCAAAAAGCAAGAGACATCGCAAGTCGGGCGTTCAGCATCATTGACTTCCGAGAAGAGCAAGAAAAGCTTAATGTTTGGATCGCACTGCTTAACTTGGAGAACGTGTATGGCACACCAGAAATGCTGGAATCCACGTTCAAGGAAGCTTCTAAGGCAAACGACTCGAAGACTGTGCACTTGCGTTTAGCGACCATTTTTGACCAGTCCAATGCCTCTCAGGTAACCCTTTGCATGCCCATTCATTCGGCGAACACTGACCAGAAATTTAGAAAGCCGAGGAGCAATACAAACGCACAACCAAGAAGTTTGGCCATAGTTCAAAAGTGTGGACATTGTTAGGAGAACATTACCTACGCCATAGAAATTTGGAGGAGGCAAGAAAACTCTTACCTAGGAGTTTGCAGAGTCTTGAGAAACGAAAACGTAAGTGCGAGACAAATGTCGCGGTTTCTTTGACCCGAATGCGCGCATAAATACAGACCTCAAGACGATTTCCAAGTTCGCCCAGCTAGAATACAAGCTGGGTGAACCTGAACGAGGAAAAACGCTGTTCGAGGGGATTATTGATTCGCATCCCAAACGATGGGATCTATGGTCTGTCTATATAGACATGGAAGCAGGGCAGAATGACATACAGAGCATTCGGTAAGTGCAAATTTCATTATTCTCCCGTTGGGATTTGGATTAAATTTGTGTGCTAGAAATCTCTTTGATCGCGTTCTTTCGCTGAAAATGACGAGTCATAAAGCAAAGGCATTCTTCAAAAAATGGCTAGAGTTAGAGCGAAGGTTGGGTGACGAGGGTGGTGCTGATATGGTGAAGCAGAAAGCCTTGGAATGGACGCAAAGAGCTAGCTCGTCGTAATGGTCATCAGGTTAATGACAAACAACAGCCGTAAGCTGTATGGTAATCAGATATATACTATGTAAGGTGTTGGGGGGAATAGAAGAAAGGGGAGCTGAAAGCAGGGAAAGCTGGTAAAGTAAAGGAAGATCCAAGCGAGTGTGAGGGTAGGAATCTTGAGATAGAGGGTATATGAGTTCAAAAAGAGAAATTGACGCGAAAGGAGAGCTTGGGGTAATTATATAAACATTACAACAACACAAACAAGGAGAGTATCATGAGCGGGGAGACCGCGTTCGCTCAGTGCCAATATGTTCTGGTTCGAAATCGCTCAATGGCCGTCGATTACTCATTGAGCTAGCAAGCTGCCTCTGCCAATCATCAAGTTCGCTTGATAGGCTTTCAAAAGCCAGAGCGTTTTCAGAACTTGAGGTGCTGAGTCGTCGGGCAGAAACTGAAACTTCAGAGATAGGTCGGCCTCGGTTAAAAGCAGGCTGATCAACCTCCAGTAGGAGGCCGATCTTGTGCGACAACTGCTCGTTCTCCCTCCGTAGTGCCGCATTTTCGTTGCTCAACTTCTCCAACATGGACTCCTCCTGGCCGCCACGTGTGATGGTCAGTGATGCCTGCAGCCTCTCGACTTCGTGATGAAGCTCCTCCACTTGCGTAAGCCTATCATCCGATTCCCGTTGAGAAGCCACGAGGTTGTCACGCAGCAATTCAATTTCTTTGTCGAGGTTTTCCAAGCGAAGGCGTAACTCTTTGTTCTCCCCGAGTAACCTCTGTGCCTGTCGTTGGGTCTCGACCAATTGACCACGCAAACTATCGTGGCCTTCTTCTGAAGGCGTGTTTCGACCGTTAACAGTGCGAGTGACTGAGGATCGGCCACCGCGTGTGGCATCAAGTTCGCCTTGGAGAGTAACGTTGGCATTCTTTTGCTTCGTCAGTTCATCTCTCATCCTCCGCATCATCTTCTCCGTACCCCTGCCACTGATGTATTAGCCCATCACAAGGTATTGTTATAGAGGAGTATTGACTTACTTGACATAATGGACCGCCAGTTGGTAATCTTCCTCCATCTGCTGCATCCTGGCCTTGTAAGTCCTCTCCGTCTCTTCCAACTTCTTCTCGGCCTCAACGGCGCGAGCAGCATCATTACCACCTTCGTGCGTACTTCGGGAAGTGCGTAGAGCCTCCAGCTGGCCTGTAAGGCTGTTAACTTGGCCTTCAGCATCCCGAATTCTTCGTAACGCCAACGTTAGCTCTCGCTCTGTCGCCTCATGCAGTCTGATACGTTCAGCGAGGCGACTTTCTAGCTCTGCCACTGCTACAGAGGAAGCTGATCCCGCGGATCTCGAGCCCGAATGCATGTCGTGCTCATCAACCTCAATACCATTCTCAGCGAGGTAATTTCGAAGCATAACCATCCTGATTCCAGCATCAGACGCCTCCTTGATTTTCTCTCGCACTGTCATCTCCTTGTCCGTGATTTCTTTACGCAATAGTCCTACGTCGCTAGTAGCACTCGACAGCTGTGATCGCAAAGAGTCCACTAGGGATCGCAGAGTTAACTGCTCCGTTTCATGCGTTCGGGTACGAAGACGCTCCTTGGACAACTTGCTCTGCGCTTCATCCACCCGTTGTCCCGCCTCCTTGAGTAACTTCTTCAGGGACTCGATTTCCTCCTCTAGCGCCTGTACCTTCTCAGCATGGCCACGAACAATTCGGTCCTCATCAGCCTTCAACTCGCGCTGCGAATCCAAGAGTTCACCCAAACTACCAGTAGCTAGGGCTCGACAAGCGTCCGCCTCCTCCCTGGATTTCGCCCACGAGTTTTCGACCTCGGTGAGTCGTTGACGAGCGTAATCAGCTTCAGCGGTCCGTGCCTCTAGATCCCCACGCAGCTCCGCAACGTCGTTCTCCATTGCATTGATCCGTTCCCTCGCCCGTTGATATTGAAGATCAAGTTCCTCTGAACGACCAGACGATGCCTGGAGAGCTATCCTGGCTTGTTCCAACGCACGCACCTGGTGCTCTCTCGTCCTGTCCAACTCCTCCACCTGCGATCGAAGTTGAAGTTCTTCAGCTTGCTGTTGCTCCAGAGCCGACGCTTGCATGACGAAGCGCTCTTTCTGTTCTCGTAGTTGAGAATCAAGTACGTCACAACGTGCTTGCAGGTCATTGTGCTGTTTCAATGCCTCTTCAACTCTCTCCGCTCGTTTCGAGGCATCAGCAGCTCGGGCTTCAGCTTGTTCACATAGTGTAGTCTGAAGGGCTAAAGAATCGCCTAATTCGTTGAGTTTCCGATCTTGAGCCCATCGTTCGTTCATTAAGGCGGACATATGTCGTTCGAGCTCTGCAGCTCGCTCTCGTTCAAGACGACCAGTTTCTGAGGTATTCCCGCTTTCTAGAGCAGTGAGTTTTGCACGGTAGAATGCTGCTTCCTGTGTTGCGCCATTCCTCGCCCGTTCCGCCTCCGCAACACGCTCCGAGGCCTGCCTTGCCTGCTCGACCATCAAGGTCTAAAAAAAGGTCAATGTAGGGATAGTGGTGGATCGAAGTAGGTTGGGACTAACCTGCATCTGCGCTTTGAATTGTTTGAATCTGAGAGCCAGCTCTGCACTCCTCCCATCTCCGTGGTCATCAGAGAAGACTTGGTTCTGATCTCGGTCATTATATATATACCCAGACTTGGTGGCGTGAGTCAGAGCCTCTTTCATCCATGTCATCTGCCTCCTCATTCCCTCCAACTCTGCCTCCTTCATCTTGAGGTCTCGCACCAGATCGGGTGGTACATTGGTGGCGGAGCCGCTCCTCGAACTTGGTCGTGGGAAGCCATTGACAGTGGGTGAGCTACCGCTCCCTCCAGAAAGGTTGGAAGGTGGATAGAAAGCGTCAGGGGGAGGTTTGCTTCGATCAACCGCCGGTGACGAACGATCCGGTAGCCCATTTGACAATCCGATCGAGACCCCCATCATACTGGGCGGTTGTCCCCCATAGCTCTCACTTGTTCCAGTAGGCGAAACAGTCCTCGGTGCAGTGCTTGCGTGAGCAGGGCTCTTGGATCGCTGATTGATTGTCGAAGCTTCCGGAGAAGTTGTGCGTTCGCGGGAGAACGACTCCGTAGTTCCCGCATCAGGATGTTCATCTGTTCCAATTGCGTCATCGTCATCTCTCCTGGGACGCATAGGGGTTTTGCTTTTATTTGAGGGGAAAGGCGGCTGAGCGATCCCGTTAGTAGGCTTGATAGACCGAGTTCCCGGTGGAGAGACTGCACGGCGTAGTTCATCGTTTTCTACGGAGGCGACAGGACCAGAGTTTGGCGACATCGGACGGATATTAGAGTCGGAATTACCCCCAGTATATTGTGGTGCTGGCTGTGTGGTTACAGAAGATTTGCGGGCAACGTTCGCGCCTTGTGAAGTCGAGTTTTGGGGCTGTTGTACAGCTCCAGCCGGCGGCTTGCTCTCGGGATACTTGATATGTTCTGCGATCATGCAAATTAGAACTTGGTGTTAGCTTGAAGGCCAAACGTACTCGTATCCAAGACGTGAATGCTGTTGGTGTCCTCCTGCCGGGAAGGGGTGAATGATTCACCACCCAACACAAACACCTTTGTGCCAACAGATGCCATCGCATGGCCGGAACGACCAGATGGTGAAGGCCCCATATTTTGAAACATATACCATCTCTGATCTGATTAACAGTGTTTCAGGTTACAAAGACTTGGCAAAGGGAGAAAACATACTGGATATTTTGAACGCTGACAGGTCGCTCAAATCCTTCCCATCCACACCGCGCCCACCAAATATATACATGACATCATCGACCAGAGCAGCAGCATGGCCTTCTCGTGGCGATGGAATGAAGCCAATACATTTCAGTTCTGTCCACTGCCTTGTTTGTAGATCGAATGCCCACGTATCATTATAATGATACTGCCCATCAGTCCCGCCGAATCTATATTAAAGATAAGCAAATTTCCACGGAGGCACACGAACACAAACATGATGATTTTATCGCCGTGGGCCACAGATACGTGCCCGGTTCTAGGTGACGGTTTTTCTGAGTCTGGATCAACGACTTCCCAAGCCGCTCTCGTCCGTACTGACCCGAGAATAAGTATTTGATCGTATTGAACAGGAAAGAAACATACAGGAATTGAGGTCAAATATCCATAGGTCGTTGAAAAACGTCCCATCAATTTGTCCACCGAAAATGATAAACTTGGAACCGACCATCGCAATAGCGTGGCCATACCTGCCCGTTGGCGCACGACCATGCACTGTAACCCGTGTCCACTCTCGAGATACTGTGACGCCGTTTAAGACCGGGACAAAGCAAGAAAGCACCTACATACCGAGATTAAGCAGATACAGGCCATCATCCAACATTTCTGGTTCTTCAGATATGGGCTCAAGCTTTGTGTCACCACCCCAAACTATCAGCACGTTGCTAACTAGGGCGCTGCCATGTCCGACACGAGGGGAAGGAACCTCTCCAGCAGTTTGCATTAGACCAGAGCTGTAATCCCTTGCATTGAACACGTATAGGTCGTTTCTTGCAGTCTCCTTCACCAAACCTCCAAAAAGGAAAAGTTCGCCATTTGAACTGACGTTGGTAGGTAGTGCATGCCCATAACGAGGAAATGGTGAGGGAGAAGGAGTGATTGGAGGTATGGCGCCAGGTTTATTTAGAGTAATTGAGGGTAAAAGGGTGAGCCGACGGGTTGTCCAGGGATAGGCGGCTCGAGACTGTTGTTGCGGGGGCGTAGCTTGTGATGATGGTGCCGAATTTGATTGCTGAGAGGGTGTTACAGGACCACTCGGACTGCCTCCTCTGTTTTGCATTCGTGGTTGTTGGGAAAGTGGAGAACCACTTCCGACATTGTTGCTGAAAAAGTGGTGAATAAGGTTGAATTGCGGATGAATGAAATGATGTATCAACACAGGTTTCAAATTGGCAAATAGATAAGACAACTCACATGTCGAGAGGATTATCTCCTCGAAAGCTTCCCGACTGGGGTTGACCACCGACATTGTTATCCCTACTTGAGTTGGATAGCTGTGCGAGAGCCTGACTGGGCGTCTGGGCGACAGTGACAGGGACCTGTGTCTGGGGTGGAGGCTGTTGCTTCTTCCTCGTGAAGAAGGACATTCTACGAGCTCTGGAAGCTAGGAAGGACGGTATGGCTGGGTGTGTAAAAGGGAAAGTAGAATGTGGGGAGTTATAGTGTTATTAGTGGGTAATTTTGGGAGTTTCGGGCAGGGTATGATGAGTATTAACGAAAGGGGAGGAAGTGGGGGAGGAGGAAGAGCAGGCCTGCCTGAGATCAGGGAAGAGAACAGAACTTTGGCAATGGCCCAACACGAGCAGCTCGTCCCATTGCCCGACCTCTGAATTTATGTTTATCCTTGTTTGCACCACCCCATTGCAACCGCCTTCTTGCATTATTATTCAAAGCATTTTATTAATTTATGGCTCTATCTCTACCACAACGTCGTTTTATTCCTCAAACCAGCGCAGCGCAGCTCATTGATTCCAAGTAATGATCTTGCCATCATCTGAAGAGTTGTGATTGCGCTTACGATGCTCCATAAGTCGATCATGGGTGGGGAACAACCTAAAACAGTCTGAATCATGCCAGCTCAGCATGTTGTCACCTCTCGGTCTGCGAGAACTACCTTCGAATCCGCAAATGAAAATAGCGGTCCTATTCACAACATCAGCATTCCTGCAACATCAGCTCTTGTGCACGACTCACTCGGTTGGCGTGGTAACTTTCCCCAACGCCACAGCCTCCTTTAGTTGCTCTGGTGTTGTGGTCACTGTCAAGCCATCAGCAATGTCGACTCTAGAAATGGGCTGATTCCAGTGAACTTTACCATCTTGGTATGCAGGTTGTGATTGAAGTACAGATGGCAGCAAAGTCATGGTGGATGGGCTAACAACCTCGCTCGGTCCGAACCTGTAACAACCCTAATCGATCGACTGTGACAATGTAGAATGCAGATCCAACCACGAAATCCTCCAGGGCGGTCACACCCATCGTTACTCATTAATGTACTCATTGGCAAATCAGTCCGAAAGTATATATCACAGTACTAGATCAGAACAAATTATACGCCCTCGCAAGCGCCACTCTTGCCGCTGGCGGGACATCTGCCAGCTCTCCATCAGCACGCACCTCAAACGTCTCGGGAACGACATTCATTCTCGGTGTAGCATCATTCCACTTCATGTCCTTCTTTCGCACGTTCCGACACCCTCTAACCGCCTCACATCGTTTGGCCAATCCATACGATGGCACAACTCCTGAATCTAGTGAGATCTGCGACACAAATGCAACAGAATTCAATGCGGCAGAGCCAGGTAACGCTCCCCACATTGGTCGAATATACGAGGGCTGAACAGTAGGTATCGACGCATTAGCGTCACCCATCTAGGTCAATCATTGGATGCCATTCAACGTTATCACGCGCGTCGCCACTCACTTGAGCATTTACGATTACACCTGACTTGAGAACCATTTCGGGCTTCGCACCAAAATTCTGGGGCTTCCATAACACGAGATCGGCCAGTGTTCCAACAGCGACCTGTCCAACCACATGACTGATACCCTGAGTAATGGCACTAAGATGCTAATGTAAATCATACATCACTAGGCAGCAAAATGGCAGGACTCACGGGTTGATCGTGTATTTAGACACATATCTCTTCACCCGTGCATTATCCCTGCCTTCTCGATCACCGAGCGACGTCAACGGACCTCGGAACTCGCGCATTTTGCTGGCTGTCCTCCACGTCCTGCTGATCACCTCTCCAACACGTCCCATGGCCTGTGAATCGGAAGATATCATCGAAATGGCCCCAGTATCATGCAGCACATCCTCCGCTGCAATTGTCTCCTTCCTGATACGAGATTCCGCAAACGCAATATCCTCGGGTATAGAGCGATCCAGATGGTGACACACCATGAGCATCTGTAAATTGCATATCAGTGCAACGTAAAGTACCTTCATATACGTTACATACATCAAGGTGTTCATCCACCGTATTTGTCGCGAATGGCCTAGTCGGATTGGTAGATGACGGCAGGACGTTATCAAGTCCACAGACGACGATGATATCTGGCGCGTGGCCACCACCTAACACTCACATCAGCCTGCTGCCATTGTAAGATGTTCTTTCACACTAACCTGCGCCCTCAGTATGGTATGTGTGAATTGTACGACCCCCAAACGCAGCTATTGTGCCTGAATCAGGGTTATTAACGCTTTCATACACTAAGCTGAAATGATACATACTTTCAACGAATCCGCTTTCATTTAATGTATCTGTGTGAATATTGATCTGAATTATACCTAAATCAACCGAGCTCAACTCCAATCTAGAGTTACCTACCTGGACGTCGTACTTGTCACCAACATTTAAGCAATTTTCAATTGCAGCGGGTGTGGAACCCCAATCCTCATGTAGCTTCAGCCCTGCAGCGCCAGCTACGACCACCTCTTCCAAAGCCTTAGCACCTGCATCATTACCCTTGCCAGTGAAAGCAAAGTTCATGGGCAGGCTATCCGTTGCTGATAGCATATGCTTCATGTAGAATGGACTTGGAGTGCACGTCGTTGCATTGGTGCCCGCAGATGGGCCTGTACCACCTCCGATCATTGTGGTAGTACCTGAAGCGAGGGCTTCATCAACTTGCTGCGGGCAGATGTAGTGGATATGTGCATCAATAGCTCCAGCGGTGACTATAAGCTTCTCTCCAGCAATGACTTCAGTGGAAGAGCCGATGATTAAGGATGGGTGAACATTGGCCATAACATCCGGGTTCCCTGCCTTCCCAATTCCGCAAATTAGACCGCCTCTTACACCAATATCTGCCTGCAAACGTGTTTATTGAACTGCCGATGCATGAGGCAGCACATAAGATACCTTGTAAATGCCAGACCAGTCCACGATGAGGGCGTTGGTAATCACGAGATCCAAGGTTTCCGCTGAAGACCTATTGGTTGCTTGACCCATACCTTCCCGAATAGATTTACCTATGTCGTAAGTTAGATACTTGACGTTTTGGTAGACATAAAGGGATCTCACCTCCACCGAATTTGACTTCATCTCCATAAACTGTCTAGTTTGAGGATGAGAAACACGCAGTCCAGTGAATTATCAGCCACCAACCTCATCGTGCTCCACTTCAATCCATAGAGAAGTGTCACCTAACTTAACACAGTCTCCAACAGTTGGGCCGAACATAGAGACATATGTATCCCGGGAAATAACAGTGTCTTGCACGACTTCCAATGCTCCAGGTTCGGGTACATGGGCAAAACCCTTCTTCACCAGTTCTGTTATAATGTCGTCCGTTCGGCCGAGGTTGACCACGCCTGATGCTAATCTGTTGCCACCTGAAATGATTTTTGCTCCAGCTATAGAACAGAGCGTAACCGTACGAATATCTCCAGGTTCGAAGCGAACAGCAGTTCCAGCAGGAATATCCAGTCGTTTTCCATAGGCCTTGGCACGATCAAATGATAATGCTGGGTTTGTTTCGATGAAATGATAATGCGAGCCCACCTGGCAGGCAGATAAACATCAGGAGATACGAGACGTGAATCCTTACCTGGATCGGTCTATCACCATTATTTGTCACGCGTACATTCACGCGTTCACGCCCCTTGTTGATGACAATGGGTTCTTTTTTAGCGACAATAGCGCCCGGCGTGCTTTCGTGGGCATATCCAGCTGCTTCCTCAATTGGAAAGAGGTCGTCTGAGGGAATAGGAAGGAAAGACCCGTAGAGAGCTGCACGAAGGTCCCCGGACTCTGTGCAAATAGGATCGTGGACGGTGACAAGAAATACACTATAAAAATTAAATTGCATCCTGCTAGTGTGTGAAGATTGCCTACCCATCATGAAAAGTACCCTCTACCTGAATTTCATGTAAGAGCAGAGGAACGGATGGTAAGACCTGTCGCCGACCCAAGATGGCTTTTCCGTGGCGCATCAACTCTACCACCGAATATTTTCCATCACGAATGCGCTCTTGCAGCTGAGAAGAGATGAGAGCAACGGCTTCAGCATGATTGAGCTTCAAACCGCGAGCCAGGCGTTGCTGAGCAATAAATCCAGCCTATAAGACAACATCACGAAGGATGGGATAAGTTTTGAGATACCAGGAGAACCAGAGGATCGTACTTGGTGGAGAAGGATTTTGTCTTGCTCCCGAGGAAGGAGGTGCATATTCAAGTTGCATTGATAGCATCCGAACAGGGAAGTAGAGATAAGGTGTATAGATAAGGCATATACAGGCCGCTGCGTGACGTCACACATTCTGTTGATGTCCTCGACACCGCCGCCGACCGACTCAGAACACTCTTCAACACCAGACACAACGGCTCCAACAATCAACACCGTACAGAAGGTGAACAGGCCGTCTGTACGCTGGGTTACGGATTGGTCTTCACCTTCTCGACCCCCTAGCTCGAACTCAAGCCTCGAATCGCTAAGAGAAGCGTTGCACGAGCCACTGGCACTGCCTCCACCTGCACGCCTTTCTCCTCTCTTTCACTCGTCAAGGCAGCTCACTCGCCCTCCTCCCTTGTTATCAAGTCTTACACGCTCTACTCTTCCTTTATCATCATTAACTCGCCCTCCAGCTCCTGCGCGTCCACCAGGACATTCAACACCCACTGCTTCATCCGTCGACACCCTTCGTTCTGTCAATAGGCCACTCCACACATCAACTGCGGTCTCATCTAACAAACAAGATAATTTACCTACGAAATGGTTCTGGTGGTTGCAGGAGGGTGATATTCGTGCCGCAGAACCTGACCCAGACGATGACATAAAGCCCCCATCAGAGGTTGTAAAGAAATGTAAGCGGTCCATACGTCAACATCATTTCAATTACTATACGAGGGATTTTAGATTACTCCCCAGATAATCCCGTTGTATTCTGCCATGGCCTCTTAGGATTTGACTCTGTTACTATAGGCCCCGCCATTGCTCCCCTCCAGGTAGCTCACTGGCGAGGCATTAAAGAAGCACTAGAAGAGAATGGCACCGAAGTGCTAGTGACTCGAGTGCCAGCTACGAGCAGTTATATGGAACGTGCTCGAGTTTTAGAGCAGAGGATATCCGAAGTATACCCCGGACGCAGCGTTCATCTCATTGGTGGGTGCGGTTTTTTCATACATAGATAGACATCCATTCACCATTCATTTATAGGCCATAGCATGGTAATTTCCGTTCACACACTCATGTCAGAATTGTACTCATGCTTCGAAGGGCGGACTAGATTGTCGTTATTTAACCACCCACCTCACCGATCGGAAATTCAAAGTACTATCCATTACGACCATTGCAACACCGCATCGTGGTTCGTCTTTTGCGGATCATTTCTTAGCCACCATTGGTGCGGATCGCATGTCCTCTGTCCTCTCACTATTGGACTTGTTACCCAATGGAGGTGGGGATGGAAAAGCTTTTGAATGCCTCACTGTAGAAGTGATGAAGAAGTTTAATGAGGAAACCCCAGATGTTGAGGGTGTGAAATATTTCAGTTGGGGAGCTGTCTATGCGCCGGGACTCATTGACACATGGAAGTGAGTGCCATCGCCTTGTTTTGCAAACTACCTACGTATAGTTCACTTTTTCCGCAGGTGGCCACATTCGGTTGTGCTTGAAAAAGAAGGACCCAACGATGGATTGGTTTCCGTGGAGTCATCTAAATGGGTGTGTCGACTATCCCTGATCTGGTACTTTATGCTCATTTCTTCAGGGTACATATCTTGGCACGTTGTCTGATGTTAATCACCTTGACTTGGTTGGCTGGATCAATACTGCCCGTTATAAATGGGCGGAGATGATGGGAAAGGCGATCAAGTTTCGACCAGCTACGTTTTACCTGGGTATCGCAGATATGCTGGCTCGGGAGGTGGAAGGCAAAGGAAGAGAAGAGATATCAGCTTTGCCGCCACCTGACACTGGCCATCAGCAGTCTCAAATGATGGAAAGCCTACAAACAATGGGGGCGGAAGTTGTGGATAGGGATCACAAACAGCCAGATCGGATGCCTGTCACTGAGCCTGAAGATCATCCACCTGAAGGCAAAACCGGCAAAACTTAGATCCCGGGTGTGGGTGGGACGATTATTATACCTAGCATAGCAGTAATATACGATACCAAGTCTTAATGTGCTTTGTTACTGTACTATATACAATATTGACGAGCTTTGGAACACGGTGGTCGCGGGTTACCACGTGACAAGGAGATTAGATGAGAAATAGGGCTGCATGTTAATTCTGCACCTCATACTGCAGATTCAGTGGTCTCTTACCCTCACCGAATCTCGCTTGCTATTAATCCTCATTGAGGTACGATCAATCATCATGAGTGAGCCGCAACTTGAGACACTATCGTCCAACAAAACTTTCGAAGGCGAACTTACCAAGTACAAGTACAAGGTAAGGTTACCAATTGAGATCGGAAGAAATGAACTTGCTTTTAAATCACAGCACTGCTTGACACATATCATTCTCTAGTCATCTGTGCTCGGAGGCTTGGATACACAATTGAATATCTTCCTTCCTGCCCATGCTTCGAAGGCTAAAGTCCCTGTCCTGATCTACCTCGCAGGGCTCACTTGTACTGAAGATAATGGGTAAGCATCACGTTCTACCCATTTTGGTGTGTCAACGCCACACAATCCCTGTCGTGATGACCAGTTAATTGATGCAATATCCTCCTTTCCTACTAGAGCACAAAAAGGAGGTTTCCTGGCCGTGGCAGCTAATCAAGGGATTGCGATAGTATTTCCAGATACGTCCCCTCGTGGTGCTGGCGTCCAAGGCGAAGATGACGATTGGGATTTTGGCACGGGTGCTGGTTTCTATTTGGACGCTACCAATACCAAGTACTCCAAGCATTACAATATGGCAACCCTTATCACAGAGGAGTTACCTAGCGTCATCCAAGCTGCCAATCTTCCTATCGTAGGTCACAGGCTTATGTCTGAATCAATATATTAAGTTGGTAACCTCTGCTATTTGTCCCTTTTGGTCTAGGATTGGAGCAGACAATCAATCTTCGGCCATAGCATGGGTGGTCATGGTGCACTTACTCTCTATCTGACAGCCAAACCCCGTCAATACCGCTCGGTGTCTGCCTTTGCTCCTATCTCCAATCCAACAAATTGCCCCTGGGGTGAAAAAGCCTTTAAAGGGTACTTGGAAGGAGGTATAGAGGAGGCCAAACACAAATACGACGCAACCGAGTTGATCTCTCGAAACAAGGATCCGGTTCACATCTTGATCGATTATGTGAGTGTGTCCCTTGCACCATGCCAGTGTTCAATTCAGCGAAGAAATCAGGGTACGGCGGATAACTTCCTTGCACAAGGCCAATTGCTTCCTGAGAACTTCCTCAAGGCTGCAAGGGATGCGGGTTATGACGAGTTCCAAGTAAGGGTACGAAGTCAAGAAGGTTACGATCACAGCTATTACTTCGTACGTTCTTCAGAGTTCAATGCCTCCCTATTCGATCACTCTTATTTATCACCCAATAGATCTCTACCTTTGCGACCGATCATATTCACTGTATGTGTTGCCTCTCGTCCCACGTCAACCTTACTCAAGTCAAGTACTAGTCCACGCCAATTTTTTGAAAGCCTGAAACAAACTTCTATATCTGTATTTGTACCTGGTGCACAATTTAGTGAGGAACAATAGGAGGCAGTACTGCGCCTGTGGAATCTGATCGAGACCATTAATTATCTCCCCTAAGGACTCTTCGTTCATATAACTCTTCAAGTTCTTCCAATTCTCCTGCTATCCACTCACTCTCCAATGCGGAACGAACTGTTCCCCGGCATTGGGGGTCTTGAACTAGGAGGTCATTCACCAATTCTTGAGCTGCAATGCACTATGTCGATAGCCTAGTAAAGAATAGGAGATACCGCACCTTCGTCGAGGTTATCCCAAATTGGTGAGTCGTAGGAAACCTGGCCTCGAACGATGCGTTCTTTCAGCCTACCTTCCATCTGAAGGTAGCGCTGAGAAACTGGCATCGTTCCACTGCCGACCGATGACCCACGAGGGCACTCTGACAAGGGACGGGGAGACGGGGGTGGCTCATTATCGAATGGATGTGTTCCGCTATCTCAAGCGATATCTCTTAAATTTCGTGGCAAGGGAGGCCGTCAAATACGCACGTGAGCATGACATATAGGATCACGCCAGCACTCCAGCAATCGGCAGGCATGCTTTGGTGATTAGACTAAGTGGAGGATGCCTTATGCGAGTTTAATCTTACCCCATGTATCCAAGGTCTTTATGATCCAACGCTAAGACGCCTTCTGGAGGGAGATAAGACACAGTTCCGCAAACGTTAAGTGTTTCTTGATATGCGTTTGGCCGAGCGAGGCCAAAATCAGCTAGTAAAATTCGAGGATAGGGCTCAGGAGTGTGGAGAAGGATATTCTCAGGCTGCAATACAAAGGTTAAGCTCCCAACATTGGACTCAGTGCAGAATGTGTACCTTTAGGTCTACACAGTTTCAGTGTCACTATGAGGGAGGAAAGAGTTCAACTCACCTCGATGCGATATCATCTTGTCATGCAGGTATAATAATGCTTGTAATAACTGGTACATGACGTACTTCGCTTCAGCTTCGCAAAGGCGGTTTCGACCACTGACGTGGTTGGTTATGTAGGTGAACAAATCCCCGCCAGTGCATAGCTGCAAGAAGATATGTCTACAGAAATCACATCAGCTGCAAAATGGGAATTTTCTTCATCTTACATGAACTGTTTATCGTCCTCAGTGTCAGATATCTGGTTGATATTGGGCTACAGTACGCATCAACCAACATTCAATCAAACAAGGAAGGCAGACCAACATGCTTCAGCGTCATGAGAATTCTGACTTCTTTCATCACTTGCGTGATTTCGTGCTGCCTCTTGACTTTGATACTCTTACAAGCAACTTGACGATGCCGGACGGGATCTAGGGCTAGATGGACAGTAGCGAAAGACCCACTACCCAGACACTGTGAAGTGACAATGAATCGGCCAATTTTCTGTCCAGGAGATGAAATCATTCATAAATTTCGTACAGCATTTGTGAATATACCTTCTGTATCGGTTGTGCAGGAGGTGTTGGATCGAATATTGTGCGCTTCTCATTGGGCCCCAAGGAGAGATGGACACATGTAAATGCTGGTCTTCCGATCAGACTTAAAATAACATGGAGTAGGAAGTTACAGTACCTAAGGAGTCGGGCAGTTCAAGGGTATCCCCATCCATGAGGATAATAGCCGATTTTCGGATGTGCTGTCCATTCAGTTTAATGCCATTCCTAGATATGTCCTTGGCAATGTTCGTCAATGAGCATGTACCAAGACAGAATGAATACTTGGCATGACACAATTACCCCACCACTGGGAGACCGCACACTGAAATTCAGTCAAGTCATTGTCCCGTAAATATGAAGCCGTGAACATGAAGTTGAAGCATAGCTCACGCATATATTTTACAGTGAACCCCAGAAACAAGGCTGCCTGGGACCAAGTAAGAGCTATGCCAATACCTAGCTCAGCAAATGGATGTCGTTGGTAGGGGCAAGGTACCAAAGGTCTGGATTGCGTCCGATGATGGCCGGCTTATTGAGGTTCAGGACGATGGCTTCATGTCCTATTGAGCACAGGCAAATAGCTTGAGTGGAGTATCGACAAACCCTCTTTGCGTCCTGACCGGACTGTCACGAGTTTCGCGCATATATTGGCCTGCTTCGTGACAAATGATGGAGAAATCATGCTCCTGGAGACTTTTGTTGGCTGTTTAGTCGGCTCGCAAGGAGCAGGACTTTCTTGTGCCATTGAGATATTAGAGGTCTGAAGTGTCTGAATATAAAGCACGACGTTAAATCCAATGCGGAATGTGGGCTACAGAAAGGCCAGATACAAAGGCAATGTGGAAGACTATAAAATATATGCCCCATCACGTGCGCTAATCGTAACCCTTCCCACTGCGCTGCTTCACCCTCTTTGCCTTTTTGTGGTGTTTCTTGTCATTTCCGGCATTTTCAAGAAGTGCTATCAAATGGCCTTGGTGAGATCCCAACGGCGTGCCATCATCTGCAACGATATTTTGATGAGGGAACATCCTTGGACGAGAGAATTCTTTTCCCACGTGTTTTGCGTCTCGGGTCCAGGGCCGTGAAGACAGAGTATAATTGTTGGCAAAGAAATCTCGGTCCACCGCCTTGGATTTAGTCCCTCCTGAGGGTGCTGGGCTTTGATTTATGTTGTCTTCGTCATCCAATGCGACATATGTGACGGCATCCTTGCCAACGCGGGTTGTGGGGGCTTTTTTCTTGTAAGCCATTTGCCACAGCGCAATTTCGTTACCTTTAGCATTGAAGTCGCGGGCATCATATCCAGGTGGAGGGTGGCAGAAGAGTAATTTCGCATTTACATAGTCCTTCAAGATGTAGCGAGCGGCTCTAGCTTCGTCCGGAGTTCCCTGGCCAGAGCGCATGTAACCCCGCGCAACTATACGGGGCCAGTTAGCGGTGAGAGGTATGTTTATTACGTCCATACATACTGGCATAAGCAGCTAGGAGTATCTCCGCTGTGATTTTCCCGTCTCCGCCATCTTCAACAGATCGTGCTCTGAGAGACAGGCCATATATGGCCTCCAAAACCTCCTTCGGGATTCTTTGCACTACGAGGGTTGTCGGCCCTGTATGCTCTCTCATCTGATCAATTGGGAGTACGCCATCGCATACGAGATCGGCCTTGGTTGTGGCGAACTGTGGAAAGACCAAACCTGGGCAGTCGCAGAGTACGATCTTGTCTGATAAATGTATTGTCTGGAAATGCTTGGTTTTTCCAGGTGTGGAGGACACGCTGACCTTCTTCTCGCCTAATAATGAATTGATTGTGCTTGACTTGCCAACGTTGGGATACCCCACAAGGCCCACAACCAGTTTTGACGCCATTTCACCATTAGCGTCAACAAACTCTGCGTTAAAGTTAGCATCAATGGAAAGGAGAATGAGGGGGTGCATACCAGACAGACTCGGTGCGACCTTCAAAAATAGTTTTTCCAGCTCCTGGACTGAAAGGACTTGCGCCCGGGAGTCGACTGGAGGAGAGTCATTACTGGCAGGCCGGTGGGACTCCGAGCTCTCGTCCGGGCTGCTGGGTGGTTGTACTGTCCCCGTAGCCTGCTCGGAAATGGTGGTCGAATCTGATGACTCCTCGCTGGCTATAGTGACTCTCCCAGCCTTCGATATATGTTCGCTAACGTCAGCTTCACTCCCATCTTCTTGGTTATCCTCACTGCTAGTAGCTCCATCGTCCACGACCCCTTCTTCCTGCGCGATCTGAAGTGCGGTGGCTGCGGCGGCCGAATAGAATGCGAATGAAATGCCCTCTTTCTCAAAATAATCAGCCCAAGCTAATCTATGAGAGGTTAGCATCAACTACAAGACACAACTTAATGCGAGGTTTACCGCTGCTCAACAGTTAACAAATCAGCTTTGTTAATCAAAAGTAACGTCTTTCTCTTTCCCTTCCCAGTTCCAGCTTCGCCTTCGCTGCCCTCGACATCAGCAACGTAGGCCTCCAGGTCTTCGCATCGAAATCTTAGTGGATTCCGCGCATCAACAATTTGCACTAGTAGATGAGAACGTTCCAAAACCCTCCAAAGCTGGCGCCATACTTCCAAGTTGCGCTCGAACGGTGTCAGAAGAAAATGTTCCTTATCTTGCAATCTGGTCTCCTTTAGTCAATCGATGATGATACTCCTCCATGAAGACTTACTCAGCGAGTCCACGTCTCCATTCTAGAAACGAAGATTTCTCCAATTTCTCGAGTTCGGCGGGCTTCATCGATTTGGTCCATGGTGGACGCCGCGGTACTCTTAACCTTTTCTTGTGTTCTTGGTGCTTCTGTAGTGTGTTCCTTTCCTCTTGCGCGTTAAGAAGATAAGGGTTTTGAGTCATTGCTGTCTGCTGAATAATCTTGACATTTCGTCTCTCTACGGAGACCATGAGTACAGAACCACTACAAATGCAAAGCAGATGCGCACCAGCAGTGAAATCAACCCCAGCAAGCTGTGCGTTATTGAGGAATTCATCCAGGTCTCGTTCCTGCGTAATTGACCTCAAACGTGACGAAGAGTCGACGTCGGCGGCGTACTGCTCATTGTTCGTTAAACATGGACTGGCAAAGATTGAGTGGGACATACAAGACCAGAGTCATGTTGCCGCTGAGCATCTTTAACCTTTCGATTGATGATGGCTCGCCCTAGTCCACTGGAGTTATGATCTTTGGTTCGAGGCGCCTGAGGTTGGATATTAGCAGGTCACAATAAGATCAGGAGAATGACGTACCATCTCACAATAACTTGCAAGTATGGGACGAGTAAGCAATCATCGCTTATTACAATTCCACTGATGGCATTGCACGTGCTGTAACCGATTTTAATTTCATGATTGCCGGCTTTGCCCATTCCGAGATACTATAGTGATACTATATGGAATATCTCAACGACACGCTCTCCTCAACGTCTGGTTAAGAGGTAGCTGTACCCACATTAACATTGTCGTGTATAGTACTGTCGCGCTATAATGGATTGAAACAGTATTTTAAAACCACAGATTGCTATTTGGATATGTTTTTTTCTGCTCGATCTTTTCCTTCACGCCAATGAGGCCATCACGCGGCCAGGACATTCGCTCATTTTACCGACGGTGCTTGAGGCAAGCTGGAAAACTACCTCGTCGCTATCTACAGTATGTTCTGTGTTCTCTTGTCTGGACTTCAACTACACAAGCAACTGCAGATTGTTTTTTCGGCTCAAGTTTGGAGACGACATCCGTAGCCTCGCTCGGTCGGCCGATTGCCCAGGATTATTCCAGAGTAAGGCAAAGAGGGTGAAGAGGGTATGGGGATACATTATCTAATTGTGTGTCTCTGATGCAATAACAACCAGAACCTCCGAACGGTTGAGCGCTCCAACTCAGGTCATTCTCGCAGTTTCGCGACAATGTTAGACCTTGCGTATGGACGGAAAGGCAAATTGAGATGGGAGCTTATGGAAGTAAGTCGTATCCACTGTTTAGTGACGACACTTACAAGTAGTAGCCATTCGCTCATGGCGCGAGTGTTGCGGGTCTGCATGCATCACCAAAACTTCCAACTTACTCACCTGCACTGGCTGCGCTTCTCACGTCGTGTGAATCACGAATCACGAAGCCATTGCGCCACACATATTTGATAGACCCACCGAACTTACCTGCTAGGGCCAATCCTGAGTCGGATGAGGCTCGGTTACTCGGGCCTCTCAGCAAAAGCCGAGAAAACAATATACGCTGGCGATATTTCACTGCAGAGTGTAAGAAAGTATTGCCACCACTAGAGGTTGTCACTAGCAAGGATGCTTCATCAACTAGTACAGTTATACATGGATATGGCTTCGAAGGCCAAAACATGCACCGTGACATCGAGGCATTTGCTGGTCCCTTATGGAAGCCAAGACCTAAAACGCGAAAAGAAGCACTAGTCGTGTGCAGTGAACAAAAACACGACGTCCAGGGCTCAGCTCGGCATCCCTCGCGATGGGTTAGGCGTCGATATCAACAACTGCTAAGCAGGATTCCAATATTGACGCGCTCATCAAGCATATCAAAATCCCAGCCACACACACGTTATCAAGCCGCATTGTCTTCAAACGCAAGCTCCGATTACCTCCGCTTTTCTCCTGCACGACTCGCTGAAGTAGATGCGGCAGATGTGCTATGGCTGAAAAAGTCCGAAATGGGCGGCAAAATATCCCAATAGACATAATACAGTAATTCTTATGAGCTATCCTCTATCTCCATCCCGTGTAGTTCTATTAGATACATATTATAATTACGATCGGTAGCCTGTGCAACACCCGCTTCTCCTGCTGAGGGGTCAACACCACATTGAAGGTTCAACATGGTTTGGTATTCCTCGAAGTTGAACAGGTGGCTCTGCCGAATACTGTTAACCATATCCTAGATAGCGAATGAGCAGTGACAACATTTGCAAGAAGCCTAGACTGCGTACTTGTGGCGAGATAAAGAACAAGGAATAATACTGCTTCGCTCTTTCGAATTCCGTGTAGTGGCGTTCGTGAGTCAGGGACTTGACGCTCTGCTGCAGTGCAAGCATGTTGCGGAGTAGTTTCTTGATGCCGTATTCATTAGGCACTTTAAGGTGTCGTGCCCCAAGGATAAGCATATGCTCTAATAAGTGCCCTAACCCCACAAATACATATCTGCGCTTTAAGGTCAGCACTGTAGGGAAAGAACGGTAGCAGTGATCACGCACTCCCGCTCTCTCGGTGGAAGACGAATGGACACTAGGGAATCACACTGAGCGAGCTCTCCATTGAGGTCTAAAATATAGGGGTCCGGCTCGCCAGCTTCTGCATCTAACCTGTAGCTTCCCTGGCGAAGGGTTGACATCATACAAATTTATGAATAAGACAGGAAGTGACGTACCTCTCGCATTGCGGACTCGAGATAGTACATAGAGCGGCAGCGGATGTCAATGCGAATACAATCTAGTATCAATCCCGCAACTTGTTCATAAGTCTTCAACAAGGCTTGGAAGCGTCTGAGCGGATTTCATGAGCATGGTGCGCAGTCAATGGAGCCAACTGATCTTACAACGCCATCTCCTTCGTCAACGGCAGCTTCAACTCATTATCGAGCTCAACTGTCAGTGCAATAGGGGGGACTAGTGAAATTGCAGTAGATGGATCTTCAACGGGACTGATAGGAGAAGTGATATCATGATCGTTTGAAGACTTGAGTTCACTTAACGTGTGGGCGAACCAAACCTAGGTAGAAGGCCAGTGTGAGCATATTCCTTAACAATCCACTGGGGGGGATAATTTACGATGCTATGATAAAGACTGGAGAGCGAGGCCAGACTTTTTATAGAGGGTACGAGATCTGAGTGTTTTATTGTCGTTTTCCGCACCAGTTCCAGTTCAATGTTCGTCTCTTGTCGACATAAGAGCAGTAATTTCTCCCCTTCCTAATGCAAGTTAGGCACAGTGATACATTTATACTTGAACACATGCCTCTGTCCGAAGCAATTCCGTAAGGCATGGACCCAATTCAGATCTTTGCGCCAGCTGAGCCGCGAGAGATAATTTTGAGTCAAGAGTGCTATCTGGTCCTGAAGAAGTAGAGACAAGAACTTGAAAATGGTCGCTACATCGTTGATAGAATTGGATTATGACCCCCAAAATAAGGCGCGAGTAACTCTCCTTATGGAAGGGAGTTGTTTGGTACATGGCACACAAGGAGTTGATGAGAGCCATTAACTGTGTGCTTGCCTATTTCGTGTGTTAGTTACTACGTGCTCCGCGATTGATGGCCTATAGCCCACTTTTATCAATGGCTCAGAGGATAACTTATGCGAACTTGGATCGAGCTGAAACGCATCCGGTGCTGCCAGGTAATGAGTGACATCCAAAGTACGGAAAAAATGAAGCAAAATCACCCGATAACGCCTGATGAAAGAGCACGGACACTTTGTCCTCCAGTTGTGGTAGATAAACCTTCAGCACGAAGTCATCAAGCATGGTACTTGACGCTTTGGAGGAGTCGTTGGCAATGGGTAGAATCTCTGCTATCCGATCAAGAAAAACTTGTGTCGGTTGGAACAGAATGGTTGCATGAAAAGCATCAGCCTTGATGAGGGGCCGATGATGACCAATACCCAGCATTCGGTCCTCTGATGTAGAGCTCAGGAGTAATGAGGACAGTGGATTCTCGGTGCTACCAGCAACTAGGCCAGGCATCGTGTCCTTGAGCATCCTCGTGAGTTCGTCCTCATGCGGCTTCAATACCTTATTGATCAGCTTCGTATCCGTGTCGCCTAAGCGGAAAACGGTCTACAAGTCCCTGTCAGAATGAAGAAGAGCGGAGTAAAGGAGGGGGGGCTGGTTGGTTAATACCTTTGTCCTATCTCGTGAAGATTTGCCCTCCTTTAATGTCTCGTTGATAGAGGAGATTGGATTTCGCCCAGATACAACACCCTCCTCCTCATTGGTCAGGTAATCACGTATCAGGGTCCGCACCTGTGTCATATGAGGCAGGCAGGATTGAGTGGATTACCAACGTACCTCGAGTTCAACAGGATTCCACAACTCTATGAGGGGAAAGATTGACCCAGACTTGATCCCAGAAGAATCCTTGAAATCTCGTCGCTATAGTGGCTAGTCAGCATTAAACGCAGGAGGCGGTTATTCGCGTACTGTAGTTATACGATTGACCACTTCATAAACGACACGAAGGCCCTGGGCCACCGCGTCCAATTTGGAGTATAGGGTCCAGAAGAAATCACGGAGAACCTCGTGATCCGTTTGTTTCCATATTGACTCAAGAGCGTGAAGCCGCAGTGAAGACGCCCCGATAAATCTATGGTCGCCGATGGAGCTTGTGGGCAACTCGGGAGCAACTCCATAGATATCTGAGTGCATGAAAGCACCGTTGACGTTGTATGCGGACATTCGGCGATTGAATTCTGCTCGCTCCTCTACTTCATCGATCGTAATTTCAACAAGAGAGAATACTTCTGTGGGTAAGCGCTGCGTAATTGCATCCAGGGCCGTCGAAAGCTTTCCTAGCACTGTGAGTGACTCCAGAAGCGTCTCTATGTACGAAAAGGAATCAGCTTCTGGGTTGATGGATGTCACGGAACTGTTTTGGATGTAGCTGGCGAGAGGTGCCGACAGGTGGGACTTGTTTCCGACATTTGCCTCATTGATATCGATGGGGGGGTCATTAGCTCTCAAACCGAGTTCGTGTAAGAAGCGGTGCAACCGAGTGGGTCGAGATGATGAATCTGTGGCGTTAAGAACACCTTGTTTAGCAACCTCGTTGTCGTACTCTGTCTTTGGGACTGATCACATATACATGCAACGACGCTTGTTAGCATGGATCGAGTGCTTACATGTCCGTTGGCCGGGAATATAAGTAGACCACCTGGACTCACACCAGAAAGATTTTAGGTACAGATGACTTTGTAACTCATCGACCAAGATATCTTTCAATGCCTGTCTACACTCATTAGTGAAGAGAAACGCGAGGTGATGGGCTACCAACAGTCTCTTGAGTATTAAGGTAGCTTCTCAAGTCCGAAACTGCACCAATTTCCACCATATCGGCGTTGTTGACGATCTTAAGGCTGCGTACAAGCAGCACTGCGGCCTGCAGCAGACGTTTCTCCGATATAAGCGTCTCCAGCATGTCTGGAACGAGTTTGAGGTGTTCACTGAAGGCCGATGAGAGCGGTATATACGCTAATACAGCATGGTACCTCACATTTGATCGAGTATTTTCATCATTTCTTCCAGCGTCTGCCCTCTGGACCACAACTGGACTAAGTCCGCACGCCGAGCACCAAGGGACTCTTTCGACTCATACAGCGCCGTTCGCGCGTCGGACATTTGTGTTTGAGCTGTCGTGAAATGCCCTAAGAGAGACGCATGATGGGGCAATGATGCCGCGAATGCCTGATAGTGTTCTGAGCGAGAATTAGAAGAGAGGTGCTGAAGTACATGCGAAACACCTGTGGGTGATACGCACTATCAACGGACCCTTTCAATACTCTGGATAACATGTCCTTGGTTCGGCGGAATGACTCCATATCCTTGCCTGATGACGAACCCTCCAAAAGTTCCAAAGCTAAATCCACATGATTGAACTGGTACGGATGTCAGTATGCGACAATTCCAATGCAGCAACCAGAACTGACGTCGGCCTCGACAACAAACTCCCAACCATCCTTTACTTGATCCAAAATAGCTGGTGAAGAGATTTAACCATTAGCTTGGCTGAGATGCGTGCTTGCATACCATCGATGTCACCAATGCGAGACTTGCCATTCACTCGTCTACCAGGTGCTTTGTCTCGAGTCCTTGGGTTATTCGGATTCATAAATTAATTGTAGCTAGGACGTGAATAGCAATTTCAGGTAAAGTCGACTGACGGCAAGACGATGCTCTCAACGATGAAGCGTTGTTGACGCGTGTTTAGCGTTTTAAGCCTTATTAACAGACGCGATTTGCGGACGCGTCTTTGCCTTGTAAAGCATATCATGGTGGAACCACCTACCTCACCTTCCATACCTCCCAGCATTTTGTCATACAACCTTTCACCGCTGTCTTCGCCGCCCAGCGATTTGACCTCCATCGCTAAACAGGTATCGTTCTGGGTCGACCTGCCTAAACTAGCTGCAGAGACGTTGGCACAATACAAATGCCCACAGGAGACTTCACTTTCCTACACAGTTGACGAAATCATCGGCGAATATGAGGAAGTGCCAAGGCTTTGGTATTTTGCTCGTTATAAGAAAGGCATCGCGTATAGGGTGAGAGTAAGCTGTTCAGGCGCAACCCTTATAATAACCTACCACAAAGTTCCATTCAATAGAGCTCTCTGAGGATTTCCCTGAGCTTATTGAGCAGTATGGTGTGTAGTATAACTATCTCCCTTGTTTGATACTGATACTGCAGCAGAGAAGAGGAAGGTTGCAGGTACTCTGCAACCATTCGATCCATCGGCGCAGTATGTGCATCCAAAGTCGCGTATCAAAGTGATGCTCCACATCGAGCCCCACCGAAAAGCGGCCCGAAGCACATTTGCAGAATCCAACTATTCTGAGACTACTGAGGAGGAGGAGAGCTGGGACGAATATGGAGGCAGCGAGACACGAAGTGCCAGGGAAAGGCAAAAACAGTCCCATCGTGTGACCACTCGTTCTCGAACAATTGCCAGCGATTCTGATGCCGATGAGGTCGCTGAGCTCGATATCACACCCTCCTTGCTCGAACAATCCGGCTCTCGACGCTCTCGACGCACCCGAGTGACTAAGCGTCCATACACCCTTCACGGCAGCTTCAAGTCCGATTCGGAGTACTCCAGCAAAAAGTTGGCTGCGAAGCCACGGAAGAAGTTGAAACCAGCACGTCCTGCATATGGTTTTGTTCGCTCAATTGAGGACCTGGACGCAATTGATGTCGACAAAATGGCCATCCTTAAGAGCCATAGATATGTGTGCGAAAAATGCCGCCAACCACCAGCTCACGCTTTGCTTGAGGATATCAAGAGGCAGAACAAAAACAAGAAACGAAAGAGACGCCGGTCACCTGAGGATGACTTTGAAGAGTCAGGGGAAGAAAGGGCAGATTCGTTAGGTGGTTGGGTCCGTTGGTACGATATCATCAACCATTCCCCAACGACATTCGTATCTTAACGAGTCACAGTCTCAGATGTCCTGTCTCTGCGCATTGGAAGTGTTTAGCAGCTTCTCAACGTCAGGAAATTATCAAAGCTGCCAAGGACAGGATTGAAAAATCTGTGGCACAGCCTGAACCACTGGAGAGCATGCAAATTGGAATCAAATTGGAAATAAATCAAACCACAGACTTCATTTGTGGTAAGATTTTGCATCCTTGACTGATGCCTAATTGATTTCTCTGTATCAGGCCATTGTGCCAAAGGTGGAATTTGCATGTCCTGCAAGGAAACGGTACTCAAGCCTGAGAGCGCACCTGACTTGTCCCAAAACGCCGAAACTGGGAAGGAAGGAGAACTCGATCAACACAATGCAACTCTATTGGCGCAACAGAGCGCACTTCTCTTCCGCTGCATAACCTGCAAACGTCTTGCGCACTACGAGCACCTGCCAAATCCAGCCGGCTTTCATGACGAATGCGAAGTCGTTGAGAAAGCGGAATACTACCAAAGCACAACAGATTGGCTTTGTGCAGACTGTGCCTCATATCAGCGCCCACTTGACAAAATCATCGCGTGGCGACCTTATCCATTAGATGCTATTGAAATTCCTTACCCGGATACTGTTTCACTCTACAAGCAACCACTGCCGAGGGAGTATCTCGTAAAATGGCAGGGCAGAGGCTTTCGACGGACGGAGTGGGTCCCACACATGTGGTTGCTCAATACATATGGCATGAAGCTGAAGAACTTCCTCACGGGTGGCTCCAAGGTTGAACTTGCATCGCACTCCGGTGATGACGATATGCTCGGTGATGATGTATCAGAGGTAATGTCAACTTCACGCGCATCTTCTGTAAAACCAGGAATCAGCACACCGAGTCCCGTCGCTGCGATGCCCGACGCTGAGAGCAGGATTCCGATGATATGGAAAACAGTAGATCGCGTACTCGATGTGCGCCTCTGGTGCTTACCGGCCGACCGGAAGAGGAAGGAAGCTATACCTAGCGAAGGTGAAGATGAAGGTTACGAAGAGCAACTCATACGCATTTATGATCTCGGTGAAGAGCCCCCCACTCACCTCATGGAGACGGTATCCGGTTATGAAACTCGTACGAGAACGAAAATTTCTCGTGAAGACGCCAACAAAGTGATTTGGGCCTTCTTCAAATGGGGCGACCTGGGCTACGAAGAAGGTGAGTATCGACACGTTGTGAAGCTTTCCTTTCTTTTATTTAACTGCTCATGTCAGCAACTTGGGACACCCCGCCACGAGAAAGCGACCCAGAATACCCAGCCTTTAGGACCGCTTTCCAAAGATACGTAGATTCGCTCGAGGTATCCGTGCCAAAGATGAAAGAACCAATCGCCCAGGCCTTCGATAACCGATCGAAGGAGGAGTATAAACAGAAACACGTGCTGAAGGACGCATCGGATTTAGACCTTGGGCAGGATCCTAAGCTTACACTCATGAACTTCCAGGTGAGCTTGGCGGTTTGAGATTTCGAGAGAGATTTATCTTGATATCGGTAGGTCGATGGCTTCAACTGGCTCTCCAACAATTGGTGGACGCACCAGCATTGTATCCTAGCGGATGAAATGGGATTAGTTCGTTCACGTTGGTTGTTACTTGTTGAATGACCTCTGACTAGCTTGCAGGGAAAAACAGTTCAAATAGCTACATTCCTTGGTAATCTCATTCGGAAATGGAAGGCTGCGCCAGCTTTGGTCGTCGTGCCAAACTCCACTATCACGAATTGGGTACGAGAGGTTCAACGGTGGGCGCCAAATTTACGGGTTGTTCCTTTCTACGGGGAGACCAAGGCACGGGAAGTTATCAAACGATACGAATTGTTTCATGAAAAGCCTCAGCCTGGCAATACCCTTGCGAAATTTCATGTTCTCATCACTACTTACGAGGCAATTTTAAACGCGAAAGATTTCTATGTTTTCAAGAATCAGCCGCGATGGGAAGTGCTCATTATTGACGAGGGACAACGATGTGAGTCAATTGGCACTGCTCCTGGCCAGCCTAATTCAACCATTTCGTACTAGTAAAGAATGATTCGAGCCTTTTGTTTAGAAAATTGAATGAATTAAAGAGCATACACCGCATTATCATGACTGGCGTTCGTTCTTTATTGAGTCCCATTCTGACATTGACCTTATATAGCTCTAGACGCCTCTGAATAACAATATGCGTGAACTCTTCAACCTTATGAACTTTCTCGACCCGGTTGAATGGCGCGACCTTGCAGGCCTGGAAAGAGAATATGAAGAGTTGACTGAAGATTTGATCAAGCAATTGCACCAGCGTTTGCGTCCCTATTTCCTCCGGAGGGTAAAGAGCGAAGTTTTACAGCTACCCCCTAAGGTATGACTGTTGTCCAGTTCTTATGCAATACCGACATTCACAGCCCACTAGAATGAGGTAATCGTACCATTAACGATGACAGAATTGCAGAAGCAAGTTTATAAATCCATTCTAAGTCCGTACATCTCAATTTATTTCGCGTTAATCACCAACATAATATTAGGTCGCAACCTTACTGTGTTAAAGGGACTGACACAACCTGCGACCTCCAAGAATGCAAGGACAGCTAAGGGGCAAATAAACAATCTTCTTATGCAACTACGAAAGTAGGTTTTGGTGAATATGAGAAGACCGTTCGGATTGATGCAGCTTCCCAGGGTTCTTCAACATCCTTATCTATATAATGAGGATATCGAACCTCGTAATCTGCCTCCTAAAGAAACGCATGAGAAGCTCGTTGACGCAAGTGCCAAATTGCGCTTGCTTCGCGGCCTCCTGCCAAAGTTAAAGGGCAGGGGGCACAGAATCCTACTCTTTAGTCAAGTAGGCTCATTTGGCTCTCCAGGGGGGTTACTGCTTATTTCGTGGCCATGCCCAGTTCGCCATCGCCCTTGACATCATTGAAGACTTCCTACGCGGGGAAGGCTACAAGTATTCGAGATTGGTATGACGCCATGAAGATGTTGATCGTTTTCTGCTGAACTTAGTGCCTTCCAGGATGGTAGCACCAAGAATGTAGATAGGCAAAAAGGGATGGACGAATTCAACAAACCTGGATCTGACGTTCTCATCTATATATTGACAACTCGTGCTGGTGTATGCTCTCTTCATTCATCCGTTGCGATATCCCAGTGCTTACAATTTTACAGGGGGTGGGGATAAACCTCTTTGTATGCATTTGAGTAGTCTATATGCCACTGCGTCCCTAACTTTCTCCGTAGAGTGCAGACACAGTAATTATTTTCGACCCGGATTTCAACCCTCACCAGGTGCGTTTACGCCTTGTTATTTTATGCATTTATTACAAGATTTCGCAGGATCTCCAAGTACGCTATTCTGCTGTTTCAGATGAATAGCAAGCTAAACTGTCAACAGGCGATTGCTCGTGCCTACCGATATGGGCAACAGAAGACCTGCCTGGTGTTCAAACTTATGGTGAAGGATTCAGCAGAGGGTAAGTACATCTCACATATCTGCGGATCTCGCTAACGACGGTCTAGAGCGCATCATACAGATTGGAAAGAAGAAATTAGTGCTAGACCACTTAATTGTACAGAAAATGGATGATGAAGAAAACACAGGCGGCAACATGGAGTCTATATTGACGTATGGCGCACAAGCACTATTTGACGCTGCAGAAAACAGCAACCGTGTTATAAATTGTTTGTGTTTCATCCTCTCTCAGGAGCGACAAGGTCTTATTATTCACATAGATTCGGAGCATGACCTAGAGAAACTGGTCGAGAAAACAGAGGTGGAAGGAGAACATGTTTTGGAAGCCCCACAAGAAGGCACCATGTCCTTCACTTTCGCAAAGATTTGGTCTGCTGACAAGGATACCATGGAGGAGGTGGAGGATAACGACCAAGAGGACTCCTGGGCGCAAACCTTAGAAGGCATTACGGCTGAACACCAGAAAGCGCAGGAGCGAGAGATAGCAGAATCTGGACGTGGTGCTCGCCGAAAGGCAGCTGTATTGGCACAGGTATCATCATCTATTTTGTTCTCCAAAGCAGTGGCTGACGCTAGGGCGTAGTCTAACATTCGCAACACAGGCGGGCCGGCAGAAGGGTCCCCTACTAAGACTGTTACTAAGAAATCGGGCTTGCATGTTGATTCGGACGGATCGTCCTATGCTGGGTCTCGCCATGGATCGTATAGCGGTGACAGCGCAAGCGAGCCAGGTTCGCCACTGCCGGAAAGTTTCGAGTTTGAAGAACGAGATAACAAAAGGCAACGAATGGAGGACTGGCGAGATTGGAATCCGGCAGCTCTGCACAAGGGTAAAATGCCCGCAGTCAGGCAGAATGACAGCATGATGGTGGATTCCGAGACCTGTGCACTATGCGGGGAGTTGCACGATGACTCCAATCGATGCTTCATGACAGATAGCTCCGTGAATCTTGCTGAGTATCGGGAAATGCTTATTCTCCATGGTGCCGACGAGCCTTGGGAGGAACGGGTAGCTATTCACACTGAGTTGGAATGAAGACAAGCGCTGACTATTGCATAGTACGCCGCCATTCGTGTAATTGACGAAACACTGTACAAGCGAGGACACATCTCCCTTATTGTTGGCCAGCCTCTGCGTCCATTACGCAAGACAGAGCCTGTCCCAATGCCCAAGATACCCTCGAAGCAGAAGAACCGTGTTGGCTAACCCTGGGCTAGTTAGGCCCAGCGTGAGCTGTCGTCTAGGTTACCTCGCCGTAGAATTATTTACATATGCAGAAGTTGAGATAAAAAAACCTATACCTTTCCATAATGAGATCAGTCATGGTGATTCACATGAGTCGGCTGCGCCAAATGGTCCGGTCCACGTGTTTGCTCTTGTTGAAACAGCGAGCCTGCACCTTGCACTCTGAACCTTCACCCTCATGATATCAGCACCGTCCTCCAATCCCCTAAAGCGTACTCGTCCTCTTGTTCAACCAGATCCGCCTCCGTTGCCGAAGATCAAGACAGATATCATCCTCACTGTCTTTACACACAGGTCACTCCGACGACGGGGTGTAGACCCTTCACCCTTTGACGATAATGAAGCACTAGCTGAACTTGGGGGTTCTGTGCTACACAAGACAGTGTCGGTGATACTGTTTTCCATCCGGCCCTTCCTTACATCTATAGCAATCGCCGTAGGTGGCGCTCCAGTTGTGTCCGCCCGACAAACCCTCACCTTGGATTCATGCACAGGAACATCGCACCAAGATACTATCAGACCAAAACTTCATGTCGTGGGTCAACTTATATCAATTAAGACATAGGTTATGCTGTAGTCAGGATGTTTCCATGCACTTGCACACTCCCAAGGTCACTTTTCATTCATTTCACCATACTGGTGCTAACCGGCTATGATAATGTAGGAGGCTCGAACACTCTTTTGTGCATATGTTGGTGGTGTCGTTGCAGAATCCGAATCAGGAGATGAGTTGGTGCGGAACTGGATGGATGCATTGATCCGGGACGACAGGTTCACGGTCAATTCAATCCCTTCAGTACCTCAACCACCTGCAACGACTCCTCCATCCTACAAGAGAGTGAAGAGCGAAGAAGTTCCACCGCAGATATTCTTTGGTTCACAACCGCCTGCATCACGAGTCTTTGGATACTCCCGACAACAACCGCCGCATATCTCGCCAGCACCTCCTGCACCACCTCGTGTCCCACCACCCCCATTGCCACCAATGCCACCAATGCCACCAATACCACGGCCTTTTATGTCACGTCCCGATCCATCACAACCCACCATGTCATTCTTGCCCTTGTTTAATCAAGTTGCCAGCCAGCGCGGCGTTCATATTGAATATCCTGCTTCGTGTTCTGGACCAAAGCACGCACCAAACTGGAACGTGCAATGTGTTGGTAAGCCAGATCCTGTGTGAATTTTATCCGTAAGATGCTGATGGGGATGCAAGTGAATGGCATCGTGAAAGGTAGAGGAGAAGGATTGAGTAAATCAATGGCCAAGGAGCAGGCAGCTCGTCAGGCGTATTATGCCATGGGGTGGACGTAAAACAGTATGTTGTCGGAGGTGCTGAGCATTTAGATGATCTGTCGATTTGATAGGATAGAATTGTGTTGGACAGGTTGAATTATACATAAATTGTAACGCCCGAGTTTGCTGACTGAGCATGATCACATGCTCCTGCCTTCTCAATAATAATATCCTGCCCGTTTAGCAACTTGCATTTCGCCTTCAACAACCCACTCGTCCTCGACGATGGTCACGATGGCCACACATCCCGCCACGCCATCCAACAATGCCCTGACTAACATACCTTTGTCTGGCTACCATTCTAATCATATTGATCTTACAGGAGAGGATGACGACCCCAGCAGCGACTCGTATCCCGCTCCCAACTTTACTCAACGCCCTCGGACGGATGCGTCGTACTCTAGCCCTAGACTGCAGCAGAGTGGAATCATCCAGTCCGCATCTCCCAATTTGCCACCACCTGCTCTACTGCCTCGCCCAGATACCTTCGAGGCACAGCAGACATCCCATTTGCAGCGCTATCCTTCGCCACTACCGTCACCCTTCTCCAATCCAAATCTCTTGACGACACCATATTCATCGCACCCCAGAATATACCGCCCACCATTTGTGGGACACTTGCCGCGCCAAGTCCATACCCCTCAGCCTTCTTCGGTGACACCCACCCCCATTTCCTCATCACCTCTTGCTTCTGCAAACATGGATGGGTTGCTATCACGCGGTGCTGATAAGCAAGTCATTGATCTGACAAGTTCTCCTTCTCCACCACCGTCGAACTATGCACTGCAACCTATATCTCGTCCACTCCCCCCCGACTTGCCCCCAAAGACGCCTGTATGCATAGGGCAACTAACAGTAACAGCACTCGTCCTATACCCTGTACCATACTTGCTGCCCAAGGACCCCACGTCAAACGTGGCGGAGTGGGCACCAGTTAGACTTCAGTACGAACATACTCCCAATAGACCCTCTGGAGCTGAGACTATCCACATCAAGGTTCCTCAAATACGGTTGTCTAATGGAGACATAATACCTGAGGAGGTGTTTGGTGTCGTCGAGCAGAAAGTTGCCAATGCGTTGGGTCCGATGTTGGGGAAGGGCCTGATAAGGCTAGACACAAAAGTACGCAAAGGACCTCCAACGGTAAGCGCTCTGTTCTGCCATGGAATATCATGATACAAGCATATGCATTCCAGTTGCCGATATTGCCACTTCAAATGCTAGTCTATACACCGAAAGGGAATATCCCGGTAGTTGGGAACTACTTGCAGCAATGCGCTCTATTACTGGACCACCCATCACCGCCTTACGATGGCCCCAATTTCGCCAAGTACCATTACCATAATCCTCATGACCCACCACCCGGCGGTCATCGTGCACTTCCAGCTAATCGTTTCGTGGCAGCACCGCGATGGAATGCACCGGCACAGTCAATCAAGAGCATCGAGGTGCAGCGCAGCCAAGTCGATGAGCTTTTTAAGAACTTGAAGGATGGTGATGATTTAACAGAGACGGAACCTGGTATGCAGTCAATTTATGTCATCCGGCCAAAACATTCTCAACCTTGCAGCTTTTGAGGTCGCCACGAAATTGTACCCCCACCAGAAGAAGGCGTTGACATTCCTTCTAGAGCGTGAGCGCGAAAAGTCCGGCATGGATGGCACATTTTCGTCGCTGTGGCAGCCACGACACAATCACTACGCTAACCAAAAAAGCTGGCTTCATCTCGTGACGCAGAAAGAAGTCCACGTAGAACCACAGGAGGCAAAGGGTGCGATCCTCGCGGACGATGTAAGTCTTGAACACAGCGAGTCTACCAATGTTGACAGGGTGCTTTTTTTCAGATGGGACTCGGGAAAACCATTACCTGTGTTTCCTTAATTGCTGCAACTCTTACCTCCGCACAAGCTTTTGCCGAGAAACCTGTGGATCCTGTTGTGCCACCCGCCCAACGCTGTGATAGTCCCGCAGCAAGCCAATTCGCGAATAGCGTCTGGGGGATGCCCGATGTGTCGCAGATTGGGCCATCTTCCGCCAAGGCAAAGGCGAAGGCTGCAAGGGCTCAGGAACAAATGGAAGCGGAGTTTGTTAGGGCGTCCCGAATTAAAACACGGAGCCGTGCCACGCTGATTATATGCCCACTGTCAACCGTTGCCAATTGGGAAGACCAGTTTAAGGAGCATTGGCGGGGTGAAGTGTCGGTTTTTGGAGGGAGCGGCGGATGTTCTCAACCCGTGGCGCAAGCATCCCAAGGTCTCTCACAAATGAGCATCTCCCAAACGCCAGGTCAGACCCCAGCTACAGATGCGAAAGAGGCGTGTCCTTCTAAGGGCAGAGTCCGTGAAGGTACTCCACTGCGTGTATACGTCTATCATGGTAACGCTCGCAGACCAGACCCCGCATTTTTGGCGGATTTTGATGCAGTGATTACAACCTACTCGACACTCGCCTCAGAGTTTTCGCGGCAGAATCGTAGTCGCAACATCCCTGATGCCGATGATGAAGAAGAAGACGGTAACAGCAGTGAGGGAATTGCTGGGGAAGTGGATGAGAATACTTCGTCAACCAATAAATCGCAGAAGGCAAAGAAGAATGGATTGAAGCGTAAAAAAGGTGGAACAGCTCAAGCAGCCAATATCACCGAGGTTCCCAGTGCCCTGCAGAGTATATACTGGTTTAGGGTGGTCCTGGATGAAGCACAGTAAGTACTACCTCTGACCCGTGTGATCCTATCCCTCATTGCTTTGATTAGCTCCATCAAAGAGACAGGAACGGTTGGTAGCCGTGCTTCCTGCGACTTGATGGCCGATAGACGACTTTGCTTGACCGGAACTCCGGTCCAGAATAAACTGGATGACGTCTTCGCCCTCATTAAATTTTTGCGTCTTGAGCCCTTCGACGACAAGAACATTTGGACAGAGTTCATTGGTACGCCAGTGAAGTTTGGCCAAACTCTTGGCATTGCACGATTGCAGATGATCATGAAGTGCATCACCCTCCGTCGTACAAAGGAAACCAGGACCACGGATGGTAAATTCATTCTATCCTTGCCACCGCGCCGTGATGAACTACGATATCTCAAATTCGCCGAGCGAGAACGAACCATATACGACCAGTTCTTCAACGAATCTAAAGCGGAATTCAACGAACTTACAAATAAGAACGAAGTCATGAAGAATTACGTTGGCATTTTGCAAAAAATTCTTCGGCTTCGTCAAATATGCGATCACTTCGAACTTGTTGAAGGGAAAGGCTTATTCAAAGAAGGACAGGATGGTTCTGCGATCGATGCAAGTGTGTATGACAATCTGGTCCTCGATATCAACAGAGATGGTATCAATGCAACGCGGGCGGCGGCTATTTTCGCAATTTTGCGCGAATCGGCCACAACCCAATGTGTCGAGTGTGGTGGAGAGTTGTGTAATACAGCAGATGCCCTACAGGAAACCATCGACCAGGATGGCCCATCTGCTCCCAAACGGGCAAGGAAGAGCAAGGGACACACATCACGAGCGCCTACAAGGGCAAATAGCCCCACAGCGACACGCCCCGTGTTAACGAGATGCCAGCACTTATTTTGTCTGGATTGCTATCGTAACTGTACATGCCCTGGTTGGCCAAATTCTCCCCCAAATGAAACTTGGCCGTGCTCCACTTGCTCTACGCCACTGGCTATCTCCGACGTCGTAGAGATTAAGCCAGAGGCCGTTCCTGAATCCACCACCAAGAGAAAATCGCAGAAAAGAGAGAAGAAATCAAAAGAAGCCATCATGGAGAACTACCACCCCTCGACGAAAATCGGGGCACTGCTTGATGATCTTATGCAATTTTCCAGAGCAAACCCAAATTCAGCAAATTATGACCCTCATTCAATTGAGGTACAGATGGTTGATCACCAAGGTAATCAGCTGGATGATGGGATCATCAAAACTGTGGTATTGTAAGTAGTGACTCGCCTCTGCAGCGATATGCGACTAAACACTTAGCCATATAGCTCTCAATGGACTAGCATGCTAGATAAGTAAGTCTTCGACAGCCTTCCATATGTCGTGCGTCTTAATATTCCGCAGAATTGAAGATGCACTCGATGTATCTGGCATTCGCTTTGATCGATTAGATGGAACGATGAGACGTGACGAGCGTTCCCGTGCAATCGATGCCCTGAAGCACGACCCCGGCTGTGAAGTCCTTTTGGTCAGCCTCAAGGCAGGAGGTGTCGGACTGAACCTGACAGCGGCGCAACGTGTATACCTGATGGATCCGTACTGGTAGGTTTGCAATCTACTGGTATTAAGATATTAACTCATCCACATTTCATGGATAGGAATCCTGCCGTGGAAAACCAAGCTGTGGATCGTATTGTGGGTACAATTCTACGCTGTTGACCCTCCTCTTATGCTGTTTGAATAGCATCGCCTTGGACAAACCAGACCCGTGACTACAACCAGGTTCATCATTGAGAACACCATTGAAGCGCGACTACTAGAAGTACAACGAAAGAAGACGGAGCTGGCGAACATGACACTTGGTCAGAACTTTAGCAAGAGCGAGTTAATGCAGCGTCGTATGGAGGAGCTCAATCAATTGTTTGAGACATCATAATAGAGTATTGTATTGGCATTTCTCGAAATGCGCCCTCTAGTGTACGCAAACCCCCTCCTATTTGCAGCTTATTGTATTTTCATAATTAAAGCCAATCACCAAAACATTCTTGAGCGCTCCCTAGAAAGCGAAATGGCCAGCGCGCTTGTTCGCTCCAAAAAAGTAAACTAAGGGGACAGATTAGAAGTTCGTCAATGTGGCATGAGATATGCGCACCAATAGCCAGGCTCACGAAAAGACCTATCGTTACTCCGGCGGCCACAGAAATCATCCGAAGAGCCAAAGAAAAGCCACTAGAGTATTGTTCCGCAGACGTATGGTAACTTTGGGTCAAACCACCTCCTTGGGCAATGCTAGACTGTAAGACGGGTACTCCATAGCTGATACCAAGAATATAAAGGCGCCGAACTTACTGGTACAAGGAACAGTACACCAGTGACCATAGACGTAAACGCAGTTCCACCGATGATACGAGAATAGAGGTTGCCTAGAGAACCAATGACGAAAGCACCAATCGCCGATGTAATATCAGCTCTTCCAGGAATAACCAAGCTAGTTCCACGATGGGCAGCATAGGCACAGCAAGAGAAGAAGGTCATAACAGGCAGTTGGATACTCCTTAACGCCTGCAGGTTCGAAAGCGAGGAACAAAGCGAGTATGCGGGAATAAGGATGAGTAGAGACCACCAAGGAAAGGATAAGCGCCACCATGGCCAATTTGGATCGCGATAGCAGCCTTTGAAGAGGTGGTGCTCCCTATAGGATGGAGCCATGATGCCAATGGTACCAATGTTTGGGAGGATGGTGCTGTTGGATACGTTAAAATCAAATCGACCGTGTACATAGCTGAAATCATGTGGATAGCCAGAGTAATATAGACGGCGGGCATGGCGGTCGAGGACGAGATACAAGTCAGAGCCTATGGTGAGACCAAACCCCTGCAAACGAAGATGAGCCACAAGAATGCCTTAGGACGCAGCCTCCCACCAAGAATAATGTGTATATGATCGCATATACCATGCGTACGGACCCGCAGAAGATGTTGCGCGACATCAATTCCAGGGCGCTGATCACTGGCGTAACAGTGAGCCGAGTCAAGTTTCAAAGTAAATGCCTCACAGATTGTGAACCCAGGCAGGATCAAGACTACGCCCGCCGACGAAATAGCGCTGAAGCAGAAATACCCCCCGGGAACACTGCTGAGACCTCGTGAGACAAATGCGACGATTATTGACACCGATATCCTACAAGTTGCGGAATTAACATTAGCATGGCTGACAGATGTTATATGTTGCACCCACTCATAAACATTCGCATATAGCGAACTTTTATTCGAGGCATTCAAACCGAGATATTGCAGGACCCCAGCACATGCCCCACTAATCCACATGTCGATAATAGACCCTCCAAAGGCTATGACACATATCATAGATGCCGAGAGGAAGGCAAGAAAACATCGTAGGGACAATGAATAGATCGCTGGTGCACGAAGCAATTCCCGAAGGGCATCTGCTCCAGCTTCGGCGCCCATTCGATCGCGTAACACATCTCGATAGATAAGGTGGACCTTGTGCAAGGGAGTGAGAGCAACCCGGCCAGTCGCACGAACAAAATAGGTTTGACCCGACTTGCCACCACTTCGCAATGTCACAATGATGAGATTTGGCAAGTGAACGAATTCTGCGATGGTTGAACAGTTTATCAGTGACAAGCCAGGGAAAGCAAGAGGGTTGGACATCAAACCAGCTTCCGCATTAAGAATCTCTGATGCTGCCAATAACTGCGATTCAATTCTATGTGAAGGAGCGCCAAACGAGAGTAGCGCTTTGGCGAGCTTGAGGATGAACTTCCTGCGTTGAGACAGGTCTATTATAGATAGACAACAGGCCGTTAAATATGACATGAAATGTTGATGCCACGCGTTACTCACGTTGAATGTTATGCACGATAGCAGAACAGGTTGATTGTTGAGATGAACGACGGAACGAAGCCAAGCCAGGGCGATTCTGTGAAATTGCTGATGCATAGCTTTCAGGACCTCTATGTTCAATTGCATCGCTCCCAGGGCCATTCTGTCCAGGGAGGTGTAATACACGAGCCATGAAGCGGAAGTTAGGGGGACCTTGCTTAAGGTCCACACTAGAACCCGATGGTTCTCCCTGACTGTCACGATTCTCAATATTCTTCGACGTGGTATTTTTAGGAATCTGGAAGGGTGCTTGGGTTGTGCAGTGTTGCCCAGGGTCCATTGTGTTCTGGTAGTTTGACTGGATGGGGTTGAGTGAATTGCGATCATAAATACACTCCGCATTAGGCTGAGTTCAAAAGTTACGAGACGCCAATGCAACAAACTAAGTACAGGGAAATCGGAACATTATCGACAATTCCCAAGGTCATCACCAAATTTGTTGAGGAAGGTAGTCAGTAGGAAGGATGAACGCATCTATGCCATGTTGCGTAAATGATACACCACCCAGGCTGTGATCCGTTGTCCAGAGGTGGGATTCAGGTGATACACCCTGCCAAATTGATTCGGCTTCACCTGGGTGTGGGAAACGTTGGATGTGATGTGGAATGGCATGTTGAGCCATGATTGCTGGGTGCATATCGTGTACTGGATGCGAGGGCATAGGGACGGAAGCATCAACAGGGGCGAAGGCAGTGTTTTCATAGACAGGAGGAAACACTTCAGGGTCTGGGTTCACGGTTTGGTGCATATGCCCATGGTTGACGTGTGGATTGTCCACTAACATTTCCCGAGATGGCTGCTGTAGTCCAGTTGCCGGTGTACATGGTGCTTGAGGACCTGGGACTGGTGCAGCAGGAGCAATGGCAGTAGGCTGGTGAGCTGAATTAGGCGGCTGTAAGTCAGCTTGTGCTTGGGGCTGAGCTTGAGATTTTATGGATTGCGGGTTTGTTGATTGTGCCGCCGTTGAGCCAGAGGTTGAAGCACTCTCGTTGCGCCTGCGTTTCGCCAGCATGATTTGCAAGGTCAATGCGTATCGCTTTCCTGGAACTGTTATCCTAGGCATCAACGACTGGACAGCGTGGCTGATGCCATAAATACATACTGTCGAACAGAACATGCATGAGGCTCTCCACCTGTTCACAAACATCTTGCATATTACATGATCCAGGGCTATAACAAAAATGAGCAGGGTGCAAAGCGAAACCTAGGAGGCTTACAAAAGACGGCAGAGGCGAAGGAGTAATGACGCAGCGAAGGTAGCCGTTGCGTGGGTATAATGTACAGCTAGTTGACAGAGCGTGAGTAACCATGCATCATAGCATACGAATGCAGTAATACCGTATCTCAGCCCTCTTCGGTAGGTGGCAGACTTCACAGTTAATTCCACTGTCTGTGCAGCTATACCAAGAGATCGGCGTGATAGCTCCACGAATTGGCCTGGGGCTTTATTCATATCCTCTGCACAGTTAATCCACCTGAGAGCACTGGCATTGTGGAATAGCAGTGCGTGTAAAACTTGTAATTGTAAACTCTGGCGGTAGAAAGCTACCGGATATGAGCATACATTGTGTGCTTCAAATTAGGCACCCACCTGCGTCCTCATACTTTTTCGAGAATTCTTTGTCCCACGCATCAAACCAAGCATTGAATTTTTCCCCTGCACGATTCAGAAGGTCAAGGTGTTCGGGCGTCACAGATCCTTCTAATGGTGCAAGAACATTATGTGTATACTCGCGGAGCATCATTAGTTCCACGGTGGAGACCAGTCGCATGTCATCTTCGATGGTCAGCGGGTGCTGCAGCAACCTCCGACAATCACGAATGCCTTCGTCATCCTTCATGATTGCAGGTCTCGCAGTCCCGTAAGATAGCCTTTTATAGTTGTTAAAGAGATTGTCTGTCAGTGGGTCGGTTTGCACGTACTGATGTTCATAAAGATAAAGGCAAAACCAGATACGCGATGCAACTACTAGATCCCGATCGCCAGTGACATTTGCTTTACCAGATTTGATGCGTCTCAGTAATCTGGGCCACGCCTTGTACATGGCTGATGCGCAGCAACAAGCACCGATGAATAGAGTTAAACTCCCGTAGAAAACTACGTACAAAGTTCCATCGCCATGCGCACAGCATGGCCGCCACTTAACCATCCGTTATCAGACCAGCCGGCCACCAGAACTAGCCACGCATCAGCCCCATTTCAGATATTCTATATATGTGCATCTTACTCATCGCTTGAACCGATTCAGCATTTCGGACTGGAAGGAAAAGCGATTCTTTCGAAACTCGTTGTACCTCTTCTAAGCATTCTTTGTACATTTTACTCGGTTTTCCTGGAGATAGTGGTCAGAGTAGTATTCATAGAACTTTAGAGTTGAGGCATACCGCCACCATCGCGCACACGGGCCGCGACCATGCAGATGCAACTAACTGCAAATGGCGAGCGGATATGCAGGGCATCATACGAGTCATAATTTGCATCAAAGACAGGCCTAGATCCTGATGTTAATGCTAAATCCCCACAAGCCATGGAAATACGCACAAAAATGTGGAGCAACCCTCATAAAACCTATTGAAAGAGAGTTAGATACAGCGTATACAGACACTCTGGTAGAGAAAGTCGAACATACGTCTTGAATAGTTCTCGTGCTTCATACTCCGTGACGATCCCTTTTGTCACAACTAAGTGGAGACCTGGGTGAGTGGCTGGGTGCCCTTGCAAGACATGGATACATACCGTCGGCAGTCATAGTTGGATGAGTCTCATGTTTGGTCTTCCTGCGTTTGAAGGATCTCTTATTGCGCCGTTCAGGGGAAGGCGTGCGAGTTCTACTACTAGGCTCGCTGCTTTCACCGTTTTCCTGTTTATGCTTAGTTGACAGTAAGAACTCTTAGACACAAAAGGCTACCTTGGCTGCACGCTCGCTTGCAACGTCAGCCAGACCACGCAGAACCTCCCATGGTGCCACAAGCCCAGAAGATGGTAACTCTCCGTGGTCGTCTTCTTCGATATCAGATGTATTTGGACTTGTTGCAGCGGATGACGAAGTCCGTCTCTTCCCTGATGCAGTGGCCCTGCTCACTGACCGTTGAAGTTCCTCATTATTAGACTGGATGGAAGATAGATGGGCTGGTTGTGGGGCAGGGGGACCCATAGTTGTACCCTGTAAAGTTGGAAATGAAGAGAGTTGTGTTCCGTGATTGGCTGAATTATATGCGTGGGCACCATGAGGATAGTTTCCAAAGGCAGAGGCAGGTGGATGATGCTCGGTCCCCATGGGTGGTTGATTTGGTGAGGGACCAGAAGGATTCTGGTATCCTGTGTTGGGGGCTGAGTTGCGAGATTGACGCAATGAAGCTATGTTCATAGTGGGTGTGGTATTTGCAGTAAACTTGGGGAGTCCAGCTTGGGGGGAATTGTGGGTATCATTGATATGTGGATGGCTCGCTGTAGGAGTTGATATAGGGGGAGAATTGACAGTTATGGGAGACTGGTGATGAAATGACGGTGGGTATGCAGATGGGGAGCGTGCAGCAATCGCACCCCCTCGAATGTGAGCAACGAGCTCGTTCAGAGTGTTCGAAATTGTCGTTTGAGCACGACTTATTTCAGCGACATGAGCCTCCAAGCTCCTAATCCTCCTGTGGAATGGAAATGATGATAAATGGTTTCTGGAAGGATCAAAAGAACTTACTCCAAACCAGCTTCCCCTGTAAGCGTGGCCTCTCTGGAAGGCTTCTCAAAGAGGCATTCCAGACCATTATTGCGACACCTCCGACAAGGGGGATTATCGGCATTTTCGCATCGCATTTTCTGCTTCCTGCAGGCATTCTTCAGAGGTGATGAGTCAAGTGGGACGATATTGAGGTGGAGTAAGACATACGCAAGCCCCTACATTGAAACGGATGAGTACGAGAGATATAGAATGGCATTGAAAGCAGTGATATACATACTGGGAACTCTGTTCAAGGTCTTTATAACAGGCTTGGAATCTCGCTTGTCTGGCTTGTCGTCGTCTTCCTGCTTCTTGACGACGGGTGACATGGAACTGGGATCCATCAAGACGGTCGCAGGAAGAGGTTGGACAAGTCAGAGCTTGGAGGGTGGAGGAGAGAAGAGATTGAACCACGAGACAAATCGAACAGATCAGGCAGAAGGAAGTGACATGATGTGTGACAGGAGATGTGACAAGTGTTGTAAACAAATGGAATAGCCGATAAAAAGGATTTCAGAGGGTGAGTTTAGCGGGGATTACAGGTGCCATTTCGCCATTTGTCCTTTTCTATGCCATTCCATTCATTTGAGAGCCCAAACGCTGCACCGTTGACTTTTCGTCCCTCAACAGGGCAAGTACTGCCTCCTTGTGTCCGATCATACGGCAACGCTCCCCTACACGTGCTCAATTAGGAAGCTCACGCTCACCAATTTCCCTTCTCTTCAAACAACCTACCAACTAGCCAACGAAGTATGTTTATGCATCTAATCTCTCATCTTCTCAGGTATTTTCTTCAGACCGCTCTTACGACTTCTCTCTAATAGTGCTTGCATGTGACCCTCTATAAATACCCAACAGCGCCTGGTTCGCTTTCTGCATCCCATGTTATTCCACTCTCAAGGCAATTTCCCACCGACAACTCGATGAACCGGAGTTAAAGCGGTGGCTTATGTACTGGACCGTTGTTGGTGCATTTGTCGCTTTCGAATATGTCGCTGAATGGCTAGTTTCCTGGTAATTTCCGTGATCTGGTTCTTAACGCCTGCATGTCAGCTCACGTCCTTTGGAGGTTGCCTTTCTACTGGGAGACTAAAACCCTGTTTCTGCTTTTCTTGGCACTCCCCCAAACTCAGGTAATCATTGTTCCTTCTTCTTTCCGAGATCTTCATTTTACGACCATTTTCTAACCCCAGGGCTCGACCTATATTTTCAACAAATATCTATACCCACTCTTTATAAAGCATGAAGCTGAGCTCGATGCAAAGATTAGTGATGTCCGCGGCCTCGCCATAAGCTTCCTTCAAGCACAGCTGCGCAAAGTGCTGGGCCGTTTGCCAGCTCATATGCGTACGTCATCGAAAGCAACCTCATCTGCCCTCCCTTTCCCTTTGGCATTTGCCCTGGATTATTTGCAGGCACTAGCTCCCCCTTTGCAGGGTCGCACGCAGAGTAATGCCTCTCAAGACAGCTCTCGAGATCGCAAAGACCCCCCATTCCCAGTCCCACACCACTACGATTAGATTGCACAACACATTTCAGTAATTATATTCACACTATATCCACCTTATATTATACAGTATCAGAATCCAATCTTATGGCGTTTAAACGCTGTTTCCACATCCGAAACCGTGTACTCGAGTGCAAGCCCGCTGTCACCATAACACTGCGAAATCCTCTTTGAGAATAGCTCAGTGATCCTGACTAGCTCATTCTCGCACGCTTTCCACACACTAACCAGGGCTGTGCCTGGTGATACACCACTACCATCATCCGACCCTTCCGTAAAGTGTTTCTCCACGCGCTTGAAAAGACTGTCGATAATCTTGCGAATATCCTTCACGGTGAACTCCTTGATCACCTTTTTCAGCTGGGACTTATTATAATTGCTATTGCTCGCCACATCCGACGGTGACCCGTTTTTGAGTATTTTCTCAACGCCCTCAAAGAAGTCCTATGCGTCCGATTGATCAATGCAAGCATGAGCCAGCGCGGGAAAACCCACTATGATCTTAGCAAACGGACGGCGTATGATTAGCTTGACATAAGCCCCCATATTCTCTTCATAGGTCCCTTGTGCCTTTCGCAAGAAACCTGCGACGGATCCAACCTCCAGTTGTGATATTTCGGTAAGGAAATGATGCATGTTTTCTGGTGCGCGTGAGCTAATGTCCGGTGCCGTCGAATAGAAAAGTATCCCACCTATCAGGATAACGTGGTAATACAGTTGACCCTTATCTTCACCTTCCCCATCCATCTTTGCCATCTGCTTCAAGCAGTCAAACATCGTTTGAACAATCTTGTCGTAAGCGTCATTGACTATTTGACGGACTTCCAGTCCATCCGCTCCCGCGAGGTGGTTCTCCACCCTAGTGAGGTACTGGGGGAACTGCTTTACAAAAGTCGCGACGCCTTTGCGTTTTTTGCTGGTGACCTTGGTCTGTTCAATCCCTTTGATTTGTGCAGCCTGTCATCACTCGTCAGTTACGTGTGTCATAGCCTAGTGGCACAGAGCTTACGAAATGCCTTTCAAGCAACCCCTTTAGCCTTGCATGCTGTCTGCTAAGAAGATTTGGTAGAAATTGATCCCCTCGATCCCCTGCATCGAGAAGGAATCTTTCAATTGTCACCATTATCCCTACAACCTCCCTGTCTTGACGTTAACGCACTTAAAAGCCACCACGGTACGTTATACTCACATGCTATCTCTTGCAAGTGCGAGATCTAACCATTTTTTCACTTCTGCCGGCAAGAACCCAAACGTAAGATCCATTGCTTGCCGCATCAGTTTCATCGTTGGTTTGTTGGGCTCCATGGGTCCAGCCGCCCTTGCGGCTTGTCGTCGGAAGTAGTTATCAAGGGACATGTAGTCTGCGAAGGTTAGAGCAACGTCACTAATTTGCAAGAAGTCCTTGATAAAGGCGTCCTCTTTTTGGATAAGCGCTGCAATTTGCTCTAGCACAAGTCCAAAGACCTGGAACGAATCAATTTGTTGTCCCAGTTGGGTGGTGGTGGACCTACCTCAGATGCTTTCATCGCATCTGCATCACTCGCCTTTTCGCGATCTCGGTGCTTGACCTCCATCGGGGATCGCATCAGCGTACCAGCTCTACGTAGCGTGCTATTCCCCTTGTGTGCACCGGTTGGACTCAAAGCTAAGTTAGTGGGGATGAGCACAATAATGCAAACTGAAACGACCACATACTTTGCTCGTTCTCTTCTTCAGGAGCTTTTCGAACCATTTCCATATATGCGGTCAGTAGCGCGCGTATTTGGGTGCCATGTAGGTCACTTGCGGCCGATAAATACGACTATGGGCCATTAGGACTAGACATAATCACGGCCGCGGAAATGCTTACGCCACATAGTTTAACATAAGTCTCATCGTCCATCTCCTTAAGGTAGAGCATTAAACCAGCGTATCGCCCCAAATACTCTTCCAAGTCTTGATGCGGAATGGCAGTCGGCTGACGATTGCTTGCAGTTTTCCTCAGACCTTCCGTGTTACCCAGTAACAGTTTGGACTGATTGCCACTTAGATGGAATCCTAAGGGAGCATTGAAAGCGTACCTGTGCAATAAACATTATTGACAAGAAGTCATACATCCGTTTACAGAATTGTGCATTGTGAGTTCGATATTCCTCCAGTCGTGCCATTGTAGCGGACATTTCTTAGAGATGGTCAGGTACATGATGTAGGTGACACATGTCCAAACTGACCTGTATCGCGACCGGCTTGCAATGCCTTGTACAACTGCGTTGCTGCATCTTCCAACCGTTCAATACTTTGAGACTTCTCTAGGGACTCCTGCGTCAGTGTTACCAGAGCTTCCTTATCTACATTGACTGTTCGCTGTAAGAATATGTGTTAATGTAGGCCTAATAAATACCTCTAGTTCAGTACTCACCAAGAGGTTCTCAATCTCGCCTAGAAGTACCCTTTGGTTCTGGGTTTGTACCTGAAGACCCCTATTCTGTGATTGGATGTAGGATATGTCATCGCCAACTGCCTACAAAAATAAATGAGACTCCTATCCACCAAACAAACATTACAACGCGTACATTGAGGTGAATTTTATAGGAAGAGATTAGATTATCCATGTTCTCGAGCTCAGAGAGGGCGTCATCCATATATTTCAGAACGACTGTTATCCGGTCATCGGACTCCAAGAAAGAGTGGATATTTGCCTAAATGGAATGAATACGAATAAAATGGGGACATGACGCAGATGCACCTTTTCAAGGGCCATTAATTCGTCGAGTAATCTTGCTTCTATCAGGTCGCCAGCACCTCCGCTAGTCTTTCGGCCAATAACGTCGTCACTTGCCCATTCATAACCCTCTAGCATTTCCTCGACGCTAGCCATTGTTGCTTGAGTGTCTCCATCTTCTCCATCTCCATCAATCATACCACTGGCCAGAACCCGGTCTAAAGTGATCTGATTTGCTGGGTCAAAGAAAGATATGCGTGCATTCTGGTCTCGCTTCTGCGCAGTAGATTCTACCGGGGGACGCGCAGGTGGTTTCTGTGAATGAGCAGAAGGCGCTGGGGATGGTCGTCTTTCATATAGGGATTGAGTTATAAGTATAGGGCTTGGCTCGGGTTCTAGGTGTTGTGATTGACGGTCACGGCCGGCGAGGTCTTGCATAAACTTGACTACTTGCGCCACCTGAGGAGGGGCTTGAGATCGTTGTGCAGGTGGCCGTGCAGATATTACATTCGATATCGTAGGAGACGGGGAATTCGTCCGCTGCCCCGGGCGAAGACTTGAAGGAAGACCTCTTGCAGTACTTGCAGGTGACGTTGGACGAGACGGTAAACCTGTAGGTCGTGGCTGAGGTGAGGGTCCTTGCGCAAGCTCTCTGCTAACTTGTGATGTGAGGCGATTATATGTCTGGGCCTGTGGTAGTGGTTGGAGGATCGTTGCAGGTGATGAACGCTCTGGCCGCGATCTCGTAGCTAATTGAGATGTCTGCACGAAATCCGCTTTTCAAAGTCATTCGTTTGTGCAATCATGGTGGAATATCAAGAAGGCGAACCTAATGTTGCTCTGGGCTCCGCTACGCCCTCGAGTTGGAGTGCTCCATGACCCACAACTGTGTGATGTAACAAGACAAGCGCGTCGACAAATCTGGCCTGGTCGGCTTCAGCTTCGGTTTGCCACCTATACGTTCGTGCAAAGGAAACATTGAATGCAAGGGGCTTGGAGGTCGCTCAATAACGTTTTGAGTTGGGAAAGCCCTGAGCGTACATTAACGACTTCTATCCCTCGAAGTTCAGAAACCCTCCAGGTTTTTCCAATCGAATATGTTCCGTTTGTGTTCAGCTTTGATTTATGGATAAACCCCGTACTATTACTTGCCACTGTGTACAACTCAGCATTTAAATCAAGGCTGAACCAGCTAGACACGCACAAGACAGAAGAATGTATCGTGGTTTCCTTCCTCCTCCCTCAGGGCCTGCGTCTTCCCATATCTTAACATGACTGACATATGTTTCCTCCAGATCGCCTGCTGCATTGCGCCTTGAGAAGACCGACGATATAATTCTTTGTCTCTGGTCGGCCATGGATCAAAAGAATGGCACGATAGTTATTACTAGGACAGGCAGGGTGCAGTTGACAATCAGGAACAAATAGATGTGGTTTAATGTGGTCTAGATCTGTTCATGGGAGTGTGTCTATGAGTGCTCTACGATTTCTAACTGAGGTTACGTGCTTTCCAATGCCTCATAAGAGCCGCGACTGTCTCGTCCTCGTAATCGTGAAATGGCTTTGATCAAAGAGAATGAGCCTGACCGTGTTTGTTTGCGGATTTGCCCATGTCTCATAACCTGGTATCGCTCTCCGCGCCAGACCACTTCGTTCCCACACATCGCCAGCATCCATATCGGTAGAGCAAGGAGCTCACGAGCGGCCCATGCTGCAACGAACCCCATTCGCATGTTGGAAGGGAGGGAGTTCCCTGCTAGCGATGCGTACACATCAAGGTCGACAGCCAACCATAGGGTATAGTGGAGAGCAAGAGTTATCCATAGGGGAATATCAAATAAACGCCTAATGCTGGTGCTTGCAATAACAGACAAGACCACACTCTCCGTGAATGGCTCGATGAATGTCGCAGAGAGTACCATATACTTTCGAACTCGGATCCAGCGGACACGACGCCAGATGTAATCGGAGAACGACATATTTTCCACTACATTCCGTGCTACATCACACGAAAGTTCATGACGTTGACCGAGTTCGTGCCATAACGCGCTGGCTATCATGTTGTCCTCTGCCAAAAAGCGTCCAAATGTATGGAAACCTCGATCTTGTGCCTCATCGGAAGGATCCGCTGGCTTATGGGGCTTGAGTGATCCGTTTACGCGTTCGACGTCTGAACGGCGGTAGAGGTTGGACTTTCCCACTACACATGATTCCAGGGCTATTGTATTGATGGTAAGATACATTTTCGCGTGATTAGTATTGAGAAAGGCCTCCTCTATGCGCGAGCCTATGGTCGATGTTCCGGTAATGGCAAAAGGGACGTGATGGACTAGCCCGATTGTGCGAGGTGTGGATGCACCTGAACGCGGCGGTCTGCGGAAGGCATCAACTGATCGAGCGAGGACCCCGGGATCGACCATGACATTCGAGTCAATGATCCATAGGAGGTCATTCGCAGCTTGTCGGAAGGGACGGACAAGGTTGTTGACTTTGGGGTTAACTCCAACAATTTCCTCACCTGCACCAAAGTCTGAGCAGGATCAGACACGGACGACGATATTTACCTACCAGTGATAATGGATGCTCTAACACCGGGATATTTGGCCATAAGATCCCGAACGACCTCTAATGCTTGATCATGCTCCTCCGCAACTGAGAAAATGATTTCATAATTAGGGTAATCCTGAGTGAAAGTGGATTCGAGATTTTCGTAAAGGTTTGGGTCTAATCCTTTCAGTGGTCGCAAAATGGATACTCCTGGTACAGTGTTGGGAGCATTCAATGATAGTGGAGAGCGTGGCCGCCATCTGTATCGCTTTCGGCTGACAAGTTGATTGGTGGACATTCGCAACGGGATAGATTAAAGCATACCAAGCCCAACAACCTAGCATGCTCAGAGACCACATTACGAGGTACCAGCCGAGACCAACGCTGGATGCAAAGAACGATGCGTCATAGTTTTGGGAATCTGGCATGTGGAGAGGAGCGGTATGGTGCGGGCACTTCAAGCTGAACGTCGGGAGCAAGAAGCGCGTCCTCGACCGTGCGAAGCTGATGAGGATGACATCGCCTCGTGCCTTGCCAGTGCTTGTGTGAACCGGCAACACCAGCACCACGACTGCCTCATCTTGGTATTGGACCGTGCACCTTCCGGGTATGGTTGTGTAGACCTTAACGATTGATAATATCATGCGCGAGAGATTTGTTCATGCAGTCACCTCCCCGACCCCTACCGGAACCGGCTCATAGTACCCCTCGGCCGGATCACTCAACACCTGGTAGTGCCAAGCTTATATATCTGTTAAGGCCGCTTCTTATTCAGAACCAAACCATGGAGCAACGCTTGCAACAAGTTAATGCACACCTCGCACGACCCAGAGGTCTCTCCGCTCTTGAGGAAAAACGTCCAGATGATGTCGTCATCACCACTGCAATTCGCTCTCCCCTTTGCAAGGCCAAGAAGGGAGGATTCAAGGATGCCCGGTGAGTGCCATTGTATCGTTGCATGACTTCCATGAATTGACTCGCAGACAGGACGGACGAACTCATGTTGGAAATGTTCAAGGTCAATGAATGCGAAATATCGCCAAGAGCCCCACACTGACACTTTTGCATTTTAGCAAATAATTGCTCATTCTGGTGTCTCTCCAAGTGCTGTTGGTGATATCTGCGTTGGTACCGTTTTGACGCCCGACGCGCCGTACCACGCAAGAGCAGCTGCAATAACGGCAGGGTTCCCCGAATCTGTACCAGTCCAGATAGTCAACCGTTTTTGCTCCAGCGGCTTGATGGCGCTGACAACCATCGCTAATCAAATACGAAGTGGTCAAATCGAAATTGGGCTAGCTGTTGGAGTAGAGAGTATGTCCGAAAAGTATGTGGACAGATCCATCACGATCACTCTTTCCATAACGACTGGACAATAGCCCAGATAATGGTGGGCCTGCGCAAAGTGAACTAATCTCGGCGAATGCCTCAGCTTGTGACTGTAAGAAGCGCATGGGGTGGACCAGTGAGAACGTAGCTGCAGACTTCAACATCACTCGAGAAGAACAAGATGTGTTCGCCGCCATGTCCTTCCAACGGGCAGAAAGGGCACAGAACTTGGGTTACTTTTCCGAGGAGATTGTCCCCTTCACTGTCTTCCAGAAGGACAGTTCGGGACAGAGGAAGCGAGTCGTTGTTAACAAGGACGACGGTATACGCCACGGGACTACCAAGGAAATGCTTGCCAAGATCAAGCCTGCGTTCCCTCAGTGGGGTAACAGTACGACGACTGGGGGAAATGCAAGTCAGATGACTGACGGGGCCGCAGCTGTCCTTCTAATGACAAGGCGGAAGGCTCAGGAGCTAGGTTTGGATATCCTCGGTAAACATGTGACGACTACTGTCTGTGGTGAGCCTTCTTCTTCCTTGCAGCTATCTGGTTCTACAATGCCTGCTAGGTGTTCCGCCACGAATTATGGGAGTTGCCCCTGTGTATGCGATTCCTCAGGCGCTAGAAAATGTCGGTCTTTCGATTAATGATGTCGATCTATTTGAGGTGCGTTGGCTATCATTGCTGGGGCAGTTCACGTCTAAGTGGGAACAGATCAACGAAGCGTTTGCTTCACAATATGTCTACACATTAAAGAAATTGCAACTACCAATGTACGTTACATTTTTTCCTCTAAGGCACTGGAATTGAATTCTCCGTGTCCTGCAGCGAAAAGGTATAAGGGGTTCCTGTTTCAGACGAATGTCTCACTGAACGCCGTCACAGGTCAATGCCAATGGTGGCGCTATAGCCTTTGGACACCCCCTAGATAAGTATCATTTGTTCAACGCCAAGTTCATTAGGCTGACAGATGAAATCGTGCACGTTGCACAGGTGCTCGTCAAGTTGTCACTGGGCTGCGAGAGTTGCGTCGACGACAAGGAAAGGTATCGTTGAAATCACATTTTCCAAAGATCTCAGCCTGAACGAACTTACACAGATCCTTGTAACTTCAATGTGTATCGGAACTGGAATGGGTGCGGCGGGTGTCTTTGTTCGGGAGAATTAGCTACTTGATATAATTAACCAGCCTTAATATAAACCTCGCCTACCGGCTTCTGCACACCGTGTGACAGGTTGTGGGCATGTTGTGTGTTGTTGGTCTACCCGAGCGGCCCTAATTTGGGTTTGTTGTCTAGACATCGTTCAACCTCTCAAAAACTCTTTCTTCCCCATCACCAGCAAGTTAGTACCTTCGCATCTCAGTTTTCTTCTGACATTGTTGTCATTGTCTCTCCTTAAATCGTGTCACATATACCTGGGCCTTTATAATGGCCACAAACTATAATTCTCTCAACAACACGGGGAACTCTCCGTACGGTTCGGGCGACCCCTACTATTCTGCTTCGACTGGTTACATTACTCCCGCTCCTCCAGTGAAGAAAGGGGTGAGCCCTTGGCTCAAATTTGGTGTGCCTGCTGCTATTCTTGTGATCGTTGGCGGGGTTGTAGGCGGTGTCATCGGAAGTCGCAACAGCAGCAGTTCAAGTTCAAGTTCTAGCTCCCATTCCGGTGATTCTAGTGGAGGAAGTGGCGATGAAGCCTCTGCAAGCTCACTTGCCAGCATCAAGGAGGATATTGGCCGCTACGCAACCGCCACAAATAGCGAATTTATGATGCCCGTCTATCCTTCCACGGTTGGTCACCTTGCCTTGCAGCATTGAAACCATCACTCATTTACGTTTGGTAGACTAATACTGCTGCTTTCACCGCCCCAACATTCATCGACTCGAACAACGCCGCTCTGTCATGGCCGGCAGACCCTTACCAAGCTCCAAGTCCTGACTCCTTGGATGTGAGGCCTGACAGACCCCGCATTATTGCCCCCTCATACAAGTGGGATGCTTTGCCGCAATTGATCCAAAGTGATCCATACCTCCAGGGATGGAATGACACCATTTTTGGAAATGCTACGGACTACTTTGGCCGTCCCCCCGTCGCTTACTTCATGGACGGTTCCAGTGGCATCCTTGACAATGCTCGTGAAATCAAAATGAGGCTCAAGACCTTCGCATACGTTTGGAGGATTACAAAGGATCCTAAATGGGTTCAACGAGCCTGGGACGAAATCCAGGTATGATTGCTCGTGAATAACTTCCCCATTATCAATCCCTTACTTACGCAACCTAGAACGCCGCATCATTCGAACCTGCAAATGACAGGTGGAACACTGCACATTTTCTTGACACTGCGGAACTCAGTGCCGCCGTTGGTATTGCCTATGATTGGATGAATGACGGCTGGACCGACGATCAAAAGGCTCAGATCCGTTCAATTCTCGTTGACAACGGCCTTCAACCTGGTCTTACTGCGTACACAGACCCTACCGCAACGTACTCATGGTGGAAGAATAATATCACCGGTAACTGGAACTGCGTGTGCAATGGTGGTCTTACACTCGGAGCGCTGGCTATTATAGGCGATGACACCTCAGGCGTCGCGGAGCAGTTGCTTCAATTCACTATTCCCAACGCCAAAGAGAACTGCGCAATGGGCACCAGTCCTGATGGTACATGGGCGGAAACCGCTAATTATTGGTATTTTGGTACCACCGGGCACGCTGAGATGGCATCCGCCCTGATCACCGCAACCGGTTCTCATCACGGCCTCCTTGATGTCAACCCCAACTTCGCACTTGCCGGGACCTATCATATGTACGTAGCTGGCGCGACTTCGTTGTTCAACTACGGCGATCATGGTCCAGGCAAATTCTCGACCACAGCGAACTCAATGTTGCTCTATGGTTCTCAATATGACATGCCGCAGTATACCCTCTTCCAACGGGAGCAATATGATGCCGCTGAACCCTGGAGCATGTTTTGGTACGATGCCGCTGTGACTGGCGCGTTCTGGAGCGGTGCTGCACTCGACCATTTCTTCGACGACCCGTCTGACCAATGGGCATCCATGAGGAGCAGTTGGACAGATAACGATGCGTTATACCTTGCCATCAAAGCAGGCAAGAATCAAGGTCACCAGACTCACAATGACCTGGACGCTGGTGACTTCGTACTCGACGCCGTTGGCACCCGGTGGTTCGGGGAACTCGGCTCTGGCGATTACAACTCGGAAGGTTACTTCAGCAGTGAAGCACAAGACAGTGTACGCTGGACTTACTATCGCAAGATGACCGAAGGTCAAAACACCATATTGGTCAACCGTGCAAACCAGGACGTCAACGGCAACCCAACGATTCGTCACGACACCTCTGGAACCACCCAAGGCTCGAGCACCGTGTTTGAAGCCCCTAATGATTCAACTGCATTCTGGATTGCTGACTTGACGACTGCGTACACTGGCGCGTACGTGGCATCTCTTGCAAAAAAGTTTTTTTTTTCACGTCTTACTCTTAATCTAGAACTTCCGTGAAGCGTGGTGTTCGTCTCTTAAATGGACGTAAGCAGGTGTTGCTGCAAGATGAAATTGACGTGGCCAGCGGCGTTCAATGGCGTGCGCACACCAACGCTACCGTGGACACATCTGGCACTAGCGCTACGCTTACTCTCGACGGCCAAACGATGACCGTTTCGATTTTGAATGCACCCGAAGGAGCGCAATTCACCACATCTGCTGCGGTGAGGTTCCCAGACGACCCTACACCACCTGTACCCGACCAGGAAAACCCCGGTGTCACTGTGTTGATTATTGACTTACCTGCAGGCCAATACAACTTGCAGGTGTTGTTCAACCCTCAATGGCCAGGAATGTCTTCTAGCGACTTTGTTTCACCACCTCCAGTGGCACTTGATAGCTGGTCATTAACTAGCCACAACTAGGTAGTCATAGTGAATGACAGACATTTTAGTTTACCGCTTATTGTTACGACCTTGGTTACGGACAACGCCAATATAAGGAATTTTTTTCCAGGGCTATTTGTTGATATTATGCAAGGACAGGGTGAGAAGTGTGTGGTTGCGACGCGACTAGTTTAAATTTTATTAATATACCACGAAAACTAGAGAAAAAGCAACAAAGCCAACGCAGAAAACTACGAATCGCATCCACACTCCTTTATCTCTCTTGCAACCAGTACTCCGTAGATATCCTAGGGTTTTCCTGCTGCAATATCTGTTCTCTCGCCCTCGGCTTCCATCCTTCCTTTGGTATGTGTTGCTTGCTTTGTTAATATCCGTTGCTATCCGCCGCTGCGTCTCCAATCCTCTTGATTGTCAACCACCATCTTCTCCTTCTCTTGTTGGCCGGTCCAACATCTTTGTCTTCCTTTTTGTGACGCTGTCCTTACTATCATCTTAGTCCATCCTTTCAGCCTGTAGCCTCTGCCTTTGTATTCCACAGTCAAATCCTCGACGCTTTACTCGAGCCATGCCATCCAACCGACCTGCTGCCTTCTGTCTGACGCTCTTCATTGCCGTCACGTTGGCGCTCTCTCTATCCCAACCTGTAGAGGCATACGGTCATCTCAATCATCGTAACCATGCCCATTCTCAACGTATGATTAAGCAACGAGCACCCGCACTCTTGCCCCTGCCCCCTTTGCCCCAACTTTTGCCAAACCCAGTTGGCGGTGCTGCTCCAGATCCCTCCATAACGCCCACAGATCCTGAGAGCACTGGTTCAGCTTCCTCTTCATCACCTCCCAGCCAGTCATCTTTGGACTCTAGCACCTCATCGAGTAGCTCATCTTCATCAGTAAGTTCACCGCTCCACAACTTGTCCACTTTGATTTAACAACATGCGCGGGTCAGTCTACTCAGTCCGACTCCTCCGCGAAGGAATTAAGCACCAGTTCCTCCAGCACGACCAGCGAGTCAAGTAGCACCACTCCCCCTCCTCAGCAGACTTCAGAGGTCCTTGCAGCCACTGCTGCTGAGGAGCCTTCCGTAACTGATACTCCACCTGCTGAAAGCTCTGGCAGTCTTGGAACGACTTTTGTCACCCAAATAGAGAACGTCAATGCCCCATCGCCCTCAGACAGCCCCTCCATTGCAGGCGGTGCATCTCAAAATAGCACTGCCGGAACCACTTTAACTGTCATTATTGCAGTTGCTGCGAGTATTGGTGGTATTATACTCATCTGGACTGTCTTCCGCAAGTGGAAGCTCGCTCGTTCCTCAAACTTTGACAAGCGCCTCGAGCCTATCACTAGCTGGCAACCTACCAATGAAGATGATCCTGCAGGTGCCCCCCATAGAACCAACTCTATCACCAGCTCTGGTCACGGTCACGGTGGAGCGCGTTCGGATAACGGCCATGGAGCATCTCGCTTGCAACCCCTTCCTGACCATGACTTCACAGCTGGACATTCATTGAATCCTGTTGGCGGTTATGCGGATCTTGCTCGTGGACCTAGCCCTCAACCACAGATGCAGGAAGCCCGTCGTGGCCCTGGTTACGGCGCAGGTGGTTACGATGCAAACATCCCTTTGCATCACCAGGCAGGATATAGCAACAACGGAGGATACACGTTCTAAACTAAGTTGTATTGGCAAATGCAAAGAATACGCGTACTGCTTGGTCATCGGACTTTAAAGTCAATAATGCGTGCAAGCTGCTTTAGCCATGCAATGATGGTTTTTTTTTGCGTACTTGTGGTGATTTTCAAAGTTTTTCATGCTTGCCAGAATTCTGCGTATCCCCCACCGTATCCCTTTGTTTTATACTTATTCCGTTGTGCGTACTCTACTTAAATTCTCTGGCAACCGATCTGCAGGGCTGGATAGGTATCCTCTTACGTACGGCGATTGGCACCATCTGCAGTTGATCTACGCAGGGTGTGAATACTACCATAAATTACCTATAGATACCCGATGGAGTTCCACCCTATCTATCAAGGGCCGATAATTTCCAAGTGTGCAGGAAGACAACATTGGACACCATTAACATTACTGCAACACACTGTCTCATACAAACACCTATCATACGCAAGATGACTAGAACCAGTCGAGTTTTCAAGCGCATGTGGACTTCTAAGAATAACGAAGGCACCAGAGTATGAATGGAATGGATACATAGATTAAAAAGTGGGCGAGGTATCCCTGTATGCGAGTGGGAGAGAAATATTTACATCAAGCAAGCAGGATGAAGGGAAGGACTTGTGGTTGGTGATTCTATGGTATCGTTGATGTAAGAGCAGCAGTCACGACAGGGAACGCGTTAATTTGAAGCCCATTCCGTATCCGAGGCTGATCATAACAGCACTGAGACCGCAAATGAGCAGCACAGAGGGTGAACGCATGAACGCCCACACAAGAGAAAGCTTTCGATTTGCCTGGCGTCCAAATTCCATTTCATCTGCCAATGATGTACGTTCTAGCAAGCCTTCCAATCCTGTCGGCTTCTCAGGCGCGAAAAATCTCTGTGGTCTTAACCAGGAACTAAGATCTGTCTTGGAGTTGGTTGATGTCATGTCAGTGTCGGTGATGTCATCATCCTCCATCGTAACATCGCCAAACCCCCCTGTGGGTGTCCAATCCATTTCATCTGCATCACCACTTCGATGTCGAACGCGGTCCTTCGGCGGCGTGGACGCTGGGAAGGATGATATCCCAAATAAGGGCGCTTGCGACTGCTGAGGTGTTGTGAATACTGGTTTGGAGGAGAGTGTTAAAGCAGCCAGAGCATCTGATGATAGCAGTGGTGGGTTGCTACCTAGAGAACTTTGTATGCTACCAGCTATCGGTTGGGACTTGGCGTCCGTGCTGGGCATGGGAGTAGGTGCACGAGATGCGCGACCACTGGTATCAATGAGCCGAATCGTTGGCGGATATTGCAACCGCAGAACGACCCAGGACATAAGGAAAGACTGAACATACCATCAGCGCGAGCACTTATCCTAAATAGTAGATTGGCTTACGATGAACTCAATGGCCCAGCTAACAGTGTAGTACTTGCGAGAATTACGCGAGGAGAGATCGTGTAAAGGCAGCGATTTGGTGGGATTCCATACGAGCAAGACGGCAGTGGATAGCCTAAGCACCCAAACAATTAGTTGCAGCATCTTGCGACTGATCAGCTAAAAATACTTCCTTCAGAGGCGTATTGTTAATGACTCACCACGTATTTGCCCTTTCCACGTTGTCGAACGTCTCGGCCTTGAGCTCGCGCCTTCTGATAGCTCACATATGTGGGGTCCCAGGCCATCCAAAATATCGACACAAGGACGAACATAGGCAAGCCATGGAGCCAAGGTCCAAGGGCAGAGAGTGCTGCATAACCATATGCCGCTGTAATAGTTCGGCGTGTTTAGCTCTGGTTTAGACTTGCGGGATACCGTAACGAACCTGAGGCATTGCCCAGCAGTGTTATCACATAGCATAAACCCCAGAGACAACCCCTCATTGTCCACAACAACGTCTTGAGACTTGCTTTACGCTTGTCGTTCCGTGTAGCCGATACTCTCCGCTTCAGATCCTTGCCCTTGCTCTCTTTCAGCCACCCGCCCAATGCCTTGGCCCGCGCCATCTGGTCCTTCTTATGTATCTCCTCCTCAACTGCAGGTAAGCAAGTGTCACAGACAGGAGGATAACGGGATTCTAGTGATTCTTTGTAGTTTGGGAGCAGTTCGAGCCGTCTTGCGTATTCCGGACTCTATGATGGTATTGGTCGCTGGGTGCTATCATATGGGAGGTGGAAACGCACGTTCGGGGATGGCAGATAGTTAGAAAGTAGGTTTATTAGTAACATCTGGTTTGTCTGACAATTGTGGCAGAATGGGCTCCGACCATATGTGGTAGGGAACCGGTCTGTCGTCGTAGAAGAAGCTGAGAGAGATGTGAGACAGTTTGGTTAAGGTGGAGGGCAAGGAGTACGTACCTCTTTTTGCAAAAGATCGTGCGTTCATAGACTCGTCGTGCATGGCGGGTTCATCAGACATAATTTCGCCATTAGCGCCATAGCGGTTCCAGCAGCTGCAGCTTGGGCATTGAAAGCTCCGGGAAGTTTGAGGGCTTGGAACGAGCGATTGACAGAAGAAGCAGTAAATACCGGTATGACGCTTGAACAACTTGGACATTGCGAAACCCTGGAGGGGATCGCGTCGTGAACGTTAATGACTGCTGTCGACGCGGCGCGAACAACGCGGTAATTCGTTGTTGTGCTCTGTTGTCATCTCATGCCTGCTACGCCAACTGCATCCCGGGGCGAACTCACCCTCCAGCCGAGCTATTTTACTTCGTCGCTGTTCGTACAGCCATTGAAGGATGATATAACGACGCTTATTCATGCATATCACGAATTGTACACGAAGGGTTCCACAATTCAGCCTTTCCCTCTATTTAAAGAACTTTGGACTTCACAAGGATGGAAGTGGCTTCACTTCAAAGCTGTAGAGGCTCGAGGACGCGATGCATTTCTGCGAGTTGTCATGAGGCTATTCCTTGGTACGATGTGTATTGTTACATCGATCTAAAGAAATTCTCAATCCTTGTAGAGCGTACCGTCAAAACGGAACCGTCATTCATACGCGTCGTCGTTCTGTTTGCTCTCTACGTGTTTTTCTATTCACAGGCAACGGGCACTCATCCACCATTACATGTCGTGTCCAACATCACCATCTCATTGGGTCAGTTTTTCTTTGTTCGTTCTGCAGCTATCTGACAGGTGTAGATCATCTGGCTTCTTTACGAGCACTCCCGGACGCATTGACGACACCTTTCTTGCTACCCCTTGGACCTGCTGTTTCTCATGTCTTGTCAAGGCTCTTTGGCGACAACGTGTTCATCTTGCTTCCCAGCTCGGAGTTTAGCGCAATGAACCCCCGCAGGTTACCGCACGAAATCCTCAGGGATGAAACAACCCCTGTTCCCCTGGAAGAGCTTGGGCAAAAAAAGAAGGGACGTCCATCTAAATGGGAAAAAGCCCGCAAGTCTAAGGTTGCATTGGATGGCCTTGATAAGTGGCTGAAAGATACCGCTGGATCGAGTTCATCAAACGCTCTCTCAACCGCTGCTCCATTGACGTCACCTTTAAATTTATACCACACCTACAAAACGTTAGTCTTGGATTATTTGGAATCTCCTGAAGTTAATGCCGAAGGCGCTGGTACACGTGCCCTTGAACGCGCCAACGACGAGATCCTGGCCAGATTGAGGGCTGCTGAGCATGCCGTGCAAACTGAATCGCCTGGCACAACTCACTATGGGCTTGACCGAGCGGAGAAGGCTGTTAGAGCATTACATGACCGTGATGCCACTCAGCGAGGTGGTTTGTTGAGTCTGTTGGCGCCGGGGGATGAACATTGTCCATGAGTGGGTGCCCATGGTGCATTGCTTGTTGGTGCTACGACGACGACTATTCGACTCTATGGGAGGACTGCACTTCCCAAGCTTACATAACTGCCTGTCGTCTAGTATCTCGACCCCTTCATCTTGAGTTATACGACGCCTACTTCATCTTTAATTATATCTTTCCCGCAAACTCAAATGGCTTTCCTGGCGGCTCCCAACCGCAGGCCTTATCCTCAGTCGGCTATGTCTTCGAGGGGGAACCTCATAGCTCCATCTACTTCTACCCTTTTGCAACCTTCAACAACAACAAGCCTTTTGCAAGCTAGCACGACTGCTCATGCGAGCGTAGTCCAAGCTCAGTTTGTCCAAGGTCACCCTCCTATACGCAGCGCTGCCAGTGTGACAACTTTGGTACTCCATCCTCCTAATAAACCTTGCATTTGATCAAACTAAGGATGCCAGAACGAATCGCCTTATCCGACACCCCCTGGCAGTCGCCTCCGTTACAGTGGCAATGATCAAGTAAGTCGTGTTTTAAGTTGAGCGAGGTGGTGGCTGGTGTTAATCTGATTTTGACAGTATTCGCTCTCACCCGACCCCACATTATGGGGGGCCAACCTCATGCAGGACCATGTTGAACCGGATGACGAGCTTCATAACCCTGATCCGCGACGTGATAGGAAGAACGACGCTGGCCGAAATCCATTCACATGTCGGGGGCTGACAAACTTGGGCTGTATCATTGTGCTGACTGTTGGATTAATTACATTATTGTAAGTCATGGCGAATAGCGCACGTATCGATCACTAAGTCCCCTTAGTGCTGGATATCCCTTGATATCACATTTAACGGCCTCCAAACAATCTACGTTTGGTGGCTTTAATTTTGGCGGAATCAATGGCAGTGGACAAGTGATTTTTTCCCTTATCCACTTCGAGTAGGATCTAAGTTGACGATAGGTTCCATCGATGACGGGAAATTGGGGGCTTATAGATTTGGAAACTCCTCAAGTTGCGTACACAAAGAAGTCTTTCCAGGATGGAGAAGACTTGCAGCTAGTCTTCAGTGACGAGTTTAATACTCCAGGCCGTTCATTTTATCCTGGCGACGATCCATATTGGGAAGCCGCTGATTTACATTACTGGCAGGTGCGTATATGCGCATATATGCACCCACATCCCAAGAATTCACTCTGAGTCCAACAGACTAACAACCTGGAGTGGTACGACCCCGCAGCGGTGACTACAAGCGACGGTGCTCTTGAGATCACATTGTCTCGCAAGGATACCCACGACTTGCAATATCAGGGTGGGATGGTCACAACCTGGAATAAGTTTTGCTTCACAGGAGGCATGATAGAGACGTCACTCTCCTTGCCTGGTATCAATGATGTTACTGGCTTATGGCCAGCAGTTTGGACACTGGGAAATCTCGGTGCGGAGATTTTCACCATAAGTAATTCCTTTCATATTGAACCTTAGTCAGGGAGAGCTGGTTACGGTGCATCGTTGGAAGGCCTGGTGCGTTGCCAGTGCGGTTACAGTTCTACAGGCTCTTAATATCACTTCTTGTAGTGGCCTTACACTTATGACGCTTGCGACGTCGGCACTGCCCCAAATCAGACCCGCAATGGTCTGCCACATGCCGCCACTGTTGATGGTGACCCTACAGAGGGAGGTGTCCTCTCCTTCCTTCCAGGTCAAAGACTGTCGAGGTGTACCTGCCCAGGTGAATCGCATCCTGGCCCTGTACATGCGGATGGAACATATGTTGGTCGCTCCGCACCAGAAATTGATGTCCTCGAAGCCCAGGTACATCGCATTGTCACCTATTACAACTGATGTTTGTATACTCTATCACAGGTTACGGGTGACCCTTTGTCCGGACAAGTCTCTCAGTCGGCTCAATGGGCTGTAAGAAACCACGTTACTACACCTGACGATGCGCTTACTTTCGTGTTCACTGGCAGCCATTCAACGCGGGCTACCAGTGGCTGAATACCAGCGATAACTTCGTTATCCAGGATTCCTCTGTGACTTTCCTCAACTCCTACCAAGGCGGTGTTTTCCAGCAAGCAACTTCAAGTGTAACAGTGACAGGTGAGCAATGTTAGTTCATAATGCTGGCGATACACTTATACTTGTATTTCAGATCAGGATTGCTATCAACTACGAACCGGTTGTTATTCGGTTTATGGATTTGAATACAAGCCCGGTAAGTATCTGTTCTCTTGAGTGTTGGCATCAGTGAATGAACGAGTTCTTAGGCTTTGATAATGCTGTTCGTAACGATCCGTAAATAAGCGGATTGAAGCTAAATCCAATCACAGTATATACATTGGATCGCTCAGGATAAGCTCGTATGGACGATAAAGCAAGCAGGTATGGGTCCCGACTCAACAGTTCAAATATCCGATCGACCAATACCGCAAGAGCCAATGGTACGATGACCTCTCAAGCGCTTGCGCCCTGACTCACGCCCTCACCCTAGTATATCATTGCTAATTTGGGAATGTCGGAAAACTTCGGCATTATTGACCTGGAACATCTAACCTTTCCAGCAATCATGCGTATCAATTATATCCGAATTTACCAGCCAAAGAAAGCGATAAATATTGGTTGTGATCCAGTAGATTTTCCCACAGAAGCTTATATCAACCAGTGAGTACCATTGAACACTTCCAATTGACGAACCTTAACGAGATTTCATTCAGATACATTGATGCCTATACGAACCCCAACCTAACAACGTGGGGGGATGATTTTGGACAGCCTTTCCCGAAGAATAGCTTTTTGGGACAGTGTTAACCCGCCATCCTCGCGCAGCGGCAATATATCGCATCGTTAAATTAAACAATACTTTCTGAATTTGGGATTGGTGTTTTGTATACCACATTGTTCACTTGTATCAATAAAACGCGAAAATAAGATAGGTTCTTATATCCAACCTTCTAATAATCACTGTGGGATATATATAGACTGAGTGACTGCTGTTATAGTTGTAACTATGCCAATATTGTATTAGAAGTGCAATTGCCTACTATGTGCATGTCCTGTGTCACGAAACTGGTCTTGTCCACCTACGATCGCACCTTCCTTTTCAATAAATCGCGCAAAATCTTCAGCGTCCGTTCAAGTGTAATAACCCCTCCCGTAGTCAAACTGGGTATAGCTAATTCCTCCTCCTGCATCGCTGGGCCAGCACCCGGTGCTGGTGATGGTAACCTGGGTTTTGTTTTGCTCTTCTCCACCAAAGCCTCAGCGTCTTGAATCACCTTCTTCAGTAACCCGTTGTCATAATATAGTGACCTGATCTCTATCTCCATACCACCAAGGGGAAGCTCTAGCGCACGGCGAACGAAGCCCCTAGAGAGCACATAGGCTTTTTCGCTATAAAGGCGACTGTTAACACCGCCATGAGTGCCAGGATCCAGAAGGGGGCCTCAGTTATCAGCCGCTCCAGTCATATGTCGAGGGAACTTTACGGACCTATTGACTGTGCCTTCCTCTGTACCGCGTAGCTTTTCATAAGCAGGCTCACAAAACCACCTTTTCGTCATCAATAAAGTTGACGTCAGGAGCGTAAACCTTATGGGCAGGCGATAGCCGACAACTCACGGCTCTTTGACTAAAACAAGGCCTTGTATCGACACGAACGCCTGAAGTAGTGAAGACCTTGCAGCACTCCACACCTCGTTCTTGTCACCCACCCATGTCCCTAGGATGGATAAGCACACCTTTCCTTCCTCGTAAAGATTCCTGAAATCCAAATATGTTAGCTTGAGCGTTAGGGAATGCACATGGACTTACGGATTAACTGGGTAATATGAAATCATGCGCATCATGAGGACATAGGATATGGGAATTGTCATGGAATGAGATTCTCGTCACAGTGAACCGACCGGATGCTTGACGTACCTCGACCATTTCCATTTGTCCAGCTCCAGAAATGTGCGACAGGTGGTGTTTGAGGGAAATCCCCATTAAGCATCCAATCAATTACGAATGGTGCATCAGCATATGGGGTATTCTCAGGTCCTATGATCAACGATCGAAGCAAATCTGCTCTATCCTCAAATGCACGAACTATAATCGAATCTGTCGCGAAACGGTCAACACTACTCAGTATGAAGGAGGCGAAACTGGCACACCCGGCAGACTACTGGCCAAGACGCGATATTCTTTATGGAGCCGCGTAAGGAATGATCTTGATGGTGTTGTCGGCGTCGTTGATACAAAAGCATGGTCTGATGGAGCTGAGGAGAGAATACTAAATGATGTCCAGGATCTTTTGTCATTATTTCCTTGAGGCAATGCGCCTGTAGGCATCAATGGAGGACTATTTGTAGTTGAGGGAACTTGACGGGGTTCTGATGCTGATCCACTGCTCGGAGTCGCCTTGGGTCTGGTGCCTAACTTCGGTACTCCAGAAGAGTCTTCATGGGACCACGCGTTCTGGTCAAGGTCCATGTTCTCTTCCTCGTCTGCGTCTGCTTCGCCGCCATCTTCGTCCATCCAACTGTGTTCATTTTGATCTGACACCGGCTCCCATAAGCCGTCTTGAGTAAGTTGCCAAACCTCGTCTCCAGCATTGCTACCTGCGTCTGAGGCATCCCCATCCCATGAGTTATCGTCCATTTGCTCTATCCCGTCGTACAACTTCGTTAATCTTTCCAGAGGGACGATTCCGACAGAGCCGTCCGGGTGAGTGACTTCTATCGTTCCGTCGAGGTTTAGCTAATGCAAAGGCTAAGGACTCATTCCAAGATGGGAAAGTAAAGGACGCACTCCGGTGACCTCACCGATCCAGTTGAATTGCCCCGAGTTCGGGATGGGGTGGGCCATGTAATACTCCTCCTTGCCATCACTAGACTTTGCCAACTTTTCACCAAGGTTTTCTAGTTCCACCTTCCATTGCGGACCCCTTAACCATGCTTCAACCTCTCCAATTCTGGGCACCATCGGTTTATCAAAACCATTCGTAGAACCAGGTTTATGCACTAATACAAAGTCACCCCTGTGAAGCCCTAAGCTCTCCAATCCTACTTGTAGTTCTGCAGTGCCACGGGGATCAAGCTCTAGGAGAGGTACAAGCTCTATTTCTGGACTTTGGTGGAAAATGACGTGAGCAGTACGGTCCTCAGCATTGACAAGTTGAACAACTGCGGGTCGTGTTTGATTCTCGCACTTCCATAGGACGTGATCCCCTGGCCTAACAGAAAGCAGATTAGACCACTCCAATGGCATTTTGCTTTGCCTATAAGAGACGCACCAACAATCATACTCATCTGGGTTGACATACGGGATCAAGTCTGTAGCTTGCATTGTGTCTTGTGTACCGTCTTGCCACAGCATATCGATGAGCGTCTCGGTTTCAGCCACTAGAAATGATTTGACGGAGACAATACCCTTGCAATCGGTACTCTTCCCATGATGAGTGACTGGTAGGTCAGGCGGGTTGCCTTTGAAATGTACACGGTCCCCGACACGCAAGTCAAGTTCAGACCGTCCACGAACAATTGTTAGCTTCGTTATGTCCGAGCTTGACCAGAATCTTTGGGGGCGTTGCTTCGTCTCAAGGGTAGCTGGATCCAGCTGTGTCGATGTATAGTTATGCGTTGTGAATGCAGAAAGAAACAGGCAAAACTTACGCATTGATTCAGAGCCAGCCACGCTATGGCATATACAGTGTGCTTCACGTTCAGAACAATGTCAAGTCCCGTGTCATTGGGATCGCGATGAAGGGTGATGCCAGTAAGATCTTTTCCCCCATGCGGTATAACTTCCTACTCCGACGGCGTTAGCTCGAAGCCAAGAGAGTGAAAGAAGGACGTAATAACCTTAATTTTCTCGCCAACCATGAGGCGGGTGCTGAGCTCTGGTAGGCGAATGAGCTGACCAGTAGATAGCTCGATCAGAGACTCGTCAAAAGTCTATCTGGGTATCAGCTGGGGCAGGGACCCAATGAGCGACTGCAAGGTGCATCACCTCCATAACCTAAGGATCGCCCTCGTTAATCCTAACCTTGATCTCGTGTAGTGATGGCACCTTACCTGACCAAGCCAGTCATCATACACAACATAGTCACCTATGTCCGCATCTCTCTTCAATGACACATGCTCTGAGGTCCACATGCCGGGGATCCTTGTACCAGTAATGACATGTTCTAGCCTGGCCTTCACTCTCGCCCTTGTGACAACTCCAGAGCGTACGTCATCGATGGAACGTTTGCACAAGTCCCCAGGTTGCAGCACACGATCCACGAGGCATAACTCGGATTCTAAGACGATTTGTCGTTCAAACCCACCCACCAGGAAGGATACGCCCACTTCACCCGGTACGAGAGGTCGCATAAGAGGGTCCGTGGTCGGAGGAAGTTGTACGTCCTCGGCATCGTGCCAACACCTCTATCAGTTGGAATAACTCTGAGTGAGGTGCATAGGGAGTTGTGATGCGACGCACAAGTACTACCCCATATGTGTATGGCGGGGCTATTCGCCGGACAATATCTTGCAAGTAGAACTGTGAGTATTGATAGGTTGTTATGGAATCAGGGTGTAAGAATGGCCAGTACTAGCCTTTGCAGCTTGCCGCCTTGGGAGTGAGGCCATTGATTGTGATGGCAATAAGGGTATTCCGAAGATGGAAAGAGATACAAGTGTGGCAATGCTTGGTAATGAGATTGAAAAAACAATCAGACGCCAATACTTGCGGTCAACCGCCATCTCTTGGCCATGCAGAGCAATGCCATCTCCTGGCCATGCAGAGAAATGCCCCTGTCCCGTGAGGGCTGCAAATGAACGGCAAATGTCACGCATTCCCGATGTGAATGATGAACTGCTTCTCGGGCTTGAAGCGACCCAGATGCTAGATCTCACAGCCTTGGTGACCCATGATCAGTGGAACTATTGCTGTTGTGCTGTAATGATCTCTGGCGCCTCTGAGACCCAATAGCGTAACTAACGCTGGAATAGGGACAGGATTCTCTGCGAAGCACAGTCCAGTAGCAAATGTAGCTGATGAGCGTTTATCGGAGATTCGTATCAAATGTTATATCTTATCTGATAAAAAGAATGAAAACGATTTTTGCTCATTTTCATATCAATTTGGTTTCTCAAGCTTCCCTATATCAACCGTACCCTCCCCTCATGATTCCCCACTTTTCGTCTTCCTTTCACTGCTCCTCTCCTGCAAAGTGAAAAATGCTGATACATACCCCCAACCCTCGTCATCTTCTGGCTTCCGCTGCCAAATCTCAGCGGCATCACACCTTGCAAGCTTTCTATGCTGTACGTCCCTCGCTGGCGTCTTGGACACGCTTGTAATTAATCTTCTACGAGCAGACAGTGCGCGGGCATCGCCAAACGCCTCAACCACCCTCGGATGATAACCCTCCGTCTGATAATGTGTGTACCACTGATGCATGAGTCATTCCTCTCGCTCATTAGAGTTAGGATTTTATTCTTTCCATACTTCGCGCAAACCCATCTAGGAGGGATATTAGGCCCTATCTAGACTCGTTTGCCAGGCCAAAGATTGATAAACCAAAGACTCCGCCCGTAGCTGCCTTCGACATTAAGTCGGACCAGTCTAAGTATGTCGTTGAAAATCAGGCAAGTCAAGCTATTCAAGAAGATGCACCGAAACCAAGTCCCATCGTTTCGTCTATTCTCAATCCCATTCACCGCCGAACCGCTCTGGTCAAGGTCCAGGGTCCATTTACTGACCGTCAACTCGACAGCATAGCAAAGGGTCTGGTCTATCTCGAGAAACTTGGTCTTGTGAGCGTGCTCGTGTTCGAGAATGATGAACTATTGTGGGGGGAACAGAGCGAACGTGCTTCACTGATAGAAGAGACCATGCGGGTCGTGGCATGTCTCGAACGTCAAGGCGCTAAGGCACGTCCCATATTAGGCGCCGTGGTGAGGCTTGGACCAAAGCCTGGCGACTCTTCCATGGCCGAGCCGGACGTGAAAATACCAGAGGCCCATACAGTCTCATCTGACCTCGTTCCTATTCGTTCTGCCCTCAAAGCGGGCGAAATTCCCGTAATTCCTCCCTTCGCCCTCGACTCCTTCTGCCGTTCTGTTCGCATAGACAGCAACGATGTCATCGCCGCGCTTGCCCGAGGAATGGTCGAGGCATCAACAAGTCATCCCCTTCACATGAGTGACACAAGTCCTGAATACGAAGACGAAGTTGATCTGACCCCCCTACGTCTTATGATCATCAATCGCGAGGGCGGAGTACCATCATATGCACGAGACGGCTTCCCACACCTCCTCATAAACCTCACTTCAGAATATTCACACATCCAGGAAACCTTCCAAGATCGGTGGCATTACACCCACCCGACTTCGATTTCAAACCTTGACCTCGCCAAAACGTGTCTATCCTACATGCCGCCAACCTCATCTGCTATCATGGTGTCACATCGCTCCCCAAGTTCGCTCATAGCGAACCTAATTACGAACAAGCCTGCCGTTAGTTCCAGCCTTCCTCATGCCCTCCTTCAAGGAAAACGTAACCTCACTCCGGAAACGCCTACTTTACTGCGTCGGGGGCTTCCAATGCAGGTTCTTCGCTCTACGGCCGACCTAGATAAAGCCAAGCTCAAAAATCTTCTGGAATTATCTTTCGGCCGAAGTTTGGACGAGAAGCCGTTCTGGGACCGATTAGACAAGCACTTGGATTTTGTCATAGTTGCAGGCGACTATGCTGGTGCTGCTATCGTCACCAATGAACCAATGCCTCACAGCAACAGTCCATTATCCTACCTTGACAAATTTGCTGTCTTGCCTAGCCATCAGGGTGATGGCACGGTCGACTTCTTATGGGTCGCCTTACATGACGAATCATATGGACTCGGTCATCCTTTTGCTGCAAACCCTAACGGTGGCAGAGGGGGGATGGGAGAGGGACGTGGCCTCGTATGGCGCAGTCGGGCCAACAATCCGGTCAACAAATGGTATTTTGAGCGAAGCTCTGGTCACATTCGCATGGGCTCATGGGTCCTATTTTGGTGCGATGCGGAGAAACGACTAAAGATAGAGGAGGGACGACGCGGTAGCGCTGGATTATCTTATGTAGAGGACTGGGAGCGAGGTCGCCTTTCAAAATGGGCGGATGTCGTTGACAGCATCCCGTCCAGTTGGACGTAAATTCGGTCCCACTTATCACCATTCTCTTCGTGCTTGTTCTGCACAATTCTTTTTGGTATAACTCTATTTTATCCGCATAGACAGATAGTAATATGTAAAATTAGCTGCATCGATTAGTTCGCAATCGGTAAAATTTTTAACTCCGTTCACGTTTTGGAGCAGGAGGCGAGGTCTCGATAATCATATTCACACTCGCGGTAATGACGGATCCACGCTAAGTGACTGGGTACATCTACATTCAAGATATATACTCTAAAAATGGACTCCGTACCAATCTTGGTATATGCGGTATGTATGCGCTTTCGAGATTATAAACTACCCTTCAGAACCCAATGATACCTTGTAAACACAGTAGATGTTGTCTCCGTCAGCATGACGGTCAGAATAAGGAATCTAACACCTTTCTGGAAGCCTCCACCCCCAACTGCACAAGTCAATCAGCTCCGATGCTCTCGCTCATGACAAAGAATACTTACGAATGTTGCTGCATTGGCTGGGAATGCCTGTTCAAGTAGTAAAGCTGAGATGACACCCCAAAAATTAATAGAAACACCTGACATACCCGTGCCATGGCTGGTCCGAATCCTTTCCACAATGCACGCATACCATCCTGGGCAATTGTTTTCCTTGCACAATCCATGATGCCCGAATATGTTCCTGTTGGTGCGGATTGCAATCGGGATTTCAGGACCTGTATGAAAATTATAAATCACTGCAATTGCGGGCTTAGGGAGTACATACATCCGGTGGGATGGCAATTGCCCACATCGCAACACCAGCTGAACCTCCAGCCACTATGATCGCCCCAAGATTGAGTTCAGCAGGTGAGGAACCAGCAGGTGTAAGCGCCCGTTTTGTAACTTCGTATGCGGCGAAATAACTGGTATATTGGTAATGCACGATTTGGCGCCATCGTTGTGAAAGATGTTATAGTGACACAGAATAACACTCACGCTGCACTACCTGGGCCATCTCGTGCCAATGTAGCGCCAGTGCCTCGGTAAATACTCCTTACACCGCCTTCCTTGTATAGGTGTCTAATAACGTCAGTAACGCCCTTGTATTGCTGTTTGGTGCCTCCTTGTCCTTGCACCTAATAGCATTTGTTAGACATGAACCACGGTTTGGTGGCTAAATATGCAGAATCGATGTACCTGGAGCAGAACTTTTGCACGTTCGACGGGGGCTGTGATAAGGGTAGTGGGGACAGCCGATAGAAACCCTGCTGTTGCAAGTTCGCCGATTGACAGGCTGGTTGAAGTTCTGTTGGGCGTCAAAGCAAAAATAAGTTGCTTAGACGCGTCATATGCCTATATTTGAAGGATGACATAGATTGCAGTTGTGTAAGAGTCAGGAAGAAGAAATTGGACCATGTGCATACCCAAAATGAGACGGCGAAGATGGGCGTCACACCCAGAAGAGGAGGAACCATTCCTCGGTACATGCTGTTTTGGTATTATCCATTAGGACATCGTTGACCAGTGCTCTTCCGCTGATAAACGTTGCTGACCCAGTGACACCATCCCGTGCAAGAATTTTTTTGATGATATCAAAAGATCCTGTGTAAGTTCCCGGAGCTGCTGTTTGAAGCCTTGTTTTTGTCAAGTCGAACGGGTGTCCTGTGGCGAAATGCGGGTAAGGCCGATTGGCACCGAAATGTCTGGTATTCGAACGTACCAACTAGAACAGCAGCAACACCGCCAAATCCACCGGCAATGAACGACTTGACATTGTCAAGAGCTGATACACGCGCTGTCCCTGCTGAAGCTGTATCTTCGCTCTGATCCGCGGGCGCAACGCCCATTAGCCACAGCTGCACTGAATTCAGAACGACGGACGAACCATGTCGTAGTGGGCGGGGGAATTCAAGGTGTAAGGAACGGGTAAGCAAGAGGGAGAGTAATGGTCGGGTGAGCTAACCTGCAACTCGTTAAGGATGAGATAAACGGTACCGGAACACCTCAGGCTGCCATATTCACATGGATTTCCGCACCTTCAGCTGCCGATCAAACCCCTGCAATTGGCCTTCAAAGCACACTACCTAATCGGCTTCGTGCAGCTCTCTGCGCTGTCTTGTGTCAATCCTTGTTGTGTGTGGTGCATGAACTGATATGGTTTTTAATGCTGTGTGGCAGGTTGCCATCCATCTCGCATGTCAGCCTCGACCAGATGCATATCCGTTAAACTAATGGCAGACATGCGGACGACTGTAGTTTGAATAGACCGGCATTCCGATACCCGGGTCAATCTCGAGCTGCGGGAATTACGTGGCATTCCGGGCAGTGAGGAACGACAAGGAGTTATCAGGAGGTATGTGCTTGACTGTTTACTACATACTTGCACGGGCAAACCGGCTCTGAATAAAAGGTCTATGGCAAATTAAACACACAGAAACAAGTCAAGATTGCACCGAAAAGCTATGGTTCATCGTGGTCATCCCGCCCAAATCCGCCAACTGGCTCATATGTGGCCTCTAAAGTGTCTCGGAGCCATAAAATCCGCATTCCATAGAAGAATCCACAAATAAGGAAAATCCCAATAATCCCAACCAGTATCGGACCGCCATACTCAACCCCCCAAGACGGTCGGTAAGGGATGAGCACTCTGTCGATCTGAATCACTCCACCAGTTCCGCCACCAGTCGTCGAACGACCCCAGGAAAGGACTCGAGCCCAGTCCCCATTTCCATCCGTTCCACGGGCACCTTTGATGCCCACAACAAATTCCTCTGTTTCATCCTCCAGTTGTCTGAAGACGAGATCGCCATAGTCTGACGACGACGAGTGTAGGGTGGAGTAAGTGATGGTGGGATCCAGTGATAACGGTCGATTATTGTTTATTGGATCGTTGATCAATTCCGCGCTCGGCTCGCCTTTCCCCTTGGGTCCGGTGAGGATCATATGTTGCATAACGATGGCGCGTAGTCTGTCAGTATCCGCGTACAATTCAGTGAGGTTGAAATCCTTGAAAGCATCATCCTGGGGACAGAGTAACGTCCAGCTGTGTCCAGCTGTGTACTTCTCTGCCCAAGTCGAACCCTCTGGTGGGGGATTACCATCCAGTATCCAATCGAATCCGGCCTTATTGACCATGGTTGTCATAACGCTTCCCTTCGCTGCCTTGACCAACTTTCCTATGGTTAATTGCACCGATCTTGGTATCAAAATATCGGATAGCTCGTGTATCACTCCCGTTTGAGTGAGCAAGTCTCGGGTATACAGTTCAGACCTCATTCCAGCCCAACCTCCGCTAGCGCTCACAAGCACGGTTCCATTGCTTGCCCTGTCAAGCTGCAGGTCACTGCCCTCCAGTGTGGGGAATGTATGTTGAGATCCATTTGTCAAGACACTGGAGTATTCCACGCCGGCGATGGCATGATGAAGTAAGACCCGCTCTAAATCTGGCTTGGCCGAAGTCGAGAGCAGATGGGCACTGACGAGCAAGCCTAATCTCTTAAACGCTGAGTTGTGAGGTAGGAGGAGTGTTGTACGAGGGGAAGTCTTCAAAATTTCTGCTTTGGACGTCGAGAACACGGCTGCGAGGAATGACGATAGCTGAAGGTCTGGCAATGCAGCTTGTAGAGGGTCCAAGGGGGTGACCAAAGGGCGCGAAACAAAGTACATCAACGATTGTCCGGCCTCAACTATTGGAATAAGTGTCAGTGAGGAATTGATGCAAGTCAAACGAAGTACACTGACCAGATTCACCGACGACGCCAGCTCCACCAAATCTAACAGATTTTTCGGGTGGCTTCTTCTTGTCGTCAGTTGAGACCGCGACGCTTAGAACCTGCTTTCCACCACCAAGCCCCTCCTCCGTCAATTCGGTCTCAAGAAGCATACCTGTCTCCAAGTTCTTTGGTGTCCATGTTCCTGTAATAAAATGGTACTGGAGCAACGTCTTCAATTCCGGAGAACCTGGCTTGGGCAACTCATCGTCACCGAGGATGGAGAGTACATCGTCAGAAGGAGCTAATATCGTGTATGTAGCCTCCGTATCGTTGATCAAGTAGGTAAGGTTAACTGAATGAATCAAGGAAACAAATCGCGTGCATTTCAATGCAACTAGATATTTTTCCGGCGTGAGCTTGAGTGTGTCCGGAGGCATCAGCAGTGTTGATACGAGGTGCATCACTCCGTTAGACGCGTAGACATCAGGTCGAACGATGTCTGCTGACTCTACTTTCGTCTTGTTCCCTGAAATCTTGATTCTTAACTCGGTCCCGTCAACGGTCGTCACTAAGAACACCATTAGCCGGAGCAGAAGTGAGTAAAACGCCCGGATGAACATACAGCTGGTCTTGTGCTTCAATGTGTCTGACCACCTCACACCCTTCTCGATGACAGCATGCATATCCAAGATGCGATTAAGATCATCGGTCGCATAATCACTTTCGAGATAGAGTCGCTCAATGGGACTTAATTCATCCCACGCAGAGTCAACAGGGAGGAACAACGTGACTGCCTCTTGAGACCGCAGCAGCTCCGTTATTCGTGATGTCAGAATCTTCTGGAAGTAGGACACCTCCTGGTGCTCTGATATCACGTTGTCTACATACTGTAAGAGCCTGCTGGACGAATTTTGAAGAAGGGGACATACTCAGTTCAGGAGGTGGTGTGAGCATCTCTCCAATACCATAGACTATACCATTTCTTGCTTCGACTCTCTCCTTGACTACATGTGCGCCCCCAGCACCGAAGGCATCCACACCTACAAATGTTTCTCCTTTTCTCGTAGCTGCCCTCAACCGTTGGGGAGCTCCTCCAAGGGTGCCTCCTGGAATAGGCATCCAAGGTGGAAAGGGTGGAGGTTCCCTCGATGGTGGATCGACAGGTTTGTGAGGGAAGTGAAGGGTCTTGTATGTCGTGGGATCAGGCCCAGAAGGGGGTTCAGATATTGAGTAGTTCAGAAGGTGATAGAATAGCTGCTGCCTCAACTTCTCTTGGATATTGTCGAGCAGAGGTTCTGCGACACTCTCCTTCAGGGCTCTCTCGAGAAGTGGATCCACGGAAGCTTGTTTCTCGATTGCTTCATTGGTCGGAGCAAATAATGTACTTCCATCCAGGCGATTAAGTGTTGGGATAAGTCGTGCTCGCTGCAGCAGGTAAATAAGGGAGGTGTAGTCTGGGTCCGCCGATAATGCGTCGACTAAAGTGTTGGATTTGGTATTGGATTGCCATGATCGCTGTGATTCCTCTGGAAGATGATTGGAGACAGCAGACAAAGGGAGTAACAGCAGGAGGGCAATACATGAAGAAGGAAAGCGGGGGAGATGCATGGTCGCGAAATGGGCAGAGAGAAAGCAAGGGAGGGAGCTGGCTAGGGGCTTTATTACATATACAGCAAGTGCGTCACACTGCAGAGGGATCACCTCTGCTCGCGCGCTCGGTGCCTGTCGCATGTTCCTCTCAACCACTCATGCTCATCCTTCGTAACAACTATGCCGCCTACCCTGCTGGCCGCGTTTGTAGCCTAACTTTACCACATGAGACCCTATTGGTTCGTTCTACAACGACCCGCGTACATGCACCCCTAAATCGTTGCCAATCCAGGTCTATTCATCAGCTGAATCTGTGGTGATACTAGATGCTTGTTCTCTGAAACTCAATAGAATCCTGTCATTTTCAGAGGCCTTTCCAGGATCAATTCACACTGAAACTGTTATCACCCATCTGGTCGTTGATTCTGGCATGAAGCTTGTGCGTGGGTGCTAGAAATTACGCTTCCCGGGCCAACGTAATATCCAAATCTCCGCATCAGGTTATTGCTGCAGCGGGTTTACGCGTCGCTGTCTGGGCACTTTCGAAGCTACAGCGTGGAACATGGCGCATACACTCCACTTTGGTCCTGTCTGATAAGCGTGCTATAACTAGCCTGGACATAAAATCTGGTAGCTAAGTTCGCTCTACCCCTGCTCTTTGCGCTAACAGATCTAGGATTGCTTGCCGTTGGTGGCGAGGGATTTCTGTCTGTCTATACTCTGATCTTAGAAAATGACCTACCTACGTGGTCTCTCAAATGGACGGTACCGTATGTCAGAAATCATTGCCAGATTAATTACAACTCATCAGCACATCAGTGTCGTCACGCCGTCTATTGCCCTGTTCTCCCCATCACTTACATACATTGTCACTGCGTCTACAGTCAGTTCCACCGTTATATCATCGGAAAATATACTAAACACGCGTCCAGCGAGATAACGTAGTGAGGAATTATAGCACCACCTCCGGAAGAGTTGTGCAGAGTGTTCCTCATCCGCGTCCTGTTATCAACATAGTTTGGCGACATACTAAAACATCTAGTCGGTAATTGGCTCGAGATGTTCGTCGCGCCAATCTTGACACGAGCGTTATAGAGATGACCTGGTTCTGTTCACAATTACATGCGACTCTACCCTCCGCATATTCCTACCAGTGCTCGATGCTCCCCATCATTTGCAGCTTCATGCATCCCTGGATATTTATTCTTCCCTACCTTTCTCGATACTGTCCTCCCATGGATCTCCGGGCAATTGTTCAAGCATATTCTGGATGGAGAAGGATACGGTTCACAAAGCTATTGAGGCATCACTGAAGAAAAACAAAGATCCAAATGACGCCAGAGCGAGAAGATTACAAGAGATAGTCAAGGAGAATTGGGACCTTTTTCTACGAATCCTCGAGGACGGTTCTGTCATTGTGACAGCGGTGGCAGTGAGTTGCTGCTAGTTTGTGCCGTGTATAATCTCATTGATACCGCGAGAAGAATATAGATCGCAGGCCACCCACCCTCCTTAGACAGTTCACCCTTCAACAATCACTTCCTGGTATATTCCGATCCTTGCCAACTCATCTCCTCATCCTACCCAGCCGGGAAGAGGAGATACTGACCGTCGTTACGACTTCTCCTGTGGTTACTCTGCAATTACATCCCCTCAGTTTCTTTGATGCCCACACCGATGGTTTGCAAACTATTGCAGCCGACCTCGAGAGGGTACCAATTGAAGAGAAGGGAATCGAGCGATTTGTTCGGACACTGGAAGGCAGGGGTGTTGGCACATTGCGTGAAGGCAGTCTAGGTGAAGCTTGGACTGTCAAGCACGGAGGGACTGCCCTCACACGGTCTGGAACTTGGACCTTAGCTGACTTCGTCGTGGTTCTCAAAGGGGGTAATCTTCTCTCCTTGATTCTATAGGCGGTGCTTAATCGCGTCCATAGGCAAAGAATTTGCGACATACTCCTCGAAGAATAACATTTTCACGTTACATTCGACGCCCAAACAACAGCTATCACTACCTTCACTGGGGTACTTATTCACGATGCCGTCAGCAGTGGGCGAAGAATACATCATTGGCATAACAGACAAGCTTTCTATTATACTGATACACTTTAATAAAGCAGCGGGTTCTCTGTCGCATACAATATCTTCCCTTCCTATAGACTCCACTCTAGAGAAAATTCTTCCTGTGGACCCCATGGCATGGGGCCTAGGACACTCTTGGGCAAAGCACGATGTTCTACTGAGCATAACGACATCTGGCGAGCTTGGATTCTGGGTGCCGGAGGAAAATTCCCACGTAAAGTGGCGTTGCACGGGCACCGTCAAGACCGCTCGGACGAACATCAAGCGTGCGAGGTGTAGTTCTGCCAAGAAGACAGCTATAAGTGAGCATCTCATTCTGTAGAAGTTCATCTTCTTAAGTGTGTAATGTAGTCACCCATGGGGAGAGGAGCGAAGAATTGGCGATCTGGGACTCATTCGAATCAGAATTTGCATCTGGTTTGGAATATAACACAATGTACAGGTGAGGTAGCTAGTGGCGCCTGAGCTCTACCACTGATAGTGAATCTCAGTGAACCAATTAATGATCTAGACTGGACATCAACGCTAGATAATCACTCCATTCTGGCTGTCGGGTTCTTTCACCGGATCGAACTAGTATGTCAGCAGCGTATGACATACTTCGACGAGCGACCGGCTTGGAGAGTTTGTTGGACAATTGACATATCTTCGTAAGTTTCCATCTGACCTCTTTGCAATAGTTGACGACAAAAACTTCCAGGATCATCCCCTACTCTATCAGCGATTCAATATGGCTTACACATGGGTCATTTCTTATCGGGGCAGGTCACCACATGTTACTCTATGGGGAGGATGATAAGTCCGAGGGAAAAGCTTCACCGCAGGGTGCACTATACGATCATGTTGACGAGCAGAATAGACCCCTTCGAGACTATCATCCACAACTTATACTGCAGTGCTTATACTGGGGTAAGCCTAGCGAGTATTCTCCGATAGTGGTACTTTACTAACTTCATATACATAGAAAAGACTGAATTAGTGAAGAATATCATCGTCAAGCTTGCCCGCTGGGTAGGCGAAAGGATCGATGATCACTATGAGCCTTGGGTGTCATTGCCCGCAGAGGATTATTGGTCTGAGGGAATGGATATCGCAGTGAGCAATGCCGGTTTGCTGGGAGATGAACACTGCTTATTGACCTTGACAGTCCCAAAGCGTGCCGCGGAAGGTCCAACCTGGCGTGCGATTGTTTGAAGCACCCGAATATCAGGAAACGTGAGCTAGTGCAGTGCCTTTGATCAACATCCAAATTTCTCATTAAATTTGTTCTAGCGACTCCAATCGATTCTCTCGCCGTCTGGTTCTTCGCCTGCTGAAGGACCTTGAGACGCAACCGCTACCGGATTTAACTCACAACGAGAATACTCACCTCCGAGTGCTGATTCAGATTGCATTGGAGGTGAGAGTCAGCAGTTGTTCGAGATCCTCATCCCTCAGCCGTTTTCCTAGATCGAGGAGCAGCGCCGTGCACTGGATGCCAACGGATTGCGTTATATCATTTCCCTGAGGTCATTCTCAATTTTCAATGTTCAATCTCAATCTCCTTCTGTGGCTGAGAATAGTAACGGAGTAAAAACTTCGCGCGAGAAGCGAGAGAGGCTCCGTTACCGAGATATGATGTGGGCATTCCACAGCGAAAGTCAAGAGCTCCTTTTGCAAGCATCTATATCAGCGCATAATGGGAAGTTAGGTTGGACACAGGCTAAAGCTGTCGGTTTGCCGATCTGGCTGCGGTCCTTAGAAGTTCTGGTAAGCTCCATTTCAATGCGGGTTTAAATATAGTTGACGGATTTTTCCAGAAAGCACAAATGGAAGAGATTGCGAGGAACCAGTACATGTCTGGGGAATACCGCGATCCCACTGAGTGCTCGTTATTTTACTTCGCGCTAGGAAAGGTAAAATTAGTCCATGGCCTATGGAGGCAAGCCGCATGGCATAACGAACAAGGGCCTATGTTGAAGTTCCTGTCCAACGACTTTACTGAACCGCGCTGGCGCACAGCTGCACTCAAAAATGCTTATGCGCTTTTGAGCAAACGCCGATACAGTAAGTTTACCTGCGCCCTATCTCCGAACCAATCTCAATTTTTTCATACTATCCTCATAGCATACGCTGCGGCATTCTTTTTATTGGGCAATTCACTGAAAGATGCTGTCAATGTATGCGTTAAGCAACTTGGAGATTTCCAACTGGCAATCATGTTGACGCGCGTGGTTGAGCACAGCAATGATGGTCCCATCCTTTCTGATGTACTCACAAACACAGTCCTGCCTATCGCTATTCGGGAAGGCAATCGCTGGCTGGGTAGCTGGGCGTTCTGGCTTTTGCATCGTCGGGACTTGGCTGTTCGTATTCTTCTGGTACGAAATCCCCTCGCGCATGCTCCAGAGTGCAACTTTGACCATTTGTTGCGATTTAGACGCCCTTGAGAAACATTGCGGAGACCTTGAATATTCGGGTTACAGAGATTGGAGAACCGCATTATGATGATCCTAGTTTGGCTCTACTTTTCTCTCAATTAAAGTCGAAAACATTGCAAGCGGCGAAAGGAACGAGCGAGATTTCAAGTTATGTAGAGTTCAATTTTGTTCTACAAATGGCGCGTGTATTCTGCAGACTAGGTAACAGCTTCATACTCAGGTCCTTGATGGTCCTTACTTACATGTTCTAGGCTGTCATGTTCTGGCTCTCGACCTTGTTAGGTCGTGGTCTTTCGAGCGTCCTACAACCCACTTTAATCAATCGTCATCAATGCGCATGGTCGGTCCACCAAGCCCAACGAGTTCCCGTCGCACCATGTTCGCTCTTGAACCTCGTCTTAGACCAACGTCGATGCTCATTGACATGGACATACCGTCCTTGCCACCAACTCGCCCTGCCTCTCCTGGGCTAGATACGAAGGCTGAACGGCTCAATCCTGAGAAGGTGAATGAAGATGGAGATCTCCTTGCCCGAAAGGCTGGGTTGGGCAGTTTGATGAAAGCGGCAAAGATGAACGTCCAAGTCCCAGATTTTGATATGAATGCCTTTTTTTGATGCAAAAGACAGCTTCTGCAGACCCCAAACTAGATTTATGACTGTGTAATTGATCTCCAAAATCATACAACCTGCCGAAGGAAACTGAATAGTCACTGATGATAATATGCAAAAAGAGTATATCTACTCTGCCCCTGGTCGCTCCTTGAGGACCAAGTCAGAACCAATAACCCGCCTCCATACGTCCCGAACATCCTCAACAACAGTTTCGAAGTGAGATGTAGCATCATAAGAGCGCGTAACGAAAACATTGTCTGCCCGACCATCCGAAGTTGGGGCGTAGAGTGGTGTGGTGGAGACGAACCTTGAATCCGATTAGTGATTGCGGTCTCTGCGAATCAAATCACTTACTTCTCGTGGATGGTGCCCAGAAGTTTGAGACCGGGTTCAATCTCCTCTTCAGGCTTATCAGTCTCTACAATTGTGCTGACGATTGCAACATAGATATCTTTAGCGCAGACGTTGTGCGTAGAGGACACCATAGCGATGTAGATATCTATGGATTTCTTTAGCCAATTGTAGGACAGTCTTTATCCAAGGACTCACCATTCCTCCGGCCAACTTGATTTTGTGGTATGATGATTTGTGCGCTGTCACTATCATCCGTGCCAGGAATGGGGTGTTTCAACAAGCAGATTGCGCGAACAACCTTGCCATCTTCTACAACCCGGACTTTACCATCGGACAACGCTTTCCCTGCACCGAAGTAGCTCGGGTCTCCAATGACTTGCTTGGCCTTGACTGTCTCGCCTCCACTGGTAACTCCCACAAATTTGCCGCTGGCGTCGACTTCAATGGCATCGATGGGCTTGTCGAGCATATAAGTTCCACCATAAATGGCACTGAGGCGGGCAAACGATTGTGGCAGTTCACCAAGCCCATAGAGAGGGTAAATGTACGGCGACTTGCCGTAGCGTGACATCGACGATGTATAAAGAACGATACGATCGTAAGTAGCGCGAGCAGGCTTGGTGATATAGCTGAAAACCGGTTATTAGATTAAGCCGGGCTACACAACGTCCACGACGTACTCATCGTCCAGGTATAGAGCCATAGCGTGCCCAATGAAGTCCTGAGTTCCGGGTTCCAATCCGAATTTCTCATAGACGGCCTGCATACTGTCCTTGTCCAGATCGATTCCTACAATGCGTCAGGGACACCCATCGGGACGAAGGCGAATAGCCAGACCTTGATGGGTTGTTGGATCATCATCTCGCCACCCTTGCAGGAACTCGAAGAATTTCTTGGCACGCCTCTTCTCAAATATGCCCATCAGGGGGCTCTTGACAGCCTCGATCTCTGTACTTGGGACCTTGGAAATTTTACCATCCCGATACACAAAACTACCCGCGATCTGCTTGAACTCAAGATAACGGGTAACATCGGTATGGACTAAGATCTTGGTCAACTCCCCAGAAGCGATGATGAATTTAGGGATGAGATCAACGGCGTAATCACGGTCACGTCCAAGCTCTGCAGGTGCGGCTTGATCTGGACGGAATTTGCGGTAGAGCTGGGGCAAGGTTGAATGAATGCACATCGGTCTTGGAACAAAGGAAAAACGGACCTGGGTCAAGTTCAAACTGGCACTGTCACCCCCATAGTAATCATTGCGATCCATATGAAGGACCTTCTTCTTTTCGACAGACAACAAACCCGATAAGATGCATTCCGTGAGGCCGGTTCCTAGAACAATGACCTGCAACAAGATTCAATGATCGCGAAAACAGTCGAGAAGCAAAGCGTACATCATATTCTTCATCCATACTGCTTGACAAGCGGGAATTCACTGATAGATATTTGAGTGAAGGAGTTGCTACCAAATGGTGGTAACGAGTTGAGAGCTCGCAGCCGATATTTACTTTATCGATCTATACGTTTCACGTGATATAGCGTTCACTAAATACTCACAACCATTACGATGTACTCATCGAACCAACATTATAAGGCATTACAGTCGATTACAGGTTAGGGTACGGTATCGAGTGCACGATTTGTCGTCGAATATGTGTGTTATTGAGCTTGCTCAAAATTGTCATTTTCCGCCTCATCGGAAGCATGCTTTCGTTTCAAGGCACCTGCCTCAGGAGGAGTGGCCCTTGTGCGACGTCCAATTTGGCTTCGGATCCCTGACTGTCCGTCTTCATTCAACCTAGACTTTCTCTCCTTCTCTTGAATCTTGCGGACCACCCTATCGACCACTACAGAAGAGATGATGGTAAAAATCGGTATGATTGTGAACTATGGCGACTTACCTCGGTCGTTTCGGCGATACCACTCAGCCCAAGACTTAGCTGAGCGATATGGGAACTGAGGAACAGCAGAATTAATCGGTGTACGAGATACTGATGCAGCGTAAGGGTCATACTCGATTAGTGAACGGCTCCCATCTATTCCTGCCTGTGCTATGGTGCCAATTTGGATGTGCCGCGATGTGTTTTGCTGCGATATAAATATCAGCATCATTGAAAGGGTTCCCTTTCTTGCCCATCTCTGATTCGTCGTACGAACGTATCGATTCGTCGTCGTCGTCGGATACTTGCATTTCCTCGGAGGTGGAGCTAGAGTATCCATGCTCGTCCTCCTCTTGGCTGGAGCTCGACTCTGCGTAAGTAGGCCGTTTGGAGATTGTTGATGCGCTTGGTTCTGCACTTGATTCAGACGACTTTCTGCGCGAAGCTGTGACAATGTCTTCTCCACGAGCTGCTGCGAGAATTTTGTCCGGGATGTCGTGGTTGTTCGACCAATATGCTGCCCACGAGGTCGCAGTATGATGTGGAGCCTGAAGCGTATAAGGCAGGGTAATGAATTCACAGTCAATGGTACGCACTTTTTCGGCTAACCTCTCGCATATTTCATATCTGGTGAGGGTAGGATCATGTTTTAAACGCCAAGCAATGAATTTATGGAAAAAGTCCTTGTCTTCATCAGTATACCTGTTTCCAAGTGTACCAGCTACCACCCTCGAGGGTGGTGTTGGAGATCGAGACGGTGGGTCTGGCACCTTGATCTCAGCATTGGGCGCGGGCAGGCGCTTGCCAAACACAGGCATATGAGTGGTTAGGCTGTTCAACGTCTGACGACCAGTCATAACCGGAGGTTTCAGGGGCGGCGCTGGAGATCTATTATCTAATTTCACGCGTTTAGGTGGTCTTCCACGTCGACGCACGGGTGTGGGGGAAGGGGGTTCTGGAGAGCCTTCAACCTTGAAAATCGATACTGAAGGTTTCTTGATCGTCACCACTGGCGAAGCTTCTTCCTTGAGTAGTTTTGAAATCTTGGAGTCAAGACGGTATTTGTGATCTAGGTAGTAGTCTTTCCACAGAGTAGCGGAATGTCCATTTTTCTGGAGAGACTATGAGGCAAGGGACCCGGAACCACTTGAAACATACTTACACCATGTAAGCCATTCAATGCATCTTTGTACGATTCATGCCCTTTGTCACATGAAAGCAAAGCTTGAATCAGAAGTTCCTCGTCTGCCTCTCCAACCGGCAGAGATACTGCGCATGCATCTTGCAAGAGCTGTTGGAATTGAGTCGAAAGGAGAGAGAAATTGAGGCCGGCCAGAGCCTGAACATTCAAGGGATATGCCTGAGATTGAGGCCATGGAAGCATGCCAAGTTGAGATTGTTGCATTGCAGGTTGGGGTGTTGACTGGATGTTCGATGCCGTCAGTGAAGACCAAAGATTTGCGTTGTTCAAGGGGATTGAGGGGGTAGGAAAGTTGGCATTCGGAGTGGATGAGCCACCATTTTGTTGTTGGGTCAGAAGAGACTGAAACCAGCTTAGATCCATGAATAGGCCCTGCTGGTCGTCGTCGACGTTGACCACGTCTGCCAAGACTCGAATACCCTTTCAGCTGATCACGCTTTGGCCTGATCGTACAACACCGCATCACGGTCACGATGTCACTCTCGGGGACATTATACTCCTTCTCCGCACACGTGACTTGACCTCATTTAAGAGTTACAAAACTTGAAGATCCGTCGGTAAACCCCCCATCCACTAACCAGCGATGTCCTGCATCAACGCTTCCAGACTTAGGCTTCTTAACGCGCGCAAATTTAGCACCTCGGCCTCTCGAGCTGCCTTGAGTGCAACGGCACGACCTTACGCAGAAAAAATATCACAGTGGAAGGGTACCAATGCCCTTGGTGGAACCACTAAGAATTTCATTGGTGGCCAATTTGTCGAGAGCAATGCCTCGGAATGGACCGACATCCACGATCCAGTATGCAAAACCTTCTCTACTTTGCCTTTCTCAGGCCTGACCTTCTTAGGCAACCCAAACATTGCTCTCACGGGTCCCACAAACGACCAGTGCAGAATTCGAACAAGCAGTGGATGCTGCATCGCATGCATTCAATACTTGGAGCCGAACAAGTGTCCTGACTCGTCAGCGATTTGTACTGGAGTAGGCTCACTTCTCGCACTGCTCAAGATAAGCGCTCATCTGGATAGACTTCAAAATTTAATCCGGAAGAATTTCGACGCAATCGCCGCAAGCATCACACTGGAGCAAGGGAAGACCTTCGCAGGTGCGCCTCTCTAAATAGCAATTGAACGTGTTCTTACTGGTGGTTCAGATGCGCAAGGCGACCTACTTCGGGGGCTTCAAGTCGTGGAGACTGCCGCAAGTGTGACCACTACGCTCATGGGCGACAAAATAGAAGGTGCTACTTCACGACTATCCACAATATTTCATAGCTAACCTGTATTCAGTGAGCAAGGGTATGGACACCGAGGTGCGGAGGCTACCTTTGGGAGTTTGTGCCAGCATCGCGCCATTCAACTTCCCAGCGTGAGTTAGGACCCCCTTTCTTCAGGGCATCTCCTTATATCCTACATATATGTTCCTAGGATGATTCCGCTTTGGACCATACCCATGGCGGCAGTTACTGGAAACACACTTATCCTCAAGCCATCAGAGCGCGACCCCGGTGCAGCACTGATGATTGCAGAGCTATGTCAACAAGCAGGCAAGTAATGTTAACCAACTATTATTCCTTGTCCGTTGATTACTGAGCATCACAGGTTTACCGGATGGTGTGCTCAACATTGTCCACGGACAGGTCCCAACAGTAAACGCCATTTGCGATCACCCTGCCATTAGAGCAATCAGCTTCGTTGGAGGTGACAAAGCTGGTCGCCACATCTATGAACGGTAAGCATTCGAGTCGTCGCTAATATTGAGGATCTAACTTCTTAGCTAGGGGAACGAAAAACGGCAAACGTGTGCAGGTAAGGTTTTTCGTACAGAGACAGGCATGAGTTACTCATTGCACGTCGTAGTCAAACATGGGAGCCAAAAATCATGCGATTTTGATGCCGGATGGTTTGTACAGATCATTTCCTCTCCACCAGCCTCTCATGTAATATGCCGCGTAGCAAACAAGAACTTGGCCTTGAATTCAATTGTTGGAGCTGCTTTTGGAGGTACGTCCTTCACTATGCGTCGAATAGCCTATTCTTAAACTATTCACAGCTGCCGGCCAAAGATGTATGGCCGTTTCCGTGGGTATGTACACTCAAATATTGGTTGGTTCGTCGACCTGACCGCATCCAGCTATCCTCGTTGGCGAGGCACAGAATTGGCTTCCGGAGTTGATTGAGCGAGCGCAAAAGCTGAAGATTAATGGTGGATTTGAGAAGGGTGTTGACCTGTAAGCGCATGCCAATTTTGTGGAGAAAATGCTTACAATGTCAATCATAGTGGTCCTCTGATTTCTCCTGCAGCGAAGGAAAGAGTCACCAGATTGATTTCCTCTGCTACTGCAGAAGGCGGCACAATTCACCTTGATGGTCGTGGAATTGTCGTTCCTGACTACCCGAACGGCAACTTTGTAGGCCCAACGATAATTGAGGCAGGCACCTCGATGACTTGCTACCAGTACGTAGATGTGCATGTTCACAAGGTCCTCGCTTAACGTGTGTTCAGGGAGGAGATCTTCGGACCCGCTTTGATTGTCCTCAAAGCAAATACCCTTGATGACGCCATTGAGGTCATCAACGCGAATCGCTATGGCAATGGTGCCGCGATTTTCACTCAGTCGGGCGCTACAGCACGAATGTTCGAGACCGAGGTAAACGTTGGTCAACTCGGTATCAACGTCCCCATTCCCGTTCCACTTCCAATGTTCTCCTGGAGTGGTAACAAGGCCAGCTTTTTGGGTGATATTGGCTTCTATGGCAAGAGGTCCGTCCACCAGTAAATTTGGAAAACAAATATTGACCGAGTTCTTACAGCGGCATCAACTTCTACACACAAAACAAGGTCAGCTCTGAATTGGTACGATAGTGTCGGGTTCGGCTAATTTCCTCTTGCAGACCATTACCAGTTTGTGGAGAGCGCAAGACGCCATTAGCACTCGTGCGACAGTTGAGATGCCAACTCAGCATTGATCCGCTCCACATCAGATTCCAATCTAAGTATGATACCGCCTAGTCACTTGCTTCGCAATCATATCTATATAACAAATTGAAACATTTTGGTTTGAAAGTCCACCTTGATAATTTATGGCAGGGGTTAAGTATACCTAGATCCTGTCACACTGGTATATGTTTATTCACAAGCAACTATCGTCTGCCAAAGGTGAGACTAGGAGGGGAAGACTGTGTCCAGGAAGGCATTGGAAAGGTTGACACATTGATTGTACACGGCTTCAAATTCCAGCTGGGGGATGATATTATTATTAGCACACATGCAACGTGTTTAATGAGAATTACATACAACTCCGCCATAATATGGGTCTGCGATTGGTTGTCCATCCAAATATGAGCCCCAAAGACGAATTTCAGCTGTGGCGTCAATAGGCTTCATCCGTTCGAGGGTACAGAAATTGCTCTCGTCGGCTGCGAGGATGTAATCAAAGTGGTAAAAGTCGTCAGATTTAATTTGTCGTGCGGAATGATTAATGTGCATGCCGTGCTAAGGTTCGCAGGGGTGAGTGTGGGGGTCTGTTCCAGGAGCTCGAGTGTAAGATGGACAGACCTGCCTGCAAGTCTTGACAGTGCTGAGATGATGGTGGATTGAATCATCCTGAGCAGGATCGAATAATAAGCGACGTACCGAGGATCGGGGGCTTCCCCAGCATGATAGCCTGCAGTACCACAGCTATCAACGAGGATGTTTAAATCACGTCTGTCGACTTCATTCTTGAGGACTGCTTCTCCCATGGGAGAACGACATATGTTGCCTTTGTAGGTAGGGTCAGAAAGGGGAAGATGAGGTAAAAAAGTCGAAAAGGGGTAGCATGCCTAGACAAACGACAAGGACTTTGGCGCGTGGTCTTTGTGACATGGTTGGTGGGAGTACGAGATAGAGATAGCTGTAGAGTGATTTACAGCATAATGGCTTGTGGCCACTGGACCATTCTGAGAAAGAACCGAGTGCAAATGATCCGATTCGATCACAAATAGTGACAATAATTCTCGGCCTTGGCATTCCTCCCGTCGCAAGGAGAAAATCCCCAGATGATCTATTATAAAATTCAACTTCCAATACGGAGTCTCTAACCACCACGATGCCCCCACCACCTATTTCTCTCTTTTTAACAACAATCGCTTCGCAGCCAGCGTTGCGCCAAAGACAGGGTATGATGACTTCCTCATTTGGGGTTGCCACGTCTGATTTTATTGTTCAAGAATACCTCCTGAGGACGCTTCAAGTCAGAAGAATTGCATTCACTTCCTACGATCTTGCTTCCGACGAAGACGCCAAGAAGGTGTGGAAGAGAAAAGCCCCATTAAGTCATATCGTCATCTTTTCCTTCTGGAAGCTCTTTTACTGATTTCGGCCGACAGGCAAGCAACAGTTACCTGGGATCCTTGTTGGCGGTGAATTCCCCGGCGTATGTCCTTTCCCGTCCCATTCTGACTTGTGCATCTGACTTGAAAACGTTTTACCAGACATTTTCTGAATTGTGCGTGGTTCTGGCGTAAAGTAAAAAGAATTTGAACTCAAGCTGTTTGTTACAGTGAAGACGCTGTAGAGGCAAACTATCTTGAAGATTTCCTCCGGTTGAACGAGGAATGGGATCCCGCAAGGGAAGGAAATCGACCACTACCTGAGGTCAAAACCATCGGTGTACCGGGGGTGGTTATGCCCTTGTTGATGACACCAGAGCCTCTTCGCGCTCAGATCCTCGCTTCACCCATCTCGTTTCCTTCACGAGGGAAGGATAGCCCAGATGGCAAATCCAAAGTGAAAGAGCATGATGTTTCCAACCAATTGTCTGGATTTGGACTCGGCGGTAAAGTGACTGAGGAAGAGCTAAGACAGCTAATCGCTGATCTTGGGTTGGAAGGAGACGACGCAGGCGAACTCGTCAAAGGGCTAAGCACACCATCGGCAAAACCTGACGACCAAGCACCCACGACGCCCATCACATCATCGTCACCCTTAACTCCCACTCAGGATGGCAAAGGAGAAATTCCGAAGCGGGACAGGAAGAAGAGCGGTCGATTAAAGCCGATTAGAGCTAGGACTGGCCCAGTCGTACCACTTCCTGTTCCAATTCCACCTAGAGACGCTTCAAAGAGCCCTAGAGCGACCACTCCGAAGAAGCCCGAAGCGACATCTTAATGCCTTTTAGACTATCATTTCCGCAGATTTTTTTTTGGATTGGTTTTTACCCTGGGAACGTGATATGCGAGGAAATTAATATACTGGCGACTGAGCCTATTATCGAAATTGATGACATCTATAATAGCGTCAAGTACATAATGATGTCCGTTTAACTTTTTCAATATTGCGCGCGGCGAACACAGTTTACATGATAACATATACCGTAAAAACTATGTGTGAGTGTGAGTATCAATTTGAGAATCGCCAAGCTTATGTTTCTGAGTCTGATGAATATAGCAACCGAGATCGGCGTTGCCTCAATGGATTCGACGGACCAGCAGGAGGTATGTGCACGGCCTGCAGTTCCCTTCTTATGCTCTGGATCGAAACTGTCAGCTTTGAGGGCCTTCGCTTCATAATTGCGTTACTTACGACTCTTCTGCTTATACTTCCTAGACTGCGCGAACGCTTTATGCGTTTGGCTCGGTGCTCATCTTCGTCTGAAGGTTCAGCTCTTTGAGGCTGGTCCGGGAGAAGAGGGACCTCCGTCTGCGATGCATCGTCCTGCTGCTCCTCTTTATACATGACCAAGGGCAACATGCATATACCCAATACTGATACGAGAATCATCAAGAATATTGCGGCCGCAGTCGAGGAAGATATGAGCGGATATTTGGCGACGAATCCACTGAGATTGAAGTGTGAGCATATAGTGTTGGGTAGGCTCAGAAGTCGAGTACATACCGAATGCCGCGATGAACCGGTATACCACGTAATGACGCAGCCACGACGCTTAGCTCTTGTCCATGACCTGTTCCAACAGTTGTCCATCTATCCTTCCGCCCAATCTCGATTGATGCCATGGTCGTTAACGTTCTTGGGAGGAAAGAGGAGATCATAGGAATATTGATGCGCGTCACGGAATGTTCTTTGAAATACGATCTTGATGGTGCGAGTACAATGGCCTGCAGAATTCAGAATAGAGAAGGCTTGTCGTTGCCAGTTACATACGGGTTTGCGAACAGAAGTGATTGTTTGATTGGCAGAGGTCATCAGAGTGAGGGTTGTCATGAAATTACCCAAAGCCAAATTAGCCTCCGTCAATGGAACGGAGAGGTCAACGGATATGTCATAACGCTGTTGAGATTTCATCAACGAAAGGGCTGTATTTGCATAAGGAGAAATCCCATCTCTGAGAACTAGATTGATAAAGGGTTCTTTACGCAAAAGTGTGGATTGACGTACCCATATTGCAAATCAATAGAAACTTCCCAACTGGTGGCCGCAGAATTCCAAACGAGCCAGCCTGCAGAAGCAGAGAAGAATAGAAGAACGGGGACCAGTACGAAGAAGACGAGAACGGGGATGAGCTGAGATGAATAAGGTCGAAGGAGAGTAAAGACAGCCTTGAGCAAGGCCAGGAGAACGTTGAAGGGAATAGTGATAGCGAAGAGGAGCACACGTCTGATGGGGCTGGTCATCTCAGGTCGTTCATTATTGGTATCATTAGGATGAGGGTCCATGAGCCCTGGACGATGGAAGTATGGGTTGAGTGCAGTGGTGGAGTCCGACCGGCCAATTGCAGTCACTGGTCGCGTGTGAGGGCGCGTTTAACACGTGATGATACTCTCGGCTCAACCACCATGGCAGACTCTCCACAAGGCCTCTTCGGGTTGCGTCCATCAGCGCCAGAACTGACATCCTACATCAACAGCCTCGCTTCTGCTGCGGGTGTATCTCAAATAACGCCAGAGGTCAAATCTTATCATGATGCTGTGTATTTCAACCACTATTTGCTGGGCATCAGCCTGCTATTCGTCCCAATCAACGCTTATAAACCTAGCACAGACCTTGCTCTCAGTCAGCTGAGAGACGATAGCCTTGTTCTAGATGGAATAGACATGTACAATATTCCAAAAACCGTCCGCCCATCCAATACCAGGGCCAAGCTCACAGAGCTTGCCTTCGCAACTTATCCAATATCGCCACTTGCCCTGAAATTCACCACGTTGGGATCATCCCAGCCCCTATCTCTGGATCTCACCAGAGAGACATGTGGAAAGCAATTCGTCTCATCCTTGGGCGAACCGGAAAGAAAGGGTGGAGGCGCAGGTCCTGCAACAGGTTCTATTGGGATATGGTGCGAATGGACTAAACATGGAATAATGGTAGAATTTGGTGGAGATGAGGCAAAAGGACCTCAGGCATGGGAAAGGGGGAAAGACGCAGTGTGGAAGGTCATTACATTGTTTCGTGGCGGGAACCAGTCCAAATGAATGTGATTTATGCTGCCCTACGATTGCGGGCTACTTCTTCAGCAAGCACAAGAGTGCATATTTGAATGGGTCCTCCTGAGCGCTCACCATCTTTGTTACATCCAATCATGTGATACATTAACTTCGCAGTTCAATCAGAAGTGTCCAGTCACACCCCGCTCAACCGTTCCTTGCACATTCGCCAGTATGTCTGTTCCCGATTCCGTAACGGTTCTGGATTTGAGCGGTAAATATGTAATGGTAAGTTCATCCATTGCGACGCACTCTGCAGTCATGTTGAAATGTGTTATAGAATAAGAAAATTAGCGATGACGCCGATGAGATACTTAAACTCCAAGGTGTCGGATATTTTTTGAGGACGGCCATCTCCCTTGCGACCATTACGATTAACTTGAATCACTACAAAGACGCCGATGATGGATTCGAGCGCATCGACATCCAACAGACTCTGACGGGTGGCATCCGTGCAAGCGATGAGAATCGAAAACTTTGGTGGAGAGAAACGGAATCCCATGATGCCATTTTTGGTGACGTCGTTGGAAGGTCACGCAGAGTGAATATCGACGAGCTGGAGGACGAGTATTTAAAGAAAGGCTGGACACCACAGACAATAGAGCATGGTGTTATACAGACACTCGTCTCCAGTGATACTCCCAAAAGTGGGAGGACTTGGACTGCCAATCAGGTTGGTGCTCGTTGCGACTTTGTGGCCCTCTAGTCAACTTATGTCGGGGCAGACTTGGGGTATTGAGGCTGTCAATGGCGAAAATCGCTACACACGCCATATCAGGTTCACCGGCCCAGGGGGCGAAGAACTCGAAAAGCGACTGGTCTATGATTATAGTGAGTGTCAAGCCTTTCTTTAGAATCTCCATTCTAAGAAATGCGTGTCCAGTTGGTCCCCACGTTTGATCTCAGCTAGTTGTAGTTAAATTTGTGTGCAATAAAGTGTTGATTATATTTCATCTTGGCGTTCCTTGATCTTGATGCTGACTAATATCGGCAAGGTTCCGGTGACTATGCAACATTTCCATATCATCACTTTATATTCCCTTGTATCATATAGTATCACTACGCTGGCAAGAGCGCTACACATTCCCTCTATTCCTAACCACACAATGATGGAAGGGAGTCCATCTCCCCCTGATTTAGACACGGCAGTTACCCTTACCGACGTTTCAACGTCCGTAGTTAACATTGAGACCGACACGGAGGCTATCCTACCACGAGTACGCAAGCCCTGGTATACGACATTTGCGTCGACACATCCTCAGCTCTATGCTCGTCTCGCTCGCTCTCTGAAGTATTGGAGGGGGCCGAGGCCCAAGATTGATCTACCAGGTGAGTCGTGCGCTATATGTCAGACATCGTCAGGTTCTTAACGCTATTCGATGACTAGACCCAAAGCCACTTCTTGACATTGATTGGATCATCAAGGGCCGCCACATTGTCATCCCTATTGAAAAAATCACCCGACGTTTGACGAGGCAATTCACCAATCCCTGGGTGTTCATTATTGCGTGTGCTGCATATATCATTGGTTTCGCATTTCTCACACGTGCACAAGCTTTCCTTACCCCGGCAGGATCATTCATCGGATGCACTTCTACCTATTGGGGTGCAAAGGATTCTTGTGGACTTAATGGAGAGCTTTGCACGCCCTTCGACGACTCTACATTTGAATTCCGTTGTCCAGCGCAGTGCGACACTGTCATTCTGCTAAATCCCCGAACTGTGGGCAACGAGCAAGTGGTATTCAAACCATTGATCGTTGGCGGTGGAGATCCCAATCAGACGTACCGAGGAGATTCATTTATTTGTGCTGCTGCATTGCAAGCGTATGTCATAATTCTACCCTCGATAAGTGTGAGAACTGAATGATTGGGGATCCAGTGGTGTCATTGACAGAAATAGGGGGGGATGTAGTACCTTGCGGCTCATCGGGGATTTCACCGACTACCTCCCTCTCACTGCTAATGGCCTAAGTTCGATCGGGTTTCCCACCACTTTCCCGCTATCGTTTCGATTCGAGGATTCCACATCCTTGACCCATTGCGATGACCTTCGAAATCCTGCCTTGGCCCTCAACGTTATCATTTTATTCCTTCTCTTCGTCATCTTTCGTCCCAAGCCCATCGTGACATTCTGGTGTTTAGTTTGTGTAGGCTTCTGGCACGTAACGTTATTTTCCCAGCCCCGAAATTCCCCTCCACCCCTCAGCGACGCATTTGGCACCTTCCTCCCTGCACTGTTTATATGTTATGCATTTTGGCGGCTGGCTTTCCGCTTCACACTCCATTCCTTTTCCAGAGCTGCTATTGAAGCTGCAATTCTATATGGCGTTCCGTTCTGGGTTGGTGTCCTCACCAACCTTACCACAGACAAGATACCTATTGATAGATTGACTGCTGACGACCTATCTAAACGTTCTGGTGCCATTTCAGCCTTGGTGATCATCCTCCTCATCCTCCTTGCCATCGTAATTAATCAAGTGCGAGTAATTCGTAAGACCGGCTGGTTACCTTATTACTTAGGGTGGTACATCCTCGGTGGTCTTGTCGCTCTAGTAATTTCCCAATTACCAGGGCTACAGTTTCGATTACATCACTACATCCTGGCTATGGTGCTACTCCCTGGAACTGCATTCCCTACACGGCTATCAGCAATTTATCAGGGATTCCTACTCGGAACCTTCCTGAATGGTGCTGCAGCGTTTGGATTTGATTCCATTTTGCAAACAGCTGACGAGGTACGAACTTGTCCTAAATTGATTTGGTAACGTCGAGTAACACGGTTTCAATTCATAGCTGCGCCGAGATGCGCCATTAGGGACCTTGCTTCCTACGTTCCTAACGAACTCAAGCAACTGGAATGCCTCGATCCCCCTGGTTAATCAATCGTTGATTTGGGACATTTTGACAGATAATTGGGAGGGATTCTCGTTGTTGGTGGATGATGTCGAACGCTACACCGGCACTGCAACAAATTTCTCATTGGCGAGCTTGGACCCTACCCTTCCTCACTTTTTCAGGCTTGCTGTAAGTTCCATTTGCCATATTAGATAATGAATGGCGCAGCTGATCGCTAAGGCATGGTGATTCCCGGTTTAAACGCTAGTTCACGTTGCAAGCCCAAGCCGCGGATTTTACTATGCCAGCCACTTTGTGGCCGAATGGGACATGGATTGATCCACTACCAGGACCATCTTAATGGCAATTTGCATAATTTTTGCGAGATGGGATTTTGTATAATAGTGTACATAGCTCAGTAGGGAAGTAATTTTCATTGTTTACGAGTGTATCTCCAGTTACCTTTCAGGGGGGCTCTCCTGTTCAAATTCAGGCCGAAGGCTATAAGTATGGTCTGTGCTTGATCCAGCTCAGCATTAACTACTACTACCTGACACGAACTCCTCATGGTTAAACGAACGAAGCGTCCATCGTCCAGCGAACAAACCCGGACCGGGACCCAGACGTCTGGTCCTTCGACCCCGAGAGACATTGACCAGGGATGGTCAACACATATCCCTGCAGAAGAATGGGAGAAGCCAATACTCCTGACGAAAAGCGAGTTGCATACAGCCGAACGAGAGTGGTACCCGGACAAGGTTACCCACTTTGTCAAGTTCTGGCTGCGCAATATCGAGGCGGCGCAAAAGGGTGAGGAGGTGAAATTGACGGATCTCGTGGAAGAGCAGTTTGAGATGGAACTGAATAGTTCATGGGGCCTTATACCAGGTTGGGACTACCAGCACTCTGCTGGTATGGGTGCGCATGGATTTAAAGTCGAGGTGGAGAGCGGAGCGGAACAGAGGCATAAAGTGAAGCGTGGTTCGAGGCGGGGCGAGGATGTGGACGATGACGACTATGCATTTGTGGAGAGTGTGGCGCAGCAGAGAGGCTTGGTGAACGACAAGGAACGATATGAATTGCATGTATTTTACAAGGTGAGAATGTCTTGCCCAATATTGGAAATGCGCCCCGACTGATGGCGGTGTAGCTGCCGACGCGGGTCAAAGTCCAAAAGATCAATGAAGTCATACAGGAATGGCGCTTAGCTAATTGCGATTCGTAACGTACTCTACACTATATTTGCGAGCACCGACCTCGCAGCACTTTCCTCCTCATGTCTCACTACATTCATGACCTACCTCTCCCTTGCGGTTGGATTAGGGAGGTTGATCCAGCCACGGATTCCCCATTTTATGTTCGCATATTAGCATCAGTCATGTCCCTCTACGTCTCATTGTATCTAGGTCGACACGAGCGCTGTTCCGCCTCGTTCAACATGGTATCACCCTTATGAGGATGAACAATTTTTGAACGAATACCCTGACATCAGAGACGTGATACATGCTCTGGCTGAAGCAGCTGCGCAAGACCGCAAGCTCGGAGTGCATGATGAGCAACCGGAAGGAAAGTCTCCCGTGCCCACAGCTAATGCGAGTCCAAACGCGATCGCATCCGGCTCTTTCAAGAAGCCAAAGAAGGAAGGATTTGTGGAAAGTATTAAACGCAAAACGACAGGCAAGACCAAGGAAGAAAGGCGGGCTGCCCGCTATGCAGCGGTACTGTCCTCTATGCGTGTTCAATGAAGGCGGTATATTGACTGGCAGTCTAGCAGGTGGAACGGGAACGCCGAGAGGCGTTGTATTACCAGCAGCAGGCTGCATATCCGGTGTATCCTGGCCAACGCCGTCGACACAAGTTGGACATGTTGTTGCCCGTGCTCGCATTGGCAGGAGGTGTATTGCTTGGTGGATTGATATTCTGAACTGAAATCCTGTATTATCTCGGCTATGTAGCATACTGATACACGTGAGAATATGAAGTATCTTGACACGCGTCCAAGTACCTCCTGGTCTTCATCGGAATGGCACCCAACCTCCCCTTATCTCTCAGTCCTCATGTCTGTATATTAGCCTCTCAAGACCTTACCGAGCTCATTGAAAAGTCGTCACTGCCACCATTGCCGCAGGTTCTTCAATCATTTTCGCCATTACCACAAGGTAAGCATCTCAGGTGATATCCTAAGACCTACCATCAATGTATTTGCACAGTTACCACCCGCACTACGTCTCTGACGTCCGTGCAGCATAGTTCTTTTGCTCTCCGCTTCTCAGACTTGTTAGAAGTCGAGGCAGCTTGCCATGAAGATGAAGAGCAACGCGCATTGCGAACCCTTGATTGGATCAGTGACCGTATACATAAGCGTTGCCCTAGATGGGTCGAGGAGATGGAAAAAGTTGCTGATAGAGAAATCCCAAGAACACCTTGGTGGGACGAACTCAAACGATGTGCTGAAGGAGATATAACTCCCTCAAAGACAGAGGCTTGGAACCATCCCGTAGCCAGTGCGTCTACTTCAGATTCTTCCCCTTGCTCGAGTTTCACAATTCTTTAAAGTTATCCTGGCCGTTTCTACGACGGCACCCAACCCATTGCAAGCGGTCACTGCACTCCATGCGAGGCAGTCAGAGTTTCCTGCGTGGGTGGATGGTGCCTATCTTCGCTACACTCTCATTGTGCATCCAAGCAATTCCACGTTATCCGATGAAGAGTATGTCCCAGCATCCTCAATTTGAATGTAATCCAGCTAAGTCTTACATAGGGCTGGAGCTCTCTACAATGCTGTCAAGAAGCAGTTCGGACTCACAAGCTACCTGCTACCGCTTTCCCTTCCAAATCCACCACCCGGACCCGTTCCTGTTCCCGCCCTCCTACCACGTTTACCTTCACAGACGCTTGTAGAATCCCCGAAGTCCATTTATGCAGAATCGAATTCACTCAATGGTGCAGTCGACGCCATACCAGGCCCAACTCCCTCAGATCCCATGAACACGATCAGAATGAATGAAGCAGATATACAGCAAGTTGGTAAATTCGTACGGGAGTTCTTGATCATGAATGTTGTTCCGTGGATGGAGAAGTGCGTGTTGGAGTGGAACGAGAATGTGACCACATTCCTCTTTGTCTCGCTGGTCGTTCTTGACTCACATCACCCTCTAGTTTTCATCTACACGCCGTCTACCATCACGTCTTTTCTCTTCTACTCGTCGGTTGTTTGGTACTTCAGCAGCTACCCCACCACCTATCCACAATTCATCTTCATCACTCTCTTCCTTGCCGATGCGGTCCCAGAGTGTGCAAGTTACTGGCGCACACCATCACCCTCCAACACAACACCGCCGCTTGGCGGAGTTTGCAACAATTCTAGGTGATCTTAAATTAGCAGTGACTGTATGGGAAAGTCTTCGGAAAGAGAACAAGGGCGCCTCAGTGAGTCAGTAAGTATCAAGTTGGGCGATTTGTTGATACCTGAGAGCACAGGATATTCTCCCATTGTTATTATCGCCGTCACCCGCCGCTCAGTTGCACGTATCTAGTGCCTTAGCCGCTATCCATCCCCCATCAAGGGACCCTCCTCCACAAGCACAACTGCGTTCATTACTATATGGCGTGAGGTGGGAAGGCGCAATTCAATTGAATGAATTCGTTGGAGAAATATTAGAGGGTGAGAAGTGGCTTGTCTGGGCAGCGGGTTCTGTGAGTATAGCATTCCTTACTTGTATTCAGTAGGCAACTAATCAGATGCACGATCAATCAAGGCAGAGGAGTCGCCTTCTGCTCTGCTGCTAGGGCATGCGGCTCTCCTCAGTTCCAGGAAGCAGCGCAAACGCAGGGCGGCCTTGTGGTATTCTATGGCAGCAATGCGGTTAGAAAAATGTGGAGTCGTATGTGTGTTTGTGGTTTCTGGAGTGTATTCCGCATACTGAAGCAGTCCGGATAACAGAAACCTCTAACGATGTACTACCTCCGACGTGCCCATGATTTATCCCAAAATCGACCACAAAGGCTTCTTTCTCCATCGTTTTGGGAATCGGAAGGGAAGACATCTGAAGAAAGTCCAGGTATGAGCTGTATTATGGCTGGCATAGAACATCCATTGGGTAAGCCTACTTGTGAGATATGTTGCAATTTCTCATCTATATAAGGCCGGCTCCTATATACCACTGGGGATGTCCCAAGTGCTGTGCGCATGTTTTTAGGGCTTCTCAATGACGATTCGCGCGACGCTAGTTCAGCTGCAAATGGCCTTGTGGCCCCTGAAGGCATTACTCTAGGTAATGATAAACTCTATCTGGACGACTTTCGGGTAGCATACAATGTAAGTGGGTATATCCGTTCTGGCCCGTGATTTATGTATGCGTTTTAGCATTTCCAAAGTATGGGCGAGGACCAGGCACTTTTAGCGGGGCTGAAGCCGTCATTTTCCATTTGCGTTGCCCAGAAGACGGCAGTCAGAATCGGTACTGAAATGACATCCAGTGAAGATTGGCAAGTGTATGAAGAAGCCTGGAAATCTTTTCAGAAGGGTAAAGGCCAACGTCAAGGGTTGGTACCAGGAGGGAAGGCGCTGGTTGGTGGTGTGTTATTCTCTCATCATCAGCGGATTTAAAATGAAGTGAAGGTTGCAGATATATTTTGGGTGGATCTCGTGCTGCGAAATCCTCTCGATACTGAACTGACCGTGTCAAATCTCACTCTTGTAGTACGTGACTCATCGGGTGCTGTACCTAGCTATGTCGAGGTAGAGTGCTTCGACGAAGTCGTCCTTGAACCCAAAGACCAACGCACAGTAGGTCCTATCTCTCGGAAGTAGCTCACTGCTAAAGCGTGTTTTATTTCCAGGTCCCTCTTTCCGTCAAATCGTCCAAGGCAGCATCGCTTGTGATCGCCCATGCGACATACAATTTCTTGGGCCTCCTTCCTTGTTCTGAGTCGCTCGTTTTCCGAGGGCGCAGACTTCATGACACGCTTGCGCAACGAATTACCCCCACATATGCACCCAATGTCACCTTTAATGTCCAGGTCGTGGAGAGGAACCACAAATTATCAGTCAACTTTGTCGATGATGGCTATCTCAGCCTTGCACACGGAGAAACTAGGGCAATGTCAATATGGATCTCCAATGAAGGCACAGATACTGTGAATGAACTGTGGATGGTGTCAGGTACTGAAGACGAATTGTGGGTTGGATCCAGTGAAGAGATAAAAGCAGCAGGTATTCGCCGCGCTCCCTGGAGTATGACTGGGTACTGATTTCGGTCGTTCACAGTGCCAACGCAAGAAGTTTTCACGTCGCCTAATTCGCTGCAGCGACAGGTACCTTGGAAAATACCGTTATCGAATGCCCAAGGAGAGAAATGCCTTCGCCCATCACAATCCATGCAGCTACCGATCCTCCTACACGCGACTGGGAATGGAGAGCAGGAATTGAAGCTTATGTTCTTGTATCGCAATGTAGGTCGTATCTGTGAATGCGCGATCAGCTCGCTAATAACCCTTGCAGAATGACTCACAAGATTACAACACGTCGAAGGTTGTGAGAGACTATGAGGTCCTGCGGCTACTGAACGTCGGCGCCACTGCACAACCCGCTCCATACTTAGACGACGCCTTTTCTGTAGCACTCGACATTCAGAACACGTCGTCAGTAAACGTTCGGATCACTCAAATCAGCCTAATCAGCCCTCAATGGTGGTGCGAACCACTCATTCCTGGTGTTCTGTATGCATGACTCCACCTGCTCTCGGCTATTTCAAGCCCTCATGAAGTTTTTCATCTAGGCCCTTACTACTCTCTAACCAAGTACTGCACCTGTCCTTTGGAGCACGACAGTGGATTGAAGGAAAGGGTACCAAAGAGACATTAGAGTTTGTCTCTAATACCATGGCTGATGTGCTAAATGGTCGATCTATCTTCAACAATTCCAAACTACCCCCATCCCTGGACCTGATCTGCACACACAACGTTGAGGTATGTCAATAATATCGGGATACCACGCGCCGTGCTCAACTTTTGTTTAGCCGGATAAGGAACCTTACTCGGTCTTAACCAACCCGACGAGAAGCCTCCTTCAGACTAACCGGAGTAATAATGTCGTCCATTCACTTGAGCAACTGCAGCTCCATATCCCCCACGAATCGTATCCTTATGTCATCCCCCTGTACCATCCCAACGCTCTGGATTTTGTCATCTACTGGGAAGTAGCTTCTCAGCAACGTGCTGGCTACATTTGCGTTTCTGGTCTTAATGTTGGCGCCCAACATGCAGCACTTTCGGATATAATCGAAAAAGCTCGAAATGCGAAAGTCAAACGAAACATGTACGCGGAGACGGAGCGTGAGCGTAGGGAGATTTTGAATGCAGCAGAGTTGAGCGAGTGGAATTCAGCGATGAACCCGACGACTTTGGTGGTTCAAGGTGCAGAGATGATTACCCATGACTTTAACAAAGGGTTCGTTCGTTTTCCCCACTTCACATTTTAGGTAACGCATCTGCTAATGAGTATGGATTAGACCGCTGGCAACAAAAGTCTCCTTCGTCGTTCGGAACCATTCGCTGACACACAAAGCTCGCTACGCTCTGCGACTTCAGCCACAACATACTGATATAGCCTCGTAAGTTACTTGCTTCTGGACATCTGCTCTTGAGTTAATGGGCTTGGTAGACATACGATGGTTCCTCCTTATACAGGGAGATGCACGTTCCGTGGGGATTTAGAGCCTAACGCAATGGCCACCGTGAAGCCCAGCTTATGGATCACCAGACCAGGAGTCTACAACCTAGCAGGCTGGGTACTAGAAACAGAAGTTCTTGAGGCAAACGGTGAGGGAGTTAGGCAGCATTATCTGCAGGAGGCAATCCCAAGTGATGGCGTCGTGCTGATAGTTGAAGGTGCTGGCCCGTCATAGACCGGGTATGGTGATATAAATACAACGCTGATAGGTGGTATATCCAGATGTACTTAGAATGAGATATTTAGGTAACTTATGCCTTGGGGTCCTTCTGCTCTTTCTTCTCTGCAGCAATTCGGAGCTGCTTGACGCGCATGTTGAAGTACGTCTGGAAATGGAAGATTAAGCTTCACGTTAAGAATCATGGGTATAGACACATACACCCAGCACGAACTGAATAATATTGAAGTATGGGACCCAGAGCTGCGTAACAGGAGCATTTATTAGCAAATCACTTACTAGACCAACACGCCACTCACCTCGGTCGGAATAAAGTTCTGGGCAACAGAGAGTGACAACGGGGACACAATCCACGAAACCTGATTAGCGTCTTCAGTGCCAATTAAAATGCAGAAATGTAGGGAGGTTTCTCACACGTAGAACGGAAAAGAGGCCCTTGCGAATTGTAGCAGCTATTTCATGCGTGGACTTAGCGCCACCAATTATCGCCATCGAAGTGAGGTACGCTAAAAGAAGGAGAAATCAGAACATAATTAATGAAAGAAGCTCCGTATGAGCACGTTGTTGAGCTTCTTACCTGAAGCTTGGATTGGGGCAACGAGCAAGTTACTGGCAACGATTTGGCCAATCCGAGCTCCTGCTCCGGTCTTTCCTGCAAATGCCTTTTGCAACGCTCCAACGAGATAGTGGCTGATTGGGGCAGAAACCAAAAAGCCATATATCGCCATTTTCAGAGCTCTGAGATTGATATGGCCACTTGCAAGGAGGTGGGCGATAACGGAGGCATTCCTTGATGGCCTCTTCACTGGAAGACCAGCAAGGTTACTACCGAGGACTTCCTGCAAAAAGCAAAGCGTGGCTGGGGTGAAAGTGAGGAACAAGTTCCGGTGTAGGTTTGAATTGGTCATTACCGGTCGTCAGAGACTTAGTTCGTAAGGGATGGGTGGCAAGTTGTGCCAGATACGCGACGAGGAGTGGGTGAGTTGTGAGAGCACTCATTGTCGGTATTGAGTTGTGGGGAAAGCGAGGCCGGCCTATAGTCGCCGATCGTACTCACCATAGTGAATATATGTTGAATATTGCGTTCCCACGCGTTTTGATTGGCTATTTACCATACATACCCACTATAACAGGCGGAATCAGATCTTTGAGGGGAATAGGATAAAGAACGGTAAAAACAGTTCAACTATTCCACGGACACAAAGTGCTTCTAAATCTTATTCATGTATTCCACACAGAAAGATTCCGTCCTGCCCGTTGTGTCAATATATTCCACAATCCTTTCGGTACGCGCCCACGGTGCCAGTGTTGCTGTTGATTTGGTACGTGGCTAAATCAGTCCTCCACATAAAATATTGGTTACATGGTAAAGAGGAAGGCCAGAAACCACTTCTGTCCTATTCATGGTGTGGTGGATGATCGATGATCTCTGGCATGGTAACTTCATCAGCAATTTGTCCGAAAGTTAGAACAGCTGGGCAGCTGGAAGACTCCTCGAGCTCACTCTAGCTTCCCCAGCTCAAATTTAAATTCGCTTTATTCACATTCTTTTATAAAAGCACAGGACGTACATATATTTCAATGTTATTTGTAGGTCAGTAGATGGTGAAAACTATTTATTCCAGCTTGTCCCAGCTCTTCCATGCATGTGGGTCTGGGCCTAGTCTATCAATTTGCTGGAGTTGTGCTAGAGAAGCAGGAAGAACTAGTCCTAACTCTTCCTAGACAAGTTACTGATGAATGTAAATTACCTGTGCAATTTGGCCCCCGGTCAAACCGAATGTCACGCCAAATGTAACTGATAGGATTGCCGAGTACCTCTGGTTTTCATTCAAAACATTTGGTACCAACGGTCAAGCACTGCATACTTCTCACTCATTAGACCATCAAGAACGAGATAAAGACATGATTCAATATGCAGTGAAGAAGACACAAAATCTGTCACAGCGTTACAGGACCAAGCCGCGGCACAACTAGATGCCGAGAGCCGATCCTGAACGTGGTAACGTTGTCAATCGAAATTGAATCATTATGCGAATATATTACGACGAGCGTTAGTGTCTATGGAGGTATATGCTGTCTATAGCGTCCCTACTTTCCCTTCACCCTGTTGTGAATGTTCAGCATGTGGTTGAACATGAGCAAACAAGGACATACCAAAGTTTAACATAATCAGCGAATGAAACCATGCATACTGTTTGCCAGATTCCAAGCCCAATGCGGGGAGTAACACCACGATAGAGTCCTTTAATTCCGTTTTCCCTGTAAATATACGAGAGGGTATTTAATATGGTGAGTTTTTCTGGGCGGTTTGCTGCTTTTGCCATTGATTGCATCTAATGAAGAGGTGTGTGAGCTGGGTCCAGGCCAGATCTCCAAAAACCACCGACCTCGACTCGGATGACTTCAATAGGTTGGTTCCAGGTAGCCAACGCGCCGCCGATTGATGACGCCACAATTTTATCAAGAGGACCTAGCGAATCATTCTCGCCTTTGCCTCTGATCTTCCTTATGGTTGTTTCTGCAAGCCGAGCAAAACCCATCCTGTGACTAGAAGTCAGTGAACACGGACATAACAAACTCCGTACTTCACGCACCGAGATCCCCAGTTAGTGCATTGTCTGACGGCAACTGCATTGACACCCTTGTTAACTCCGGCAATGCCTTCTCGGCGGTAGATATCAGCGAACACTGCCCACGTTGATTGAGGCTTGACTCCGGTGGTAGCTTGTTTATGACGAGTAATTTCCACGGTCTTCATGCATGTCGTGAAACCTAAAGTCGCGTTCAGCTCTAGACATCAGGATCAAATTAACAGCAGAAACCTACCCATGGTAGCATAAGCCTGTGCTATACCGCCCGTCATACCGCCCAACAGACCCGCAAAGGCGGGACTGACGCCAGTGGAAAGACTGACAGTCTCTATTTCCGACGCAGTGAACACAAGCACTGCACCCTTCGTTGATGCCTCAATCCATGCCTGGTATTTAGGTCAGTTCAATATTCTCTTCACAATGATAGGCAATAATTACCCATGGAATCAAGCCCTGATAGAATCCAAGGAAACCGCCACGAGACCAGACCGTGCTCAGTGCTTGTGCCATGGATTGTGATCGGTTAGCGGCCATCTGGGTCTTGATGACCTCCAGAGGTTGTCCTAGTGTTGTAACCTGTTACAGGTGAGCATGTGGTGGTATAAACTTGTCGAGTCCAAGGGACTTGCCTCCTACGAGCAAACGGGCGTTGAGCGAGTTAAGTTTTGACAAGAAATGACGGCTCACAAACTATTGAAATGTCCACGCAAGAGGTAGAGTAGTATGGAGTATCAGGCATGGTTAGATATGCGCAGACCATGAACCACGCGTCATACCATATTCATAATACCACCTGCAAATAGTTCAATATGCCATGCATTCCCCGGAAACTTCACGACGTACCGACAGCCATGTTGGACCAATTGACGCCCTTTTGACCAGGTTCCCGTTGAACACCCATCTCGTCAAAACCGTATCTGACAAGGGAAAGAGGAAGGAAGAGGTAGTACAAAAGAAAAGGTGACCAAGCGGATCTGGCTCAGCTGATTTTTGAGAACAAAATAATTCATTGGGGAATCACGAGCCAATCGGAGTTAGCCCCATTCAAAACAATTTAATTAAAAACTTAATTCGCCTGTCAGGTTTTGCTGTACTGTACTGAGGACGGCCGTCAACGATCTCTCATTACCATTGACCTTACGAAGAATAAGATGCAGGAAGCCCCGTACAAGATCAAAGTAAACGCATTAGGAATCCTTTATTGCAACTTTTATTACTTGTTTGTAGCTCCAGGATATACGCCGAAAGCATAGAAGACATGCATGTATGGAGACAAAGGGTATCGAGTCCAGGAGAAATAACGCAGGTAAGGGAATCATCAAATCCGAAGTGTGATCGTAGACAGTAAGGTGCAATTGTAGCACCGTGAGTAGAATAGAAAAAAGTTTTGCTACCTCTGCTTTACAGGTCGCCAATGAAAAGCGGTATTACTTTACGTGTCTTGGCATTGTAGAATTCATAAATCTGCAAGAGGTGGACCAGGACGGCGAAAAAGCTTATGCCTTGAGCTTCTCTTGAGCGGCTTCCAAATCCTCCCGTAATCTGGAAAATGAAAATACAAATCAAAACGAAACGAAGGTCAATAACGATATCCGATGTTAGTAGATAAATTAGAATATAAAGGAGTGTGGATTCGTGTCAACGGATAGATAACGGCCACAGTAAGCTTCCCTCCAACAAAACTTTCAGGTTGAAAAATCTCACATACCGAGTAACGGTCTCTTGGTTCTCCTCTTGTTCCTGTTCGAGGTACTGAATCTCCATAGCCTTCCGTCCGACCTCTTGTCTCAACTCTTCTGCCTGGACTTGCGCTTCGTCAAGCTGGTCTTTCAGGCTCCTGATGGCCTTTTCATGCTCAGCCACGAGGTCGCGCATCTTGAGATTATGAGCCTCGTGCATTCGTTGCAACTCTTCCCTTGAAACCCCCTGTGATATTGACTGACTGGGGGTGTGACCATTGGTTCTTGGTGAAGTTACTTCTGCGGCGTTAGCAGCAGCTTTGACGGTCGCTATTTCCCCTTCCAAATCCGACAGCTTCATCAGAAGCTCCGACTTCTGCCTAGCGAGGGTTGCAACTTCGTCATCGTGGGCTGCGCGCAAACGCGTGACTTCGTCCGCTCGAGCTTTAGCCGTCTCCTCCAATTCTTTGGTGTGGTTTTTCGATATCTCTGTCAGCGAGGCCTTAGTAAGACTAAGCATATCATTGAGAGCAGAGATGTCGTCATCCTTGTTCGCCACTTCCTTGCTTAATTGAGCAACCTCCGCTGTCAATGCAGGCGACGCTTCCACCACTGCTGCAGCCGCTGCAGCCGCTCGTGCATCGCTTAGTTGAGTCGTCAAGTTAGCTGCCTCCGCACGGGCCGATTCCAGTGCTGCTTTAGCTTTAGCCAGATCATCTTGAGTTGCCTTCAGTTCAAGCAATAAGTTGTTCACTTTTTGCTCAAGGCTCTTGACTTGATTCTCTGTTGCAGCTGCATGCTCGGCATTGAGGTCCTCGAGAGCGGCTTTGTTGGCTGCTTGAACTTGGGCGATAGCAGCACTGGACTCAGCCCTCAGATTCTGGAGTTCAGCTGCGTGTGCAGTCCCAGCTTCTGCCTGGACACTATGAGGAAGAACAACACTGAAGAAATCAAATCGTCCATACCTTGGCTCGCTCAAATGCCTTCTGCAGGAGTTCCTCGTGCTCCGCCTTCACTGCTTCAACCTTGGCGCTATATACGGCCTCCTGTTCCTATAATTCGCAATGAGTCCGTTGCCAAACATCTAAACTTCAGAACCAACCTCTAACTCGTTGGTGATCTTCTGGATCATATCACCAAGCTCACGCTCCTTAGTTGCAAATACCTCTTCGGCTTCCTGGAGACGAGCAGCATGAGCTTCTTCAGCCTCTCGGACTGCAAGGTGAGCTGCCTCTTGAGACGCGACCGCGGCAGCCAACTCTGCCTTCAAGACATCCAGAGATGTGGTCAATCTCGAGTGTTCTTCTTTCATAACAGTGATCTCAGCCTGATGACGATCCTGGAAGGCTTGTATTTGTGCTGCATGTTCTGCGACCTTGCCCTCTGTGACGGCTTTAGCCTCCTCCATTTCTGTTTTCGCTTTGACCAACTGCTCCTCGAATTGCTGTATTTTTGAGGACGCAGCTTCGCGCTGATCTTCAGAAGCTTCTTGAGCCTCCTTCAACTCAAGAACCTCGATCTCTAGTTCCGATAATTTGGTAGCAGTCTCCTCCCTCTCGGCCTTCATCTCAGTAATTTGGGCCTCAAGACTTTGGATACGGGAGCTTCTGCTTTCCAATTGGGCAGCCGTACGAGAAGCATCTTCCGAGGCTTGCAAACGGGTGCCCTTCAGGATTTCGGTCTCTTCTTCGAGAGCCTTGACCTGTGCTTGAGCCTTCGCTAGAGCTTCCGTTTCCAAACGAGCTGCGTCTGCTGCAGAATCGGTAGCCTGCGCATGCGAATCTTTCAGGGCCTGCAGCGAAGATGCAGAAGCTTGAATTTCAGACTCTAGAGCTTGGATTTTATCCTGCAACTCCTGCACAAGTCGTTCCTTGGTGGTGACAGTCTCCTTGGCAGCAGCTATCTGTGGTTCAATGTAAACGCATGTTGGGATATTGAAACACATTTCCTACCTCCTCCTTAATGGATTGTGAGTTAGATTCCCCTTCGTTGTGCTCAGCCCGTAACTTTTCCAGTGAAACCAAGGCATCCACGAGCTGTTGTTCTGACGTTGCCTTTACACCTTCCAAGGTCTCCACAAGGTCATTCTTGGCCTGAACATCTGCTAGCGCTGTTTCCAAAGATGTCTTCAAGGAAGCGATTTCGGTTTCAAGTTGTGCTACAGCGTCCGACTTCGACCCGAGCGATGAAACGGCCTCTTTCAACTTGTAGGATATAAGTATAGATACGATGTCATGGCTTCGAGATAACCCACCTGATCTCCTAGTTCCTTGAGTGCCTGGGAATTATCGGCTGGAGAACCACCCGTTTCTCCTACTTCACGTAGAGTAGAGACTGATGCCGTTCGAGCACCGGTTTTTGCAGGTCCGGACACCGACGTTCGTGGTGCAGTTTTGGCGACGGTGGGCTTGGTTGCACTGATGACGTTTTGACGAGCAGGAGGGGGGGCTGTGCGCTTGACCCCTTCAGTAACAGATGCTCGATGTTTGGCAGCAGCGGGTGACTTGACGGAAATCGTAGATCCTGCAGGAGAAACCACGGAAGGTCGTGACGAAGCCGAGGCGGTAGCTGTTTTAGTAGTCGCCGTAGGAGCCTTGGTAACTGCGGGTGCATGAGAAGCCCTTCTCGAAGATTGTGTCGCGGGAGCGGCTGCCGTGCGAGTCGAGGACATGGTAGGTTTGATTGTTGCTGAAGTTGCTTTTTTTACTGCCGTGGTCGCTGCAGTAACCGTCCTGGAGGGTGAGGAAGGGCCAGCGGGTTTTGATGAAGTAGGCTTAACAGAACCTGATCCAAACGCTCCCGAAGTCATAATCTGTGTTAGATTCAACTTAATCAGTGGTTGGGTGAGAGAGCAAAAAGGGACCTGAACCGACCCGTTTTACCAATGGTGTTGGAGGTCCGCCATTGGTCTTGCCAGATCCTGGTGCAGACATTGACAAATTTGGTTTGGAAGGGGGGGACGACGGTGGCTGGGTACCTTGCTCCTCCGGAGTTGCTGCAGCGGTCTCACCATCCTCGTTTGCCGCTCCTGATTCTTGAGGGCCGGAAGAAAAACCATTTTCGGCATCACCTGGTGAGTTAGGACTTGTTGGGGAACCAACGGCTTCATGTTCCGCATGAGGAGTCTCCGAGCGCGACGGCGGGTCAGTACGCTCGGAGAGAGTGTCCTGATCGACAGGATGCTCAGCGACAGCATCTGGACTCGTAGGGGTGGGGGAAGACATGGGTGCAATATTTAAAGGAATGGAAGTAAGCGCTAGTACGCCCAAGACAACAATTGCGGGTTGTGGTAGAAAACGCAGCTCAACGCGAACAAGCCTCCAATTTGGTCCCTTGTCGCCGACGCTCTTCCGTCCGGCCGATAACTGAGCGCCGGTCAACTCAATTTATTGAATTTTAACACAAATACAAATACATCACTTTCTTGCTAAAAAATGGCTCTAGATAGATTCAACGCAGTCAACGCCGGTTCTGCAAGATTATTATGATTGTAGCTCAATAATGCCACCTGCAATATTCAATTAGTATTCAAGAAACTCGATGCAACCGCATTGTGGACATACCCCACAAGGCTCGGCATTGAAAAGCGTTCCTGCTTTGGATTGATCATCCCGTTCCACATTGTGTAAGCCTGCTCACCATAAGAGAGAGGAAGGTTCAGGAAACGCGCAATGAAGACGCGACAGAAGTGGCCATGAGCAACGACGACGACATCCCTAGGGTGGTTGCCTGTTTCCACGTAATCCTTATGCCAAACTCTTACCTACAAACAAGTTAACGAGATTGAGGGCAACACCATAGCAAAGATGGAACCTGTGCAATGAGATTATCTACACGTTCTTGCATTTCAGCAACTGATTCCCCTTCAGGGCACCTATATCAGCTGCTATCAGTAATGCATTGTGGAGTAAGCCCTTCAATTACCCATCAGTCCAAATGTCCCATCCTGGTTGCGCTTCGTGGATTTGGTGGGACGTCAATCCTTCATATCGGCCTTTTCCAATGTGAGACATTCATCATGCGACGCTAAAAGTGAGTTTTTACCATAATCCCACTCGCGAGCGTCTTCTGTGATCGTAAAGTGGGGACGCTGATCCCCGAAGAGCAGCTCGAAGGTCCTGAATGCCCGCTGGCGAGGAGAAACGAAGGCCGTACAAGTATTCTTAATGTCAATCAAACCTGCGAAGTATTTATCTACTGTGCGGCATGTGGATTGGTAGCTGCACTTACGCCCTTCGCCAACAAGGGCTTTGCCGATTGCTTTGACTTGCTCTTCTCCATTAGCTGTCAACGGTATATCCGTCCTTCCTGTCTACAGTTTGTTGTATCAGCCACGAGGGGGTCTACATCATATCATCTGGAGTCCTACATGACGGCTGGTTCGTCAGTCAGCATATATTCTCGGTATGCAACGAGAGAACAGGCATACCCGTTCAGGGACCACTCGGTCTCGCCTATGATCATCATCAATAATAGCCCTCGCTACAGTTATGTCATACCATGGCGAATGAGGAATAATCTGGGAACTGGTCTGGGCATTGGGGTCTATGCGATGGTGATCAGGCGAGGCTCGTTCTTGCCATTCTAAATATAAATATCTGCTCAACTCCTGACAGTATATAGTGTTGCTTACCACGTGACATGTACCTTTTGTAGTAAGCCATGTCTTAGGGCTAATAGTTTCTTCTGCCAACTCCTCCGCCACCGGAACTATTTGTAATGCTGGACGATTGTAAGTTTCTCGTTATATCACACAGAATCAGCGATTTGATTCAGGTGATTCAGTTGTTGAGCATGCCGCCAAACCGAACATTGGTGGCTCCACGTTGACATCTTCTCATGTAGAATATATGGGATTTGAGCCAGGCCCGGTCTCCTTAGGTTTGGAAGTCGTGGATGAGGTGAGTGGTGGCCATAAGTGCCAGTGCTCATTTGTTCTGATGTCCTGGAAGCCTGCTGCATCCACAACTTCTCAACAAGCACCTATTTTCGACCTTGGACGCGTCCAATACGCCTTCCCTTCTCCCCTCGTCTCCTTTGTAGTGTCGTCGGACATGCTTGCCATGGGTTTCGCGTCTAATACGATCGTTCTCATTGAGCTGTCCCACTCTGATCAAGTCATCAGTATACCAATACCACGCAAGCCCACAGACATGTCAATCTATAAGATTTTCATGGACCCTTCTGGTCGACACATCATCATCACGTCATTAACAGGAGAAAACTGGTATCTATATCGGACATGGAGAAAACCACGGCAGTTGAAAGGTTTTAAGATGACCATCGAGAGTGTTGCATGGAATAAGACTGCCCTCTTATCCTCTCCTCACTCCACGTCAACTCGAGAGATTTTGATCGGCACCAGGAATGGCACCATATACGAAGCAGTTTTGGACGCAGAGGAGGATTTCTTTAAGTCCCAGGAACGATACCTGCAGTCCCTTTATTCCCTACCCGAGCGACACCCAATCACGGGTATTCAATTCGACTTCTTTCCCCCTTCTGATCCTAGACGAGCACTAGTATTGGTCACAACACCGTCAAGAATATACCAGTTTATTGGAACTCCGGATCGGAGGTCGGACGAACATGGGCGTGTATTCACTGCCTTGTTCAACTCGTACCGCGAAAGCCATCCAAGTAGGTTTTAATTGTGGAACTGGTCGTTCAGGGTCTTATGCTCAATAGAGATACTGGAACTACCTGGAAATCTGCAGCGCTCGGAATTGCAATTTTTTAACTTGAACGCCGACCAAGCGCTCTCACTGCCCAGCGCGATGGCATGGATGACAGGTTGGTACCCTTCCACTCGGATTTCTCGTTACTTACAATATCCAGAGCCCGGCATCTACCATGGGTCTCTCAACTTTGAATCCACTTCTGACGATATGATCGACGCCGCGCAGCTTCTTCCATATCCACCAACATCTACCAACACGGAAACACCTATTTCGATTGCCTTAACCGAGTTCCATTTCATCCTTTTATACGCGGATAGGATCGTAGGTGTTAGCAATTTGAACGAAAAAGTGGCTTATGAGGAGGCTTTACCGCTAGTAAGTGAGAACAATGAAGATGCATCGCCGAACTCACGTCAGTTGACAGAAAGCTAGCGAACGAGCACTTGGTCTAGCTTCTGACCTAATTCGTAAAACTTATTGGGTCTACACTGATCAGTCCCTTTTCGAGTTGGTTGTAAGCAACGAAACTAGGGATGTCTGGGAAATCTACTTGGGCAAGAAACAGCACAACGTCGCATTAAGATATGCCAAGGTACGAAGCCTCAACTGCATATATTCCTAAGTTGCTCAATTGCCTTGACCAGACTGCAGGTCAGCGGGACCACGTACTGATTGCCCAAGCCAATGCCCTGTTCGAAGAGGAAAAGTATTATCAAGCGGCACAATGCTATGCGCAATGCTCCGTGACTTTTGAGGACGTAACGCTTAAATTCTTGGACGTTGGGGAAAGGGATGCTTTACGTTCATACCTAACGTCTCGTCTCGAGCGAACACGGAAGACAGTAAGTGATACTAAGGCTATCTCAGTTAACTCAGCCTCTCAGATTATCAAAGGATTTGAGTCAACGAATGATGCTCGCCTCATGGCTCATCGAATTCTATCTCAGCAAATGCAACGAACTGGACGATATTATTGCATCTGAATCCGTCTCAAGTGATGTAGACAATTTGCAAACCGAGCGGACCATCTTGGAAGACGAGCTGAAGCAATTTTTCGAAACTTATAAGGTTTGTTCCTCATGGCTTGTGCACGCGCCCAGTACTCAATATCATGCAGCATAATTTAGACCCCAACACGACATATGAACTCATCCAAGGTCATGGTAGGGTAGACATATACCTCTACTATGCCACCATAGTTGGGGACTATGGCCGCGTAATCGAGCATTGGGTGCTTGAAGAGGAATGGAACAAGGCCCTCGATGTCATTAATCGCCAGGTGAGTGCTCATATGTTTCACTCCTACCAGGCTACTTAAAAATATTCAGGCAGATCTCGAGATGTATTATCGTTTCGCCCCGGTTTTGATGCGCCAGATTCCCAAGGAAACGGTTGATTCATGGCTGCGGCAGCCAGCGTTGGAGCCATCACGTCTTGTTCCTGCACTATTGCAACTACAGCAGGCACCCCGGAACCCTCTATCACCAAATCAAGCCATTCGATATCTCAATCACGTTATCTTTGAGCAACATAATACGTCTCCTACTATTCACAACCTTCTCATTACATTCTACATTTATCCCTCCTCCTTGTCGCTTTATTCACCATCTTCTGAGGATGATGGACCGCTTCTACGATTCTTCGCATCTGCACCTTCAGATCCAATTGCAGGGAAGCCGTACTATGATCTCGATTACGCTCTTCGATTATGCAAGAACGCTGGACGAACCCAACCATGCGTACATATTTACTCGCAAATGGGGCTCTGGGAAAATAGCGTGGATCTAGCACTGGAAAAGGGTGACCTAGAGCTAGCCAAGATCAACGCTGATAGACCCGAAGATGATCCTGCGCTCCGAAAGAAACTATGGCTCAAGATTGCGCGGTATGTCGTCCAAGATAAGAAGGACATCAAATCGTAAGTTGACAAAGCTGGCCATAGTAGGTAATATCTAACTGATTGATTAGAGCGATGCAATTCCTTGAAACTACCGAGTTGCTGAAGATAGAAGACATTCTTCCGTTCTTCCCCGACTTTGTGGTCATTGATGACTTCAAAGAGGAGATAGCACGCGCTTTAGAAGGCTACTCCGCACATATCGAGGCTCTGAAGAGTGAAATGGACGACGCAACCAAGACTGCCGAGTCCATCAAGCAGGACATCGCGGCACTCAAGAGGCGTTTCGTGACGATCAATGCTACTGAGCAATGCTCTATCTGCTCCCAACTCCTGTTGACGCGGCAATTTTATGTGTTTCCGTGTCGGCATACATTCCATGCCGACTGTCTCATCGGGCTGGTATGTTGAAATTGATTGATGGCAACGTGAGACACTCACCCACGTGTATCCTTCCCTGTCCAGGCCAAGGATTATTTACCTCCTCACGCATTACGAAAGATTATCACGCTCCAAAACGAGTTGACCCCATTAGCTAAGGCAGGATCTCCAACAAGCGATGCGATAGGAAGTCCCATGGTGTTCCCCGCACCCACAAAACAAAGGGCGTTGCTATCAGCGAATTTTGCCGCTCCGCTGCAACAAAGCGCAAAGGCTGCCAATTTACTGGGACGTAGTGTAATTTCCGCCGGAGATAAGCTTCGAGATTTGATCATACCAGATGCTCTGGTAGCCGTGGTATCAGCACCAACAGCGTGGATACCGGGTATGGGTGCGAAGAAGACAGACTATGATCGTGACGGAGGTAAAAGTACACAGAAGCTGAGAGAGGAGTTGGATGAAGTTCTGGCTAGCAATTGCCCTCTTTGCGAGAGCGTTGTTGCAGGGCTTGATAAGCCTTTTATTAAGGATGGGGATGTGGATACAACATGGGTACTATAAGTATACTGCTTGTGGTGGGCTCTGGTGTAATGAGTACCATAGCCTTATTTGTCAGCCGTTTATTTTCTTGGTTCGTCCAAGTCGTCGTCGCAGTCTAGCTGCTTTTTTCGCGCCCATCTGTAGTGAAGACGTAGTTGGCAGGTGCAGTACCAGGGCCAGATGAAGAAGGGGCGTACCTTGGCCTTCTCCTCCTCCAGCCTTCTACGTTCCTCTGCTGCCTTTTTGCGTTCCTTGGTGATTTCCAAACGCCTGGGAATGGTTTGGTCAATGTTCCGGCGGCGTGGTGACAGGGAAAGAAAGAAGCAAACTTTTGAATCTCGGCCTGTTTCTCGTCCTTGAGCACTGTCTGCAGCTTCTTCACGGCCTGCTCCTTCTTTGTGCGTTCCATTCTATCCTCCCATCTCTTCGTCGTAAGGCCACTAGGCTGGTGGGAATGACTTTATGGCCATCAATACGAGGGCGCCATAGATTGATCGAATGATGTATTACATACAGCGTTGCACTTCTTTCTTTCCATGGTTTCCGGGACACACGACCCTTGACAGAGGGTGCTAGGGCTACGACGACTTGCTGGGCCTCGTGAATAGGATTGTCGTCTGCCATGGTCAAATTCTAAGCAAGCCGAGGCTGATAATATCACGTGACAATACGGAAGGAAAATGAGGGCAGCTGGCCAGGAACAGAGCCAGCATGTTGAACGACGTTGATGGCCCTCTTTGCAATACGGAATGCGGTGTATTGGGCGGTAAAAATGGGAACGAAAAGAAAAGAACAAGGGGATGAGGATGGGGTCGAGGAGGAAGTAAATATTTGTAGCGAGGACTGTCTAATCTCGAAAGGACCGTGTCGCGCATTAGTGTCCTGACCCTTGCCGTCCCTTTCCTCTCTTCCCATACCTCCTCCCCCCCCCCCCCTCCCCACGTACGTCTTCGCCGACGTCGTCCGCAATGTCGAGGCCCTTCACTTCCCCGTCCCTTTCCCATGACCGTCACCTTAGGCAGCTGTTGGACGAACGTGCTGCACGCTCTGACCGACTGCCTCAATCCGACTCTCCTTCAGTATATGGCGGAACCCTATTTTCTCTCGATTCGTTTCCTGACTCGCACGCCGACCCTCCATTCTTTAATTCCCCTTTCCATTCCCTTCATTACACTGAAAGTCCGCGGTCCTCCTCTGACCTGCTTAGCCCTGACACACCTAACCCCGCCAAAAGCATGCTTGACTTAACCGACGATCACCGTTCTTCCTTTGCCTCATCATTTGACGACAAATCCCAATACAATGAACAGGCCTCACTCGATTCTGTTTACGACGAAGATGACGATCCCGTTCAACGTATGAGCATGGGCCCCAAGATGCGCTTTCATGGCCGTGCACCTTGGGAAGTAGAAGATCAAGAAGACGAGGAATCCCAGGAAAGGGATGATGCCCCACAGAACTATGAGAGCACCGGTCGTCATATCACATCGGCTGCTGCCAAAAAGATTTTCCACCTGCGTTCGCCAAGCACGTCAACCCGTAAACGAAGAAGTATCGAGTCCTTTCGCTCACAGGATCCACATAGGCTTTCTACAGATTCACCGCGTCGGCCCCTTTCTCGCAGTACCCAATAGTATGTCTGTCCAACTTGTCCAACTCAACTGTCTTGACGAATTTCTCCTAGTTCCCAGGACACCATATCCGTGGCTTCAGTAGCATCTTCTGCGCGGGATAAATCCGGTCGTGCCCCCAAGTTTTCCTTGTCTCAACTCCGTCAGCATTTGCCAGGCACTGCTCGTAGCCCCTCTGTTGCGTCCAACGAGCCAACTGACAGCTCGCAGTTTGACATTCATACGCGGGCTTTATATTCCGACGATGCTATACACCCCTACGCAAATCCTGATTTAGTGAATTCTTATGTCCAGGACCAATCTCGTTTCTACCCCGTCACTCGCACCAGCTCTGCAGTAACCGTTACTGAACCTCTCGGGCGCCCGAACACCCCTGCTCAACCTGCTCACCGAGCAGCCCTATCATCCGAAATGTCGGGGACAACTGCCGAATCTGCGAAGATACCACCCTCTCCGTCTCGCCGAAAAGAGATCTCATCGCCCTTGTTGATAAACCGGGAACGTTTCGCAAGTTTACCTCACTCCGATCTTACAAAGTTTCCTGGATGGAACGATAAACCGGCCCTTCAGACATTCTCCTTGATTTCGTTGGAAGAAGCACAAGCCCAGCGTGCGCGGGGTGGAGTTGCCTCAGTTGCCATTTCATCCGATCGCACAAATATTCCCTTTCCTGAACGGGATGCAGATTCCGTTTACAGTCACCGCCATAGTCCAACGAATAGTCTGTCCTCCAGCGTCCGTGGACGGGCGGTGAGTGCAGGCGCGAAAACAAAACATTCCATGGTTGGACCGTCAATAGATAAATTTGAGAAACGGGATACAGACCCTCTCCCAACTAGTGCCTCGAGCAAGTCCCTCAAGCACAAGAAGAGCGGTTTCATGAGGCTATTCAATTCTAGTAAGGACAAGGATGCATCTCAACCTCCCCTCCCGGTTTCCCCAGATTCACAGTCGAGGGCTATCGGGACGGGGTTTCGTGATCAAGTTCCAGAAGTACCAGCCTTGCCTGAGGTTGATGAGTGGGCTCAGAAACGCGGGGCGTCTAGTCTGTCCATCAACACACAACCTTCAAGCCAAATCCGTGCTTCACCTTCTTCTATGATCACGAATTCTCCCCTGGACCATTTGTCTCCAGTCCCACCGTTATTGGAGCGAGATAATGCAACCCAAAGTGCCCCAGCAAAGGTATCCGAGTTCCCCACTTTGCGACTCCGACCCGTGTCTGGGTTATTCAGCGCCGAATTTCCGCCCCACATCGTTGACCAACCTGGCGCGCGAACCTCCTTCGACCGAACAAACTTCGACACTCCCAAGTCGACGAGCTCAACGGCAGTGTTATCGCCACTTACCCCAATGTCCTCCAGATTCGACGCCATCGATCCCAAAGTGACCGTCCAAACTTTAAAGGATCACTTCGCCTCGACAAAGTTAGCTTGGCAGCGGCAGGTCTGGGAGCTTGAGGGACAAGTCCGGGATTTGAAAGCCGAGGTCGAAGAATTGAGATCATCCAAGCAGACTAATTTTGGTGATAATACTGGCATATATTGCGATGCGTGTGGGAGAGGCAAGCAGCCGCCCGTCCCTACAAGAAGAGGAACTATTTCGGACAATAGTTTCAAGACACATCCCCTTTCACGGCCTCGCGCACGGACTGGATCTTCACGGCTTGGTAATGGACTTTCATGACGATATCTATCGTGTCTTTATTCATGCAAATGTACATAACTGTACCTCCCGTTTGGTATCTCCTTCGGATTCCCCCACATTCCTATCCCCGGAATTTCCTGTTGCTCAGTTGCGATGATGCACCCAACACATTCGTTTTTATCACGCTCCCACCCATTTGTCTTTCATTTTTATCTGTTCATCTTAATTACACCATTCACATGTTTGGATATGCGATTTGGTAGGTTTTTCATATGCCCTTTTTCGTGATCCATACTGTGTTCATTAGGTACATATATATTCTCAAGTGTGCATCATTGTAACATAGATAATAACCCATCCACGTCCGCAACTTTCTCTCACACCCCCCTCCGTTCCCTCTTATGCTCACATCATTCTGTGCTGCTCTTTTTATGATACCAAATCTACCGGAATTATAATAGGTCCCTCGAGACTCAAACGTGAAGAGCACGTCGGATTGTGTGACAATGTGCATTTAGGTTATGTAGTCCACAAGGTAAGGGATATAAACGGACACGTCCAACTGGCGGAAATTCTCCATTACTCGTCGTCAGCTCCAATAAGCCAGCCAATACCCTTTTGAAGTACTCGAGAAGCTTGAGTAGAAACATCCGCCGTATCCACCTTCATAGGGCTCGAAGTACGAGGTACGGAATAGGAGTCTGGTGTGTGGCTGCGACCGCCGACAGAGAATGGGAAGCTTGCCGCCACAGTTTTGAAAGTTTTCGAAGCCAGCGCCGCAGCGTCTGGTGTGCCTAACTGGAGGGCTTGCAGCCGTTCTTTCAAGGAAGTGATCGTAGGAGATGGTTGCTGTTGCGAACGACCCTCACGAGCCGTTGGGTTCTCTCCCGTACGATAGCTCGCTAGCCGCTCTATACGGGCCTCAATATCCTCGGATTGGAATCGCCTCCAGGATGTAAGAATATCCTGGATCTTATCTGAAGGGCAGAAATCGAGGGCATGACCGAGGAGCGTCATTTTCTTTTCCAAATCTGTAAATTCTGGTTGTCGACCAAGTTGATAGCATGCAACCCAGCAAACTTCGCTGGCTTCAGCCAATTTGTCTACGTCGACTGAAGTTTGGTTAGCGCGGAGTTTGATGACGGTTTCAACCATGCTTTCGCTGATTTCGTAGGCTCGATCGAGATCTTCGTGTTGGAGTGCACTATCAGCTAGCATGGCGAGGACTTTGACTTCGGCGACGACGTCGCCTCTGAAGCCTAATTTGCGAACGAGGTCCATGATGACCTCGGTGTGTTTATATGCGTCGTTGTTGCTGGATAAAACTTGTGAGATAAGTAATAGTTTGTCCTTCGTCAGCCGAATTTCGATGGGGGATAATGATATGCCTCGTCGTGATTCCAAATTATATGATGTCAATCTTGAAGTAGCCTCAATGAATTCTCGTTCCTTCACAATGGCCTCTGAAGACGGACATACTCTCAAGCTAGGTCATGGAATAATAATGAATCCGAGGAAGGGTACGAGTGGCTCGAGATCCTTACCAATCATATGCCATATTCATATCTCCAGAGGTATAATTCCCTGAACTAGCATTGTCGTAAAATTCCCGTGAAGTTGCCAAACAGATGTCCTCCAGTGTCGCAGAGTCTAATTTGAGTTTGGTCCTTGGCGAGTGAAGAATCGCTTTAGCTATTTCAAAGTCTATGCATGGTTAGGATCACAAGGTGTCAAGTAAAGCGGACGACATGCCACATACTGCCTGTGCTGAGCAAACCGCTGAAGAAAATGTGCATTACTTCGTCCCTTGAGAGCAGACCGAAAGCGCCTCTTAATCCATTCTCACTCGTCCTTCGAAGCTTGAGCATGTCCTCCAACAGCCATTCCCAGTCATCTTGATTCACTAGCTGGTCGTTCGCACCTCCTGCTCTGCGGGCCATCCTATTTGCCCATGCCTTTTGCTCCTTGACGTCGTTACCGCTCTGCAAAAACCAATGCAACGGAGCAGGTACGCTCCATCGTGACAGAATCTCTCCAGATTCCAGATGGACGTCCAGAATATCCAAGCACTGGGACAGGGAGCTGGTGGGGAGCGGGCGGAAAAACATATATAGGTCTGCTGGTGTACACCTGGATTGAGTTGTGGTCGGCGTGACGAATGTTCCCAGCGAATCTAGAGTGGTATTCGCAGCATCACCATCATCATCTTCTGCGGCTTCTAGCTTCCAGTCGGGCATACATTCGAATATATGGCTCATTGTAGACCATTGATCCAAACAACTAGAGCCGTAAAGACAAGCAAGCGCAAGTTTAACAACGTCTTCGTCGTTACGAACCAGTCGCTGTGCCGACGGTGATGTTGGTTTTGATGCCTCGAAAATAGCAAGGGCTCTGTTCAAGGGTGCAGATAACGCATAGTCATAGAGAAGCCTAGTTGGTAGGTCTGGATCGGGCTTCCCTGCTCGCTCTGCTCTCGCTTCCAATACGTAGAGGTATGGCATGACGAGGTGAGTGATATCAGCGGCCAAAGACTCGGTTGTTGAGTGGGCTAGATAGGCGCGGACGACGTCAGAAGGGCCCATAGCCATCCACCGTTCCAAAGTCCAGTCTACTTCCAGTCCTTCACTCCGTGGTGCATCATACACGAGTCGCGACAATAAACTCAGCTCCTCTCCCAAAGCGTCGATCCCAATGATGCCCTTAGATGCTGCGTACTGGATAATCGACAAGGCATTGTCAATCATTCCCGTTTCCGCAAGCAGCTTTTCAACCCATCGCCTGTACCATGAGGTTAATTCCTCCCCTGAAAGATAGCCATCCTGCCGTGTTTCTGGCGCTGTGCCTTGGTCAGTTGGAATGGACGCCGCCTGGGCGTGTCCAATCGCGTCTACCATCTCTTCGTCCTCTGTTGCGTCCAAGTCACTTCTCCATGGCTTAGAAATTGGTTTGGTCTCGACGTTGGCGGATATGTCAAGCGATGGCAGCAATTCTTGGTAAAGCGCAGGCGGAGTGTGCTCTGGTATGCTGTCGTAAATGGCGAAGCGGTACGGCCAGAGGTTCGGATGCCGGCCAAGTAAGGACTTGAGCGCCTGGAATTGCTGCTGTAGCGCAAGTCTACAAGCAGATTTTAGCAGTGTTTCTTGTAGGAATATAGGTAGGGTAATAGGGAAATCGGTTCGTGGTTGAGTTTTAGGGGAGGTATCTGCGTTGTCTCCGTTCGCCCATGGGTCCTCCCACTCGTCTGTTTCTTCATCTTCCGTACTCCCAGCTTCTGATGGCAAAGAACACATCTCAGTGTACGTGTCCAGTCTGTCCAACCGACCTATAAGCACACTACGCAATTGACATATTTGGGCGTCATATGGGGTGTCCTTGAAATAGTTCTGTAGTTGGGATTGCCTGGATTCTGAGGGACGTTCTTGTGAATCGAATAAGTCCTCTTCTTCTACGACACCAGCTTTTTTCAAAGCAGACTTGCATCGCTCGAGTGCTTTTTCTGTCCTGGACAATCCGTATTGTAGTAATTCTCGCTGCACCAACACATCTTGAACAAAACGGTCTGCACATGCTGCAGCTGTCCACAAATCATCTGAGATGAGGTCTAGTGTTGAGCGAACGTTGTCTGGAGTGAGCTCTTCGTCGAGGAGAGATTGCCATTGGGCTGAGGGATTGACGGAGGTAGATGCCATTTGGATGGTGAGGCGCGTGATCTGTGACGTGTAGCTAACCCCACTCCGCAACGTCGCATCTAATCACAAGCGCATTGTCGGCCAAATCTTATCTGAACATGTATAACCCATGCGCACGATTACAGCGCAATATAAGTACTGTGGACTCTGAGCTAAGGCAACTGGCTGGATACTATAGTGGGCATGGACATGAATACTGGTAGCGGAAGCTCCTATGAGATCTGAGCATTCCTTTTGAGATTTTGGTGACAAGTACAGAGTTGCAATCCATCTCACAACCCTGATTCGAAATGCAGGAAAGATGTTAGTACAGAGACAGCTAGAACAGTGTATCCTGAATAGTTCGGTCAGAATCAGGACATTGAATTACAAGTGCAAGCACGTACTTCATCACGAAGATACTCCCCCACATCACTAATGTATGGCACAGTTTCAATCAGTCGAACGGACGAGGACCTTTGCGGAAACTTACGACTGATGAAAGACAATGATGGCAGTAGGATCCAGTTTTCTTGTATCCACTGTTGATCGTGCAGTGACTCCGAATCCCTGGATGAGATAAACACCATGTGAAAAGCGTCTGAAAAAGGACTCACTAATGGTACATCATTCATGCTGTATACGACGACACCCTGGTGTTCCGGTGTGTCCTCCGTAATTCTTCCCAGATGGGCTTTTAGGACATGATTGCCATATAGGAATGGCATTTCACCGTTCGGTTTTATCCACACCTGAAGAGGAACACCTTCGAAGTGAGTTCGAGCACCACCGCACCGCAAGTGACCGAGAACGAGCCTTGTATTTCGCATATTGTGCGAGATAGTCCAACGCTGTAACATGAAGCTTGAACTTGCCGCTTTTTGTGAACTTGCCGAAACAGGTCCCCAGACTGACGAGGTTTGGTCGGGCTATTGAAATCCCTAGCTTCATTGATGACTCCGACACATAGTATACACGATCCTTGTGGAGACGGAAACAGTAAGGCTCATCTGGTCGGTCAATGAGGTGGACTAGATTTTTTCCCTAACTTGCTCAATTAATGCCGGTGTTGCAGCTGAGACCAGAATCGCTTACAATGTAATTCGCAAGCTTCGTGAATACTGTCTTTGATTCCTCCTCTGTAAGGGGACGCATGGTAAGTGTTGACCAAGGCTCCCAGCGATCGCGTCAAATTTTGGGTGCTTATGTAACGATCCTCCCATCATTATTGCTTCAAGCGCTCATCCATTAAGCCACCAAACTGCTACTGGCCATTGATTGAAACGGTGTCGAGCCTGATTTCTGTTCGCTCGACGACCTCAACCCGCGTTTCTCATCGTGGAGCGTATAACTGGTCGCGTGTGGTCGCGTAGGGACAACCTTTCCTGATTGAGTCCCCCCTTTGCAAGCATTCAGTTCCCCCGTCATAAAATCACACCACAAACAACAATCTTTCCGGTCATAGTCACACCGCCAAGAAAGTTCAACCATAACCATGCCTACGCCCTCTTTCTCCTCTTTCCCACCATCTTTCACTTCCTTTCCAGACCTTGAACCAGGACCCAGTCAAGATGATGAACCTACAAAGAAGCGCAAGCATGCACAATCTTCAAGCCATGACAAGAAGAAACGAAAGTCCCAGGAGCACAGCAAAGAAGACCGAGACCGTCATCGCGAGCACAAGTCCAAGTCCAAATCAAAATACAAGCGAAGACATGAAGACGGATTCGATGAGAAACCGCGTACTCATAGAGACAAGCCAGCACAAGATCTTGAGAACGAGTGGTCTAAATACTTTTACTCGGACCGCAGAGGGGATCCATTAAATCTACAATATGGTGGCTTGCATGCTGGAGACGTACCCAAGTACCATCTGGTCGCCCGTGTGTCAATTCCTGATTATCCCCTTACTTCTAATGATAAAAAAGGTGGCAGGTTTGTCCTTGGTCTGCCTCATATATGGACCGTCACCCAGCGCACGAGTAAGGGTATTGTCATAGATCTCGTGGGGACGCGAAAGGTGCGTGCTTGTGCTGTTTATAACATTGTAGCCTTCCTCACTATTCTGCAGCTATCCGGCCTAACGGACTCGAGTGCACGCGCTCTCCTGTCGGCTCCGCCTATTCGACGGCTAACGTTCCGAGAAACCTCAAAGTACGACGAGGTTGACGGGTTCATTCGCGTCTCATCCCGTTCACATGCCGCCCATAATACCCACGAATTGACAGCAAAAAACTTACTGCATCCAAATCAGGATGCACACTCGTCGTCCTCTTCAGATGATCATTCAGAGGGAGAATGGGAAGACTCATCTGACGACGAAGCTATTAAAATCCAGCATACAGCTCATCAAGAGGCGTTGGCTGCCTTGGATCAGCAACTGGGTGAAGACCCATCAAATGAATCACTTTGGCTCGAATTATTGGACAAGAATCTTTCAACAATTCCCATAAACTCAAAGAATGCGACGAAAGCAAGGGCTGATGTGACTTTGGCTATCATCCAACGTGCCCGTGCAGCGCACCAGCGGAACCGCTTGTCGAGAATATTGCTGATCAAATACTTGAAAGCTGGAGAAGAGGTCTGGGAATCGCACCGCACCAAGGACGAATGGGAACGTGCGTACAACATTGGAGGTATTGAGCTTTGGATGGAATGGCTGGAATGGAGATGGAGAACTAGTGGTCAGGGTGTTGACGGATTCACGGAGGACATTCTTCGAGTGTCGGAGTCTCTTGAAACTGGCAGTCACGACGAATTGAGTAAGGTTCGGGTGTTCTGGCGGCTCGCTGTGGCATTTCAGAGTGCTGGTGAGAGTTTTCGATAGATATCAGCATTATGTCCTAACCCATATCCAGGTTTTTATGAACGTGCAACGGCTATGTTCCAATCTCAAGCAGAAATGTGAGTAGAAAGACGTGCGTTGCCTTGTTCTGCGCCAACTGTCAGTAGCACTTTTAAGGCGCCAGAAGCATATTCCGGGTTTCCGCGCCAGGCTCAACTGGACGCATTTGAGGAATTTTGGGATTCGGGACATCCACGCCTAGGAGAAACTGGCGCCACAGGTTGGGAAGCTTGGGTGACTTCTGGCAAGCCAGAGTTTAAAGGTTCCCAATCTGTACGAGTTGCAATTCAAGTTCACAACCCGGACCCATATACCTCATGGGCTAACGCGGAGGCAATAGGGGATGTAATTCAGCGCGTGCCCATACGCTCGCCTGACGACCAACAGGACGACTCAGACCCTTACGGCACTATCCTTTTTGGCGATATCAGTGCCACCTTGTTAGATCTCAAATCTGAACAGGCTAAACATGCATTTCGCTTGGTGTGGTTATCTGTTCTCGGCCTTCACATCCCGGGGCTGTCTGCGTTCTTGTCGGGTAACGACTTCAGCTGGGACGATCGCTGGTCTTCAGGTCATCTCTCAAAACCGAGCTTCTTAGGGCTTCTCTTTCCTGGAGAGACGGTAGCGGGGCACTTGACGAATGATGCAGTTGCAGGAACCATCGTTGGGCGATCTAAGGTGTACAGTGCGAGTTTTAGCCCAGTGAGATGCTGGGACAAGGACATTATGGAACCATTTGACGTTGGTTTGAGGGACGAGGGATTGGGCAAATCTTATAACAGACCAAACGGATGCATATGGGGGAAAGAGGATGTGGAAGGTACAGACATTGAGTTCGTACGAGAGGTATTTCGCCAACTCCGACTTGGAACACACGATGCGGAATGGGACAGTCTTGCGTTGGCTTTTGAAGTGGTGACTAACGTTAAAAGGTTTGCCAAATCTATGATTCCCTGAAATTAATGGGCTGAGATAGGTTGTAGTGCATCAAAGGCATCACGAGAGTTGCTCAAGACGGCGTCAGAATCTGCATTACATTGGGCCACTCATGCACACATAGAAAGGATGCGTGGCCGTTTGGATGAGGCGAGGAAGGTGTACAACACAATATTAATCAATTCTCACATGCAGGATCCGCGATCACGAGGGCAGGTATGGTGGGATTGGGCTGAAATGGAGTGGCTCGCGACGCGTGATGCAGAGTCACTTGCAGTCATGCTAAGGTCTGTTGGAGTGGTTGGAAAGGGAGGCCCTGCCTTACTTCGGGCAAGTCGGTTGCTAGAAGATGTTGCGGAGGGTATTGCTGAGGATGAATGGAAGGAGCGAGAGGCCTGGATCAAATTGAGAGCATTATTGGAACTTGTTGGCACACACGACCTAAATCGCTGCATCTCGGTTCTGGAGCAACACCGCGCTACTCTTCGTTCGAAGCGGCCACGCGAAAGTATGACTGTGGCTTCATTAATGATGATTTATCGACACGGTGGTGTGCGAAATCATGCGCTTCCCAGAGAAGTACTTAGATCCAATGTGGAGCGAGCGCTTGAGGAATATCCGAGTAATTCCATCATCCTCGGGCTGTTCTTGGAAGGGGAGAAGGGGCTAGGTGTATGGGGTAGGGTAAGGAGTGAACTAGGGGAGTCTAAGGGAAGAGTGAAGGACGTCTCACGTAGATTGCAGGAGGTCTGGATTGCGGGATGGGAACAGAGTAGATGGGCAAGTGAAGTGGAACGAACGAGAGCCGGATTAGCTGCCGCCATTTCTAGTGAGCGGTGAGTCAATTCGCGTCGCACTGAACGACCCATGGTTGAGAATTTCTAGCACTCGCGGGAGTGCCATCATCTGGTACATCTCGATAGAATTTGAAATACGAGTAGAAGAGCCGCGGCGGGCACGGCAGTTGTTATTCCGTGCTATTAAAGAATGTCCTCTTTGCAAAGGTATGTAAAATTACTTTTTGCTATACTCATTACGTATCTGTTAACTACGAATAGAATTATACTTGCTAGCATTTAGCAAGCTGCGAAGTGTATTCAGTGAACGGGAACTTCATGGTCTGGGTGAAGCGATGGCAGAGCGTGGGATAAGATTGCGAAAGGGTCTAGACGATGTGTGGAGGGTGGAAGACGCGAAGGAAGACACAGAGGAGGATAGCGAAGAAGGCGACGAGATTGAGGAGAGGGCCAGGGAGATTCGACGACTTATGCCGTACTGAGCGTAACGTAAATGAATGGAAATCGGTGTGCAAATAAATGACAACAGCCCTCCGCCTTTTTCTAGTCCCATCATACCGCCAGCAACGGTGTACTTGGCCAGAGTACAGCTACTGCGCGTTGCTGGCCCGCCCTCTCGTCCTTTGTCGACGCTCGGCCCATAATCACAATCCCTCTGCTATCCCCGTGGACAAACCCTGTCATTGTCTGCGGCCTCATTCTCTTGAACACCTGGCTTCCGCAGTGCCTTCACCCTCAAGTCACCTCCTTTCCTTCCTTCCTGTCCAACAACCATGCACACCATACCTGCTCCGACTTTCGTGGGTGCTCGTGAAGAATGGCCCGACGCTGACTTTGATATCCCGGATGATATGCCTCTACACGCAGCTTCCGGGGTTGCAGACGAAGATGAAGATGAAGAGGATTGGGATACGGAAATGAACCTTGGAAAGACTGGAGGTGCCAAGGCCATTCCCGTCTCATCTCTGCCCCCAATCTCCAAATCCCCTTCTTCCTCTCTCTCGAGTTCCATTACTATTCGACCACCGTTACAATCCCCAGGCATTGGTGATGATGATGATGACGAGGGTGTTTCGACTATCAAGGCTGCTGCTCTACCTCAACCTAGTCCACAACCGGCTGCGCAACCCGTTGAAGACGACTTTGAAGACGCGTTCGCGTTGCCGGCGGATCTCACACAACTATCCCTCGCTCCTTTGTCTCTCAACCACCGCTCGTCGAAATTCTCTTTGGAATGGGGAGACAAAGATCAGACATCCTCCTCCCAATCGTCTGATGCGTACTCAACCCTTGACTTTGCTGCCGCCTCACCTTCAAACTCTGTTTCATCTGCTTCACTGCCCGATACAGAAACCGAGGAAGAAGAGGAAGACGATCTTGACGGCATCGTTTTCCCCCCTGCTCTATTCGAATCCAGCAACCAACTAAACAAAGTGCTAGAAACGAAGAAGAAGACACTCACCACTAGTGATCATACCAAAGTGGCCGCCCCCGATCCCGAGGATGACTTTGAGATGGGCTTGATCATTGACGATGACGTGGATTTGAGCCCCAGCCGTCTTCTCACTAACGCTCAACAACAGAAACACCAACCTGCGTCTCGAAGCAATGCCCCCTCGCGAACAGGGACTCTACGTCCACCTTCAAGGGCTAGGGCTGACCGAGCCAAATCACCCGTCAACCCCCCACCATCATCTGTCCGCCAATTCCAGAGGCTTAGGCTCTCACCCTCCCCTCCCCTCCCTTCACTTCCGCGATCCCAAACTTTCCAAGCTCTCGGTGTACCTACGCCCACATCGGCCAGTGCCCTCCTAGCTACTAAACCAGGTAGTCTGCGTGGCCAGAAATCTCACTCCGGTCTGAAGCCTCCAACACCTCCTGGCACGCTCCGCAGAGTTGGTCGCAAGGCATCCCTATCATCTCTAATTGAGACCAGCAATCAGGCATCGGGGTCTGGCAGTGTAGCTACAGGGCCCAAGGCTCGTTACGAAGAACCTACAGCTGCATCGCGTGCAAAGTCTCATAAAAGCTCTACGAGCCGTGGGCACGCACCGGAAGCCAAAGTCCCGTCAACCCGTCCCTTAACACCTTCATCAAATACGGCTGCTCTTCGCCTGACCATGCCAACACAACGCCTAAAGTTGCGTCCTGCACTGTCTGGCGTCTTTGCCAATGCCCCTGGGTCTGCGGCTCCATCGCCTATTGAACGCGCCACATCTCCGATTGCCATTCCTCGACCCCTTTCAGCTGCATCTCTTCGTTCGCGTGCACCTGTTCCTCCCGCGGCACCCCCGTTTGCTCCAAAACTTCTGCGCAGGCCGAAACGGCAACGGACGTACGGTGACGGAACAGAGCTGGACGACATAGAAGACTTACCACTCGATCGCGAGAAGGAGGGCCGTTTTAGCGTTCACCCCAAAGGATATGGCAATCGTGTGCCTGGAGGGACATACCCCTCTAAGACTGCAGAAAAGGATAAAGCACCCAGTTCGAGCTCTGGAACGGGGACAATACGACGGAAGACGCGGCGGGAGGGAAGTGGTAGCACGGGTATGAATGTTTTCACGCATATAAGCTGCCTTGGTTTCACCTTTGTTACGTAGAAGCTGCCCCAGCGCTGCCACCTCCAACCCACATTCTACGGCGGACCTCACGACTTGAGTTACCCAAAGCCGTGGTGCAACCAGAGCCAGCTCCCAAGAAAAAAAAGAAACTAGCCAACCCATCCTCAGATCAAAAACAAAAACCGACTCTAATACGGAATCTCGGTAGTGCAGGTGCTCCAAAAGGTACAATATTGCTCTGTAGGGTTATCAATGTGTCAGCATCTGCTCACGTCCTACAGTCATAGGGGATATGAGGTGGAATCCGCAGCTGCTACGTTGGGAAGGCAATGATCAGGTTCTCCGTGAATTTGACGCTGCAATTGGAACCTCAACAAGACCTGCCCTCATCACACACCTAACAGGATCGTCAGTAGGTTCTCCTGTCGGGTCCTTCGCATCCGGCGCGCGCGTTGTTGGGACAATGGCCTTTGATCCTGCACGCATGTGTTGGATCTCGACACTACCACCAGATGAAGATGAGCCAGACGTGTTCGCACACCTCGCCGACGATGAAGACGAAGAACATACCTGGGTTTCAAAAGGAGGTACTATTCGAGCCAGCGTGCAAGGAGCGGTGGCTGCTTCAGATGCTGGAAGCGTATATGACGCTAATTCCAGCGCATCATCCGACTTGGCAGACGGAGGAAGCCCTACGCAAAGTCATGCACGAACGTTATCAGATTCAGGTAGTGATCGTGGGTCAAGAGCATCTATGGTGTATGACATCGACGAATCGTTTGCAGCACTTTGTCGACTAGCAGAAGAGAGGCATCGACACGAAATGCGGGATTGGCGAGTCGCCCTGTCTATTCATGATGCGTTTGATGAGCCCGATCGATCCTACCTATACGAAATAAGGGCCGTCGCTACACGAAGATATTAGCCGGACCTCTCAATTCTCTTTGTAAACATGCATCCGCTTTTGACATGGCATTCATTCCTTTTTTTATTAGTTTTTATGGAACATCTCTCGTTAACTCATATGCATCATCATCTCGACCATCGTGACCTTACTCAGGTCCACACCCGCCAACTTCGTAAGTTTTGTGCGCCATTTGGTCTATCTGACCTTCAACTTTGTACATGTCGTTTTCGTTACATCTCAATCACGTTACTTAGTCAGGGATTCCTCACTTTCCTATCCACCCCCGCAATTCTCCGTACATGCCCGCGATACGCCATTTGGCACAGGCCTATGGCATATTTCTATCTAAGATACCGAACCTTAACGCTCTTTTATTCCACGCCTACCCGCAGTAATCCTTTGCCCTGTTCGATGCCTTTTTCCTTCCTTTAGTGGTGATACTAGGAACATGGTGAACATATCCAAGTTGTGTTTTTCGCACTGGCCTCCTGCTTTATCCTCGCTTTTCATCGTTGACCACATACATTCATCACAGCATTAGCATCACACATATCAACAGCGATAATAATACAATTATTTGCATATCCTTTGATTCTCATCAGTGGCATGTTCAGTACAGCCTTATACAATCTATTGGGTGCGTAGGCAAGAGATAAAATACACAGGGTAAGACCATACATCGATATCGTAACAAGAACCATAAGGTGCTGGTCAGTACGTTGGACACGCTTACGACGAGTACAACTCTGCCGTGTATGCAATCTAACACTCCCCAATTCACGTGCTCTCGTCATGTTCAGCCTTGCCACGGCATTTGAAGCTTCCCTTGTCAGGCTTCCCGGGCCATTACTACAACCACAGCAAGTCCTCCTCCTAAACCAGCCCATCGTGACTTGATACTGGAACGCCCAATCTCTGACTTGATATCGTCGCCACTGAAGATCTCAACGATATCAGATGCAAAGGCATTAGACCCTGTGGCCTTGAGTGGATAGGATGAAGGTATAGGACTGGTCCGGGCCGAAACAGGGGCAGAATTGTTGCCTGTTGGATATGGGGTTGTGAATGTCTGCAAGAGTGTGTAAACGATGGGCCGTTCAACCACGACGTCGAAGTTCGGTATTAACGGGAGTAAGAGGACAGGAACACGGATTCGGAATTGCCTAAATCGGCGCTGCATCCTCCATAAGGTCCATCGATCATGATACTGACGCCGAAGGTACTCTGCAATCTTGCCACGCTCCGCGGTCGCGAAGTTATCGAGTGCCCTGGTCCAGTCACCAACTGAACGTGCACCAAGGTAAATCCCAGGGGAAGAGAGACAGGATATAGATGGGGGGGCAGAAATGATGGTCAGCGGATAAGCTTCAAGTACCCGCACTCGCAAATGTTGGTCAGCTATCCAGCCTGCGTCACAGTAGGGTATGCGAATCTGAACTATCAAGATGTCAGTAAGTTCCCAATAGGCAACTAGGAGTGGCTGATAACGCACTCGCGTTAGCTGTGTTCCAATAGGGGTTACGTATGCAACCTTGACTCGCACTCGGATCAGGCGAAGCAAGAAATCCAAGCCGTAAAAAGCCAGAGGCCGGAAGATCCACGGTGTGGCATAGGGTGTATGGTTACATATGGATAAGAAAATTGCGACAAATGTTAAGGTACTGCTAGAGGTCTTACTGGACGAAAAAGAAAGCTTCATAGAAGAACTTCCTCACGGGGTTCAAGGGTGGTGAGGACGATTGTGCATAGCAAACCAAATGAAGCAGCACCGGAAGTCTCTTTCTGGATGCCTAGGATTGTTACGTTCCATTTCAGGTGGTTTTGGATCCGTAATGATCCGTGTATCGCTGCCACCAGGAAAATGGTCCGGCTCTAACCACTTATGGATGAAGTTTGACTTTTCATAGCCATTTCCAGGACCTAACAAGAGACAAGGCCGAGTTCTTCGTCGCGAATAGGAAAACCACTGGTAACTGTGAATGGCGATAAAACCTAGGAAACGGGGAATTGTCAATCACCGCGCATGGTTCAATTCCATCAAGAAGCACTAAGTACCTGCACCGTGTATCGTTATGATGTATGCAACGATAAGGATTGCTGGGATGATTATGATGTGAGCTTGAGGGTGAAAAGGAGTGAACAGCTGGCCGACCTTGGCCAGCATTTAGGTTGATGCCTGGTGGTGACCAGTTATATAACGCTTGACCGTGAGCGCAGCAGCACCCAAAATTTCTCCTGTGGCTACCTCACCTCTCTACGCTGCCGTAAATGTAAGGAGTAGAGCTGGCATTTTCTCCGCTGAGCGTTGCTTCACCCTGACTGTGTGCCAGGACTCGTGTATCCCGAAGAAAATCTATTAAGGTTCTCCTAGTGCGTAAGGCATGCACAAGTTTAGGCATAGCATAGACGATTGCATCATCGACGACGGAAACCCATGTAATGGTGAACTTAATCTGCCATTGCGGGTCCTCGACGTAAGTACTACGGAAAATCAACCGTCAATGGAAAAGCATAACCCAATGACGATTTACACACTTGCATTGCTGAGATTCGGGTGGGATCACAGGTGTTCCGGTGCCAAACATGACCTGTAAGCTTGAGGGACAACGAGGCGCTCTCAAGGGCTACTTGACGGAATATTTCAACGGAGAAAGAGGATGGGGAGTACGTTCAAGCAGAGCATAGCGGGCGTCTCCCATTCTCCGGGACTTGCTGAGCTGTTCTGCCACCATACCAACACCGTGACTGGCATCAAAGAAAAAAGTTGTCTCTAGCCAAAGCGTAACCCACATTTACCTGCCGTGTATTATTGTTACCCGCTGGCACTGCACGTAATCTTGACAAATCCACCGTGGGATACACCAAAACCAACACTACGACTCGTACTCGTTATCTAATGTACACTGCCTGCAGTCATATATTTCCCAAATAGCAATTCTCCCACGCCCTCCCCAACGACTAAAGCGAGTATGAAGCCCACGTTGAAAGTCCTGGACCAAAAAGGTCAGCACATAATCCACGCAATGAACATTGATACGTACATGACTGCCAGCATGCACAAGTAAGTCAGAGTGAGCTGAATCATGTGCAACAGCGCTCGGGGTACATCATGAGCAGGGATGAAAGGCGGTACTTGTGGGAGGTTTATCAAAGACGGGCATGAAGGCGTAGCCTGTGAGTCCTTGCTGTCCTTGCTCCCAGCTGCTGCATTAAGTCGATTGGTCATGATAAGTTGTGCCCTGCAACAGTATTGAATTTTCCAAATGATCTGCAGATATTACTTCTACTAACCGTCTGGACCACGTTCGCTCCGCAACGACTCTGACGTTAGTGACCCAACGCTCCCCGATTGCGAGCAAGGACAACCCGATGCAACCCCCCACCATAGCGCCATTGCTCGTAGGGACCCAAGCTTGGAACCACAGCGTATCGCCGGGGGTGAAATGGAAATAATGGAACATCAGGGAGTCCTGTGCACAAGCGAAAAATATTTGAGCGAGTAGATTTGCAGCACGGCTTGTTGCGGTTCTAGAGATAGAGCGGGAAGCCAACAGCGCCTCGCCAAGCTGTCAAGCCAATTCGGGAGCGTGAGAAATTTGCCCAACATCAAATGGTCCTCCTAATGATTGCTCAGTCAGCCATCGCAGAATTTGACTGGCTACCACTGATATCCCGAAGTACATTCTATCCAGGTCTTTAAGAACACAGTCCAATATTAAAGAAGCAAGGGACAGCTCTTGTCCGCTTATCTAGAGTTGACGGGATGGTCGCGTTCCTGAGCCAAAGCCTGCTGAAGCATGTGAATCCATGATCCCGTGGTCTGATGGTGATCCGAGAAAGTCCGCGTGACCGGCTTGACGCGGAGAGAAGGCAACTAAGCAGGATATGAGGAGTAGTCAAGTGGTGCCGTTGCCCATTGAGAGTCGTGTCATAAACGATCCAGTGGTACTCCACGCCGTTGAACAGTGTCCGGCTTCAAGAGTACGACTCCCACCTTCCTATGTTCAATGATTAAGATCATTAAGCATTCGATAAGATGATGGAAATCGTAAGAGGTGAACTGAATACAGTTCGACCGAGGAGAAGATAGAAGCCCTTTCGGAGAAGTTGGACAGACATCATCGGTACTGGATGCTTGCAGACAACTTGTGCGAGATAAAGTTGAGGATGAATTCCGAGTCCAGTAATATTGTAGAGTGAGAAGTGGGAGGAAAGAAAACAAAGTGATTTTGTTTGGCCTAGTGAGGCTTTTCTGCGGCATGTGGCGTGGAAGTGTGAGCCTTTTGTTCGATTGGTTGATGCTGGCTGATCTCGTGATCTGTTGGAACTTGAACACATAGCAAGCTGTGTTGGACAAAATGTTTTCCGCTGTTGTATTGTTGTATGCTAGCATGAAATAGCATATCTAGAGACACTGTATCCAAAATTTCATGACATTTCACCGGGAGATATAAGAGCCAGACCGACCGCAAATAGAGGTGGCCAAATTTGACATTGACAGGCCATTTAAATAGTCAGGGCCTAGTGTGACCTGGGTGACCTAACGTCGTATTTCAATGCTCGTGCGTGCAGGGATAACATCCGAAATCAGTCGGGGAGGATAGCAAATGCTGTAGATAGGAAGATGGTATGCTAATGCCCGTGGATGAAAGAAAAAAATAAAGTGCATCAATGCACTGTTTTGCGATGAGGCAGGGAGTGACAAGTGACAAGCGACCCGTTGGGCATCCCTAAGCGACAGCTCCACCATAGTTTCTTTCCTCCTCAAAAGTGTATAATGCCTGTCGCAACACCCAGTGCTGCAATTCTCACAAAATCCTTTCTCAATGTATTGGACATGTTTGTTGATTAATGTTCAACACTTAAAATTTAAATATGTGCTACAAGTGGAACTGGTGGCTCAATATGCCAAAAACCATTTCAACACAAGCCCTATTTTGGACAATTTATCGACCCTGACGACCATTCTTAGAAAAATCTAGTTTGGGTGGCATTGGTGAGTGCGGACGGTCTCATTGCACCACTGAAATTACATGAATGGTCGTAAAGTTACTCACTGTACAATTGGCCCATCCTGTATCAATGGCCCGTCTTACACTGTACGTAACTGGCGCGACACCCCGTCTTCTCCCGTCCTTCATTAGCATCACTCAGGATGAGGACTCCGTCAATAGAATTAAGATTGGGCATGGTTGAATTTTTCTCGTTTCCCAATGGGTTGCGGTTTGTGTTTGCAGAGCTATTGTCTGCTGATCCTCTAAACTTCTCTCTTTATGGCTGATGGCTGACCAAGTGGCACTGGCATGCCTTTCGACGTATGATGATGGTGGTCTTGTGGGTGGTGACCAAATTAACTTTGAAGTCGAGGTGGATGCGGATCTACGCTTGACTTATCATCTCAGGTAGTGATCCCGGTCAGATGGATTCCACGCTCTTGATTATATCTGTTAGAGTTCAACTGAAGTGTTTCAAAGACGCCCAGAGTTTCATCAAGCCTCTGCCCACGATTATATCATTATAGAGAACCTGTGGTAACCACCCGTCAGATTATGAATGCCTCCTTCGAAGGGGCGCCATTCCTTCTTCCTGAACCTGTCACCTACTTTCGTTCAGCTTCATATGGATCAAGTGCATCACTTTCATCTGTCTAGAGGTGCATTAACAGTTATACTGGATTGGGTCACGAAGTCTCGGCGAGGAGTGGGCTTCTTCTCGTTACTACAGTGAAAATGAAGTTTGGGTCAATGGGAAGAGGGTGATGAAGACGTGAGGCTGTTGGAGACCGAAGAAGTTCATTCTACGCTGCATGAAAAGTTGATCCATATCATTGCTATGCTACCCTCATTTTGCTTGGGCCGCGCTGCAGCCTATCATCAAGTTTATCACGAACAAGTATGATCGGATAACTGTCTTCAAAGACGGTACCCCGTAGGACGTCATGTGGTCATTGAGTCATTTTAATTACGGAGCAGCCATAATCAGGGTTGCTGGCAAAGACAGGGAGATGGTGAAGAAACGGTTGAAGCACTACCTTAGTCCCGCTGAGGCTGTCATGGGTGGCGAAGCTTCCCGGAAGGCATTCCTTTGATGCACGAGAATAGATCTCGCTTCCGCATTAGGTTGCATTTTACCTTAGGCCTGCCGTGCGCTCCATTGAGTGCCTCCTGCTTACAAATGACAAGAAAACGAAATGAAATGAAAAGTAATTGTCCGTATTTCTACGACTTCATGATCAGTGTAGTCCCTGCAAAGGAAGGAAGAGCAATCCATGCACAAATGTCCCTGTTATCTGCACCCTATCCACTCACAGCGCAACTGCAACAGATATACCATGCATTTGGAGGTATAACATGGCCAAGGACATCAATCAGGCTCACACATCGAGACATGCCCCCGAGATCTTGCCGAGGAGACCTTGATTAGTGGGAGGAGCAACTAAGCATGAAGATAGATGACGCGTTCACATGGAATGATTTCCGAGGTGTTGGGCCTAAGGTACAAGGGCGCTGGGGTCTCCCCGTTCTCAGGCACGCCTGTTATTGAAAAGATTGCAAATCCGATGGGTACAGAATCAGAGATACATGTAGACCATGGATTTATTCTCGTTTATTGTTTCCTTTTTACCTCCCAATGCCTCGATATTATCTCTCCCACTTGCCATATATGTACATGCGCTTTACGAGTGCGCCCAACTCATTTACTTTAGTGTTTCGGTCTTTCGCGTTCCAGAACCTAGACATTAGTAATCATCTGCCTTGTCGCTAGTGTCTAATATGTATCCTACGTAGTTTCTCCCGCCCTCCCCTCTCCTTACCTGTATTTTGCCCTGCGGCCGTCGATTTGTACATCACGGAATACAGTAGAAAAAAAAAAAAAAAGTAGACCATGGATTAGAACAGCAGGAGCTCGTACACGGAGTAGAAAACATGCGCAAACTTGAATGATTATCTTGTTATCTACAATATATAATCTGATCCTCTTTCTTATGTGACGAGGCGCTTAGGCAACTTTTTTTCTTTGGGTACTGTTCCAAATGGTCAATTTTTCGTTATACACAACAGGCAGAATCAGGTCTTTGAGTGGGAATAGGATAAAGACCGGTAAAAACAGTTCAACTGTTCCACGAGCACTTTGGGGCTTCCAAATCCTATTCATATACTCAACGCAGAAATATTCCGTTCGAAATCTGTCCGGGCCCGTTGTGTTAAATAATATCCAATTATTGAGCTATTCTATGGACGCAAAATAATGTACAATCAAGGAATAACATGTCGCTACATGATGACTTTTAATTTTTATGATGAGTATGCCAGGAGAAATGTCTGGTTCAAGGACTAGAAAATCACTGTAAGTGATGGGAACGAGGTACGGGATTTGCTTGGTAATGGTCGTTTCTAACCTAAAAATAGCATCGCTTAGGGCCTATTCGGGTAGTCAGCATTCAAAGTCAATATACCGACGTTCAATATCAAATTCTCGGGCACTATCAACGTTGTGACGACTGTGACGGTAGCCGACTACCCGAACAGGTCCTTAGAGGCAACTTTTTGCGAGTCGCCTGTGCATATTTTCTTTAATTCGAGTTGTATTCCGCGACCAGTAATCGGCGATTTGTAGCTAAATAAGTGCAACACGATGGGGTATGACTAAATGTCGAGCGAGACTGATCGTATATAGAGAAGCAATAAATGAATCGTAGATAGTGATCGTAAGGAAGGAGTCAACCACTGAAAGGAGGGTTAGGCCAACCCGTGCTCGGGCTATGAACGTGTATAAAAGTAGGGTGTAAAGTTTTAGGATGTAGGTGGGTTGTAGTAGTAGGTCAATGTACATGTGCGGGCTTTACACGGTCGTGGGTATACCTAACTACATTGTGTAACACGTGCATATACAGTATAGAATGTATAGGTGCCTCAAATCCGCATTTTCCCGGACATAGGCCCGCCTTACGGAGTACTCTTTCATCCAGCCAATAATTATATGCGAATCAAATAGTCCTATGGTGTATAAAGCCTTGTTGGCCAGTGTGACCCTCGCCAACGACACCGAATCACCCTTTGACCACTATGAACAGCCCTTCACACGATAAAGGGAACCTTACCGTGGAGATCACTCGTCTTCCTTCCAAGCCTGAATATCGTTCTGAAGTCGATGTTTCCAATGTCGACGAGAAAGCTCTGTTGCGACGCATCGATCTCCACATCATCCCATGGCTAGTTTTGCTGTATTTACTCAATTTCCTGGACCGTGGCAGTATTGGCAATGCCAGAGTTCGTGTTGCTTTTGCTTCCGAATACGACTGACACTTATCGAACCAGCTCTACGGGTTACAAGATGATATCGGGATTGTCGACAACCAATACTTAATGGCGTTGACGGTCTTCTTCTTCCCTTACGCACTGTTTGAGGTGAGTTTCTATTCCTATTCAATCCGCAGAGTAATGCTGTGTTGAAGAGGATTCCAGCCCTTGAGTAATGTTATCTTGAAGAGGCTCCGACCGTCGATATGGCTGTCGTCTATGACATTATTTTGGGGGGTCGTCATGGTGAGTCAATGCAATTTTCGTCTATACCTGGCTAAACTTGGTTGATCTTCAGACCCTTCATGGTACGATCAAAAACTATGGCGGTTTCATCGGTTTGTGTCAACCACGTGTCTGCGTACGATCTAGCTCAGGCGGGACTTTGCTACAGCTCTTCGTGTGTTACTGGGCTTGATGGAGGGCGGCATGTACCCTGGAATTGTGTTCTACATTTCCAGGTGAGGCAAACACAGCTTTTGTCGCGTAGCTACTGACGATTCTAGTTGGTATACCCGGAGGGAACTGGGCCTTAGGGTTGCTGTTTTCTTCTCAGCTGCTACCGTGGCTGGCGCTTTCAGTACGTCGCTTAGTGAAATGTGATCGATGTTGCTGACCTGTCCAATTCAGGTGGCTTACTAGCAGCTGCTATTGCCAACATGGATGGCGTTGGGGGGAAACCGGGTATTTTAATCTCTGTATCATCTCAAGTGCTCATGCTGATGCCCTGTAGGCTGGGCGTGGATATTCATTCTAGAGGGTCTCGTAACAGTCCTCGTCGCGATTGCTTCGTTTTGGGTAATACAGGATTTCCCGGATTCAGCCAGGTTTCTGACAGAAGAAGAACGTAAGTAGCCTGCGTGCCTCCTTGTCATTATTGATAACATAGCCTCTCTAGGGGTCTTTACCATCCGCAGACTCCAGAAGGACTCTAAATTTAGCGCGGCGGGCGAGTCATTTAGCATGGAATACATATGGAAAAGCTTGCGTGATTGGAAGACGTTGTTTGCCAGTAAGTACTACTCGCTCTGGGCTGGACTTGATTCCTGATTCTTGAATGCAGTGGCTATTACCATGGGTTTGTACGTACCAATCACCACTTTCGCTGCATAGCCAATCTGATCGGATTCAATTCAGCGACGGACCACTCTATGCATTTTCGCTTTTTTTGCCTTCAATCATCAGTCAGGTACGAGCTCTCCTTATCTTTTCGAAAGAATTTCCTGTCTAATATACTATTCAGTTAGGTATAAGGACAACTTCATTCACCCGGCGCAATTTGACAGCGGATATAGGATTCACGGCCACCGTGGCTAACTTGCTTTCTGTTCCAGTTTACGTGTGGGGGTGCATCCTCACCTGCGTAATAGGCTTTCTGGGTGATAGGCTCGGCACTCGCTACTACCTTAACCTGTGGGTTTCCAATTGTTGCTTTGCGATATGCAAACAATCGAACTCACCTTCGTGCATTAAATGCAGCATCCTCCTCGGCCTTGGTGAGCAACCTGGAAATTCTACCATGGAGTGGCTCTCATTTTCTTGCAGGGGTAATAGCATATATCATCTTAATAGTCTCAAGATCGCCCCCTCTTTCATATTTTGCCGTTTATCTTGCTGTTTCGTGAGTGCGTTCCCAGCGAGATATCCGCACTATTCTGAATTGTTGGTAATGGGCAGGGCAATATACCCCACAATCCGTACGTGGGTGCTCATAACCTTTACTTGGAACTAACACACAGGGCCTATTGCTGCATCAGCAAATACCGTGTAAGCGGCCTCACCTGAATCCGAACAGTATTTGAACTCATAACACCCACCAGTGCCTGGATAGCGGGGAATGTTGAGGGTGCATACAAGAGGAGTGTCACTCTAGGGATGGCCATCGGTTTGGGGAACCTGAACGGAGCCATAACTGCCAACATAGTTTGTGCTTCATATCCCATCCGTGAAAATCACTCACATGTGCGCCAGTACCGCGCCAATGATACACCATGGTATCGTTTGGGACATGGAATCGTGCTGGCTTACATTGCAATCGGTTTCATTGCTAGTGTTGGTTTTGCATGGTACCTCAGAAGAGAAAATGACTGCCGCGACAGGGGTGAGCGGGATGAGATTATCGATGGTGTGGTGAATCCCCTTGCCCATAGACGAAACGGACATTATGAAAGCGTGGAGGCTGCAAAGATTGCAAAAGGAGATGAATGGAGTGGGTTTAGATACACGATCTGACGTAGAACCGAAACAGTTGCTGCGACTTATGACGGCCACGAAGGAATAGTTGGTTTTGAGTTGAGCATTTAATTAGGAGATACATTACAATATAGCATGATCACCTTTCTATCAGGGTGTGCCTATAGTCTATGGTCTAATTTTGTGCTGGCAGCCACAGGAGGAGCAAGAGGCCCATCGGTTTCTGGGACCGGTGAGGGTTCTAGTGGTGGTGGTGCACTCTTCTCCCCTCTGTTCTCATCAAGCCACTTGTCCATATCATCGCCCTTGTTAGCAAACGGCCGTTTGCCTAGCAACTTAATCATATCTTCTCTGTACGATAATGAGTAATATTTTATCACAGAATAGCGGGGCAACGAACCGAGTGATTACTTCCTTCTCAAGGAGAAGTTGCGCGACTTTCTCGACATCTTCGCGATGCTCGAGCAAAATGTTGCGCGTTCGGTCATATGCAGTTCTAAGATTACAGTTGCAATGAGCTCAAACGTATGAACAAGCAAGCGGATAAAATACATACGTGATCATCTTGCGAACTTCAGCATCCAGCATTTCCGCTGTTCTCTCGCTGAAGGGTTTCGTCCAACTTTCCTTCTGACCTCGATCTCCACCATAACTGACAGGGCCGATCACACCGTTCATACCGTAGTTCGCACAGGCTTCAAATGCCATCCTAGTGATCTTCTGCAAATCGTCCTGAGCACCCGTCGTGATATTCTCGACACCAAAGAAAATCTCCTCAGCTACACGCCCACCCAACGTCATGCAGATTCTGTCGTTCATTTGCGGTGTTGACAGCAAGTATCGGTCTGGGGGGAGATACTATAATTGATGGGCCATCAGTCGACAAAAGCCAAAAAAAAAAAATTATTGTCCTACCTGTGCATAACCTAGTGCTCCAGTCCCACGTGGAATGATACTAACTTTTAGCAAGGGATCAGCGTGTTCAAGGAACCATCCGCAGATAGCATGACCGGCTTCATGGTAAGCGACCGTCTTCTTTTCCTCTGGGCTAAGCACTCGGCTCTTGCGCTCCAAACCAACTATAACGCGTTCGATAGCAGTATCGAAATCGACAGAGTCGACGTATTCTGCTGCTTTGCGCGCAGCGTGCAAGGCGGCCTCGTTACAGACGTTTGCAATATCTGCACCGGAGAAGCCTGGAGTGAGAACAGCAAGCTTCTGAGCTAGGGTGTCGACACCTTTAGCGAGCTCAGGTGTGAGCCGCAATGGTCGTAGATGAACGTGGAAGATGCCCTTGCGCCCGGCTACATCTGGCCTGTCAATGGCAATGTGTCTGTCAAACCGCCCTGGACGCATAAGCGCGGGGTCTAAGACGTCCGGTCGGTTCGTACCAGCGAGAACGACAACGTGTTCCTGTGTACCGAAGCCATCCATCTCAACCAGTAATTGGTTGAGGGTGGATTCTCGTTCATCGTTTCCACCGAAGCTTCCCCCCTTGGCCCTGGACTTCCCGATGGCATCAATTTCGTCAATGAAGACAATGGAGGGGGCATTCTTCTTCGCAGAAGCAAAGAGATCGCGAACACGAGACGATCCGACGCCAACGAACATTTCGACGAATTCGGACCCAGAGACGGAATAGAATGGGACGGAAGCCTCTCCCGCTGTCGCCTTTGCAAGTAGGGTTTTTCCCGTTCCTGGAGGACCAGACAGAATAGCGCCTCGAGGTATCTTGGCGCCCAGCTTCTCGTACTTTGTTGGCTCTTTGAGGAACTTGACGAACTCCATGATCTCCTCCTTAGCCTCATCCATTCCTGCAATATCCTTGAACTTAGTTTTCACATCAGTGTCTTTGTTGAACATCTTTGCTCTACTCTTCCCAATATTGAAGATCCCACCCCCCGCTGAGCTGCTACCTCGCCGTGAGAGCCAGTACAAAAAGCCAACCATTAGGACTGTCGGAGCGAAATTGAGTAGAGCGCCAAACGTAGATATCTCGTCGTGGTATGCTACTGGAATGCGTTCGTGACTGGGTATACCGAGCTCCGCCTGGGCTTCGTCGAGCTTGCGTTCGAAGGCTTCAACACTACCTATTGAGAAGTGGAATTCGCCACCTAGTGTTGCTGCGGGATAAAGCTGCCCGGTCGCGTTCGAGTGAAGTTTGACTCGAACTTTATGACCGTTCACGACTGTCAACTTCTCGACTAGCCCCTTGTCCAAGAATGCCGAGCGAAACTCTTGCCATGTGATTTCGCGCGCGTTGGAATTTGTCGAGTTGGAATATGCAAGATATGCAACTGCAGCAGCAGCAACCCAACCCAACTGATTGTTTTGGAAGCCGCCCGGTTGTGGTTGTTCTGGGCCACGGTTAGATTTCCCTTTGTTATTGTCAGAGTTATGCGATGATTCTGACTTGTGTGTTGAGTCCTGCTTTTGTTGAGACGTCTGCTGCTGGTACGGCTGGAAATATCCGTTGAGGCCTTTTGGTAAAGGGGGCTTCTGAGTCGGATGGTCCTTGTTGGCTATACGAGATTTCTCTCCCTCCTTCTCCGGCTCGTTGGGGGCTGGGTCTGTTGCATAAAGGCGAGAATATGGGACTGGAAAGCGTCTGTTGCCTACAAAACGAGCAAGACGTATCGTCCTGGAGAGCATTGAGATGAAGGAGGGTGGTGGGGTCAGTAATGGATGATTATGTCCCCCCGGTCTCCGTCAAAACTGCAGAGACCGGTCCCTACCGTCTTAGTCATTACGCGTTTGGCCACGTGATCTGCCGAGGTGCTACGGCTCGAGTCGCTCGACAAGCTCATGCATATGCGATCAAAGTACTGACTGGCATCCTTGGTTCAATATGCAGAGTTATTTATAAGCCAATGACTTCAAGGTTGTTCACGAAACCCCAATCGACTCCCTTCATCGCCGAAATTTCGCCATGCATTCGTCCATCACTTTGACTTTGCCGTGTTAGGCCGTTCGGCTTTATCTTATTAGCTTATAGCCTTATAAGCCCTGGACTGGGTGTTCAGCACATCTTACACCCAACATACATATGGATCCCTCTCACTTCAAACTTGTCAACACCAGCCGTGGTTTCCAGTACAACTATTACCATTCGCCACCTGAGCAAGGGAAGCCATATCTTTTGCTATGCCACGGCTTCCCATCCTTCGCTACGGATTGGCGTTATCAGGTTGCTTTTTTCAAGGAGCGCGGTTACGGTTTAATCGTGCCAGACATGCTTGGTTATGGCGGGACTGATAAACCCACGACTCCATCCTCATATGTGTCGAGCCTCATCTGTCGGGATATGATCGACATCCTCAACGCGGAAAATGCGCATCGCGTCATCGCTATTGGCCATGACTGGTTTGTTTCCTATCGTGGTTGATCCAACCAATGTATTTACCACGCGATTCACAGGGGTGCAAAGATAACCAGTCGTCTGGCCAACCTCTTCGACGAGCATTTCCTCGGGTATGGTTTTCTGGATGTTAGCTATATGCCACCTATGCCAGGTGTCACGTATTCTGATAGACATGCCAAGGTAATATGGTCAATCGACGTTAATTGGCATCTATGATGACATATCAACACCCTAAAAGTTTCAGAAAGATCTCGGCAGGGATGGCATTGGTTACTGGTGAGCAATCTTCTTAGCAAGGAAAGTGGCCGCGGTCTTCGTGCTAAAAACACTATTCAGGGCTTTCTTTAGCGAAGAGGGGACTCCCGAGTTGATTGACAAAAAGGTATGCTTGTTCTGCCATTATGGTCCAGTGGTCTAATTTCTAATTTCACGAAGTTTGATTCTTTCATCAGCCTTTTGTTCGCCAATGATGCCCAGCTGTGGAAAACAAACCTGTGCCCATTGTCTGGCTACAAGGCATGGCTCGAGGCCGACCAAATGACCCCGTTTGGGGCAGGTATGCCCGAAGCGGTGTGGCAGTTTTTCAGGTAGCGTTTATAAGAATTAAAGTGTAAATTCATAGGAAATGGAGGAGCACAAGAGGCGCCTAAAGAAAAATGGACTATCCGCTCCTGTGTGTTGGTACAAGGTCGTAACTGAAAACCTTGACGCCAAAGATGAGGAGGGTACGTTTTCTAGCTCATCTAGGCGATTTCCATTAATAAACGTGACCCCGTTTGCAGCAATTCCTTTGGCCCGTTACATAGTGAAAAAGCCTGTCTTCTTTGTCGGCGCCAAACAGGACGTTATCGCAGTCTCCGCTGCAGGCCAAGCTGTCACGGCAAAATTCTGTCCCCTAGCCATCATACGCGAAGTTGATGTCGGGCATTGGATGCTTTGGGGAGCGAAGGACGACGTTAATAAGGAGTTGCTTGCCTGGGTGGAAACCGTTGATAGGGCAGGGAACTCTTAGCAATGGGTATTGGGCTGTATCGGGACACATAGCAATAAAATAAACTTCCAAGAACTATACTGCTAAGTCCATGATCCAGTCATTCAATGCATGGTTGAGTTGCTCTGCACAAGCCAGCATCACCCAGTGTCCCGTACTGAACTCCCGTATCGTGGCATTACGACAGTGGTGTTTGACTATTGCAGTGCACATGACAGAGCAGAAGATGTAATCATGTAGAGCGGCTGCGTAAAACACAGGCTGTGTTATTTCATAGTTGTGCAATGGAACAGCTGGGGTTCTATAGGTCAGTCGTTTGTCAATCAGAGGGTGAATGACCTGTACACTTGTCATCATCTGCAATCAAGCCACCGACATGAGCCTGAGGTGTTGTATTAGCTCCCTTTTGAAATCCAATCAGAGCCGTCGTTGGCTGACCTTGTACCAACACAATGGACCGTCAAATCCTTGGTCCGTGAAGCTAGTATACCATGTTTGCACATCCTATATACAGATTGTTGAAAAATAATTGAGTCTCAACGCTTTCCCCCTCAAGATGATGGCAAGAACCAACCCTGTCAGATAAATATGAGGCCACTTTTGTTCTTTTATCCGCTTCAAGCCATCTCCTCAGTGCACCAATAGGTGCGACGTCGGTGACCCATATTTTAGGATCTTCGGGGAACATAATACTTAGGAATGAGTCGAGCTGGCGTCGTATGGGTCAGCCTCGAGAAGGAAACTAGGTTGAATGACCCACCCGCTTTGTAATCAGTCCGGAAGTGTCATCCTCGGCGTAAAACATGGTTTGGCCAACTAGTTCATAGCCGCACATCTTCCTTGTCTGCATAGACTAATCAACCGATGAGATCTGAAACTCGAATTGCCTACATACTGCTTCCGCGGTTCGCTGGATATTAAAACGTGGCCGAGGAGCGCAATATGGCACCGCCAGGAATGCGAAACCTTTGAAGCGATCATAATGCATGTTGGCAAAGTGAGACGTTATTTTCGCACCGCTAATATTGACATATTCGCTGAACCAGGCTGACGAGCTGGAAATTTGAATGGGACGTACATGCTATGACCAATTGCGACCACATGCTGGACGTGTTCGGCGTCGAGGAGCTCGAGTAGATCCTGGCAGACCAACGACGGTCGGTATTGCTGTGGATCCGTAGGTTTTGAAGTGCCTCCATAACCGAGCATATCAGGTGCCAGTAAACCGAACCCTCTGGCGCGAAAGAAAACTAGCTGGTGGCGCCAAATGGATGAAGTTGTCGGAAACCCATGTAGGAAGAGTAGGACAGGAAGCGTTGCGTCCTCTGCTTGGTGGTAGAGATAGTTGTAAACCAATTTGCGAGACGTGGTGAAAGTCTTGTACACAAAGTTCTCCATGAAAAGAGCGGCGATGAGGCTGAGACAGCATTCGTTATATAGTCACTTATTAAAGGGTCCGGTGTTACAATGTTTAGTTTCCGATCCTCCAGGTTATTATAATTAAATATATCACGCCACGGGTTTATTGGTTATCATGAGGACAAAGCCACGACTTTTGTACTGAGGTATACTTTCCAGGCGATCCAACGAGCCGATATTATGGAAACGGAGCGCCTATACTGTATACCTAGACACCGTGTTGCATGAGGGTTTAGACGGCTGAAACCAGCAGACCTGTTCATCTACCTGTCTACTGTACATTGTGGGAGTGGTCGTTCCATATTACTCAGTTAGGTCCATCTGTTCGTCCAGCTGCGAGGCCATCCATCCACTGTCGTCCTCAACTTCAAACGCACAGCAAAATTGCTCCTTGTCCATTAAAATGAGTCCTTTCCCGTCAGACGCCCACTTGAGATCTTTGTTGTCGAAGTTATCTGGGGGCAAAGGACGTCGATAACCATAGGCGTGTTTCTTTATAACGACTCCACTCACTTGCCGGTATCCCAATGCACTCAGCCATCTCCTCTTCCTCTCCATCGTCGCCTATCCATTCATCGCTCCACGAATATATAGCCTCGCCGCCGCAGCACGTCATGAAATTTGCCGGGCGAACTGGATTCCATTTCGCACGTAAGACCGGACCAGAATGCCACAGTACTGACTTCAAATGTGGTGCAAATGACTGTCCAGGTGAAGGAAATGCAAAGAGGTAGACAGCGGTTGGAACATTTTCTGTGGAGAAACATGTCAACATGGGATCATTCGAACGAGGATCTGGGACAACCATATCGAACTAATAGCAGTTGACCATTTGTGTTCCACTCCAGTTGTACTACACCGCTTTTCGGGTTGGCTTTCGTAGTATCGGGTTTTGTGATCGGGATTACTTGCGATCCTTGCAAACGCTCGACTATGTACAATATTAATGCTTCCAATAGATTTTGATAGAGAGGAACAGACAAGATAAAAAGCCGCGACCCTCTGTTGCCTCGAGCCACCTTGATGGTTCCCTCCAAACGGTCTGTTAGAACGTCAAGTCCTGTTCATTGTAGATAAAAGACGAAGACGTACAACACTGGAGGGTATTCGATTAAGCAATTGCAAAGTCGCCACCGGCGACCAACTTACATTATCTAGAATATGTACCTGCGAATATGAACTGAGTTATTTGTTGATAGTCGAATGAAAACTCACTTTGTCGTCCCACCCAGCGACCGCAATAAACGAGCCACCAGGGTGCCACGCAACAGTACGGATGCCAAGTCCTGGGTCAGGTTCGGGCGTGAAAGCACGAAGCACCGCGCCCGTCAGTGTTAAGATGTAAAGTTTATACTAAAATAGGTTATTAGCCACACTTCATAAATACATTCCGAACATACCTCCAAAGGTCCATCCCATACAGCAAGATGATTTCCTGTTGGCGAGAGAGAAAGAGATGCAAGTGAAATAGTAGGAAGTGAAAAATGCTACTGGATCTTAGGCATCTGGATTGGATCGTTTCACTACCACGCACTCGAACAAGTTTGTATGAGGCACTGGTATCATAAACACCTATTGTATCCTTGGACTTGTGTCGTTCAGCAAGTACGAGATATCGACCATCACGGCGAAAGGCATATCCTAGAGAGAATTAGTCCAAATAATTTATGGGGAAAGTAGATGGAGCACCTCTGTCGGGATAAATTGGGAATTGAATGTAAATCGCACTCCCTGTTATTAAGGACCAGACTGTAACCCGTAGCTGCATACAGGTTGGTACGATGGGTGAGCAAATAGGTTGGACCTACACCCCAGTCTGAAAAACACAGTATTGTTCGTCCGTCAGGTGCCCACTCTGCCCTTGTCAAGCCTACAAGGCCAAGCCCAATGAGCTATACATCGGTTGAAATTTAGAGTGATGAACCTTCTGCACCAGCATCGATTCTACCTGTCCACTTCTCATCCGTCAATTTAAAGATGTGGACTACACCACACCCCGCAGATGCTGCGAGAATATACTCAGAGTCGCAAGACCAGCCAGCATGAGTAATATCTTGGTCATTTAAAAGGGTGCTTGCATTCGACTTCAATTTCCTAGCGTTCGACAACAAAGTATTAGTTGGGGAAGGTGTTGGGTCGACAAACCACGAGCGGGTAATCTTCAAAGTATCGGAGCGTCGAACGATGACTTGGTCATGGTGAGCAGTTAGAAGAAAATGGGTTCCTGGACTGAATGCAACGAGGTAATTGCTTTGGTTGTAAACTTCTGTGAAGTCCATTGGCTTCAGACGAGTGTCACGGTGTTCAAGGAACCCCGACGCGTTTGGTGCTCTTCGTGACGGGAATAACGTGGTCACGCTCGTTGAAAAGTTGTCACTCCACCATTGAAACCCAAGTGCTCGTCTACGCCTAATACAATGCCGCCCATGGGATTTAAGGGACTTGTTACAAAGGCTGGGTTCATGAACAAGACAGCCACAGTTACTGTTTCGCGTTGGGTATTGCACCAAATTACGGGGAAGGTACGTTTACCTTGTGATGCCAATACTTCAGTATCTCATCCGCATTAAGCGCATTGAGCGAAGCAAAAAATATCTCGTGCACGACGAGCATAACAGTGAGTCGTGTACTGCATATTCTCCGAGATTATTAGTAAACTTCAAACAGAACTCCGGAAGGATGACCTAGTCATTATCCGCAACTGCGCCCCCGTCTCCGCCAGAAAGAGATTCGCCTTGGAGCGCGTTCTCAAAAGCCCAGAAACAGAGCGAGAACTTGCCCATGCAAGCACCGACCCCCCCGTACCCGCAACACCTACACCTGCAGCTGCATGAATCCCACTCTCTCATTACTTCTCGCCATATAATACACGATGTATAATAATTCGCAGAAATCATAGATTGCCTATGGTGCAACTTTCTGGGGTTCTTGCTGCAATGTGGCTTGAACGTTGGCGATCTTCCATGGAGGGACAATCAAGATAAGAAGTTATGCATATGGTAGCCATCTAACTCACATCCTGCTTCTTTGAGTCCGATTTAGTCTGAATATCCTTGATTTGCTCTTCCACGCGCTTGCTATCACTGGAGTAAGTGGAGCCCGCCAGTCGGCAAGTGCGAACACTGACATTTCACTTCTTATGAATTCGAGACGCGTCCGGACGTTCTGCTTGGCTTCGTCTTGCTCTTGCTTTACCAGGACAGGTCCTATCATCTTGTACACCGTATTTTCGGGGCTCAATTTGTCGAATTCCTGTCAGTCCCTCAGTGAATCATACAGATAGAGATGGAAGGATATTTGCGCACATCCTTCACCAACTCATTCTCAGACAGCTGAGCATCAAGTTTTTGTCGCGCTATAACGACTGATGAGAGGTCGTTTTGTAATTTTTGTAACTCTGTTGACAATTGTTGGATTTTTAGCGGGATCGCCATCGGGGTTGATTAGAGATGTAGCGGGAGTGTGATCTGCCGTGAAGTTATCAGCTGATCGGCACACTCAATTTGTCTTACCGCACCGCATGCATACTCAGTGCCTCACAATGCAGTTACATTCCGACGGCTTCCCGTATGGTATCTACGCTCACACGGATTGGCGTGGATGTATAAAACCAAAGTTGCGCTCCGAATTGTAGTCCAAATTCCTCGACCAAGGAACACTTATACCGTGCAATGCCATCAAGTGTCAAGATTGATTGGTCTAAAATCGACAGACCAGAGGTAAAGCCACATCATTTCCAAAGTCGTCGATCAGTCGTCTATGGAACCAAGGGCATGGTCTCATCCTCCCAGCCCTTAGCAACAGAAGCGGGGCTAGAAATCCTCAAGAAAGGCGGAAATGCCGGTTCGTCGATACTTGCTCTAGTTTGAATAACAGCAAATCAAGTCTTGCTGTACGTTGTTAGCCGACGCCGCGGTCGCAACTTCTGTTGCTCTCAACGTCACTGAACCCACTTGCTGTGGTGTTGGGGGGTGGGTCACTTCGCCGTCTCAATTGAATGCCATTTAAGCTATCATCAGGGACGCATTTTGTCTATTCTATGATGCGAAGACCAAGGTTGTTAAAGCACTAAACGGATCTGGTCGTTCTCCTGCTAAACTGGACATCGCCTATGCACGCTCTCGAGGCTTCACAGATAGGATACCCCTTCTTGATTTGAATGCGGTGACTGTGCCTGGTGGGATAAGAGTTTAGCGCCTGAAGTCTGCCTAGCTTACTAGGCCTCTTACAGGTGCTGCTGCAGCTTGGGTCGATACAGTGGAGCACCTCGGAAGTGGCGCTGTTACAGTAGCAGACGTGTTCGCACCTGCAATTAAATTGGCGGAAGAAGGGTACGCTCATTAACCTCCTCGTGATTCAAAGATTTATTCAGGCGCTCTCGTTACATGCAGTGTTCCTATCTCCGAGTTAACCAGTCTTGCGGTAAGCACTCAACTTAACCTATTGTCGTGGCCGGACTCATCACAGAAACAGTGGCAAGCTAGTGAGGTACCTCCCAATGAGATGTGTGCCCTCGAATCACTCCCTAATTTACGTATTATGCAGGGCGTACTCAAAGGCGCATCCCCCAATGCACACGAAATGCTACTTAACGGGAAGGCACCGCTCCCTGGACAGATAATGCGATATCCTACACTGGCACAGACCTTCAAAGAAATTGTCACCAATGGGAAAGATGGCTTCTACAAAGGGAGAGTCGCACAAGCCATTGTCGACTTGATACAAGGTCAAGGTGGTGTTATGGAGCTCGACGATTTGGCTCGTCACACATCAACCTTTGTTGATCCTATCAAGTATGTTTATGCTGATGAACTGTCTGTTTACGAGGTGAGGCCACCTCACCCCATCACTCTGCGAGCGTTGACAACGAACTTAATCTAGTGTCCACCCAATGGACAAGGTATGAAGAGGGCACCGCATTGTTTACCTACCAGCTAATGCGTCCAAGGTATAACGGCATTACTAGCATTAGGTATCCTGGAGAGCATGCAGGATCAAGGGCTGATACCACCATTGCTTCAGATGGAGCACAACTCAGTCGAGTATCTTCATGTATTACTTGAAGCCCTCAGGTGAGCGATCAGTGCATGGTCAAGGCCAGCTCCTAGCTGACTGAGATGCAGGCTTGCATTTGCAGGTAGGGTTCATTGAACTTGTTGCAACTTTACCATATCACAGTCTGCTTTAGATAGCCAGTGGTATTTGGCGGATCCCGACGTCACCTCCGTCCCCGTCGAACAATTGCTGAGCAAGGTTCGGACTTGAAATTCCTGATTGGCTAATGTGCTCATTATTACTAGGAATACTTGGCATCTCGCGCAAAGTTATTCAATCCAGACAAGGCTAATCAAGTCGCTCATGTATGATTTGTCGTTCATCTGCGCCAGAACAAAGACCTCATGAAGACATTGCAGGGCAATCCAGTCAACTCCTCCGATACCGTCTACTTTACGGGTAAGTTCCTATCAGTGACTAAATGACCTTGATTCAGACAGCGAACATACACAGTAACGGATCAGTGGGGAAATGCGTGCAGCTTTATCCAGAGCAATTACACAGGTCCGTGGCACCTGCATATATTTTCTTATAAAACATTACCAACGGGTACTTCTAGGCTTTGGCTCAGCAGGTTCGTGAAAGGTGCACAACTTATCTCTTCTATCTGATGTTGATGTCTTCATAGCGATTCCTGCCGGATGTGGATTTACTTTGCAAAACCGTGGAAATGGATTCGTTTTGAATGAGAACCATCCAAATGCTCTGAAAGTTGGTCCACACCGTTCAATAATGCCTAGAGGGAGTGCTGACAACGGTTTAGGGTAATAAGCGTCCTTACCATACCATCATTCCGGCCCTCGTCACCAGAGGAGACGATTTGTTCATGACCTATGGCGTCATGGGTGGGTTTATGCAGGTAAGCGGGTACACTCTATTACGTGATCTAAAGCTGGACTGCCTCCCCTCTCTTAAGCCGCAAGGGCATGTGCAAGTACTTCTCAACATGTTGCGTGGATTTACTCCGCAAGCCGCCATAGACGCACCCCGCTTCTGTATCTCGCCTGGTACACCCGATGTGGCCGGAAAGGATACAGGTAATGCAGGTGATGCAAACAGTGAAATATATATCGAAGAAGGAATTCCGCTATCTACAGTCGAGAAGTTAAGAGGTATGTGCTATAATGATGCACGTCCACTGGTGAGGATTGACACAATCACAGCGATGGGTCACGACGCAAGACACATCGGAGGGTTCAAAATGTCAATGTTCGGTCGCGGTCAAATTATCCAAAAAATTCGCGATCAATCTGGCCAAACCGTGTGGGCTGCGGGGTCTGATCCACGGGGTGACGGACACGCAGCTGCGCAAATATGAATTAAGTACTCATAGTGGTATCTATCGCCTTGTAACACGAATCTACAATTTTTGGCTGTACGCTTGCAAGGGTTACATGCGACGCTGTCGTTCGTTTCCAACTGGTAATATTGAAAGTGTTCAGTATTGCGACAAGACTGAACCGCTGTACTTACGAGCTTGTCGTCGCCGATACTCTCGGAGCTCCTTAGTCTTGTCGGAGCCTTCAACTTTTCCCCATCCCGCCAGTGGAAGGACGAGAGCAGTTGCATTGTCATCTCCTCCCAATTCCTGTGAGAAGGAGAGTATGCGATCTGCAGCTATCTTTGGGCTGGGAGTCCCACGGGCAAGATCCACGATCTCATCGTCAGACAATATGGAGGATATTCCATCGGAGACGAGGATCATATAGGCCCATTCAACCCCTGCAGTATGGCTGTGAGCCTATAGTCGCAGGTATTGCAAAGCGCACTGATTACCATTAAGGAGTTTGGTCCTCACTTCAGGCTCTGGAGTGACGCCGAAGCGCTTGAAGCGCAAGTCGCCTAAACTGTGGTTGTGATTAGACACAGGCACTCGTTACAGACTGTGAGATGCAATACCTTCTCGTGTTAGCAAGAACTCCCATCCAACTGGTATTTAATAACTGTATGTGAGAATTGTCAAATTCACTAGTAACTAAGCAACTGACCGACTAATCCCAGGCAGGTGGACGCCACGGCGCCACCGGCATAGAAGACGATCGACGCCAGCACCAAGGTCCTTTCCTTGGCCCGACGGGGAAAGTTTCTAGTGTGCCGAAAAGGAAGTAGAAGGCGAAGCTGATCCTAGCATCTGTTCAGTCATGTTATCCGAGACGGCAAGCTGCCAACTACTCAACAAGCTAGGGGTGGGTTGGCCAAGATAGTCATGCGCACGCTTAAGCATCGCATTGATCGCCTCTTCTCCAACGGAAGAGGCGCCAACACGTTCCCAGCCCGAGTGGCCTGGGACGAGCTCCGCACCCGGCGGGACGGTCTGGCCTATCCCGTTGATTTGGAACTTGTATCGAGCCGAGGACCCAGGGCCACTTGGAGTAGTTTTGCCCGCCAGAGTGACCTCTGTCACATCCGCAAGGCGGAAGCTCCAGGCAGGTCCACATTAGATGATACGGGAGCTGTATAACAACGCGAGAACGTACCTCGTAAAACTTCGACACCAGCATTGGCTTTCTACCGTGCAACTTAGGTTGTCGTATAGAATCCACTCGCCCTCCACCATTGACCCGTTCTTGAGCGTAGCAAGAATCAAAAAAAAGGCGATTCCTCTGCGTCCATCACCCTTGAGTTCTACGCGTCCAGCATCGTTGTGGCTAACATCGACGCCGTCACCCTCCTCGCCCTCGGCATCGGCGTCGGACAGACCGTTGAGAAGCGCGATGGCGGTGGGGGCGACGGCAGTAGGGCGACGACCGTGGAGGCTGGGTCAGTGAACGCTGGTAAAACGATTATAAGATTCAACACTACGAGAGAAGACACGAGCTATGGCGCACTTTGGTAAGAGAGGTTGGCCCAAGACATACCGAGAAGAGTCTTGATCTGTGGGGCGAGTAAATGGTGGGGGCGGGAAGGAGAACAGTGCAGCTACGATTTGAAGAACGAGGCCAACTGGCCATAGATAACAAGTTGTAGAAAAGATACAACAGCACGGAGCGTCTAGCTCGATTTGTTACATATACTTCTTTTCGTCCATGTCGTCCCAGGGCCAGTGAGCCATGATCTCCTCCCGTTCCTCCACCGACTCGGCCCCCGCCAACGCCTCCTCCTTCCTCTCCTTCAAGAACGCCACGGCATGCTCGTAGTCCTCAGCCAGCACCCAGCCCTCCTCCCCAAGGCCGCACATGCCCTGCAAGAACTCGAAGCCCCTGTCCGCTTTACTCAGTTCTTCATTCAGCACCGTTGTCTCGCGTATGTCCTCAGCGTCGAACTCGACGGGACACGGCACGCCTCCCCCCGTGAGATCCTCCCACTTCTTCGTGGCTTGAATTAGCGCAGCCTTCAGCTCGGAAGTCTCGCCCTCCCACGGGCCACTAGCGTGTTGGAAGAGACGGCCGCGGAGCGTGTACAAGGGGTCTGTGAAGGCGGCGTAGTGGAGCTGGTTGCACTCCTCCGTGCTGGCGACATAATGGTAATGGACGAGGCGACGACGGTAGAGGTACTCCTCGCTGGCTCGCTCAGCTCCGTTCAACTCGTCGAGGTTCTCTGGTAGAGAGGGCGGCGTCATAGACTGCGAGACGCCATCATCATGGTTCTGGAGGCGTTGGGGAACGCCGGCGAGGAGAAACATGGGCAGGATAGAGGCGTGTTGCCAGTCAATTAGGCCGACGACTTTGCAGTCGGAGCCAGGCGACCTCGACACGACGATGTTGTTCTGCTGGAGGTCTGGGTGGCGGATGCAGAAACGACTGAGACTGGGGTCCCTAGGGACGAGTGACGACACGACGTCGAGGTACCGCTCCAAGTTCTCGACGTGGTACGACGGCAACTGTTGCTGGTACTTGTAACTGGGCCTCCTCTCACGCCGCAACGGCAGGATCGGGTGTCCGAACTGCTTTAGGTAAGCGAGTTCTTTATGGGCTGCTGCTATGAGAGCTGCTTCGGCGCTTTGATCTATAGTTATCGGTTAGTTTGAGGAACGTAATAATGAAAAGGCAAAAAAAAACAAAAAAAAACCCCCCCCTCCCCCGACGTACACGGTCCTCGCTTCACGTCGAGCTTTGCCCTCCTCCCGTACCACAGCGGCAGCCTTACATCAGGACCGACGCAGAAACGCTTGTCGTCCAGAGGTATGCCCAGCCCCGTGGCGACCTTCTCTAAGTCTTTGGTGAAATATAGGCTCCCACCAGCGGGGAAAGACAGTGACATCATCCGTGACTCAAGTTGAGTGAGTTGGTGGACGACGGAAATGACTTCTTGGTCGTCTAGGCTAGGCCAAACCTCGCTGAGCTTGGAGCCTTGAACGAGCTCCATCATAATATACGCGGTTCCAGCGGCGTTGTCCGAGTCAGGCGAGTACCCGTAAATCTCGGGAGCAGGCAACCCAGAGGAACGCAGGTACTCGATAGTGGCAGCTTCGCTGGCGACGGTGTAGTAGTTTGGGACGGTTATGGGGTACGGAATACGGGCGACCATCTGCCGACCGTCACGTAGAGTGATGATGAAGGTACGATTGAATCCGCCCTCGGCAAGCTTCGACAGGCTGACGACATCAGCAGGACTTTGATGTACGGACTCCGCTGCAAGTCGACGTAGCCCGTCGACATCGAAAGCGAGCCTCCGCTCTTTGTGGCGAAGAGCGTCGTTATAGCTGAACGATAGAGATTACGGGTCAGAGATGTATGCGATAGAACAGAATGTATAAGACTTACACCCAGCGCCCCGACGTGTAGTTGAAGATATCGTTCCGAGAATCCGCCATGGTGGACAAGGCGCGACGTGGCAGCGAAACTGTCGTGGTAGAGACGGTGCTCGGTGAGGAAGAGAATAACGGTCGCAGAGAGGCTGGAACTTTGAGCAGGTTGAAGACGAGACTCGCCCTCCCAAGGCAGAGCATGCCAACTAGGTTGAGGTGAGGTAGCGTTGGGGGAAGAAGGCAAGCAACCAGGTAGCCGGCCGGGCCGCCAAGACCCCAGCCTCGCACAGCACAACCAACTTTCTGTACGTCATAATCTATAATAAGTTACCTGGATCGCATTGGGGCGTACACCAGCCTTGCCTTACAGGTTCGACAGACAAGAAGCCCTTTTCCCGAGATCAGGTTCAAACTCGTCCCTTTGACGCTCAAGCACGCCACAAGCGAGGTGACGATGATGGGGAAGAACAAGACAGAGGGCGTCGACGCTCGCCGCACATCCTCCACTCGTCTCAGCTTCTACTTAACAACTTCCAGGGATAATCAAAACGGAGATCACATTCAAAACGATGTGGAGGCAAGCGAGATACAAGTACAAAATTCGACGTAATCAACAAACGACATTTGCGCGAACGATGCGTGAATGGAGAAGAGCACGACTAGACACCGCTAATCTCCTTGTGGGCATTCTCGAGAGCCTCCTTCACATCGTTCTTTTCTCCGCCCTTAGGGATAAGCACGTCAGCCATGACGGCGTGGGTGCCACCCTCCGCCTTGCCGCGCCAGTTCTTGATTGTGGACGGGATTTTGTCCCCTGCGTTGGCTTGCATTTGATATTTGTGGTACACGACGCCGTCGATCTCCTTCTCCCCGTCGTAGTCGTAACGGACCCCGTGCTTCTCCTGGTCGCCGGACTCCTTAGGCCACGCAGTGTGGCCCCGGAGGACGGTAGGGTTCAGCAGTTTCTTCCACCCATTGCCGTTGAGAGCGGCATCGGTGCGTTGCATCTACGGTGGACGTTAGCCAACATCATCTCGAGAACGATGCGGAACGGGGTGTTCATAGGGCAGGGCATACTTTTAAGCAAAGATAAATGGTAAACGACGCCCTGGATGCATAAGCGTTAGCCAACACTGGCTCGCGATCGATATGGAGCTGTGAGCACGTACGTTGGGATTGAGCAAATCCTTGTGGGATGCGGGTTGTATCTCTCTCCCTTCGAAAGGAGGAGCATTTATACCATTCAGGGCCTAAGCCATACTGTTAGTTCCAGCGAGATGGCGTTCTCCCAGACGTCCGCAGTCAGGCCTGGTGACCTCGAAGCAGGAAGGCCAAGGACGAAAACGAGAGATAGTGGGAAGTTCGGAAGAAGAAACTATTCCAAAAGATCCCATAATGCGCCATATACTAGCAATGAGAAGCGCACGACGAAATAGAATCAGTTGACGACTATAACCACCGAGTCTATTGGCAACTTATCACGAATTCAAAGACGTTCTGTCCAGTCGTGAGCCTGCCAGCGCTTTCCAGAAATAGTCGCCTTGGGAAAAAAAGCAGGGAGGCCACGCTCCACCAGAATCTTCATACTGTGGAAGGTCAGATACTCTGGGCGAAAGATTCGTAACAGCTTCAGTCGCCTAGTGTGTTACCGTCATGTGGCTTATGTGTCTACCGTCCTCAGTTGCGTACCCCCGTTTCAAGCAAGTAGCGCTTACCTTGGGCCTGGTGTGATTGATTGTCTTCTATGGCAGACGCAGCTATGCAACAGATTGACGGGGAGTCGCGCCCAGTTGTTAACAAGTGTTATCAAGCGTTATCAAGTCTGGACAGAAACTCGTGCAGAAGCTCGACTAGAGGGAGTGCTGACAACGATTCAGGGTAATAAGCGTCCTTACCATACCATCATTCCGGTCCTCGTCACCAGAGGAGACGATTTGTTCATGACCTATGGCGTCATGGGTGGGTTTATGCAGGTAAGCGGGTACACTCTATTACGTGATCTAAAGCTGGACTGCCTCCCCTCTCTTAAGCCGCAAGGGCATGTGCAAGTACTTCTCAACATGTTGCGTGGATTTACTCCGCAAGCCGCCATAGACGCACCCCGCTTCTGTATCTCGCCTGGTACACCCGATGTGGCCGGAAAGGATACAGGTAATGCAGGTGATGCAAACAGTGAAATATATATCGAAGAAGGAATTCCGCTATCTACAGTCGAGAAGTTAAGAGGTATGTGCTATAATGATACACGTCCACTGGTGAGGATTGACACAATCACAGCGATGGGTCACGACGCAAGACACATCGGAGGGTTCAAAATGTCAATGTTCGGTCGCGGTCAAATTATCCAAAAAATTCGCGATCAATCTGGCCAAACCGTGTGGGCTGCGGGGTCTGATCCACGGGGTGACGGACACGCAGCTGCGCAAATATGAATTAAGTACTCATAGTGGTATCTATCGCCTTGTAACACGAATCTACAATTTTTGGCTGTACGCTTGCAAGGGTTACATGCGACGCTGTCGTTCGTTTCCAACTGGTAATATTGAAAGTGCTCAGTATTGCGACAAGACTGAACCGCTGTACTTACGAGCTTGTCGTCGCCGATACTCTCGGAGCTCCTTAGTCTTGTCGGAGCCTTCAACTTTTCCCCATCCCGCCAGTGGAAGGACGAGAGCAGTTGCATTGTCATCTCCTCCCAATTCCTGTGAGAAGGAGAGTATGCGATCTGCAGCTATCTTTGGGCTGGGAGCCCCACGGGCAAGATCCACGATCTCATCGTCAGACAATATGGAGGATATTCCATCGGAGACGAGGATCATATAGGCCCATTCAACCCCTGCAGTATGGCTGTGAGCCTATAGTCGCAGGTATTGCAAAGCGCACTGATTACCATTAAGGAGTTTGGTCCTCACTTCAGGCTCTGGAGTGACGCCGAAGCGCTTGAAGCGCAAGTCGCCTAAACTGTGGTTGTGATTAGACACAGGCACTCGTTACAGACTGTGAGATGCAATACCTTCTCGTGTTAGCAAGAACTCCCATCCAACTGGTATTTAATAACTGTATGTGAGAATTGTCAAATTCACCAGTAACTAAGCAACTGACCGAGTTTCGCCAAAAGAATCCGTGATGAGTGAGGCGCCCATCATACGACGAAGGCGAATGGTTTCTATATGCGCCTCTGCGTGATGATTCTCTGTCATAGGAAAGGCTGTTCCCCCATTCGTAGAACAAAGCAGCACGCGTGTGTCCCTGTTGAAGATGCATCAATGTGGTGTGGACATTAGGGATCAGCATACGAACCCGCAGTGAGCAACCGTAAGTGCCAATTTCTCTGAAGCAAAGAAGGGCTTGGCGGGAGCGTCGAGTGAGTGAAGAATAGCGACGGATGCAGTTGCGCCGCAAGTTTCAGAAAAACGGTAAGACGAAATGTGTCGATCGACCTGAGAACCAGTCAACATGATAGCCTCTGCGCAGACACACCAGGTACCTCAAAGAAAGCCTGCGTTGCTCGACCTTCCAATGTCAAGGCGCTTGAGCTATCTGCCACCGCAATCCATGGCTCCAAGGCGCCGCCCGTGAACCGCTTGAAATAGCCCCCGATACCCTTGACCCAAGTGAATAAGTCGGGTATTGCTGCTTTGTCCACTGCTTCGAATAGGCCATGTAATTCTTGGCGTAGAAACTGAGAGACGGCAGATCCACCATGCCTACTTTCAGGTTCAAGGGGGAAATGCATCAGAGGTAAAGTGGATACCCATCGTAGATTCCGAGAAAAAGCACTTGTCGTGCGAATGGGTCCCCGACGTCCTCCGGCCTCCAGTCGATCCCATGTGCTTGCTTGACGCTCACACGCAACTCTTCTGGGTCAAGAGATAGAGTTGCAAATGAATAAAAGTCCTCCTGGTGGCTTGGTATACGTGAACCTGATGGAAGAGTATCATAGGAGGTAGGAGATACCTTCTGTTGCCTCTGGACTTTGCGACACCAATAACGTTGGGTGATGTCAATGGGACACGAATGGCACCACCTAACCCAATATATATAAACTGAAAACTGACGAAGAATGTTTGGGAATATCTGACCTGGAGCGGCGACCCGGACATAGTCGTGGTAGCGACGCGTGATAATGGTACTGAGGGACCTCCGGATGGCGTACGTGGAGATTTGCACTTGTCTAAGAGTCATCAGCGTATGTAGTGAGACCCTCAGAAAGCATCCCTTGAGGGGATGGGGTGTGAAGGATGAGCGAAGAGAGCAAAAGGTATTTGGCAAATCTGTGTAAGGCCAAGGGCTCACGCAGACCATTCCTGCCTCCCGCCTTATCAGTCATTGCACGCGCTCTGGACCTTCTGATCTGCCTGAGAGCACGAACGATATATCTGTTCCGAATCCACTTCAGATGAGGTGGTACACTAGTACTAGCCAACCCGAGGATTGCTACGTTTTGGGACCCAGCACGATACGGTTTAATTCTTTAACTATATAGTAGTTGGCTGGTTGTCCTGGGGCCCTGTCTAAGGCCAAATGTTGTAGTCCTCGGTTTCTTTCCTGAGGCGCTGAAGATGAGTCGCGGAAATCTGACCAACGCAGACTTATTAGGACATGTTTGTGCGGACTGTCCATCGCTTGGTATTCGTCGCCGTCAACAATCATCGCCTCTTTCGAGGCCTTTCGCAAGCTGATGCTCCTCAGTAATGGGCGGTAAGCAATCGACACCCAAGATTACTGATCAAGACCGCGCGATTTTAGAGTCAGTTAGTTCTCATTAATTTCACTCCTCTTGGTCTTGATTAGGTGTCTATCCCCACACATAGGCTCAAGTTACAGCGAGACAAATTGAAGCAGTACCAGAAGAAGGTTGGAACTTCTCGAGCAAATATTCCTAACTTTTCTGAGGATGTCTGGCCAGATTCAAGCTGTGCTTGATCGTGAACATGCTATAGCCAAAGCGCATCTCGCAGCAGGTCAGAAAGACCGGGCTATCATAGCACTACGAAGGCGCAAGTATCAACAGGGGTTACTCTTGAAAACAGACACACAGTTGGAGAGCCTCGAGGGGCTGGTAGGCACTGCATCACCCATCATGATGTACTTAAGACCATGATCTTCATACAGGTTTCCAGTATCGAATTTTCACTGATCGAGATGTCAGTACTGCATGGACTGAAGGAAGGAACGGAGGTGCTTAAGCAGCTCCACAAAGAAATGAGTCTCGAGACTGTGGAGAAGTTGATGGACGAGACACATGAAGCGCAGGAGTATCAACGAGTGCGAGCTGCCTTACTCTCCGTATTCTATGTTACTCAAATCTATTTTCAGGAAATCGGCGAGATGTTAGCAAATGCACTTTCACTAGATGAAGAAGAGGCGGTGCAACTAGAGCTTCGGGAGCTCCAAGACAGTGTGGTAGGCTTGAACTGGGTCATGTTGTTCGATATATCCTTATGCATTCCTTCAGCTCGCCGCGGAAGCCAAACCCCTCGAGCTCCCAGAAGTCCCAACCAAGATACCGGAGACTCCAGTTGCTCTACCAGCACAAGGTATGGAGTGCTTGCAGCTGCCATTGAGAGTCCCTAATATCTTATGTCAACAGAGGCCAAGCAAGAAGCGGAACAACGGATACCATTGCCTGCATAATTGTACGAGATGTCATCTATATCAGTGTGATAGAGTATTACCATCCCTCAAAGTCCCCGAAACCGACTTTGCGTTTTTTCGTTGCTCGTTCGGTTGTATCAGATGTCGTATCTAAGGAACGGGTAAGGGAGGAAGAAAGATATTTCCCAACTCCACCACCGCTGCTTCCACCGCCAAATGCAGATTGTCCAGTGCCTACTTTGACGCCAAACCAGTTGACGTCGTCCTTTTCCTTCTCTTTCGTCAAATCTGGATTCTGAGACTGGTGCTCGGCTTCTGCTCGTTTGGCTAGTTTTTTAGCCAATCGTTTTTTGTAGTCTTCGAACGGATCTTGATAGCTGAGAGACAAGCGTGGTTATTCAGTAAACGAAAGGATATGCTGATGAAAACCGCACATTACGACTTCTGTTATTCTGACCGATTTTGCGGGACGCTCAGTACCGTCTTTTAACGGTAACTTCTCCAACGCATCTAAAACATCCTCCCCACCTACAAGCTTGCCAAAGACGGTATGCTTGTTATCCAGATGAGGGGTAGCCCGGAAGGTTATGTAGAACTGTGAACTATTACAATTGAGCTTTTCAGTCGATCCACGCGTCAAGGTATACACACCCGTTAGTACCTGCTCCCTTGTTTGCCATTGCAACTACGCCACGACTATCATGCTTTGCCGCATTCTTGAGATCATGTTCATCCCTAAATGGGATACCCCAATAGGACTCACCGCCCGCTCCTGTACCCGTTGGGTCCCCAGTTTGAATCTTTCACAAAACAGTAAGTCGATGAAACTGCAACGCGTTTATATGCAGACAAACCATGAAGCCAGGGACTAGTCGATGGAATAAACAATTGTCATATTTGCCTGCTTTGGCAAGCATGAGGAAATTGTAGCATGTTTTAGGCGCCTTAGCGAATATTGGTGAATACATGGCATGATTGACGAGTAGAAAGAAAAAGAACCTTTTCGCAATACAGTTCGAGGTTAAGGGTGGCTCCACCCAGCGACGTCACGATACGGACATATGCACGTCGTTTCCCCACGTCTTTCTCTCGAGCCTTGCCTTTGGGCAAATTTGAGATGTCTTCAAACATGAGCTCTTCCTAAGAAAAACTTTCAGAAAGCAAAAAGGGATTCGTTTGCAATATGTATCTTACCTCATCCCAAAGGAGCTTAGAGCTGGCAGTTTGGGGGTCCACTGATGTAGACGTCAGTGAAGCACCAGGCAAGCCTGATGAGTACGGAGAAATATTCCCTAGGAGCCGAGTTAGTAACGCGTCGCACAGCACTAGGTGTGTCGTACATGGGACTGGTGCCTTTGATTTCGCTGGAGGTTGTGCCGCAGGTTTCGACGAGGAAGGTTTTGCTGCAATCGTCGTAGACTTGGTTTGAGTAGAAACAGATGCGGAGGGAAGGCCATGTGGGTTTTGGAGAGTTATCACGTCTTGCCTAGCAGCAATGAGAATCAAGCTGCGATTAAAAACAGGTGCTTGACTCACTTTTTGAAGGGAACATCTGCGAGTAAGTCTCTCCCACCCTTTATACTATCCGCGAGAAAGACATTCCCAGTGGTAGTGATCGCGACAATATGGGAGTGCTCGTTGAAAGGTTTGAAGGAGATTGGGTCATGGATTTCACCAGAAGCTTCTTTTCGTGAATAGTGTAAGGTGATAAGGTCGGATGGGGTGAGGGGTTCTTTAGTGATGGGATGGGTGTTATTATGCTGCCTAACCAAGGAGGTCTCGTCAAGAGTGAACTACTAACTCGAGTAGGCGCTCACTTTAGCCACGGGATGACGTTGACGAGGTCGAAGACCGTGCCAGTACCGTCCGCATTACGTGCGCAGACTGGATGGGTAAATGGCTGGAACGACAATGCGCAACAATCAAATGGTTGTCTCGCTCCAGTTCCTGGTACTTCCTGTTTGCTATAATAGAATGGTTGATAGACGCATTGGGAAGATAGGAAGAACATACGCTTTGTATCCCACTGAGGATGAATGTGAACCAAATTGGCCAGTGTGCTCAGCGTGTGTGATGTATAGCTTGTTTGAATTTCCGTGTCCCATGGTGAGCCCAGGAGTGAGGAAAGCGTCCAGTCGGTGTCGTGGTATGTTTGGTGGGCACCGAGCTTCGTTGTCCCCGACCGCATTCGACCTCTCCACTCATAATTTAACGCATGCTAGCTCGATGCTCTCGACCGCTGCGTTTAACTGGTCTTATTACAACGCGTACTTCGCGGTATTTCACTAACATCAACCAACCGCGTCTCGCTCCTAATCCTACCTCGGCCGCAGCAGCCAATGACCTCACTCAGAATCCACCTCGTAGTCAGACGCTTTCTGACCCAACCGCAGATGTCTTCCACAGCACTATTATCCGCATCAGACACGCAATTAAAACAAAAAATGCTCAAGCAGCCCTAGTGCATTGGAAATACTTGAAAGACAGCAACTTGCTTCGTCTCCTTGGCCCATCCCACCTCGAGCCCATTTCAAGGCTCATCCTATCCGCCTTTTTGCCCGTTCAAGACCCATCCCGATTTTCGAATACCTTAGAACGAGACTTCGTGGAGGACGTGGCTATTATTGCTGCTGTGGGTCATGCTCCTGAGCTACTTACGGAGACGATGCTGGTGCATATCCGCCGAGGAGAACCGCAGGCGGCGATAGCATTATACAGGAAGCTCCCTAGACCGGTAAAACAGGCGGGAAATGGTATTACCATGTCCAGCCATGACCTCGACTCAATAACATCCACTTCGACCAGTCTTTCCTCTTGCCATCTCTCCGTTCTGCTTGCGGTAATCACTGCACATGCAAAGCTAGGCCCATTCCGAGGCGCCATGGATGACTATCTTGACTTGCCCCTCGTCTTCAGTCCTTCAGTGAACCGGGAATTCCTGTCTAAACTCGACTTCGATCTTGTTTTGCAACAGACAGTCAGGACATGGATTCCACGTTTAGATTCCACCCGACTTGTCTCTCGACCGCCTGTGCTTTCCAGGCACGTCGCCTATCTATCACAGGTCCAGCATTCGGAGCGTTTGGAAAGGTTATACCGGAATATCCTGGAAGGAATTACTTGTGACGATGCTTATATTGCCGCGGATCCAACCCAGAAAACAGAAACGAAGACGATCTCGATGACAGAAATAAGCTGGACGGCGTTTGTCGTGGGCTTCCTCAAATGTCGCCGACGGGACTTGGCCGCGAAAGTGTGGGATGACATGGGATCCTTTGGGGTACAACCTGGTGTATCGGCGTGGACCGCCCTCTTGGACGCCTACAATAGCTTAGGTGCAGTAGAAGATGCGCTATCTGCTTGGAACATGATGCAAAGTCAAGAAATTGAACCAGACGGCCTGACCCACCGTGCCCTCCTTTCTATCCTGTTCAATGCCCGCAGGCCAGATGATGCGATGGAGATATTCCGCTCATTTCAGAAAAAAGCACAAGGAACATGCGAAGCAACACACGTCCTTTCGATCTACAATACTGTCCTTCATGGTCTTCTCTTCTCTGATCGTTACGAAATTGCCACCGATCTCCTGGAAGCCATGCACAGCGGGTCGCCGAAGCCAGACCTTGTCAGCTATAACACCTTCTTGGCGTACTACGGCCGAAGGTCAAACCTCAAAATGATGGCATCTACCCTTGAAAAAATGGTGTCGGTGGGCATACAAGGAGACGTTTTCAGTTTTTCCACAATTCTCTCAGCTTTAATAAAGGCTGGCAGGGAGGACGCGCCCGAAATGGTGCTGCGACTTATGCGGAAGCAAGGAGTCCAGCCCAATGTAGCGATTTTTAGCGCTATCGTCGACCAGCAAATGCGAGAAAGGAGTGAAGACGGCCTCAGGGCGGCCCTAAGGATGCTGGTTGAGATGGAAAGGGATCCCAACCATAAGCCAAATGAGGTAACTTATACCTCCATACTGGCTGGACTATACCAGGGAAACTGGCTCGATGTTGAGCAGAAGGAAAAGTGGAGAAGAGTCATTACAGAACGAATGAGAGCAGCCAACGTCAAATTCAATTTGCCTGCATATCATATTCTACTGAAAGCATGTTTGGATTATCCTCATCCCAGTGGTATTCAAAATGCCCTCGCATATTACCGCGAGATGCGGGAACGGCAAATCTTATTCACGCAGACAACATGGTATATCCTATTGGCGGGGTTGCTTCAAAACGATCAATGGAGCAGGGCGAATGAGGTGGTTAGTGATATGTACAGATCTGGAGTGCGACCCAATAGACAGGTGTCACAGTTAGTGAGTAGAATTAAAAAACGCCCAGCGCAAAGTTAAGGTAGCGAACCTTAGTGAAGAGTGTCGTACCATAGAGGCGAGGCAATGACCAAGGGATTTGTGACTATGACCGGCCAAGGAAAAAGGCTTTGCTTAGACCATATTGCAGGTAGCGTTGATAGGCTAGAATGTTCGCGTTGGTATCTTGACCGACTGAAGGGCTGCAGGACATGCCATGAACGTACCCCAGTGACTCCACTTCCGGCCCATGAATTTACCAAGAAGCGGGAGAAGGACGAATGATGCCAGTTGCTGAAGCTGCTGAAGACTTTCCTCCCACTCTTCGTCCTCCGAAGAGTATGAAAGTTCAGAGATGGTATCAACGCTGTACTCGGAGACTGGCATTGATGGGCTGAAGAGGGGAAGAGGCCAGTGGCGACGGGCAGGGGTGAGGAGGAAATACGAACGTGATCGGCCACTGGCAGCCAATTTGGCCAAGACAAACATACCCCGCACCTGCCGAGCTCCACAAACCTCCCTCGTGTATTCCGGGTTGCCAATCATCAATTGCAAAGCAACTCGTCGTCGTCGTTCTCTGTTTTACTCTCCCATCTTCCTATCCTTTGCAGAGCATTCATTTTATGTGTCATGTCCCGAGGCTCATCCCCGGTAACCGTACACCGGTCTGCGACCCGGCGGCTAACGGGTCAATCACTCCTCTATGCGATATCGGTATTCGCCAGTCTTGGGGTATTCCTTGTATGTCATCCCACTCCACCGAGTCAACTTTAATTAACCAACCTGCCTCGTCAGTTTGGCTATGATCAAGGGTATGGACTATGTCTCTACCCATGAGGTTCAGGCCTCACGCAACTATGGGCTAAAGGAACGCATTACAGGGTCATGAGTGGGATCATCACCGGTCCATACTTCCGCAAGTATTTCAACTTCCCCGGACCTTTAGAGGTCGGAACGATGGTTGCCGTTCTGGAAATCGGCGCATTCAGTGCGTAGCACGCAATCATCGCGATAGGAGAGATTGACAAACCTTGGCCATAGTCACTTCTGTCGCCGCCGGCCGGGTTGGAGACAGCATGGGTCGTAAAGGGACAATAACACTTGGAGCAATAATCTTTACTCTAGGTGGTATAGTCCAAACGTTCACCTCTGGGTTTTGGTCCATGATCTTGGGCCGCATCATAAGCGGCTTTGGGGTTGGACTCCTATCGTGAGTCTCGCTTCTCCGATTTTGAGGTCATTCCTTATTGGAGCTCGTCAGAACCATCGTGCCTATTTATCAGAGTGAAATCTCTCCACCAGAGCATGTATGTTTATGGTCTTGTATTGTTTCATGTCTCCCTGATCGGGGCAAATGCAGCGTGGTGCCCTGGCCTGCATGGAGTTCACGGGTAACATCGTTGGATACGCTTCCTCAGTAGTACGTGTGCTTCAGCGCCCTGTTCGTCAAAGTGTCTGACATACATCAAGTGGACAGATTATTTCTGTTCTTTTCTAGAGTCAGATCTTGCGTGGAGAATTCCTTTGTTCATCCAGTGTATTATTGGGGTCATACTTGCTGCCGGTTCATTGCTGCTCCCTGAGAGTCCACGGTAAGGGATCTGACCTTATAGACTACTAGTATTAATAGCAACTAGGTGGCTAATCGATACGAATCAGAACGAGTCTGGCAAACAAGTCATTGCCGACCTGCACGGTAGCGATCCAAACGATCCGATAGCGTTGGCGGAATATGAAGAGATTAGAGAGAAAGTTCGCGAAGAGGTGCGCCACAATTCATCCTCCTGCTTCGCTTTCATACTCAAAATCTGTAGCGAGAATCGGGAGAAGAACGAACATATAGCATGATGTGGCGAAAATACAAACGGCGGGTGCTCCTGGCAATGTCATCACAAGCATTCGCCCAGCTGGTACGTTTACGCCGCGTGTCTGTCTTCATCTGACTTGATGATTCGGCAGAATGGAATCAACGGTATGGATACTCTCAAAATCCTTGCTCCGTGGTATTAATTCTCGGCTCAAAGTCATTTCGTACTATGCTCGTAAGCACAGTCACCTCTGTAGCTCAGATAAAGGTATTTATCACACTTCCCACTAGCTCGTGTCTTCGAAGGTTCGCGCGGAATGATTCTCCCGCATGATGCCCAGCACTGAGTCATTTTGCAGAGGCCGGCTGGATTGGGCGCGACGCCATTTTAATGACAGGTATCAACGCTATAATATACGTTCTGAGTACCCTTCCGCCGTAAGGCCCCTTGACAAGACTTGGTACAGATGACTGAAAAGGGTACTACTTCACAGGTGGTACCTCGTTGACAAATGGGGGAGAAGAACGATTCTCTTAACAGGTGCCGTCATCGTGAGTGGACATCCCAGTTGGAGTAGCAGAAATGGGGTGCTCATCTTATTACGTTGTGGTGGACCTTGATCAGATGGGTCTTGCGTTAGGTGCAACTGGGTGGTGGATGTCCGTGGACCTGCCACAGACGCCCAATGCAGTAGTAATTTGTGTGATAATTTTTAACGCCGCCTTTGGTTACAGGTCAGCCAGCAAACCATCATCCTTCCTTTAGAGAATTTCAGGTCTGACACGTCGCTCCATAGTTGGGGTCCTGTCCCATGGCTCTATCCCCCGGAGGTTTGTGCCCCTCTTGTCAGTCAAATTGATTTGGAAGTTGACACCCCATTATGGTGGTGCCTCTGGCCCCAATTTCTTTGACAGATTATGCCCCTATCCATCCGTGCAAAAGGGGTCTCACTGTCAACAGCTACCAACTGGGCATTTAACTTCCTCGTCGGAGAAGTAACGCCATATTTGCAAGACTTGATTGAATGGCGACTTTATCCGTTGCATGGATTCTTCTGCGCGTGCAGCTTTGTACTAGGTATGTGCTGTCAATCATGCCATATGTGACGGAAAGCAACGGTAATTAACGTTATCACGTCATGGCCGGCACTCTTGGTTGCTCGGGACATTTGCCATCGAATTGTGATTGCTCTTGGCAGTTTACTTCTGTGAGTGTGCTCCGCTTCTCACCGTCAGGCCTATCTGATTATGTGTGACAAGTATACCCTGAAACCATGGGCGTTCCCTTAGAAGAGATGGATGTGGTGTTTGGAGAGGGTATGTATCTCGTTGAAATCCATGCAGTATGGTAGTGAATCATGTCAACAGATGAGCGGGAAACAGTGCTAGAAAACGAAGAGGACGACGAAGAGGACATGCAAAGTGCAAATGGAGATGCGCCTAGCATGGGGCCCTCACGCGGCAGTTGGTTGAATATTTTCTCCTTCCGTCATTTGCTGGGACAGTCTGCTTCATACGAGCCCCTACTTTCTAGAAACGAAGCATCGCGTCCACGCAGGAACTCAGGCCCCCGTCGTTAGCGCGTTAGCCTAGATTAATTGCTAGATACTGGTGGAACTAATGCTCACTGTGACATAATTTGACTTTCAAAAATTGCTTTTCGTTACTATCATGTGACATGTTATTCTTTCTTTCACCACATTCTGGACGATCACTCGTCATTCGTGGGTCAAACGCAAAATGGGTGTCTGCTCGACATCTGAGCAGCGCAGCAGAAGGACGTGCTCACGTCCTTCATACTCATACTCCTGACAGTGCGTTTCAACGACCACTTTCTTTCGAAGATCTTGGCTTGCACCCACCAATTGTGGCTGCTCTACACTCAGCCTTTCCTCATATTAAGGAGCCAACAAACGCACAGGCGAAGTTTATTCCAGCGATCCTCGGCAGTAAGGATGTACTACTTAAAGACGTGACGGGCTCTGGAAAGTAAGCTGACGGTTGCATATTTCCCCTGGTATCAATATAATGGTCTTTCAGTATATCTTACGCCTTTGAATAGATCATTTGGGTTGGTGCTCGCCCTTCTCAACAAACCCCGTATACGAACGAAAACGAAGTCGCATATTACGTCGCTTGTACTGGTTCCCCATCGAGAACTTGCACATCAAGTATTCTACTGGATCCAACGACTCCATGCCGCTGCACCGGAAAACTCCACTCCTCCCCTGGAACATATTGCCCAAATACTGGTGCGAGAGGCGCACACCCATTTGACAGATGGACTGGCCAAGCTAAGGAAAGTTCCACCTCATATATTGATTGCAACACCCAAGGCCATTTTGGACATATGGCAGGAATCACCTGCAGTTTTGCAACTGTCCAACCTCTCGAGCGTAGTGGTGGATGAGGTCGACTACCTGGTCGAAACAGCACCTAGAAAAAACCCGGAAAAATCCTTCATTGGGTCGTATATCAAGGCTTCGAAAAAAATTAGAGCCCATCCGGGAGATACACGGGCAATTCTAGACATGATATATGGAGATAGGAAAAGAGAGAACGAGAGACGCAGAGATGAACCGGGCGCTATTCAACAGTCTCGGAAAAGTGGACATTTACCAGGAGTAGGTGGCCCGCAACTAGTGATGGCGAGTGCAACGCTGAGAAGGCATCTATCAAATTACTTGTTCGAAGAGAGCGGCTGGTTAAACAGGGATTCACTCGTCAAGGTGAGTGGGTCGGATGCTGCACAGCAGATGACACAGGCGGATGGCCATGTCACAGTCAGTGGGCTTGGGGGAAAGGATGTCAGGCATTCCGTCTTAGTGGTTTCTGAAGGGGGTATCAGGAATATTGAAGGTGCAGTTCATGAGCCAGAGCAAGGTGGCGAGAACGAGGGAGTGGTTACCCCAGAAGGCGTGTTCGCAGGGGGCAATTCCGGTGAATCACCGGTCGAGACCGATCAGGGCTTTGTTGAGAGTGAGACTTTTAATTCACCCTGATGAACGCTGATCGAAAATTTTGCGTCAGGGTATGCCAACACGCCGTCACCGTTTGACCCTAACGCGGTGGAAGCAATTGCAACGGCATTTGCATTGGATGTGCCCCATGTGGCATTGCTCGTGTTAGACGGGTCGGCGCCAGTGCAGAGAGCGGTCTATGAGCTTCGGGATATGGGGGTGAACGCACAGAGTTTAGATGGCAAGACGGTGTGGCATGGAAATGAGAAAGATCCCGTGCTTGTTGTCTGTACGGCAACTACGATACGCGGGATGGATGTGCCATGGGTGGGACACGTGTTCATTATGGGAGTGCTTGGTGGACGCGGTGTGAACGGGCGGACAGTAGACTGTTACGTGCACGTTGCTGGACGCGTTGGTCGACTAGGGAATGAAGGAGGACGGGTTATCAGCGTCGTGTCAAGTGCAGAGGAAGCAAGGACGGTGGAGACGATACTGAGTGATAGATTAGGTGTGACTGCGAGTCGGTATCAATACTTTGATTAGAAATTAGTATATAGATTAATATATTAGCTAATTCAAAATATAATGGTCACAACGGACAACTACCTCGAGCTCCAATCCACATGCACACCTAGTTTACAGATAACTCCACTATTTCCAGTCCTTCATTATTCTTGCTCCCACCATCCCGGTCCCTATGCGTTTCCCTCGTCTCGTTCCTTCCTCATTTTCCCTCCTTTGCCTACTGCTTCTGGTCATCAACGTACGCGCTCAACAGGATGGCTCGTCATCATCTCAACCACAGCCCCCATCGTCCCAGTCGCCAACCTCGTCACCCTCCATCTCGCTTTCCCTAACTACTTCCCGTGCCACCATCACCACCACCACTCGCTCAGGCGGCCAATTGACAACGATTACTACCGCAACACCGACCATCTTCAATGTTACTCGCACTATTACCCCCACCGCCTCGTCAACCTCAGCCGCAGAGTCCGAAACCTCATCGCCAACCCCCGAGCCAATAGTTCTGGTGCGTGCCTCTCTCCTCCATCACCGCTCTAAGTCCTCACCCCATCTGCTGCCACGTTAGGATACCAGGGTAGATCCCGCCTTTGGCGTCCTTGGTGCCCTTCTCATTCTGACAGGGCTACCTTCGGCGTTCTGGGGCCATAAGAATAGATGGCAAGTCGATTATCCTGTTCCTACCACTCCACTCTCGGCTAAATCATGTGTGCTCGTCTAATACATCATTAGGACCTCGTTCTTCCTTATTGGATTCTATACACTCTCTTTAACATGCTTCGTTCTCATAATCAAGTTTGGCGTGCTCCCATCCATAAACCCACCAAGCAAGACGCTAAGAGGCACGTTTGTCCTGTCTTGTGGTGTGGCCGGCGTGGCTGGGGGTGCAATTGCCATATTTTTCTGGAAAGCCACGCGATATTTCATCGGTGCCTGGGGTGGGTTTGCTCTCGCTCTCTGGCTCCAGTGTTTCCGGGATGGCGGGGTCATTAGGCCGATTGGTTACCGCTGGATTTTGTACATTGGTATGGAATAACCATTCCCCCATCTGATGCAAACTTGGCTAATTCAATTTAAGGTTGCGGTGTCGTTGGGTTCGTCCTATGCACAATACCCAAGGTGGGTATCATCTTTTTGCTTCCGCCGGTGTCGTCACGGCCTGCTTCTGATTTGCTTCCGTCATCCGAACATACTCACCCATTGTCTCTTAGATTCATTACCACATCTTGCTTATCTCCACGGCATTTGTCGGTGCTTCAGCTTTTATGCTTGGTGTTGACTGCTACACCACAGCCGGCCTTAAGGAGGTAAATCAGCTTCCTTCCATAGCAAATTTCTTTACGTAACCTATTTTTCTAGTTCTACGTTTGGAATATCGGATTTCGTCCTCTCTTCCCGAAATTCGCCAACAATGGGATCCAATTCCCTGTCACCCAGACAATGCAAATTGAGCTAGGTCTTGCTGGCGCAGTTGCCTTGATGGGCATTGCCATGCAGCTGCGCATCCTCCGTGTCTTGCAGAGAAAGCTCAAAGAGATCACCGAGGAGCAAAAGAAGCGTGATGAAGAAGCCGAGCATGAAGCAACTGACAGGTTTGCGCGTTTGACGCGCGAGCGAGAGGAATGGGAAAAAGATCACCCAACCTTAGGAAAGCAAGGTAGAAAAGCAAATGGCTTTTCCAACACTCCACTCATGAAGGAGCCACATGATTCACCTCCAAGCCCGGCATCTGGCGAACACCACTCGTCGACATTTACTCTCGTAAACGATGGTCGACCACGCGGGAAATCGAATGTAACTGATTTTCAGGCTGCACCTCCACCTGCTGAAGAACTCGACCGAGCGGCACGGAAGAAAAATCTAATAGCTCTCCCTGCACTAGACTTGGGGCTAGGGATTCAAGAGGATGTTCCAAGTAGTTTCATAGCCAAAGATCATGAGTCTTTATCTGCAACTGCCATGGCAACTAAAGGCTCGACAGTTTCTGCAGTGGAGGAGTTGAAGCGCAAGGAGGAGCTCATGGCTGAAATTCGGACAATACGGAGATCAATTGAAGCCCTGAAATCGGAAACTCCTGCACCTTCCTCATCGGCAGAATCTCGTCGACCATCGCTCACCTCGAGACGGACATTAAGTATGGATGCGTCTGCTCTTCTCCCGGTTGCTTCGCATTTGAGGCCCCCACGTGAAGTGGACCCTCGAGCCAGGGTGCAGTCGATGGAATCGGGTGGTCTGGTGCGTGCCTCGTCAGTTGGCGAATCTATCGTTCGGCCTATCAGTGCTCCACTGCGCCCTGAGGATTGGGACACCTATGTCCAAGATAGAAAGCTTCTCCAACCACCTGCCGGTGTCACGGCTCCTATTCCCACAACACCACTGTCCACCACTATCAGGGCTCCCATCCCACAAGCTGTCACAGATGCCTTACAGAACCGTAAACGACGAGAAAGTGCTCTGGCGTATGGTGATACGGGGACCGACTCCTCAGAGGATGTTCCGCTTGCCAAAATCGCCCGTCAATCCCATCAACAGCACAACCAGAGTCATTCGAACTCGTCGAACGTCCCAGTGACTATACTTCCTCCCCGTAAACCAGAACCCCGTTCTCCTTCACCTCAGCGGCCAACTGGGAGTCGCACGCGGACGTTTGAAGAGCTGAATGAGCGCCATAGGGAGAAGTTGCGAGGATTGCAAGCCCCGTTAACCCAGGCAGAGAAACAGACTGCGGATTTGGAGGCGGCCAAGCAACGCTGGGAGAAAGCCAAAGCTTATGAGAGGGAAGCTGTAACGAAACGACAGGCAGAGAAGGCAGCTCAACTTGAGAAAAGAAGGAAGACGGAGGAGGTCCAGGAACGGCCTGGACGACGATCACATACCCTTGGCGATGTGCGACAGAGCCGACATTCACAACCCTTGAGTGGCGACAAACTGGGTAACCCAACGGGGATGTCTTCTCGGCGAATGTCGACGATGAAAGTAGAGGACTGGCAGCGACGGTACCAGCAGGAAGGTACAAAACGGGAATCACAGTCGAGGCCCGACGGTATCCCATTCCCAGATAACAGCAGAACCCGCGGGAGTGGTGTTCGGCGAAACAGGGATTCTCCTAATTAATTGATTTATGTATGCACGACGAGGACCATTAGCATGGACAATTAGCTCATGCCTTGCATGCATGCCATGCCTGGGATCTTTATGTTGACGAATTTTTGGACATTTGGCACCTATGGACCACGTATAGGTAGAATCGTAATGATATCCTATCACATATATGTCGTGTGTGAGAAAATGATGTATTCTGCACCATTATTAATGTTAGTATTGACTGGTAGGAGTGATCGTATTTACTGAGGAACCGTGATCAATGCAGGAAAAAAAATCAAGGGACCTTTTAATAGCCAGATAGCATCCCTGGAGCGGTGAATTAAGATATTTGCAACCCAACGCTCTCGGTGAGGTGTGGGAGAAAGTTGGCTTGAGGATGGCAAACAAGGGCAAAGTGAGGGAGATGCCGAAGGGAGTGAGGCGTTGTCGGGTCGTGGGGATTTAAAGGAGCCAAGTCTCTCACGAACCACCCAACGTTTTTTCCCACTTGTTCTCGTGAGACCTGTGCTCTCACGCCTATAATGTCTATAACGCAGGACCCCTTCTTTCTGGACCACCACCTCCAGATGACCTCTGTTGCCTCAGAGAGTCATCCACAAGTTCATTCAAATCATCCGTCGCGTTCTGCAACCCCTGCCCAACCAAATGTAATTCAACCTGTAAAACCGTCTCTTACTTTCTCTTGTTGTGACACATTGTAATTCAATATCGGACACGCTTTAGGTTTCTAATAAGCACCATTCACCACAACCTCCTACCTCAACCAATACACCCCCCTCAGCACCTTCTTCCCATCCGTCTCCAACCATCCCCAATCCAGATCCAAATGCATCTCTTCAGTCCATACTCGCTGCATCCAAGAAGGATACTGCTGTCAATGGTCAACTACCACCTTGGAATGCTTCTACGCCAATTTTGCACCACGAGAATGGCGCCTTGATCATACATCAGGTGAGCAACGCGTCATTCCAATTATTGTAACCCGCAGTCGGATTCACGACCTGTTCCTTCACTTCTTTCACACCTCGACACGTACCACTTGTCCAGACCTCCTCCAGCAAGCGAAAGCTGGACGAGTCAGATGCCGAAGACCCTCATATCAAGATTCGTCGCATCGTTCGCGATCATGTCTCACATGATCCTTCTCGTGTTATGCCAATGACAACCGTGATTTGTCTTCATGCTGCGGTTGCGCAAAAGTCCTATGGCAGCGAAAAGCGCTTTTTATGTCCACCGCCCGTCGTACATATCGAGGGGCCCGTTTGGCACATGCGCTCACAGCAACTGTCAATGGCAGTAGTCTCTGAGACGGGTGAACGCTCTTTTGAACAGAAAGCGCCACTGGACAATAACATGACTGCCAGCTTCAAGTTCCTTCACGTTACTGGAACCGCAAAAGCGAAGAGCTTCCAATTGTCTCTCGACATTGCGGAGCCTCCACTTCCATCATTGACACCTGAAGGTGGTGACCCACCCCCAGGTCGTGTCTGGGCCGCCTTTGATTCCGCTCCTGTCACCATTATTTCCAAGCCCTCGAAGAAGACGGCTAAGACGCGGAACATTTCTTCGTGTATCCTTGCAGGAGGCCCAGTTTCTTTGTTCAACCGCATCAATTCGCAAACTGTGCGCACAAAGTACATGACGATTGATCACGCCCAGTTGTGCGCGAGTAATGTTGCTTGGTCCGCGTTCAATGTCAATGTTGTCCGTCGCCCCACAGAGGCGCCCCCTGTTGGTACGTGTCATGTGATGGGATGCCTGGTGCATAATTTTCTCACCCTTATCAGCTGGTCCGCAGCCTGTCACGTACGGTTCTGAGATCGTGCTCTCTGACACGCATTCTGGAATATCGACAGCACCACTGATCATTCGCAAGGTTGACAAGGGTAGGGTCTCTCCGGAAGATGGGGGCCCTGTAAGCCAAATGCAGAAAATTGCACTCCAACGTGTCAACCCCGATGGGTCACGTCACTATCTATCTGCTGCTGGACCGATTGCGGGTACTCCTGGTGTGGTTGCACCCCCAGCGCCAGGGATGTCCTCTCAAGCTGGAACGCACCCGCTGATGTTCCAATCTCCTCGTGTAAGAGAAGAAGTAAAAGATGGTGTTCATGTAATCATAGACGAAGTTGACGATTATCTATGCTGGACTATAGTGGGCATCTGTGAGTGACTATTTTGTTGCAATGCGAGTATATATATTTTGCTGATTATTTCTGATTGGATGCGACAGCTAAATTCCAATACACGTTCTTTGACGCTTTCGGACAAAACAACAATATACCCGAAGTACCTATCACGCCCTTCCCCACCCTCTTCACGACTCCTGTTTATCGCCCAGCCAATAACACTGTGGAGTTAACTGTATCGAATTTCTTCTACGATGACCCAAGGACGAGAGTGCAGACTCCACTCGACGTATATCTTGGGAATTTGGGCCCACTTCGTCACCGAGTGTACCAAGCAACACCGCCTGGCCCATTGACCAACATAGCTCCCTTTGGCCCTCCTATGGATGGAAGCGTTCCTCAAGACCCACTAGCTGGACCGGGAGCACCCACCGCGGGCCCGCCGCGGTACATGCCTTCTGGGCCGTTGCATACCATCGTCATCGTCGAAATGCCACCACTAGCAGAGGTGATCAAGGCTTTAGAAGAAGATGCGTTACCGCCCAATGGTGAGGATCACGTTTCTCCCGGAGATGGAGCAGTTCCGCGTCCACCGCCATTTGCGGGGAGAAGCCTCCCGTTGCTATTTATCCGGGCATCAGATGGTGTGGGTTATCATTCTGGACGTACGATTGCATGCGAGAACGTGTTTCATTCGATGGACCTTGGGTCGCTGACTAACGGGGCCTCGAGTGCACCCGGTGGTAGCATTGACACGGGCTGGTTTGCTGCAGCAGCGCAACAAGCGGCGGCAGCAGACGGGGGTACACATGGATGGACCTTGCGTGTGATGTAACGGTAGCAAATGGTAAGGGTGGATATACTCATGGTTAATAATGGGATAGTATGTGTACATAGTGATTGTCCTGGTTATTGCTTAGGATCTGTGTCTCCTTTTTGCTTTTTTTCATTTTCTTGTTCACGACGTGTGTTTTCCTTCACTGTATCCACTGTTGTCAAATGTGCTCTGAAAATGAACTCTTTACGTAAATGTTGGTGCACGTGTGCGTGCAGGATATGACGCAGACTGCAGCGACTTTTGCGATCGATAAGCGCTTAGCCTTGCTCCGTGCTTGCATATAAAAGCTCCCAGACAAAGCTGGTCCCACCCACGCCATGTTCCCTACTGATGGTATCAGATCCCAGCTTGAGTGGAACTCTTCCCTCAATGTCGCCACTGCCCCCGTCCCGACAGAGAGGACAAAGTTCTTTCGCAAGGCATGTCTTGTCCTCTATACATTAGTCGCTCGCCAATTGACCCGACCTCTTAGACCTCCATCATTGCAACTATTGGTTTGTAGTTTGCGCGCATATACCTTCCTACACTCACAGTAAATAGGTCCCAAGGTCAATACTGTCGAGAAGCTAGGTGAACTCGTTCGCGCTGGTGTCAACATTGGTTCGTGGTCTACCCATCACGTCACTCAACTAGGCTAATTGTCTAGCCGTACAGTCCGCATGAACTTCTCTCATGGTTCATACGAATACCATCAAAGTGTTATTGATAACACGAGAAAGATGTGTGCCTGTACGTGTCCCCATTCGTTCATTGAGCATATCTCCCTCATAATTTCCCAGTGGAACCAAACGGTCGACCTGTCGCAATCGCTCTGGACACTGTACGCCTATAACTTATCTATCAACTTCGTTATTTTATTTTCCTATAGAAGGGCCCTGAAATTCGCACGGGATTGACTCGGGAGGGCTTGGATGTACGTGCATTAATATCCTGGCCGTTATTAACTTATCACCGAAATCAAATTAACCCTACTATACCGACAGTACAAAGTGCCCGCTGGCCATGAGTTCGTCATCACCGTAGACCCCAAGTACGCGGAACTATGTGATGACAAAATCATGTTTGTTGACTACGTACGTCCCATTCCCTGTTTGCTTATACTCGCCATGCTGAATATTTCCATCATGTAGGCAAACTTGGCAAAAGTAACAGCTCCCGGAAAATTAATATATGTCGACGATGGTTCGTTTCCGATCCTGTCAAGGCACAGAGCGGGTCCACTGACTTTGTGGGCTTTAAACCAGGCATCTTATCCCTCCTCGTCCTTTCTATCGATGGATCCAACGTCCATGTTCGTACGCTGAATGGCGGCGCAATCGCGTCACGAAAGGGTGTTAATCTTCCCAAGACTGAAGTTGACCTTCCCGCTCTTTCGGAAAAGGACAAAAAAGACCTTGAATTTGGTGTCAAAAATGGTGTAGATATGGTATTCGCCTCCTTTATCCGTCGCGGACAGGATGTCAAGGATATTCGAACCGTCCTCGGTCCTGATGGCGCAAGTATCAAGATTATTGTCAAGATCGAGAATGAGCAAGGAGTGGCTAATTTTGATGAGATTTTGAGGGAGGCAGATGGTGTTATGGTTGCTCGTGGTGATCTTGGTATCGAGATCCCGGCCAGCCAGGTCTTTTTGGCACAAAAGATGATGATTTCCAAGTGTAACATCACGGGCAAGCCGGTTATCGTTGCTACTCAAATGTTGGAGGTGAGTCGTCTTGATATACGCGTCTAGGTGATTTGACCCATTACTTGCCATTACCCTAGTCCATGACGGTGATTTTCTTTACTTCTGGGCTATATCTTTCATTCACATCGGTATTTGTGTAGTATAACCCCAGACCCACCCGTGCGGAGGTAAGCGACGTCGCCAACGCCGTCTTGGATGGTGCAGATTGTGTGATGTTATCTGGAGAGACTGCAAAGGGATCGTACCCTGTCCAATCCGGTGCGTCTGCTTAAGATTTTAATTGTGACTCTCCTGACAACGTTGTAGTCCTCATGATGGCTGAGACATGCTTGTTAGCGGAGAGCGCTATCTGTTATCCCCCCTTGCACGATGAAATCCGTGCTATCCAGCCTCGACCAACACAAACCGTGGAAACAGTTGCTATTGCAGCTGTCGCCGCCGCATCTGAGCAAGGCGCCAGCGCCATTATCGTGCTATCAACAAGTGGAAACACTGCACGCCTCATTTCCAAGTATCGTCCTGCAGTTCCAATTATCACTGGTACTATAAAATTTACTGTAAATTGCACGCCAACTGACGTCACGGTCAGTTACCCGCAACGAACAAACTGCGCGACAAATCCACTTGCACCGTTCATGTTACCCATTCTGGTACCCTGAACCACGAGGCATCGCCGAATCTCAATGGCAGCGGGATGTCTGTCATTTCTGGTTTCGTTATCATATGTCTTTGCTGACAAGTGTCTCGATAGGTTGATAACCGTATCCGGTTTGGGCTGCGCAATGCATTAGCAATCAACCTCATTACTCCAGGCTCCACCATCATTGCAGTGCAAGGCTGGAAGGGTGGGCTCGGGCACACCAACACCCTGCGAATCTTATCGGTGCCAACTGATTCTGCAGATCTCGAGATGCAGCCATTGGGCTCGGAATAAGGACGAGTTCGATTATCGAAGATAGGCTTGTACGACTGAGTGCATTATCGTAAATTAAATCGACGGAGACTGTACGCTCTTGGCTGTGTAGCGGTAGAATGAAATTCAAATGGGTGTGAAAATGCGCATGTGATTTTTACCAGGCACCGCGATCATCCTGTGCTGGACGTTAACCGTACAGCCAAGCTGACTGTCATTTCCTTCTTCTCTAATGGTTCTCAGCTTGTTTTCTCCGCAATCACGACGTCCTCATGGTCTTCGCAGGGGTCGCCTTTCGACCAGTCTCCCAAGTTACTCATCAGCAGTTCAGGAGAAGCTCTCAAAACAACCCTACCTATGGCCATGGTTCATAATAATATCACTTCCTGTACCCGGGCTACGGAGTCGCCGATTTTTCCTACCCATATTGAACTTTCGACGGTTGTTCCATGTCACCATCGCTCGATTCGGTCGCACATTAGGCCTTTTCCTTCTACTGTTCGCATCTTTCGTCCTGCTTTGCACCACTTTCTCCCTCACCGGACACCTCGGTATTCATGAAAAGAAGTGGACAGCCCCCTTCACTGGGGACCCGCCTACACTAGTTTTCATGCGTGAAGATTTGCAACGAATATGGCAGTGGGAAGTCGCTAGTGGTCATTATCCCAGTCGCAAGGGGGGTAAGTAACATCCGTTCTCTCGCTTTGGCTGTCACCTTTGCCCGAGACAGGTGCTGACAAGTAACTGACAAACCTCCAGTTCCAGTACAACTCGGCCTAGAAACACCACCAAGTAATCCGGCTCTTCCTCCAAAACCCCAGGATGCAGTTGTTCCTTCATTTGATGGTCGACCTGCTTCATCAACTCGTGGCGTTGGCGCAAAACGCTTATACTTGGATATACAAGCTCACCCCCCTAACGTGGCTTACCCGCCCCGGCCAGTTCCCGGGAGCGTAGCGGACTTGGATATTGTTATGGAGCATTGTGACTTCTCCAAGAGGAAGGTATGTAGTTAACAAGACCAGTGCGCATATATGATCTAATTATACGGCGTCCCCACATGTGCTATGTGCTTATTTGGATCATCTAGCTCGTCCGAGATTGCTTGGAGTTGTTGCGTATGGGGGCAGGTCTAGATAACGGAAAACGTGTGCGAAGAGGAGATATGGTGAAATGGCGGTACATATACATGGAACAACCGAATGGCACAACGCCTACTCGAATTGCCGTTGATGTCTCCAGCCATGCGAAGCACAACAGAGGTTTCGACGAAGAAGTCGCGGCCAAGTATGGTTTTACAAAGAGACGAAATGCAGAATGGGAGATACCTCCTGTTGCTCTACCACCCCCGCGGCAGCATCAGCCATATTCCACCCTCGAAACGCAATGTGATCCTGACGCTCCACGATTATTTCATATGTTCTGGACTGGTCCTTTCACAGACAAGCCGTACCTCGCTCTTCTATCTTTCCTCTTTACCCAGAACACTGGTCTCAACCTCGATGAGCACCCAGCCAATGGCCCTTGCCGCCCCAAGTTTTGGCTCTGGATAAACCCTGGACCCGCAACATCCGTTCCAAATTCATCAGCGACGCAGGATATGTTACAAGAACTTGGGTCCAACCCTTGGGCTTCACCGTTCCTTCATCCCCGATTCCGCGATGTCATTCAATTCAAAGTATGGAACACCACCGAACAACTTGATAGCATCCCGGAGCTTAAGAATGAATGGCGTTATCAAGCCAGTTTGTACCGTCCAGGCGGCCAAGTCATTAATGTACCTGCGCACAAGCAACAGTCTATAATCCGCGGGAATTCTACGGCCAAGGATGGTTCTTCTGATAAAAAAGACGACGACATTCTTAACCTCAGGGGATCCAAGTCCTCAGCGTCATATGACCGAATGTCGGTGGTCCTGTCCGACTTGGCCCGCTTTGTCCTCTGCCATCGATTTGGTGGAATCTATCTTGATGCGGATACTATTTTCCTCCGCGACTGGGAAGAGCTATGGGGATGGAAGGGAGCTTTTGCCTATCGATGGTCACGGATGCAAAAGTATAATACGGCCGTTCTACACCTGAATAAGGGCTCGGCGCTTGGAACGTTTCTATTCCGTACGGCGCTGAAGAATGGCCTTGACTTCCACCCAATGACAATCACCAAGTATACCAGGGAGGCGTACATGGATAATCTGCTGCTGCGCCTTCCTGATGCCCTGTTCGACTCTGCCTGGTTGAACACGGAGTACTATCAGCGTGATCGACCACCACAGCCTTATTTCAGAGAGTGCGTTTCTTGGCAAGCTTTCTACTTCTGCCGACTGACATCTCAAACAGATTCACTGAATTCTTCGACACTCCGGCAATTGCAAGCGCAGCACCACAGGTATTAGGTTTCGAGGGTTTCTTCCGTGGCGCATATTCATATCACTTCCACAACTCCTGGTAAGACAACTTGAAATTTCTAGTCAGACAGCTTGTCTCACTTAGTTTTATTATTTTCTTTCAGGTGGAAACCCTTTGATCCCGCTCGCAATTGGCCTGATCTGGGTCCCAAATTTCTCAACAATGAAATAATAGCGCGTGCGCGTGCCAGCGCTCAAGTCCCTCTCAACCAGTCCCTAAATGCGATACCTGATGAAGATGACGACAAACAAGACCTAGATTGGGCGACCGTTCTTAAACGAACATTCGAAGCGTACATACGCGGTGAACAGCCCAATATGTACGGTGAATGGCTCAAGTGGTAGAAATCACTCGGCTGCACATACCCTCCACCCCCACATATTGCATGGCTACTTGCTCGTCAACGATGATTCACTCTCTTCTAATACTTCAGAGTACACGTAATTCCCGTATACGAACAGCCTTTATGATACACGAAGGGACTCCTTAGGATGAACAGCTCCTCTCGGATACGTGCCAGGGACACTTCACCTTACCACGACTTTCGAACCTGGTTTCACTCTTTCCCATATAACTTCTCCAGCAATGTTTCTGTGGCATATCTTTATAAATAATGTCCCGTAATAGGCCACATACGACCATGCTCCACCTACATACAGCCTGTTGGAGGGACAGCTAGTAACATAGGGATCTTGCCTTACACTATTCTCTATTTTTCGATAGACTAATATGCATATTTGGCCATCTACTGGTTCTTGAGTTGAACTTGGTTGACTACAGCTTTCAAAGTTGCAATAACTTCCTCGGGGCTCTGGGCGTTGAAAATTGCGGTACCTGCCACAATTACATTGCTGCCTGTAATCCCAAGGTTATGAAATGCATGCATCACATCAAATAGCGATACACTAACCTGCCTTTGCACAGGTCTCAATGGTTTTGAGACTAACGCCACCATCTACTTCGATATCTTTGTCCGGGAATCGCGCTCGCAACTGTTCAACCTTGGGAACGCAACGTTCTAGGAATTTCTGGCCTCCGCGACCTAGAAGGTTGCTAAAAATGAGCGGAAGTAACGAGCATCCATGTGACATGTATACCTGGGTACACCGTCATCACTAGAAGCATATCCGCTTTGGCACCAACTTCATCCGTGATTGCCGTAGAAAGCGTGTCTGGTGATATGGCAACGCCTGCCTTCATACCACGTTTATGGATGGCGTCGATGATGGACAAAGGGTTATCTGCAAACGAGAGGAGAGGTTCATCCTGATACAATTGCCATACATGAGGTGATGCTGACTGGCTGCCTCGATGTGGAAACAGTAAAGCGCTCCTCCCGCGTCTGCGATGTCATCGACCCACTATTAACAATATTGGAATCACATTTGGACAATCATAGAGGCGTCGATACCTTCTCTGGTTGAGCCACCATCATATGGCAGTCCATAACTATGCCAGGGACTCCTTTAGACACGCAAGACAAGACTGGTGCTCCTGTATGTGACCATCAGTCTACTAATGAATACCGTGTGTCCCTGAGGTAGAAGCACTTGCCCATGGTGATATTGGGTACAAAATGGCTTCGATAATATGGTAGGATCAAGATCGGGATCGATCATAGAGGAACGTAGTCTCACCCATCCATTATGTCTGTTGAAAGTGATGCCGATAAGCGTCAGCACGATTGTATTTCGAGGGCTACGCACCCATATGGAGCCATTCGGCACCGCCCTTTATCATGCGCTTACATTCCGCAGTAAGCTGTCCAAAGTCGGATGCAAGGACGGAAGGAGAGATAATGACTCTGGGCATAGCTTTCCGTAGTATGGAAGAACAGGAGGATTACTCGAGATATGCATGGAGCACATTACGCTGGTGGATGAGATGTGTCATGTGATGACGGTATACACAGCCGCCTAGTCACCAAGCCGAGGTCTTGGCTTCCGTCGAAGTGCTTAAATACCCAAGGAAATGAAGTGAGAGATAGTATACTCCAAGTCCCGCTTCAATCTCTTTTTTTATATTTGAAAGCCAACTGCCAATTTCGTTCACCGGAAATGCACGCCAAAAGCATCATCATCTTCCTATTCCTCACAATCGTGTCTGTATTTGCATTACCTAACCAACCAGCTAAACGTCAAAGTGAGTGACGAGGAACTTGGTAAATGACTTTATGGAGCACTGATTTGTGTGGCCACGTACAGTTGGTGATACCATGGACGACTTTACCAGTGCAGGTAAGCAGAAAACTTATTCGTATGCATACCGAGCACTCATAATATTACATTTAGCGGGTGACGTGATTAATAACGCGACAGGCATCATCGGTTCTGGATTCGACGATGCTACATCTTTCGTGGCTTCAGTTGCGAGTGAGGCTACAGACGGGGCTGCTGGCATCTTTACTAGCGTTACCTGTAAGATCCTCATCTCTCAAGTAATGCAAACGTTCTCAATTTCTTGAACAGCTGCCGGTGGCGAGGCATTCACAGTTGTTACCAGTGCTGGTGGTGCTGGCTTCACCCTGGCTACTGGGGGAGCGGGAGTTTTGACTTCCGCATTCGGCTCCGTCTACACGGTGGCGACCGCTGCAGTCGCAAATGCAACGGACTCTCCTAGTTCTGCGACGATTCTCGAGCTTCCAGTATCACTAGCAGCAGGGCTTCTAAGCGTGTTTGCAAGCATGCTATTCGGTGCTTTCCTGGTAGTCTAAGCCAGTTTTTCGCCACTTTCCTTGACTTGAATGGACTCTTCAAAAGCGGCTGTACATACATCGCGTAATTTATGTCTCCTACCGCAGTTGGTATGATGTTACCTAATCAATACGATTCTTTATCCTTCATCCGTGTGGTTTCGGTTAGGTGCAATTGGTCCAGATCCAGAATCTAGAATAGATACGTTCTACAGGTTGTCGGACAGTGTATCTACTCTTCCATGTTCTTGTTAACCTAGATTGCCAGGTAAATTAGGCGCTAGGGTGGGATATGATATGAAACTCACCTCGGGATTGAAGAACAGCGAGTTCGCGCCCCAAGGATAAGGTTTGCCTCTCCTGTTCATGTAGTCGTATGCGGGAATCTCAGGGAGGTGACCACCGTTCTCTGCCTTGACATGTTCAAGATGGGCTGAATGCTCGGATTCGGCGTTGTAAACCCATGCAACGCAAGTGAGGACTGGATGTGACGATTGTATAGCGTGAACAGTATGAAAGCATGGCAAAACGCACCAGCGGGAGCACAGAAGTAGTAGCTTTGATAATTGCGTTGATTTGGTTGTCAATGGAAATTCAGCATAAACTCATACCTGATCTTTCTCCAGAGATTAGTAGTTTCTGAGGAGAGAAATTCAGCGGGGCAACGCTATCCAGCACGTTTTAAACTCACCAGCTGCGTGTTGGCGGAGGGATTCTTGCTCAGCCGCGTAGGAGGAGGTGCCGGGGTTGGCGGTAGAAAACTGCCTGAAACGCGGGGTGTTTCGGGATACAGTGCGAAGGGAGGAGCGTGCAAGGAACGACATTTTTGCAAAGGGTCTCAACTTTGAGAGAATGCAAGGAATATATCGGGTCTCCTCCTGGTGCTATTTGTTCATGTTTGGATCTCAAGGCGAATCAATCTCGATCGACCTGGACGCGTCACCTCCAAAGCACCTCCTCATTATCTCGCATGGTTGTCCGTTCTCAGTCCTCAGCTGCTGGCATCCTTGCCCTGCTTCAAGAACCTGACGTTGTATTCAAGCAGCATGCGCTGAGCGCTCTCAATCCACTTGTTCCTCAATTCTGGGCTGAGATATCAGAGCATATCCCATACATGTGCGGTCCTTATGCCACTATCTCCTGGAGACCTTATTCATTTAATTTAATTTAACAGAGAGTCAATTTATGAGGATGATGGCCTGCCCAAGGAGACTCGCGATGCTGCGGCACTGTTAGCTAGCAAGGTCTACTACTTTCTAAGTGAATACGATGAAGCACTTTCCTTCGCGTTAGGCGCTGGCACTGGATTCGACAATGAAACTCGTGTCCTTGGCTCTGAGGAATACGTAGAGACAGTCGTCTGTAAGTCAGCATCTACTCACCGTGATACCTACAGTAATGTGTATATTCGTATAGCCAAGGCTATCGACAGGTATATTCAACAACGAAACGAAGGAACGACCGACAATGCAAAATCCATTGATCCCCGTCTCCAAAATATTATAGAGAGGATATTCGCACGCTGTTTGGCCGAAGGGGAGTACAAGCAGGTAGGCCGTTAACTTGATTTATAAACTATACTCATAGCTTTCCCAGGCGATTGGCATTGCTCTCGAGTCTCGTCGTCTTGACCTTATAGAGCAAATTCACAAGGAAACACAGGATGTCAACTTGCTCTCGTACACTATGGATGCTGTCCTTGACACGGGCTTCTCCTTGTCGTATCGCGATCAAGTCCTGAATTTCATTTACCCCCTATTTCCCAAACCCACCTCTGGAGATACCAATAATGTCGTCCACTCACTCACGCGGCTTCTCGTAACTTTGAGCAATGTATCATTGACTGTCTCACTTCTTGCGTCCCTGGTACCAAGAGAGACATTGCTCTCATATCAATTTGCCTTCGATTTGGTGGAAGGCGGGTCGCAGGACTTTTTGGAAAGTGTCCGCAATGAGCTCCCTGCTGGCGACGAGGTGAGTAGGTTTATCCATACTGAATCGATCTCATTATTCCTATAGCAAACGAAAGAGACCTTTGACAAGCTGCGAAGCATCTTGACCGGCCAAGAATCTGTCAAATTATATCTGGAGTTCCTCAAACGAAATAACAAAGTCGATCTGCTAATTCTCAAGAATACCAAGGTACGACCGATTCTTTCAAGCATAGGGGTTACTCAACTGATGGAATCGTGCAGGATGTGCTTGAGCCGAGGTCCTCTATCTATCACACTGCATTAACACTGCAGAACGCTTTCATGTATTCTGGAACGACTTCCGACGTCTTCCTTCGTGAAAATCTGGAATGGCTCGGTATGGCTTCAAACTGGTCCAAATTTTCCGCCACCGCTGGCCTTGGTGTTATACACAAAGGCTATTTCGAGCAGGGCAAAACAATCCTAGGGCCTTATCTTCCTACTGGTGGGGGTGAAAGCAATGTTGCCGGAGCAGCCTATTCGGAAGGTGGTGCATTGTATGCCTTGGGCTTGATCAACGCTGGCTGTGGTAGTGGCATCGTTGGATATCTAAGGGATACATTAAAATCTGTGCAGGGTGAAGTCGTCCAACATGGAGCGGCATTGGGCCTCGGGGTTGCCGGAATGGGATCCAAAAGTTTAGAAATATTTGAGGACCTTAAAACCATCCTTTTCCAGGATTCAGCTGTAGCTGGGGAAGCCTCTGGCTATGCTATGGGTCTAATCATGCTGGGGACTGCCGCTGCCGAACCCGTCAGAGAAATGTTGCAGTATGCCCATGATACGCAACACGAAAAAATCATTCGAGGTCTTGCAATTGGTGTTGCATTCATCTACTATGGACGGCAAGAAGAAGCAGACGCGACTGTGAAGACCCTGCTCGAGGAAAAGGTTCGTACTCCGAATTCAGAGAACCAGCTATGCTGACATATAAGTAGGACCCTATATTGCGTTATGGCGGTGTTTACACTCTCGCCTTGGCCTACGCAGGAACATCGAACAACAACGCTGTCCGCCAACTACTGCACATTGCCGTCTCCGACACCTCTGACGATGTGCGTCGTGCAGCGGTCACGTCTTTGGCTTTCCTCCTCTTCAAGAACCCTAGACAAGTCCCTCGAATAGTTCAATTACTTAGCGAGAGCTATAATCCACACGTTCGCTGTGGTGCTACTCTTGCGCTTGGCATTGCATGCGCAGGGACTGGTCTTCAGGTTTGTGTGCACCAATTTTGGACCTGTAGCCGCTAATGACTGCAAATACCTTGCCAGGATGCAGTAGATATTTTGGAACCCATGACAAAGGATAGCGTGGATTTCGTCAGGCAGGGCGCGTTCATTGCCCTGGGAATGGTGCTTGTTCAACAATCCGAAGCGTCTTCCCCTTCCCTGTCTTCCGTTCGATCCCTTTATACCAAGGTTGTTTCAGACAAGCATGAGGATCCAATGGCGAGATTTGGTGCAGCCCTGGGACAAGGTCTCATCGATGCTGGTGGTCGCAATGTGACCATCAGTCTGCAAAGTCGCGCTGGCAGCAAAAACACCAGCGCTATCGTAGGAATGGTGCTTTTCTGTCAATTTTGGTACTGGTACCCCTTAGCACATTGCGCTTGCCTTGCCTTTGAACCCACCGGTATCATTGGCCTCAATGCGGATTTAAATGTGAGCAAACTGACAGTAGCCAGTTGTCACATAACTTAACCTGCCTACAGGTGCCTAAATTTGATGTTGTCTCTAATGCTCGGCCAAGCCTCTTTGCCTATCCAGCTTCGGTGAAACCCCCTAAGAAGGAGACCGTTGCTCGAGTTGCAACTGCTGTGCTCTCGACCACAGCTAAGGTCAGAGCAAGGGAGAAGAAGAAGGCAGGGGATGCTATGGATACTGTGAGTGCGCTTGAAAGGTTGTCCGCAGACATTGCTCCTGACCGAAATATGTACAGGATGAGAAGCCCGAAGCTCGAAAGGAAGGGGATGGAGATGTTGAGATGAAGATTGATGTACAAAAGGAGGGTGAACCATCGACCCCCAAACCAGCGGGCCCAGTGGGCGAGCAGCCGAAGCGGTCCGCTAGAAAGGCAGAGCCATCTTCGGAGATCCTCCCTAACTTTTCTCGAGTCACCCCCGCCCAACTCGTACACATCACCTTCCCATTGACCTGTCGATACAAACCCGTCCGAGCTGTATCAACTAAATCGTCTGTCAAAGCCAACAAAAACTCGACCTCAAGGTCGATCGGTTCCGTCGTTGGGCTCCCCTCAGAGACCTATGCAGGCGGTGGTGGCATTCTAATTCTCCGCGATCTCAAACCGGACGAGCCTGCAGAGTTCATTGAATTAACCCCGCCTCCACCACCCGCGCCTGCAGCTCCACCTGCAGCGGTAGTGCAACCAGTGCAACCAGTTAGAATACAACCTTTGGGTCCGCATATCGCTCTTGATCCCAACGCGCCGGAAGCTGATCCGCCACAACCCTTCGAGGTCAGTACGTTTTGCGACTTAAATGTTCCCTGCACTCATGGGATTCCATGAACAGTATCCTTTCGACAGTGATGCTTAAAGGGAAATGAATTGCGAAAGCTTTCACCGTTGTTTGTACACCTTTCATAATCAGCATGTTCTTTTAATGTGTATTGTGCCATCGTACATAAACCGATTTTCCGGGCTTTTCTTGAGACCGTCGGTTACCGGACAGCGCCCCGTGCTTAACTCATCTTCTCATCTTCTTTCACATTGCATGGCAACTGCGCTGAGTTCCTCGAGCCCAGATCTACCTCGAATCGTGGTGTTGGATGACTACCAGAATGTCGCGCTGAAGAGTGCGGACTGGTCTGTTCTGGCTGGCCGTGCTACGATCGATGTGTTGAATGAAACCATATCCGATGAGGATATACTGTCACAGAAATTGGCACCATATCAGATCATTTGCTGTATGCGAGAGCGTACCAAGTTCCCTGCTACATTATTGGACCGTCTTCCGAATTTGAGGCACGTCGGTCGTACTGTGCAAAGATGCGTACCTCACCCAGAATAACAGACTCTTAACCACTACAGGGCCGAGAAATGCCTCCATAGATGTCACACATGCTAATAGCAAGGGAATCATCGTCTCAGGCACCGGAATAGGAGCGAATGCTACAGTAGAACACATCTGGGCATTGATTTTAGCAATGACCAGACAAATCGTTGAAGAGCACAACAATATTCGTAATTCAAAGGCTCAGTGGCAAAGCGTCGTTCCATTCGGCTTATCTGGTAAAACGTTGGGGCTTATTGGACTTGGGAAATTAGGAACGAAAACAGCGGAGGTAGGTTGAGAACTGATACACTGAAAACTCAGAATTAAAATCATTGCCAATGTCTACTTTACAGATTGCTCGATTATTTGGGATGAATGTGATTGCTTGGTCGCCGCACATGACACCTGAACGTGCAGCCGAGGGAGGCGCAGAATTCGTTCCAAGGAAGGAAGAATTGCTCAAGAGGAGTGATATAGTATCTCTCCACATGGTGCTGTCGCCGACTACAAGAGGTCTCGTAACAGCACAAGATCTAGCCTTGATGAAGTCAACTGCCTACCTGATCAACACCTCGAGGGGGCCACTCATTGACGAGGGTGCGTTAGTCCAGACGCTGAAGGAAGGGGGAATCGCAGGAGCGGGATTGGATGTATACGACACGGAACCTCTACCACTAGATCACCCTTTGAGGACTCTGTCCAACGTGACACTCAGTCCACACAACGGATATGTGGACGATACAACTTATGGGGTGAGTCGCATTGATCCATCACCCACACGAGACGCTGATACCCAATAAAAGATATTTTTCGGTCAAACTGTGGAAAATATCACAGCTTTTTTGGATGGGAAGCCCATTAGAATACTAGCGCAGTTTGAGAGTTGGACGCATCTACAATTCAAGGAGTAATTGACAACTAAATGAGTTTGGACTGCCCACTGTAGTTTGTTTCGATCAACGTGCTGATGTATTCACCTTCCTTACCCTTAAGACAGTGGTTCCTATTCAACGAGTTCGCTCAACTTTCCTGCAGAATGCCACGCCGATTGCCGCCCTTGACAGTCTGTGTGCCAATCTCCAGATACCGATAGGTTGCCAGCGGTAACTCGTGACCTTAGCATTATTGTTCATGATGCAAATTAAGATATCCTCTGGCCTTGGAGCGGAAGACACACTCCTTGCTATTTGGAGCCATGCCACACGTAAAATGAGAAACAATGGCTAGGATGATAGGTAAAAAAAATCAATAGTAGAGAGCGGTAAGAAGCAAGGAATGCACCACTCAAGGAGTTAAACAGCCGCATGGGAGCGGAATAGACTTAGAATAACCAGCGGCGCTATCCATGGAAGTTTGAGAATGCATTACAGGTCGTTGGTACGGCCGGCCGCGGTACGGACTACGGTGGAAAGCTGTGATTAACGTGATGTGACGATGACTTAGATAAGATTCCTAGGATTGCTTTGCCGTCACGCGACGACGGTCACACCAGGTGTTTGGCGTCCTTAAGGATCAAAGCCTCATCCTCATCCTCACTGATCCGTTACTGTTCCACAACTGCCTGCCTCCCCACTCAATCATGGATAGCGCTGAAAATCGTACAATGAAGGCTCGCAGAGATGGTTGGTCCTTACTTACTGCCTCTTGACTTTGTTTAATATTTTGTCTTACAGCCTACAAGAGCAAAGGTTTGCTCAAACAGGACGACCTTAGGCGTCGTCGAGAAGAGCAACAAGTTGAAATTAGAAGACAAAAGAGAGAGGAGAATATTTCAAAGAGGCGCAACTTCCTTCCTGCAGCTGGAGCCGAGTCAGATGAAGAGGTTGGCGGTGCCACCTGGGATGCTCCTGTGAGCGAGCCGATCTCGCGCATATCCAATGCCTTTTCGCTTATTTCTTGTTCTTAGTTGGCCGATGAGATGATCTCCGGCGTTTTTTCTGATGATCCAGACCGCCAGTTGGACGCGACGACAAAATTCCGTAAATTGCTCTCGAAAGAAAAAAACCCACCAATTGAACGCGTAATTGAGTGCGGTGTCGTGCCTCGCTTCGTTGAATTCTTGAGAAAGGGTCACTCCATGCTGCAGGTGCGCCTCCCTGACGCGCTTCAGAGTGGCCATGTATCTCAATCTCTTATCAGTTCGAGGCTGCTTGGGCACTAACAAACATCGCGTCCGGAACTGCAGAGCACACTCAAGTAGTCATCAGTGCGGGAGCTGTGCCTGAGTTTATCAATTTATTGTCTTCACCAGTTTTGGATGTTCGGGAGCAAGCTGTTTGGGCCCTTGGCAACATCGCTGGTGATAGCCCCCAATGCCGCGACTATGTCCTGCAGCAAGGGGCATTACGTCCCTTATTGACCCTTTTAAGCGAAAACCACAAGCTTAGCATGCTTAGAAATGCCACATGGACACTGAGCAACTTCTGTCGCGGAAAATCACCTCAACCTGATTGGGAGCTAGTGAGTCATATCTTACCGGGTCTGTTCGTCCAATTGATAGCGTTATGGCAGATTTCCCCCGCGCTGACCGTCTTGACCAAGTTGATCTACTCTCTCGATGACGAAATTCTCATTGATGCTTGCTGGGCTATCTCATACTTGTCCGACGGTTCCAATGATAAGATTCAGGCTGTTATCGAGTCCGGAGTGTGTAGGCGACTTGTTGACTTGTTGATGCACCCCTCGACTGCCGTTCAAACCCCAGCACTCCGTTCTGTCGGAAACATTGTTACTGGCGACGACTTGCAAACTCAAGTCGTCATTGCTTCCGGTGCACTCCCTGCATTGCTGTCGCTATTATCTTCCCCGAAGGACGGCATTAGGAAGGAGGCGTGCTGGACCATTTCCAACATCACTGCTGGTTCCCCTCCGCAGATCCAGGCCGTTGTTGATGCCAATATCATCCCACCGTTGATCAACATCCTCCAGAACGCAGATTTCAAGACCCGTAAGGAGGCATGCTGGGCGATTTCCAACGCCACCTCTGGAGGTTTGCAGCAGCCTTCTCAGATTCGTTACCTCGTCTCTCAGGGTTGCATTAAACCCCTCTGCGATCTGCTCACGATGATGGATAACAAAATCATACAGGTAGCATTGGATGGTTTAGACAATATTCTCAAGGTCGGAGAGATGGATAAATTGGCTGCTGGTCCCGGCGCCGTCAACCAATATGCTCTTTATGTTGAAGAGGCTGGTGGCATGATCACTATCCACAACCTTCAACAACATGACAATCTCGAAATCTATAAGAAGGCCTTTAACATCATGGACAAGTACTTCCCAGACGAGGAAGAGGAAGGCGCGGGCATCGAAACTGCCAATGTCGATTCAAGTGGTGCTTTTGCAGTAAGTCCTTTTTGTTGGTAAACCACTTGGATGTATTTTGATTTTTTATAGTTCCATTCGGATGTCAATGCGCCTCGGGGAGGTTTCAACTTTGGGCAGTAGATCACTTGGTTATTCCGAATATTTTACTTGCTCCTTCTCGGTTTTTTTTCGTACCTTGTGCTTCTTATTGTCACCACATCTCTTTCCATGACCCTCTTGTACTCGACGCTCTACTATCATGACCTCTGTACTCTGCCTGCATATAAAAAGCGAGTAGGGGCAGGTTAATACAATACCTACATGTACTCTGGATAACGTACGTAGCGACCAAATGGCGAGTGTAGTTTCTTGCTCCATAAATAATAAGCGTGTTCAACACTATCCCAATTTGGTCAACCTTAACTTCAGATCACGACAGTCACTTATCCAGTGATGGCCTCCCAGATTCTTCCCCTCGGTATGTCTGCACAATCATTTATCAAACCTCGTCGAATGGAATTAATGGTCTTAAGACAGAACTTATTGATCGGTGTATTGGCTCAAGGATATGGGTTGTTATGAAAAATGACCGCGAGTTCACAGGAACTCTTTGTGGCTTCGATGATTTCGTGAGTGCGTGGCAGGATGATTTTATCCCAGCGATGGAGCTCTTATACCCGTCCTAGATATGGTTTTGGAAGATGTGACCGAGTAGTCGGTGATATTTGCCTCCGTCTGCAGGATTGCTGATTTTTAAAATCCATTGCTCCAGCGAGACCACACCACAAGGGATCAAGAAGTCTCAACTAGCTCAAACCTTGCTGAATGGGAACAACATAGTCATGGTACGCATACGGTGCTGATGTTCAGTAATTCCCAAATCTTACATCGATGACAGCTTATTCCAGGGAGCGATGGCCCCGAGGCGTAGTATGGCCTCGGTGCGACGGAGGTGGTGATGCTGGGTCACTATGCATCATAACTCAACATCGAGAGTTACCAGCCAACGATCTGAAAGGTTCAGTCAACTTGACTCGTACAACACGACTGTCATTAATGATTCAGATACCTAGTACTAGCTCATCTAGCTACCGTTGTGAAAAAAAAGGACCCACAATGAAGGAATCCAATCATCGTACCCTAAAATTCAAACTTGATTGATCATATCCCCTGATTAAAAAGGCCAGCAGGAGCTGTTCCTCCACCTAGATGCAATCACTGCCGTTTTCCGACGAATTGTGGTCGTCTTTTGCCAGTTGGCTTACACACATATCACACCCATCCAAGGTTGGAACAGGACACAGAAAGCCCTTCTCGTCAGTTGTCCAAGTAAAGTCACACATGGTCTCATTGAGCCTCTAAAATCGTGCTGATGGGTCCATGCTCTAATATGAGATCAACACGAGGCCAACAAATACCTTTTTCCAATATATTGGTCTAGAGATTGTCACAAATATTGGATGCGCATATGGCGACGTGCTCGTATTTCAATTCTGCTAGTATGCCATGGTATCCTGCAGCTGACAGCGAGGGAGCCGCCATTGCTTAAGGTTCTTATACATCAGCTACCCGCGTCGACGAGGCAATTTGAGTGGGTCGGTGATGTCCACAAGTTCACTAAAGCTTGCAATGCCAGTGAGGGAAGCGTGTTGAGATCTCCTCCGGCTATTGCTTACGTCATCCATTTCTGGCTTACGTACATCAACTGCGAAAATGTTGCACCCGCCTCACAGGCAAACAGTCAAAAGCGAAGATGCCCATTCGTCTACGGTTTGCCCTTCATGGCACACGCCACAACAAAATCTTCCATCTTGTAGCGATTGACAGGCGTTCAAGGCGCGATGGAAAACCAGCAGAACTATTGGGCATTTACAATCCCCATTTGAAGCCGGACCAGGACCAAAAAACAATCGAGTGGAGTGTAGACAGAATTCGGTATTGGCTTCATGTAGGGGCCACACCCAGTAGATCTGTGGCGAAGTTCTTGGAGTTGGTGAGTGCGTCGCTTAGCTTTGTAACATCCAATTGCTCAGTGAAATTCACTAGGGCGGCATCTATACCCCACAAACGTGTACAACATCATCCCCGACCTCCCAGTCGCCACCTTCATAAGGTCGTTAGCGACGGAAGTCTCTATTGTTTTCAACAAGTGGTCGGGGCCTTCATTACACGTACAGCCCCATAGATACAATACCTCAATTACGCATTAGGCTGAGGTTGCGACTTTACAGAAGAAATTAATATATCGACGATATCCTGGTGTCCTGCTACTTCTGCAATTTCATGTGGCAGTAGACCATCTTGATCCTGCAGCATTGCATGAACATTAAATTATGAAGAATAAGAAATACATGGAGAAAGCTAACCTTCAGGCCGGGATCCGCTCCCCTTTCGAGAAGTAAATGTACGACCTCTAAATGACCTCTGTCGGCTGCAAGGTGCAGAGGCGTATATTCCTAACATAGTTCTTCGATAGTGCATGCACTGGGTAGAGACAGGACTCACAAATTCATCTCGACCATTAATATCCGTCGTGAGCTGATCCAGATGAGTCCTTAATCCTTCCAAATCTCCAGTGATGGCCAGTCCATGTATAGTTCCGTCATTGTCGTCTGGTGGGTGTCCCACTTTGCTCACGCTAACACCCAAGCCACTAATACCTCCCTTCCAGACGTTTTCGGTACTGCGAACGCCCGCGTCATCACCCTCATTCTTTCTAAGCCCATCTTCACTAGAACAATCATCCTGTGTCTTGATTGTGTCAACCTCCTCCGACCACCCTAATCGTTTGGCGATGTCGATGTAGCGTGATTGCGCTGCATCCTTGGTGGGGTACTTTTTCCCTATAGAGTTCCAGGCATCCCATTTTGCCCGACCAGTCATGTCAAAGATTGACGGTCGTGAGGTATTTGGGGCCGGAGACACTGTGACATATTTGAATAGTCCATACAACTAGCAGGCAAAAGGTATATTCGCGAATGAGCACAAATCTATGTAAGCGTGAGAGTAGCAACCTCAAGTTTGGTTGAAGCAGGCGTTTGTGCAAGGGATGAGGATATAGATAAATACGACGCGGCGCTCTGGAAGGCGGGAAGAGGCTCGTCTAGCATTGCTGCATTAAAGGAGGGTTGAAGGAGGTGGTGTATTACATAATCTATCCTAAACCAAACCTGCTGCTTGCATTGCCTGCAAAATCCATTAGGAAACCGAGAGGCGCAAAAACGACGGTATGCTCACCTTGAGCATCTCTATGCCAAGCTTTGCGGGGCTGTCTGTCACGATCACCCCGGCTTGTTCCAAAGCTTTCACTTTGTCGCCAGCCGCTCCTGTTCCAAGCCGTTAATCTTCGAGTCGCAGTAGCACACACATGACATCAACTCACCTTTGCCACCAGATATAATGGCACCGGCATGACCCATACGACGACCTGGGGGAGCGGTACGACCTGCAATGAAGCCAACGACAGGTTTGGGATTAGGCGAGGTCTTGTTATATTTCTCTAAATAGGCTGCAGCTTCCTCTTCCATCGTACCACCAATTTCACCAATGATAACGATCCCTGGACATTGGTCAAATCTCTGGGGGGAAAAAAGCGTTAACATGAGCCGCACCCTCTGTATTAGGATCTTCTAAGAAAACCTTGACGACATCGACGTGCTGTGTTCCTGGGAATGGGTCACCACCGATACCAACGCATAGCGATTGACCCAAGCCCACGTCCGTGGTTTGGGCAACAGCCTCGTATGTCAATGTACCAGAACGTGATACGATACCTACATTCACCGAATCAGTAATATAACAAGCGGTGTCGTTACATTACTTACCAATGTTGCCGGGCTTGTGGATATGGCCAGGTTGGATGCCCATTTTGCAGCCCAGGGGGTTGATTACTGTTAAATGGGCAAGTCTGGATCAATGGGAATGGGCCGGGTCAAGATGGATACCACTTACCACCGGGGCAATTGGGACCGACCAACCGTGAACGAGATTGACTTTTGAGGGCATTCATGACCTAGATGATAATGGTTGAAGGTATCTGTTACAACATATACGGGTACTTACCTTGATCTCGTCAGCTTGGGGAATTCCCTCAGTAATGCAGACAATTAAACCGATTTCATTCTCAATGGCTTCTATGATAGCGTCAGCGGCATTTGGTGGTGGGACGTAGAGAACTGTAGCGTCCGGCTGAGTTTCGCGTACAGCCTGGAAGACGTGCGATAGGAGACATGGCAGGTACGTGAGAGATTTCCAGTTAGTACTAGGATGGTAACAGTGATTTTGCAAGGCCTCGTACCTCACGAACACTGCCGAAAACGGGCAGCCCTAGGTGGGTCTGGCCAGCTTTTTTGGGGGAGACACCACCAACCATTTTCGTTCCATAGGCAAGTGCTTCTCTGACATGGAAAGTACCCTGAAAACGGGCTCGTTCACAACTCCGTACAAGTTCCAGACCAGTGAAGGCGCACCGTCTTTCCAGTAAACCCTTGGCAAAGAACTTTGGTATCCTTATGTACGAGCAGGTTTTTTATAGTGTCGGCGTAAGTCCGTGGAGCTGTTGCAAAGGTGCGGCGGCCAGCTGCGGGGATGTAAAATGAGCTTTATGAAGTCGTTCCGATTTTCAACATACCGCAACGCCAGACAGAGGATGGTGCAGAACGTAGCATTGCTGAAACTTGCTTTCACCGTGACATTCCGGCGCGGGCATAACCTTCATGTTTGTGCATGTTTACGATTTAGACGTAACAGAAATACTGCTTCACTATGTACGATGACTGAATGACCTCTGAACAGTGCCGGCCCCACTACCAAATAATCATATTATACACAATAGTTCATTACGTCTGGATCTCTGTAGCCCTGCGCCTTTCTCTTGCTTTTATCGAGGCTCTGTTCAAAGCCAGAATCGCGAATTTGACTTTGTCATGTTGCCCGTTACTGATGGCACTGGAGGGTGAATTCTCTAATCAGGATAATGATAGTAACCCTGAGAGAGTTGTACATACGTTGAAACATCTGTCAAAAACTGCCCCTTTGCTTGTGCAGGAACCCTTGCAACAGGTAACTGCTGTACGACGGGAGGTAACCATTGTACGAATTCTGTGGGCCAGACTGTCGCAAGCATTCGGAAGATTGTGACCACCAGAGACGTAGCATCTTCGGGGAAATCCCCGACAAGGCCGTTCAGCAGCGCAGACATCAACTCGTAGCCCTCTTTGCTGACGACGTTCTGAATGGCGGCAGCATAAATGGGAGCGTTTGGTGGCAGCGGTTGGCCATTGGTGGGTTGTAAGCAGTCATGCGTTAGAATATTACGGAATAGCTCCAATGTCGCAAAAGCAATGTCGGTGTGAACGAGGCTGAGAGCAGCGTTTGCTACCCGGAATGCGTTCTGGAAGGTGGACGTCTCGAAGAACACGTCAGGCACAAGGTCCATGTATTGCAGAAGCATATGGACGTAATCTTCCAGTACTGGATCGAGATTTCATCAAATATTCAGGACTGAAACAAAAAACGTCATACCATCAGGAATTTCTCCAGCCGACCTTGACTGTAATAGCAGCACCACCCTGTGCGTTGCTCTCTGGTAGGCGTCACGGAATGTGGCACGAAGTTCCGGATTTTCTTCAGTACCAAATCTTCCAACTATCTTGCCTGTAATCCATAAAAAGCTCGGATAACCGGTGGCTTCAAATCCAGCCGACATTCTGCGCATGACTGAGGTTACTACTGGTAAAGCGGCTGAACCAAATAGATTCAGAGAGTGGCGGAGCACTCTGGTAACTCGCTCCGAGAGATCTACATCTGAGCCGTATTTGAGTAAGAAGTTGTCAAGAACTGTCCAAGCTTCTTGGCAAGTATTTTCGCAGGCTGCTGGGAGTTGTTCGCCGAAGCCTTTAATTACGCCAAGCATGACTTCAAGGTTCTCAAGGGCATCTACAAATACCGAGTGAGAAGAGGTCCAACTGCATAACTAGCGAGACGTACTTCCAGCCTCCTGCAATTCTTGTCTGGAAGGAGGTGCTTGTCGGCCAGTGAGGTTATGTATTTGCGCCAGGATATCAACAGAAAAAGAGCGGAGAGAGCTTGCTGCACGCTCCATGGGCATAGCTGAGATAACGTAGGCAATAGCCTCATAGACTTGTCGCTTTTCTTCCTGGGCTAGTTTGGAACCCGTGGTGCCCAGGAAGTTATGTAAAGTCGGTAACACATTCACCAAGTGCTAGGGGATCATGGTCAGTAGTGACTGTGGCAATGACTCAGCTCACGTACCTCTTTACAGTCCTGACATAGATATTTGAGGGCTTGACCGGCCGCGGCGAGGACTTCTTGGTCTGTGTCCTCAAAACCTGCGGCGATGTATTGCAGGGCGGGTTGTATGTACGTGGGGTGCATACTAATCCATTCCGTATACCGGGAAATGATTAGCAGGGCTGCATATCGAACTCGGGGGTGTGACGGAAGCGATGGAATCAAATCCAAGATTTTAGCAACCGCAGGTTGATTACCGGGGTCAACTTCAGCTCCCATCGATCGCATGGCAAACAATGGAGCTTCAATCTCTTGCCAGGTAACAGCATTAGGGCCACGAGCCAATGCGGTTGCTACGAGCTGATATGTAGCGAGCAGACAATCATCCGCCTGAAGCACGTAACAACAATCTTTGAGGGTGTCCCCCATGACGTGCCGAAAGAGCCTAAAGTCCTCCGCCTCCTGCCCGGTCAGGGCTTGGTCCTCTGGTGGGAAATGTAGATGTCGAATGATCACAGCCATAAGGGCGCGATATGCTTCAAGGAAAACATTGGCCACGGAGGGTAGTTTGACAACAATGTGTGCAAGGCGCATCCAGAATTGGAATGTAATCGGAACAATATCCAGATCTGGATAAGCTGAGCACTCTCCAATAGCTTCTACAATGGGGAAGAACGTTTCAGGGTGCTGAACAATTAGGGTGCGATAGGTTTCTCCAGCTTCGGTAAAGATGCGAGCGTATCCACGAATCTTTTCAGGGTCCTCGCGGTCGACAAGGAGTTTTGCTTTTAGTGCGATGACGCTGGGTACAATGAGCTCGATGGCTGCCATGTTATCTTGTATTTCCTGGGTTTCGTGGATTAATTCGCACACAACCTCCACCGCTGCATCAAAAAGGCCATCCGAATTTAAAGCCTCAAATGCAAAGCGAAATAGCGGTGTTTTTGAAAGATCATCAGCCGTAACCTCACCCGCCACCAACCAATTCCTTAGACATTGGAAAACTTGGGTTTGAACTGCTGCTGTGACCCCTGAGATGGAGTCAACATCAGGTTTAGAGTAATGTATGGAGCAACATACCAGGGGCTTGAATGTACATTGTCAACAGCTCCAGTACTGGCTTTGCTTTGTCGTTCAAGAGTACAAGCAGACGTGCATTATATTCGTCGTCCTAATTTAATTTTAACCACAAAAACAGGGGCATGACGATCTGGAGAAGTGCATACACTTATCGGTATTCTGGTGTTGATCGTGACCTCTTCTGGTAAAAGTGTCAGAAACTGCAGTAGCACGGGGACGGTTGCAGGATTTCTCCCGAATGAAGAAATCAAAGTTTGTACGGGATCGTCCCATGACGGCGACTGCAGTGCGATGCCCGCGATCGCGAGACATAGTTGAACGATGATGGTACGTGGGCCATTTTGAAAGGCTTCCAACGCTGATACGAGGGTATCTCTCAGTGCTGAGCGATTTTGTACGTTCACTTGGTGTAGATCATAAGTGACCTTGGAAATGCTGTGAAAAGGTATCCCAGGAGCAGGGTCATTCACACGCACTTTGGTCCTAAACGTTTGTGCTGCAAATAGCTTGGCAGCATGGGGTGCATCAGGCGACATGAGGAGGACATTGCAGGTAGTCCATGCATCAGGCTAGGACAGACAGCGGATTGGGTGTTAAGTCATAAGTTGGTCGAGTACTGGCGACAGGCGAAAGACGATTTACAGAATGTTGGAAGTCCTGGAGCCAAGTGTTGGCACGATCCAGGGAGACCTTGTCTGGTGCACGGCTGAACACTTCTAGAGCAGAGAGTACGGCTTGGACGTCTGCCATTGAGATTCAAGGTAGAGGGAGGTTGCGATCATCCAAGTTTACATCTGTTGTACTAGTGACACTCAGCGTCATGTCACAGATGCCGAGTGCCATTGGTATATGTATTGTCATCAAAAAAATAAAGAGGATACGAATCAGAGCCACTCGAGAAGGAATCCATGGTTGGCTAAACACCAGAGATCCAAAGTAAACAAAACATCAAAAGGTCATACTAAAGGTACTAGAGCATAGGGATATCCGCGTAAAGGAATGTAGAGTTGTCGGTGGTACCAAGATAAAATGAATGAGGAGACGATCAATGATATACAAAGAAGCGAGACGGGCCAAAGGAACGACAGCGACATGGGAGTCAGCGCGGATGGTCCGTGTATATAGGAAATCACCAATCTCATGACGGGTTGGTTCCTTCTTAAGTACGCAAGAAGCCTTTCTTACGGTTTGTCTAGGATAAAGTCAGCGATGCTTTGGCAGACAGGATGGCATGATACGTACAGAGAGCTTCTCGGGGGTAAGGGGTCGTCCACTTTCAATCTTCCGCTTCTTCTCTTCCAGCTCTAGGCGTTGCTTTTCGAGCGCATCCTTCATTTCTTTGTGTCGTGCGTAAAGCTCCTCTTCAGATTGCTTGAGCTTGGCTTCCTTCTCCTGCACTTTCTGTTGGAAGACCATCTTCATCTCTGCCTCCATCTTGGCGAGCTTGGCCTCATGAAGGACTCTCTCTTCCTGCATCCTTGCTGCGGGGCTATGACAAGATTAGATGGGCAATACCGTGAAAATTCGCAGATCATAACGCACTTGACTTCCTTGAATACGGAAGAGTCCTGTGCAACGCCCATGCTAAGCAGCTTCTCTGTTCGCCAGTTCTCGTATAGCACATCATTAGTATACTCCCTCAATTCCTCCATGTAAGTTCGAACGAGCATCTGGCGGAGCTTAACAAAGTCGCAGTGATCTTCGTTATCAACCTCAACAACACCCCATGGGTAATCACGACCGCGGACTTGTCGACCATCGTGGGTCTGAACAAGCTGATCTGAGCCAACGACAGCAAACGGAATCTTGCTGGCGATTTCCTCTGCTTCTGCAAGTGTCTCTTCGTCTTCATTTTCATAGGTAGGGGCTTGGAAAATGTGGATGTTGTGGTAGGCAATGTCGGCCAGGATCTGGATCGTTGTGAGAGGAATTTCATATTGCAAGGAACAGAACTACATACGCGTTGCTTGAATTCAGCAATTTCCTCGTCCGTAAGGGTATCTGCCTTTGCAATAACCGGAATCAAGTTGACTTTTGTATGCAATCGGCGCATGAACTCAATGTCGATTTGCTTCAATCTGGTTGCGTCTCGAGTCAAAAGAAAATCGTTGGGTTATAAAATGGGGTACACACGAGTGCCCTGTTGGTTGAATGAAATATAGGCAAGCATGGACGCGATTATCGACAATTTTTGTCCTATTAACGCGGTTTTCTTGCTCGAGATATGAATCAAAGCGTGACTCAATGTTTTCGACGATTGGTTTCCAGCTGTAACAGAATCTTAGCGTAAAGCCGCAAAGGACTACTAGTCGAATATACCTGTCGTCATTATTAACGAAATCACCGAAACCAGGGGTATCAACAACAGTGAGGTGGAGACGAACGCCATTCTCCTCAATATCTGAATGCAAGCAAAAGATGAGTAAACGGGCTCGCGGGGCATGTAATGTAGAGTACCAGCTCCAATGCTTTCGATAGCAACGGTCTTCGGTCTCTCGGCTGAAGGAGGCAAATGCTGCTTGGGGGGGTATAGCGTGGTATTGAACAGGGTATTAATCAAGGTGGATTTTCCCAGACCCGATTCGCCTACAGAAAAAGCGGTTAGCAACGCGTAAGAAACTCGGTTGAAAATTGAGTGAAACAAGAAAAAACGAACCAACGACCATGGTAGTAAATTGGAATCCCTTTCGAACGCTCTTCCTATGCACCTGGTTGGGTAAATTCGCAAAACCAACGTAGCCAGCAAGCTTTTTCCTGATGATAGTTGCTAGACTGGCAGGGTTGGTTGATTGTGCTGAAGGGCTCGGGGCGGAGGCTAAACCATTAGGAGAGATATCGCCATTACGAGAAGAAGAGTACGAGTCTGCCATCTATAAAGTATGGTAGAGGGGATGAGAAAGGGATGGGGGAGGGGGACAAAGAAGGGAAAGAGATACTTTTGAGTTGGCTGGGAGGAGAGGGAGGAAAGAAGTCGGGCGATGTTGTCTCTGTTTGTTCGATATCTCCAATTTGGGTTTCGGTAACAGCAACCACTGCATAAACAATATTATTTTCAATTTAAAAAAAAAATATTCAAAAACTATTACCGAGACTTTCAGATTGCGGGCCATGGTGTCGCGAACAGTAGCTCACTTCCGTGCTTCAGTCGCCGTCGTCGCCCTCCACCTCGTGGTCTGCGCATTGCAAACCCCCGTTCCCACGTAGCCAGAACGAGGTTCCTTCAATTGACTGACATTACTATCTACACGTCTATGTTATCTACGCCATGCGGCTCGGTAGCCATTCCCTAGGGAAATCAAGTAGCGAAGGTCGGTCCACTGTCCGTCCTCGTAAATGTTCTCCTTTCTTAGCCTTCTTCGCTTGAGAGTACATATGCCGCATGTCCAGTGGCACATCCTCAAATGAATCCCCACTTCCGTCCTGTGTCCACCATTAATGTCAAACCTCACACAAGTTGTCAAGACTCACATTAGCTTCTGCAATGAGCTTGTCCAGGGTATCGCTCGCCCATTTGAGGTTCTGCGATGGCTTCGGGAAATCCTCACAAGAGATTTTCAGGAAACCGTTACCCCATGTCTCCAAGCCGCTTACACCAGCATCCATAGGAGGCTTTAACGTCCACCTTGGGCCAGCCAGGAGCTTGAGTTTGTGTACCGCCTTCTCGTCACGTAACGGGAGCTGGTCCACAGCAACAACGATGACACGCTTAACGGTAGCAGGGTGCTCTTCTCCTGCATAGTCAATGGAACGCACTATCAGTGGAGTGGCCGAGGTAGGGGGCCTGAAAGGTTTGCGGAATGCTACACAATGCTAAGTTGTATAACCCGAATAGTGGTCCTTCCGACTTACCGACTAGTTTTGGCATTTCATGTTCAACGAGACGCAGGTATTGCATAGTTTGACGTCTTTGCCTGAGCATGATATGCCCAGACGACGCGGAATCGTCATCGTCGAATTCGTCATCCAACAAGTCGAATGCTTGGTCTGCAGTGAGCTTTTCTTCAACTTTGCCGCGTCGCGCCAGAGCGGGAGAAGTCGTGGAGAATGCCCTCAACGCGTTCCTTCGGCACTGAGAAACTGTGCATGGCCCGGATGCGACGGACTTTGCGAGTCGACCCAGCTGGAATGCCATGCGTTTAGTTTGGAAACACCCAAGTCCTGTCGAAAAATCCTGACCACACACAACCAAACTCATGATTACGTCAGAGGTTGGTCCTACGTTTGGTATGGATAGCGCTTGACATATCTTATCGTCTGCAGTCTGAGCTCCTAGAATCATGGTTGTCAGTGTTCATTATTTACCACCTCATGATCTTCCAATAAAACTTTATTCCTAGAAATTACGATTGTCCATCAGCGCGGAACTGGAGAACGTGACCGGGCTCGTCCCTGTCGGAGACGATTTTGAGTACTTCTTCAAAGTAATCGACCATCGGTACTCCTCATGATGGCCAGTGCACTCTTCTAATAGTAGCGTAGGTTAAATGCACCAGCTGTCATCAGGAGCATCCCAACTTCGTATCGTTGAATCGTAATGTAGGGAGGGACTTGGGGATCTCACTCATGGCCTTCACTGATCGCTGCGCAACTTAGGAAGAGCGGGAAATGACCGCCGGCAAAGGCAGCACTGCGAACTTCGTTTGGAGGTGTGGAGAGTGTACGTCCATCTTTCTGATCCTTGATTGTAACTTAAAGGTGCGATCAGGCAGAAGGGAGAGCTCGGCAAAGTTCGAGCCAACCCCCACTCAGCCGTATAGTGCGGAAAATGCCTTGTGGGGACCTCTGCTGGTCATCGAATGTAGAGGTTTGGAGTTCATTGGATTTGACCCCAGGGTACCGGTTGATTATTCCACATGCATATTTGCTGACGTGAGTAAAACAGGGCATGTGGAGGTGCACCGGTGCCTCATCTGGCACTGTATTCGAGGATGTCGATCTCGAACAGGACGAGTGGTCAGATTACGATGAAAAAGTCGGTCGCGAGTTACGTTGCTCATCTTACCTTTCTCAAGCTCTGTAGGCCAGGCTCCCAGTTGGTATTAGCAAGATTCAGGGAAAATGGGACAGGGCGTAGGCGCGGATGCGGAGCAATCAACACACGCTGAGCAATGCGAAGTCACAAGTATACTGACTTTTAAGCCATTTTTACTTCAAGAACAATTAGGCATAACGCGTCAGCTTAAGGCAAATATGTACCTAATATATATCCTCGTATCGTGTACATAAAAAAACTGACCTCCCAAACAAATTCAATGAAGGGGTGAAACTGCGAGAATGTCCATGGCCATTAGACATTATATTTTGCTACAAGTGGTTATCGTAGAGCTATACTGAACAATGAATGATATGGGGAGGTCGAATAAGCGTAATGATAGGCCTCAGTTAAGGCAGGTGTGGTGAATAGAAAGTTAACTGCAGTGTGAACAGAAAGATGTGCTAGAGAGATTGCCTTGTGACATTCAAAGAGGGTGATGAGAGACAACGTCAAGAAGCGAAGGGAAATAGGACTGTCACGGAAAGTGATTTGAAGACGAAGCAGAAGGAAACAATCATACACAAGATGCTGAGGTATGCAAGTGACCATTTTATGATATCTATGTAAATCCCGTAAACACCCAGCCAGATGGGAGTGAGAGATAAGGATGTCTTCGCAACTCTGCCGCCGTTGGGCGCTCCTCCGGGTCACTGTGATGGCGTTAAGTAAAGAAATCAATCACGCGTCAATTCCTACGTACATCGCGAAACACTTCTTGCGGAAGTCCTCTGCCAATCCTGAGAGCTTGACGTCCGGTGGTACCGGTGGTGGGAGCTTTGCAGAGTAGAGCTGATGTAGTTTTGATTAACCTTTGCAAGTTATGATGATATTTCAAAGACATTTACCTTAAACATGACCGCCACAGCCTCATCTCCATTCCATGGTCGTATCCCTGCCCACATCTCCAATACCACACACCCTATACTCCAGATATCAATTTTCGAGTTGTAACCCTTCTTTTGAGTGTGGATGACCTCAGGAGCCATCCAAAATACCGTGCCTTGTAGTGCTGTATGAGCCGCGTGGTCGTCTGTCCGTTTTGAGATACCAAAGTCCGAAATCTTGCAGACCCCAGTTGGCTCCACGAGGATGTTATCTGCTTTGAGATCCTGATAAACAGTAACGTGAGATAATACTCGGTGCATTCATAAAAAATCACTAACCCGATGAAGAATGCCTCTTGAGTGAAGGTATTCTAATCCGCTCAAAATCTGACCGGTGAACGACCTCGTTACATATTCGTCGAACCTGCCATACCGCTGCAGGCAGCTACCAACGGATCCGCCAGGAACATATTCCAAGAAGCTATAGGGATGATATCCGCTTAGCAGGTAGTATAGACCTTCATGCAGTCGACTCACATGCTAAGGCATTCAGTGGTTTCTTCGAATCCGAGGTATTGGACGACATTAGGATGATCCAAATCCTTGAGGGTCTCACTCTCTGACTTCAGTGCTTGCACTACAGTTGTTTGGCGCGAGTCATTCCTGTCGCTTGCAGTCCGTGGCAGCTCGACTTGCTTCACTGCAATCATCTCTCCCGTAGTAACGTTCAACGCAAGATATACACGACCATAGGTGCCCTTTCCGATAAGTTCACCCCGCACCCACTTGAATGTAGCTTTACATAGCGCTCAATAGGACGTATATTGCATGCGTGTTGAAACACTCACCGCGACCCGAGGGATCCGTAGCATTCGATGCGCCACCTTTGGAGTGAGTAGTAACTTCCTCTGCGCGACTTCCCCAAACCTTGGTGCTCCTCTTGCGTGTAACACTGCTGGATGATATGGTTGATATTCTGTAAATACGTTTCTTCTGCTCGACAAAGTAACCACGCAGAGACACCTTCCGACCTGACTCCATCCGAGCTGCCGGAGCTGGAACAGCTGCCATAGGTGAAATTCCATCTGCGCCTGCCTCAATGACAGGTTTATCAAGGTCATGCTCGGGGAAGAATTGCTCAGGATGTTCGTAAACGTCTTCAGGATCGGGTCTTGGTGCCCACGTTGACTGCCGCCTTGCATTGAAAGTATTGACTTCGTAGTCAGATCGCGTCTGTGACCGCAAAGAATTTTGCAGTTGTGGTGTTGCATTAACTTGCAAAGAAGAATTAGAGGCCAGATTTGATGGCGCCTTTTGCCAAAGATCACCGTCGCTGTCAGAATCGTCATTGATCACATCATTGTAATTGTTCGAAGAAGGCGAGGGCTGTGTGACAGAAATGGTGGGCTTAAATGATTGCTGAGGTTGGAGTACTGCCGGTTGCATGGGTTGAAGCTGGGGTGGTGCCTGCATTTGCTGTCTCGCCCTGTTTTGCGGGGCAATGACAGTGCCATCTCCAACATCGCTGGAATTTATTACACCTGCTAGCCATACGTCATCTTGGGTGAGAGTTGGCTCAGGAGTGTGATCGACACCAAGGCTTGGAGACCGTGAATCAAAGCTCCCATTCGAAGCGCTGACGAAGTTGGGATTTGTGAATCGTTCTTGTCGGGGACTCTTGGGGCTAACAGGAGTTAACAATGAGCTTATGGGGGTGTCTGCACTAGTAGTTGAATCCGAAAGCTCGGAGAACACAGTGTTGACTGTGGTGCGAGAGCTTGTGGAATTACTATGCATGCGATTTGGTGACACTGCACGTGGGTTGTGGGGAGCGGAGGCATCGTATGCTGGTGATTGAGCTAGGGACCCTGGCCATGCGTATGAGGCTGTTGGAGTCGGCAGGCTATCGCTGAGTGCAGAAGATGGTCGCGCGTACGTGTCATTGCTTGGTGAACTGGGGTTGGGGTTATATTGATTGCGCGGGTATTGAGTAGGGGGTGGCTGTATGTAGTCCTGGCCATTTGGTGCATGATAGCCAGCTGGGCGTCGTGAGTTATCATATGGCTTGGATGGTCCGGCAGGAGCGGCCGGATTAATTGGTAGATTGGCCCACACGTTATTTTTCCGACCTGGTTGTGAATTGACAGGGTGCTGGGGCGCTGATGCAACACGGATGTTATCCATGCTTTTCGCACCCTTGGCCAGCCGACGAGACTTCATTGCATCTTCTGGTTTCGAAGCTTCGCCTGTCCAGGGTAGATGAAATATTTGCGAGGGAATTTTGGCCGGGGATGAGCCGCGTGAATCAGGTTTCGGTGGAGGATGTGACGGTGGCCTTGGAATGGCAAGATTGTTAATCCTGAGCCCCTTCGATTGGTTTGTTTGACGTGGTGTCTTCGCAGTGGAGATGCGAAAGTGCTCTACAGGACCAGCGACTCGTGGAGTAATGCGTAGACCTTCAACGTGACCTTCCAATGGCTGTGTCCGCCGGGGACGATTTTGGGATTCGTTGTATGCCTCTCTTGGTGGCTCCAATCCCCTATGTGCTCGCCATTGTCGACTGGCATTATCCTTGATTTCTTCGGAGGCACGAAGTATTTGTTCGCGCTCAGCTGCTGCATCAGAGCTCGATCGGCTATGAACGTTCCGTAGAGGGGGGTGTGGTGGGTATGCCTTTTCGTCAATTCGAGGTTGACTTGGGGATAGTTGTGGTGCGAGCATTCGGTCAGATGGAAACTCTGGTCGGGACCGGTCTGGAGCGGGCAAAGGTGTCACTGGTTTATGGGGACGTAATGGAGACGTCGACCGAGGTATATGTGGCGGTTGACGAACCATGGCGTGGGGAGAGGATGGATAGGGATTCTGCAGAGATTGGGAAGCATACGATGGAAGGCTATAACCTTGCTTTAAAGAAGGGCGACGAGTGCCGTGATCAGGGTTATCCACATCCGCCTCATAACCACCTGCCTCTGAAGTCACCTGTTCACTTGCTGTAGAAGATATACTCTCTGCTCTTGGTCGTTGAACCTTCCTATGTGGTGGACGCAGCGGGAGAACGGGCGGCTGTCCCGATGGTATTGGGGGGAGATTCTTCAACGGTGGATATGAAGGACGAGCGACTGAAGGGGTAGTAAAAGGGCCCGTGGTTGCTTTCACCAAGAACTTAAGGCCTCCCTTGTTGGTAGAGGCTGCATCACGGCAATACATATCGAACAACTGTTCATCACTCAAGGGACCACCCCGAGCAATACCCCCGATCTCGGCTTCGTAAAAGGAATATCTGTAATGTTCATCGTCGACAATATCAAGCTGGATGACAACTGCGCTAAGTATGAATAGATGAAGAAGGGTATATCATGCCAACCTTGCTGAAGATCAACTCCCGAATAGCAGCAGCATTGACAGCATCGATAATGTCTACTGCGACATATTTTTCGGAATCGAGAGTAGCTAGCACTGTAGTAGATCGCTTGGACAATGAAGAAACCTTTGGATATTGGGGTAATGGATGGACTCTGTATGAGTCCGATACAGGCTGGCTCGCAGATTGTGTCCGGTCGGGCGGGTAGGAACTTGAGGCGTCAGGAATAGAGGAAGCTACTGGAGGAATATCAACTGTAGGACCAGGCAGACTAGGAGTGCTAGGTGATGGGGTGTCTTCTGCTGCAGTTGAAGGAGATGATGGAGGGGGATTATGTAGAGGCTCAATCGGTCGTGCCTTTGTTGTGAGGATATTGGGAGGATGGCTTGGGAGGGGCCGTTGAGAATAAGGAACCGATACCGGCGGAGGAAAATACTGGTAAGGAGGGTTCGCGTATTGGCGACGTTCATTGTCGCTGCCCTCTGGATCTGGATTGGCAACAAAAAGCTTTGGTCTTCGGCGGTTTGAGTGTTCAATGGTCGAGGCCATAAGAGCAATTGCTGATGGTTGGAAACGAAGAGGTCAGAAGGAGAAAATCAGGGCAAAAAGAGCTTCAGGCCTCGCTGGGATGAAGAGAAGGAGATGGGGGGGGGGAGGAGGAGGAGGAGAAGGGAGTGGCAGGGCTGCAAATCGAGCACCAGACGAGGTCGTTGAGGTCCACACCAATGGTCTCTTACGCGATGACTAAGCACCAACATTCACGCGTAACATTGTATTCCCATTCAAAATACTATACAGTAGTCGTTGCCATTATTAACCCAATCCTATTTTCTCTCTTGTACACCGTACTGTACAACAATCACTTTAGTTCCCTCTCGTTGACGCTGCGCCCGCTATTCTCATCACCCACTCACCTTCGGAAAGTCAACCTTCTCACTCAGTAGCGATTCACCCCAATTCAGTAACTTGAGCAGTCCGACCAACTTGACCTCCTTGCCTTGACTGAAACTCTCCAGTATTGCCGCGTTCACTTCCCCGGCCGTCTTCAATCGTTGCGCAGGAGAAAGCAGTTCAGAAATCGCTGCTGGTGTGGATGGAGATGCATCAAACACAAGCAAGGCCATCGTACGCTCCAGCTCAGCAAGAAACTCCGGAGATTCTTCTCCGCGTGGAGCAAGCTCATCCTGTGCAAATTGTAATGCCTCCATTATTCGGCCGTGTCGAATGTGTTCAATCAGCTTTTGCTGCTGTAGGCGGAAATATAGTGCAGGGTTCGTATCTAGAATCTGTTCCCGATACGCGTGTCAGAATAGGTTCACAAGATCCTAATGGAAAAGAGATCATATTGAAGACTGAAGTTTCGGTTGATGTTTCATCAAAAACCACCGACGGGTTTATGAGTGGTGCATGATAGGTTTAATCATTTCACCCATGGGGGTGCGGCATGACAATGGGCTCACCTCAGGGTTGAGATCATTCACTCGTATAATTGCGTCTTCAACGTCTCCGCGCTGCAATGCTTCACGTATATTCATACGACTTTCAATGCTTTCAAAGTCAACCGGCGGTTCAATGCCAGATTCTTTGCTGAACTCCTCCGCTGCTGACTTATAACCCTCAATGACGAGGTAATCCATTATCAATCGGTTCAGATCACTGGAAACGATAAGGTCACGTGTCAGTACCATAGAAGCGACACAAGCAACTGAACAACAAAGTATCAGATAATACATGTATATGTTTTGACTCATCGGGGTTCAGAGAGATTCCCAATTTTTTAACATCCCAAAAAGCGATAAAGAGCCGTAACGTACTTTTTAGAAACTTGAACTTCGTGTAGTCGCCGATCCCATTCCTCTTTTCGGATGGATTGCTCCGGTGCCTAAGTGTTGAGAAATTAGAGGGAAATGGTGGCTTGAATGATGGGTGCACCAACCATTAAAAAATTGGACGACGACCACACGAATTTATGCCAAAAAGTGCTAGGCTTTAGGGCAGGTCTCAGGTCATTTAGCTCTCCCACGTTCTATCTGATAAGATTGTAAGCATCTGTCATTATGCTCCCCACTACTCATGCCGCACGGTTTTTTCGTAATCTGCTGCAGATCGTCCAATTAATTTGCTATCCACGTAATAATATGGGTCACGACCGACGTTACAGGGTGCTCTGCTGCATTCCTTTGCTAGAGAGGCTTATCTCGGGAGGAATATCTATAACCTGAGCAACGCGATTAGCTGACGAATGCAAGGGGTTATGCATACAGAGTTGGGGGACCCAGGTGACGGGTTAGTCCATCAATCGGAGCATACTGTGTAGAAGTAACACCCCATGTTTCCGAAATGTAACGATGTGGGATGCGCTATCTCAGGCACAAACGCACTATGCCGAATTCTAGCCTCTCGACCTGGTCATGCAATCAATGAGCTCCCAAAGGCCACAACAAGGTGAAGATCAGTGCGAACTCCTGGTTTTTGGCTCAACTCGTGACATCTAGAAATCCTTTCTCAGAGGAATCGTGCCGCGAATTGCCAAGGGACTTCTGCCGCCTGAATGCTGTAAGCGGAGGTGATATACTTGTAATATCCTCATGCTCGGGTAGAAATGAATGCCCAACGGCGGAAATGGAACCCTGGGAGAGGTCATAGTTGCCATCGGGGTATTTGGGAGAGGCAGGATCATGGTGGCAAATCAGTCCAATAATGATTGAAAGAGTGCAGCTCACACCGATGATGGCAATACGCTGGAACTGGCAGTGCACGGCAGAAGCGATAGAATATACTGTGAAATGAGCTCCCGTTTAACGGAGTTGGCTTTGCCTGTTCCAATTTTACTGAGCGAGCGAGTCAAACGAAAGCAGAGAGCTTGAACATGTCCACGCCAGGATCAAGAACTTGAAGAAGCGCTGTCATTATTTGGGAGACAAATGGTGCAATTCGGGGCTCCATTAAGCGGATACAATTGCAAGATTACAACCCTACATTGATAATGTACAGCTTGGTTTATTACCTTCACGCTTATTCATGAAGTCGAGCGGTGCCAGGTTTGGTTGCTGGCCAGGCAGGAAGACTGCGCCAATGATGGCAATAGCCTTGGTGCGCAGTGAATTAGTGGATTACACCGCCAGCCTTGATCATGTCGAAAAAGCTATCCTTATCTATGTTGCCTAAAGTAGAGACTGTGAGCGGAGCACTGAAGTGGACCCTGTTCTTACCATTCTTCCCCAGGTCAGTCTTACGTTTGTGTGTCTTGTCGACGTTTGGCGCTGGCAACCTGGGCTTGCCTGATCCCCGTTTTGTTTTTGCTTCTTGTGCAGCATGAGCAGCATTATTCTGTGCTTGCTGCACTGCATTGAAGAGTTTAACCACTAGCAGGAAGGCGTGGTGAGACGCAGACACCAGACGTCAGAAGACGGCAATCTCACCCCCTCTTTGAGCAACTTTTCTGAGTGCTCTCTCACTCTCCCCACCCCAACCACCTATCACATCAGTTATTCTTGCAGTATCATCTTTCTCTTTCTTTTCCACTAGCAAGACCTTCCTAGCCTTTTCCTCCAATTTTTCATGATTACGCTTCCTCGCAATCGAAGGCTTCAAGGAGAGAGGCAAATTTGACGGTGCCTCTGTCCCAAGCAGCCCCTCGAGAGTGGAGCCAAAGGCAGCATTTCCGGTTGCCCTAATTTTCCGTTTCGAAGTTTTGCGGGAGTGTTGCTTTGACGACTGAAATTCGTTAGGAGAGTGCTGGGAATGGTCAGAGTGATAGGAAATGGAATTAGGACGAGACTCGTAGTCTGAATCTTGGTGGTCACTGTCAGGCATTTTGAGGAGAAATAAAGGGGAAAAAGTGGTGCATAAGGGATGATCGCGTGGAATGTTGTTTCGACGGACCGCGCTGGGTGATTCCAGTTCAAGTCGAGGCCACTCTGAATGTATTGATTCTCAACATCCTATTATCACCCTACAAACGTTCATGTATCATGTCCTCCCATACTCCTGAACCCGATCTCTATCCCTTATATCCTACAACTGCTCACATTGCTATCTTGTTATCCTCCCATTCTGGTCTTGATCCCTCTCAGAAAACTCTGCTCGTCTCTCACTCTCTTCAACGTGCATGCTCTTTCGGAGAGCTCTCTGTCATTCATTACTTGTTGACCGATTCTCAGGCCCAGGCATATGTTGATCTAGGTTACTGCGATGACGATGGATTGGGTCTTGTCAGCCTAACTATCCATGGATTTGGTGCTGAATCCGACCGTGAAGTCGAACGGGAGGAATGCGTCAGGCTTTTGGTCGCTCAAGGTGCTGACTTGGGTGCTGACCATGGTGACTTACTTTCCGTGCTATCTCCTGGCCGACACTCATCATCCATCCCTATCTCTAGAGGGTTGGACACCCTTACACCATGCTGCACTGCTGTCCCCGCCCACTTTAGTTTCCTTCCTCATGACGCATGGGTGTTCGCCTCTTGCGCTCACTCGCAGAGGACTTACACCACTCGATATAGTCACAGCACACTCCATGCTACCGGGAAGAGATGCTGCTGCTCTTCTCCTCGAAGAGGCTATGCTTAGTGAGGGTTGGGAAGGCGGGCGAATGAAGCAGAGTAGGAAGGACACCGACCTACGACTAAAACGAAGACAGAAGAGACAGGAGATACAGCACTCAGTTAACAATACACTTGGCATCTCATCGCAGTGGTGGGGTGACGAGACCGATGCCTCAATGTCATCGGATTCTGAACCAGAGGACATTGAGAAAGAGGACGATACCCTTTATGTACGTCACCTTACTATCGTTATCGGCGCTATACTGACCGTTCGGATTGCAGACCCCTCCAGCTGATTATTCCTCCATGCTTGTTTTCTCTCCTACAACCCTGCCGCAAATATTCGACTCCTTGATCACAAACTACCGCCCTACCCTTCGAGATGCCACACCGGCTAATTCATTGTACATGCTAGCGCGATTTGCTGGTTTGACATGTGACCATACTTGGTTGGAGGATTTAATTATCGGTGCTACTGATGCTATTGAAGAAACCTTCTTCGTGAGTTAATCCAGCATCCGATGTGAATCCATGCTCATACTTTGCAATAGACTCATGCTGAGGACGTGTCCTGCCTCGCTTTTTGGCTGTATAACACGACAATATGGTTACATCTGCTGCAATGTGACAATTCCATCAACGAAGCTTGTGATATGCTGGGTTCATTTGATCTAATTGAGGAGGTTATCAATTCCGTATTCGGTTAGGCTATTTCCTTCGTCTATGACCGAGGCTAACCCAAGATATCTAGTTTTCATCATTCGATTTGCCGAGAGGAAGATTGATCATTTACTGGACGCCGCGTTGCTGGACTATGCCCCACTTGGTTCTGACACAAGTACTGTCCAATTTGAGTCGGAGTGGTCAATATTCCGTACCATTGGTGCCATGCGCAAGCATAACAGCCCGAGCAATACCCCACAACGCAATGGTACACCGGGATCCCCACCAAGCCCTGACCAGTTTCTATCGCCATCTCATAGTCAACAAGCTCTCTCTTCCTCTACCCACAAAGGACTTTCATCCTTACGACAAACCTTTGCTCGCAATCATATCCGGACGCAGACATCGTTGTCAAGCATTTTTCCTGATGCAGCTCACCCATCTCCAGCTGATTTGACCTCTTTTCTTACCGCTTTGCACATGTTCTTGATGTTATCCGACATCAACCCCGCACTCGTTACCCAGCTCTGGTCGCAGGTAATGTATTGGACTTCCTGTAAGAATATTTAGCAGCAGTCATACATGCCCTTTACTCATGCGATGTTCAGGCGAGACATTCAATCGTGTCATAACGCGCAAAAAGTACCTCTGTCGGTAAGTTGAATAAAGCCAAGGTGACAATTGCAGCTTAGTTTCAAACTTTACACCTTCAGCTCCAAAGCTGCTCAGATAAGCGCAAATGTCGGGTTCATTGAGGAATGGCTTGATCAAATGGGCCTACCACACGGGATCAAACTGCATTTCCTTGCCGTCAAGGATTTACTAAATTGGCTCCAGGTACCTTCCGCCAGATGTAACCTATCATCAGATGTCCTCATACTAGCATTCAGTGCCTTTCTTCCATCGTCGACTTTCAGAACTTGGTGGCTACGATTCAGACGATGAAGAGTATAAATCCCTTACAGGTGCTGTTATTGTTGTTCATTAGCCGAATGCAACACGGGCTGACATATGCACAGATGCGCAGGGCCGTCCGAGATTACAAATATGAAGTCAATGAGAGCAGAATGGATGACGAATGTATCCAATACCTAACGCAGCTACAGAGGGACTGGGAGCGACATCGGTTGAAGTTGGGAGTTGAAGCCGTCCGAAAAGAGGTATATCATTCCTTATTATGTCGTGAAGGCTCTCACGGAGATTAGAAGATTGGGGAACGTGACAGAGAGCGTGAAAGTATCATCTCAAACGTCCTCAATGACGGTTCGAGCAATTCAGGATCAACAACTTCCATTACACATCAAGATCCTCTGCCTCCTCATCAACAAGTCGATTTACTCTTGAATCAAGGTGAAGCGAACTGGGAACCGATAAGACCCCCTCAGGTGCTGGGGGAACTACTGGATTCACGATACATGCTTCCACTTTTGTTCCCTAGTGACCCAAAATTGCTTGCGGTGGCTCCGGATCATGCAGGCGATGACTTGGAGAAAGAGGACGCATCAATTAGAAAGACTACTGATGCTGATCCCAGACGCCAGAAACGCTGGAGTACCAGATGGAAGTCAAAGAATCGCAAAGTGAGAGAGCTGGCCATTTCTGCTCTCAGGTACGTTAACATAAGGCTGCCGGGATATCGATGGGAGAGGGCCTTCAACGAGGACGGTGATTTGATTCAAGTTTCGGACACGAGCAGAGAACAAGAACCGACTGTCGTGGAGACCAGCACGGGCCCCCGCATAACGCCATTGACACGAAAACCCTCTCTCAGACCGAAAGCCCGTTCTACTGATAATGCTGATAAGGAGTTATTCTAAAGATGGGAGTTATTTAAAGAGGCTCGGAGTATGCGTTTTGTATTGATTTGGATACCCCTTGTTGTGCTAAGGCGCGGAGGATAAGGATATAGAAGTCAGAGCCTTTTGTTAGGAATTTAGTACATTTATGATGGATTGTAGCATTGCCTGACGTCCAGGGTGGCCTTTGGACCCATACCTATGCAACGATCGCGGATGGTAGTCACAAGGAAGCCGTGCAACCGGTTAAGCACTAGATGTGATGCATTGATGCACAGCAGTGGCGCGGCCTTGACTCCTCAAATTGGGGCACATCTACTTTCGAGTCGTCCACCATACCTCTACTGTAATGTCATCGTCGGTTCCTTACGAACAGCGCCTTTATTCCAAGCATTCGCCAGCCTCGCCAATGGACTTCTCAGACTCGAACTTTCATCACCATTATTCGGATACCGAACCATCGCAACGACTGGACAGATACCCTTATGCAGACGACGACGAGTCTACATATCTCACACAAAAATCGACGCACCCCATCGACGACTCTGAAGCTTCATTAGTACAAAATGCTGCCGCTGTTGGTCGCACGACCACGGATTACCATGATCTAGGTAAGGGTTGTGGCTCGTGCATCCACATTATCGCTGACGCCCTCAATCTTACATCTTAGAATATGCGGAACCGTCACCTCAAAACACACCAGGAAAGTCTGTCGCAGATAAATCTCCATTGGCAAGGTTCTTTGGTGATGGCAGGTATCCACTTGAACAAAGAATTCAGGACAAGATGGGGGGCATCGGGAGGCAGAAATACCCTATTGTTGGTCAGTCATTACGAGCATGCCCTGCATTGAGCCGTGGCTAACATGCGCACCAAAGTGTGGGCGCTAACCATCGCTATGATTGGCGTATTCATAAACGAATCAGTTGTCAATGCCAGGGCACAGGGAAATCCCTTCTCGTTCAAGGTGACGCTGAATTCTCGATTCCTACTCGTACTGCTTATTGAGATCGTTACTAGCCTGTGGTTAACCCAATGCTTGGACCATCCTCAAGCGCGCTCATCAATTTGGGTGCACGATTTCCGCCGTGCATGAAATTTGTGCAAGATGTCCCTCCGCAGACTCAACTTGGATGTCAGTACGCTCTTGACGCTCCAAAGCACTTGATGTAACCCATACTCATAGGTCTGAACAACACGGCGAACCCCCCTGATCGGTTCTGTACTATTGAGGATGTTTGTGGATTCGGAGGTATGCCTTGCGGTTAACAGTCGGCACATTCATTAACTAAGCCGCAATGATAGGTTTTCATGGGGAGGACCCCAATCAGTGGTTCAGGTACGATGCATGGCCGTCTGAATAGATGACACTCACCTGGGAGCACAGATTTATTACGCCAATTTTCTTGCATGCTGGGTTGATTCACCTTTTGCTGAACATGCTGGCCCAAATGACCGTTTCTGCGCAAATCGAACGTGAGATGGGGTCTGGTGGATTTGTATTGATGTACTTTGCCGCTGGAATTTTCGGGTGTGTACAAGCATACAAGTTCTCACTTATTTGGGAGTTGAATTTCAAATAGCAATGTACTTGGAGGTAATTTCGCCCTCGTGGGTGTGCCATCTGTCGGGGCTAGTGGAGCCATTTTTGGTACTGTCGCGGTGAGACCTCGATGCTGTTGCTGTTGATGACCTCTGACGCTGAATACCCTGAAGGTTACCTGGGTCGACTTGTTTGCACACTGGAAGTACCAATATCGACCTAAGCGAAAGGTTAGCAACTCTTCAAAGAAACAAATCCCGATTGACTTCGCAAATGTCGTAGCTTATCTTCATGACGATTGAGTTCCTCATTGGTGTGGCTGTTGGTTACATCCCATGTAAGCCCCTGTCATCACCACAAAATGACCTCGCGATGTACCTAAGAACATGTTGTCGTCTACAGATGTCGATAATTTTGGTGGGCAGACTGAAAAAATCAAGATACTTAGGTACTGATATGGACCAACAGCCCACTTGGGTGGTTTCTTGATGGGGTTGCTCGTTGGCATGTTCTTCTATCCAGTCATCAGCATTACCCGACGGCACAAGCTTGTGATTTGGGTGTTCCGGTTGGCTGCTATTCCCCTCGCCATCGTACTATTCGTCACCTTAGTTAGAAATTTCTACACGTCTGACCCTTATGCTGGTAAGTCTTTTTTTGGCCTTCTTGTGACTTTAATTCACGTAATTTATACAGCTTGTTCCGGTTGTCGATACCTATCATGCTTCCCAACGGCTTCGAATAATCATTGTAAAGGGTAAGTCCTCAGTGTTCGTGCAACTTCCTTCTCGCTGACCGATGCATATAGAACTGGTATTGTGCTCTTATCTCCTCCTGAATGAAAGAATCACTAACTGATGGCAGGTTTGACGACATTATGATCGCAGTCGTCTTCCACGCACTATGGACCTGAGAATGGGCCTTGTGGCTCCGTCGTGTTATATATGCACATACTGTAATAGACCTTTCGCCCTTATCTTTTAACATCAATCGCTCTCGTGGACTTTTTACACCGTTTGGAGGAGGTAGATACACTGAGATTTAGTACAAATATGGTAGACGAAAATGAATGAACATTGACGATGGTTAACCTGATGAGGAGGTATTAGCATGGTCTCAAAAAAAAAGGAAGCAGAGTAAGATCAGCATTAGCATGGTATTATCGTCAAGTGTTGTCCATGACAACGTCAGTGCTTGACTTCTAGATGGTTTATAATCATTTCGGCAAACTGAATATCTGCTTACATTCAATTTGGCGAGGGGTTAACCTGAAGGGCAAGAAAACGCGATTTAGCATTTGTTTTCGTTCGACGGGTTAAGGGATATAGTCTCAGAAATTTGGGTATAGATAAGAGAACTCATGAACACGAATGTTTCAAAGTAGCGATTCTGTAACTCGTCACAGAATTAGGAGATAGTCCTGGAACTTACCCTCGACAATCGGATGAAGAGCATGAAAAATGGAGTGATCAAAAATCCACGCTATCTTTTATGTAAACAACGACCTTAGGGCCGGTTTGGGCAATTAACCGACTACTGAGTGCGTCAACCCGGACTCTCTTGAACTCCTTTCCCTCGAGGCTGCGCCCACCTGCACAAGTTTATGGCAAACGTCCTTCCACCTCAGATTGAATTTCAACCCCGCCCCGTCGCTCATGCCCCCTCACCACTAGCTTTCGGCTTTGGCCTACATCCTTCCAGTGTGGGATGGCAACCTGCACCCGGCCACCACAATCCAATCCCCTTCCAGCAGCTCGCATCTGCAGTTGTCAGTTCCCCCTCTGTCCGTGTACAGAAACGAAGGCATGAACCTGATGATGAAGCTGAATCTTCGAGGTCTGCACAGGCACGAGATGATGCTATGGAGAGAAGCCCAACACCGGAGAGACCAAAGCGCTCAGCCCCCAAGAGAGCTCGGCTAGTGCAGCCAGATGGTCATGCGAAAGACGGTACTTCAAAAGAAAGTAAAGGCCGTGATGAAAATGACATAGACGTAGGGGTACTGCTCGGTATGACTCGTTCTTCTTTTGCCATCAATGACTTACACCTGCTTTAGCAAGCTTGCCACCTCAGTCTTTATTACCTATCCTAATGGCTTTGCTCAATGAACACCCATCCCTGAAACCTGAAATCCTACCCCTGATTCCTAGACCAACACTAGACACTGCTGTCCAAGCTCTCGCAGTTTCAGCCAAGAAACTTCGTGACGCTTACCCTTACTCAGCACCTTCAAACCCTCTCACATTTGGTTTCGGTCCATCAAATCCGACATCATCTAACCCTCATGGTGGCATGCGGGATTCTTACGTTTTATCGAGGCTGCGTCCGCATATAGCCGAGTTCATGTCTGCATGCACCTCGTATCTCCCTTATTTCTCATACCTGCCAAGGGAAACACTCTCACCTTCGATTATGAATACCGGCGCATTCGAAGAGAGCTCACATCGGGTTTCCACTGCATTACAAAGTCTGCAGAAAGACCAGTCACACCCATCAGAAACGTTCATATTCTTATCAGCAATAACCAATCACTTCTTTGAACAGCCAGCTTTGACACAAACAGCACTTGGAAGCGTATTGATACCCCGACTGGTGCAGGAATGGAGAGGCTGGGTAGATCGAGTAGATGAAATAGTAAATCGGCAGGGCGGCATGTTCGGAAGTGACATGGTTAAAGGCTGGGAACGTGGCTTGGATGAGATGGTAAGACACCGAGATGAGTTCCGCGCAATCCGGGATGTCTGGGTCGTCAAAGTCGGGTGGCTTGTTGGCAGGATGCATCAGCAGCCGATGGACGAGGTCTAGGAAGTATATCGCCGGACATATTATGGACGATCATGATTTCTGCTGGGCATTATTATTCACTCATTCATTCATTGTTAACTCTGTTACTCTGTAATCCTGCGACGATGACATAATATGGAGGCTAAAGCTTTGGAAACCAACAAGACCAAATTAAGTTTAGGCAAAGCTACTCCAACAAAATTTCTGTTTTGGGAGGCGTGCCAACATTCATTCAGACAGTTGGAACGTGCATACCCATGCATGAACCATCGTACGCTCTTCCTTGGCACCACTTTATCCCGAAATTCCATCCATTATGCTCCTTCTACATCCTTAACACCACTTCTTCAAGCAGCAGCTGGGCGTGCTTGGAATCGACGTATGTCCGTGATCGCTTTCCGGACCCGTGCCGCCGTCAATGCATTGGTTCCTCCTGCTCTAGGTGACCTTGATTCACCATCCTCGTTATCTCGCTGTCACTGCACTAGGTGCGTAGTTGCTTCCTCGACTTGTATAATGACCTAAAGTTTGCCACTTAGACGAAATGTATCCAATCATGCATCACCTTCATACCAGCATCATAAACAACCTGACGTTAGGAATCAGCAACCATTATTTTCTCCGTCGTCTTATGACTCTCCACATGCTCAACCCCAACCTGTATCGCTGGAAGCCGGGCCTGCTAGAGAGGCCTTATGTTCTATGCCGAAAAGTAAAACACTGGAACAACGCGTATGCAAAGATAACAGTTCCTTCCATGGTGCTGTCATATCCTCATTGCGACGTGCTCAACAACATAGAAACGAAACCACTGTGAGGCGAGGAAATTACGGGAGTCTCCACCCTACCCCATTACCCCGTCCTACAACTTACCGAGCGCTCTTTCGAAACCTATTATACCTATCCAGGTTACCAACCAAAATCCCCAGTCTCCCAGCATTACTGGATTATCACGACCTTTTCCCTTCCCTCCAAAGTACCCGATCTTGCAATTTCGTCATAGCTTTAGCAATTAGGCATGCGGCATATGGGATCGTACGGACTCTGCTTCAGAGTATGTCTGATAACGGGATTCCGATGAACCTCGAAACCCGAAAGCTCCGGACGCGATGGCTCATCCAAACGGGCTGGTGGAATGGCGCCTGGGAGGAAGCCGCCAGGGATTCTCAACAGAGCTCTGTCAGAGGTATTCCGCTGGTCATTTGGCTAGAGTTCTTTCGCACTACCAAGCGAGGTGCTGTAAAAGCACGAAACCAGACCCGGAACCAGCATCGTCGCCAAGAGGATGCGGAGACAACCGGACGTGCCATGTCGAATTCCAGTAACCCTGAACTTAACTACAAACGTTATTGCCTTCTCATGGAGAATCTACCATCGTTGACTGCACGAGAGATGGCTACAATCCCTACACGAACAATGTACTGGATCGTCATGTTGATTCTCCAGTCTAACCAGCCGCAGATGGGACTTTCCATGACGGAGAATTTTTTCCGTCTACTACCTGCCAAGCTTTCAAAAGGGCAAGCCAAGACGTGTCTCGATATCATCCATCTTCATATTGCATTTGGGAAGGATCTTCGAGGCTGCACTTTTTTCAATACTGCTAGGCGGACACTCACATCGTTATTGGCACTTCATCCGTCATTTCGACCCAATGCAACCACACTGTTTCTGTTACTTGGCACTCTTCGGAAGAGTAAACGCTGTGGTACCATCGCTTTTATGGTGCTTCGACAATTCAAACGGAAATGGGGTGACAAAATAGAAGATCCGCGGGTTCGTCGACGGGCTATCTCACTTGCGTTGAAAGAAAAGCGGCTAGATCTTGTCGAACAGCTGTTGCGATCGGAGACGTCACTACACACCCCAGAAAAGGCACGGAAAAAAACGCAGGCAGTTGTAGGAAGGCAGGATCAGATTCCACGAACCAGATCGTTGCACAAACCGTCATCGCGGGTGATGTTTAGACGAAAAGGGAGAGAGCGGTATCTGTTGAAAAAACGATTGAGGTTTGTGAATAATAGACGAAGGGTTGATGGGATGTCGGCACCGGAAGAAGCCAGTAAATTAAATGAAGACGAAGGATAATTAGAAGTAGTTATAACCATACATCGGTAATGCACGACGGTCGGGCAAGGACGGGAGTAACAACAATCTTTGAGCCAATCTACAGTCTGGCTGAACATTTGTACATGCAGGGTATTTATGTTGAATTGATGTCAATTAATCGAAGTGCAAGATTGAAAGCGAAATAGCGGCGAAGGCTGATGTCCAGTTCATGATCTGCGCATGGCGGTTCTAATGGCTTTGCATCCACCTTAGTCTCGCCAGTTGCTATACTCCATCCCCGCGCCCTTGCATTCCAACATACCGATAACCAGATGCGCGGGCCATACCACATGTCCGCTGCCCCCTGACGCGTTTTAGATCTCCAATATGATCTGTGGTTGGACCTGGACCTGAATACACAGATTTCGATTTGGCAATGGCCATCTTCTGGCTTCCGAGTTACACATTTCAGGAGTCATTTGCTTTACCAAATTCTCTGCAACTCTTTCCACTTTTATTCTGTTATCCATTCCTTTTGGAGCTCCCGTTGGACAAACATGGCATGGTTTGCTGGCATGCAATCGCGCCGCCATTACCGATTTATCCCATCTTTCTCCTGCCTAACCTCTCCCAGAACAAATCTGACCGATGGGTATCCCTCCGACCAATGACCTTCGCTTTCGGGATGGAGATTGCTGTTCTCGTCGTCTTACGTTTGTGTTTCTATTCTTTTTTTCCTGGTGCCTTCAGTCTCATCCGCGAAAAAAAATTGACAAGTCTATTCATTCAATTCACGTCGTTCACGAGACGTCAACATATTGTTTGTGCCGCCCGTCTGACGGTGAAGAATTGGTCAAACCTAAGACCTTCCCGGCTACTCATCTGTAGGGCTCCTACCCTTTTTCGACGTGGTTCCGCCCAGTTAAATTCCAAGTTCTGCTTCACTAAGATGGACGCTAGAATCCCATTACCGCCTCTCCCCATCTGGTACTATGTCGGACTTGTGTCTTGAATCGTTCGTTGCACTTTCGTGTTTGAACGTCGGTGTAGGTCCGGGCGGAACCACCTCCATGGTCGCGTAAGTGCCTCTTTTCGATTTTCCGAGCTCAAGCAGCCAATGGTGATCCTACGCAGAAGGGTATCACTTGTCAATTACCGCGGAGCAGTAATCTTCGACCATTTCGTGCGACCAACATTAGCAGTGTGTTCTTTACTTGGCCCTTTGTGGTGTGTTTGGAGTACATGAATACGTTGGCCAGGTTACGGATTATCGAACATCATTTACGAATATTACTGCAGAAAACTTGACATCAGGTCAGTTTTGAGTTTGAGTGGTATCTGCTTGGCGCCTATGTCGGCTACTCTCATCTGCAATGCAGATGAGGCTTGGCCATTCAGCCATGTTCAGCAAGAGGTCGCGATTCAACTCAAGGGCAAGATACTTGTTGGTCACTGTCTTTGGAATGACTTATCAGGTACGAGTCAGTACGCTATTGAATTCGTGCAGTTAACACATGATTAATGAGGTCTCCTGTCAGTCCTTGGAATTCCTCATCTCGCTGTCGATACCCGAGATGTTGGCCTATATATGGTGAGCATCCACCTGACGGCTTACGTTGTACTCGCTTAGTCCTTACGTGTTTTGACAGCCATTCCGAAATTCCCTCCGCACACCCCACACGATTATTGGTTTACAGACACTGGCTTGGCAGTTTCTCCGTCGGCGTTGCCAGCAAGAACACCAACATCCAGTGAGCGATGCCACTAGCTTTCCATATTTTCCCTAAACCCAACGGGATCAAGGTCGAGAACGCACGCGTAGCAATTGATCTCTATCGCTCGGCAGCCACAGAATGGGAAGAGTCAATTTCTAAAAGGAATTGGCCTGGTGCGCTTCCACCGAGCACATTTTCTCGCTGTTATTTGTGATCATTGCCAGTACACGCCGCCTGAGGAGTATTATCCTCGCAGCTGCTTATTATGAACCCCCGACGAGGATTACGAGTTCAGTATGCTTCATTTTCCCGATATGACGATTGCCGTTTAAACTTCTATCATAATAGCATTTACAAAGATGTAACAATTCTAAGTTAGTGACGAGTCTATCAATGGAATTAAATTAATGGCTTGCCCAAAACCTCTCCGCATCAAAAATTCTGGGACATACCTTCTCAGCTGAAAGCAGTCTCATTGTCCCTTCATAGACAAAAAACGCACAAGCATTGACAGGGAACGCGCGGATAAGGCACGGTACCAAACCACGGAAATAGCCGGAAATGCCATCCTGGCAATAGATGTGTCGTGCGACGCTCACAAAGCTAGGTCTAATAGCATTCGCCGCACCAGAGAACGCCAAGGGGTATGGATATGACATCATTCGACTCGAAGATGCGTATGCGTAATTGAAGCATCCTAGAAGCTGGTAGAATTCTTACTTTTTGACATTATCCGCCGGGATGGCCATTATCCAGAAAGCGAAAGAGGCAAGGCCACCTGAAATGAAATTCGCGGTGCCCACTGATAACTGTGACGAAATTGGAGCTTATGTGCTTCCAATAGAAGGAAGCGAAATGGAGATTACCTCGAACCGAGATCCCTGGAAATGAGACATTCCGCGCATGATGGCCTGAAATCATGTTAAATTGCCTAGTTGCAAAGAAAGGGGTCTCCCCGAACCTCAAATGATAAAAACATCCAAAAGAAATTGCTTCTGAAGGCCAAACTTCCCGTGAACCCTGACCACAGTCCGCCAATTCCTTGAGAGCGTATCACCTGCCTTGCACAGTCCACGGGACCTTTGAATTGTCGATCACTGACCAACTTCTGGGACTGTAACTGTAGTTTTACTAAAAGAGGGTCCGTAACTGGGGAGTGAGCACAAATTGGGAATGACTACCTTTAAGCAGTTCAACAGGAGTGGCCAGTAATGCGCTTTTTGAATGGCATGTGCTCAGTATTGCAATCCAACAGGGTGCAATGCATACGATTACCTGGTCCAGCCGGCGAACGAACCCGCAACGCCATGAGCAAATAAAGTCAAGCGAGGTACACTCGTTTGCGGTGTAAGTTCCGTCATACCATGGCGTAGGAGGAAAAGACGGTAATTATGAAGTGATCCGAGCAACAGGGAATCGATTGCAGCCCAACCAATTGCAGGTGGCGTTGCTCCCTTGTAAAGTGCAAGGACTCCCTGAAAAAGTAAGGGTTTGGTATTCGACGCCAGTAAGAGAAGAAGATATATTAGATGATTCGGCCTCCACTCACCTCAGTTCGAATGATTTTAGTTAGTACATCTAAAGCTCCACGGTAGGTTCCGGGTGGGGTACATTGCATGCGAGTCTTGATCGTATCAAATCTCGCAACGGAAGTAGGTCAACGGTTGAACTCTGAGGCCTATAGATGGACTAGTCAACGGATGGCCAAATGCCCGGGTGATAAACTAACCGACTTGAATCTATGACCTACCCATGACCAACGGCGACCTGTGCACCCTGAGTTAGAAAAGAATGCGCAACGACAAGTAGGAAGATAAACTTTAGTCAGGCCTAGTCATGGGCCAATGCTAAATTATAACTGTGAACGGTGGAGACATGTTAACAGCGTACCGCTCCCTATACCAGCGACTGCACCGACAAGCCTAATATGTGTGCTTTGCTGGATATCATTGTCTCCCATCCGAGGATCACTAGCCAAGTCAAAGAATAGAAAGTAGAACGAGGGAACCTATTTTGTGACCGGAAATTGATGGCCAGCTCCCGTGACGAGCGCGAGCGCGGCAGCTGGAGTACCACCTTCAAGTTCCACCCTGGACTTTACTTATCCATGTCCGAGCATCCCCAGCCTCCCGAGGAAAAGCAATGTCGTATATGTTTTGACAATGCAGAGGCAGATCCTGACCTCGGTCGTCTAATTAGACCATGCCTGTGCAAAGGTTCCATCAGCGTGAGTAGCATGGCAGACCTCACTTGAGCACCTCGAGTCTTAGCTGCATACCTTCTAGTATGTTCATGTCCGGTGTCTTGACAAATGGAGGAAGGCGTCCCAAAGCAATAGTGCATTCTTTTCCTGTCCGCAATGTCACTACAAGTATCGCTTCGCTCGCACAATGATGTTTGGAATAGCTACTAATCCAAGTACGTGGTTGGGGTACCGATGCCCTTCGTAATTCTCATCTCGTCGCAGTTATCGTCGGAGGCTTCTCTGGACTCTTGTTCACATTCATCGTAATGCTCTGCTCTTTCGTCACAACTGTATTTATAGGGTCCCCCAACCAAGCGTACTACATTAGCCCATACTTTCGGTCACCGATTGACGTCTTACAGGATTTCGTTCGCGCAGTACTGCGTATATTAGAAGATGAAGGAATATTAGACGACTTTCAAGGGCTGTCAGAATTATCGAGCAAGGGCATCCTTCCAGTGCCTGAGCCTCAATCTCAGCCTGGCCTTCTCAAGCGCCTGATCCTGCGCTTCTTACTAGGCCTTCCGGTTGTGAGCGCTGGGTCGGTACTCCAGATGCTGTTTTCAGCTGGTGTTGCTGGTCCACTGCACGGCTTATTCCAATTCAGAGGCAGGAGGAGAAGGGGCAACTCCCGTGACGTTGCTGCTTTGGTGATCGTTGGTTTGCTCATATTGGGTGCAATAAGGTATATTACTCTCCATCGATACTTCATTGGCCTAACTGTATCAACTATGCACAGGGCAGTTTATAAAGTATATCAATTTACGCAAAAGATAACCCGGAGACTTCTTCTGCGTGCCGAGGACGCTATTTTGGAGGTGAATGAATAGATTCACCGGTAAACGCATGGAGCATTCGAGACATAGGCGCTGCTACAAGTCTACCAAGTCCGTCGAATTTGCTTTTTGACAGAGTAGTAAATAGCCTTGATGTCCGTACGACTTGGTTCCAGTTCTGTAACGTATTGATCAATCGCCACGTCGATTCTACCTGCGGGGAATTCTATGCGACTGTCGGGGGAGTGTTGTGGCCGCTTAGCTTGTTCCAGCCAGTCAGCAAAAAGAACAGCTACGTCGGAGGAGAGTGCCTGCACGTTGGCCTGATCGTTGAAGGGTGGAACCTCGAATTTAGTCAGTATCTATGTCACGCCCATCTTTGAGCCTGAACGCACCTGCGACTCGTACATCTCTTGCACAACATCCCAAACCTCGAGAAACGGTACGCCGCATTGAATCAATACTCGAGGTAGCCATCCTTTGGGGACAGTGTCCTTGTTTGCCAACCTGAAGCGGACTAGCAGGCCCGCAATATAGCCTATTGAAAGACATTAGAGGAAATATCTATAAGGGCAGTCATACCCTTACGTAGTGGGAAGGCACTGTCTGAGGGGTAGAATCGCTGGCCGTATGACACTACCCTTGACATGAGGGACTCGGCGGTCTCCAATGAACTTGGCGACTCGTCAAGGACTACGGAGAGTATTAACATAGACAAAGCAACAAGTAACCAGTATGGCTCACTTTCTTGGAAAATTTGGTTCCAGATCGGTTTGACAACATTTTCATCTCGAAGTTCAGATACATGCAAGCACAGCAACTTCAATGAAGGCAAATCAAATGGAATGGCATAATTTTGATAAAGCTAAAACAAGAAGGTCAGAATGGTTCCGGACATCTGCGAGAGAAACTGACCTCGCTCATGGTGTAAAGTTGCCTCGAGAGGAGTGAGATTTTTTCAGCAATTTCAGGACCGTCATCTGTGTGAGGAAGGAGGGAGTTGAAAAATTCCAACTGGACTCGCGCTACGTCTAGCTTCTCTTCAAGGTCAGTCAAAAACGCAATTGCTGTCTCATGGCGTCCTCCAGAAGATACAGGGTGAGACTTGGCATTTGCGACAGCGAGAGTCAGGTATTCTAAGCGCTCAGTAAGAGGAAGGTCAAACCTAGGTTGTAAATGATGAACAATCTTAGCCTGAGGCATTAGTATATGACCCACTGATTAGATTCAGCTAGGGCAGCCAGAATTTCCGCGGCTCGGAGGGGTTGGTCATTTTTTACGTAGAACTGCCATAGTAATTGGAATTTCTGCACAGTGACAGGATCTCGCCGGAGGTGTGCTTCGAGATAAGGGGGCCGCATCTGCCACATGATTAGTGTGGTCGTAACATGGTTGCAATATGCTTGCACCAACCTCTATCAAGTCGTCTGCTAAGCCACGGCCAATAAGCCAATCATACAGCATCGAATGGAACATTTCATCCTCCGTGGCGAATGCCAGTTCATAGGCGTGGCTTCTGACAGCCTCTAATTGGGCAGCGGTCAAGCCACCACCCGGGGTGGACTTTGCATTAGCACAATTCTCTTCAAAGGCAGCGAGGGAATCGAGCACGAGGTCATAGCATTTCAACCGTTGTTGCGCAGCCTCTTGGCCAGATCCCCCAGACGGGCAGCCCATCCTCCAGTATTCAAGCCCAGACTCATTGGTATCGAAAATCTGGGCACAAGTCAGGGGCAGAATGACGGCACCTAATAGAAGCAAGCATGTTAAAAGCATTTAGGTACCGACGGGTGAAACCTTCACCCTTTGCATATTTAAGTTGCTGGTAGTCGCCACAGACTTCTCTGAGTTTCTCGAATTCAAGGATCCGTGCTCCTCTGATGAATAATCTAACCCTGATAGTTAGAACTTTTCTAAGTAATGCTGATGGAATTACCTGAGTGACTCTGCAAGCCATCTCTCTCTTTCTGTCGGGTTGTGAGTTTCTACAGCCTTACGGATGTTTTCTCTGGCCTATTCAACCGTTAATTAGCAGTACGATAACCTTTGTGTTGCCGCACCTTATAAAGCATGACATCATCTGTGCTGCAGAAGGAGCCACACCGTGTTTGCAAAACCTCACTAATTGCGTCAACCTGTCGGTGGCAGACCGTGAATACACGCCAAATCAGAGTAAGCTCTAGCGGACTCACACTTATTTGTTGTCCTATTTGCTGATCGATGACCACGTTCACTAGTGCCCTTGATATAATGACGCCATTTTGTGTGGTGATCAAGTCTTCAAAAGTTTGGGACAGGAAAGTCTTTTGAACAGTTGCATCACATCTGTTCGGAGTGAGGCAGTACTCCACTAGAAGGCAGTTTCACCTACTGAGAGATGAGCTGAGGGAGATTATAATCATTCAACAATAAAATGAAGCTGAGGGCTTCGATTGTTCTCCCCAGGAGAGTAAGCAAATCAGAGACTGAATGCTGTTCGGCCTGAAAAGGACATCAGTCGTTCTGAAAGAGAGCGGTGAGCGAAAAACGAACCTTCCAAGCTTCCTGCTCCGGTATAGCAGCGTTATTACTAGCTAATTCTCCAGGCGACGATTGAAATAGATGCGGGTTTTTGTCTAAGAACTCCTTTAAGGCAACTAGGTTCTTCTGAATAGCCTCCAGAACACGACCCGCAACGACAAGTTGCTGGAAGTTGCCACTACAACGATTTTAATCTCGAGTCCAGGGGATACGAATTTACAACATACACAGATTTGGTCAAATTAGATTTCCATATAGGTCGGACGAGTCGCGCAAAGTAAAGTGCGAGCGCCTCTCTCCTGCCACTGTAGATAGCGGTTCCTTGGCTATCCCCTTGAACGCAATCAGAATTATAGAGATCATTGGAGATGATCTAGGACGCACCAGTCCCATACGTTACTCGCTCTGACCACATGGGCCGTTCCCCAAAATCATAGAATGCCTGCTTAGCAACGGCCATGAGTTCGGAACTTAGCCCTATAGGTGTCGAAGTGCCTGCTGCGTCAGGAGTGTCAAGATAACTATTTCCACTTGCTAGTCCTAAAAGCATTGCACAGGTCTGGTTTCGACCAAAACTAGGCAAGTTCAATCAGCAGAATCACGGTGAGGGGAAAAGCAGGCGGACCTATCCCGAAAGTCAAGAAGTGTCTGGACATTACCCTCAGATTGTAGCTCCTCCAGAATTGCCCGCAGGTAGTCAATTGCACGCCGCTTGGCTAAGATAGTCAAACCAACATTAGTCAAAAGGATGAAGTTGTGCGGCAAGTCCGTAAACTGCGTTGACAATTCATTTATGGGAGCAGGGGTAGGGGTACCTGCAGGAGGTTCGGCGCTATCCCTCGGCATAGCAGCCATGGCCCATGTACGCCCTGGTATTGCTAATATTGTTGCATTCTCTGTTAACGGTGGACGGCTGTTGGCTGTAGGATAACCTGGATATTGTTGTGTCGCATTTGACTGCTGTGGAGTGGTGTTGGCCCGAGCAGTTGAACCAATCCGCGTGAGGTCTGGTGCCATACACAAGACAAAGTCCGTGCCCTCAATATCTCCTTGCTGAGCAGCAACAAGCAGGCCATCACAATAAGAAACGCTGTCAATGGCAGTAGGTATATAAGGACGATTGCTGGGCTGCCGGGGGGGTTGCGCTGCGCCATATGCGATCGTTGGTCGGTGGGAGAGAAACTGTTCGTCGGGATGTAGAAGATTAGAGGGCGGTAGGCGAACGTGAACAAGGTGCAGAGGACGGTAGCTCGAGGTAGACGACGCATTATTTCCGTACGAGTATCCGTACGAGATAGAGGACGAGAAGTACAGTCTTACACCATTTGCGGTGATTGCAAACAGTTGAAGTCCTCCACGGGACTCCGACGTCCGGACCACATGCAAGGAAACTATGTGGAAATTATGGGGAGAAAGAGCAGGAGATCCAGGGGCTTTCTCTTGTGCTCCCTTGTAAAGGTTGGAGATGCTTTGCAGGTGTTGAATATTTTTATCACTTGTAGGCCGCAAAATTGATATCGAATTTTTGGTGGTGAGCGTGTAGAGGATGTTTCTTTCGTAATCAGAAACAATGGAGACAATACGATCTGGTTGGGTATGATATAATATCCATTTTTTACAGGATTCTGATACGCACCTTCGGTAATCGACGACGTAAATCGAGGAAGAAGGCTATGCATTCCGCCCACTGAATGATTGACCAGTTGAATTCGTTTTCCAAACCAAGACTCTGACTCCTGGTAGTGGAGCTCGTACAGATTCCCGTCCTGCGCACCGCACATGAAGATTCTCCCATCAATGGTGCCTGCAACCGATGTCATTTCGACTTCTGTCGGTATTGTTAAGTCGGTTGCGTAGAGCCTAATATCCTTGTAAGGTTGAGCGTTACGACCTGCTGCTTCGGTGCAAGAAATGCCGATGATCAGCACCGAGATAGGTGTACATATGACGAGGAGGTGGTTGATTTCGTCTACAAACAATCCGCGCTTCGGGCGTACCAACGCAACGTGAGTAATTACGTCAGGTTGGTCAACAAACGAGTTGATTTCTTGCCTACAGTGGGCAGTAAATACCTCGGCTGCGAAGCGCTGTAGGAATCGACCCACCCCTCGATATAATTCCATAGAAACAGCTTGTGGTCTATTGATATCCATGCACGGCCAATCTCTGGCATTAGACCCATGTGTGATGTAACATTAGTGCCTAATGACACAGGTGAGTTTACCACTACCACGAGGTACTTCGAAAATGAACTTACTGTCGTAGTACTGGAACAACGCCTCAGGGATACTCTTGAACTTCTTCTTTTGATAAGGTACCCGCACGTCGTCAGGATAAACGTTATACAATGCAGAGACAGCACCACCGGCTAGGATCAAATGAGCGTTTAATCACTTGGTAATTCATAATACACACCAGCCAGAGTTTCCCCGATATCAGGGATATTCTGTGCATCCTTCAAAAATTGGTCTTGCAACACCCGACTGGCTCCTTGTAGGGCATTCAAATCATTATCCGATTGAATCTCATTCTGTGCGGACAGTGTTATGGCTGCACTTTGTGGTGGAAGAGTTGAAGTTGCAAACGCGCGCGAGGTGGCCATCAGAGAGCCGTCAGTTCTTGTTCCACGCGCAATACACGATCGTGGAGCACGTGACTATATTAGGTAATGAGTATTGTAACAGGATTTGAGGTCAACATCCCATATTATCGGACTGCTGGCACTTTCAAGTTCACCTCCAAGCCATGGGCTCCCGTCGGAGCACTCGATTATTCCCTTTCTCGCCTCATTCAATTAACGATATTATTCTGAAATCCATTCTGCAGTTTATATATGGTCGTTCATACACCTTTACACTGCCAGAGCTTTCTGTTGCCACTTGGGAGACTCTATGTTATGACCCTTGTGAACGAGAAAGGCTTGAATTTGTAGGCGACGCCCTACTCAGCGCAGGAATCGCCCAAGAGCAAATGCGAATATTTCCCGACGGCACACCTGGAATGTACACCGTGAGTGGCTGACATCAAGGTGATTTCTTCCGTCCCAGCCCTATCTTCGTGACATCGTATTCGTAGGCAACCAGAGCTATCCTGACCACTAATGTCATGTTTGCTCACCTTATGGCAAGGCTTGGATTTTACAAAAGTGGTGACCCCATCAGACTTGCGGCAGACGCCTTCGAAGCGATTGTTGGTGCTTATCAAGCACAACATGGTTCTGCAAGCCTGCAACAATGGATTTCTGAATGTTTTGCTCCTCTGATTATCGCTGCGGAAGCTGGTTATAGGCGGTATCTGTTAGTTCGTACAATTTCGTCTGATTGCACTCTGACTGGCATACCCTCCATTGTCCTTGCAGTACAAGCGCAAAGCCTTTCTCGACACGGTATGAGAGTGATCAGGCAAGATCAAGAGGTTACATTCCCTCTTTCTGAGTTCATGCAGCTCGTATGGTAACGAGTGTTTGCGCAGATAATAGGAATGTTCGGGCAATTTCTTTAGCGTCAATGTTGCAACGCCACCGGATCAATATCGTTCCACCCGTCAAAGAAACCAGTGCATTCATAACTGCCTCTCAAGTAAGCACCCCTCAGGAAGACAATTGGCGAAATGAAGCCTGACGTCATGTAGCATCTAGTAGAACCGGATAAGGCGGCGTTCTTTCGTTATATCTCGCAGGCACCTCCCTCCTTGGCGCAAGTCATACCAGTCCAACACAATCACCAGTTATTGCAGCTTCCAGGACAAGCGACTGCCCAAAATGCACTACCCGTTGTGATTCCCATACCCTTAGTGCAAGAAAGTTCGGGACAGGAGCCTATACCAATACCAACAACACCACCTATGGGGACGATGGGCAACCCTATAGTCATTGACTGACCTCACACCCATGATCTTCGGCGAGAATTGACGAGGATGAGCTCAGTACATTGCAACATCAACGCAAGGATAAGTAGACAGTGCTTCTATTGCATACATTAATAGGGATCTAGAAATGCTCCTGCGTACCATGTTAGTGTATTCCTATAACCGGAAAGAGGATGAACCTTACTTTGGCAAAAGTGAATTCCACGGTTGGTCCGGTATTGTGAACGGTTGCTTCCTTGATAACCTTGGCAAGGACAGATGGCCCGCAGAAGTACGTCTTACAGAGAGTAAGTAAAACAAATGACCGGATAGTTGGCATACATACTCCGACTTTGGTCCTTAACTGGGATTTGCTTCCTGGTAGATACTGTCCACTTTCAATGGCTTGTCTAAGACGCCCATAAATAGACATCCAATCAGGACGCCCAAACATGGTACGAGAGCGCAGAAGAGTCAAGGGATCATATTCGGCGCCAGCATCATTTACAGCAATGTTCCAAAGCATGTCTTCGCCAATCTTTTGAGTAAGGTAGATGTTGATGCGAAGGAAGTTGGCTGTTCCCTGTATTAGACCCCAGACCGTTATTCCAAGCACAAGACTCACGATCAGCCTGAGCAGCTTCAACCTCTTGCAACAGGGTTTGGAACCAACCGAAGGATGGAGCATCCCTGGCAACCCAAATGAATTCCACTCGACGAAGAACACCAAGTGTACCCTTCCTTTGACGATACCAGATGTGCTTCAAGATCGAAGCAAATGGTGTGACACCTGGATCCTTTCCCATCAGCAATGGATTATAACGGAGAAGATGAACATACCAATTCCAGCACCAATAAGGACAGCAACTTCGCAGTCGAAGACATCTTCAGCAGGTGCACCATAGGGTCCATCGATGCGAACAGCGGGTAAAGCCTTTCCTGTTGTATTGGAATCAATCTCAATGAAATCACCACGGCTTCCGTATAGCTTTTCGTCCTTCTCAATACCCTTCATGGCCACATTTGTCATCGCTTTAACGACAGAGGGACCAACACCCAAGCGTTCACCGAGAGCGTATGTAAAGTCGCCGACTTGTCGGATATGAATGGAAACGTACGGGTCTTCCGGTGCCGAAGTGATGGTGAACTAAGTGACGAGGTCAGTACGTAGAATACAATGCAGCTGCGAGAAAGTCTACTAACGGGGTGCCATTGTAAGGAAGACAGTTCAGGAACTTGGAGGAATAGCCACTGCCCAGCGGTATACTTGAAACTTGGCTTCACGATACGAAGCTCCATGGCGCCTTAAAGATCCGAGATGAATAAAGAAACCAACTGAAGAACAAATTGCTTACCGCTCGGGTGAACAAGAACCTTCGAGAGACGAGTAGCTTTACGAGCGCGGATTTCTCGCCACACACGTTCACCGAAGTAGAGCATACCAGGCCAGATGATGAATCGCCAACTCTCATAACCAAGGCAGTGCTCTGTGGAGTAGAACGGGAACATGGGAATATAGTCGGGGTCGACGCTATCACGGACGAAGCATCCAGTGGCATGTGTATAGAGACCGATCATGAAGAAGAATGCGAGATGATGAGTGTACCAGAAGACTTCGAAGCACTGTTGACGAATTCTCTGGTGAGCAGTGCTATACATCAAAACCATGATGAGCAGCATGAAGTGTCCAGTGATGCCTCCAGGTTGGGTATAGTGAATCATTTGTGCCGATTGCTTGCGGATTTCTAGGTAACTCGTCAGTTCGGGTGGCAATATGATAGATACATAATGATTTACGAGTTCGCTCGACGTTAATGAAATTGACGTAGTGTGCAGTAGTGTGGACCATTGCCCAAAAAGCCATCGAATACGCTACTTGACGGTGGAACCAAATATTCTCATCGGCGGGGAATAGCCATGTGAGCTTAGGGCGCACGACTCGGATGAGGTTGCGTAGCATAGGAATAAGGATGAGACCACCATCAAATGCCAGCACTAGACCCGCGCCTCGGGAGATCCACACGGACCATAGAAGGGAGTTGAGCCCTGCCAACTTTTGGTTTACGGCCTGAAGAATTTCATCAGCACTGGGAGAGTTGATTAGGGATGAAACGTGTCAACCTGACTATACCATCCATAGGCGAAGAAAAAGAGGTGCAGGCCATAAAAGATGATATTGAAGGCCAGACGCTTTCCAGTAAGAAATTCACGACGAAACCAGGATTCCCCCATTGAAGTATGAGTGGTTCTTTGGTGTGCAACAAACGACTGAGTGAGTCCGGGACCGGCCAGACAAGTATAAGGAAGGGGAAAGTTGAAACGGAGGGAAAGAGAGGAGCGCAACCAGGCGAGGGAGAAGGAAGAAAGGTGGAGGATGATAAATTGGCCGCATTGTTTGGTACATCAATCACAAAACAACTACGAGTATCCGCTGGCCTCTATTTTGGACCTCACCGTTCCTTTGGTTCCAATTTATGTGTATCGCATCTCCGTCAACGATATGGAATTCCCGGATACCATCAATCAACCGGCCCAAATAAGATTCCGCCTAATGACCCTCCTCATCGTAACGGTATGCAACCATCGCTTCGATGCGATGCACATCCGTGCTGAAACTTCTCATCTTGACCTGTTGACTTTTACTGGCTTCAATCGCTAAGGGGTCCGTATCAACCCATTCACCCGCGGGTACGTCAGCCGATTCCGATGTGTATGCCAGAATGTTGAATACCGTTGGCTCGTTTATCACGGGAAGGTATGTCACCATAGAAATTATTTGTTTGAGAATGGCCCGAATTTCGGATTGTATTTCTGCTTCCGGTTTCGCCGGCGCCCTAATCAGTAGGGCATTAGCTATGAAGATAGAACTTTGTGTATCCACGGCGCACTTCACCGTGGAGCCAGACGGCGGCTCGACCAGCTTGATATCGAACACCCAGCGCTCCAATGGCGTGCGGGTATCTTTAGAAATTATTGCCAAAACGAGCTGTGTAACGGAACCTGTCAACAGCCATTCTGTAGAGGCGTTAGTCGTTACTCGTATAACAGTGTGGAATCGTTCTGGACTAACTCTGGACCTGGCTGAGGATCCTGCACAAATACCAAAGCAAGATAGTTGTGAGTAGTCCGATGTGCAAATGGCGATCGTCACCTCACTTTTCAAGGTAGTTGGCCAACGCCAGGTCTTGTGTAACTAAGACGGTCTGGCCGTATTTCTTCACCATATGGAAGTCATCGGATGGGTACACTTCGCGCTGAAAGAGAATACTAGGACTTCGTCAAGGAGTGTCTTGTCATTACCCTGCCACTTACGTATTGACTGCAAAGTTGAAAAACTCAGTGACCAAGGCCGCTGAGCCTTCCAACGTTATTGCCTTTTGCTTTGACGCTTGTTTTGGCGGCATGGGAGTAATGCCTCAACGCGAGGAGGAAGCAGACGCGACCGTCATTCAGCTCATTGACAGCAGTCACACTGTCACGTGCTTTCAGCCCTGCCAGATAGCACCGTGATTGGCTTGTTGACCGGGCTTCAAACACTGCTGAGCACGATGTCTGCTACAACTCCCCCGCAATCGTCGCAGTCCCCATCGGCCGCATCACCCTCCGCAACTGCAGCTCAAGAAACTACAACCCAAAGTACCAATGCTGCAGAGCGCATCATCTTGGATTATCTACACACACGCGGCCATCTAGCTGCCGAAAAGGCTCTGCGTGAAGAGCTCGAGGCCGTAACTCCAGATGAGAAACGTAGGCAAACGGAAACAATGGAGGCAGAGGAATTGGTAAAGACACTCGCGGTTTATGCTCAAAAACCTTCGAAACCCGGAGAAAATGTCTTCAAGGACTCTGCGACCGTCCTCCAGGAGCTCACAACCATGGGTAATCCTTCCAATATTCAGAGTCTCATTGCCAGTATCGGCTCTGTTGGTGCAGAAGAAATACTCTCAATGGATCCCAGTGACAAACAGGAGGGATTCCGAGAGTTAGAGGCTTGGGTTGATGGCTCACTGAACATGTATAGGGTGTGCCATCTATTTCCCTCACAAAGCATGATACTTACGTTCACGTACAGCCAGAATTCCGCCCTATTTTATTTCCTATATTCTGTCACTTCTACTTCGACTTAATCCAGCACGGTTTTAAGGACGCAGGTAGGCCGGTCATAATTTGGCCTCTGATACTCATCTCAATATTTCCTACAGCTCTTCGCTTTTTCTCGACATTCTCATCATCTCTCTCAGCTGTTCATCACGCAACGATACACCACATCTCAACGCTACTCCTACCTGCACACGTGCAAAATGATGAGATAGCACAACGCTTCCGTAACGAGAAGTATGCTATCAGGATGAGCCGTTCAGGATTCAGTCTACTTATAGGCTGGCTCACTGAAGGTGTTGGGGGAGAGGCACTGGGAGCGGGGACTGGTTTTACCGGAGAAAAGGGAAAGCGAGGTCGAACGGCAGTGATGCGGGTGGTAAACAACCATCTGCGGTTCGATGGTAAGTCGTTGTCTGCTTATGTCTTCACATTTACCAACCTCCTTGCAGTTACGTCAACAAATCCGACTTCAATCTCTCCAAATGCATGGGAGGAGTCCACTGGCCTCATTTCGTCACTAATACCACAGCCAAACGGAAGCACATCCACATACAATAGTGCACACGCTTTCAACCACTCAAAGGGAGACCTTAAGTTGGGCCCAGCTCCACTGGCAGAGGATCTGAGAACTGAGGCTGAAAGAGTTCTGCGAGAGCAGGCCATGGTCGATCGAGATCCTGCTGCGCAGTACGATATGCAATTCACAAAGCCGCAAATACCCCCTGGTGTTGTTGCACCAACCGAGGCTGATTTACTCCCTCGTCCACCTAGCTTTAAAACGGTGGACATTGAGCGTGAAGTTAGCGCCGTCAGAGACGCAAGGAAACGAATTCGCTTAGAACCGACAGTGCTCGCAAACATGGATCTTGACTCCCCGCTTGCGTCCGGGGCCCGCGCAAGAGCATTGCCAAGCATATGCGCGTATACTCTACATGATGTTCCCGAGGGGTATGCGTTTAGTTACTCCCCAGGATGTCGCTCACCTTATAAGCAGATCGCCGTGCTCTACGTTCTCGCTTGACACATCGCTCATGGCTTCTGGGTTTTCTGAAAGCTATATACGAATCTGGAGTCTGAAAGGAGAAAGACTCCGAGGATTGCGCAGCGACTTTAATCCAAGCTCAATAAGGGATTGTAAGTCTGCAGCACTCTATCAGCTACCTATAATGTTAACAGCGCTACCAGCGACATCTCTCAACAAACTTCGAGAAAAAAAGGGAAGTGCGACGCGAAAGTTGATAGGACACAGTGGCCCAGTTTATTCAGTCGCTTTTGAGCCTGTAAATGGCTCGGCCGCACCACCAAAGGTTCTTCTATCTGCCTCCGCTGATGCTACAGTCAGGCTATGGTCAATGGACACCATGACCAATGTAGTTGCATTTCGTGGCCATGATAACCCTGTGTGGGATGTCAAGTGGAGCCCAATGGGAATCTACTTTGCTACTGCTAGCAGGGATAGGACTGCGAGGCTGTGGTCGACTGACCGCATAAATTGCCAACGAGTATACGCAGGACATTTGAGTGATGTCGACGTAGGTTGCCTCCTTGTTCGCATGGAATGCGCATTAACCTGAATGGTACTAGTGCCTTGCTTTTCACCCTAATTCCCTGTATTTGGCGACAGGCTCCAGTGATTGGACCGCACGATTATGGGATGTCCAGCGAGGCGGTTGCGTTCGAGTTTTTATTGGACAGCAAGGTGCTGTGACATCACTTGCAATTAGCCCAGATGGCCGTTATTTGGCGACGGCTGGTACGTGGTTTTCTTGTATGCAGTCGAAATTTCATCATGTCAGTTTGTAGGTGAGGATCTGGCGATCAACCTATGGGATCTTGCATCGGGCAAACGTATGAAAAAGATGACGGGTCACAACGCATCGATCTACTCTCTAGCATTTAGTTCGGAGTCATCATTACTTGTCAGTGGAAGTGCCGATTGGACTGTGCGGTGTTGGGACGTAAAGGGAGCAGGTGGTCCCCGTCAGAAGCTCCAAGATTCTATCGCTGACATTAGCTCCCGAACTTACGGTGAAGCGGAGAGTGTTGAAACGTAAGCTTTAATTATCTACAGCAGGTTACATGCCCTGACGACGTTCAACACAGAAATGACTTGTTAGTGACGTTCCCTACTAAGCGTACACCCATAGTCAACGTTCAGTTCACCTCACGAAACCTTTGCCTTGTGGCTGGTACATACATTTCACCTGAGACGCGTTAATGTGCCGTGATAATAGTTCAACATGTAGCCATAGTTCCCAATTATTGTACAATGCTCGTTAATGGAAGCTCTCGGCGGTGCTGAGGGCAAGCTCTGCATCGGCATCCCCTAATAAGTTGTGAGCGACTATAGCACATGCATCACGTGAATGGCTTCGCGCCTTCTGTCCAGTGACTGCAGTCCAACACCAGAACATTTGTATTTACCACAACGTCCTTCACCCACATATCATTTTCCTTTGGCCTTACATTCCCATTGTCCACCATTTATTGCTCACCACGACTAACCTGTCTTTGTTCGCTTCATAACGAGAAATGGACGATGTAATGGAAATCGACGGCACTACTTTCGATACTGAGCCAACTGCGCTCGAGGCACCGCAGCTAAGCGACAGTTCAACGCAAAGTAGGCCTTCGTGCTGATTATGCTCGTTTAGTCTTTTAAAAATTTCCCCATTGGTTTCATAGCCACCAGCCTCATGCCTTTGCGCGATAACTTCCGTGACATACAAGTAAAGGTTCACGTCAGGAAGCCAGACCGTGATACGTGGATGTACCTTGGCCGAGGACTAGTTAGCCAAGAATTCAGTGGTCATTCTTCTCGAATTGGTATGTTCCCTTCCCTCCTTGGGTGGCGACAGCTTGACGCCTCATATCGACGGAATGGGTACCTTGTGCAATTGGCTTCAGTTGTGCGGGCACTGTCAACTGGAAAGATTATCGTAACATTCAACGAGGTCAGTTCACCTTTCCTATTTATACATACGGCGTTGGAGCTCATCACCAGTCTGACAGAACTCGGACCTCCAAGCGGAGAAAAGAGGGAGTTTTGTCGTGATAGGTTGCGTTGAAGGCTCACGTGTAGTATCATGGTCATTAAATGTATGTGCCTCTAAGGGTCCAGCGTACAATCACTCATGCCAGGTCCAGGCTCTGAATAACTCGGAAACGCTGCGATTACTGGCTAGCATTGAACTTGCTTGTTATAAATGCAAGCAAGCCATCACTGACCCGCGTGCACATTCTAAAGTTCGCCGCAAGATCGAACGTGTTATCAAAGATGACAGAAGGAGAAGGCATCGCAGGCGCAAAGACCAGGACGCAATGATTGATGCTTTTTCGAAGCAAAATCTAAGCGGGGAGCCCTCGGAGCAGGACTCTATGGTTGAACTGAATTCTGCATCCTGAGACTCCTTTCTCCTTTGTACTATAGACAAATTTCTTTGTACTCTTTACGGCTACTGCACTTGGATTTATGCCCCAGTCGCGGTAAAAATTCCCGCTGACTGGTCTTTGGAATACGTATGCGAGGGGAGAAGGTCCCCCGCAAGCACAGGTGGTATAAAGATATAAAGGTAAACGAAGGCTTACATGCGCTCACAATTCAAATACACGAACGTCGCGCAGATATATAGCAAAGTATGTATACCAAAGCGGGATCAGCGCATCAATGAGCAAGCATGAAATTGTTTCGACATGCCGCAAGTGTGCGAATAAGACGTTTTCAGCGCGTACAACTATAAGATAGCAAACATCAAGGCAGTGGGACACCATGAGAGCTCCGACGTGGTTGGTGCTTCAGACTATGCATATGGGAGTTGAGTGGGAGGGGATTCTCCTTGTGTTTTAGTTGCAACTGGGGCGCGATGTGCCGAATACTGCGGCGGTAACTCGACGAAACCATCCTCATTTGGTGGTGGAAGGATATCTTCTTCATCGGTGTGCAGGATGAAACGAGTAGGTCTAGAAGTAGAAGCGCCAGCGAGAGCAGCTTTCCGATTGGTGGACATTGAATCACGAGAACTAACGCGATCTGATGGACCACCAGTTTCGGATGGTGGGGATGCAAGTGAGTGATGAGGGCTAGTTGGATCCGACTGCGAATGAGTGCTGTATGAGAATTGGGAAGGGGTGGGAGGATATTGGGAAGGGGTAGGAGGGTATTGGGAAGGGGTGGGAGGGTACGGGGAGGCGTGAGAGTGCTGATAAGGGAGAGGGAGAGGCGCTATGTCTGAATGTGTCATCTGAGATTGAGTGTCGCTGAATGGATTTGGATCTTGTTGGCCAGCCAACACGGAAGGAGGTGAAGTTTTTGCAGCAAAAGAGAGACCTATGGATGATTCTGGATGCACACGAGAACTGTTGTTGCCGGGGTCGTACGTAAGATCAACCTCAGAATGTAATCTTCCGCGGCCGTATCCAGAACCTGCTCGTCGATCAAGCCTATGCCTGAGACAGAAAAGTCCGAGTGTAATGATGACCGCTAGGAATAGCAAAGCACCAATGACCGTCCCTGCTATGGCACCAATTGAAACGTGAGAGCCGGAATCTGTTGATATTGGACTCGAGGCCGAAGACGTTGAGGAGGATGGAGACGTCGAAGTAGGAGAAGCCGGAGTGGAGCTTGGTGAGGAATCGTCAAGACAACTCTGGAAGTAGAGATCAATCCAAGGGTGGTGATAGGAGTGATATAACATACATCATCATCAGAGGCTGAGACGACACGGACATCTGAACTTCCACCCTGTCGGCCTTGGCTATCCGTCATAAAAAATAATAACGACGTCTCTCTTGCGACATTGACAGTCCATGAGAACTGCGTGTCCTCAGCAGGCGGGTGCAAGACGAAGGCTGTCCCGCCAGGAACAATGCCCTACGATGTGTTTGAGTGAAGCCCAAAAAGAGGGAGAAAGAGCGACTGACGTATATTGTAATTGGCAGGGTTGCTCCAGTAAATGCACTGAATGTGAAGGGCCTAAAAGGTGTAAGGAAGGAGAATACACGCTGTCGATACTACATGGCACTTACCGGCATTGTTGGAGTGCCGAATTGAGTTCGAATGAAAAGTCGACACCTACTGACATCATAATGGGTAGCTGAAGACATAGAATGCGACGAACCTAGGTCTGTAGTGTTACAACTGCCTCCTTGCGATGCTCCCACCGTGAGCACTGTGGTGGAGCCTCCTGCCCCAAATCCTGTTGCATCTGACATGGAAAGCAATATCTTCTGGTCTTGAGCAAAGAAAAGCTGGGTGGAGAACCTGCCATGGCCATTACTAAATGCTGAGGGTGGAATGGTAACATTTCTTGGGGTTCCAAAGACCTTGCACAAATGTGAGCAAAGCCCCTCGTCATAAGTGATCCCACGTACTGGTATCAGCAATAGGTTGAACGGCCCCGTCCCCCCTGAAATATATATATATATATTTAAGTAGCAATTGTTTCACAAGGTAAACCATACAGACCCGACCACGACACCGTGATATCGTCGCACTGTGTGGGGTCATTATGGGAGAAGCTGAAGGCCGTGACTGACGAGAGGATGCTATAAATGAACAGAAGCTGTAACAGGCGAAAAGGGAGTGCCATGAATATGCAGAGAAAGGTAAATGAGTGTGAATGAATCAAGAAAAGGGAATAATTGCAGACGCCAAGTTAACGGGCGAGCTGGAGGGTCGACACCGTAAGCACTACGGGTAGATTGATTATGTAATCCACGCGAAATCTTGGAGAGCAATGACCGACACGTCTAATCAATTCAAGCCGGATTGAGTGCAGTCATCGTAGCCCGCAACATACTGAGTGTTTTCCTTCCCCATCATGCCATTTATTTGAATCGGACAGAACGGATTCATGGAGCAGATGGGGATCAATTCTGGAATCAAATCCGCAGTACCAGGTTGGAGGCAAACCTGGCTTCAGATTATGTAATCTGATATCGGTAACTGCCGACAGTGCTACCAAGTTCTATCAGCCACCGTCCTTCTGTCCACTACCAGGGCCTGCAAGAGGAGATCGCCAGCATCAAGGTGAGTAGCGCTGTCGTGTATTGGGCTCCGTTGATGACATTATCATAGACTAAATAATGGGTTTCCGTCATAACAACGGTAAGTCAAATCCTGGTCCTCGCAATCGCCAAAGACGAATTGTACCCACATCTATGCAGTACTGCCCGTCAACCATTTCCACAAGGACTGGCAACGACGAGTACGCACATGGTTCGACCAACCAGGGCGCAAGCTTCGAAGACGTAATGCACGCAAGACCAAGGCCGCAGCCTTGGGTGTCAAGCCCCTCTCTCTGCTTCGTCCAGCTGTCAGAGGACAAACTGTCCGCTACAACCGTAAATTGCGTGAAGGGCGTGGCTTCACATTAGCTGAGCTGAAGGAGGCCGGAGTTGGGCGGAAAGAGGCCTTGGGTGTTGGCATTGTTGTTGACCATCGAAGGAGGAATCTAAGCGAGGAAGGCAAGAAATTGAATGTAGAACGACTCAAGGCCTACAAGGCTCGATTGATCGTTTTCCCCCGTAAAGCTGGCAAGCCCAAGAAAGGAGATTCTTCAGTATGCCTTCACCTTCACGCCAGCAGATTCAATCATTTATTTTTTTCATCTCTCAGGCGGACGACCTCAACGCACCCACAAGCCGTGCAACCCTTCCCATTCCCGCTGGTCTCCCCGCTGAGACTCCTCGTAAAATCACAGATGCCGAACGATCATTCCAGGCATTCAGGACCCTCCGCATGGAGCGCGCTAACCAGAAGTATGAAGGTGCACGCAAGGTCCGGGCTACCAAGGTAAGTTATTCTCTGACGTTGATTGTCCGAGTTGTTGCTGAAAGAATTTTCAGAAAGAGGAGGAGGAGCAAGCCAAGAAGAAGTAGTAGTATACTATTCTTTCCCATGTGCAGTCTATGCCTCCTTTCTCAAAATGCCGAGACGATTTGCACTCGTCCATTACGCTACAGTTCTCCCGCAATCGCAATGATTATGAATTGGCTGCCAAGGTATAACTGGAATTCCTTATGATGTCTAAGATAATGACGAACGGGCGGGTCTATTGACTAAGGGTTCCAAGCTTCTTATTCACTGCTCCAGTGGCTTCGGTTGTAGCGACCTGTCCCATAATTCGGACCTGGTCAGCAACGCCACGTAGTACGCCTATTACTTCTTGATTTCCTCTGGTGAATCCGAATTCTGCATATGTAATGCCTTGCTCCTTTGCGAACTGTTTCACCAACAGACTTGCCTTGGCAAGATTGTGGCGAGGCACTCGAGGAAAGAGGTGATGAGTGACCTGCAGGTGCAAACCCCCATGAAGGAAGGCAAGGGATGGATGGCAAATGACGTCGGTAGTGGTTCGCATTTGCCTATGTGCGAAGGACTCCGTGGGCCCCAGGTCGTCCGTAGACATTGAAAAGTGAGAGAGGACAATCTAGAGAAACTTGAGTCGATCAATGCATGCAACTTAATTGAGCAACCGACCTGGACATGTAATGGGCTTGTGACGACGTGGCTGACGAGGAGATATACCAATGCTTTTTGCCATGACCCACAGCCGTACAAGACGGTGCCGAACCAAGTCCAGAAGAACGTTATTCCTGCTACCTCTAGGGCCCAAGCCCAACTACCACCTCTTGCGCGTCTGGTGTCTCGGTTTGCTTGAAATAGATGGGTGTAGGAGAGAAAGTAGAGATTGAAACGAGCGAACATCATCACGATGTAGAATAATTTGTGTTGGATGGAGATGATTATCTTGGCAAATCGATCAAAAACCATGGTGCGCTTGTAATATGAAGACCATAGGGAGCTCAGGAAAGCAGGTGAGACGGCAAAAAACGGCAAGTGCTCGATATCTGGATCACTGTCGAGCGTCCTTGGATGATAAGCTGATTATGAAAACATCGATACTTACTGTGATGGATGATTGGGGACCACTGCAAGTGTGATCAGAACAAGGAAAACAGGCAGAGAAAAAGAATTTACGATGATGAACGTTGTGGTTCTAATGCAAGGGTATCAGGATATGTGCAGGATAACAAAAAATCAACGCACCTTGACCCACCAACCAATGCTCAAGCCACCGATAAAATCCGTAATGAAGATGCCCAAGACGCGATCTACAACCCAGTTATGCGTGACACCCATATGGCCGAGGTCATGGGCAGTGAACACCAACTGGTGCCACATGAAACCTAGAAAAACAGCGCTAAGGACCTGCCAATCATGACGATATGCGTAGGCCGATAGTGAGCCTAGCAGCAGATAACGAGCGACCTCTGGCCCATAGCCTGACAGGTATGGAGTCTCGTATAAACCGGCGTCGACGATACGCTTGTGGAGTTGTTTGTATGCGAGAGAATGCTGAGCCTGAATGTTAGGGGAAAGAGGCGAAGGTGGAGGGATCAGGGTGGAGAGCGTCGGAGCAGATGATGAACCAGAAACAAGATCCCTCTGGACGAGTAGGATTTCGGAGGATGGAGAAGGGGATGGAGTGTCGGTGAAGTGTACGGCCTCCGCTTCGTGATACCATTCATATCTGCCCTGCTGGGTTCTGCGCCTCACCCAACCTGACATGATAGGGGGGGTGAGAGGCTCCCAACCGCGTTCGGACAAATGAACGCGACCAATAGAGAATTTCTCGACGAGTCTGATGGCTTCATCGGAGTGATATGCGCTGATCTCGTCGGTAGCATCTCTACCAACGAAATGCAGCAGACTGAGAGTGCCGCCTGGATGAGCATCCAACCACCTCTGGGTGATGTGGAGGAGATGGGAGTTGTATATGATGAGATGCTCGCCATGTAGGATGCGCGCGGCTACCTCTGACCTTGACCAGTATTTTGTGCCGCCCATGGTGGGAGTCGGGATGTTCAGATTCGGACATGACCGCCCGAAACCCGGCCATTCTCCACACGACGGTGTGGGAAAGCCGAGGGAAGACAAGCGAGGAACGGATTGAGCTCACCAAGCAACCGCAAAGATGGCTGCGGTCGATCCCCACCCCTCACGACCACAAGCGCACTCCAGGATTCGCTCCGCCTCCAACCCCTTCGTCGACCCATCGTCGGTCCCAAAGAGCCCGCCTCCCGTTCCCCCAAAGTCCAGCCGTTCCGGAAACATGCCTGCTCCAGTCTCAATGTCGCCCAGAGATCCGAACCCTGCTGATATCATGGAAGCTGTTCGTGAATCAGTCACCGTTCGAGGCAGCAACGACCCCACCTCCCGCAGTGGTCGTACTCAGACACTGTTCGTCTTCTCCTCTTATCATTATACGCCTTGACCAATCAGCTCTGTCATTTCCCCATCTCTCCTCGATTTTATCTTCTCCTTCTGCCCATCCCAGGTCCCACTCCCAAGATCCAGTCCCAATCAATGAAAAATCAAAATTATCTTCCAAGTCTCGATCCAAGAAGGGTTCCCAACACGCTGATGTCATTGACAGACTCGACCCTACTGGCGTTGGCCCAAGTATGTACCCTCTTTTCCCCCCACAATATCAACTGTTGATTTCGGTGCAATCAAGTGTTCCATCACGATGGCCCGTTTGATGCATGTGCACCTTCACGCAACCGTCAACGCAATAAAGCCCCCATTCACGCCTGGAGTGCCCGGCCAGATGTAGAGATCCCTCGACAAGACGGGCCCTATCCGTCCATCGATATTTATCCTGCCCTTTCTTCCTTTGGAGCTCCACGTAAAAAGAAAGTCGATGCTATAGCTGAAGCTTGGGGTATCCATGAGCCTGAGCCTTATGAAGAATTTTTCGCCGGTGGAGGCTCCGCTAGACCAGACGGAGATACGCCTGCCAGCTCCATCTTCAATGGACGGGACTCTCACGCTGCCACTCGCAATGGAGGCGCAACAAGGCGTATCACAGAGCAGACCGATGACGCTTTCCACTCAAAGGCAGCTGCGCGTCGTTCAATTGTTCCACCCCCTCAACCCATCTTTGTTCCCAGTGCCGTCGACCCGCCTGACCCAGCCTCTAGCTCACCTAAACGTTCGAAATCACTGATGAACCGAATCCGTAAGATGCGTGATTCCCCTAATGTCCCCGTCGGAAGCGATCATGAAGCCCGCCCTTCCTCCCCGCCCTCCCCTACTGAGGGTAGTACCCCTCGTCCCACCCATCGTTCCCAAAGCTCTTTCCTTGGACGATTTGCTGGATCTCGTCAAGCCCCTGCTTCACCTCCAGCAGACCGCGCAGAGCCATATATCTTTATCGAGCCCCAATCGAACAAGGATCTTCCCCCAACACCATATGGCGGTGGAAACAATCCAATGGATTATGATAATTCTCAAAGCACTGGAGCATCCCCAGGATTAGGACGCAAGTCTAGTATCATGAAGAAGATGGGTCGCGTAGTCCGAGGTACCCGTTAAGCCGAATCTGTCCAACCGGATTTATGCTTCCAGGATTGGAATACGCTCCAACAGCACGCCTTTTCCATACACCCGCTTGAAATATTTCTTGCGTTTCTCTCGCGATTGAGAAATAGGCACCTTTACATTTTGATCTGCGTTTGTCATGCAAGCTAGCTGGTATATGTTATATGTTGATTGTACACATAGTCACGTCATTTTCGTTCTTCCCCTGTTCCCTCTCCGCCATCGTAATAGTACCCAGCAGTTCCAGAGAAATCTATCTATTATCAATGTTCTATCTTATACCCTGACATTGATGTTTGAATTTTGAAGGCATTCCTTCACTTCAGGTATACGTACTTCCCCTCGGTGAAATATCCCAGCGGCTAGACCGGCTTCTGCTGACGTGTGTGCGAAGAGATCGACAAAGTGTTCGGACTTGCCTGCCCCACTACTTGCAACCACCGGTATGCGGGTATGTCTCTTTACCAACGAGATTAAGTCCAAGTCAAAGCCCTGTCCCGTACCATCACGATCGATGCTGTTGAGTAAGATTTCGCCCGCGCCAAGTGCTTGAACACCCTCGACGAGTTGTACCACTGACAATGGCCTATTCTCCCTCCCACCAGACACGGTACATTGATACCACCATGCCCTTTCACGTTCGTTCTCTGGCCCGTTAGACTTTCCAAGCACGAGTTCAGCTTTGTAGGGGCCATCGTACGAGCTGGGTTCGACGTACACCCTCCGTGGATCCACCGAGACCACGACAGCCTGGCGCCCGTATACGCGCGCGATTGTCTCAATGGCGCTCGTTCCGTCGGGCTTTCCAGCGGCGCGAAGTTTCTCTACGGCGTAGACTGCCTCCGAGCCAATGCTGACCTTATCCGCACCAGCTCTGAAATAAGCACCGGCAACCTCCAAGGCACTCCTCTTCGTTCCATCAGGGTCTACCGTGTCTTTAATACCACCGCCGATGGTGAGCGGCACAAATACACACTCAGCCGCTGCTCGGACGACTGCTAGCATAGGCTGGTCCTGAAGTGGGGACAACCGGAAAGAGGTGATGTTCAGCAAGCAAATTTCGTCTGCCCCGGCTTCGTAATACCGAGAAGCTAATGCCACTGGTTTTCCAAGATTGCGAACGGCGCCTGCTACGGCTACTGCGTCATTCATGCCGGGTTGAGCTTTTTCGCGAACGTCGTATTGGTCACCCTTTGTGACAACTAAATCCCCTTCATCATTCGTACGAACGTCCATGCACGCGATAATGCGTTTTGTGAGATTAGACGCAGGATGATAGGGCCGGTCAGTAGTAAGCGGCGCTTCGATGAGGGTCGCTTGATCAGAATTTGCCAGCCATGCTCCCAGGAGCGATAATCCAGCAGTGCCGGATTTTTCGGGGTGGAATTGCGTACCAAAGACATTGCTCTTGCGTACGCTGGAAATGAATGTTTCGTCGCCATATGTAGTGAGTGTATATGCCCATTTTGCGGCTTCTCGATAGAGCGCTGGCTGATACTTGGCACAATATGAATGGACAAAATAATAATACGGAGTGTGGTTGGATTCGCTGAGTGATGTATTAGAAGCAATGGCAGCATTCCAACCGATATGAGGGACAGCCTTTTCCACGTCACTGAACCTGTCGATGGGGGAGGGTATAATCCCCAAGCCCGGCAACGGAGATTCGGCGGAGGATTGGAAGAGGACTTGCATGCCAATACATATTCCGAAATAGGGCTTGCCGGAGGTTATGTATTCGCGGAGAGGTTGTAAGAGGCCACGAGCAGCAAGTTGACCGACAGCGGTCTCAAAAGAGCCAACGCCCGGGAAGATGAGCCTCTAATAAGAAAGATTAAGAAGGGTCACAGTGTAGACAAGATTAGATAAGATCTGACTGTCGCTTTTTGAAAATCGTCTGGATGAGTTATCCAGGAGAAGTTGTAATCCAGTCTGGTCAGGGTATTGGCAAGACTTTGGACGTTCCCAGCGCCATAATCGAGCAGATAGAGACCCATCCCTTAGGGTATAGAGGAGGAGGAACGAGTCAGAACGGAGGTAAAAGGGAGGCCGAGAGTCCGAGTCCGACGATAGCCACGCCGATGACACGAGAGCACGCAATGTCTTGTTGACAATCGTTAATATATAATTCAATCTTAGTACTTTCCCAGATCCTTATCCCAATGTCCTCTGCTTCTTCAATCAATATCGCCTATTCTTCCAGCGTCGTTTCTGCCTCTCCTACAGGCTCTTCAATCCATGACCATTTCCGCAACGTTCGGCGTCAAAATTCATTCGAAGTTAGACAACCCAAAATCCTCCATCCCATCGAAAATGACGACTTGAAATTGTTGCTTCTTGAAAACATCAGTCAGGAAGCCGTTCAGAATTTTCGTGCACAAGGGTTCCATGTCGACCATCACACTCGAGCCATGTCGGAGGCTGAGCTTTTGGAGCTCATTCCAAATTACCATGCCATTGGCATTAGAAGCAAAACTAAAATCACTGCCTCAATACTAAAGGCAGCAACCAAAGTGAGTTATAGTCTTATCTGCCAAAGTAAATGCCTTATCGTCCTATTTAGCTGCTGGTCATTGGTTGCTTCTGTATCGGAACAAATCAAGTCGATCTGTCCACAGCAGCCCAAGCAGGGATACCCGTATTCAACTCCCCATTCTCAAATTCCCGTTCCGTCGCCGAGCTGGTCATGTCCGAGCTCGTTGCCTTGTCCAGGCAACTGTTCGAGAGAGCCTACGAGCTGCGCACCGGCGTTTGGAACAAAAAATCCAAGGGCTGCTGGGAAATTCGCGGCAAGACGCTGGGCATCGTGGGCTATGGCCATATTGGCTCTCAGCTATCCGTACTTGCAGAATCCTTTGGGATGCGTGTCTTATTCCACGATGTCGCAAATATCATGCCGCTTGGGTCTGCTCGGCAGGTTGAATCTCTCCAAGCACTCCTCAGAGACTCGGACTTCGTCACTCTTCACGTCCCAGAACTCTCAGAAACGATCAACATGATCTCCGCGCCCCAGCTGGCTCAGATGAAGACTGGCGCTTATCTTATCAACAACGCACGCGGCAAAGTTGTCGACATCCCTGCCTTGATCGATGCCCTAGAATCTGGTCATCTTGCAGGTGCCGCCCTAGACGTATATCCCGCAGAACCAGCAGCAAATGGTGCTCCATTCGACGACCAATTAAATTTCTGGGCCACAAAGCTTCGTAACCTGCCAAATGTTATCCTCACCCCCCATATTGGTGGATCTACAGAGGAGGCGCAGCGGATGATCGGAGAGGAGGTTTCGCAGGCGACAAGTCGATACCTGGGTTATGGATCGACCCTAGGCGCTGTCAATTTCCCTGAGGTCGACCTACGTGCAATTACCGCTGAACAAGGGACACAAATTCGAATCTGCCACGTACACCGCAACCAACCTGGTGTGTTGAAGCAGGTCAACGATGCACTTTCACCATACAACGTTGAAAAGCAATATTCGGACTCCAAGGGCGATATCGCCTACGTTATGGCAGATATCGCTGACGTTAGCCCTACCGACATTAACATGCTTAGAGATCGTATCAGTGGGACGGAGGCAAACATTCTTACTCGGTTCTTGGTTTAGCAATCTCATCGACGGAATGATCTATATCAGATGCTCATTCAACTGGTCATCTTTTCAGAACTGGAGGGTATTTAGCATTGTACGATGAGTCATAGCAAGTCAAAATGCAGCTTTACAATACAGTTATTGCATCAATAAGTCCGTGAAAAATGGGTATCCTATGCCTCTTCCTCGGGATCGCCGATCCCGCTTTGAAGAATTGCAAACGTCGTTTCCATCTCAGGAAGACAAGGGGAGTCATAAATCTTGCAGGTCCGATTATTTCCTCTAGCCTTCTTGAGTTGTAGTCTGCCTTTTACGTTAGGAAAATAAATTACATCACGACGTCGCCTTACCGTGTTGTCGATGCATGGGCCATGATGTTACCACCAATGGGTTTCTTCTCGTTACCTGCATAAGGGCCAGCAGCTGCATCAGGGTTGGACATAACTTGGTTCGTGACAACAACAGCAATGCCGAACTAGGAGATAATCAATGCACATGTAATGACAGCTAAGAGGCGCCCACCTCATCCGCCAGCCGCTGTAGGGTGCGCAGGAATTTGCCTAGATGATTTTGCCTCGAAGATAGCTCGCCACGGCCACTAAAGTCGGTTCTGTACAGAGCAGTACAGGAATCCACTATGAGAAGGCAAAACCTTTGATGGGTCAGTAAGGCTTCTTGGAGACATTCTAATCCAATACCTTGATTCAGACATCAATGCACTCGCACTGGTTAACAATGCATGCTGATGATCGGCATTGTATGCCCTCGCATACGCCACGTTGTCGAGAACTTCCTCTCCATTCAACCCATACCTTTCTGCCACTGCCAATAAGCGCACGGGACGGAATGTGCCCTCTGTATCAATATAAAGACATTTGCCTTCGCCTCCACCCATGCTGACGGGCAGTTGGCAAGTGACGGCTAATGTGTGGCATAACTGCGATTTCCCTGTCCTGAACTCTCCAAATAACTCGGTGATCGCTCCAGTCTCAATACCTCCTGGGACATAGTTAGATCTACAACTGAAGCATGCATATATGCCACTGACCCCCCAAGAGCGCATCTAACTGCTTGGATCCCGTGGTAATGTGTACCAACTCGGAACGTCGGGCATGCACTTCAGTTGCGCTCTGAAAACCTAAGGGGACAATCTTTTGTGCTGATTATGGACGCAAGCTAAGGAAATGCACGTGGAAGTGGGAATGCAACACACCCTCAGAGAGAATTTTGTCAGCCTTCTGGTCAGAGATGCCCTTGATTGTAACCAGAAATTTCTTTGGAGTGAATGCAACAGCCTCGACGGTATTTAATCCGGCCTCTGCAAGCTTCTTAATATCGTTGGGATGAATTCCAGCTTCTTGGAGCTTATTGACCAGGAGTGGGCCGGCGTGTATATACTCTTCGGTATCTTCTCCTTCATTGTGCTGGGGTTGTGAGGGTTGGGACATTGTTGGGGAATAGGGAAGGGCAGGTAGATTTACCAGCGCGACACGCAATAAATTAAATAATAATGGCAGAATGTCATCACGTGGGCGCGCTCGGCGGAACCGCCTACATTGATACTTGTGATGCACTGATGACACATTGAGAGCCATGCATCTGCTGACTCTGCATGCCGCGAATCATAGTAATTGATTTATATTATAACCCAAGAAACATTACAATTACGGAAGTTCCAGAGGAATATCAGCTATAGAGATGTTTTTACCAAGTGTATCTTCGAAGTACTGCGCTGCTTCTATGTCGAGGAATAATCGTGTCCACTTGAGGATGTCATACACGTTCAGGTCTTCAGCTCGAACGAAGTCAACCATAGCAATGTTCTGAATAGCCCTTTCAAGCCCTTGCAGACCCGGTGAGGGCATTGCTCCAGTAACAAAGAGAGTTTTCTTCAGCCCCAAGGAGTCGATTCGGTGAGACAAATCCTTGGTCTTGCCATTCGACCACGAAAGAGAAGAGACGATCCCCAGATTGTTCTCCCTCAACTTGGCACTTAGCGCGACTCGCATTCCCATTTGAATGACCTTCCTAGGGAGTTTGGTACTGAAATCCCGAGGTTTTGGTCCAAAAGCAACACCACCACCAACGAGCATCGGGCTCTGGCCGTCTCCCAATCGCGCCCTTCCTGAACCTTTCTGGCGACGAATCTTGATGCCAGAGCCACGGACTTCGCCACGTGTTTTGGTGTTGGCAGATCCTTGCCGAAGGCCATCTCTATAGTGCACTACACATAAGTGGAGAATGTCGCGTCTAATCGGGTGGTCGAAAACTGTGGGGTCTAACGCAACACATAACTCTTGTGCTGAAGGTTCACTGCCCTTGTGCGTTAAGGATTCGGAAAGTGAAATGAGAATAGGTTTTGCGATTGGAATAGCTGTAATTCAATCAGACCAGCATTCAACAACGAGCTCGAATGCAAAATACCATGGTATTGTGGTGGTTGGGAGTGTGGTACAGAAACTCCTGCCACGGAGGCGTTCAACCGCTGACATGTTGATGAAAGCGACCTAGTCCCAAAGGTTGGGTGCAGTGTCGTTGTCTGTAAGTGAATATAACCGTCAAAACGAGAACTTTGTTAACAGACCGGTACTCACACCGCGAAAAGCAAGCCGAAGCATGTTCTTGCCGGCGCTGTCCCAAATTTCGAAAACTTGTTCTGGCCCCCAAAACGGAAATGTTTAGTCAGCATCACTCGGCATACTCCGCGTGAAACTGACTAGTAGGGTTAAGCCACCCCTCCTCTCGTTCCACCAAATTATCGGCGCCAGGGAACGAGCTCAGTATAAGGGGTATGTCGTTCACAGCAACGCTGTTCATACTCAACGTTACATTGCTAATACTGCAAATCTTATAGACACAGATTTGTAGTCAGTCGACCCACTTTATCATGGCATCAACAACGAAGGCCGTCCAGACGTTCGGTAAAAAGAAGGCATGTCCCATTGTACAAAAGCACCGCCAGGTCTCTGACGGTAAACCAGACTGCGACCGCGGTCGCGCACGCAAAAGAGGGTCGCGGTGTTATTCGTATTAATGGCTCACCCATTCACCTTGTCCAACCCGAGATCCTTCGTCTCAAGGTTTACGAGCCTGTTTTAGTTGCGGGGGAAGATGCATTCGGAGTGCTAGATGTCCGTGTGCGCGTTAAGGGAGGAGGTCACACGTCGCAAGTGTATGCCATTCGCCAGGCAATTGCGAAGGCTGTAGTCGCCTATTACGCCAAATATATCGATGCCTACAGCGCCATTGAGCTCAAGAAGAAGCTCGTTGCGTATGACCGCACTTTGCTTATCGCAGACCCGAGAAGAATGGAACCCAAGAAATTCGGTGGTGCAGGTGCTCGTGCTCGCAGACAAAAAAGGTACGCCATAGCCCTATTGGTTGATTGCATAGAGCCCAAATACTCAACCATATCTCAGTTACCGTTAATCGACTCGAATTTTATTACTGTCTGCTTCTGTATCACAGTAGCATATGCGCATACACTTCATGTTATGTACTATTGGCCATCAACAGACTCACCCTGCATGATATATCCCAGTTGGTGCATGGAGAATCTGCCGAAATGAGGTAACGCGTATATACTTTGTGACTGTGACCGCGTACCTTGTAACTTGGCCGACTACACGCACAACTTGTCCACCTCGTGGCTTCTTGTGTCAAGCTCATCTCGATGGATTTGGCGCCCGAAGAGGTCCCTAAAATATTTGTTGACGAATTCAGTAACCCTTTGCCTATTTTTGTGGAAGCTGGCGGCATCGTTGGTCGTCCCAAACTTGTCAGAACATTGAAGGTATGCCCTCATTTCGTCGCTGCTCTTCTAGAGATGGAAGTACTTTCCAGAGAGCCGGTGCTAGCATCTGTAATGATCCCAAACAAGCGCGCATAATACTAGTGAAAGCGGTCTCCACTCAAGGCAGAAGGTTTATACGCGATTGGGGTCTGGACAAGGACAAGGTCGTCTTGGAGTATACGTGGGTAGGAAAATGCAAGGCCGCACAAAGGATACTTGGGGAAGCGGAGCAGTGGGGTGGGTGTGTTGCAGAAGATGATGGTGTGTCCACGGACTCACTTGGAAAAGAGGATAACGATGAAGATGTCGAGTGAGTGTACCGAGACAAGTACAAATGGCATTGAAACGCTGAGATTTACAGGTCAAAACCGCGCATACAAGTGAAAGCAAAGGCCGTAAAAGCTAAACCCTTGCCGTCATCAAGTCCGTTGAAGCGAAAGCCAAGTCCAGAAACGGAAGAATTGAAGGCAGAAGGTAAGCCCCCATTGCCAAACTCCCCCTTTGCTGAATGTTAAATCTCTGCTAGCAAAATTCACATCTACAACTCCACCCACAACAGAGAATCAGGCAGCGCTACCTCCGCAAGGCATGGTTGACATGATTGCACTGTTATCGCAAATGCTGCAGCAGCAGGGCACTATGGGTCCTCTCCCATCCCACCCTCCATCGTTCATGCCCAACAATCAAAGCGTACCTCAGCTCGACACTATTCGCATTGCCCTCATGGATGTCATCAAGAAAACAGGCGCCCCGTCTCCGTTGATGATGAACTCCAGCCAGAATATGCAACTACCATTTCTCAATACTCAAGGGGTATTGCCCCAGGTTGCCCAGGCTATGGCCAACAACCCATTAGCAAGTCTGTTTTTGGCTATGCAACACTCTGTGGCTGGACCATCCTCAATCCCAGCAGCTACAACCAACTCTATCGATCATGCCGCTGGCCAGGCCGTCGTGCCATCGCAACTTGTAACCCAGTCGATCACCCCTGGCGCCCCAATCTCTCACACCATGGCTACACAACCTATCACAGAATCCTCTGTGCCATTCTCACGGAAGGGCAAGGAGAAGGAGGTGGTTCGTGGAGTTCAGGCGAGCAAAACTGTTGCATCTGACCCTAAGCAAGCCCTATTTAGAACGAAGACAGGTCGTCCTCTACAATTCTTCGTTCAAATAGACTTGAGTGATCGATTTACCGTCGTTGGTGGTATCAAGGTAAAGAACATCATATGAGCTCCGACTAGAACTAATTTTTGCGCAGAAACATGGAGGGAAAGTAACCAATGACCAAACCTCCGCTGACTATGTCATACTTTACTCCCGATCCAAGAGCTTTGAAAACCTCCTGATATCAAGCCACGAGGCGAAGAAGATCGCGGTCAATGCAGCGTTTGTACGGGATTCTATCGCCAAGGGGAAGTTGTTGAACGCCACAGACTATCAGTTCAAACGGCCATCGACTCCGCACAGGAAACGTGCCCGTTACAAAGCTGCTTCCAGCGATGACGAGGTTTCAAAGAAACGATCAAAGTCAGAGACCACACCCAAACGGCGTCGTACAAGTGCTGGCTCGCCATCCACGCTATCTATGAATTCTTCTATTACCGGTCGACACCTGCGCTCGCCGACCCCGCCACCCGTCCACACACGAATCCAGTGTACCAACGGATTCAGATACCCCGACATCGAGAAGGAGTACGTATTGAAATACCTGGACGTTTTGCTTGAACGAGACCGAGACATGACCATCACGACAATAGCGACTCAGGTTTTCAAGAAGGTCAGACCCCACCTTATAATTTTATTTTCGAACGAGGCTAAACCGTTCCTCAGCTGCCCCATCATACACTACGATCGTGGCATGCTTATCTGGGCAATCAGTTTCGGGATGATTTAGAAGCAATCCGCAAGAAAAAAAACATAGCTTGGCGCAAGGCGCATGATGATTATTCAGCATTATCTGCTGCAACGCATAACGCCAAAATGAAGGCAGAAGAAAATGCTAGCTCTTTGTCTACGGGAGCAGGCAGCAGCAAATTACGCACTGCAGAAATGGTAGAACACGACCTGGAGGTCATATCCAACTTTTTCGCCACAGGCGGAACGGATGAAAGCGAGGATTATGAGCAGATATGGCAGCGGTTATCAGCACAGGTAAGAACAGTTCACCATTCGGAATCTGATTTGACTGAGCGTTGCTGCAATAGTCTCAGTGTCAGACGGCGAAGTCGTGGCAAGAATTTTACGATGAACACTATGACGAGATACAACGCCGATATCAATCGAAGCTCGCATTAGATGATCCGATGGAGGAGCTTCCTGTCAAGCACGAGGCCGACTGATACGCCGACTTAGCTCTTACCGTACCACTTGTATATTACACGACTCTCGCTCTGCTGCAGCTAAGTAAGGGAGAATGCTAGTTAATAAGCGATAGTATAGTCCAGGTCTAATTTACTCAGTCTCTATAATGGGCTTTGGCGGTTGTTTGAAAAACCTCCGCCTTTTCTCTTCGCTTGTGATTCCCTGTTGACCAGCCAGCTGCCCAGAGTAGTCGAATGCGCCCATAGCTGCGCCCAAGACGGCACATGAACCTATGGCCATTGGAAGCGAACGGGCTGGACCAAGGTTATTGACGAACAGACCAGAGATGATTCTAAAGCACGTACCTCGAATTCCCGCAAGAAAACCGGCAGCGCAAGCACCAGCAGCACCATTCAAAGCGTCATCCGTTTGTCGGGTATTTGCTACAGTAGCCTCAGTGAAAGCAAAGGTTGCGCCCATTGCAGCTTTAAGGTACGTTAGGCAAGGGAGCAGATTGCAGAATGTAAGGACGTGCCGAAAAAGCCAATGGTCCCACCAGTTCGCGTTACCACGCCAAGTGCTCCATGAGAATGGGTTCCGAGGGCGTTCTGAAGGGCGCTGACAAATGCCCCGATTACTCCTCCCTGTAGACCGACAGTGGCAGCGTATTTGACGGTAGGCTTTGGGTCGTAGGAGGCAGGGGGTGTGGACATGGTTGTTTCCCGTGTACTGTGAGTTGGCTCAGCAAATTCACACAAACAGGCCGGGTAATTCAGGTGCGATCAAAATACGTGCAACTCCCCGAGCACTCTCCCAACTCAAATCCATGTCGACGTTCGATATGCCCATAGACGCACTTGCTGGCCATGATTCTGCATATACATTTCGGTTGACAAAAAAGATATCTGTTCGTAATATGCCGTCTCAGTTGTTTGTCACTGCATTCAAGACTGTGATCGATTTATCTAGCCGACAAAGGCTAGCATGCCTCCATTCTACTCGGCCACACCATTCCCATGGAGCAACACATCCCTGTCGGTATTATGGGGAGGATCACTCTGGTCAACCCACTTGCAGGACCAGTGGGAGCATATGGTTGCAGAATACACTGGTGCCATTGCCCTAGCCAGTGAAAAAGGTGTCATTGTGGCCTTGAGTGACCAGAAGAAATCTATAATGCACCTCAGACTTCCTGTAAGTGATAATTCTACAGTATTTGAATAGAGCCCAACCCCTACATGGCCGCCAATTTTATACCAGAATCAAGCTAGTGCCCATGCATTACCAGCTGATCATATCCAAGTTGCATGGAGTCTAGATCACCATGCTCCACTACAACCTATTCTTCTCATATCTTATTTGCGGCTTGTCTTTATAGTTAGCTTGCACAACCAACAAGTCGTGGGAACACTTCGGGGCCATGGTGGTGTAAGTCAGGATAATAATTAAAGCTAACTTTTGTACTTACAAGTATACTGAGCCAGAACATTACATATATTGCTGTGCATCCCACGATGCCACATATGTTTTGTACAACATCTAGGGACTTCACCACTCGCGTATATGACCTGATGTTGGAGCCGCAAGATGTGCCCTACAATCTTCCATGGCCTCCTATAAAGCAGCCAAGCCAAGCAGGTGCAGCTCATGGATTGCATGCTTCTGAGATGGAAGGCAAAGGAATTGGTAGGTGTATTGGTGTGCTCTTGGGAGGCCGCTCTGGTGGTCACCAGGCAGCAGTTTTAGGTGCTGTGAGTATTGATTTGTTTACGTTTTGGTCAAGTGTAACAGTATCACCCAGGCCTTCCATCACAGTCTGCCAATAATTGCTACTTGTGGTGTAAATATTTTTCAATATGACCAAAGCTATCATCTCAAACTCCGCTACTAGATGGACCACACTGTCAAGATTTGGTATTTCCATCCAACATCACACCACTATATGCTAAGAGAAGACAAGCCATTGTTCAGTAGCAGCCAAATCCATAAAGCTAGTGTGTTATCTGTGAACTGGTAAGTACTAGTATGATTGTATTCACAGTAGCTGATGGATTTTCTGTTTTTCTGTTTATGTAGGCTAAGTGAAGACACTCTAATTTCTCACAGTGCACCTGTTCTAATGGCTCACAAGATAGAAGACTTGAATTCAACGCCAAATACACAATTCAATGTGAAGCCAGCTGAAGCCATCATTTGGCGTTGGCTGGCATTGGACAGGTTTTTTCCTGCCAATCAAAACCAGAACAATGACTATCCAACGTTCTTGAGAGGATGTTTATCTGTATGTATGATCATTAGAAGTATCTGTGACGTGGTATTAATCTATTACTTAGGATTACCAGGAAAGTTGTAAGTTATTGGAGTCATTTTCCAACAGATTTTGCTCATTACCACATTACAGCATCTTTCAAGATAACAAGTATGATGAACTTCCCCCATGCCCCAACACAGTTTATGGTGCCCCAGGTATCTGTGACCCAGGATCCAAGCCGTGACCCCTTAGTGGCATTTACCCATCAAGGATCAAGATCCATAGAGGTGGTGAACATCACTGCAATGGCTCCCCGGACTCACCCATCCTATTCTCCAAGACACTCCAATGAAAAGGAGGGTGGTGTGGTTGCCACAGTGAAATGGCCAGCACAAAGAACCCCAGCACACACATTGATTATGATACCAGAGGATGAACCCAACACACTCTTTGGATGTGCAATTGCAATGGCTGGAACATTGATTGCTGGTGTAGGTGACAACAGCACTCTCTGGATCTGGCGTCGAGTACAACACAATGTCCTCCCAATGTAATATATTGATTGTAGTAAAAGAAGACAGGATAAAACTACAATCACAAAGCCATGCAGCGTACAGGATGATGTCCGACCAATGCATGGGCTCACTAGCACTCCACTATCCTACAAACGCCTGGTTGGGTCGAATAGAGAATGATCGAACGACCGCGAGCTTGAGCCTCATCCTTGGCCTGAATCGGGAGCTAAACTAATAGCGGTCGACCTTGGTACCATCAGATTTAACAGGAACCTCTGCAGGGATCTGGCGTTTGTTGAAGCGTGTGATCGTGGTACCGTCAGATTTAACGGGATCTTCTACAGGAATGTTTTGGCGTTTATCGAAGCGTGTGATCGTGGTACCATCAGATTTAACGGGATCCTCTACAGGAATGTTTTGGCGTTTATTGAAGCGTGTGATTGTGGTACCATCAGATTTAACGGGATCTTCTACAGGAATGCTTTGGCGTTTGTTGAAGCGTGTGATCGTGGTACCGTCAGATTTAACGGGGTCCTCTACAGGGATATTTTGGCGTTTGACGTAGCCCGGGATTATCTCGAGCGGTTCCGGGTGAGCTGCCCGAGCAACCGGATGCTGGAGGATGCATAAGCAATTGCCCACATGAAATAAGACGAAGAAGACTGACCTCTGCCTGTAGAGGAATTGGAGACGCCAATACCTGACTGACGAAGAGGAGTGCCACAACGGCAAGACAGGTTGCACGGGAAAACATGGCGAAGTGAAGGTGCTTGCAAGTGAAGTGAATACGACGAAAAGTAGTTGGTAGGGGTTGACCGGCAACCTGAAGAAGCTGAAAGAGGTGAGGAAGAGTGAGACTGAACAGAGCGGATACGTACCAAGGGAACAAGGAAGATGGGAGGATGGAAATGAAGAGGTGGGTGGGACGGTTTAAAAGGGGAGGCCGCTGATGGTCACCATCACATCTGCCGGACCGGCAAGCGAACCGAGCCAAATCAATTGGGTCACGTGTGCCCACGATCACATCTCTTCTTCAGTTTCTGATTCTTCACCAGTCATCATGCCAGATCCCCGCTTTGCAAGATTCAAGACGGACCCCCGGTTTCGACGCCTAAGGAAGCACAAGACAACAGTCGAACCAGATGACCGCTTCAACGCCGTATTTCACTCATCTTTCTCTCGTAAAAATAAATCAGATACACGTTCGTCATTTCCAATTCACGTGATATCACCATTCATGAGTCCTCCCATTTTCCAGCCCGTGTGGACAAGTACGGGCGTCCAGTATCTAAAAGCAAAGAGCAAGACAACTTGGCGCAGCTGTATCATCTCGAAAATATTGATGAATCTTTCCCTGATTATGCTCGCGGCGAAGTCTTGCTAGAGTCTTCAGACGAATCAGAGGATGAGAGCAATGACGAGGTCGTCGCAATTGGGGTCGATCCCTCAGTGCCAACGATTGCCTCCAAGGCGGCAGAACTGGAGGTCGATTTGGATGAGGCTACAACGGCTGCGTTGGATGCGCAGGTAGAAGCATACAACAGACTCAACCCCGTCAGTGATCAAGCTTCAACCCCAAAGTCCCATCGACTTGCTGTTGTCAATCTTGACTGGGACCACGTCCGTGCTGCCCACTTGTATAAAGTTTTCTCTTCGCTCCTGTTTTCCGTCGCCCAAAAAGCTGGGCAGAAGGCAAAAGGAGCTTCCAACGTGGCCCGCGGAAAGGTATTGAGCGTCCGTGTCTACCCTAGTGAGTTTGGAATGGAAAGGATGGCAAAGGAAGAAAAGGAAGGACCACCACCGGAGATTTTTAAAAGACGAGAACTCGACGAGAACGACATCAATGAAAGCACAATGCATAATATCGCCGATGCAGACGCAGACTACGACGAGGACGCTCTTCGCACCTATCAATTGGAACGATTGCGGTGAGCTATGACGCTGATATTAGCCTTTTGTCCCTGATCTGGTGGTTAGCTATTATTATGCTATTGTGACTTGCGACACTGTCGAAGCGGCAAACCACCTTTACACTGAATTGGATGGTACCGAACTCGAACGCTCTGCCAATGTGTTGGATCTGAGATTTGTCCCCGATGACATGACGTTCGAACATCAACCAAGGTGAGTTTGCTCGCTTAGGTGAGCGTACTTACTCCTTCATCGCGTTAGCAGGGATGAAGCCACAGAAAATATTGACATGCTAAAACCATTAGACTTTGTAACCGATGTACGTGAGCGACGACATCATGTCAACAGCTATTACTTCTCGTTGACCCTCCTCCAGGCACTTCGGCACTCCAAAGTAAAGCTTACATGGGACGAGGACGACCCTGAAAGAATGCACGTAACAAGGCGAGCATTAACGCAAAAAGATATCGATGAAGATGACTTTCGCGCACTTGTTGCGTCGTCTTCTGAATCAGGAAATGATGAGGAGGCTGAGGGTCATGGGAAATCGGCATCCCGTGATCGATTGCGTGCCCTGCTTCTAGGACATGCGGATGAACTTCCAGAGGGTTGGGGTGAGGAGGATGACAAGGAAGTGGACATGGAAATTACATTTACCCCCGGACTGACGAGCACGGATCAAAAGGGTGAATCCACACTAGATCAATACCAACACAGGATACGAGAAAAGCGCAAGAAACGAAAACTAGAACAGAAAGAGAAGAAGAAGGAAGTGGTGTCCTCCGAGAAACAGAAGAACGTTAGATTGGATGACGATTTCTTCGAGGGACCTGATTCTGCGCCTGCTGCCTCAGATTCCATTTCTCTTAGGGATACATACACCGTGGAACATGTCCCGGACGATGCTCCAGAAAGGCATCATTTCGATATGAAAGCCATAATCAAGTCCGAGAAAGCGGGAAAGAGGGGAAGCAAAAGGAAGCAAAAGGAAACCAAAGAAGACGAGGTTCAAGAGGACTTTGCCATCGACGTCAATGACGAACGGTTTGCGATTTTGCATGAAGATCACTCGTTCGCTATTGATCCCAGCAGCCCTCAGTAAGCGTCCCAGCTCCGAATCCACTCAGTCAATTAATTGACGCTTGCTAGCTTTAAGCGGACGAAATCTATGACAGCCTTATTGGAAGAGCGGTCAAAACGACAAAGGCGAGAACGCAGGGCTGCGCCAAATACCCAGAGCTCTCAAGCAGCTAATTTATCGGACCAGGGATTGGAGGGCCTCGTCGATCGTATCAAGCGGAACGGCAAAGCAACTCAAGGATCCAAAACGAAGAGGCTACGTCACACTTGAGGAACGAGCGTCCGACGCGGCTACACATTCGATCTTAGTTGTACAGGTGCTCTCTACAACAGAAAAGTGCAGGTTATACAAACTTCTTTGACCCCTGCTTCTTACGAAATGTTTGCGTTTGAGAAGTCAAGCTCTGGGTGAGCAGCCTGGAATTTTTTCAAGACCTAGGAACAGTTAGGCTGGACATGTGAAGGCGGTTTGTACCTACCTCCATTTTCTGCAGTTCATCAGAGCTTGGCTTGCCCATGGCCTAAAAGGAATAAATACACCAAGAAATTGCACAAACGGGTCGTTTACCTTCTGCTGATTGTCAAACTGAGGAGCGGACTCGTTAGCTAGGTCTGATAGTTACCGCGAAGGCGATCAGTCTCACCATCATCTTCTCGACCATTCCCCTATGGTCCTCGTTGAATCGAATCATTGAAAGATGAAATCACCGCGCACCTCGTTTCGCCATCAAGTTCGCTTAGCTTGCTATTTGGAGGCTCGATCTTCCGAGTGTCGATCGTTGGATGATGACTTAGGACATTGGCCCACCATTGCACCTTATTGATCTTCTCCAGATGAATCAAGATCAGTTGTTGATCCTCTGTTAGTAATGATTAAGCGCAAGGTGACCTCGATCGAAGCATTGCACGAACCAATCGTCCAAGTGCTATCCTCAACCTTGATATCTTGACAAAGCTCGCCCTCCATGATTGGTTCTTGACCTTTCAAGCCGACTATGAGTTTCTTCCTGTGCATGACGACAACCACATTCTTGGCTCGAGTTCCCTTAGGAACAGGTATCTTGATGTCGACGTCACCAAGCTCCTGCGTCCATTTATAAGGGAGGGCTATGGAAATTTATGGACGTGTATTGGAACATGGGAATGCCTGCGTACCCTCCTGTTCAATTCTCTCACGCTCCTTAGCTTCTTTATCTCTCTTCTCGCGCTCTTCAGCCGTGAGTTTGTCGTATTCTTCGTCGTATGCAGCCATGTCGGATGACAGACAGAACTGTAATTGCTATCGTGAAAGCAGTGCAGTGTTGTTGCAACTTGTTTGTGTTGCGTGACAGTACTACCCTTGAGCGAGGGTAAAGTCTTGCACGGCGACCACTTGCAATCCATCCATATACTGTTGCGGTCGACGGTATACCTACGTCAACGTATAGAGACAGATGTCGAGTACCGACCCATGGTTTGACTTCGATGTAAGTCCTCTAGGTCATACTATATATGCCCGCCTAAAGCAACTTCAAGCAAATTCGACACACTATCAAGAACAACACAGTGGATAGACTGAAGCAGATTCTGTCTGGGCTGAATGAAGAATGTCACACTCATATATCCAAGTCAGGCAAGAAGCAAGATATCATAGATAGAATTGTCTCGGCGTTAGACTCGTGGAGGGCCAACAATTCCGAGGACAAGTGGTTGAAGGCAAAGGGTGTAGTCTATCAGGTGCGGACGAACGGCATGTGAGTGTTCTTCGCTTAGTCCATATTGCATCTTTGTTCCTGTGAATAATATTCTCATTGCCACTCAAACTGTCCGCTTAGTTATATGCCCGGACGGTCAGCTTCAACGTCCATGCACAATCCCACATCGCGTCCAACGGGAATGAGCCACCCCACATTCTCAGTGGTCAACATGGCGCAAAAACCTTTTCAGGCAAATACAGCAGGATCAAGTAATTTGCCAAGATATGATCCCTATGCACCTCCCCGGAAACCTGCTGCTTTAAACATGACACAACATGTTCCCCGCCCGCAAGGTCAGCCCGATTGCCCAAGTAATATGCGCACTGCTATCTGAAATCGTCCAACAGACATTCGATTCAAAGAGTCTCCTTTTTTCACTATCGAACACGCTGTTTCTAGCGTCATGGAATGTCCAGGTATTGCCACTTCAGCTAAACAACTCAACGATCCTAAACAACTTCTAGAATCTACAAGTGCGACGGATAGAAAACAAGCGCAATTTGCTTTCACTCTCAACAGCGATCAAGTCGAAAAGTTGACTGCACCAGGGTACTCTTCTCGTTCCTACGCGCCATCTCCTTCTCACCACATTCGCGCTAGGTCCCCATATCAACTCCGCCTCTTCTGTACCTCGTCAATATTTTACTCTGGCGCTAGTACATATCGAGCAAATTCACTTCCGTGTCCAATCGAATTCCCACCAACTTGCGAAGTTCGCATAAACTCGTCGCAAATTACGGCAAGTCTCAAAGGCTTAAAGAAAAAACCGGGAACAGCACCTCCCCCTGACTTGATCAAATACGTACGATTCGCTCCGCTGAACGTTCAAAATCGTGTAGAAATGGTATATGTGAACAGTCAACAGCCCGTCCAATCCAAGGTACTTTCACTCGCCTAGATTAATCTCATGATAACGCAATAATGTGACAGAAATATTACCTGGTGGTTATGCTTGTGAAAACCACAACAGTGGAGAAATTGGTGGACGAGTTGAAGGCAAGCAGCTTCGTGGCCAGTGACGTGATTCGTCAAAAAAGTAAGCTTAAATCGCATATCTCGTGCTGTGCATTCGATTAAACATGTACAAGTGCTTGATTCATTGACAGAAGATGATGATATTATTGCTGGCCCTCAGAAGATGTCGCTCAAGTGTCCTGTAAGTATTAGCTTTCCCTCGTGGAGCATTTGTTCAGAAATTCTTGTTTGCAGCTGAGTTACATGCGTGTGGTCACGCCGTGTCGTTCTTCTAAATGTGTCCATGCACAATGCTTTGATGCAACGTCATGGTTTGCTATGATGGAACAAACAACAACTTGGCTATGTCCAGTGTGTGAACGCACCCTGGATTGCCAAGATTTAATCATTGATGGGTACGCTCATTCGCCTGCTATGATGACGCAATTTGATGATAAGCTTTCTAAGGTACTTTAACAACATCTTAAAGCAAACCCCTGACAGTGTGGAAGATGTTATGGTTGAGGCTGATGGAGAATGGCATACCTCGGACAACCAATACGGCTCCGAAATGTGGATAGCACAACATCCTCCACCACCGAGTGAGGTCCAGACGAAATTGACACAGCCGGCTCCTGTGAAGAAGGAATCCCCCTCAGGCAATGAAGTTTTGGGGGCCCTAGCTAACGCTGAGGTTCTTGTTTTGGATTCGGAAGATGAAGAGGATGAGAGCCGGGTGAAGCGGGAGCTGTCTCCGCCTCATAATAGCCCACCTGTCACTATACTCGCACCACCGAAGCCTCCACCCCAAACAGCATCTGCAGTCATCGATCTGACGGCTGATTCGGACGATGAAGCACCTCCCCCCCCACCACGAACAACTAAACGAAAGACTTACGAGAGTGTAACAGTGTCAAGTTCGCCCACAGAAACAATCTGGAAAAAAGGTCGATTAGAGTCCGCTAGAGGGCTACCCTCAGTCACTCGACCCAGCTCGCATCATACAGGACATCAATCCTCACGGGGCTCCAACGCGACTCCGACTGCTCAGTACACGGAAACCTTACCGTCGCTATCGGCAATGGGTTTGGTGCGTACGGGGCCGGATCGGGGTGCTCCGTCCCGTACGCCTCACCCAGGCAGCAATACATACGCACGTCCGCCTGGAGCAGGTTCAGGATGGCGGTCGTAGTCGCAGGGTTCTTGTACTGTCTTTAGGGACACATTCTGGTATTTGAGCTGGCATTGAGGACACGATCACATTAGTTGTTACATTGACATAATTGCATAAAGTAGCTAACAAGACGATAATAAATGAACTGAAATGAAATTAGCAAGTGGCCGGAGGTCGCGTGATGTTCCGACCGGCAGTCGCGGAGTTAACTGTTCCGGTAGTTCCCGCGTGATTTTTGACACGCGAAAGTTTTTTAAGGCGGTTCACCACTCTCTTCTTCACCACTTCATCCTCTCTACTTTTTCTTCCTTGTATCTTCCATCCTCGAAAAATAAAAATGGCCGAACAAAAGAGGGTCAAGACCCCCAGGGATTTCGCAGGTTAATAGTCTTCGTCGCTAAATAGTGTATATGGTGCTCACTATTTCTTCAGTCGACTTCATGATGGGAGGTGTTTCTGCAGTACGGGATATATCTCTTTTATTCTCTCGCTTTTACTCAGCACTTGTTGCATAGGCTGTTGCAAAAACCAGTGCAGCTCCCATTGAACGCATAAAACTCTTGGTCCAAAATCAGGATGAGATGGTATGCAGTGTCCTTTTGCTCTTGCGGTACATTGTTGACACGTCACATTTCCCGCTAGATCAAGCAAGGTCGTCTTGCCTCTCCCTACAAAGGCATCGGCGACGCGTTCGGTCGCACCTACCGCGACGAGGGTCTCCTCTCCCTCTGGCGAGGAAACACCGCCAACGTCATCCGTTATTTCCCGACCCAAGCTCTCAACTTCGCCTTCAAGGATTACTTCAAGTCCTTGTTCGGTTTCAAAAAATCCGAGGGCTACTGGAAGTGGTTCGCTGGTAACGTTGCTTCTGGTGGTGCTGCTGGTGCTTCGTCACTCCTCTTCGTGTACTCTCTTGATTACGCACGAACCCGTCTCGCCAACGATGCCAAGTCGGCCAAGGGTGGAGGTGCTCGTCAATTCAACGGTCTTGTTGACGTTTACCGCAAGACACTGGCTTCTGACGGTCTCGCGGGTCTCTACCGTGGCTTCGTCCCCTCTGTTGTCGGTATCATTGTGTACCGTGGTCTCTACTTCGGTGTCTACGATTCATTGAGTTCGTGTTTAAGACTTGTGATATTTTTAGTATGTCTAACCCGCTGTTCCAGAGCCCGTTGTTCTGGTCGGAGCTTTGGAAGGTTCCTTCCTTGCATCCTTCGGTCTCGGTTGGGGTGTTACCATTGGTGCTGGTCTTGCCTCATACCCACTCGATACCATCCGTCGTCGTATGATGATGACTTCCGGCTCTGGTGTCAACTACAAGTCCATGTTCGACGCTGGTTCCCAGATCGTTGCCAAGGAGGGTACCAAGTCCTTGTTCAAGGGTGCTGGTGCAAACATCTTGCGTGGTGTTGCTGGTGCTGGTGTTCTATCACTCTACGACAAGCTCCAACAGATTATGTTCGGCAAGGTGTACTCTGGTGGTATGTTTCCTTTGTCGCATGTTTTTGGTCCTCGCTCATTCGCATTTCAGGCTCTGGCTAATCTACTGTACAGTAGAGGTATTATGCTATTCACGTTCCCTAGTTTTGCATCGGTTACCAATAGACATTTCATTATCAATAATACTTGGGACCATATACCCCTTATATTTTGTGAGCGTGAGACGTGTGACGTGACTGACCTTTGCTTGACGCAATATGTTGGTTGGATGTTCTCATCCAGCAATTCCATGAAATGGCATCAATTGCGACTCTGCTTAGGGAAGCAGAATCTGTTACCTCGGCATCGCTTTTCTACCTCTGTTACCCAGCCAACACTTCGTCCATATCAAGAAAATTGTATCACTACGTGTCTCGACGCGTTGCGAGCTGGTAACACCCGAATCGGGGTCTCGCTTCCTACAGGTTCAGGCAAAACGGTCGTGTTCATCAAATTATTATCCCGTTTAGCCCCCATAAGTACTCAAGCAACGCGTTCCCTAGTCATTGTAAACAATGTCGAGCTTGCACGGCAATCAGCTGAGCAAGTCGCCACTCTGTTACCGAACTGGTCAGTGGAGATAGAACAAGGAGCCAGGCATCGAGCTTCCGGCCTGGCAGACGTGTAGGTTGTCTACACAGATAATGTCCTCATTCTACTCATCGTCACTCTTCAAGGACCATTGCTACGTATCAAACACTCCTTCAACCCGAAAGGCTTGCGAAATTTAGCCCTAGCCTTTTGAAGGCTGTAATTGTGGATGAAGCTCATCACGCAGCCGCACCATCGTATGTCCGTGGCTGCTGCCAACTAATCACGGTGCTGATCCTATTAGATACCGTCATTTGTTGTCCCACTTTGACAATGACATCAAGAATCCTAATTCTGACTTTTCTCCGCCAGATATACCACATAAAATCCCTATAATTGGCTTCTCAGCAACTTTCAGTCGACACGATGGCTTGGCGCTGGGTTCTGTGTTTCAAGAGATCGTATACCACCGTGATTTTCTGGAGATGGTGAAGGAAAATTGGTTAGTCTGGTACATCCGTGCCTTAGGATTCTTATTAACTTGTGTCCCAGGCTTTGTGGTATCCGTCTTACATCTGTAAAGGTCCAAATCGACCTAAGTTCTGTTCCTCTCAATGCTGCTGGAGACTTCAACTCCAGAAGTCTGGCGACCATACTCAATACCGAATCCATGAATCAACTTGTAGCGCGCACTTGGTTGGATCGCGCAGGTAATACCAGAATCCCTCGACTCATCCCCAATGCTAACAAGGACGTAGCGGACAGGAAGTCGACAGTCATTTTCTGTGTGAATGTTGCACACGCTGTAGCTCTCACCCAGACATTCCGTGAATTTGGTATCGATGCGCGATACCTGCATGCTAAAACGCCAGCCGCTGAAAGGCAGGCCTTGATTCATGCATTCAGACTCGGACAGTTCCCTGTTCTAGTCAATTGCTGTGAGTTCTTTCTGACGTTGCATCGAGGTTGCAGGCCTCTAATCCTTGATATTTGAATGCAGCTATCTTGACAGAGGGAACTGATATTCCCAACATCGACTGTATACTTCTCGTCCGCCCAACACGTTCGCGTAACCTTTTTGCGCAAATGGTAAGCACAAATACGGCTAGTCAATGTCCTTCTAATGACTTCAGATTGGTCGCGGTATGAGGCTTTCTCCCGCAACTGGAAAACAGGATTGTCGGGTGATTGATTTCGTGGAGAGCACTGAGCACGCCAGTGGTGTAGTGTCATTTCCCACTCTTTTCGGGCTGGATCCTGCGTCAATTGACATGGAAGGTACTTCACCCCCTCATTTTCTTTTGTCATGCTCGTTACCTTGCCTTCATTAGATGAAACGATGGAATCCATTGAGAAATTAGTGAAAGAACGGGCAGTGCGGAGCTTACCACTTGACATTCCTGATCCCAAGTCGGTCACATATACTGATTACGAGGACCCGTTCAGTTGGGTGGACGAGTCATCTGGTGCTCCGCATGTCGCAAAGTTGAGTCCCCTGACTTGGGTTGGCTGTGGCGAAGATGTCTATGTGTTGGAATGTATGGGCAAGGGCCATGTTCGGATTGAACGCTCACCGCCAGGCAAGTCTGACCTAATGAATTCAAGAAACATACTACAGCTTATCACATACAGGTTCATCAGACCAAGATGCTGCATTTACCGCGTATTACACTCCCACAGCTCTAGATAGACTGACTGCTGCGGAGTTAAGGGTGTCTCCTTACTTCCGTAGCCGCAAGTTGCTGACATCCCGTACCTTGAGCGATGCCCTTCGTGGTTGTGATACATTTGTGAAAGCCAAAGTTGTTTTTGGTCCAATGAGAAAAGGGTAAGCCCACTTGGAGGATTGACGAATACCCCTGACTGATTTTCTAGGTTGCTACGCGCAGCCCCTTGGAGAAAAACCCCTGCCTCACCCCAGCAGCTGCAATTTATTGCAAAACGATGGGGCTCACGAAATTCCAAGGTCTATAGCGAAGATGCCAATAATACCGATCCTCAATGGAATAGTCTTACGAAAGGTGCGGCTGCTAATATTATCACTCGATTGAGGCATGGAGCTCAGGTAATGGTTTCCTGGATATATATGCAGCATTACTTACCAGACTGCAGGCGCGATATGAAAAGAAACAAAAGGCAATTGCAAAAGTAGTAGACGCTACCGAGAAGGAGCGGGCACGCGTACAGCGCGAGGTAGTTAGATTAGGCAAGTTAAATTGATATGCTTTATATTACATCCCAGTACTACGACCTAATTATAATTCAATTACCACATCTCCATTCATAAGGTTGAGAGCCTCGGTGAAACCGCCTGAGAACTTTGGAGTGTGAGAACTGCAGCTTTTTGTGCCAGTTGGAAAACACCTGGGAGTCTTTGGGGGTCTTCCAAAAGTCGTGGATTCTGCACTAGTTGTGCCAATAATGCTCCGACCAAAGAATCACCCGCGCCAGTAACATTGACAATAGAGTCCACCTTGGTGGCAGGCGAATGATGGATTACAACACTTTCGCCTGAGGTACCATGAGCAACAACAATGCGAGCGTCTACATCGCTGCGGGTTTGCAACCATTTGGGGCTGCGTGTACGCATAACCAGCAGGACGCCTCTATCCCCACATTTAATAATGATATGCTGGAAGAATGGCAGAAGCTGAACGGCCATCTGGACGGTTCCCTGCTCGACAAGGAAGGATAGAGTATGACCTTGGTTATCCATGCTATCTGCTGTGGTAGCTTTGCGAGATAGTTTCTGAAGGTCGTTGCGGAAGTCGGTATCAATGGAGAAACTGTCGATTATTGCCCACCAGGCTGGGTGATTCGTTAGTTCATGTGCATTAGCGCGTATAGAATGATACAAATGCGCGAGTTCTTGACGATTTGGCGAAGTAAATGCAATAGGTGCTGATGCACCCCCATTACTGCCAAAATTGGCGGTAATGGCAGGTAGTATGGACGTAGACTTGAGGACAGATGTAGGCTCACTACCGTTGGCAATTATAGACGATCGGAAAGCGCCGAAGGGTGACAACTCACAAGAAAACTGAAATTCCAACCTGTCTGTGAGAGACCGGTACACCACATAGACGACAAGCTTACGAGGGATCTTTTGCTCGACACAGTGGTTTGTGATGGCCAATATAGTATCTGGAGAAAGATTGCCGTCAATCACCACAAATGTTGGCCGATGTAGCTGAACAAGTGGTAGAACCTATCACGACAAGTCAGGCCCGTTGTTCCGATCTAGTTTTTAGTACAAAGTACCTGGGATGCTTCTAGTGACTTGGTTATGTCCATATCAGCGACACCTCCTATCAAGTTCCCTCCATGATCGAGTAACATGTTGCAAATAGCTGTCCTGCTATCTGTTGAAATCAAACCATCAGTTCTCATACCGAGTCTCTCCAATTCCGTCCTCAGTAGTGTTCCGAATCCGTCACTCCCAACTGGTGCAACCAAGAGCGAGGAAAAATCCCAGGATCGAGCGCTAATCACCCGGTGCGAAGCCTCAGCAACATTTCTAGCGACACCCCCAAGTGTGAACGAAACCTTTCCTGGGGTAGTCGAATGTTTTGAATGGCTACCATCTGCAACCTGAATTGCAGTCGCAGTCAAGTCGATGGCTGCAGAACCAACAACAAACAGTTTTGCTGACTATCCTCAAGGTATATTGGTGCTTGGTCCAATATCAAATGTAGAAAATTCACTGACAGGTTGCCCAGCATCTCGCCCACGCATGTCGACATTAGAGACCTGACTAACTGCTTCAGCCTTTGGGGTGGAGCTTACAAAACTGCCATTCTGATAAAAGTTCTATATAGCTTTGTTTAGAAAGGGATCATCTCACTTCGGTCTTCATTAAATTCTGGTATTGAACGGCTATTTGACTCCCTAAAAATAATGAGAAAAAGCGCATGTCAAAGTGACAAGACACGTACCAACTAATGCAGTATTCCTAAGCAACGCGACATTGTTCTCCAAGGAGTCACCCCCGGAGAGCTCAGCAATCCTTTTTAGCAACCAAGGAGTGACTTCTTTGCCTTTCTTGCTCATACCGTTTGCTTCAGCTTCAGCAATTGCTTGGTCAACCAGCTTCTGAATTCGTGTGCCTGCGTTTTCGTATTCTTCCGGGATAGGCACAGCAATCAATGCACCGTGCTGTAGGCCCAGTTGATGTTGCGATACTGCAAAAATTGAGTAAGGAATATTCTATATCGTGATATTCACTCACAAAGTATTCTGGCGGCTGAGAGGGGATCATGCGCATCCCATGGTGCCTAAAAGGACGTTAGTCAACACTGCTAGGCCATAATATTATTACTACCTTGAAGCCGCTATATCTGGAGAAGAATGCTGGGAAGTGGCGGTCATTTGCATACGAGATCACCGGGACACCTAGGGTTTCCTGCAAGGAGTGAGCAATCCAAGCAATGACCGGCTATATTGGCAGCTCGTACAAGGTATTCAAGCGTACTGCAGGCCATAAGCAAGCCATATTGCAAACACATGAGGATGAGCGCACCGGCCGATGTCTAGTATGGATTTGATGCCCGAAGAAACAAGGCCAACAGGACAGCGACTCAAGTCTTGCAAGTCAGCGGAGATGTCCATAGCTATAAGTAGGTGAGAGTAGCCCTGTGATAATGAAAGAGGAAGCTCACAACTCTCTCCGCCACGATGTACACCTCCAAGCCTGTTAACGGATTAGAGAGGAAGGCGGAGTTGTGACGTGACATACCCTCCAGTAGCGAAGACCTAGCGACGCGCGCATAAGGCAGGCAATTTATGACAGGAAATGTGTAGCTTACTTTGATGCCAACCATGGCAGCAAGGATGAGTGTCGCGCTGCATGTAGTTCCTGGGCAGGGCATTCACATCGACGCTCCATATCGTCTTCAAGCGGCGTACCTCCATCAAGACCAGAAGCAATCACCGGGCCAATGTCTCTTCTAGATACCTTGACCACAGAAGGGTTGTTCTGTCTGTCCGCCAGTCGTTCGATTTCACTCTTCTCCATGCCAATCTTAATACGACCACCAACAAATCCCATGGTGGCAGGGATTGAGCCATTTTTTCGAACGATGTCTTCCAGATCTAAACCCAGCTCCAAGTTACGGGGGTATTGGAAGCCATGAGTAATAAGAGTTGTTTCTAAAGCCACGACAGGCTTGTTGGCTGCCAACGCCTCCTGCACCTCTGGGTGGATATCGATGAAGCGCTTAGCATAAGGCAGTTGAGATAAGGTCGAATATCTGAGTCTGCGAAGGAGTGGACGAAAAGATGGAGTCGCGGAAGATGAAAACGCGAGTGGCATTTTCAAGAATAATGAATGCGGGGAACTTATTTGGCTTTATGTCAAATACTCTACGGCTTCTCCGGGCCGGTCATGATGGCTTTCCCAGAAACGTCCACCGATGCGTCACTTGTAATACCAGAAGGCGCTTGTGTGCTGACCTACGAGCCTCTTGATTCTCAAAAGATCATAGATTCGGTGAGAGATGACTCTGCGGGCGCAATCGCTTTGTTTATCGGTGAAGCAACTCCAGTTAGCACCCTGCGCCTTGGAATCTAAACTCTTCTTCTCAGGTACCACAAGGAATTCCTTCAAGGGTGAACCTATGCCCATGACGGTCATCCAGCTCAGTTCTAATATTGTTCTTGGTCAAACAAGGCAAGATAGTGACACGGCTAGACTACCAAGCATATTCCAAGCTTGCTATCAAAACGATGGCAGAAATACTTCGCGGTGCTGCCCTTGATAGCTCACAGTCCGAGCATGGGCAAAATCCAGAGCAACCAGTAGCGCTACTCAAAAGTGCAGTCTATCACCGGCTTGGGACAGTACCCGTTGGAGAGCCTTCGATTGGTCGGTTTGTCTTCACGCTGCGACGGCCCGCCTTGCTTACCCTCTGCAGTCGTTGCCGTATCTTCTCCTCATCGCAAACAGGCATTTGTAGCCTGTGAATTCATCCTGGAACAAGTCAAACGTCGAGCACAAATATGGAAGCGTGAATTCTATGCTGGTGAGGATGAGAGTACAGCACAATGGAAGGAGAATTAAGAGGCGAGTTAATGTAGTGGATGAGACGAAAAAGCGACAGGAATAACGGCGTGTACCTTGTACTACAAAGATAATTGATGGTTCCACAGTGTGTTTAAGGGGTCAGATAGCAGGATTCATGGAATGCGAGTTGAGGGTATAGAAATGGGTAGCCTTAGTCTACTTTCCATTCCTTTGCGACATCATCTTCATTGCTCACAGTCAACTCTATTGACCACATGAACAACGTGAAAAAAATATTCATCCATCTCCACCACATCTGGGATGAATGGTCCAGTACTAACGAATAATGTTGTTAGGACGAACCGTGATCGAGGCGAGCCGTACTGCACAAGACGTACGCAAGAGATGAGAATATACCGTCACAAAAATGAACTGACGATATGTTAATAGTAGTTTCGTGAGGGTGGATGTCTAATTCCAACAAAATGAGCTGTGCGCGTCAATAGGTTCTGCGAGATCTTACTGGTCTGCCATCCCAACCACCGTCCACTCCTTGTTCAGATTCCCATGAATCTGCACCTATGGTAGGTAATATTCGTGAAGCCAACTGCAGTATAGTCAGTCGGTATAGTAATGCAATAAGAGTGGGTTTTGGCAGTGTATGGATGACAAAGTTGAGTAGCGTCTGGAAATGAGGGAGGATATTGGACAACAGTGGTGTACTTTAAAACAAAAGGGGATCAAGAACAAGCCAGTGGAGATGATCAGAGCGACGTACTACGAAGAGGCTGGGTCGGAGAAGGAATTCCGGTCAAAACCACAAAGCCATACGTTGTATGCAATGAAAAGTGAAATGCCAGAGGATTCAATGACGTTGGTGCGCCTCATGACAAAACCAATGACGGTCAGGAATAAAAAGGCTGTGAGAGCGACACCCAACAGAGTCGATGATAGCGGTGACGAAGCTGCTTGGGGATAAGTCTAGCTTCTTGTGAATACGATGACAGAGAAAACCCAAGCGAAAAGCGACTTACCACCACGACCCACCAAGCCGACCCAACATAAGCCGCTGCAGTTGCAATTAAAAGGCCAAATTGGTAAACTTCCCCTTTACCAACCAGTCGCTTGCCTTCCTGGCCAAACTTTTGCACGACAAGGAGAGTAGAGAGTCCCTCCATTGCCACGAAAATAGGACCTGAAAGAGTCAGCGCCGTGGCCCACAGTTCAGCAGCAAGTAGCAACCAAGGATGGATGGTTTCCGAGAATGCATTGAAGCATACAAGGAGCAAGAATGGGTGCATAGGGACTTGAAGCACCGACAATGCCTCGGAGCCCCAGATTAAGATGAGGGTGCCGTGAATTAATGCATGTATGCAGAGGAGTAATGACAGCAAGATGAATGCTGATTTTGAGAGGGTGACTAGAGTTAGTGGGAGAAAGATGAGGATCTGAAGAGCGGTTGAGAGCCTGGCACACGAGAGCTCGGAGGTTAGCCACGCCAACGCATATTTCAAGGCCACGAGATAGCCGCAACTCACCTAGCAGTGTGCTGGATAGCACTCCAAATAAGCCATGGTCGAAACATTGTGTGCACTTGGGACGATACTGCCCCTCAAAACTATTAGGAAGAGAGGAGGAGTGTTAACGTCTCATGAGCTCGGGCGGTTGTGTATAGAATGCACGCCCTGCACATTGTGACCACAGCCATAGCGTGACATCTCGTGTTGCCCACCATAAGAGACAGCAATATACTGATGCTATGTTACAATTGAAGCTAAATACAAAAAACATTGCGATGGTAAGTTTGAAAGCGACATTAAAATAAGCCTCGTATCAACTAGATTAGCGCCCGTGAGCATGTAAGGGCATATCTCCTGGCGTGACATTCGTCTTTCTGCCAACGGGACTCAAGAGTCCCTTCTCTTGGGCGAACTCAGTTGTCCGTTGAGCAGCAGCAGGGTCCGAAGGTGGAAGGTAGTATTTATCAATGATGGGTATCTGAAGGAGGTTCATCTTAGGTGTTATTACCACCATACGATTGGTCTTGATTTCCATCCAATCAGCTGTGTATTGTATTGACATTCATTGCGGAAGAGAGGTGCGGTTGATGAACTCACCTCGTTCAAACGTAAGTGGTTCACTTGCAATCTATCGCCGCAAATGGATAACGATGCACACTGGGAATATGTGGACGTACCATGATAATATTTTCCCGTTTATCGGCTTTGGACATCTTGTAGTGCCCACCTTCGGCATATTCGCTGAACGTGGTACCTGAAGAAAACCACTAGAAGTGCTGTTAGATGTCAAGAAAAGAATAAACCCGAGGTACCAACCAACGAAGCTGCCTCATCCGTTCTGGAGGAAACGTATCGCGTGGCTATCACACTTTCTCCATCAGTAACACAGAAATTCATTAAGCTTGGCTGCATAAGACAGAACGTTCAAGTTGGATAAGCACTAAAACAAGCAACGGGAGCTATTTACCTCCGTGATGCCTGCTTCATCGGCATAATCATTGAGCGTTGCCAATGTTTCAAGCATCGCCTTCTGCAGCATCTTCCAGGTAAATCTCTTTGCCTTGGGGTCAGGCAGCTGTGGGAACACGGCTCTGCATAGATATCCTAAAAGGCACAGCAAAAACCTCACATATGATAGGAACAATGCAAATGCCCATTCCGAGTCTTGGGGGCGAATACTTAACGCATGCTTATGCGCCAGTGGTGTACATACCTGTATTGCCCTGAACCATGTTGAAAGCATCATCAGGAAGGATATTTTGCAGTCGCCGTTTGATCATTTGAAATTCTGCAATGCCACCGTTATGCATAAACTGGGTGGGATGCAGCGAGGTTAGGTTGAGCAGCAGAAGTGCTGTAGAGTGAAGTACCATTAACTTCCCGTACACAAAGGGGTGGCAATTATCCAACGACAATGAACCAGCAGTTGTCGCACGAACATGCCCACTGTGGCACACTTAGTGAGTAAAAAATTGACAGGTTATATTTTGGGTGGTGCAGACCACTTACAAAACCAGAGGTGACTTGATTTTCTCAGCCAGTCGTGTGAGATTAACGTTATTCCATGCCTACTCGGAGATGAGCATATCAGATGAAAAGTACCAAATGATACTGACTGGTGTAACTGAGGTGAATATACAAGGCTGACTACCCAGCTCCTCGTCATACACCGAGTCATACCAGCCTTTCATATTATCAGCGCGTAGAGAACAAAGAAGCGAGTAGAACTCACCGACACCAAAACCATCACCGTTCATGGGCCTTCTCCTATCCAGGCGAAGACGCGAGTCGAACGCTTGGTTGATAATCGAATGACATGGCCGAGTCAAAAGCTAGCAGCAGGGCGGTGAGTAGCAGGGCAAGCGACGAAGTGGAGCCAACTTACATGGGATAACTGCACAGGAGACGTCCCCTTGTATATAACGAAGCGGCACATAAAGTAGTGGTTGTGTTAGGACGGTTAGACGAGGATGGAATGTAGTTAATGAAGGCAAAGGTTCAAGCAACTAGGGTCCATCTTTATTCAATCAGTTTTAATTAGCATGCATACTTATGATGGGAAGCGAAATGTTGGAGTGCCCAACTGAATCCGGCGATGATGTAAAATTACGTGCTCCTTTACTAAGGTGGCGTTCGGCAACGGGTTCAAAGCTGGACGTTGTACGTTGAGGCCCTAGCCCTGCCATGAATTTTCCGTTGTTCCCCAGATTTTCCTTGTATTCCAGTTTGGCTACGATACACCTTATAGCTGTTATGATTACATTCTACATTCGAATACCCCCATCAGGTGCAATGGTCCTGTATGTATTATCACAAAAACTCCTTTGGGCGAGATAGTGCATCCCCTCCTGCTTCATCGTAAACCAACCCTGCTACCCTATACGCAAGATCTGTACCAAGGGCTATGAAGCACAGTTGTGAAACATTATCAGTAGACACGTACCATCTGTCTGTGGCCGAAGCCGGGCTTCTGCATAGACTCGTACAACATCTTCGGTTCCACTGGGCCGTACAAATGATCGTCCAGAGGCATATTTGCGGACAAGTTCATCAACCTTGAATTGCAACCCGAGAGGGTTGACCAATCTGCGCTCAGCGTCTTCTGTCTTGAATGCATGTCTATCCCCGACTACGACTTTCACCAACCGATTCGGAAGGTCGGTGTAGAGTGAGTCCCACTCGTATCCAGAAAACGACTTGTGTGCCAATACTACTTCCACAAGTAGCATGTCGGAAAGGGCGTCACCCACAGTCTGATTGATCAAATGCGTCAAATTGATAAGATGATTCAATGCAGTGGATTGTGCAGGAGTTTCCGGTTGATGCTCTTGCAGTTTGTCTAGAGTATCAAGCGAAAACAACACAGTTCCATGACCATTTGCTTCGAAGTAGACACCGATATCGTAATGCTCTGCGGCATGATGCAAATGCTTGACACCGGTTGGAACACATCTGACGGGAAGTCTCAAGACCTTTCATGATATCAACACACCATTCAGATGTGGCACACGAAACTCACCTCTTCTAGGTATCTCGTGGAAGAACCATTGGCGTAGGCTGTTTGGACCACACCCACCTGGATCGTATTACCAAGGCCTGCCAGCCGGACGAGGTCGACAATGAAACCTGCCGCAAGAGCTGCGATCTTGTCGCCATCCAACATCCGGAACTGATTGTGCTCATCCAAGTAATAATATATTAAACGATCGGCATCTCCGTCCAAACTACAAGCGCGGTCGTTAGCCTTCAAGACCTCAGACAGTGAAGGTGGAAGCCGTTGGTTAGTCTTGACGAAGTCTGCGCCACATCCATTGTTTAAGGCGCCCCGAGTGGTGGTGGAAGTGTTCTTAAGAACTAGTTGCAACGAGTCTCCAAGTTGCTCAACCAGTTTCGCGGCTGCGAACGCGCCAACCCCATTCGCACAATCAACCACGAGTGGAGGAGATCGTTGTCGGCCAGTCTAAGAGAGCGGGTCTTATTAGCGAAATGGAAATGAAAGAAGGAGTAATTTAACTGACGATCAATTTCTTGAATGCTGTACCCAATTTTTCATAATAGCCGTCCTCAGTGTCATCTCCATAGCTTTCCTTTGTGCCTTTGGTATTGATTGCTCTCACTAAGTAGTGGAGAACAGGAGTAGAGACAACACCAGCATTGCGTGCCTCGGCACCTATTGCGTTCAGGCCATCTTGAAGAGCTGCAATAAGTGATGGACCAGATGGTCGCGTATCCCGAGCATAAACGACTCTTGCCGGTTTTTTAAGGTCAATGTTTGCGTCAAGGACTATGGCTCCAATCTCATCAAGGAAATCTGACGTAGTCGGAGCATTGGCGAGGGCAGTAGCCTTTAATTCCCATGATGCTTCCAACATCTCGCCACGAGGGTCAACGATTTTTACGCCGTTATCCTAATGAAGTTGGATAAATAGGTGAGGATTAAGGTCATCAGACATACTTACTTGTTCGGGGTTGTGAGAAGCGGTGACCATTACACCAACTGTCTTTCCATCTAGCTTCTTGCTTCGAAGCCCGGCGAGAACGCCTGTACGAAATAGGACCGAATCCAACGTATCCGCCCTGATGAGTGTCTTTGAGCAGGGGCGGAGGTGTAGTAATGAATGCCTTACAATGCTCTGAAGCCAGCGGTACCATATTGGTAACGATGAAGCTGTGGCTTTGGCTTTGTATCGAGCGGTGACTTTGGATGAGGATGAGCATTAGACAAAGTTCTGAGGAGATCCAGGGATATGCCAGTCGTCGCCATCGATGAAGTGATAGAAGCAGGCGTCAAATGCGAGCACCGCTTTATAGGGGTCAGATGACCGATCTGGGGCCTTCGTATTACCTCCACAGGCTCCCTCTTCGTTTCACCCTATTCTAATGGCTCCCAACAAGTCCCCAGCACAAATCTTGCACGAGAAGGCCGACAAGAAAGCCAACTCCTCCGCGGGATGGTTTTCCTCTAGTTCTACCAAGTTTGAGGAGGCCGGCGATCTATACCAGCAGGCGGCGAACACGTACAAGATTGAGAAACTATTTAGAGAGGCCGGCGATGCATTTGCCCGCGAAGCGGAATGCAGAGAGAAATGCAAGGAGGTTAACGAAGCCGCTAATGCATGGTGGAACGCTGCGAAAGCTTATAAGAAGGAGCATCCTGATCGTAAGTCGGACGAAATTGATAGTCCTTATCGTTGCTAAGGTGTCGTACCAGTTGCTGTAAACGCACTCACTCAGACTATCGTTCATCTCACGCAGGGAGGGCGATGGAGACAAGCAGCGGATCGAGAAAAGGAGATTGCACAGATATATCTGACAGAGCTGCATGATCTTGGCAAAGCAACGGAGAGTTTTGTTCGTGCAGGGGAATGGTATTCCCAAGAGGATGCCCAGGCGTAAGTAGATTGCACTGATCTCAGGACACGATGGTGACCTATTGCAGAACTGCAAATGCGTGCTACAAGGATGCTGCGGACCTTCTGGCTGACCTTGGGGACTACGCACGGGCTATAGGATACTACGAACAAGTGGCTAACCACTCATTGGGATCACAATTGACCAAGTACAGTGTCAAAGAGTATTGGCTCAGGTCGACACTTTGTGCCCTTGCCATGGGGGTACGTAATGATACTTGCTGCCAAGGCATATCACTAATACAAATGCATTCAAAGGATACGGTTACTGCGAGAAGAAATCTAACAAAGTACTCTCAGCAAGATGTTACATTTGGTTCGACGCGAGAGGCCAAGTTTGTGAATGTGCTAGCTGAAGCGGTGGAAGGTGGTGATGCAGAGCTATTCACTGGTGCGGTTGTGGAATTCGACCAAATGACCAAGCTGGACAATTGGAAGACGAATATGCTGCTGAAGATCAAGAAGGCGCTTCAGACAGACGAGGGCGATGTATTGCGATAGTAGCTGTAATACTGTGGACTAACACGTGACTATACTGCGTTAACCACGTCACAAAGCGCGAACAATCCAGTGTCCTAGCTAATCTATAATGAACCCTCACCTCGCCGCATTCCTTCTTCGTATCATACATCTCATTTATTCTTGTGCAACTCTCTTGTCTTCATATATCAACTCTGCGCCTCGGCCTCAATCTCTAAATGCCCCTAGAAACAGACTGCCGTCCCACCTTGCCATTCTTTTCATCACGCAATCCAATTCGCCAAGCACTTCAATTCAGCATCTCCTAGAATCTGTCGCAACCTACGTGTCATGGTGTAAGATTGTTGGCATTCCAAAACTTACAGTGTATGATCAGCATGGTAAGTATCTCTGATGATGTCTGTTGTCAGCTGCTTACAAGAACACCATCCACAGGCATTCTACTAAACTCTTCTCACCTTATACAAGAGCGCCTGCTTAATTTATTAGAACAAGAGGATAGCGATACAAGTGGTTCTGATCTTGAATACCCCCTGACGCCGCCCCCATCCGACTATGCAGAGTCGCGGCCCCTGTCTCCTGAACACGCTCCGCAGCAGCATGGTGCTGCCGTCGTCATTCAAATACCGGACAGATTGCCCAAAGTACGGTCACCAAAACGCGCTACTGTTCTAACACGACGCCATGTGAAAGGTATGGGGTGCCGTGTCTTCTTTGCGTTATGATGACTGATCTCATGCAGTCCAGAAGCGGGTCGAGAGAGCTGTGACTCTATACGTATCGTCGAGACTTTGCGCCAAACCAGCGATTGCTACTGCGGCCTGCTCACTGTCTTCTCGGGGAACAGCCGTGGATAAAGCGCCGTTATCCGTTACTGCACTGAACTCCCTCCTAGAAGGTTAGTGCTGCGCAAGGGCAATCGACGTGTTTTTCAATGTTCCACAGAGACCACCTGCCTATCGGAGCCAGACTTTATGATCGTGCATCCAACTAGTGCAGAAACGGATTTCAGACTGGCTCCAGAATTGCATGGGTTTCCGCCTTGGCAAACTCGCCTCACAGAGTTGCAGTAAGTCAGTTTATACTTTTGCTGATTTTGTCAACCTCATAGCTACTAGCTTTTGCGAATTGCAATCCCAATCCTCATCCTCAGACCATCTCAATCTCACATCAATTCTTACTGAAAATCAATTCTGTGCGGCTCTGGACGAGTTTGCATCCGCGGAAATGCGATTTGGAAAGTAGTTACCCGTCCGGAGATAGATACTCATTCATTTCGCGTTGTTGGACACCTGTGCTCCTCTCAGTAAAAGACTTGTATTGTCCCATCGTACGTGTCAACTTCGGAGGTACAGGGTTTGGGCACGGTTTGTTGCAGGTCACCGCTCTTTTCACAGCTGCTCAGTGCGGCGCCAATTCTCGAGCAATTGCCTCGCGAATTGTTTTAGAGAATATTCAAGAGTAGAATGCATTGCTGGCCAAGTCTGCATGAACTTGAATCAATATGTCATGAGTGGTGGTCAAAATATGCTTCGGAATAACCTTCTATGACCTATATCAACTTTTGTATGAATTGTCTGTTCAGATACCAGGACTCTATTGCAATAATGCGACATGTAGAGGATTGTTCATCTATTTTTGGGCAAAATCTCTATAGCATTGAAAGCTATGAGTAGGGTACAAAATGATTTTGTTAATTGCCCCTGCGACACACTGCTTAAATGCATCATCCCTTGTCACTTGATTGCCACCCAAGCTCCAAATGAGAAGAAAGACCTTTCCGAAGAAAACTAATGCACCCGCTGAAGCCAAATCTGGAGCCGGAGGTGTCAGAGGCAGTGGAAATGACCAGGTGGGGGGACGAGCTGACGATCCCGACGCTGTGTAGTCTAGTGGTCATCCGTGTTTTTGAGCCGTGCCACTTGTGTGCCATTTTTAAAACCCGTAAACTTTACTCAAAAAATTCCAAAAAAAAAAATCATATGATTTACTTTAATAGGAGCGTTTCTCAACTATGATACTCGATGTGTAGATAGGATTTGTTGTCCTGTTGAAAGAAAAGTCAAAGTCGCGTGAAAACTCGTGCCCATACACTGTATGGGAGCAACACACATCAATTGATTTAAAGTAAGGTTTTCCCTGATGAGGTAATCATTAATCATTGTTGGTTACCTGAGTTACTGTACTTATATAACTTGGGTCAGCCAATCGAATTTCATTTCATTCCAAAAAAGGGGTTGGACTATCTACTGCTGGCCATGATGCTGGCTTGACTACACGAATGACCGCGCAAGACCTGGTCAAGCTGTATGAGCCTCTGCTGGCCTCTGAAATTAAGAAGCGGCCTGGCCGTACCAATAGCGATATCTCGTGGAGGTCACATCCAGCTACCGAACCCAATTCATTACCTCACCCTTCCCCGGCCCGCTTTCTAAATCACCCACGTCGCAGTGACGCCAATGGTAGGTGTATTTATGCTGGTGGTTTATAATAGCGCTTGAATCGATAAAACAGGTCTACGTCATGAACTCTACGATACTGCGGACGTTGCTCCTAATGATGATGGTGTTAAAAACAGGTCGACCTTAGTGGAGGAGCAGCGTCTGTTATTCCATGCAGCTAAGGACACAGAAACACGCGAAGCACATCTCAAAGGAGATCGAGGCACGAAGTCTGGGACGTCATTATACGGTTTATCATCAAGCAAACTAGATGCCACCTCATTAAGCCATGCACCTGTTCCAGCGACTGTTGTCTTCGCCAGGAACGCCGCGCCCTTGCATCTACCAAGCCTCGATACTTATTTGTCTTCTATTCCCCCACCATCTTTTTTGCATAAGGATGGAAAACAAGAACCGAAGATGTTTTCCCCAATGGACGCCCTAAAAAAACTGGGGATGTCGATAGATGATCTTGAGGCAAACTCCAAAGAACCTCCGTCTTGGAAGAATCCAAGGACAATAGTTTCGGATCTAGTCAGCTTTCTTTTGGGAGTGTTGGTACGTCGCATAAGTGCGAGTGGTTGACCCCTGTTGCTAAAGATGATACAGGGCTCAAGCGTTCTGGCTCCATTCTACAGCCTGCAAGGCCTTTTCAATACAGTCCAAATTTTTGCACTCCTTCTCAGCACACTAGGTATGTACTGTGTTTTGTCATACACGTAATCGTCACTTAACTTTGTTTCATAGTGCCTATTGATAGCCATAGCGTGGCAGACAACTGGCATACTATCTTCCTTCGGACCATGTGCGTACCAGTTTGCTTAATTGTGCATCCGTGTATCATTATCAACTTTCATAGACCAAACGTTCTTGCGTTAAACTTTGCATCGACACTGGGGCAGTCCCTGATATTTCTGTTGGTCTTTATGGCCATAGCAGCCTTCTTGCTCTACCAGTTCTATCACATGACGAAGAAATGTGACCGGTATGAAGCCATTGAAGGATTTCAACAACCGGCGGTCCAAGTGTCACAGTGGAGGCTAGTCACCGTGACCTTTCTCCTGACAGTTATCTACCTGCCGTTGAGCACTATGGCTGTCCATGTCCTGGTCTGGTCTTCCGATCTTTGGGTAGTTCCAAACCCCTATGTCAACGCGACAGAATTCCCTCCAATTTTGCCTCCAATTGGTCCTGCAGACCAATACCGAGATCCACTCGATTTTTGTTGGACAACGACGATGAAGCGCAACGAAGTTAACTACGCACCAGTCATCATTATCCTATCGATTATTGTATTTGCATTCGTAGGTTGTCACGTTATTTGCAAGGATAGTGCGACTTACATAGGTCTAGCTCACTATCTGGTTTCCGATCATTCTCCACCGCGTCATTAGACAGTCCGTTCCAGAAGTTGACAAGTTCACAGAGCTTGGTCGCAAGCGGACAGAAGTCGAGCTAGACCTGGAATACAATCGCCTTCTGTTAAGGGACCAAGGTCCTTTCGCCTTCTTGTATCATAGTGCGTTCTCCTTTAACTTTTCCCCTTTGAGCTTTGTTCAAGGTTTAAAAAGGCTTCCGTCGTGGATGGGGAACATACGAATCCATTTACTTGGCTGCAAAGTTCAGCACCCTGTTGATCACCGCCATCATTGATCCTGACAATTGCGCTTTCCGGACAGCATCGCATTCCGTAATTCCTGTTGTTAGACAACTCTTGTTGATGGCCTCCACCATTGGATGGTTCCTGGCTCAATGTTTCCTTGCACCTTTTTTGGACCCTACAAATAATGCTAGTGAATGGGTGTCAAGGATAAACTATGTCCTAACATCTGCAGTTGCACTGGTGGGTACCTTGAATATACCTGGCAAGCATATTTTCAACACCTATGTTCTCTATACGTAAGTTTTTTCTGCCATTACAAGCGGCGAACGCTGACCTTTTATTGTGTCCAGCATCTATGTATTAACATACGGATTCAGTCTTTGTGCGTGTCTTGGCCCATGCATCATGCCTTCACCTCATCTCTTCTACGAACACCAGATTTCATCTTCGTGAAGTTTGGGTTCATGCAGCACTTTATTCAACGTGAGTGATTCCTAGATCAACTTGCCTCCACGACTGACATGTGGAGTAGTTATCACCAGAAGGATAGATTTCAGTATGGTTTCATTCTTTGTCAATTACTGAAAGGCTGACATTTCCATCAAGGTATCGATATCTTCTCCCCACAGTAAGCTTTCCTATCTCCTTGACATTCAACGTACACCTACTGTGACAGTCTGGATATATCCCCTTCCTCGCCACATGTAAAGCGACGGATATGGCAGGAATCGCTCACAACCCTCTTACTCACAAGTCCGATATGTAAAATACCAAAAGATCAGACAATGAAGTTCTCGCAGGCCAGAGACGCTGAATATCCACCGTATTTGCTCGATTTCCGAGGTTCACCAGGCGAAAGACATGTGGAGAATATCAAGGCTTGTCTGCTCTCTTCGCATACCAGAAAATATACTTACCAGATTCCAGATCCTTCGGGAGATAGGATCAGCTGCCTACACCACGGCTGTGATGCTTGCTACTGGACCTGATCATGTCCGGCGAAAAAGAATCCAAGATATTATCCAAAAGCAGTACCTAGGTCCAGATTGCTACTGGAAAGACCCGCATACTATGAAACCCGGATGTACGAATTATTTTGGGAATGCGTGGTGGACACCATTTCCCCCAACCTTAGTACGTTTAACCCTGCTTGTAATGCCTAACTAACTTTTTTGCATAGATTTTGAAGTACGACGATGGGAGGTTAGCTGTACTGCAAGATGTTGAACAGCATGAACAATATGTCGTTCAAAACTCGAGCCAAAGTACACAGAGAAGGCGGCAAATCAGAATGTCACTGCGTGCATTGGACGGGAAGCTGGTTCATTGGCCATACGAACACCGCAAGGTAAATCCGGCTGTCTGATTCTAACATAGTTACGCTAATTATACGCCCGAAGCCTATTGGAACACAAGGTATTTGGTGTTGCTGGAGGCAATACACTGCCGTACAGACCATGCGCTTCCGCCAGTGTACTTTGCGAATCAATCACCAGGGGGAGCTGGTTTGGGATGGTATGCCCTGTGGCAGTGGCTTCAATGTTGTGCTCGAGTTTTCCAAAGACGTGCACATTTCGGGAGATGTCATTGGGCTCAATGATGACTTCGATCTGACCATTCCTTTGGCAAGATTTTTGGAACTCAATGCACAGACGGTAGACGAACATATCTCTCGCATCGAAGAAACCCTTTCTGATTACCGTCGTCATCACCGTAAAGAGGCAATATGGAAAAATCGCGTGCTATCTTATCGATTTCTTTCGCATGTGTATGACAGACCCCAGAAGTTTGATGACCTTATGCAGCATGTGCTCGATTACGAAGAAGACCTTCGCATAAGAGAGTTGATGATCGCAAATCAGGATACGCTGGAATTGACTCGTGAGCGTCTTGACGCCGTGAGCCGTTCGGAAGCCGCGACGTGGTGGTATATTTTCTGGGTAAGGATCACGTTTTCTGCTTTGATCCATGATTTACTGACGACTCGAAGGATGACCTGTGGCGCAAAAATTGCCCCTGCATCTCTGGACTGCGAACCTACGAATCGGACTTTAATCCATACTATCCCACATCCATCGCATATACCCCGCTTCCTAGAGCCGACCTGGAACGATTTCTTTCCCAAAGGGGACTTTTTGCGCCTAAGCCCAAGTGGGGCCATTTTTTCCACAACGGGTTCCTCAATAAGCTATATCTGAGATTAAATGAAGCGGTCTTCCGCCAATCTAGCCATGTACGTACGGATAAATTTCGTCCTTTTTCGCATGCTAATGTTGCATTGAAGGCTATACGCTTCCACCTTGGTGATGGGGAACAAGAGTATGAGATGGATAGTCTGGATGACAACCAAGGAAAATCTTCTTTGTTGGGGACGGGAAGTGGTACAAACCAGAATGATTCGACTATTCTCCCAAGGCCAATCTACAGATGGGAGGGAATGCTTGAAGATCCTATAACGGGTAGATCCTTGACTCTCCGACGGAATGTGTTTGCAAAGGTTGGGGCGTGGTTGGGTATCACGCCGTTATGGAGAGCTGGCGCACCATCTCATGGAATCGCGTTGGATGTTAAATTGGTTAATGGACGTTACGAGTTGTTGCCTCGGACGCTCTGATTCCGAGACTTGTAGCCGGGCTCCAGTAATATACTAATCATACATGTTATCTCTACATACTTGCATTACGACTCACCCTACTTTGAGCATGACCATGGTATGACATGCGATTTTGCACCTGGGCTCAACCAATCAATTGAAATCATCCTGTCGCTGTCAGTGTCCCGTTAATCAGACCGGGGCACGTGGTTGCCCGATCATCGACAATTCATCGTCTTCACCATGCACTCACCCAATCGCAAGCGAAAACGGCCTCAAGAGCCAGACGATAGTGAAGACGCGGATGCGCCGCGAATAATACAATGGGAGGACGATGATTATGATGAATTAGGTGCTGTTACTGACCAGGACGATGAGCAAGACGACGGAGAACTCCGACCGGTCAAAACCCATAGTATGAAGGGCATTGTAAGTGACATGATTGGACTGGCCAGTTGATTTCTCCAACCTTACAATACTATAGGAGGCCATTGAAGATGGTATTTATCCTATACTCGGTTTAATCATATTCATGACCAACAGACAGAACTTGAAACTCTCCCTCTGGGAGCGCTACGAAAGGCACAGCGCCTTATTACACAGGTCGAGACTGGCAATCCCGAAAGTGAAGAATCAGACGAAGAATCCGAGGAAGAAACCAGTCATTCGCCCGACAAGGCCTCTGCTTCAATTGCTCAGAGCAGAAAGGAGAAGAAAACGCCTTCCAAACGGGCTAACAAGCATGCGTATGTGAACGGCGTTATTATGCTCAATTTCCATTCAATACTTGCAATTAGACCTACAGAAGTGACATCTAAGAGACCAACCTCCCGAAAGCGAACTGTGGTGGATGCCACACGAATTGTAGGTGTTTTAAAGATTAATACAACTATGAGTTATGAAGCGTTGTCCAGCAATCTCGCGACCCAAGGTTCTTGTCAATGAGTGGTGAACTCGACCCGAAGGTGTTTCAGCAGCATTATGGCTTCCTTACTGAGAAACACAAAACGGAGCTGACATCTTTAAGAGAGAATCTGAAACGAGCCCGAAGAATGTTATCTTCTTCTCCTCGGGATCTTCGAGCAGAACGCGAAAGAGAGGTAGAGAGGTTGGAATTAGCGGTCAAACGAGGCGAAAGTTTCGTGAATCGGGACCGTACCGCTAAGGTTGAGCAGGAAGCATTGAATAAGGCAAAGAAGGAAGAGCGAGAAAAGAGGAATCAAGGAAAAGGCGCTTGGTATCTCAAAGACGGTTCGTTCTTGACAGAATGGTTCAGACCTTCAATGTCTAACTTCTACTCAATCTAGCCGAGAAAAAGAAACTCATAATGAAGGCCCGGTATGAGGCACTCGCCACGGATGGCGGTCAGCGGGCAGTTAAGAAAGCCATTACCAAAAGAGAGAAGAAGATTGGGCAGAGCGAGAAAAAATCTAGACCAAGGCCGCAAGAGTTTCAGCGAGTTGGAGAGGATACGCGCCGTCGAGGATAGCCTCGTTACAATCCCTCATTTTCTATCTAAATTTTTAAGATTAATAGAATTGCGGACCTGGTGCATTGATTAGTCAGCAGTGAAGAATGAAAGAGGGTGCAGTGGACTGCGTTAAGGCGTTGGTGAAGTGGTCACCATTTTTCTCATGAGGGACAGCCAGCGGACCACTTTGGTCACCTTGTAAATGGAGCTTGAAGGCTTTACCCCCCTGCCATTCGACATCGAGGATGATGCTCGTCGTACGGAAGACGAGCTTGATATCTATCGCGGTAATCCTCCACCCAGGCGCCCCAACTCTCCGACGCCATCGTCATTGGCCGCCGGGTCCTCTTCATCATCCTCTTCCTCGTCCTCCTCGTCATCGTCCATCTCTTTCCTCGGTCGTGGGAGGCTTGGTGCAATCGCTGCAGTCGTTGATCAAGCTATATCCAGATGGGCTCGACGTAACGGCTCGATTTCGTCAGGATCTTCCGATACATCAGGATCTTCTTCCTCTTCTTCCTCTTCTATCAATACACGGAGCCGTTCTCATCGTCGCCGGCGACGTAACAGTATTGGTACTGCCCAAAGCCTTCGCTCTGAGCAGAACTTTCTGGCAGCAATCACAAGGATCAAGGCCAGGGAAGAATCTCGTCAAATACCCCGCAATTTCTCGTTATACTTGCCTCATCCAGTGCCCCAGGGCGGCCCCAGTAACTCTGCACAGCGCATAGTGACAACGTCTCTTGAGTGCATCACAAAAGCACTGGGCACTGCTCTGACCAAGTCGGCTAAATATAGGAAAAATCACGAAAGGAACCAATTGCAGAAGGGACACATTGGATTGTGTCCCAATGATCAGTCGAGAATGATGGGAGACATAGAGTGTAGCGGCATCCGTTTTGAGTCGACTACCATCATCGGTCAGAAAAAAGGGAAAAATAAGGTCGTACATGCAGATGGAATGGGAATTAAACCTGCCAAAATGCAACCGAGGGCATGGTTTCTGGATGTTACATCACCTACTTGGGAAGACATGAAAGCACTTGGAAGGGTAACGTTGACGGTACTGCCTTTGATTTTTGTGTGCTGACAGTACGGTATATTTTAGCTCCTGCATATTCATCCACTCACGCTGGAGGATATCTTACAACGAGAGCCACGCGAGAAGATGGATCTATTTCCTAAGCTCGGCTATTATTTCATCTCATTCCGTACGATTGAGAGTCAAGAAGCCCTGCGTAATAGGGAATCATCTGGGTATCAAGTAGAAGGCGCTGCGGGGGAAGCAAACATATACATAGTAGTATTCGAGGAGGGAGTTTGCACGGTACGTAGCTCCCCATTCTTATTAAGCTACTTGCTCATGAGGTGCAGTTCCATTTTACCGATATGTCTGGTGAGACACCGCCTCTTCCACTCTCATACACAATACCCATGATTGCCTCATGTAGAGCATACCGATCGTATTCAGAACCGGATTCAAAAATTGGAAGAAACGCAAACTACATCGTCGGGTGAGTGCTGCCTTTCCACTTGAATGAGTTATCATTGATTGTATCTAGATTGGATTGCCCATGGGATACTGGATTCCGTGGTAGACTCATTTTTTCCTTTTCTCGAGGATATTGAAAAGGAGGTCATGGCAATTGAGGACCTTGTTTTTTCCACTGGCCCTGGTGACGGTTTATCAACCCTATCACTTATCTCTACCGTCGTACATGCGATACCTAAGCCTACGCCCGCTAGTGACTATGCAGCCCAATGGCATAGGTCGGAGAAAGATAAAATGCCAACTTGGAACACAGAGGATGAGAAGAACTTTCGCGCACAGGCACCCAGTACTATTAAATTCCGAACCCCATCCATCTCTTTCCCTCCTTTACGGATTCTTTTTAATCGCGCTAGACGCTTTGTAGCAAAAGTTTTGCGTTCCCCGGATCAACCTTCATCATTTAGCCCCAGTTCAACTACGCTCACCTTGCGACGAATGGCGAAAATTCGCCGTTTGGTTGTCTCCTTGGCTCGTTTGCTAGCTGCAAAGCTCGAGGTGGTCGCACAGATAAGGAAGAGGCTACTAACGGGGGAGCAGCCTGGAATGGCTGCTCGGAGGCGTGAAGACCACGTGGAGATAGCAATATATATGGGTGACATTCAAGGTAATGCGGCTTTTTGTGGTCCTTGAATACTCACTTATGGGGTTTGAAGACCATATTTTAACTTTGCAGCATGCCTTGTCCCATTATGAACGCATGCTAAGCCAATCACACCCCACCTACCTGTCACAGCTACGAACGACATCCGCGACTGCCAGATCGGGCACAGATCATGCACTTCTGTACCTGACGTCGGTCAGTATTGCAGTTTTATGTCTACAACCCATTATAGGTGCGAAGTATCATAAATCGGCGACTGCAATGGCTCAATGCGCGATTGCGAAACAGGCTTATTCTCTCAAAATATCAATGTACCATCTAATGGGCATGACAATGACAGTCCTTACAACGTTTTTGGACTTGTCATTGCGCTTGCGCTTGCAGTGTTATGCATATACGCAACTATTGTTCGACGCTGGTGGTTTCAAGCGAAAAAACGGAGGCAGCGACCCATGTAGTACTACATTGCACCCTATAATACCATACACGTATCTATTAGACACTATATTACTTTCGTCGTCCAATACATAATCACATCCAATCATGTCGCCATCAGGTCATGAGTGCACTTCCACTTAGTGACAATTTCAAGGTGTTCGTGGCTTCTACGACCTCTCGCACTGCACAAGGATGTCAGATATCAACGCAGTACGAGTATTGCGGATAAACTCTCACTCTTTTCTTGAAACGTGGTCTGTGTTGCTTCTAAGCCTTGCATGGTCTGCTTCATGTTTTCTCTTTGGGAACGCAGGGTTGCATCAATGCGTTCGAGCTGCGCGACTTCGGCTCTTAGTTGCTCCAAGTTATGGACTACTTGTGTCTGCAATGATTCTAACCCGGTCATTTGCTGATCATATATCTCACGGATAGCCTGCCATTTCGCATCTAAGGCGCTCATAAGAGGACTAGAAATGCTATCGGGCGGAACGACGTACCAGAACTTTGATCGACGATTGCATCTGGGAGTGGATCATTATCGGCCCAGGACACTGTTTTCGCCAGATCTCCGATACTGCTGCGTTTAATACAGCTCCGCCGCCGTGGGCGAATCATCGGAATTTCCCCCAGTATATCTTCCTCCGCCACAGTTTCTGGTGGTTCCGATGTGAAGGTTCCACCTGTGATGCTGCCTCCTTTTTTCCGGCTCTCATTCTTGTTAGCATTTGACGCCTCCTCCGCGTTGATATTCCTTAAGCGCTGGTGGCGGTAGGGGTGAGGGAGGGGCGGAGATGAAGGAGCCAAACTATGCGCAGGTGACGGAGAAACCGAAGGGTGGCTAGTTTGTGCAAGCTGAGATTTTGATCGATTGGAATGTGGGGTGCTCACATCCACAAATGAGATTGATGCCAACACTGGTAGTGGTACTGGATCCGGTGTAGGGAGGGGGGTAGCTGGGGCAGGTACAGGCATCGGAAGAGCTGTAGCCGTGGGTAGAGGGTTTGATGTGGGAGCCCGAGGGGAGATTTCTGGTGCTGGTAGCGCTTTTACCGATGATAACGTCTTGGACTTGCTATGTCGTTTTGTCTCCCCCATTTTTTGGCGAGAGTTAGATGTTCGCGACGCGCATTTACTGCAATTATCAACACCATCCGGGTGCGTAGCATTATGCCGTTTCAATACAGCATATGCCGTCTTCCGCTGTAGCTTAAACCATTTCTCCATTTCCTTCAGTCGAAAGTCTGCAGGCGCGACGATAGTTTGGAAAGCAATAGCTGCAGTTCGTCCCAGCTTTCGATGCGATGATGCACCGGGAAGCCGGTGGCACTTTCGTATCATCCTGTCCTTGAGCCGTCGCATCTCGACAACTCTCTGCCATGATAAAGAAGATCCTTTGCCCAGCTCGATGGTTTCCAGCTTCAAAAGTTGTTCGTACATTAGGGCAGTCCTGGGAGGCAGCAACACCTGTTAAAAGTCACATCGTTCATGACTCAAAGCAAAAATGACATAGGAAAATGAACCTTGAACTCGTTCAGAGTGTCAGTGGTCTGCAAATACCTCCAACCCTTCGCAGTGGTTGGATCCCATGGCTCAAGCTGACCACGGACAGGGCTTGGTCGATAATAATCCAGGGGAGGTGTAGTTGCGGTAGGCTGTCGTAGCATGTGACTTTATTGGACTGAATAGCCGAAAAAGCTGGGTTGATGGGGGTGCTTGAGCACGGACAGCGTACCGCCCGAGTTCACATGTTTGGACACAATGTTTGCATGCGGACCGATCACACTCAATTGATCCCGCGTAGTGTTTGGACGATGACCCAGATATTAGTCGTGAGCAAAGTATATTCAATCATCCAATGCACAAGTCTACATAAGTTAAGTAACTAAAGCCCTCACGAAGACAATTACGGTGCTGTGTCTGGAGAAATGAATCAGTACACTGCACATTCATCCGAAAATTGCCACCTACAGTAGTAATACTCGTCAATGAGTGGTATCCAATCCTCAATGATTGCCCCAACCACTCCAAGCAGGGGTGCGCGAGATGTTGCCTGAGCCAGACTTGACAGCTTGGGACTGATGCACCATTAGCTGACGAATTGGTACAGGTAGAGTATGGACATGACATACCGGGTGAAGGCTTGCCAGACCGACCCACGAAGGAGATACCATAGGATATCCTTGTCTCTGTGCGCATACTCTGATCTTTCAAGAGCAGCTGATGGTGGTGGGTTGCGACGTAGCTTCCGGTAAATGATTTCAAGGATCAAGATCGTGAACAGTGGACGGGAGGACTTTCGATCTCTAGCATACAAGATCGCTAACACCGAAAACGTTGATTGATTGTATGTATATTGGAAGAATAACCTTACCGTATATTAGAGGGCGCACAATATACAAAACCTCAGCAGCCCAGTCTTCCGCATTCAATAATGGGCCAACAAGGGAAGTAGAGGACCGCACAGATGAGGTCGTCAAGGCTTTAGGCAAGAGGTACTCCTCTGCCGTAGTGTCATTTTTGAGCGGTGACGTTCCATGAACAAGAGAATGCGGTGGTAAAGGAATGCGATTGTTCCGCAGGTGATCTGGCGTAGGAGAAGATGCCTTTTGCTCGATTGGTGGAGTAGAGTGATCGCCCGGCGGTAGCATCGAGGGATCAAACTCTCGCTCGGGAAGAGGGGGTGACAATAGTGGCCTGCGCGTAATATGAAGCAATGAGAGGCGCAAGAAGGCTCTGAAAGATTGACGGTGAGAACGCTCTGGGGTAGTGCCATGAGGAACCAAGACCGTACTTTAGAGTCTCCAAGAGGACTACAGCCCTCCACCGAGTCTTTTCCTTTGACTTTCTCTTCAAACCCATCTCCAATACCAATTCCGTGTATCGTATCAGCTCAAGCGCTCTGGACATCCACTTATACCTTAGGCTCTTCTCTGTCCACGCTTTGGTGTAACGATGATGAAGCGAGAGTGGGATAATGGCTTTAACGGAAGGCTCTTTTGTGATGCGAGATAGTAGAGTATCATGGTACATGCTGATGACATTGACCAGCGACGAGACTTTAAAATGAAGTCAGCATTTCAAGAGAGCGCACCATCACAGCACTGGACCTACGTGCTTCGGAAGCCAGTTCAGCATCCTTGAATCTTCCGGGTAACAACCACGTAAGGGACCTTAAGGTAGACTCGAGAGAAGATACTGCAGCAACATTGTTGATTAGAAAGGATTCGTAAGGAGCGATATTGGCAGAGGACATAAGTTCGGATTGGAAGTAGGAGAGGAACGAGTCAGTGGTGGTGTGAAACGCAGGATGGGCACGTGAATCATTTGGTGACAGCAAAGCTAAATTGTATAAGTAAGGCGCGTTGACACGCGCGATGCCCGCCACGTATGAGGGAGATAACCATACAATTTCGAACATAGGGACAAGATGGCGATGAAGTTGGTTTTAGGCCAAGACTTCTGTATGGCTACTATAGTACGCTTGACAGGAACATTGCATCGTTGCAACTGCCACTTCCAATCTATTTTTTGGACATAAATAATGAGTTGGTATCCGTTCTAACCAATGTCCGTTTGTGATTGAGAGTGGTCAAACACACAAAAGTCATAGACGATGAAGGGATCGTGTGGCTTTCAGGGTCGAAAAACGTGACACACGGCGAAAAGACGACCAAACCCTGTACTTTACGTAGCGGGCATATACTGTACAGGACTTGACCAGATGGACATAAATTTGAAATAGGCTCTTGATCTCGATTTCCCCAGCTTTTCATACGATCCAGCAGCCCATTCCTCACCATGTCGAACCCTGATTCGCAGTCCACACTTCCTGATCTTCAACGTATTGTAACCGGACACAATGAAAACGGCGCCTCTAGCATACAGTATGATACACCGATGATTGCCGCAGTACGTTTCCCCATCTGATAGCATATACGGAAACTAGATTGGCCTCGATACAGGACATCAGAGGGTTGAAAGGCATTAAATCCGCAGTCATGTGGGTGACAACGGATTCAGTGCCCACCAATGACAACAACAACACGTATGTCATGAACATGGTGCTGTAGCTTAAACTGAAACTGGTGTATAGTGAGGATGGCGCAGCGCGCATCATCGAGAACCCTGCTTGCTTTGATTTAGTACAAGCAAATGGAACAAATCTCCGCACCACGGAATTGGCACCTGGTGCGACTACGCCTATGGTAAATGGCTATTTTCCTAGCAGTCCCTCAGCGTCTGACGATACCCAGCACCGTACCGCTTCTCTGGATTATAATATTCTTCGTAAGTAACGACCTTCATTTTGAGTGCTTCTTTAACATCCCCCAGTTTCCGGTCAGGTTATTTTAATCCTGGAGGACGGCGCAGAGAAACGTCTTCTTAATCCGGGTGATACTGTTGTTCAAAAGGGGACCCGTCATGCTTGGCGGAATCCTGGCCAGACTTGGGCGAGATGGGTGTCAGTTCTAATAGCAGCTGAGCCCGCCAGCGTAAATGGCGAAGTCCTGCCGTCGGTCTTCGAAGCTTAGGATCGCTTCTGTTATGGGCGATTTTTCAATATTTGTCAGTGTTTTTTCAGTAACCCACCATAACCGTAAGAACGTCGATTAGCATTTCCTTTTTGCGATTTCGAGTGATTTTCAATGTAATCTGAACAAATTAAAGAATTTCAGTAGTTTCGAGGCATAAAAAGCCTACTCGGAGTGCTCCGCAGTGAAAACCGCTCAGAAATTGCGAGAACCTCTGGTAGCACACTAAAAATCTCACAAAAATCAAAATAATCGTTGAAAAAACCCTCCATTATTGGCTCGTTGATTTACAATGGTTTCTATTCGTATGTAGGCTACTGTACAGCTCCCTGGGCCGCATTAACTTGTATTTTGAACGACTTTGACCGATGCATGCATCCATTGACACTACAAGCAATCAGATAGTTCTACCAAAATCGATCACAGCATATTAATGTGTGAAAAATCTTACAAAATAGAACCGATGTTCACTGGGGCTTAAAGGGCTTAACAGTACAATATTAGCAACGACCAGCGGCTCCATAGGTACATAGCTCTTCCCCATTTAAATAGCAATAGGCCGTTTTTAGCTCTGCGTGACGGTCTCTCACAAGCTCTCTTGCCACTATACCAACCCATCGTGTCAGTGGACGGCCAGATATCTGTCCAGTTGCCTTGGGAATGCAGTTCCAAGTGTGCGCGCTGTAGCAGCACAACTTCTCTCTCGCTCTGTGGTTCTTGCCGCGATGTCCGTGGTGCGTCATCCCCAATCACTTCCCAGTTTGACATTTCAAATAGTGTCGGTATTGTTCGACCGAATGTCAGCGGCCCGGCTGGCCAGAACACAAGAAGCATTGTGATCCGTTCATGATTTCGTTTCTTCTCCTCTGGAGACTCAAGTCAATGCACTTGTCTTGTCTTGACTTCATTTTACTTATTCTTGTCATGCCTTGTGGAAGCTATGCAAACAATGAAACCCCTTCACAGAGCCATCCTTCACGCAATCGAACTCTCCAAACCTAGAAAGTCCTGTTGACCTACTCCCCGATGGAAGTTCTGCTACACTTGTCGTTCTTGGCGAACCTTTGGCTGAAGAGTAAATGCCTTCAGAGAAATGGTGGCCCACAGCCCAGCTTCTAGGCTCTCGTTCAAAGTTGTTCGATAAGATACGTCACGAACGCGATGTTCTGTCGGTTATCACCTGCGCCTTATTTGCGTTAATGGCGGGGATGTATACTACTGGCACAATGCTTCCCAGTAAAAAACCAAAACGGCGTGCTTGTCTTCGATACCACTCTTCACCTATCTCAGATTTCGGGATCTGCAAGGGGAAAGTGAACGTCAAATGTCAAGATCAGTTAGCGTACTGGTACCTCGAAAGTGGCGACTTACTGTTGGGTTGAGATCCTGACGAACATTGTTGGATGTATTTTGCTACGAAGAAAGGAGAGTGTATCGCGCTCGATTGTTGTGGGTTCACTTTCAACCTGTGCATCACACTTGCGATGAGGACATATATTTGTCCTCCTTTCGTGCGTCCACCTGATGTAGCTCCCGCGGTCTTCCAGGATCGGCCCATTTTGAAGGGCACTCCTGATTTGTATGTCGAGCATAAGCGTGCCTCGGTCTTGCGCAGTCAGGTCCTGCACGCAATTGTAAATGACATGACAGACGACGTGACCATTGAGTCTCTTTCGGGAAGGAAGTGCTCAGCGAGAGAGAAGGCTTTGGTCCCTGCGTGGATTTCCCGGTATTGCTACCTGATGAAATCCATGCTTGTCCCAGAAAGAAGTGTGGAGAGGGTTTCCTGAGCACCCGCAAATCGCACTTGTCCTTGACCCCGATCAGGATGTGGCCTATGAGGCGAGGAAGGACAACAAAGAGTGGTGGAAATACTTTGCAGAATGTCGGCGCCGGTACAAAAAGGGTCAAATCACCTTGGAGGAGCTTGTTGAGGCAATCAAGAGATGAGATCAGCGCCTCGTGCAGTCCTCTTAGTCCTTTGAGGCCAGCTGCTGCTGAGCAGCACTGTAAAATATTTGTATGATGTTGTAAATGGGAGCTCTCAACTTTGTTACCTACTAGTAAGACCCAGGTGCTAGAGCATCACCTTTTGAGACCTATTTCCGTACACAGTGAACTTCCAAGGACATACAATCATGTACTGACAGCGCGAGTCGGAGTATCTCTCATTTTGTGGCGCCCATTTAAATACATTCATTGTAGATTAACGAAAAGTCCACCATCTACCAAAAGCGATGCCCCTGTCACGTATCTTGCCATATCACTTGCAAGGAATACCACAGGCCCCGCAATATCCTCAGGTACTATGGGCGATGCAAGTCAAAATTCAACTAGTATACGCAGTGCCACGACATACCTCCCAGTCTGCCCAGAGCTGTTCGTTTGGTCATATATTCTCGCTTCGCGTCGTCCGACAGGTCATCTTTATTTATGTCTGTTGCAATTGTACCTGGAAGGATGGCGTTAGCCCTGATGTTATACTTTCCAAGTGCCACGGCGCAGCTTTGCATGAGCGAAAGAACTCCAGCCTTGGTGGGCGTGTAGTGGCTATTTCCTGTTAGCTCTACAAGACACCTCTACGAAGAGATCAACCTACCATTGAAGTTCTCCGCCTACTAGCGCGGAGATGGAAGATATGCCAATGATGGACCCTCCTTGGGGGACTTGATTTTTCATCTGAGTGGCAACGGCTTCCCACAACAATCAGAATTAAATCAATCTCTGTTTAAGCTGGCTCACCTTGGACGACATAAAACGACCCATCCAAGTTCACTGCCCTAGTTCGCTCCCATGTAGCATGTTCCATGGTTAGAAACTCAGAAAACGGACATATCCCGGCGTTGGAAACGAGGATATCAATTCGTCCAAAGCACCGCGACGCCTCGGTTACAATCTGAATCACAAAGCTAATTATTCGCTCAAAGTGGTGCGCGTTTTACTTTGACTGACCTTCGCGGAAGTAGTAGAGTCGGCGATGTCGCCAGGGACAATGACTACCTCAGCTTTCGACTCGCTCTCAATTTGCTTTTTCAACTCTGTTACTTCATTTTCCGTGACACTGTCCCCGAGGTAATGCAACACAAGGCCACGAGCACCCTGCTTGGCAAGCTCCACAGCGCTGTAGGACCTTTATCAGGACGCAGACCTAGTCGACTGAGAGTTCTCACCATGCACGACCAATGCCCCGAGATGCACCAGTGATACAAGCTATCTTCCCATCTACGAGTGGCATTGTGTGGAGAACCACTTTGTGCCATTGAAGGCCGGCGCATCTATAAGGCTGTAGATAGACCGGTCCGGATCTCGGAAACGGAGCATCATGCTACCAACTCTTCCGCGTCCCATGACCCATGGTCTTTTGTATAGCCATCGGTAAGGCAATTCACGGCGTGCCACTACCGGTTGTCGGGTTATCCTTGGAATTCTTTATTATAGGCATTATCACAATCGCGTCAACTGTATATCTCTTCGTCTCCTATCTACACCACTAAGCCATGTCCGCCAAAATGTAAGTATTGCCAACCTTTGGGCACCTGTGGCATACAACTAAGCGTAACGAAGATATTACGATTCAGATGCCGATCTGAAGGTCTTGGATGGAAAAACCATTGTATTTGTGGGGTAGGTCCCATGCTCGTATGGATTCATATATCATTGACATGAGCACACCCACCGAATAGTTTCGGTAACCAAGGTGCTGCACAAGCGCAGAATGTTCGCGACTCTGGTATTCCGAACGATAAGATTATCATTGCAAACCGCGCCGATGCTTATGCGGATGACGCGAGAAGCAAGGGATTTGTCGTCGATCATGACTTCGCGCATGCGGCGACTCAGGCAGATGGTACGGACACGATTAGCTCACCTCTGGTTCACTAACCAATTGTCTCTCCAGTCTTGTTCTTGCTAATCCCGGATCAGGTCCAACCTGGAGTGTTCAACGAAAAAATCGCACCAAACCTTAAAGATACCGCTGCAATCGTCGTCGCTAGCGGCTATAATGTCTTCTTCAACCTGTTGGAATTTAAAGAACGACAAGATGTAATCATGGTCGCACCAAGGTGATGTGGAGGCTTCAACATAGAGTGACATGTAGATGAACTAACGGGGATATGACAGAATGATCGGTTCATCAGTGCGATCATTGTACGTGAAGAAGACAGGGTTCCCATGTTTTGTCTCTGTGGAAAAAGATGGCACTGGACAAGGCTGGCCCATCACGTTGGCCATAGCCCGTGCCATTGGAGCAACAGCTGCTGGCGCCATTGCCTCGTCTGTACGGGAGGAGACTGCCATGGACCTATTCGCAGGTATGCAATGAGCCGGATATTGGAGATTGATTTCAATTATGGTTGTGCAGAGCAAGCATTGTGGCCCAATGTCATCATGCTATTCAGGTGAGTAAGAATGAAGGCATAATTGAAGTTGCGGTGGGACTTTCCTCTGATTTTGATAGGGAGGCATTTGCTGTGTTAAAGGAAGCAGGGTGTTCGGATGAAGCCCTTTGTTACGAGATGTGAGCTATGCCCGATTTCCCTGGTAGTGGGACACTGACCCATGGTCCCCAGGTGGATGTCAAAGGAGCCAGCTGAAATATTCGAGCGTGCGGCTGAAGATGGGTTCATCCGTCAGGTTGGAGCAACTCACTCTCCTTCGTTCTATCATTGAATAAGTCACATCCATATAGTTGAAGCATCATTCTTCGGTCTCACAATATGGTCAGCTCCGAGGCGCGTTAGCCTTGGACGGGAAGGCTGCGAGGGAGCACTTCAAAGATATCCTGTATAACCAGGCAAGTGTCCATCCAAATAGGCTAGACGGTGCCGCAATAATACCATCCCGACAGGTACTGAATGGGAAATTCTGCCGCGAGTTCTCCAAGATAGAGGCCGATTTAGAGAAGGAGGGCTTGGAAAATCCATTGAATGAATTATACAGACAAGCCGAGGATTCGGAGCTCGGAAAGGCTGAAGCACGAGTAAGAGCAAGACTGGGAGGCAACCTGTAATGCTCAGTATTGAATATTGAATATTGAATTTACTTTTCAAAGCATGTACTGTATGGTTGTAACAACGTTGTTGTCGCTTGTTGCGATCTGTTGTCTCTACAAATCTGCGACAACACACGAAGTTTGCTACTCGGTGCTCAGCTTGCAGTATCCGCAATCCCTGAAGTTAAGGTTCACAGCATGTCTTCTGTGGCATCGCCCAACAGCAAGATGGATGTAGACAAATCAGACAACCCTTCAGAGAGACAGATGTAGGTTCATCTTCGTCTCATTCCATTATGATGTCTTAATGGGTTTGCCATACATATAGGTCCCGTAATCCATCTACCGATACACTACGCACCGGTAAATCTCAAAGGTCTGTATCTCATGACAGGGAGCGCAAGGATAGGCACCGCGATGCCAGAGAGTATGATGAAAGAAGAAGACGAAGCCGAAGTCATGACAGGAGTCATCGTGACCATTCTCGTGAAAAACACCGAGAGCGGGAGCGGGATAGAGATAGAGATAGAGAAAGACGTAGGGATCGCGACGGAGAAGGTCGTCATCGTGGCGAGAGACATGGGCACCGTGATAGAGAAAGAGACCGTGAAGACCGTGATAGAGACCGCAGGCGCAAGCGAGGCGATGAAGAAGATACTCCTGAAAAAAAAGAACACGAAGAACGTTCGAAACGAAAGCGCTCAGAAGAAGATTCTGCCTCAGTTCGTGATCCCTCCCTTGACCAAAGGAGCGGGGACAGGCCACGGTCCTCCGTTGACCCTAGGGATGAATTTGAAGATCCACCCCAACGTTTTCGCCGGGAGAGAGAGTTCCGCCGTAACCGGCGCCCACCCCCTGAGGATGATGAATCTGACCTCCGAAGGCGCCAAAGTCCACCCCGCAAGTGAGTTTTTCTGCTTCTTGGACTTGGACCAATGTTTAATCCCTCTAGACGTGCATCCCCTGTGTATGAGCCCCCACCGGAGGATTATAATCCTGACGAGCCCAAGGAAGACGACTCTGAAGCCCGCTCAGTTTTTGTTTCTCAACTTGCTGCCCGTTTAACGGCTAGGGATCTAGGTTACTTCTTTGAGGACAAACTCGGTGAAGGTACAGTCATGGACGCGAGGATAGTGACAGATCGGCTATCTCGTCGCTCCAAAGGGTAAGTCAAGTGGAGCATGATCATTTAATACCTTATTCTGACCGTCGCGTTCTCTAGAATTGGTTATGTCGAATTCCGCAACATTGACCAAGTTGAGAAAGCGATGGCATTGAGTGGAACTATTGTTATGGGTCTTCCCATCATGGTACAGCTAACAGAGTCTGAACGCAACAAGACACACCCTGGTGACGGGTAAGCAGCGCCAGATAGACAATTAATAAGGTCTTATTGGCTGTGCAGGAATTTGAACCTTCCTCCAGGTGTCAGTGCATCGCATGGGGCAATGCAGTGAGAGTTCCTTTCGTATTTGAACAGCTTCCTGATACTTGCTTCAGGCTTTACGTTGGGTCGTTGCATTTTAACCTCACCGAATCCGACATAAAACAAGTTTTTGAACCCTTTGGGGAGCTCGCGTTTGTGGATCTTCATCGAGATCCAATGACAGGCCGTAGTAAGGGCTACGCTTTTGTACAGTAAGTGTTGCACGTCTGCTTCTACAGTTTTTTTTGACTTGATTTCATCCAGATACAAGCGAGCCGAGGATGCCAGAATGGCATTGGAACAAATGGAAGGCTTTGAACTTGCAGGTCGAACGGTTCGTAGCCTGATTCTTCCCCTATGAACTGGAACATGCCCTGATGCCATACTAGCTACGCGTCAATACTGTCCACGAAAAGGGGTCTACAAGATACACGCAACAGGATTCTCTTGATGAAGCTGGCGGTATGTCCATACATGCGGATAGTCTTCATTTGCTCAACGCTGGATTGACAGGGGGTAACTTGAACGCTGCATCTCGCCAAGCACTAATGCAAAAACTTGCTAGGATTGAGCCGACCGCATCGAGGCTGGAAGCGCCGTAAGTGGAATGACAAGTCCGAGCACCCGTTCATTCATGCAGCTCCTATTTTAGTACCAAACCTAATATCCCTCAATCGATGCAATCGCGTTCAGTGCTGCTCAAGAACATGTTCAACCCAGAAGAGTGTGTTACATTGCAGTCATTTTCCTCTCGTTATCTAATTAATTGGCAGGGAGACGGAAAGAGACTGGGATAAGGAGTTGGCTGAAGACGTCAGAAATGAATGCAGTGAGAAGTATGGTAGGGTAGAAGCCATCAAGGTTGAGAAGGATTCTCAGGTCAGTTGCGTGCGTCACTCCCAAGGGCGATTGCTAATTACAGCATTAGGGTGAGATATATGTTAAATTCGATACAGTCGAATCAGCAAAGCAGGCAGTACAGGGCCTCAACGGTCGTTGGTTTGGCGGCAAGCAAGTTTCAGCCACCTTCATCTCTGATGCGATTATGCAGGCTCACCAGTAGTCTGCGTCCTCTGACATGGGTTGTATGCGGTATTCTTGACTGATTGATAATTTACGCGCAGACATCATTCTCAACCTGACATACGTTGTTGCGATTTTGTGACCTGGTCTACCTACTCCCTTTGGAATACCGTGCGTATTGTTATTAATTCCTGGCAGCAATTCAACAAATGCCCGCGCACAGGCAGGTATATCAGTTGATTACACTGGGGCATCCTGTCGGGTGTCTACAATAACTTTCTTAGATAATCAGCCTCAAATGACATGTTTTTCTGGCCCAACCACACTGTAAGCAATAGTGGGCAGTTCACCAGCATTTATACTTGACTGAGGTATCAAGTGCGCACTTCTGAATCAATGGGAGCGTTCTGACCATCATGGTATTGTAACACACCGTCAACCATGATAGTGAATTTGATCCAATGAAACTTATTTCCTCGGGCTTCAGTGCTAGCAGTTGCCTATTCCATGTGCCAGTGCCAGAATTCAAACCTGATTTGAACGTAGCCGGTGGAAGGCACATGAGGACATGATGAAGCGTCCAACGTCGGGCCGGTCAAAGTATGAATATGAGTTATTTACAGAATTGTCGACACGATCCGTTATCTGCTCCATCAGCTCAGGATGTCAGTAGAGAGAATTAATACACCCCTCAACCCTCCCTTCACACATATCCTGTGTAGGTATTATCCCAGGATCTGATTATTCCATCTCTGACGAGAATCTCAGCCCATGCCTCAAAGTTTGCAGGGCTGATCTTCGTGAGCGGTCAAACCCCTGTGAATGCCCAAGCCCAAGTAGTGGAGGGCGGGATTCAAGAGCATACAGTAGGAATCCTTCATACCCCTCGACGGCATTCATCCTGATTGTATTCCACATAGCTCCAGTGTTTAAAGAACATAGGCAACGTCCTTGAAGCCTCAGGCTCTACCTGGGAGAAGGTTGTCAAGGTTAACATATACCTCAAGAATATGGACGATTTTTCCGCCATGAACGAGGTATATGAAAAAGTGAGTTGTATTGTCTCCACGACTCTGGATAGTTCTGAACGTAATCGATCCAGTTTGTTCCCAATCCAAAGCCCGCGAGGACGTGCATCCAAGCTGGCAAGCTGCCTAATGATGTCGATGTTGAAATTGAGGCCATCGCAGCCAATTGAGGCCCGATACATAGCAAAGTATAACCGCCGTTGTATTACATAATTGTACTCTGCCGGATCGGCTGTGATCTGGATCCACGATGTGCGCAAAATCTAATCTGGATTGCAAAATGCGATAAGATCCGCATTCTCCAAGTAAGTGGGTTAAATAGTAGATGCCAGGACTGGGTCGTTTCAATACCCCGCAGAGATTGAGCGCACACCTCTGACTGTAACCTCATTGATCATGGCACTCCGCACTCAGACGACGACGCCTTACATTCACCTTCGAGGGCCCAGCAAGGAAGCCTTGCTTCATGAGTTTGAAGGACGACGATTAGAAGAGCTTAGGACGCCTGCATTTATCATCGATCGCAGACTTTATGCCCGCAATTGTGCGGCGATGCATGACAAAGCCACTTCCTGGGGTGCCACCTTCCGAGCACACGTTAAGACCCACAAGGTAATGTTCCCTGTCTATGTGCAAGAGTATGTGTTGAAGTAAATAGACCCTGGAAGGCACGAAGCTGCAATTGGTATCGGAGGGAGGGAGGAGCAATTCCGTTGTGGTTTCCACAGTGCTCGAAGCTTGGGAAGTGGTTAGGGGCGGAATTGTAAAAGATGGAACTGTTGAAGATGTCAGTATAAATGGCTATGTCAGTCGCTCATCCCTGAAATCGCCGATAGATACTGTACGGTCTTCCCGTGGCAGCCAACAAGATCGCAGATCTTTCGCAGCTCTGGGACGTCATTAGCTCTCATGGTGCAGTCGTTCGCGTGATGATCGACCACCCGGCCCAGGTCAAATTCCTCGAAGAGTTTGAGAAGACGCGCAGTAACCCCAGAAGGTGGTCGGCCTTTGTCAAGATTAATGGTGGCCAACAGTGAGCATTTAGATCCTCTAATACAGATGGAGATTGCTGATGCTTCTTCAGTCGTGCAGGGGTGCAGCCGGCGTCCCCTGATTTCAAGAATCTGATGTCTGCGTTACTTCAATCCCCAGCTATTAGTATTTATGGTTTCTACGGTCATGCTGGGAATGCATACGCCTCCACTTCAATTGAGGAAGCGACCTCCTTTCTCTCCTCCGAAGTGGATTCTGTGAATGTTGCTGCAGGCATTGCGCTCCAAATGCTGCCAGGTTCGGCATTCCCGAACGCCCACACGCAGCCATTCGTACTGTCAGTTGGGTCTACGCCAACAGCTCATGCTGCTGGGGCCGAGGCTCGCGCAATTTTAGCAGAGGTACTCAACGGCACTTTGGAACTTCATGCAGGTAAGTCTGAGCAAAAGGACCTGCACTCTATGTGCTTACCCCAAGTAGGCAACTATCCACTGTTGGACCTGCAACAGCAACACACAACCTTGATCGACCAGGAAAATATATCACAACGAGTGAGGGCAACCGTAGTTTCGTATTACCCTGGGAGGGCGCCAGGAGGAGAGGATGAAGCATTGGTTGACGCAGGAGCTATTGCATTCAGCAAGGACACGGGTCCAGCGGGAGGCTTTGGACATGTGATCGGCAAGGCATGGGAATTAGGAAGGATATCGCAAGAACATGGAATTTTGACCCGACTACCTGGACACCCTCACGGTGCGTCAGATAACCTCGAAATCGGGGGACAGGTGGAAATTGTAGGCCAACACGCGTGTCTCATTGCGGCGGTAAGAAACTCTCCTATTCCTCTGTCTAGTTTCTCATGATAGGCAGGCATACCCATGGTACTATATTGTGGACAAGGATATCAACGGGGGGCAGACGGTAGTAGACATCTGGGTCCCTTGGAAGGGGTGGTAGTTAGACCTGCAGAGCTTGATTTGGTTCATAAAATATCACGTGCCAACGACGACCATGCTTGGTGTTGATTAGGCCACATACTTAAGCACTTGCCTCCACGATGGCCATCGACGACTATTCCGGGGATGCAACAGAACTCCTGGAAAATTATGGCAAGCTATTGTTTCGGCCTCGTGTCCAGTGATAGCTCACGCGTCTCGTAGATTTTCTGATGAAATATATCGTCATTGGTGCAGTGCTTCCTCCAGTATATCTCCCCATCCGACCTCCTTATCCTGCAGCACAACTTTAGGCGAAGCAGGGACAGGGAAGTCGTGTCTTCTGCACCAATTTGCGCACAATTCTTGTATGCATGCGTATTTCCTCACCCGCGTCTATCACACTCCTTACCTACCGTGATCAAGTCAAGGATCATTCACAACATACGATAGGAGTAGAGTTCTCGAGCCGAATGGTTAAGCTGGGAGAGAGAAGAATAAAACTTCAGGTCAGTGTGCCATCTATCCCGCTGCGTCTATCAATTCACCCTCCACGAGTTATGGGATACAGCTGGTCAAGAACGGTTCCGGTGGGTAGTCTTGTGCCATCGAATCGATCCAGTTATTCAAGTTTTCTTGTCTTAGGTCTGTGACGCGCAGCTACTATCGCGGTGCTGCTGGAGCAATCCTGGTGTATGATATTACAAAGTAGGAGGCGTTGCTTTGGTTCAGTCAGAGAAGTAACGTCATGGTTCAGTCGCGAATCGTTCAAGAATCTATCCCGGTGGCTGGCCGACGCAAGAGCTTTAGCCAGTCCGCATCTCGTCACTGTTCTCGTTGGTAACAAGTCAGATCGAGATGAGGATCGACAAGTCGAGTGGGCGGAGGCAAGCACATGGGCTGCAGAGAATGGTATGCTGATCAAGTGTTGTTTGATCTATCCTTCTCACGCTTTTCCTAGACCTGCATTTTCTCGAGGCCTCCTCATTGACTGGAGATAATGTGGAAGCACCCTTTCTACTTGCTGCGCGTGCAATTCTGCTGGCCATAGAATCTGGGACTTTGGACCCTGAGAACTCTGGTAGCGGTGTGAGTTACGGCGATCGGGCCCTCCGGCGAGTGAATAGTTCGAGTCGCATGAGTTTCGGTAGCTTTAGTGGTGGGAGTCGAAGAAAAGGAACAGTGAGAGTGAAAGCAAAGAAATGGATACCAGCTGCCAAGTGTTGCTGATCTTTGGTTCAATATTTGTGAGTCATCGATGGCTTTGTGCGTTACAGTGTTGACTGAGAGAAGTCAGCACAATGACTCTTTTGGTAGCAGCGTTACGAATGCTTCACGCAATACCCACTCTTTGTATACCAAGCCACGCTCACATTCATTCTGAACAGCTAGTTATTGACCCTTCAGCGTTGAGAAATTTACTGCCATTAGAAGATTGTAGTTTGCTTTTATCTATGCGAATTTATATGTAGTATATATATTAAGCCCACTCGGCTATAGCTATGTGGAGCGGGTGCACGCTGGAAACACAAAAGGGGGAAATGTTGAGATCACCGGAGTAGAGTTTACCACCTTGTATCATCCTTCGCCAGGTTCTTAGAATTGCGTCAAGGCAATACCGGAGGGGTGTCACAATGCCATACGGAAATCACCCATGATTTCCTGGCTATTACCACCGCATGGAGTTATCAAGTGGCCAACTGGCAGATAGCGATTCGCCACCTAACCATCGAAATTCTGCCGTTCACATACGGTTGACTCGTACATCATATGGCCACCGAACGAAATGTTCCCGCATTTCCCCCTTCTGAGGGAACACAAGGGCGAACCAAAGGCCCAGGGGGGATTATCTCGTCTGGATTCTGGTAAGTCTTGCCCTCTACTCCGGAGCCCTCTTCACGGCTACCTTGCTCGAAGCAGCGTCCAGATTGAACGTTTCTGAAGTCCGAATAATAACCACAGGTAGCCACCATTTATCCATACATTCTAATCTCTGCAACAAACCCTTCAACTGCGGTTGTTTCTTACAAATTGCCATACTTCGAGTAGTGAGATGGCTTGTGATTTTGAGTAGTTCGTCCCTTCATCGACTTCACCACCCCAGAGATCGGCAGTTTGCTAGGTGGTCAATTTCGGTAAGTGTGTTTCCAAGTTATTCTGTGAATGCAGCACCAATTACTCCGCCGTACAGTCAATGTCCGAAGACCATCCTTCACCTGGCGGCTCTGCAGACCATGCTGCTCCCACAGGGCCTAGTGCAAATCCTCCGTATGTCCCACTTATAATTTCGTGAAGTGCAAAAGAGCTCAAAAATTTCTTCCAGCGCACCCGGAGGTGGAGACGACCGGGATGACGACTCAGATCCCCCTGCGTCGTCGCACACCAGCTCGACTCGCCCCAGTTCTGGTACTTCTACCAACAGTACGAATACCCAGACAAGCCATTCATCATCCTCATCGTCGACAAGCGGCAGGAGTTCTAAGAGCACTAGCAGCAGCAGAGCCTCAAGTAGCAGCAGGGCTTCGAGTAACAGCAGAACCTCGAGCAGCAACGAAGACTCATCATCTTCAACTGAGATCGAAGACAACCTAGGAATCCCTACATCTCGCGCCGCTCCCTGGATTTCCTTCCCAACCGCATGTAAGTGACTCGGGGGTACATTCCATAAGATGTGCTCACAACCTTGTAGCAAACAACACTGCAAGCTTCAACGCGTCTCACCTGATCCCATTACCTCCGTCAAGTGGCTCACAAATCAACGCTCAAAATAGGTCACAACCTGCATCCGACGTTGTAACAAATACCGAGGTACTGTCGTCGGCATAATCGCGGCGTCTTTGTTGATCTGTGCGATTTGGTACATTGGGCGCCGCCGCCGCATTCGCCGCGAAAAAGAATGGCTCAATGGGTTGCAACCTCTCCCAGACCCTGATAACAATGACGGTCCTTTCGGGGACCCATTCACCCAACCTAATATGACAGAACGTGAGCGTGATGCCACGTATACCCTGCCAGATCAATCCGGCTATATTACGAACAATACGAGCAATAGTCATTTCTACGAGGTGTTTCACCACTCTGGTCTTCAAGTTCAAGGTCGGTATAAGGCAAACTGAACGAACCAGGCATCTCACCCATTTTTCCAGGCCACAGGAGAGAATTTACCCGGATAATGCCCGTCAAATCGTGACGCCATCGGTTACACTCTCAACCCCGTCTGTATATGCAGCGATTCTTGCGATGGATGAGATTAATGATGGCCAATTGCAACGATAAATGTAAATCAAACCACTACAGCTCCTCCCAAGTCTTATCAGCCAGAAGCACCGCAAGCACCGCCGCTCCCTCCGCGCTCTCATCTCAGGGACCTGACAATAACTGATGGGGCGTTACCGGACACCCCCCCCCGGGCCTCGACAATGTCCTCTCATCTTCATCGGACCCCCCTAGTCCGGAATACGAGACTAAGCATCGGATATCTAGCATGATTGAAGAGATTGATCAAGGGCAACAATACCTTTCTCGAACCCCTCACACGATTCTTGCAAGGCCAACCCTGCTTGATGTAAGTTTTTGGACCCTGGTCTGCCAGGTTAATGCTAAATTCTCTATCTCCCCAGGTGCGTCCACGCAAGGCGCAAGTATGATTTGTTTGTCATTTGTCAGGTATTTGTATTGAATGGAGCTGGACTTGGTATATAGTTCAGGTAGGACGGACTCCACACTTATGCCAAAAGATATGTTGTTTAAAACTCAATGCTGTATCCACCGTTGATATTCCATGAATTTTATATTTATAAACTTAATTGCTACGCGTGGACTATTGGCCGGAAATCGCTGCAGCTAGCTCGCTACTGTCAGTGACGAAGCCATAACTCTGTGCCATCACATGGCCAGTATTCCACGCTAGTTGTTAGCGATGACGTTCGGCAGACGGCATGATGTGGCTACTCACATTCATGCTATTGTGAAGCACGTTGCTATAACCGCCTTCTGGAGAGGTGGTGGCAGTGGCATCTTTGACCAGAATGCAATCATAGCCACAGCAATATGCATCCGCAAGGGTGCCAAGTACGCACTATGAACATGAAAATGTGGATTGGATGGGTGCTGCAGTCAGCGTAGCTCCAAACGGACAGCTTCTGACACTGTCTGTGGTAAGGAAGCTAGGAACGTGGGTGCACTAACCTGATCAGAATTCACGCCAGCGAACAAAAGAGTCCGGATTCCGTTCTCTTTCAAAAATGTATCCAGAGAACTTCCACTGCCCGATAAGCCGCTCATCCTATTCACGTGCAAAGTTGCCATCAGTTTGCAAATGCAGGACAATGGAGACAAAGTAGCATCAAGAAGGCGCTGTGAACGGACATGGAACAACATTGGCCTACCTGTTCTTGTGGATCCAGAAATCAGTTTGAGGCTGTGCCGCGGCTCCTCGTATGTATTCGCCTTTTAATTTGCCATACAAATCCGAATTCTCGGCGCCTCTCATCAATTGTCGACCAAAATCTCGGCCAAATTTTCCTTTGAGCTCAGACCCTAAACCTCTCGATCCACGTTTCTGAAAGCCTCGTGCAAGAGCAGGTGGTATCATTTCGAGTTCTTCCTCAGTCAGGCCCCAATTTCTGGATGGATCGAGGCACGCGTTAGGATGTGGCGTTTAGAAGGGTAATACAATAAATATATAGTGAAGGAGAATCAGGCGGAATGTAAAACGTCATTGTTGGTTGGATACTGACACCCAGAGAACTTTGGAACCCCATGAGCGAACAATGGGGATTGATTTCAGCAGTGGATCTATGCAAGCGAGGCCACTAGGGTGATCTCGTAACTCCGAATCTAAGAAGAAACTGTCATATAAATTTCAGGCGTCAGTGACCCTGCTCGATAAGATGACCGGCAGGGACATATAAGTGTCAATCTATTGAAAGGTACTTGCTTTTGCATATCAATGATTATATACGCCGTGGTAGATGCGTTCACTCTGATAGTCCGTGAGTCATTAACCTTAATGTCAACTTGACCAGTGGAAAGATGAGGAGGATTGGTGGAGCTAGAACGAGTGGCCGAAAGATGATGGGACCTTGAAAGGTCCACCAGTCCAGATGGGTACTCCACCCACCAGGAGGATGGATTACCGAACTCCTTGGGCACATCAACGAGGGGTAATGCGGACATCGCGGAGTTGTGTTGAGCTTGAGGAAAGTGTTTGGAGATAATCTCTGTGGGCAAACATGATCAATCCGCTCCGAATATATATAGGGTCCTGTGAATCGGTCCTTGTATATAAACAGACCACCAAAATAAGTGAAAGAAGACTCGTGCATGCGCAATGACTCATAACTACAGCGAAATTATCCATGCAAAGGGTCCCAATGTCAAGAGTGCCAGACTATGGTGGGACTGTGTTACGGAAATATCATACATTAGTGTGTCATAATCGTATGCGTGCCATGAGTTGGGAAATCCGGCCGTGGTGTCTGGAAAGCGATGGTCCATAGTAGAAGAGCAATATCATAATTTTGTCCAGTGACTGAAGGGCAATGGTTCGAGGCGATCTATGCCCGTATTTCAAGTTTGGGTATTTATTCGTGATGGATATCATGATTGATGTGAGGCCAGACTCTTGCCATCGTGCCCGTTTCGTACCTATTGAAAACATGAGAAAAAAAATTGTTGACATTGTGCAGAAAATTCAGTGTACCGCAAGAACGGGGCGAGAGTAATCTTCGTTGTCCTGTGGCTCGGTGTTTCTTTCGAGTTTCTTGCGAAGAATCGGATCCAATCGATCATCCGTGCTTGCTCGTGTTGACCGAGAGCGGCTTAGCGTTTCGGATTGAGTGGGAAGCGATGACTTTGCGGCATCAGATATCCGCTGTGGGTTCCAGGGTGGAGGCGTTGGGGGTGTTTGGGTAGGCAATGCATGCATGTCAGAAGTTGGCCATTTGTAATACGAAGACAAAAGTGGTTCATTACTCCCAGAAGCGGAGTGGCTGATCAGTCTGTCGCCTCCACTTCCAGTGCTCATACGATCACGATAGTTTGCCAAATTGGTCGAACTAGAGGCGCGAGGAGCCGAATAGTCCACTGCGGTTGGAGGGGATGTGTCCGAAAAATCCAAGTAGGGGTTAAAGGTGTCTTGGGATACATGATTAGGAGAGTCGAGGTATCCAGAGGTCCTTGCAGCACTGGGCAGTGAGCTTATGGTATTGATAGCAAAACCAGAACTGGAGCGATGAGCCATCTTAGGAGATCCATATTGGGAATTCCTAGGATCAGGGTGGGGGGCATCATCCTCGTTGCCGAAGGGAGCATGCTGAATTATTGCATCAGCACGAAGTGGGGGCGTTTTTGGTCCGCTGTCGTGGTGGAATTGGCGTCTCCGCCGACGTACGGCGAAGAAAATCCAGAGAATAATGGAGGTAGTTGCCAGACCTACAAGAAGAAATACACCTGCCACGGCACCGGAATTTCTGAAGAATCTATGCGCCTATTTATACTCTAGATTAATAGAAGGACGATAAAAAAGACCTACGCGGGTGTACTTGACGTATTTTCATCAACACTCAGTGTGGGGTTAACCTGTACCACGGTTACAGTTACTAGTTGACCATTGTTCCCCATTGTGATTAAGATAGCAGTAACTTCTGCAGGGGCAGATGTTGTAGTATGCCCTAATCTGTCTGTAGTGGTAACGAAAGCAGTCGTTGATAGAGTTGTCCTATTGAACCCAGAGAGAAATGAGCATGTAATACTTTCATACCGGCTTGTGAACTGACATACGTTGAGCTAGGCATAAATGAATGGGTCGGTGGAGGGGGCGGTGGTGGCGGTGGTGTTGAGGAAGACGATGTAGATTCTTGGCTACTTGCAGAAATGGTCTCTGAGGATTCAGTGGACGAAGTTGGGCTCGGAGAGGAAGGGGATTCGATAGAAAGAGATGAAGATGATTCTGAATTTGTTTCGGAGAATGAGGCGGTGGTGGATGCAGTGTCAGCAGATGATACAGAGGAAGATGGTGATACGGAGGTGAGCGACGAGGATGACGAAGATGAAGACGACATCGGTGGTACGGATATTTCAGATGTGGTAGATGGTACAGAGTCCGTCGAGGATGACAGGGTCAATGTAAACGAGGTACTAGAAACTGAAGAAGACATTAAATCGGAAAGTAAAAAGCCGGAGATGAATAAAAAGAAAAAAAAGGGAACTCAAGAAGGAAGACAGCGACGACGACGACGACGAAAGATCTAAAGATAATGAAGAAGGGAGGAAGAGGCCCCGAGTCGTTGGTGGACACCATGCACGACGTCGACAGGATTTGGGATTGCCGACTGACGTCAGGGATAATTCTATTTATTTCTATACCCGTTCACCTTCGATTCTGCGTCCCCAACAGAGCGCACCGCCCGGGACTGTCCCTCCCTTGCTGTCTGCTTGCCAGTCTGTTCAACCATGTCTGGCGGTCATGTCGCGGTAGAAATGCTCTCTCCACCTTTTGAGCCATATCGGGCAGAGTTTTTCGAGACCGACGACGGCGACATAGTATCTCATGACCCTCATCTAAACAGCGATTGTAATTTAATGAGCGTCTTCTTCAGCCAACATTTAATTTTATCCGCACTTCGTCAGGAGAAGTACTCTACCTATTTTTTTCTCGAGCAATCAACAAACTATCACATTGGTGGCACTCACAGAGAAACCAGGACGCGCCTTGTCACCAAGCAGATCAATGGCCGCACAGAGACCTACACTGTCACTATAAAAGATTTCTTTTTCTATATTGACCTCTCTTCTAATACAGTCATTGGCCCTGTCTATTGGTCTTTGGCAGATTCCGAGCCTGCTTATCGAGGTCTGATGGTTCCCCAGGTACAGACGCCGCAAGGGCGTCGTAAAGCGACAGAAGAGGAAACTGCCGCATTTAAGGAGCGTGAAGATTTACAGTGCAGAGCGCGGTTTGTCTCCCTGGGTCGATCCAGATGGTCCCGACCCTCTGTCAGTTTTGCAATCCTCTCAAACCCTGCGTCAATGGGCGGACGAATACTGTTCCAGCAACAAGCTTCTCCAAGAGTTTGGTTACGAGAAGGTTCGTTCCAAAGAACGATCCACTCAACGTAGCTTTTCCCATGCTTCTTTTAGTTTATTCATGAGTGGAACATCCAGGCCCTGGAAGCTGCTATCCAGGCGGCTGCACAGGAAACCCTTTACTCTGGCACAGTCACCGTTCAATTTACTCTCAATACCATGAAGATATGGTATTCGACCCGATAATGGATTATCACGTACACTCTCCAAAAGGATCTTCTGATTGCTTTACTTAAATACCCATTCCTATGGCTTTTTAAGCGATATAGCTCACGAGGAGGTGGGAGGTCTGCGGAGGCACTTGTGGGATGAAGTTGATTGAGCCTGTGGATGACGCCCCGAAGCCAGCTGAAGATACGCTGGTCCGGGGTCTATAAGGGTGATCGACGCAGAGAATATGCCGGTCAAAATTACGGCCCTACTGGAAGGAGAATGGTTCCGAAATTGGGAAGCAATGCGTCCAGTCTCGTCTGCAAAGATGCGAGCCATTGGTTGACGTCGGTGAGGTCCCAATGCTTGCTCGTGAAGCGTTTGAAGGATACTGAAAGTAATATACTGCCATCGTATCTGATAATATCATAATTGGATTAGAAGGAGCAAGTTGTGTGATGAACCAAGCTACTATATATGGTCAACGATATTCAACAACAGACACGTTCAACAAACTTCACGCTTCTTACTTCACGTTTTACCACCATCATGACCCTACCCTCCACCTCAAGATCAAAAGCAGACGACCCACCGCCACCATTTACAGAACAGCCCGCAGAGGGTACCTCATCCTCGCGGCCTCCTCCCCAGTTCGAGGATATCGTCTTTGCACCTGGACCAGAAGAGCAGGACCCACCACCAGAGTTTACTCCCTATGAGGCTGAATTCTCTCTGACTGGAGAGGATGATGTCGTTTCACATGACTCTCACTTGAACTCGGATGGTATGTGCCCAACACTTGGAATGGCTATCCTTTTCCCTACCATATCTAAAATATCGACCAGGCGAAGCACTCTACCGCTTCTTACTTTCTCAATCTCAAAACAAACCATCATATCGACTGCACTGCAGAGGCACTCATGTAGAAACGCGAACTCGTTGGGTACGACACCATCACGACGACTCAAGGCAAGACGAATCACGACTTGAAACGACTAACGAAACCGTGACGGACTTTGATTTTTATATCGATGTTGGACAGTTTTTCGACGAGAGGGGTTCTGTACAATGGAGTATACCCGACTCTGAGCCCGCGTATCGCGGCGCCATGTGGAAGGAAGTGGATGTCGAAGTTGGGCCCGTAACCTCTGCTACAGCATCTCCAGATGGTGACGGGGGTGATGTTGCGGTCAACCCGACAAATGGCTACGTCACAAGGAAAAGAAGGAAGGCTACCTCTGCAGAAGAGAAGGCATATAAGAAGTGGGTCAAAGAGCGCACCGCTCGAGGATTGCCTCCTTGGGTTGGTGGCATTAACGGTTGGAGAGACGGCATGATCGAAGACGACGAAGTTGACGTGTTGGCTTCATCCAAGACCGTTAGACAATGGGCAGATGAATATTGTGCAAGCCCAAAATACCTCAAGGAGTTCGTCTATGATAAGGCAGGTCTTTTTTTGGCCGTGTAGCATCCAGTGCTCATGGTTTACAGACATTATACGGTTGGAATATGCAACAATTAGAAAGCGCAATTCGCAGCTCCATCATGCACCATACGATGTACTTTGGCGACTTGACTGTCGAATTCCAAACTCGTGGCTCCAAAATCTATATCCGACCTGACAACTGGCTCTCCCGGATGCTTTCCAACAAATGGCTCAAATTTCTCTCTATCATCCTCTTCATCTTTCCTTTCATCTGGCTCTTCAAACGTTTTAACTCATATGGTGGTGGAAAGTGGCAAGTTTGTGGTGGTGCATATGCCCTCAAACGCTGGGCTCCTGTCACGGACGAAGAACTGGAGGACACCTCGAATTACGCGAGTGAGGATTCAACGGGCCGACCTCCCACTACACTGGACGCGCGTCCAGAACAGCAATCCCCCATCGTTCACAGCTCCCGCGGACCGTGCCGACTCGTAGGTTTACGCGAAGGCGAATGGCTTAGGAAATGGGAAAGGACGATCGTTCGCGCCGTTCAGCAACGCTATCAATCCTACACCGCAATTTACGCGCCCACTGTTCCTGCGCAAGCGTTCGTCGCTCATAATCTAGACGGATATTAAGCCATTTCTCGGTCCCAGTGTTTTTGTGGACTCCTTGAGCTCACGCAGAGGAGCCAAGGTGGAGTCGGTTAATTTATCTCAGCCCTTACGGCTCTGCTCGTGGAATAGCTCGCTTTCCATTTGATTTACCTAGTGACTTCGCTTTTTTTCCCTCCCTTTTTCCCCCGTTCGTTTCCGTTTTGTAGGTTGCCACTTTCATCTCCTTTAATTTGCAATTATTGGTCACTCAGCAGACTCCCCCATCACTGTACCCCTGACATTTCATTCTTTCACGATATGCTTCCGTTTCTACATACCCATTATGGGCTATGATATGCTGCATGGAACTCAAGGTTCCCCGACGTCTTCAGTGTTCTTAGCTACTCCTCCTTGTTTTGCAGAATTTAAATTCTCGTAGGCTAGGTATATGCAATACAAGAAAGCTAACAAAAAATTGCCAGGGTCGAAAACGGGAAAAAAAGAACGAATGAGAATAATTTGAATAACTTGAACAATGCTCCCATCCTCTTTCAATAGTGTCATATATCAGTCTATGCAGCAGCGAGGACAGTAACGGTTAACAGAATAAAGAAAGCACCTGAATGTGGGCAGTTGGCTGTCAGATGATTGTCTAAAACCACAACCCACACCCCGACTTCGGCAGCGAAAGTAATCCCTGGGCTAGCCTCATGAACGCCTACCGTCAATCTGCTCGCGGTAGATTTCCGCTTCAGTTTGTTCCTCCCCTTCCAGCAGAGCGATAGCAGTTTCCAGGAACCACATATGCTTTTTAATGAAATGCACCACAACTGTTCCACCAACTCTCTTCCCTTCGTAACGTGCCGTCCTTCCTTCTCGATGATGCCAAGCGTACTCTGGGGTCATAGGATTACCTTTATGCGTCACACGTGGATCACTAATTTCGTATGCTGAGAATAAAAGCTAAAAATACGTACCCTCACCCACACTCGACATCTTGCTTCCTTCCACCAGCGCTTCGACGCTGTAGGACAATGATAGATCAGGTACGGGTGGCGCGTATCTCACACCAAAGGTTGATACGCTTGAAAGTGCCCACTGCGGTGGTGTGGGTGTGCTCGAACCGCCAGGGACTTGAGAGATGCCATTCAAGAAATCCTTGGGCTTGGGTAATAGAGCTTTTCTGACGCGGGAGGACTCTGAAGGGAATAAGAACCCATGAGAGTATCTGAACGATGATATCAAATGACGTCGTCCGTTTATCACGAGGTAGAGGAAATACGTACACCGTACCAGCCCGGGGGTGATCATATATCCAACACCGCTCACTGACCCACCGAATCTGCGGCGCACGAGGGTGTAGTCTCATCCACTTGGAGGTCTGCTTGTCTTCAGCGCCATGTGTCATGGTCTTCACGGTCGTATCCTTGGCCACCCATTCAACTAGACTCCAACTGAGGGAATACAACTCGCCAGCCATAAACTGATGCAAGCGGTTGGTCACGAGATAACCCCAATATACTAACGGATCCAGTTTGCTGTCCGGTCCATGTGAGATTTCACTCTGCGCTTGAACCTGGAAAGAAGCCTGTTGAATGGCATTCTGTGGAGAATGTAGCTCAACCCGAAGACGGGCTTCGAGTTCAGCGAGCATCACGAAGGAATCGTCGTCGACCTTGACGACGTGATCGGGTCTAACCCAAGGTTTTGGGCGTCCATCTTTGCGATCTTCCCATGCTAACGGTGAGTCATGAGGCGACAAGGGTGGGGGTTGTGCTGTCTGATTGGCATACGATAAGGTAGGGGTAGTGAGGTTGGCAGAATAAATGGGAGGAACCCAGGCATTCAGGGATGCCCAAGAAAAGAAGGAGTGCGTTTTTCCGCCGTTCATGTTCTCGGGTATGGGAAGAATGACAATGTCATTGTACACTGGAAAGATGACATGTAGCCAATGAAACTCAAGATTTAGATGAACACTCACGGTCCATTTCCAACTTGATACGCCTCTCCCAATCTTGATGAGGTTGTCCCAACACGAAACGCACAATGGTTCTGGAAGTTCCGTGACCATTGTCTCCTTCACCAGCACCATTGCGACTCCGAGGGTGTCTGGCCCAGGTTGTCCGAGCGAGCATTCGCCTCTCGACTGCAGAATCCGTGGAGAATACGCCGACAAAAATACCAGCGGGAGCAAGGGTATCCAAGTTAAAGGGAGGAAAAGAAGAGTGAATAGTCCGTTCAGAGTCTGGATGAAGAAAATAAGTGGGAGACGCTGATAGTTGAGGTAGATGATCGAGAGAATAGGATGCGTCTGGTATTGAGCAGTATGCTCTCCATGGCAGAGGTTCTTTGTCGGGATTGAGAATGTACATTAATAGAAGAGTAAGGAATATGGCGAAAACAGTGAGCAAAATGAGGGTTAACACCTGTGAAGGGCCACATAGTCAGGATAAGACTGTGGGTCGAAGACGTGAGACGTACGATAGTGACTGGTTGACGGGGAATGAGCGGATGGCGAATGAGACGCCTTAGGCATCGTTTGAAAGTTCTTGCATATGAAGTTTCACGTCTACGGCGACGTTGCGAAGATGACCACCATGGGTTGTAGTTGGTATAGCCGAGAAGTGAGGGAGGAATGGATTCGCTTTCGCTGTCTGAGGTCCATGGAGTTGAAAGAGGGTAAAACTGAGGGCGAGATTGCGAGATCTGGTGGTTGTTGGGGGGGGAGGAGGGGCGTTGTTGAAAGTGGTAAGTGGCGGTGGTTGTTTGATTGTCGGAGGATAGGAGGGGTATGTCTATCGAGGGAGCACGGGGAGTCGCATTAGAGTCCGTACTTGAGGAACTGTCATAGTCGTCCTGGGTCGTCGGGGAGGAGGACATGTCAGTGGGTGTCAATTGCTTAGCAGACAATCCAGTTCTGTATTATTATCGTGCGATTCACTGCACCGCCTCATTTCAATACATTCCATTTGAATACACTTTCTTCCAGCTCCTCCGCTCTCGCGCTTTCTCCCAGTATTGTACTAGCTTCCCGTATTCCTTCTCACTACCAATATGTTCTCTCAGCTTTTGCATCGCCGAACTGCCATTCTCGGCGTTGTTCACACCAACAAGGGACAACACTCGGGTCAGCCATGCTGCCACATGGACATCAGCTATGGACATCTCGTCACCTGTGCCGATTTGTCAGAATGCTGCGCTTGCTGCGGAAACGTAGATGAGATTACCCAGAACAAGCGGACCAATGATCTCGCCCTCAAGTTCATCCAAAACGCCCTGCAACCCATTTTGCCAGCTGCTCTTGGATATTTCCAGATATTCTTCACGCTTCTTCTGGCTCGCCGCGTCCAATTCACTCGCAGGTCTACCTGCATTGCTCAACACCTCAACCAGTACATCCACTGATGTCTTTTTCTCCGCCCAGAGCGACTTGACTTTCTCGGAAACAAAAATTTCTCCTGATTGCGCTCGCGACACGTATTTGTCCAATGCTTCTTGCCTCCCCCGTGCCAAGGGTAATATTGCGGCCCCATGCATCTTCAATGCACCTTCATCCCAAGCATTGAAAAGGTACAACCTGTTGGGATCGGCGGCTTCCGAATGAAGAAGGCTGATCACTGCAGAAGACGTTGCCGCGAACGAGATGGTAGCCGGTGCCAGCGATGGCGCTGGCGCAGTGGATGTGGTGTGCGTCACTGATAGAGTAGACCTCGACTTGTCCAGGAATTCGACAATATCCTGGAGCAATGTTGTAGTCTGATCCATAACGAAATGCATGATTCTGACCTTTGTGGATGTAATGGCTTTGTAGCGGCTTTCTACATCCTCAGAGAGGGTCTTCTGCAGCGGGACGACGAGCGCTGGTACAGTCGCTAACATGAACAGTGAGGCGGTGGATCAGGTCATCTGGATGTGCCATTAGTACCTTTGGGATTGATCCGCAAGAACGAAGGGTCGTAATTCTCCCCTTTGGCTTAAAGGTAATGCTTCAGACCAAGATATGTTGGACATGAGAGATGTGGTTACCCAGATCTACAGGCCTCAGGTCAACCTCGTCATTGCCGTATCCTTTTTCATCTCTGTTCTTAGAGTCAGCCATCTCAAACCCATACAAGGCACTCGACTCACAAAGTCAGGCGGACTGATCAGAGATCTCGCGTCAGTGTGAACTCTGGATGGTTACGTCATAGCACCAACCTACAGCTGACCAGACAGAAGTTGGAGAGTAATACAAGACCGCCTTCGGTATGGAGGACATGAAGATTTAGATGGTGGTTTGCTGGTGGATTCTGGTGGATTCACTATCTAAAAGAAGGGTGATGGCGACCCCAGCCTGCCAAGCAGGAGACAACAGTGGCGATAAAAACGTTGGAAATCGAACGAACGGAGAGATCAAGCGGATGTGGGTCATATTCGATATCCAACATCAAACACTGCACATTGAATATGAATATGGAATGCTATACAAGCCTTCGCTTCGCAGTCATCGATGTGGTAACGATACAGCAATTTAGCACACGTGATGCACAATAAAGTACACAATCGAATGTGCTCGAATATCTACTGGTATAAAGCCTTCCACCTTTCAAACCTTACTTTACTTTGTTTTCCTGCTCAATGTCCGCACCAAGGTATTTGCCACTCCAGACACGCCTTCAGATTCTGATACCCATCGCGCAGACACGACTTTTACGAGTCTGACGAGCGACTCACCATATCCGTCTACGAACGTAATGCGGATCCGCAAGAGGTGTCAGTCCAATTCGAGGAGCGAAAGGTGGGAGCACACCCATACATTGTCCACCAGATCACCCGGTTAACGTTTCACCTCTCAGCTCACGTTCCAGTACAAAGACAAGCTACTGGTCTTAGACCCCTTGAGGGCAGAAATTGACCCCACAAAGTGTGAATACACGGTTGGAAAGCCCAAGGTAGAGATTCGGCTTCTTAAACGCCTCGCAGGACGATGGGGAGGCGTGATTGGCGAGCGTAAGTCACACACTCTCCCAACGATCTGATTGAGAACGCTCAGGGGCGTTCATCGATCAGTCGCGCCTACGGGTAATTTTCCTCCCACTGCTGCCACTGCCGAAGCCAGAGCGAATCGTAAGAACTGGGAAGGTATAACAACCGACATCTTGAGCAAGGAAAAAGACAAGACAACAGATGAGGATCCTAATGTTGGCGGTGACGCGGCTCTCAATTCATTCTTTCAGACGCTATACAAAGACGCCGACGAGGACACCAGGAAAGCGATGTTGAAGAGCTATAGTGAGAGCGGAGGCACGACTTTGAGCACCAACTGGGAAGAAGTACAGAAGTCAAAGGTAGAAGTGAAGCCCCCAGAAGGCGCTGAATGGAAGAAATGGAACTAGGGTCTCACTTGAAAGTTCACAATTTGATTTGTAAAATTCTCGTATCACACTGTATCTACCAATCATCGCTGTCACTCATGCATCGTCTCACCCTCATCGTCGCTGCTACCAAAGGCAATGGAATTGGAGTCAATGGTCGACTTCCATGGCGTTTGCCCAACGAAATGAAATACTTTACGCGTGCTACCTCGCTTGCCCCAGATGGCCAGGTCAATGCAGTGATCATGGGCAGAAACACTTGGGAAAGTATCCCGCAAAAATTTCGCCCTTTGCCCAATAGGCTGAACGTCGTGCTCAGTCGGAATCCAAATTACTCATTGTATGTGATTTTCATCCCTCGCCCTGCTACGGTATTTGACAGCATATACGATGACACAGGCCAACCCATGATGCCCGATTGCAGAGAAATTTGCAAGAGGCACTTCAAGATCTGAGCAGTACTAATATGGTACATCGCGTGTTCATCATCGGAGGTGCCGCGCTATACAAGGAAACTCTTGCACTTCCGGAGTTGCAGCAAACAAGTTTCGCCAATAATGTCCTTTTGACTCGCATCCTATCGCCAACGTTTGATGAATGCGACACGTTCATTCCTGATTTCATGAATGAACGCTCAGACGACGGTCCAAAATGGATCAGGGCATCACATGAAGAGCTTGAAAGTTGGGTAGCATTTGAGGTGCCGAGTGGTGTTCAACAGGAGCGAGGGGTGGAATACGAGTTTCAGTTGTGGAAGAGGGCATGATAATAGCATATATTCAATGTCTATAGTATTGCTGGGGTCGTGGACGACGACGCCCTACGTTTTGGTGTCTTAACCCTGGCGCTGAAAAAATAGTGTTATCGAGTTGGCAACAATGCGTGACTATCAAAAAACACACTTGTTTATGCTTGGGGTTTTTCGGGCAGACAACATAAACTCTTCCTTTCCTCAAGACGATGTTACACCCATCGCACATGAGTTTGACGGATGAGCGAACTTTCATTCCTCTTGATAGTTGGTGGGTATGAGGAGCTGCAGGAGCAAGCGCATGTCGTGAAATTGAATGAGCTGCCGGTACGGCGCGGAATCTAGAGAGCAGAGAACGTGTAGAAGCGGCAGCGATGCGCAACATTGTCTCTTCAATGAGTGTGGTTCACTCCAGCCAGTGTTGCTTGTCCCGAGACGGGATATCACGTGATACTCACCCGGGGCCGTAATTGTACTGAATCCTAACAGATCTAGTGTATGCTCATCCAGGCTGCACGTCGTTCTCCATGAGTACTACCTCTGCCATCGTGCAGCGCCTGGGCGGCTCTTTAGGCCTCTTTATCTTTGCAACCACCCTTTTGGCGTTTGTGGCGGAGAGCTTACTAACGCAGGTCTGCTTCTTTCTTTCTTTCTCCAGAAGTGCCTCGAAGCTAAAATATTGCGCATCCATTCCAGTATGTCCAAACCACTTTGGCTTATAGACATCCCTATTTGCTCTTGTAAGCAATACCGACGCTCTGCAAAGTCATTATCTCATATCGCAATAGTTATATCGTCCATTCATCGTTCTGGATCATATTTCCACTCCATTTGGCCTACCTATCTGTAACGACTCGTAATTCGCCGTCCACGTACATTAAATGCCTTAAACAAGCCATATCAGACCATGCTGGCACCCTCGAATTTCCCCTCCGAAGGTTCATTACTCAAGTCTCCGCGCTGACATTGGGAACCACTATCCCTGCCTTGCTGTGGTTCGTAGCGGTATCACTTGCATCGTACGTCAATTCTTTTGGGCAGATCATAATTGCAGTAACAATAATTAGTTCGTGTTCGCAGAATAAGCGACGTCACAGGTAAGCTGCACCGTACTCCTTTTGGACTGTCCTAATCGAAGAGTTCAGCTATTTGGAACAGCAATGCGTTTTTCGCATATGTGATCTCTGTCAAGGTATTTCATATGAACTGGGAATGGCGTCCCACGATGGCCGTGATTATGGCAACGCTGGGTGTCAGCGCTGTCATTTATGGTAGTGTCACCGCACAGGAGGTTACTACTACCCATTCACAATCCACCGACGACCTTCATGATGAGAAGCCATCCGCGCCGTTGGCAGGTGTCGTGCTCACTTCGATTGCCTCTGTCGCATATGGGCTGTACCAAGTGCTGTACAAGAAATATATAACACTGCCCTCGGAGCCGGAGTACTCGACCGACGGACTCTACGAGCCACTTCCCTATGACGACCATGAGACAGCGAGTCTGAATGCACGCCGTCGATCTCGATCCCAGGATTTTAGTCGTCGACCTCCCTTTGGTCTTCACCCAAACCTTTACACCTCCGCCGCGGGAGTGTGCACCTTATCGACTCTTTGGATCCCGATACCCTTGCTACATTACTGCAATATAGAATCCTTCCAGCTCCCAGGTAGCCTCCACGTTTGGTTGGTTATCGCTGGCATTGCAATTACCGGTGTCGTGTTCAATGCTGGTTTCATGGTAAGTTTCTTGCCTGGTTGATATCGATTATTCTGGACAGAATAACTCACCCTTTCATCATTCAGATTCTTCTCGGAATGTGGGGGCCCATAATTGCATCTGTCGGCAGCCTTCTGACTATTGTATTAGTATTCATCTCGGATGTACGTTCTCATGCATTCCACCTAATTGGCTCCACAGTGAACTCACTCCTTGCAGATATTATTCAGTTCAGGTGCGGATATAATGACGCTCTGGAGTATCCTTGGCTCCATCATAATCGTCAGCGCATTCGGTTTATTGGCATATGATATGTCTACCAAATCCTAGAGCGCAAGTAAGCATTTACTCATGCGCATAGATCGGAGTTCGGTTTTCCGTACACCATAATTCTGTGAATACAAACGAAGTGCTAATCTAAGGATGGATTCTCAAGGGTGTGCAATTTTAGAGTGTGTGTTGGCTTTTCTGGATGGCGCAGCATCAGGATCAGACCTTTGAATCGTGTACTAGTGCAACCCTCTTCTACCTGTCTCCGTGCCAAGATGCTGCGGTGGCAATCAATCACCTCGCCTTGAGAACACCGCGATTGCCCACAGCTTAATACTGTCCAGAATTCCTCCAGATCTGCACTTAATGATAAATGGAGTTCATCGTCGATGGTAACAATTACGTTCAGATAATGTATCCTCTTCATGGCGACAGGGAATGATAATTATGATCTGCAAGCATTGGCCATCGAGAGAAGAAGAATTAGATAGCGACACACAGGCAGGGAAACGAGTGTGGACGATAAGGGGAGATACGACAGGGAAGGGAGACGAAAAGTGGGGGGAGACGAACCAGAGATACTAAACCCATCAACAAAAAGAAAAATATATCATTACAGGTCCGTAGCTTCAAAGAGAATATGCCAGCAGAATATCACATTGCAAGGCCCGGACATGGTATAAGAACGAAGAGACGATCGACGAGATATATGTAGTGTCATGCTTGAAGGGAGAGTGGAAGAGGTATGAGGGTGGCAATCTGGACTGTAGCTTCAAGCCGATGCAAATCCCATGAGGAGAAACCTAGAGGAAGGGAGGAAGAACTACAGTATTGGATGATGGCTTGCCAATGCAGGCTCGACCATGACGAAATAATCACCAAAAAGCATAAGAGAACTGGGAAGCCGCCTTCAAAGCCTGCCCCTAGTCTGACAGCTAACACTCAGGACGCCGTTTGCATTAGGCTACGCGCAACGTCGATAAGAATCAGATTAAAAGTCATCACTGAGTCATGATACCCACCTCTTCCGCTTCGCTTTCGTCATCTCCTTTCGAAGGGCGGCTCCATCTAATGGTTTGAGGAGTTCGAACGCACACAACAGGTCCTCGGAGACACTAAATGATGACGTGAGAATGGCACCAGAAAGGAATGGACGGGAAGCCGCACCTCATACACGCCCCATAATTATCAAACTCTGCTCAAGGGTGTTAGAACCACAATCCAGATGAAGCGAACGAGAGTACGAACCTCCACAATAATTGGGAGCACTAAATACCGTGACCAATGTTCGGTCATTCCAGAACTCGTACCCATCTTCTACAACCATGTGGGCCCGACATATTAGATCCATGTCATACCTCACCAGGAAGTCATTGATGATAGCCTTTCCAAAGCAATAGCTGACTCCTCTTTCATTATCTTCCCAGTCGAGGGCTGTGTCAGAAGGATCTGACCAAAGAAGGTCGTTCAATAGGCCGTAATCGGGGACGTCGGTCGGTCGTTGTATTCGCTTGATATCATCCATGCTCGTCAGGGAAGGTGACAGACCTCCATGTACACAGAATATCTTAGATGCTACTATTGCAGCAATGGGCAAGCAATTAAAAACATCGATGAACGTTTTCCATGTCTTGATGTTACAACGTCGCTTGCATTCGTCGTAAAAGCCGTACACTGTAAATTGGATAAATAATGAAGATGCGTAGAAAGAGGCCTTCTCTACCTCTTGTCACATTAGCACATTCGTGGTTACCGCGCAGGAGGAAAAAGTTTTCCGGATACTTGATCTTGTAACAAAGGAGAAGAAGGATGGTCTCGAGACTTTGCTTTCCTCGGTCGACATAATCACCCAAGAAGAGGTAGTTGGCAGCTGGTGGAAAACCACACATTTCGAACAGTCGTATGAGATCCGAGTACTGGCCGTGAACGTCGCCTACGATTTTCACTGGAGGCGAGAGCTCGACTAATGTTGGTTGGCTAAGAAAAACTTCACGCGCGGCAATGCAAATAGCTGTGATCTCTGCATTCTTGAGGCATAGAGACTTGCTGACTTTCCCTGTGTAGCCAACGTCTAAAAGTCGTTGTATCATATCGTCAATATCGAGTTGCTTTGGTTTCTCTTTTGTAGCACCGTTCCCGAGTGAATCACCCTGTAACCCACTGCTTGCGGTTGAGCCGGGGTTAAAGGGGGTAGCATTAGAGAGGATTGTGTGGGTTGGTATATCAAGCGGCGCTGAAGAAGCGGTCGAGGAGGGGAGCGGTGATGGGGAGAAGGGGTTCACGGAGGAGGCCAAATTAGACGGATGCTGAGAGTTAGCACCTAGTGGGATAGATATTAACGAAAGCACAGTTGTATATGCATTGGAGGCTGTCACCTTGGGAGTCAGGGATACCGAGAGACGAAGCTCCGTTTAGGAGAGACTTGGGGTCGGCGGGAGCGGATAGAGCACCTGAGGCGCGTGATGGGATAGAATTGGCGGTTTCTTCCGTAGTACTCTCGAGCGAAGGATCTACGGAGGCTTGGTCAGATAGGATGTCTTTTTCCTTGTCCTTTGACCCCTTCTTAGTTTTCTTAGAAGATTGCTGGCCCATCTGTGCAGACTGGGAAGCCGGTTGCGGCGAGTGAGGGCGACCTCTGCCTAACTTTGAGGTAAGAACGGATAGTAACGTTGGCGCCAGTTTGACGATGAGCGGGGCCCGTAGATATAGGGAGAGATCAAAGAGTGGTCGCAAATGAAGAGCCTGTTGCCGGAGAACTCGACGACTTTCAGATCCAACTCACAACCACGACCCACTGTTTGTTTGGCTTTTTGTTTGCTCTCCCAGCCTTCGCTTTCTCAGGGGAAGTGTGCATAACGGCATGTCATTGAAGCGGTGCATACAACCATGTATTGACAACGAAACGTATAGAATAATTGATCCCCATCACTCAGAACTTGCCAAATGATTTTGATTCGGCCTTGTTCTTCGCCACTCGTAGCACGTTGAATCGCACTGTCTTCGACAGGGGTCGGCATTGGCCTTGCAAGCACGCCCTAATGTCAATTCTTGCACCAGATAACAACATTTCAAGTACGTACCGACGGTCACGACGTCACCAAGGGCAACACGGAAAGCTGGTGAGACATGTGCCGCAAGGTTCTTGTGTCTCTTCTCATAACGATCTGTCCACCGAGTCCTTAATTCTCCATATACGCCAAGGCTCAAGCACACTCACTGTACTTGGGAATGTAGTGGAGGTAATCCCGTCGGATAATAATCGTACGGGTCATCTTCGTTGAGACGACCTTGCCAGTCAGGATACGACCGCGGATGGAGACATCTCCGGTGAAAGGGCATTTCTTGTCTATAAGCAGCATCACGGTTAATCGTGCTTGTAACTCAAGTCAAAAGCTTTATGCACCAATGTAGTTCCCGTTGATAGCCTCCGCGGGTGTTTTGAACCCTAGACCAACATCCTTATACCACCGCTTGTCCTTGGTTGCAACCTTCTTGCCAACTGCAGTAAACGGGTGAGCAAGTCTTCGTGTGATAGAGTCGCCGTGTACGGACCACGAGCCTTGGCATTTTGGAAGAGATGTTGCTTTTGGTATGCCTTTTCAATCTGTTCGTTACACGGTGATTAGAGACGTCTGTCATATCGTGTAGCAGCATCGGGATCATACTTGTTCGGCCATGATACTATCTTGCGTGCGTTGGCGTCGACACTGGTACTAGATTTTGCGGCTTATTGACACTTGTTTGCAGCGCACGAAAGCCACCACGTAGATGCTATACAGTCTTTTCGGCAATCCCCGCTCTTCATCGCTCTTCACCGAGTTCAATCCTCTTCGGGAAATGGCTCAAGTTGCATTTCACCCTCACTTCATTATTGATGCTTTGTTGCTAAATATTTCGAGGACTTGCGTAAAGAGGAGTGTAGGTTATACTTGCTTACGTCACCACGGAGGTCCATGGACCAAGGGACTCATTTACAAGCACGCGGGCACGTGGTGTATAGCCATGTTTGTCGCTCGTGTTCTGTCCCGCGGTGCTCCCTCGATGAGGAGGCAGCAGACCCTCGGTACGTGATGGCATCACTTGAGCGCCTTCAGCAGCAGCCAACAGCGCGTTTTCTACAGGCAAATACTTTGAAATGCCCAAATCGTATAAGGTTCCAGCTCAGCAATCGAGCTTGAAAGAGATGTGGGGAAAGAAGCGCTCAAAATCAGCCACAGACGCGTCAGAGGACGAAACAATGAGCGCAGACGAGAAGCCCCCTACATCAGACGATACAATTCCACCAACAGAAGAGAAAAACGATGTCGCTAGTCCAATTGCTGACCAAAGTAAGTTGATCATCGCCAATTAGTATGGCGTCTGGAAAAGATATTAGGCAGCCAACCAAGAGTGAAGCGGCGAAAAATTCTCGACTCTGACGATGAAGGTAGAAGCAGTCCTTTGGGTGATAGTAAGCTGGTGGGCTAAATGCTCAGCCATATGTCTAATACCACTACAGGAATGGTAGAGAGTAGTAAGAGGCGATATATCAAGAAGACTAGCCGTGGCGAATTGGAAGAAGAGATGGACGTCGAGGAAGGACCACCTTCAAAGAGCGCTGTAGATCTTGAACTACAGGAACTGGAGTCGGACGCAGAGGATGATGGTTTAGTAACCAAGGGAGCTGCTGCAAAGAGGTGAGTCTTCTATCCAGAGCCGCTCAAGGACAACGAAGGTATCAAAGCTTCGCCCAGCGCAGAAGCTGCTCTGGAACTCAGATCAAAAGTCGATATAAAAGGTGGATGGAAAGTCGGAGAACCGTATGTGTTAAATCCTATGACTTTGCTTGTCTAGCGCTAATTCTATTCAGTGTGCCGTATGCATCCTTGGCGAAGACCTTCAGCCTTATTGAAGCTACAACCAAGCGACTTGAGAAGAATGCCATCTTAACAGCGTTTCTGCTACTAGTGATACAGAGGAGCAACAAACAAGACTATGCATCGCTCCTGCAAGCTGTATATCTGTGCATTAATCGCGTACGTTTCTATATACAAGAGTCAATGATATATCTCAACTTCCATCTTCCTGTAGTTAAGTCCAGATTATGTTGGGATTGAGCTGGGGATTGGGGAAAGCCTGCTTATTAAAGCCATTGGCGAATCAACAGGACGAAGTCTCAACGTACTCAAGGCTGATTTAAAGAAAGAAGGAGACCTCGGAATAGTTGCAATGGTATGTGCAGCACGATTCAAAAATACTACTGCTCACCGTGAATTAGACTTCAAAAAGCAGTCAGAAGACCTTATTCAAGCCTAAACCGCTCACGATTTCATTTGTATTTTCCAACTTAAAAGAGATAGCACTCACCACTGGACATTCGGTTAGTTAGATTCTTGATCCTACGTCCCGTTGCTAACCGATTCCGGAAAGTCCCAAGCAAAGAAGGTATCCGTAATAACAAAGCTGCTCGCCGCCTGCCAAGATTTGGAAGCCAAGTACATCGTCCGCAGTCTGGAGGGCAAGTTGAGAATAGGGAATGCTGAACGTTCCGTGCTAGTCGCTCTGGCTAACGCTGCAGTTTTGGCGGAGAGCCAACAAGGTGCTAGCCCTTTGACCGGGGATTTTCGTTGACTAAATCAATACAGCATCCAAAAAATGGTCGCCGGAGAAGCTAAGCTCACGTCTTGAGGAAGGCTCCAATATTCTTAAGCAAGTATTTAGGTTCGTCTGTACTATTCCTTTCGTTCGCCCCCTCCTGATCCAATATAGTGAATTGCCCACATATGACAAAGTTATACCTGCTCTGCTCGAATTTGGAATTGATGATAGTCTGCGACAGAAGTGCAAGCTCACGCCTGGTGTGCCACTAAAGCCTATGCTTGCTAAACCCACGAAAGCGATTGGTGAAGTCCTTGATCGCTTCGAAAATAAACGATTTACGTGCGAATACAAGTACGATGGCGAGCGAGCACAGGTAAGACACTTTCATAATTGTTATTGTTGGCTGAGCTCAGCTGTGATCAGGTACACAAGCTGGAGGATGGTACTGTTGCCGTATTCAGTCGCAATTCGGAAGATATGAGCAAGAAGTATCCCGACCTGGTTGAACAACTGCCACGGGTGTGTATGAATCGCATTGCACTTGCCTTCAATATGTTATAATTATGATCTAGTGCATTAAGGATACGACGAAATCGTTCGTGCTCGATGCAGAAGCGGTTGCCATCGATCGCACCACCGGGAAGTTGATGCCTTTCCAGGAGCTAAGCAAACGGAAGCGTAAGGATGTCAAGGTTGAAGATATCCAAGTTCGTGTCTGCTTGTTTGCGTTCGACTTGTTGTACCTCAATGGTGAGGTATGGTGATCATTCCTGGTCCATATACGTTGCACTGATCATTAATTAGCCTCTGATCCAAAAACCGTTATTAGAACGCCGAGAGCTACTTCGACAATCTTTCGTCGAAGTCCCTTTTGAATTCCAGTTCGCCAATTCTTCCGACGGCGAAACCACAGAAGAGATTCAAACCTTCTTGGAGGAAAGCGTGAAAGATGGTTGTGAAGGCTTGATGGTCAAGATGCTTGAGACGGAGTCGAGCCATTACGAGCCAAGTCGAAGAAGTGTTAATTGGTTGAAGGTGCGGATGTTCGTTTGCTGAGTCAAAGTTTCTAACTAATGATTGCGGGTAGTTGAAAAAGGACTACCTTGCTGGTGTAGGGGATTCCCTCGACCTTGTCGTGGTTGGGGGTTACTATGGCAAAGGCAAACGTACCAACGTTTATGGGGCGTTCCTTCTTGCATGCTATGATGGTGATGCTGAAGAGTACCAAACGATTTGCAAGATTGGCACAGGATTTAGTGACGAGGCACTGCAATCTCATTACGAAGTCCTCAAGCCATTGGAACTTGCGAAAGTCAGAGGTGATGTAAAGGTTGGTGGTGCTAAACCAGATATTTGGTTTGAGCCCAAGATCGTGTGGGAGGTGTTGACGGCCGATTTGAGTCTAAGTCCGATATATACAGCAGCACAAGGATTGGTGAGTCATCACTGGGATGAGGAACTGAAGCTGATAATGATAATTCAGGCTGATGAGAGGGGCATATCACTCCGCTTCCCTCGATTCATCCGGATAAGGGATGATAAAAACGCCGATGATGCTACTGGGCCGGAACAAGTACGAGCGCGTTTGCAATGGCTTTTCTCTTCCACTCATTCCCTTCTCTAGATTGCCGAGATGTACGAACGTCAGGCATTGGCACAGCAGGGGTCAAAAAAGAAAGGAAAGGACGACGATGGATTTTGGTAGTGTAGTAGGAAGATATGGTAACAACGTGGAGTGACAGGAATCATTTATCCGATTGTTCTGTCTTGGCCGCTTGAATTGCTTTCGTGACCTCTCCACCCTCTGGTTTAGGTTCAGCCTTGTCTAGCCCCAGTTTCTTTTCCCTTCCACCCATGTGCCAGTACTGAAGAAATCTTACGTCCTGCACTGACTGTGCGGCGGCATTGGTGAAGTGGCACGCGAAGAGTAAATAATTACGAGGTTGCACACGCCAGGCTGTGAGAACAATTAAGTGGTCATAAATTGTAAAGTGTTCGATTGATGCATACCAAATCGCATGAAAACCAATCTAGAGCAAATGAGAGGGCAAATGAGCACGTATCAGAGCAAGGGGGTGTAGACCAACTCACGAATAGCAAGCGAGGGTTGTAGTCATGGTGCCAGAGATGAGTTCTTCATCCTTTCTCAAGTCTGACAGAGCTGCCAACGGCAGTCCCCAGTTCGCAACCTATGGATGATCTTGAACAGTGCGACGGAAAGAGAATATGACAGGAAAACGCACGGGACCCCAGAAGTGGGTACCTGTGAATGAGCCGGTGAGTAAGAACAGGTCAATAAAGGATATGGTACGGACTGAAGAAATAATCCCTAGCAGCTGGGGAGCGCAGCCAGGTGTAGAAAGTTGAGGCCATGGGTGGGTATTGGAGGTAGGATAAACTTGCATCGGCTTTGGGGTTCAGAAGAGCGTTCACGTGACCCCTTCGGTCAAGGAATGGAGCTACAATGAAGCGCACCAGTGAGCAGCGAAATAATAACGGAATCGTTGACGGACTCGAGGGAGCGGGTTGGTATTCAACATGCGGACGGGAATCATGGCAGGGCGTGGATGCGAAGAACGGTGAGCAAAAAATAGATTGTAGGCAGTTAACTCAGAGCACGTTGCATTTCCAATTCTGATGTTATCTGACTGCCCTTGACTTTCTCCTCTGCCTCATCACCATGAATTACGGCAATGTCAACTATGGCTACCAGCCTCATCCAGCCTATGGCCCTCCCAATACAAATCAACCTCCAATGATGCAGTATTATCCACCCCAACATGTCCCCTTCATACCACCAGGGTACGAAGCAGGCGGTCAGTCGATGCCAGCGATGCCGCCCATGGGCAAACGCCGTCGCAAGAGGCAGCCTTCCAATCCTACGGTGCCACCAAAATCTGCACTGAAGAACCCCACCGCAAAACCCGCCGCGCCACCTGGGCCCCTACTGAGACCACGCACGGCGTCCAACAGTCGACATCACGCGCCTTCAGCGTTCGATGGTCTTGACAACAGTAAAGGGTACGATCCAAGGGTTCAACCATGTCCGTACGCCGCGTCCTAGGCCGATTACACGAATTCTAATGCCTTTGACTTATTTAGTACATTTGTTCGTGACGGTTCGAGGCAATGACACACTACATTTCGAAAATATCACCAAGCAGGCTGTTGAGGAAATTCGACATGAAGTCATAAGATTATGGGTGCCCGGTGTAGAAGAAACAGAAGTTGAATTCGATTGGATTATCAAATTCAGAGAAAACCCATGGGACATACATGGACCCCACAATACCATGTGAATTGACACCCCCTTCCCTCTAATTTATGTATTCGTAATGACCTCGACGTTGAATCCCTATCGTGTAGATCTTGGAAGATGATTACTGCGCTTTTCACACTGTTTACAAGAAGAGTACGTACATCTGAAGCAACATGTTCAGTTCTGACACGATTCCATCTGCAGGGCTATACATACCAAACATCCATTACCACCGGGAATTCAGTCAGTATATTTGATTATTCCCGCAATGAATGCCAACTCACTATCCCTGTCTAGTCAACGAGATTGGTTTTCTCAATGACTTCGATCGACACTCAGTCGCAGTTCTTCCTCGGCTACTTTTCACTTAATGGACGTCGATTTACTCTAATCGATGCCCCTAATGACATACATCTATCTATATACCCTTTGCTCCAGAAGGCGACGCGTCCCTCGGGTGCCATTACGACCGTTGTCCATGACCAAGTCCGCGTTGTAGAGGTTAAGCGTCGCAATCGGATAGGGAGTACGTACCCAACAAATGGCAATACGCTTCTCATCTAATCTATTTCATAGAACCCCTGATTGCACCTGCGTATTTCATGATGCTTATCTTCAAAATAATTAGCGATTTTGGTTACAATCTCGATTCCACTTTTCCTTTGGCACGCCGCGGACCGTTTAATCTACGCTCGCGAAGAGAACTTGTCCTCTTTAGAGGCATACCCAATACTGACAGCCAGGGCCAAAAATGACCACTCAGCATTCGACGTTCAAGTCTTTCCGGTTCTTTTCTCATACCTCACTTTCTTTTACGACTGCGTCACGATTCGGTAACAACTCACGACTTGATGATTCAATTGGCTGCGGCCGTTGGTTATTGTAGAGCGACAAGGGTTAATGATTTCGTCTGTGTATCTAGTTTACCTCTATATATCTCTAGATCATCTTGATCACCTTACTTCCATCCGCCACGTCCGCAAGGGTTCGTGCGCTGACGAGACCGTCAGACCCCTTGCGCTTGAGCAGTTCATCCCACCAACCGAACAGGAAGTCCCGCGCAATCAATTTGAACCAAGGAGTGAAATTGTTGGCTGAGATACGACGCCATACTTAGTCTGCCAAACCAGGACCACACATGCAAAAACATACCAGGATCATTGAACATGTGCTGGAGTTCTTCCTTGCTTACATATTTGTAGTCTCTGATTTCATTGGTATTTGGGGTGACATCCACATTTGCAGTCAAGAACAGAATATAGTCCACTGCCAATGAATGAGTCATTACTCAAAATGTAAATCGATGGCGCACACACCTTCATGTTCTCCCCATAGTCCATTGCTAGGTGCCAAGTAATGTATTCTCGTCAAGTATTGGAACTCATCAACCGGTGTCTGGTTTCTTGGGATTCCTAGCTCATGTTCCAACTTTCTTGACGCGGCATGTCTGACACCACGTTGGTCTTCTTCCACTTTCTCGATATCAAAATCATCGAGTGGGTGTGAACAACATGTGTTGGTCCACATATCAGGAAAGGTAATCTTCTCAGTGGCACGTTGTTGGAGGAGCAATTTGCCGTCGGAGGGGCGGAAGACGAATGCAGAGAACGCACGGTGGAGCAGGCCCTTGTTGATGTTCTCCATCAGGTGGCCTGTTTGTTGTACGGTTATAGTGGGTATTAATGCGTCAGTTTACGCCAAGGAGGGGAAGTTACTCGCAGGTCTTCTTGTCCATCGCTCCAATTGCATTGTCCTGCTCATCGACAAGGATGCATCGTTCATCCATAAGCCTCGACTGCTCTGGGTCGTAATTTTTTAGATCGACACTGGCCAAGGCCGCCTTGGCTGCAAGCACTGCTGGAGATGACATGTTACGGCGAAAGACAAAAGATGGGCGAGCGGGTGGCGTTCGGGGAGCTGCCGAACCCACAGCTCTTATAAGGAGCCTGATTTGGCCTGGCAGTTTGGAAATAAATTAATCTTGAATTGGCGAACAAACAATGATCGTCGCTTGCGTAATCACAACCCAGAATTGTTGGCTGAAAAGTATATGCGCAAGAATCGTATCACCGAATGACCAGCAGGTTTTTTCATTAAAAAATCGAACAAGTGTGGTTGCGTACAAATTAAGTTGCAAGATCGGTAAAGCGACTATTGTCGACTGCCATAGTTATTTTAATGATACGGAAATTGGACCATAGGGTTTTGCCTGCTCGAGGTGGAACACATTTTTGGTGCCGAGCACTGAATGTTTACCTTAGCACGACTGTTACGATGCGTGATGCGAAACATGTCCTTACCAAGACAATGATAAAAGGCCGCTGCCGCAACATGCCTGGTGCTCGTAGCCGACGGAATAATGTCGCCAAAAGTAAGTTTCGAATGCGGATCCGTTTGGGCTTGCAATTGCATTTTTGTGTATCTATGAAGTCAGAGAGCAGTTACTAGTGTTACTGGACAAGATGGAGCTCAAGACGCACTCTAAGAAATTGGACGAATGTCTTTCTAGATCAGCTAGACGAGGGTCAGCAACAGCTGCTGCTTCATATTGCACAGGTCCAACTGTAACGCAGTTAGAAACGTTTGCATTCGGATAGGTGGCAATTGCGTATACCATCAAATTCATAGTTCTCATATGCTCCTCCTGATGTCAAAGGTGGAGGAAGTGGCGATTCCTCTCCAACGTGTGGGCCACTCCCAGCATGACTGGGGACCGAACTACCACGACGACTTTGAGATCTTCGCATTCTGATGTCAGCTGCTTCAAATGGGATGCTGTCACTCCCGGGAAGGGGAAATCTAGCCAGACCACTTGAAGAGCTAGCTGCTGCATGGTCCCAAGGAAACAGCGAATCCTTCTGAGAGATGGAACCGCCTTCTTCAGTGTCGAGGTTGATACCTAAGAGGGTACCATCGAAAGCGTCCGAAAGAGGGCCCTTGGATGCATGGCGAGCTCTTCCAGGGTCCTAAAGCAATGCGCATCGTCAATTTGGGCATTGTTTGCGTAACTTCGAGTGCGTACCTCGGAAGAGCCACGAATCCCTGCCTCATAAGGTGGCTCGGCTACAAACATGGAGCTTAGTATAGCACTAGGAAGTCAGATCGCGGAAATGGTTCATACGGAAGACTGCCATGCCATCATCTTGCAGCTGCTCATCACGTCCAATATCAACTGATTCATGGACTGTTGTTCCGCCATGATCCTGGCGACGCCGCTTGGGCGGTCTTTCACCTGCTCGGTGAGTGCTGTTTAGCAGGTAACTCCACAAAGGTTGTCGCGTACCTTCTCGTGTTGGACGACGCGCATCAACTCTAGTCTTAAACACGCCTTGCCAGAAGGTGGCCAGGGCTTGGTCTTGTACTACAAATAAGCATTAGCCCCTGAGGAATATCACAAAATGGGAGTGCACTGACTGCCACTCGGTATATTCCAAACCAGAGTTTCAACGACTCGACCGCTTTCGCGTTCCCTGCACCGACTAACGTTTTCTCGCTTCAAATTATCCTGAATCTGCACGTAATGTGCTCGAGCTTGCTATAGTATGGGTAAGTCCAACTGCAAGTCATCATCTGTTGCTCATTCTTACACGAAGCTCCTCGTCGTTCAGTTCCGTCCTTTGGTCAAATAGGAGCCTGTTTCTTTTCCTGTTAATTGCTCCTTCAGGAGCGTTGGCGTTGTGGCCCTGTTCTTCAACATGTGGGCTACCCTGCGACAGGAATAGACGTGAAAGCCGTGTGGCTGGAGATAATTCTCGTCCTTCTTCCATAATGACGCGGTGTTCAGAAAATGGCATAAGAGGTGCAATTTCCTCTCACCAGTAGCAGGACCTGGCATACGGGTGTCCAGAATTGGTGGCACTGTGATACCAGGCGAGAGAGGATCAACAGGAGAGGGGAGATCTCTGCCACTCGATAGTATGTCAAGATCCATCGGGACATCATCGAACCGTAAAAATGGCTGTTCACTGACGTTCGCGTTAGCTCAGAATGGATGAAACTGGTGTTTCATACCTGACTCTGGAGATGGAGCGTGGAGAGCACCCTTCCCACGCGTTAGTTAACTCTCGACTAAGCTCTTCATCCTCCGAGCCGTTCATATAGAGTCCATCACTGGAGAGCGGATAGATGGGATCATTGAATGCAAAATCGTCATAACTGGATATCATGCCATCCCCTTGATCTATGGGGTCATCGAAAGTGGATGTGAGAAATTGGTCGTGGTTCTCATCCAGTGTACACTGGCCCGCTCGCAGTGTTTCTATGGGAGGTAGCTGTTTTTGCTTTGGTTTTTGCTTTGACTCCTCGGTGGTCTTTGACTTGGGATCATAGTCAGCATCCATGGTACCCAATTCTGGTCGGAATGAGCCAATGTCCATTTACATCCTGGCCTACTTACCATTTCCTATGTTGAGGTAGTGGTCCCAGTCCTAAGCCATGCACAGTAAATTGGCGGAACGTAAAACCAATATGGACAGGCTCACTGAGATGAGCGCATCAAAATCAATGGCCATCGCATTTTCTGGTCCCATAGCTAGAGTCAACGCAGCGGGTCTAGACTGGATGAGGGGCTACGCGATGCAACTTGGAGACATCACTATACCTTGCTATTGCTTGAGGCAATTCTAGACGTCCATCGGACACTCCTTTGGAATGAACGTCTTGAGCGACCTTTTTCAATGCCCCCACACAATTCGTTATATCGACGATAAAGAGCGCTTGCTTCACTATTTGTATACAATGTGGAGATTGGGGTTATACCATGTATACCAATTACCAACCTTTATATACTCTACAGGCGCGTTTTTTAGAAATCTCCAAGAACATTTAGTGCCCCAACTTACCGTACAACCCCAACCATGAGGTTGCTAGACAAACGAAGAGCCAATGGCTCCACTGGCTCAGCAATTAAATCACAGAGCTGCTTGATATCGGCGGTAAGCACCGATTTTTTGGGAAGCTTCTTGAAAGTCGATTGGGACCCAAGCGTAGCGGCTAGCCTAAATCAATCACATATCCCTGAGCTCATTGCTGTGAGATGAAAGAGAAAGTATACCAAAGGAGACCAAATCCACTATCTCTCCTCGACAATAGCTCAGGAGAGAAAAACATGTTGGTTAGAAAGAATTGCGGGGAGAGCTAGAAAGAAACAGGGATGAATTTATATACGCGTTCCATGGCAGATGAATTTGGGATATATGCGCTCATTTTGGTTGAATTTTCGCTCAACGACGCTGGTCTTCTTTCTTGACGCGTTCTCCTGTCAAACCATAATTAGAAATTCGGCTGCTAATCGCGAGCACGTGACACATCGCGACTCCTCCGTACCCAAGTTGGTGTCCCCGGTCATCAACGTCAACTGTGGACCCTCCGCTCCTTTCGCCTCTCTCGCCATCATACAAGCCATGTCACAAGGTCTGCTAGACTGGGCCAACTCAATACGCCTTACCATGGAGAACGATCCTGGCCGTCAGTACTTCAAGGATCAAATACAATCCCATGGTTTCGATTTCTTGGATGATTATCTTGACAATATTCTGTCTGGAACGCGGAAAGAGTATGTGACTGTTGCATTTTATTATCTCATTGAATTTAATGATTACTTAGTCCACTTATTGAGCTTGTGAAAACTCCGGGTCGTAAGAGGACAGTCACGAAGCCTAAGGGCCTGTCTAAACTCAACAGCTCTTTTACACTCGCCTTGGAGGTAGGGACTTACTATGCTCCATCCAACCTGGTCTTATGATTACAGGTTAACTCAAAAGCTAAAGAGGACACACCACCTCACAAGGCACTTGAACTGCACGGCAAGGACTCGGACAACATTACCTCGTCAAATCATCTTGACAGTCGTCAGAATGTAATTAACAGATCCCCATTAGACTCAGTCGAAGCTACCATTGCTATACCACTCCCTTCGCCACGCGCTGTAGATAATCTACATGAACCAACACGCGACCTCTCGCTGCCACCGCCTGAAACGGACCAATCAACAATGCATATTACCTCTCACGCAGAACAAGAACTATCCATTATCGCAGAAGACGAAGAACTACACGAAATCAACCTTTCATCTTCACGCCCAGTTGCACTACTCGCCGAAGCCGAGAGCCAGAATGGCAATGAGAATCGAATCAGAATACCCGACAAACCTGACGACATTGGAGATAAACTAGAGCATGATGTTGCCATATCTGCCTCAATGGCAACACCCGACTCTACTCCATTATTTTTTCCCGTCCAAGGTGTCCAGCCTAGGGAGCAGGACGTCCAACGAACACCGCAACCCCCGTCTTCAAACAACCAGCTACAGCATGAAAGTCCGCGCTCACAACACACCCCGATCCCTGAAACTGTTCAAGCGTCTACAAATCTTGAAGTGCAAGACGCTGCAAGTGCACCAGGAGTCTCCCAAGATGCAAAAGATTCCGCACCAGAAAATACATCTCAATCACCGGATCCATCATACAATTCGAAGCCCTCCAATTATGTGGACGTTGATGTACCGCTGCATGATAGTGATGCTCCAGGTTCCCCCAAGTCACAGACCAAGGCGCCATTCCCGGCGCTTCCACCGCTTCCTGGGCCCCTGCCACTCCGCAAATCCCTGCGCTTTACGCGCGAACATACATCGAATGCAGCAACCCTAGGTACTGCTACTCCAGGAGCTGCTTTAGGAGGCAAGCGAACTTCTTGGCTGATGAAGGCCCGCGAAGTCAAAGCCCTCGAGGTTGGAACGAAGAAACCGGGTTCTCTCGGCGCTAACAATGCACCTGCCTCCATAATTGGGGTCAAGAGGAAGAGTAGTGAGATGTTGGGCCACCGAGAGAATGCAGGAGCCGGCGCTGATACAGCTGAGCGTCAACCGAAGATTTTGAGGACGCAGGAACCTGACCATCCCTCAGTATCTCCTCCAGCTGACTCAACACCAGGAAGTATGTCCTCTAAGGGAAATCCTACGTCTACTTCCAACCCACCAGTTTCCCAAGAAGGCGTATTCGATCGCTTCAAGAAAACTGTCGAAGGGCTCGGAGCCCGCTCTGGAAAGAGTACAGCCCCGTCCTTCGATGTTACTAGCCGAGCGACTGCCCTCGCAGAGGCGCGTGCTATGGCTGAAGCTGCCGTTGCAGAACGGAAGTCTAAGGAAGATGAAACACTTGCCCTTACGGGCGCTTACTTCACTGATGAACTGACCGTTCCTGTGACTGGTACTCCGGTGGATGATGAGACGCCAGCGCATCCTCGTATGAGCGTTTCCGAGTTGATGGCCGAGAAGTCAGACACGGAAGGTGCTTCCAAGAAAACCACTCCCGTCGCCAGCACGGATGAGACACAGAGAGTCGACTACTCAAAGGATCCTACAACGCCCCCCAAGACAGCTCGCACGAGCCAACCACCTAGTGCTGTCTTCTCATTGGAGCCCGTCTTCAGCAAACCCCCTGTTTTTGTCCCGCCTAATCCTAAAGATCAAGAAAAGGCCAAGGCACCCTCCAGCGGCTTTGTATTCACACTACCCCCCTCCAACGCTCTCAGTAAACCAGCACCTATGTCAGTCGGTCTTGCTCCTCGCCTTGGCTCACCATCAAGATCACCATCTCCGCAGCGTGCTTCTCCACTATTCATGCCCCGTGAGAAGGAGCCTTTGCTTTGGGCGCCGTCGAATCAAGGGAAGGAGACCGACCAAACTGTATCAACACATTTCACAAATTCGGACCCAGCTCATCCTTTCCAGTTTGGCAACAACGATGTAGATGATGACGATTCTTGGCCTCTTGAAGAGGGACCAATGGGAATTCAACTCCATAAAGAGGATAATACTACGTGGTCAACATTTACTTCAAATAGCCAAACCCACTCGCTCCAGCAGCCGAGCAATACAAGGAAAGACTCGAAGATAACCATCCCTGAGGATCGTCTCAGCCAGAATGCTGCTGGCGAGTTGGACGCAGACGTGGTCATGGACCGGGATGACGAAGGATATGACGAGGAACCAGAAGCAGAGGTTATGACAGAGGTCGGTACGATAGACAGTGAGTTGGATGACGCTTCGATCCATTCCAAGCCGACTATTGCCCTCGTCAAACCCAAGATGGCTGAAAAACCAGAGCCGACCTCGGTTCTGCATCCTGCACAATCTACTGGAATATTCGGTCAAGCAGCTAAATTACTTCAGAATGCCTGGGGTTCTGGTAAAAGACCGAAGACGGATGCCAAGCAAGAGAATAGACTCGAGACGAGGCTCGAAACAAAAAAGAAAATTTATCAGACTGCGCCCCTTGCGATGAAGAAGGTAAGACAATGAACGTATTAGCTAGGCACATCTAACAAACCTAGCAACAGGAAGAGGAAGACAAGAAAGCGCGGCTGAAGGAAGCAGAAATCAGTCGCATTGCCTTGTCACAGAAAAAGGTGGAAGAAGAAAAGGCCAAAGCATCGGACAAGGAAAAGAAACTGAAAGAGGAAAACGAACGTCGCAAGCGAGAACGGGAAGAGAACACTGACAAGCGACCACTCAAACCTATGGGAGTCACCTTCAAGAAGGTACTTTGGTCCCATATTCTCACAAGTCTGTCTCTGACCCAGCCTTAGGACGATGATCCAACGAAGAAACGCAAAATTGCCCCCGAACCCCAGAAGAAAGTGGAGATTAAAAAACCTATTCCGTTTAATCTTGGTCCCCCGAAGTCTACTATGAAGTCTGCCCTCAAACACTCAAACACCACGAGTAGTGCCGTCCCCTTATCGAAGCAACTCAAAGTGGTCGATCCGAAAGCCAAGGGGAAGGCGGTTGATGAGGACGTCTCGCAGCCTTCTCAGCTCCTTCACTCGCAGATGGCTGCCCGTGCAAAGGCACAGCTACAGGTGGTGGAGTCACAAAGTCTACACCAAACTGGTTTGAATACGACCAATAACGCAGCCTCTACCTCGCCCAAGGGAAGTCGTACTACTCCCAACGTGCCGACTGTTGCCAGCGAAGAGATTGAGCTTCCAGAAGTGAACAGCGAGTATTCAGACTCTGATGATGAAAACCGACCACGCTATCAAGGACCTGATTGGACGAGATCACCAGAGCTTCAGGAAGCACTACGACAGCAAAGCACGATTGATCCTGATGATGTATTTGGACAAGTGCTACCGCCATTGAATATGGAAGAGATCTTCAGCAAGCCTGGACAGAAACCGAAGTTTAGGGCACGGACCAGTTCTGCTAATTGGAATGGCCCTGACGGGCTGAGCGGAGCAGAGATACAAAATTACAAGCGCCGAATGGGATTTGGCAACTAGACACATTTGGGGACTGCGCTTTCTACAAGCACAGCTTTTGGTCCGAATTTGTCTGCAGACTGGGATATGTTGTTGGTGTATCCATCCATACCAATCTATTGATGAACACAAGTATTATTTATCGTTACCTTGCACGGTTGTACATACCATCACACGAACAACTATAGCATCAGATACAGTCTTCATTTGGTGAACACTGAGGAGGTTGTGGCTGAGCATCACGTGGGAGTGATTCCTCGGGATGGTTGTGTGTGTTTCTCCTGCTTCTCTGCATCCCCGTCGTTGTTCTTGTAATTCTTCTCTTCCAGTTATCTATCTGTCTCCACTCGCTAGCCGTGGCATTTCTGCCATTCAACCCCATTCACTGCATACAACATGGCTTCCTCATCATCATCGCCCGAGATTACCCCCGCAACTCGCGTTGACTCACAACAACAGTTCTCCTACAAGACTGCTACGTATGAAGAGGTTATGGATGATCTATCAAGGTAGATCTTTTCAGTGCACCGGCTACAACGGATAGATCATTTATCGTGCTAGTCGTTTTATTCTTAATCTCCCTGATGAAGAACTTGCATCCGTCGAACGTATATGTTTCCAAGTAGAACAAGCGTACGTGGCTCCTTGGCCCTCCTTTGTAATGGCCCGTGTTCCAACGTATCGGTGTCAGTCATTGGTTCTATGAGGACTTCATACGAGAAGAAAATCCATCCTTTCCGTCACTACCGCTTCGAAAGTTTTCTGCCATGCTGTTCCATTCTTGCCCACTGCTCCATCAATGGAGACATGAACATGAACAAGCCTTCAATCAATTTCTCCAATACAAGATTCGTGTGCCGGTGTGTGGGGCAATTATGCTCAATGACGCCTGGGAGAAGGTCTGTCCCTTCATTGTCGTCATTGTAGAGTTCCGGCTTATGGCCGATTTCCATTTTACCACAGTGTGTGCTCGTTAAAGGCTGGAAATCTTCCTCGGGATGGGGATTCCCCAAGGGTAAGATTAATGAGGACGAATCTGCCCCCAACTGCGCCATTCGAGAGGTAGGTTGGTTCTGATTCAAATCTGCGCACGCGGTGACTGTTATCCCCGGTTTAGGTGCTAGAGGAAACTGGCTATAACCTCGCAGATCAACTAAACCCGGAGCATGTATTTGAAATGACCATCAAAGAGCAAAAGATCTCTCTATATATTGTACCAGGAGTTCCTGAGGACTATCCTTTTAAGACCAAGACACGGAAGGAGATCAGCGTATGCACCCTCTATCAATAGCTCGTGCTCGTCAACTCACATGCATTCATTGCACCAGAAAATCGAATGGTTCAAACTAACTGACCTTCCGACGTGGAAACGCAATAAAGGGGTGCCAGGGAAATTTTACTTGATTTCTCCCTTCATTGGGTAAGTCATGGTTCACAGTGTCTTTCAAGTCATGACTCATCAAGATCAGACCATTAAAAGCATTCATTAAAGAGCATAAGCCCCGTAGCTCGCCTCACAAGTCACCTGCAAGGGCCAAGAAGAATGGACAGGCCTCAAAGCAAGAGCCCTACCCCAACGAAATGGACCTTGGCCAAGAATCCAGCGGTCAGACATCGTCAGGGGACAATGCAGATCCGCAGACACCCTCACCTCAGCGCATGGAGTCTTTTGTTTCGACCATGCCCACCACCTCTGGAGAACCCACGCTTGAATTTGGGCACCCCATTGATCCTCATGTCGCTCGATTACTCTCCTCATTGACGAAGTCGGTGACTGGTAGCACCGACAACGAAATAGCTATAACATCTACACCCGCCAATCGGATACAGCACGATAGTGGCATCATCAGCGATACCGCAGCAGACACCAAACAACCCCCGCAGCCGCAGACACAACATGGCACAGCTGGAACATTGGATGTTTCGTCTACTGCCGTACATCATTCGAACTTCTCTCGACCGCGAACAACGCAACCGCCATTGACGCTTAGTTTGACACCGCAGACGCAGACTGAATTTACTGAAGCATCGCCAGCATCACCGAGTTCCAGCAAGACACCGATTTCACCTATTGCACCAGGCACCTCACCGAAAACTTCACGCCGAACTGCCAGCACAGCGGATATTTCACCGTATTTATCACGACCCGCAGAGCCCCCGACGTCAGCGAAGCGATTGAAGCAGCTTGCTTTACTGGAGGCTGTCGCAGATGAGTCTGCCCGGATGACTCCGCTGCTGACTCACCGAGAAGCGAACCTTGCCTCGTTGAGTTTGAATGACAAACGGTATCCTCCACCTCCCCTACCCCGCAATTATCCTGGTGGCCCAGGAGTTTTGTATTCTTCGAGAATACCCTCAGGACCAGTCGCTGGGCCGCCAGCCACGAGTCCGTTCATGAATGCCATGCAATTGCGGGCTCAGACGAGCCTTGGATATCGTAACCCGACCCACCACTCAGGAAGTGCTAGCATGAACCAAAGCCAATTGCAGGCATTGATCGACGGACGCACTGCGATGCCCCAAGGGTCGGCATATTTGACACCTTTCAGAGGGCATCAACTGGCTCCATACCCTCCGTCGTATAACTCGGGTATATCAGGAGTGCCTCCGCAACTTGCTTTGCAGCCACAGTATCCAGTGAATGCACATCACCTGCGCCCTACCCCTCCGCTCAACTCCACTCTTCCACAGGGTTTTCAGGCATTGACGAAACCGGCTTCACAGGCACAGGCTAATAGCCTTTTATCAATACTGAGTGGGAAACGTTCATTGCCGAATGGAACGGCGGGAACGATATTGCCCAATGGACACATGTAACGGAGGCATGCTCCATTCATGTCAAGTTGCTATTAGTGACATACGTTTTATTTGTTTGAAAGATATCTTATCCTATTCCTTCCCGTCAGTTATTGCGCCTTGCTTGGTCACTCGTTTGAAATATTTCTTTGGCCGTACTTTGATTGATTGATGCGCTCATTACTATTTTCTCTCTTTTTTTTTCTCAGGCAGCGTATATGAAGCTGTAGTTTGTTATGTCTTGCCTAGTACAATGTACGAGATCAGCTGAATTGATGGAATGTTGAGGAAAATGCCTCGCGGAGATAAACGAACCGAAGGGCGAAGCCAAATAAGTTGAATCGGGGAAATTTTGTCACGGACTGCGTGTCTTCATTAATTTCCACAGCTTGATCCTTGACTGGACCTTCCTCATTCTACAACCCTCATCCTCAGTTTCATGGACAATTGATTTTCTTTTTCTTCCTTTATCTATACAATTTTAACCACCTATTACGCTTTGTTTCTGACATCTTACCATGTTGAACGGGAGTGGAATCAAGATCTTTTCTGGTACGCCTGTCTGACACCCAGGGTCTCCCCTGCTCTGCTATCTCCCTTGCGAAAAGCATCACTCTAACCACCGTAATCGGTTTTTTGTCGCTCCCGTCGTTTCAAACAGGCACGAGTCATCCAGCACTGGCCGAGATAATTGCCCGACGGTATGCATCCGCTTGAACGGCTGCTGACGGTTACCGTTCTCATCGTAACTGCTCTGCCTTCCTGTGTGCCATTATAACCATGCGCAACTGTGTTGTATTCGATGCGCTCGCAATTCGGTCATCCCCAACTCGTTTCCACCTATCAGCATCGGCCTTCCACTTTCAAAAGCAGAGATCACCAAAAGCGGTATCGGGGAAACCCAGGTCCGCATTACAGAATCGGTCCGAGAGGACGATGTGTACATCATCACAACTGGCTGCGGGGCGGTAAATACTGCTCTAATGGAGTTGTGCATCATGATCCATGCTTGCAAAATTGCAAGCGCAAAACGCATCACCGCGGTTCTACCCCTCTTTCCTTATGCAAGACAGGACAAAAAGGACAAAAGCCGGGCACCTATTACAGCGAAATTAGTGGCCAACATGATTCAGCGCGCAGGCTGTGACCATGTCATCGTAAGTTGACCATGTCCGGTGCGACCGGATTTTGTGCTGATGGCGCCTTGTGCTGCTATGATCGGTAGACGATGGATTTGCATGCGTCACAAATTCAGGGATTCTTCGACGTCCCTGTAGACAAGTGAGTACGGCTTGATGGAGAAAGCTCATGGCGCTAACGACAGGATGACTTTCGACCCTGCTCCATAGTGTAAGTTGACAGCATTGTATTTGTCTGGGTATACCGAACTCACACGGGATTGGAACCAGTTATATGCGGAACCGTCGGCTATATTATACATTCGGACGCACTTCAGTCTGGACGATGTCGTTATCGTGTCGCCAGACGCTGGGGGAGCGAAAAGGTAACGAACAGCCACGAAACGAACATGATGATAAGCGAATTGATGGGTTGTTTGCTGTATAGGGCCACATCCATTGCAGACCGGCTTGGAGTCGACTTTGCGCTATTTCACAAAGAGCGCAAGAAGGCGAACGAGGTTTCGCGTATGGTGCTTGTCGGCCATGTGAAAGACAAGGTGGCGATCGTTGTTGACGACATGGCGGATACGTGCGGGACGCTGTGTCTGGCAGCGAGACACCTAAAGGATGCAGGGGTTGCGAAGGTGTACGCGATTGTGACGCACGGTATCCTGAGCGGCAATGCGTTGAAGGCGGTGGAGGAGAGCGCGCTTGAAAAGCTGATTGTGACGAATACGCTGCCGCAGGAAGCGAACCAGACGGAATGTGCAAAGATTGAGGTGATTGATATTGGGGTAGTGCTAGGCGAGGTTATAAGACGAAGCCACTACGGAGAGAGCGTGTCCAAGTTGTTTCACGAGGTACCCTATTAACGCGATAGAACTATGTAATATATAGAGAGCGAGTAAGAAAACGGTCGAAGCGAGTACAAGGCGCGAATTAGCGTGTCCAAAGAATTTAGATTGACTTTGCTTGTCCTTCTCATCCTTTATGTTCCATCACTAGTCCCCACCAATGCTCCCCGTGTCATGTACGCTTCCTCATCCCATGTCTCCTCGATCCCTCCCTACAGTCCACTCCTCCAGCCGTCCCCACACCTCCATCCCCCCCACCACGCTCCTCATCACCAACAGCTCCCTCAAAACCACAATCAACTACAGCCCCAGCAGAATACCCGCCAGTCCAACACCAATGTCCAGCCCAGGGAGACCATCAATGTCCTTGGCATACCCTCAATGTCCATTCTGCATAACCAACTCGTCGTCGGCAGTTCCTCTACCAGTTCGTCTTCTTTTCTGTTTTCTTGCCACCTCCCCCCTCTCGCTTTCCTGCTCCTTCTTACTCATCCCAACATCTCTACAGGCTCACAGCGCTCCTATACACGCCTCAGGATGCTCGGGGATGGTTCCTTTGGTACGGTATGGCTGTGTGACTGGCATGGCATTCTACCCCCCAATACACCACTATCCGCCATGCAGTCGGGGAATTGCAGACCGGAGTGGGTTGGGAAGCGTCTGGTCGCTGTGAAGAGCATGAAAAAGCGCTGGGAGGGTGGGTGGGATGAAGCGAAGAAAATGAAGGAACTCGAGGTTCGTCTGTCCCGTCATTCTGCTCCCCCGTCTGCTCTCTAATCATTTTTCTTTTCTCATAAAGTCATTGCGCGCAATACCCTCTCATCCTAATGTTATTCGACTATACGACTTCTTTCTCCTTCCTGAATCCAAGGAGCTCTATTTTGTTTTCGAACCCATGGAGGGTAACCTATTTCACCTCATCAAGTCGCGCAGAGGACGTGCAATTGCTGGTGGTCTAGTTTCGTCCATCTTTCGCCAAATCGTGGCCGGTTTGGATCATATTCACACATCCGGGTATTTTCACCGTGATATGAAGCCCGAAAACGTATTGGTCACCACCACAGGCTACTATGAATACGACTCCATCGTCCCGGGTGCACCACCTGATGCCCCTAAGGAGAAGGACGTCGTCACTATCGTTAAGCTTGCGGACTTTGGCCTCGCAAGAGAAACGAAAAGCAAGCCTCCTTATACCGAATATGTCTCGACACGGTGGTATCGAGCGCCCGAGGTCTTGCTGCTGAGCCGAGATTACTCAAATCCTGTGGACATGTGGGCATTCGGCACCATAATGGCGGAATTAGTTATGTTAAGACCTCTCTTTCCTGGAGATAATCAAATGGATCAATTGCGCAGAATCTGCCAAATTATGGGCGACCCAGTGTCGGATTACGGATCAGATGGATACCACTGTGTGGTTGGAGGTGGCCGCTGGTCCAGGGGTGTTGACATGGCGAACTCCTTTGGCTTCCAATTCCCCAGGGTACGTTCGAAGATCCCCTCCCTGTTTTATTCCATAACTAACGTCCGATGGTCATCATAGTCGCAGCCCATTGACTTTCACTCATTATTTGAGAAAAATGTTCCCCCTTCGTTGGTTTTGTGCATTCGCGAGTTGCTCAGATATGACCCTTCTGCACGCCTAACAAGTCGGCAATGCCTCAGCCATCCGTACCTTCTTGAAACGACACCACGAAACAATGTTCCCATGCCAGTTGCAGCCACCGTATCGACTTCGTCTCATCAAACGAATAGCTCAAGTTCAACTCTTCCCACATCAACTACAGCTCGGCAATCTAATCAGCCTTTCATTCCTGATGCTGCTTCGTCTCACCGTTCAACATTCTATGAGCCATCATCACATGCTCACAAACAACAACTGCCTCAGTCACAGGTGAAGGACTACCCGATGGAAAACACTCCACAAGCATACCCACAAGAATCAAATGGCGGAACGGTATATCAACCACATGCCGGCACTGGACAGGCCACCGCAAATACCACACAAACTTCTAAATTGGGTCTATTCAGTTCCTTTACATTTGGCAAGAAGCGTAGCGATAGGCGCATGTTTGGGGGTGATAAGCTTCCTCCGGTTGATGAGATACCCATGGCGAACAACATGCCCTCGCTCAAGCGCACCCAATCGTCAGACACAGACAAATCTGTCCTCAATCTTTCTCCAATCAATGGGTCGCCACCAACCAAGGCTGAGCTCAAAAAGATCAATAAGAAGGAAGCGGAACGGCTACAGCGCGAGGCAGAGAAGGAGCGCCGCAGACTGGCAGCAAAACTTCAACGAGAGCAAGCAAGATCCGTCATGGCTAAACGTAGCCAAGAAGTCCAGAAAGGAAACGATATCGAATGGGGTGGTGGAAGCGAACAGCGACTGGGCTTTTCTGAAAAGGGCAAGCAAGCTGCTTCCGGTCCGATCCGCCAGAATCCATCAACGACGACGAACGCAGCGGCATCATCGACGTTGAGTGCTGCTGCTGGGAGATACGCTGGTCCGAGCCAGGTTGATCCTTCTTCAGTGATGGAATATCGGGATCGTGCAGCTGAACGCGTTGCGAAAGCGAGGCGAAGGGAGTTTGATGACGACCATTCCATGTCTTCATCGGATGTGCATAGCGTCAGCAGATTGTCTTTCGCTACGGTGGACAGTGATCCCGGCCCGTCGCGCATTCGAAATCGTCCAAGTCTATTCAGTATTAATCGGATGCCATCCATGTCATCCTTGCGGACATCTGTGGAAGACTTCCCTTCTTCGGCTCGTTCTTCCAATTCTATCTCGCTAGATGGACAACTCGCACATGACTTCAGGATTCAGGCTTCTGTAAACTCACCTCACCTGGCGGGAAGCGTGTCACCCCCACCTATGCAAATGCTTTCATTATCTCCGACCCTATCCCCTTCAGTCTCACCTTCGCCACCGTGGATTCACGTACAACATCATAATGACGCCTTGCAGCCTCATCGGAGCAATGTGCCATATGGGTCCTTTGAAATTAAAGGACAGCTACATCCTCGTTCGCCTCGATCTTATGGGCATCCTCCAAGCCCATTAGGACTCCCACCGAGGACTGGGGACATACCTGAATCAGCCATCAACCCTATATTCAAAGTGGTGAGTTTTTGAATGAAATCATCGGAATATAGCATGGTAAGTTGACGTGGGATATGAACAGCCCCATACCCTCAACTCGGGTGATGATCCACCGCAACAGCCCGGGGCCAGTTTACCACCATTTGCCCAGTTGGAAGCGGTCGCGGACGGGTATTCACCAATGACCTTTGCACCACCACCAGAGGACTGACGGCTAATTTATATCCCCTCCCCACACTCACTTCGGGTCTGGTGCTATTCCTTCGGCAATCCATCCTTCGACCTTTAAATCGCTCTTCTTGGTTTCCCTCTTTAACGTTATCATATTACAATAGCAATCGATATCTTACAAGCGCACTCATCCATCAACTCATACCATTGGTGTTCCCATCATACATTCGGCGTTTATACAACATGATCTGCCTGTCTCATCCCTCGTTCTTCTTACACTGCCACAAATCAATCCTCATTCGTTTTTGGTGATATAACCCAGGAGGTGTACCACATGGATCCACCGTACTATATTAACCCTCCTTTTCCTTTCCTGATCTCAATTCCTGTTGCACACTAGTTTCAGGTATCCTACTACACATCTTACGAGCTCCCCCCCTCCCCCCCTCCCCCCCTCCCCCCCTCAGCATCCACCATACCCTATTTACTCCATATTCCGAGAGTCCCAAATTTCGCTTTACTTCTTCTTGTGTTATTCATCAATGGTTTGTTTAATCATTCGTGTTTAAATGCTATGGTCTTCATACGTTTATCAGTAACCTGGACCATTACCCCGCTCTTCTTCGCATCTCATAGCCCACACTGATGATGACGATTCCACGCCATCACACACACGCTCCTTACATCTCTTTTTGGATCGCCGTTATTCGTTCGTGGATTTATTTCGTCGCACCTCTTGCTACTTTACTCCCGCACTCTCAAAATTTGGAACCTACATTATACTAGTAGAGAGAGACCTTCAATGTATTTTTATGCTACAAACACCCATTGGTGCAGGAGCGAACAGTCTGCGTGCGACGAAAGCTGTTTGGCAACAGTTTCTCGGGTCACCAAGCACGATGACTAGTTCTGTATTTCGGATGCGCATGTGGGAACAAGATTCGGCAACGAAGGATCTATTTTCTAACGACTTGTGGCCGTAGGTCGCTCCACAGGTGTTCAACGAGTTCGTTATCACTTGAGACTAAATAGTCTAGGGTACCCTCTAGTTAAGTTACCGACGCCAGCTCAGTGGTGTTGATGTGGAGCTTGTTCATATCGAATTCCGCTAATGTGGGACACAAGATCAGTTATCGCGTGGAAACGTCAAGGAGATAACGGAGGGTTGTATTCACCAGTATCTAGAAGCCCGGTCATTAGTCAGACTACCAATATCACCATGGTGAAAAGAATACTCACCCACATGCACGGGGTCCGGGTTTATCCTATGGGCAATATAAAGTTAAGAGACCGCGTACGGAAGGTTGTACACTTACCAGGTTAATGAAAATCTTGGGGTGTCCGAGCGGTCCTCCTCCTATATATGATAATATCAGTACGACATTCAAACATGGGGCACAAACATGTGCTTTCAATTGGACGCACTGCATGGCTTCCGAAAGCCATAAAGTAACAGCCCATAACGAAATGCAGACTTACCGCCGTCACAAACGGCCTTTCGGCCTTCGACGAACTTGATGGGTTCGTTTGCAATGAGTTCCATTGCACTCAATGGCTGCGGTTGCAGTTCCATGATGGTTTGTTCAAATCTAGGTCCAGAGACAGCAGCCGGGCGAGGCCTCTGAGAACTTGTCCATGTTGTAGGGTAGTTGGGTGCTTGCGCTACAGCAGGAGTTTGTGTGTTCTTTGCAGGCTCTGCTGGGACAGAAGAAGACGAAGCTGGGGAAGGGATGTTCGAGGAGAGTGTGCGAGAAAGTGTTCGGAGTGCATTGTGCACTTGCACGACGCGGCGGCCTAGCATTTCCAGATGTAGCTTTAATCCAAGTCGAAAACCGGGCAAACCGTGAACGTTGTTTGGATACGTTTGGACAGATCTCGCGTGACATGCGATGTAATGTATGCGTGACGCTTTGCCTGAGCCCTGACGGCTCTGGGTCCTCAACGTTTCAACACCCGCGCCAGCGAAGCCTGGAAGCATACACAAAAGAAGTGACCGAGATCCTCTGTTATCCTTTATGCTTTATTATTTCATCCCTTTCCTTTGCATCCATTCCCCACTTGCCACCTCAGCCGTTGTACTTCCAGTCGGTTAAACAAGTGTTTAGGACACCTCGACCAGTTTCTATTCAACTTTCTGTACCCAGCAATGATGTAATTATCTACTGTTCTAGCATGACGTAACGTCATCGAGAACCTTCGACAGCTCCCTTTCCATTCCGGGTAACTTCGAGACCTTTGAACAGCAATGTATATATTACCGCATTATTCGACAATGTCGACACGTTAACTCCCTTCATCATGACCAGCAACTTTGAATTCACCGACAGAGCCCAACAATCGCTGGCCGAGGCCATCCAATTGGCGAAAGATTACGCCAATGCCCAAGGTACGTTGATTCAGTGTTTCACTTGTGCTCCTTCTGTTCTGATCCCAAGTATCGCAGTGCATCCCGTTCACCTTGCTTTCGTACTTATAAATGAAGGAGCAGGAGACGCAGCGATACCAGGCGCAGTCTCTTCCAGTGGTCCTACACCCCTATTTGTCTCCGTAATCCACAGGGCGGGCGCTGATCCCGTGAGCGGATGTCTTCGACATTGGCGATATCGCTTCTAACTACGCTTGATTTTATAGGCTGCTGTCAGGCGCGCTCTCAACAAACAACTAGTTCGGTTACCGCGTCAAGATCCCCCTCCTGATGAGATTAGCACCAGCGCCTACCTGCTGAAAGTTTTACGAGAAGCGCAGAGCCTTCAAAAGACTATGCATGATTCATATATTGCGCAGGATCACCTCATATTAGGACTTCTGAAGGACCCGACTATCCATTCCGTTTTGAAGGAAGTGGATTTGACTGAGGCATCTCTCAAAACTGCTGTCGAGCAGACGAGAGGGAACCGGCGCGTGGAATCGAGAACAGCAGAACAAGGATTTGATGCACTGCAAAAGTATGCAGTGGACTTGACTACCCTCGCGGAAAAGGGCAAAATTGACCCAGTCATTGGTCGCGATAACGAAATTCGGCGTGTTATCCGCATTTTGTGCCGCAGGTGCGTTCACTCAAGATGCTGATCATCAACTGGATATTGACGCCATTTGCAGAACCAAGAACAACCCGGTACTTATCGGCGAGCCGGGGGTCGGCAAAACAGCCATAGCCGAGGGTTTGGCCCAGCGCATTGTGAAACGCGATGTGCCTGCCAGCTTGATTGCTAGGTTATACTCCTTGGATATGGGTGCTCTCATGGCAGGTGCAAAGTACAAGGGCGAATATGAAGAGCGCATCAAATCTGTTCTGAACGAAATCGAGAAAGCTGCTGATGAAGACGGACCCGGGGTCATCTTATTCATTGATGAACTTCACCTTATTATGGCTGGAAGGGGCAGTGAAGGTGGTGGTATGGATGCTGCGAATCTCTTCAAGCCTCTGTTGGCTCGGGGTAAACTACGCTGCATTGGCGCAACGACACTCGCAGAATATAGGAAATACATCGAAACAGATGCAGCTCTGGAACGCCGTTTTGCTCAGGTCCTTGTTAACGAACCGTCCGTCGCGGAGACCATCAATATTCTGCGGGGTATCAGAGAAAAATACGAAGTCCATCACGGGGTTCGCATTATGGACGGGGCTCTCATCCAAGCGGCAACTTTGGCACACAGATACCTCACATCGAGGCGCTTGCCTGATGCAGCCATTGATCTCGTTGATGAAGCATGTGCAAGGTAAATATATATTCTATATCTGTCATATGAAGTTCTCATGCCCATCTAGTGTCCGCGTAACCCGAGAAACAGAGCCCGAAGCGATTGATAAGCTACAACGCCGGAAACTTGAACTGGAAGTCGAAATTCACGCTCTCGAACGCGAGAGAGATGCTGCCAGCAAAGAGCGACTGCTTGCCGCCCGAAAAGCCATTGCCGATGTGGAAGAACAATTGAAGCCGTTGAAGGCCGCATATGAAAACGAGAAAAGACGAGGAGACGAGATAAATCAGGTTCGCCGTAGAATGGACGAGCTCAAATCCAAGATGGAAGACGCCGAGAGAAGGTACGCTTTGCATCAATCGTTTCAAAGGTTTTGGACGGCTGACTGCTGTTAGGCACGACCTCGCTGCAGCGTCCGATATCCGGTACTATGCATTGCCTGACTTGCAGACGAAGTTGGAAAAATCAGTGGCGCAGAAAGCGGCAGAGGATGCCGAGGCAGGCGGTGGTACTGATACAGTTACACCAGAACAAATCGCCGAGATTGTGTCTCGCTGGACTTCCATTCCCGTCACTCGACTCGTTTCCACGGAACGCGAAAAGCTGCTCAAACTAGAGAGGACTCTTGGTGCTAGTGTTGTTGGACAATTCGATGCCGTGAAAGCCGTTGCAAATGCTGTCCGATTATCGCGCAGCGGCCTAAAGAACCCCAACCGGCCAATAGCTAGCTTCTTGATGGCTGGGCCATCTGGGACCGGAAAAACCTTACTTGCGAAGACGGTACATATTGTCTTTGGGAGTCGTGGTCTGTATCTCACTAATTCCACTTTCAGCTCGCAACGATCCTGTTTGACTCTCCAGATGCCATGATCAGGATTGATGCATCGGAGTACTCCGAGAAGCACTCCATTTCACGTCTGATCGGGTCCCCACCAGGTGTGTAAGATTTTTTCCCTATGGTCATTCAATCGCTCACAACCCATGCAGGCTATGTGGGCTACGACCAGGGTGGCCAATTGACTGAATATGTCCGTCGAAAACCATACACGATTGTCCTCGTGGATGAGGTGGAGAAGGCGTGCAGAGAGTTTGTTACTCTGTTCCTGCAGGTTTTGGATGACGGTCGTTTGACCGATGGGCAAGGTCGTGTTGTTGACTTCCGCAACACGGTGATTATCATGACATCCAATCTTGGCGCGGCCTACCTCAACGAAGTCAGCAATGGTGCCGTAAATCCAGAAACAAGGGCATCAGTCATGGGGTCCATTCAGACTCATTTCCCTCCCGAGTTTATCAATCGAATTGATGAAATTATCATTTTCGTAAGTACGGACCTTAGGGTGTTTTCTATTGCTCACAGCCATTTCATAATTCAGCGCGCGTTGTCACGAAAGGATATGCTCAAGATTGTTGATATTCGCCTGAAGGAAATCAACGATCGCCTGCAGGACCGCAAAATCACGCTCGAGCTTGATGAGGAGAGCAAAAATTACCTCATGTCTGCTGGATATTCTCCGGCGTATGGCGCCCGACCTCTCAACCGAGCTATCCAGAGCGAACTCCTCAATCCGTTGTCGATTATGATTCTCTCCAATCAAGTACAAGACAACGAAGTCGTCCGTGTGTGGTTCGATGGTCCACACAACTGCCTTCGTATCATTCCTAATCATGAGAGCAAAGGGAGTGGAGAGGAGTGGATGGATATTGATCCAGAGGATGAGATTGAGGTTGAAGAAATGGACTAAACGCGCTGTGCTGTTAGAATGTTACCCATACAATTCTTATTTTGACGACCTAGTATGCACGATGTACAGTATAATTGCAATGTAATAATGTAGCGCAGCAACATGTAGCAATAATGAAGATCATTCCTTAACCTACTCTTCTGACGGGTATTGTGCCTCAAGTTTGGTCTATATACTCTAATACGACTCTTTCTTTATCTTTGGACGCCGCATGGTTTGTTTCCTGTTTGGGGTCGATCCCATCATGCCAGCTGTGCGCATCACTCCGGTGACGACAGTACTCTCACCCTCTTCAGGAGGCCACGAAATAATCTGCCACTATATATCAAACATCGTAAGTAGATCTTGCAGACTAACTCAAAACTACTGTTACCTTCCAACCCTTCCGAACGACTCGCACGTTGTTCTTCTGCATGTCTTCATCATAATGGTTAGACACCATTTGGTTGAATGCCGTCTGGACATCAGGTTCACTGACGAGCGTCCACGACTTTCTCCTCATAATGTCGGCAAGCCTTGGTGAAAGACCCTGCAACTGCTCATCCTGGACGGCCAAAAGATCGATTTGGTAACAGCACCCTGGACAACGCCACTCAAATGTACCCAGTGGTAGATTCGGTGGCACCATGCAGTACAACGGAATGCGCTGCAGCAGGTGTTGGGGTGTGAAGGACTCTGGTTCCGACTCACTATCAGATGCCGCAGGTGTTGAAGATTCAGAAAAGTCTGAATCATATCGGAATCTCACAGGTGCAGATGGCACAGGGTACAAAGGTATCTCGGGGGATTGCACCCGAAAAATTGGTATCTTGGGTGGTTGCAACGATAGATGGGCATCAGAAACCATATATACTCCCAGAGAGCATGTCAGGCTGAGGGGTACCTTTTTGATTTTATTTTTCATCACTGCCTGAATCTTCCGACTCCAAACTTCGGGGCTACCACCAAACCTTGCCAGTCTGTCCCCCAACGCCTCTGCCTGTGTATCGTCATTATCCCCAACTCCCCATTCAAGCCCATGCTCTCGCGCCTTTTGCCTAGATAACCTTGCTTCTGTACAAAAGTCAACCCACTTTCTTATGTTCACCATCTGGTGTGATGATGACTGGGGAGCAAGTTGGTATGCTAATAACCATTCACAATGCGCTGCAAACATCGACTGGAGCTCGGCCCTTGAGACACGTCGAGGCAGTCTGCCGCGTTTGCAGTTACCAGCTGCATCAACGTCGATGCCGTCGTGATTACTGGTGTAGATTATTCTTCGTCGTCGATCTTCATCCATAAATCGGGCTTGGTATTGGTCAATGAAATATTCAGTCGTGCGCTCTTCGATTGGGGTGCTATTTGGGTCCGATTGGATAATGGTCTCGATGATGGAAAGCAGGCGATGACGTATTAAGAAATGTTGGCTTTTCGTTGAAGTACGAGAGTCAAGAGACGCCACAACGTACTTCCGGTGTCTGTGCTGGTGCATTTAGTCGATGCAGCATCGGAGTGTGCGATTATGCTCACTGATTCTTTGTGTGCACAACAAGGTCATTGGGTTGTTGTTTATCTGTGAGAGGCTGTTAATCAGGAAGCGGGATCTGTACAAGGCGGATGCACCTGTCAAGAACTTAGCATACAGCAGCTTCTCGCAACATACCCTCACTTTCAACCTCGAGCCCCCATTCCTTCCATCTCCATACAAGCGCTGGAGGGTCAATCCACTCTCATGGACACCATTCAATCTCTCGTCTCTCTGACGAAGGTCAGATTCCAGCCAGTCGACCCCGCTCTCGGAGAGCCATTCCAACGACTTTACTTCAAGAGTGCCATAGAGATATACGGGGTGAGAATTAATGGGGCTGGTTCTTGGTGGTTCAACCAAGAATTCGGTATCGTCGAAGCTACCGTCCAGGGGGTTATTTGATTAACTCTGGTCATAACTAGCATGCATACCCAAAGTTCCTGCTCCCATTGCACCCCATACTCAACTCCTCAAGTACTGGCACAACACCTCGTGGAGGGTATTTGTGAGATAATATATCTTCATCCGCGTAGGGCCCAAACGGGTCTGCAAGTAGCGCTTGTAAGTTTAGCGCCATGAAGATGAGGCCGGGATTCGGGAAAGGTGGTAACCATCACATGACTTGCTGGAGACACCGCAATTGACACCGCCTTGGTCCACCGCGCTCCACCGAACTAACTTGCCACGAGGAGCACATGTAAATGCCCCTCCCCACTATCTGTCGCCTGGTCTCAGAACTAGTAATTTCCAACACCAACATGATTAATGTGCGCATTTCCATTCCTTTAGGCATCGCAATTGGCTTGCTTGCGTCGTTCGTTCAGTCCTTGGGTCTTACCATCCAACGGAAGAGCCATGTTATTAACCAAGGCCTACCTGAACACAAGCGTCTCGTTGAACACAGAAGACCGTACGGTGGCTCGTCTTTTGTTTTGTGCCCACTTGACTTACCTCTGTCCATCCCAGCCTGTGGCTCTTGGGATTTGCCATATTCATCTCCTCGAACCTCATTGGGTCCCTAGTGCAAATCGCAGCACTCCCCGTAGTTATCCTTGCACCACTAGGCGCAGTATCATTGCTTTGGAATGCATTCTTTGCAAAGCTGTTGCTCGGGGACGTTTTCTCGCCATGGTTGGTGCTTGGGACACTGTTCATTGCCGGAGGTGCTGTCCTTATTGCCGTTTTTGGTATCGTTCCTGAGCAGACACGGTCCTTGGAGGATCTACTGAAACTGTTCAGGCGTCCCACCTTCGTTGCTTATTTCTCAGTGCTTGGGGTCGTAGTATTCGTCTGTCTTGCCATCGTGCGTATCTCAATTATCATAAACACGTCATATTAAACTCGCCTATGGGTTAGACCCACGTAACGGAATTCTCTCTTGCCCGCAGAAAGAATTGCCCAATCACACCGCAATCGTCGCTGGAGTCAACGCCGTCTTCACTTACCTTGCGCTCACTGACATATCAGCCCGATCAAGGGGAGGTAGCTGACGTCAATAACGCAACCGAACACACACCATTACTGCACAAATCCAACTCGTCAGTCGATTCCAATCAACAAATCACAACCTCGCCCAAGAATACCCAACTATTACTTGCTATATCATACGCGTCATTCTCAGGAATCATCTCAGGAATGTGTTTGCTCTTCGCTAAAAGCGGCGTCGAGCTACTGCTTCTTACTCTCAGAGGTCAGAATCAATTCTGGCGCTGGGAAGCATGGGTCCTCGTTATGGGTTTAGGCGCATTTGCACTTTTCCAACTATGGTATCTCCACAAGGCACTCATTTATGCAGATCCAACGCTCGTTTGCCCATGTAGGTGACCTCATTGTGATCATCACGATACCGGACTGACTTGTCGACATCCAGCGGCTTTCTGTTTTTACAATGTATCATCGATCGTGAATGGCCTCATCTATTTCGATCAGTTCTCGTTGATACCAGCGAAACACTTGATGCTGGTTTCCCTCGGAATGGTTATCTTGTTAGGCGGGGTATGGGTTGTCAGTATACAGTCTGGTAGCGGTGTAGTTGATGTAGCTTCTTGGGAAGAAGCAAACAAGACTGCACGAGTAGCGGGGAGCATAGTCCAATCATCCGAACATGATAGCGCAACGGCGTTCACAAGTGCACTGCCTGAAGAAGAAGCGTCATACCCTACTAGTACCCCGGGCACAATATCAATGAATGTTACGCTAGACGATCAAGCGTCTACCGTTGACAGTGCATTGAGAAAGAAGACAAGTCACAATCGGCGACCAACGATCGACATGGGCTTGCTTCTTCACGCGCGTTCTTTGTCGCACAGTCAGGCGCAATCTTCACCCCCACTTATTGGAACAGGACTGCAGATCGGGCTGTCACCGGTTAGCCCTGGATTTGCTATCCTTCCTAAAGAGAGAAGACGAAGGGTTAGTGGAATGATGGAAAGTCCCCATCAGGGTTTGGAGAGCGGGGCCGGTCTTCGGCCCGACAGGGTTCATGTCCAACGACGGGCAGTGAGCGAGAATGATGTGGGAGACGCGGAAACTGGTTGGCGACCCATGATTATTCCACCCGCGGAGATTACGACTCAATCGAGATCAAAGGACGACGGAGCATGGAGGTGGGTGAGAAGGGTGTTCATTAGAGGACAATAGTGGTATATCTTATGAGGCTACAATATGGGGGTGGGACTGGTAGGATTTACCATCTCGAAATTAATTACATCAATTGATTGATGACTGCCGGATACGAGAGAGGCGACGGACGGCGACCAGTTGTTATTTCGGGCAGCAAAAAGTTGATGGAACAGAATATCGGTACATACTGTGGTTCTAATGTTGTGCGAGCACCGTTAAATTAGGAGGCTGGTCGTATGGGAGATGGAGAGACTAGACATATATGGAGATCGGGGAAACAGATCTGGGGGATGGATCACGTGTCCGGCAACGGGATAAATGAATGAGAGAGACGAAATAGTGGAACGAACGAATTGAACGCGTCCACCCGTCGAACTTTTGAATTTTCTGCAACTTCAAACGCGTCGCTCTTTCGTTTCGCCGCGCTGATCGTAACACAACGAACTGGAAGGGTGTATGTATGTCCTTGATACCTGTTGTTGTTCAATCAAATGTTAGTCTTGGTGCTCAACATACTAGCTCTAAGCGAGGACATATCGGAGTTCCTGAACCTCAGTACCTTTTCACCTTTTCTTACCAACCAACCAGTTCCTTTGCATGAACTGAGTAACGTTCGTTTTTTTTTACCCTGTACCTTGGCGCATTTCCTTTACGTCTGCGTTTCGCATCCAAAGCTTGCCCACTCCTTTCTCCTCCCTCCGAGCTACCTTATCCCCATGTCGTCCGTGGTTCGACGGCTTTCCGTTCCACCTGCAGCTGTCTCTGCGGGTCCCCTCCCTGCTCCCTCCGACAGGATCCTCAAAGCTCGCATCTCCGACCAATCATTTGAGGAGACTAGGAAATACCGCTCCACCTCTCATAAATCAGCTCAGAGGCATGATAAACGCGAACCATCCGGTTCAGGCACCGCCGCTGCCAGTACTGCTCATCCAATTGTGAATATTGGCATCGAAAACAAGTCCAATAACAACACCAATACCTCTAATAATAATAATTATAGTAACCCCATTACTTCCTCCACCTCCCCTCAGCAAGATCCCACTGGTTTGGCTGATGAACTAGATTATATTACAATTTCTGTGCCTCCTCCTTCCTCTTCCCCATCTACTTCGCCTTCCGCTTCCAACGCCCTTTCCCACCTTCGCGCTGATAAGGCCTCACGCATTCTCGGTATCAAACACCGGAAAAGCATGGAACCCATCCCCGCTTCTACTCGCAACTCAATTGTCTCTACTCGTTCCGCTCGAGATGCCCCGCCTAGTCAATCACATACCCCGACTTTGCCCCTCACCTCTCTTTATGTCGTCTCTGGTCTTCCAAAATCTCCCCATACATGGACATTGGCAGACCCAGATTCTGTTGTGGGTCTTCATCACAGCGAAGGTGCCGTCAATCGTTGGTGGAGACCTGAAGTCCTAGGCAGCACTGTCAGTCCAGGCGCCGGAGGTGGTAAAAAGAAGAAACGAGGAAAGGGGGAGGAAATCTTGAAAGGCGCTGGCGCACTTAGCAAGCAAGAAGTTGGAAAAATGCTTTCCAAAGCTCTCAAGGTTGGTCTCGTTCAGTTCTATTTGCTTCCGCAAACTGACGATTAGAAACTTATTCTTGACTTTTACTTCCGGCTGACCTGTATGATTATATAGCTCTCCTTCACGCGCGAAGTAGAAATTATTGCATCTACCCTGCAACCAGCTTCAACGATCCACACTTTTACTTTCACTCTTCCCGCTCCGAATACACCGTTGGCACCAACTCCTTCAGGAGATTTGTTACGAGCTTCTGTTCTTTCCAGCGCAGATAACCGCTCTTCAGCGGCTACTTTCGCCTATCCCTACACTGACGACCCATTTGCACGCCCATCTTCCGCCTACCTTGGCCCCACAAGCGTCCTTGGAGGCGGTGCCCCATCTGCCGTCGTAGCGACTTCAAACGCCAATGACCTCACCATAAATTCACAATCGAGTACCGTAACCTATCATGGCGTCTGCCTAACCGTTTGGTCTCATGCTGATGCTGAAAGAAGTGCCGCCATTCGCCGTACCCTGGAGGCAGGACGGTCACGTAAAGAGTCCGCACAATCATTGGTTGCATCGCGCCTTAAGAGCCTGAGGGCTGATATCTCGAGCGCAAGTGAAGGAGCAGACCCGATGCTTCAAGCCCGAAGGAGTGCAAGAAAGAGTGCTAGAGGTCCGTGGGGAGATGCTGAAACTGACGGCGAGACCGAAGCCGACGGCGCAATGAGCGAAAGTGATTTCGAGATTGCCAGCACCGTTGGACATGGTCCCGGGGAGAGCACCCTTTTCTTACCCGGTGATACGGTGTTCTGGCTTCCTTATGCACTAAGTAAGTTGCTTCTTCCTAATGAGCGCATTCCACTGAGCCACGTGCTCGGAGGGTTGGGCATTCGCTCTCGTCTGTACGCTAATTGAGCATCTCTTCAGCCCTCGTCTCAAGACATCCCGTTTATGACCTAATGAGAGACTATCTAACCCTTTCTTGGGCAAGATTCTCAAAGGACGTACAATCACATACTCTGCAAATCTCCAAAATTCTCGCTCACCCTGCTCCAAGAGCCGGGGACCTCATCAAGCTAGATGCCAGCCCCAAGAGCGACAATGAGGGTACTCTGGAAGTTATAGCCCGCTTTCCTGGTGGACTTGATTTTGGTAGGGGCCTTGTCGACATCAACTTCACGATGTGGCCACTGTTCAAATGCCTTAACATTGATAACATTCTAACGATTTGTGAGGTAAGGCGTTAGTCGCAGTCGCACTTGTCTCTCATCTCACCATTATTCGTAGATTGCGCTTGCGCCAACCGGCAGGATCCTTTTCTTCTCTAGGTACCCCGCTATGCTTGGTGTATGCGCCTTATTTTTTCCCTTCACATAATCATTAACGCGGATGGCTTAGGTTGCCGTAAACACCATCAAGTACCTCGTCGAATTGCGTGGATGGAATGGCATCGCCCTTCCAGCAGTGCATTCTCGTGATGCCAAAATCTACATCGAAGATCCCGGCCCGTGGATTATGGGCCTTGCCACTGAAGCACGCTACAGTATCAGGCCCGCTCCTGAAGTTTGTGTGTGTGACTTGTAAGATTTTTCCGCTTCTACCGCTGTCCTGAGGGCTCAAATACCTGTTTTATACCTGTTTTAAGGGATATTAACTATCTGTGCGTCCATTCCTGTACACCAAAGGGTTATACATACTAATCTTGTGGTTAGGAGTTGTCCTTCTCCCCCAGTTGGCGCCGTATCCACTAAGCAACAACGGGAGAAATACAGGCAACGATTACTCGCTGCTTTCCATTCTCACTATCACCCAGATAACTCTGTCCCTAGGCAAGTGCGCTTCTGTGAGCATGTGATGATGTGTCCTCACCTTTGATTAGTGAGTTCAAGGAGGCATTCCCAGCAGGTCGCTTCCGGCCGGTCTGCAAGATTCAAACCAAGCGTGCAGGATCCTCCTTCGCAGTCGCTGAGCAAATCAAGCCACCTGAGTGGTGGAATTCGACTCGAATCATTCAAGCCTTTGATTCTGTCTTACAGGACAAGGTAGGATTTCGTGCCTTGCATTTTGAGATATATCCTCACCACTATCACATGACTTAGTTCAAGAAACCCTCGTTCTTGAAGCGTATAAGCTCCTTTGGTGCTGTCAAACGTCCACCACAGCTGACTGCTGCCGAACAACACATTCAACACTCTATCCGCAAACGTGCTACTGCGTTTGTTGACGCACGGGATGACCTTGAAACCAAGATTGGTCGTCTGTCCCGTCGACTCAACTTCTTAATGACCGAGTCCGATTTGTGGAGAGACAAGTTCGTCACTTTCGAGCAATATGCCGAAAGATTAAGTGCGGAGGCCAATCAGCTTCGTTCCAAAATCAACAAGGAGCAACGTGAGACGAAGAGGCTATCCGGCCTTGTTTCCCTCACTGCTGCCGAGAAGTCCAGGCTTCAGAACCGTTAGTTTCATTCATTCGTTTCTGTAACGGTTCTGTTCACTTACTATATGCGCTCGCACAGAGCTTCGCGATACTGAGTTTGCTCATAAAGAGGCAATGCTTGAGTTACAAAGGATGAAGGAAACCATGGATAGGATGGAACTAGAACGTGCTGAAATGGTTGCAGAGGTCGAGGCCCAAATTGAACGCGCATTAGCTTCAATGGCCGTCGATGTGGACGACAACACCGATTACGGGAGTTCTCGTGCAGGAAGTCGTGCAGGCAGCCTTGCCGGAAGTCGGCCAGCAAGTCGGCTTTCCTCTACTTCTTCCCGGCGGCCAAGCGACGCTGGGAGAAACAATAAATTTCGGACCTTCTCGCCGGAATCAACTCTTGCAGAAACGTCCCGTGACGGTGATCAGAACGAAGATGATACTCTCACTAGTTCGGCTAAGTTTGAGCATCGCAGAACGGAGACGATTGATGAGAGCGAGGAGGACGGAGTCGCGATGAGTCCTAGCAAAAAGAAGCGGTTCTCTGCATCTGAAACCAATCTTCCTCAGGACGGCATGAACGCTGTTGACGAAGGTATCAGTCAGAAGAGCGATAAGATTGCGCAGAAGGTTTTGGAGATACAGCAAAAGGTATGATCACGTCATATGAGGAGTTGGGCCATACTCACTCAAAGTGTTATGCAGCTTGAAGGTGCCCTAACCACTGAGCGCCGGGGTCCCAAATGGAAAACTCAAGCTGAGAGCGAGGAAGAACTTTCTGAGGGCGGTCGTTCCAGGTCATCGAGAAGTGGTCGCCGCCTTGTCATTAAGCCCGCATCCAAAAAGTCCAGAACCAGAAGCGGGACAACCTCTTCTACTCAAACTGCACATCGCACGCCTACTAGTAGCGCTTCTGAGGAGACAGCTGGAGCTCCACCCTCCGCTTCACCCTCTCCTTCCTCGCATCTGACCGCGCGCTCCGAATCTGGCGCTAAGACGCCCACTAAGGAGTCATTCGCTGGTGACCCCCGAGACCAAATCATTACACAGCACAGGTCTGAGGCTACCCTTCGGAGATCCTTATCCTCATCCTCTTCCCATAACAAGCGGGACACATCACCCACCGAACTAACTCCTACAACACCTTCTCTTACTCCCGGCGTGGCTGGTTTAACCGACGATTCAGATACGGATTTCCAAAGTGCCTACTCGACAAGTCCTCGTAATAGTTACGCCAGCTTTGAAGGTCACCTCCAGAAGTTCTCTGTTGACGATTATGATCCTCATGAAATTGTTGAGTTGGACGACAATGGTTTCGGGGAGTTGGAAAAGACTTCCCTCACTGCCCTGTCACCCCAAAGGGAACGGGCGTTGAGTACGGCGACTGCCGTCAACACTCGGGAAGTCGATCAGAGTGCTACCTACAACGAAGATACCATCGTTCCCCGTTCTCGCGCTACCAGAAGGTTTTAATGCCCTTAAAGCTTATATACCCATCAAGACTAGCGGCCTGCAGATAGGTCCAAGTGGCACTACCAAAGTCCCAGTCTGCACCAGTATATTTTATTTTACAGGCACTATGTGCAATGTGGCCGCGGATTCTGATTTCAATTTTGTCTGTGCTGAGTACCACTTATGAGTCTACAATTTTTCACCCGTTATTATATTCGACATTATTTAGCACAGAAACGGATCAAATTATATTACCCTTTTTTTTCTTACGTCCAGTCATACTCAGTCAATATGGAGTGATAACATAACATGGTTGGTGTAACGTATTGGTGTTTGTACATTCGTGTATGAGCTAGTTGTCCATCATGTCTCCATTTTCTTCCTCGCATTGAATGCTTTGACGACGGTGGCTATTTGGCCGAAAAACCATGATTGTGAGGACTTGTCTGGTATAACCGCAAATTTATCTTGTTCCTTTCCATCCTTGTGGGCGAATCGAATGCCATTGTCTTCCACAGTGACGCCTTTTACCTTTGTAAAGGGAAGGTCCCAATCTAGGCGCAGCCTCTTGGACCAGAAGGAAAGGATACGAGACGTTGTAAGGAGTATAACGTTGTCACTCCCAGGTGTATCTAGGATCCAGATAAATTAGGGCTTCCTCTGTGACGGAGCCAACGTACCGAAGTGTGCCACATACGATTCTGCGCGGTGTATGCCTTCGTTCAGGTCCTTCATCCAGTATTGCCCGATTGCGGCGCGATGCGAGTACGGCTGTATGCACGTCAAACAACAAAAAGATGTCATATGGAACTGAGCTACCTGTAGAACGCCATCTGCAGGAACGAGCCTTGGCTAGATTTGAGGTGAGCATTTGCTTAGGTGCAACCAACAGTTCCTTACCAAACGCTTTCTGTCTCGTTCAGGATTATCAAAAACGGTGGTGGTATTGCGGATGCCTGCAGTGGTTAACGACCTGGGTATGATCATATCCATGTGCACATACCTTCGGATACATTGGACGCTAGATCAAAAACACCGATGACGGGTTTTGTGACAACACTGGGACTAAATCAGAGAATGAAATGTAACATGCATATCCGACATATCCGACATACCCCACAAGCCCTTTCCCAACTCCCTTGAAAAAACCAAGCGGACCTTCAGCTTCAGCTCCCTCGATTGGCTTCATCTAACGAATATGAGCCTTATTGATGTTAAAACCCGGGAAAGACCCACCAGAACGCCTTCCACGGCGCTGGATACACTACTTGCAAGTGCTTCACCTCCAGCAGCAACGCCGTATCTGTTTAATATTATGGTTAGGATGTCAGGCTGTAAAAACCACTACGTCGCTCACAGAGCATGTCGGGGTCGATTTCGGCGTTGATTCATTCGACGACGAGCCTGATACTCTGTATCAAAAGTGGCAGCGGACAATCCTAACAATACATTAACTTAAACTGGAAAGCCCGAGGAAGAACACCTACCTTTGCCAACACTACTTGTGAATTTGGTCATGCTATCACTAATACCGAAGACAGTCTTTTTGAAAAAACTAGCTGCCCCCTGAAATGACAAATTGGGCGATTTCACAACAAGCTGAGCGAGATGAACTCACCTTCGCAAAACCGATGCCCAATTCACGGTTTCCATGCATGATAACTCCCTTATACGGCTCATAGAAGATGTCCGCTACACCGGAGCTCACGTTGGCAAACAGCCCTACTGGGTTTCCAATAAAATCAGCAGACCCAAGGATTCGGTATAATTGGCGAATGATATCCTGCCGATAATGATATAGAACGCGGCTTTGCAGCTCTGGTAGAGACGATCGGGCATCCTTGATTGCTAGCGCATTAAGTTCAAGTGGTGCATCATTTACGTTACCGATTGTCATGGTCAAGGCAGTGACAATCACAGCAAGAGGGCCACTCCCAATCAACCTAAATATCGAGACATCAGCTAGTGGTGGGAGTGTCGGAGACAGAGCCCTACGCTTCTTCACGCTCAGTAGTCATAAAAGAGAGAGAGAGTTTAATTGGCTGGAATTCAAGAACCTCAAAGTAGTAGGTTTGTCCTGACGCAACATCCTTTGGCTCCGGGATGTCAACCGGGTGCTCGACTAAGCAGCTAGATACCAAATGTTAGCTGGCAATTAAAATCAGTAGTGGTGCTTACTCTCTGGCATTGGCTTGCCAGGTCGCCCCTTTGATTTGCGACATTTTGTAAAGGGAAAGCAATAGGTCCTCGTCCGCTTCAATTGTAAGAGCCTGAAGCAGAATAGAGCAATACTTGACGAAGAACACCCCATGCGCTTTGGTGACTGATTAAGAGGAAGCATTTACAACATGCTTGGTGCTCACCTTGGTCTTTCAGCCAAGTGATGGATGCCTGTACAGTTGGTAGTGCTGCCACATTTTCATCTTCATTTGTGATCGGAGTAGGTTGTATGACAACAGGATATATGGCATCATGCAGTTGGTTGTCGATTTGCAAAACACCACACGAAAGGGTGACGCTCTGAGATATCGGGTTGTCTGAATAACTCAATCTGAGGTCCTGGATCGAACCATATATAACTTCGGTCATTTGCCTGTTGATGAGAGAGATACCGATCCCAATCAGACTCAAGTCAAATGCAAACGTCATAGGAAGATCTTTTGGGATGACCTCAAACACCTCGAAGGTTGAGGTTGAGTCCGATCTTGAAAGGGCCGACAAAGTTGACAAAGTAGAATTAGACCTATTTCGCGGGCGATATAGGCTGCGGTCGGGGCTGTAGTTGGTGATTCGTAATATCTGTTTCGCGCCGTCTGCACGGACATCCAGAGAAACCGCCCTAGCTCGCTCGTGGTCCTGTGATGGGTTGGCCGATGAGTCTATACAGCCATAGAGGCGAAATCCACTTACGGAAAATTTGAAGGGCACAAGGTCTCCTATTTCCATCACATCTACCACTCGACGTGAGCTATTAATTGTGAGCAACAGCCTTTTCTCTTTCGCAGCCGGATAATCCCATGCATAGTCACAAATAGAGCGGGAAGGTAGCGAATAACTGGGTTTTCCACTAGGTTTCTTGTCATCATCTCCCTCCTGCCTCCCATGGTGAGTTGGAATAATCGTACTAAATGTGCCAAGCTTACAGTCTGTGAGAATCCGATGTCAAAATTGCTTTCATTTTCAATGCGGTAAGGCCATTTCTCTGCGGTCGATAAGGTGACGAAAATGGTGGGTCCTTCCACTTGAATGTGCACATGGAGTAACTGCACGGAGAGGTTATCTTGCCGTGCGTGTTGCAATCGCAGGTACACGGAACCCAAATTCTCAAGATTGAATGGTGGTGACCTATTTTGCCATCAGCATATTCTCAAGGGCAAGCGATCAAAGCTACCATTGCGCATTCAGCCCCGTGAATGCAACAGTCAAAAGTTTTTCTTGTCCAGTCCTAAACACATACAATGGGCAGCGCTCCCCGGGCTTCAAAATGGAACGATCTCTAGGGGCTACACCGTGCTCCCTAAACGACAGAGTGTCCGATAGCTTGTTGGTGAGTAAGAATCGAGGTGCCAATGTGATGACGCGTGTAAGTTTGTATTTTCCAAGGCCCTCACTCCAGGAGAGGCCAACATGGTATTCATCGCCTTTATTCTTTGAAGATGCAACGTTCAATGTAGTTTCAGCGGACGGGGCTTCAAACGAGTAGACCTGACGCCAGGTTAATATTCGTAGACCCCCTGTTACGATTCTTTCCATACTTTTGATAAAGCGGACTCTTCAATTTTGAACATAAACTCATGCCCACTATCAAGTGGGTGTGATAACACTGGGGATGAATAGTCTTTGGTGACTGAGGGATGTGAGCTGGACAATTGACGTACAGCATGGAGTTGTAGAAGTCAAAGCCTCTGCATGATCGTGAGCTTGGTCTCCACTGGCATGGGATATATTCTTACCAGGTCGATTGTCCCCTGCAGTATCATGAGTACCTGGTCTGGTTGAACGAGCTCCCTTGACCGAATAGAGAAGCCCGGTTTTATTAATGACGATGAAGGGTGCGTATATCTGCACTCTGAAGGCGCCACCAGATTCAGGATATCGACTGTAACTGGTTGAGATTCCGGATTATTGGTGGGGCAGATATATTCCTCACGAGTAATGCAGCCCAATATTCAATTTTCTACCTTGCATGTCTTGCAAAGCTAGTCGTTTTTCTGCGTTGAACTCCCCTTGTCCATCTGTATTAATAATGGCAAAATCGCTTGGCTTGAAGACTAGTTGCGGCCGCTATTATCAACCATGCATGTGGTGGTTCGTCGGCACTTACTTGTATCTTGGATAGTGATACTCAACAAAACGAAGTGGGTTAGTTCGACGGAATGGACGGGCATAACCCCCCCTTTCCGAAGAAAACTTCTCCAATTTTGGTCAGTATCTTTGTCGTATACCCGGTATTCGACGTCGTAAGGGAGCAGATTTTCCAACTCTATGGGAGCACGGAGTTTAAGATTCACTTTGGGGAAAATACTAAGCACATACGTAGTCAGTACTCGACAGTGAACGTGGTGTTGGGATTAGGCTCACCGTGAGGAATTGGTCTCCATCTGTGCCCATACTTGGAACCGAAAAGCAGCCTCTCTGGAATCACTATGTTGACACAGTGCGGTAAAACCTTTCCGCGCCAATAGATCCTCCCATCTTATGGGTGCACTCCACTTGTACCCAAAGCCCTCTACTCCGACTAGTAAGTAACAATCACAGACAATGATCATGAACATACGATCGGGTTGCAAACGAACTCTGCTTTGCGTTACAGCCTCAACAGGTAAGGAGTAATCGTGTCCTGGCGGAATTTTTTGAACGGAATCGATAGGCCCACCAGCATTATCAACTAGCATGACTTCGAGAGGGTACAGTGTCTGATTTTCGATCTTGTAAGTAGACCGGAGGGTGACAATTTTGACATTGTCAGCGACTTTCACTTCGCAAAGAAGTCGGCTAGGGTGCTTTTCGTTTTTGGGTCGGAGAGTGAAGACGTATTCACCCTCCCTATCTACTGGTATTCCGCGTATGGGCTCCCAAGGTTTTCCCATGAACTGTACCCCAATGTTGTGCCGTCCAGACGATGATATATGCTACAATTGGCGGTTATTGAACAGCTTGGGGGAATGTTGTTGGCGCCGCATACCTCTCGTAGCGTCCTCCAATCATCAAATCTCCAGTCGATAGTCTGGCTGTGTAGTATAGTAGTAGGCTCCTGCAGACCCTTGCTATCCGAAGTCTCTGTAGCGTCGGAGCAAACTAGTAGCGGAATACCCGTATTATTGTTGATTCTGTATGGCGCGTACGTTCCGCGGGCTTTGGTCGCCACTTGCAGCGGTGCTTGGGCGTCGAGGCCAGACAAAGTCATGAGGGCGACCTCCATAAAAGTAGTGCTCACATTGAGATCCAGTTTCTCTCGGGATTCAATGGCTACCTTTGGACCTTCTTTGGGATTAGGTCGTGAAATCTAAGGATAATTATCAATCATTTGGGACAAAGGGGCAACTGCAAATTCACCATTGTCGTAAAAGCCCATGGATCGATCACTATGAAAAGTTCAAACACTGAATTTTACTAGTAAATCACGCCCTTACGGGGTTCCCAGTGAGAATTTGTAAGGTTCCAATATGTGATGTTGATAGCCAAAGTTACACTAGCGTGCAGCTATTGCGGTGGAGTCGATCTGAGATCTGGGCCTCATATCAGGAATATGAACTTACCTCACTGGACCAATTTTTTACATTCACAGCGAACGGCTTGACGTGTAAATGGAACATCGGTTGCTCATACATGTCAGTAATAAGCACAAGACGGAATCCATCCAGAGTGGCGATAAGCTGTGACATTCATGAGCAAAGTTCTGGTGAGGTCAATTAAATTGGAAATACCTGCTCCTTAGCCACCAAGACTCGAGCTACACCGCTAGGAGTTTCTGCCTGTGAGCTGGGTTGAGATGAAGGATAGCTGTTGGCGACCAGGGATGTGGATTGCGAAGGATTGCGTGCATTAGACCCAGAAATGGAAGAATATAGTTCAATGGCCCTGCTTATTATGGAGTGGATTAGATTTATATCCCGGTATGAAGCCCTGAAGGTAACAGGGGTCATAGACAATTCGATACTAGCAAACTGTTCTGCAGATGATGAACGACTGTCAAGGCTGAAAGTCAGGTCAATATCATCCAAAAAGCGGGCACTCTCAGAGGGCTTTCCCATATGCATCAACGACATCCCAAGGCGGGTGATGGAGAGTACCAGTATACCCTAAATTGGTGTTTGTTAAACGCCCATCCCATAAGCAAACGAGGGAGTACCTGTTGTGACAAAGATAGCTGGTGGATAGATAAGCTTATCGCTTGAGTCTCTGGATCTGCATCATCTTGCAAAACAATGATGGCCACGTCATGGAGGTCGATCCTGAAATCCAACGGGCTCCGTTGTGGTCCTTGTGAAGAGACTTCTGATTGCTTCTGTAGAGCTGACTCGATCGGAGGTAAGGTGAAGAACTGGAGAAGCGCCATGAATGGATCCAATGCCAACAGTATATGAGGTGCATCGATTGTTAAAATGACCAATGATGCGGGCTTTGGCCCACCAGAACTGGTATAGAGGACCATGAACTGATTGCGCTCATGCTGCGCAGCGGGAATAATTTCGCGAAATTTGCCGGGGCCGGGACGCGTGTTCATTAAGGTGAAAGATCGCAGAATGACTTGGGCTTCACTTGATCCATTTGAGAGACCTTTATACCTCAAGCTATTATCAATCAGCGCAAACTCGGCGATGCCATGATCTTTCGTGCCAGCCTCGGCCGCGTCATCATCGAATAACTCGAGCCTCACGGCACCAATAGTTACTATGAGGTCGAGGGTGCTACGGATGCGAGCATCCTGTGGTTCAAGCTCTGGTTGAAGATTGACGGTCGAATCACTGCCAGTTATCAGAATAGCGACATCTGCTATGGGTTGTACAGGGAGGGCAACTTCATCCGACGGAGGCGTGAGCACCCGAGGTACCATTTGTATTAACTGCATCAAGACGGTGTATTGTTTGCGCGTAAGTGATAGGCGCACATCTGAGACTTGCAAAGTAACCTGTATGGTAGTGAAGCTCTCAGTTGGACCACCAATCGTGCGAAGAAACACTGACTTGGTTGGCTGGCTTTTCTAAGTCTCGAATCTCGCTCAACTCCAGCAACTGTATAATCTCGCCATGGATATCTATGTCTTGAATGATCTTGAGCGTACATTGGCCTTGAGATGTACGAAGTTTGGATGTCAATTGGATACCGGAAAGACTAGCTTGAATCCTGTTGGTAGAGCGCTCAGGTGTACTCCGCGCACGAACTTCGCCCAGCCTGGCAATGACGACATCCGGTGACTGTACGGGGTCGGTCGGGAACACGAGGATTGGCGACTTGATGGAAATTTCATATTGCATGCAATTAATTTCGGGGGCGCTCTGCACGGCCACTTGGGTGGCGGTATCATAAAAAGTCTTCAGATTAGAAAACCTTAGGAAAAAGCAATAAATGGCATGCAGAGGGTGTTCCAAAAACTGCAGTTTGACAGATGCTGCATTGAGAGAGAATGAGGATTTGATGCCGTTGTGAGACTGTTCTTCGAAGTCGTGAGTTTGATACGTGAAATCTGCAAAATCGGAACCCTCGATCGATAGTATTTCCTTAAATTCGTCTCTAACCGCGTATGCACGAGCGTCATTTGTCAGTGATAAGCTCCCGAGGCGTCCGGTCACTTGCATAGTGCCGGGTCTGAGAAGAACCGCTACGTCGGCGGTGGATAATGAGAGCGTGGCAAGACTATCCTGTTCCTGTAGTAGTTTGACTATCGCCGTCTTAGCGAGGGTTGCGGGCGCTCAGAGAAGTGGAATTACCTTGGATACTTGCTAATTTAAGGAGCACTCGAACCCGCCCTGCCTGCACCCCATTGGGGATCTCCTCTTCTTGTGTTACAGCTGGTTGAGAGATAGATGGTGTTGGAGCCGTCGTGTTAGACACAAACGTGGACATCACAAAATCATACAACGAAATGAGGGGTGCTGGAGCTGCACGAAGGATGAGGGTTGACATCGTGATGTCGACTGCTTGTTCTACACCTTCGTAGGTCGTAGCAAACTCTGGTGAAGCTGGTTGGACTCGACGATATTTGACGAGGAGGAGATTCTTGGTCGAATCTTCTAATAAATCCGGTTCAAATGACGAGATCAGTTGTACGGGGTGTATGTGAGGTTGCTCGAGTACCATGGAAACAGATCTATGGGGAATTAAAGCCTACACCCACTCCAAGCGTTTCAACATACCTGAGCGCAACGCCCACATGCATTTCATGCTTGGTAGTGGACATGTTTATGACAAAGGTTCTGAAGGACACGGCACCAAGGGGCTTGTCTTCCCCTCGGCTATCACCCTTGCTCAGCACGGCACCAAGCTCCTCTACCTCAAAGTCTAGTTCAAAAAGGCGCTGGCGCAATTCCGGACGCTGAAGGAGGTGAGCAGGAAGTTCTATGCCAACAGCGCAGACTCACTTCAATTGTACCGTCCTCAGCCTCGAAAAATTGCTCTTCATGGGAACCTGCGCCATCGTCATCTGTATCGCTTTCATCACTCTCCGCGATAGTATAGCCTGCGTTTGAATTGAATAGGGCAGGCGGCAGTAGAAATCTCGTCGCAAGATGTGGGCTCTTGACCTGACTTTGAGGATCCGTCTCAAATTGAGGTATCGATACTTCAATCAATGTCATGAGCGCTCGGTACTTCAGGTCGGATAGGTTCAGTTGAAGTGCAGGCAGTTTGCCGTAAACCTTCCAGCGGACTAAACTGTATGCCGTAGGCACAATCGAATTTTGAAAGTGAAGGTCGATATTAGTGCGTTCCAGCAGGTGGTTGCTATTGCTTGCTTGAGAAGTTAACGCATCACGACAGGCTTGTAAATTGTCTCCGACAACAAACTGGGAATATACCTATTGATTTCAGAGCGAAGGATAGTTGACGGATCCTACCTACCTGAGCAGCCTCTAATCGCAAAGAGAACCTGTCATACATCAAAGATTCCAGTTGCCGGTAATCGTCTTCCGTATACCGTTGGTTGCGCTTTAAGTGAATCATTCTAATCGCATCCTTGCTAGCAAGAGCACTTTCAATGGAGATATGACCAGCATCTATGATAAGATGCTTGCAGTCATACGTAGACACGCTGACTGGGAATTAGCAGTTGGTCTGCAGCAGTCCTTGTGACATTCGCTTACTCTTCTGGGATAATGATAAGTGGTGCGTTCATGTCCATCTGGAGATCGATAGTCTTATGCACTTGGAGTGCATACTCCAGGCCAGCTCTGGTTTCTCTGCGAAGTCCTTCAATGGTTTCACTCGCAGCACTCTGGGTATCTCACGTCAGCGTAAGTCATGATCACGAATCGTAACACACCAGTAATGCTTCTACCGACTCCAGTTGACTGGAAGAAGGTTTAAAAAACCGATAAACCTCCTCTATGTACCCTCGATGGTAAATTATCTCCATGTGGCGCATGCGAACCGTAAGGGCCGTATCAGCTCGTCCGTCCAGGGGATTGTTCTCAAAGTTAACGAAAAGGAATGGATCATTGGGTTGACTGACTTGAGGATCCGTTTCTGGTGGAGTAGGCTTCGAATTCTTCACATAAACGATTTTATCATGGAGACTATTTCTTGTTATGCCGTCAAAGACACCAAAATCCCCGAGTGATAGGGCTATTTCATAGTTCCCTGGTCGTTGAAGAAACTCCGCCTGCAATGCATCACAAACAATGGTCAAGATATCAGTAACTTGACCATGCGGATCGGCTGTGATTGCGAATGTGCCCTTGTTAAGCTTCGCAGTGAATCGCACTTTGAGAGTATCCCGAGATGTCTGAAGTGATTCTACAACGGCAGTCTTCTCGTCAAAGTCTAAAACGTCGTATAACTGCTTGCGTTGTTCTTCTGTCATGGTTCCTTGAAAAGCCGCTGGCGCTGTGGCTGGTGTTTCTGCACTTGAGCCCCACACCCATGACACCCACCCCTGGCTCTTGGCAGCCTGTGACTCCTTGGTCTCTGCTGCTTTCTTAGCCGCCAGCTCTTTCTTGAAGCGTGAGCGAGCAAGTGAGCGATAAAATCGTAGGTCTTCGTAGGATAATTTCTTCTCCAACTCGTTCAGCTGAGAAGTTTCCTAGCGGGGCATGAGCATTAACTGAGATAAAGGGGAAGGGTATCCTACCACCGCTTCTAATGAGTTCATTAAGCGCTTGACGAATAAATCGATATAATGCCTCCGATCGTCCCTCCTTTCAGCAAAATACGCCCACGTCCATCTTCGTCGCTTTTCATGTACTTCCCCTAAAATAGCTTGAGAGGCGAAGTAGAGACGTGAGCGTGCCTCGCTGGTGGTAACTTCGCCTAAGGTTGGTCGGTATCTCCGGTACTTGGCAAACCAGTCGTGTCAGACTAAATCCGTACCACTCCAAGAAAACAAACGGTTTACCTGGTGTTTCCGTAGATACACATGATACATATCGACGAGGGAAATCGCATCACGATATTGGTGATCGTCAAGGGTTACTGCCATCTCCTCAAAACTGAGTTGCACGTCCGTTTTAGGGATTTGCTTGTCAACTCGGCTATTCATAGTTATCTGTCAAGGGCATTGGTAAAGGCAATAGGCAGCGAGGTGTATCTACTTACACGCCCTTGCCCAGACACCGGTTTCAGGATGAACTGATGGGTAGAGTGTTCGCCTTTATGAGAGATCTACACGGGAATGAGCATCTATGCGAAGATGATTTCACTTATGTATGTACCATAGAGAGAAATATAGCAGTTGCATCCTCTTTGGGTAGACCAGCCATGCTTTGTGTATCGGTGTCGAAATAAACGGCAAGGGATTCGAGATTTGCCAGCTAGGATACAGCGTTTCACTGACTGTGCGCTTCCCTTCACTGAACACTGACCTTGTGGACCGTGCCTGAAGTGCTTTCAATAAATGTGGGCTGCCACTTCTTGTCTACGGACACCGCAGAGAAACTTGCAAGTGTGATACCAACTGCGAATGGGTGCTGTAGTTGCGTTAGTTTCGATTGAGAGGAAAGGTAAGGATCGATTACCCCTGGCACACTAAGGTGGTCTTCATAACGTATGTGTATCCGTTTTACGGTTACTTGAACATTGTTGACGATTTTGGCCATTAGGGAATCCCATAGACCCTGAGTTTTGGCATCGTCTAATGACGATGAATGTGAAGATAAACGAAAGACGGGAAATATTGCACCATACCAGCAGACGTATCAATCTTGCTTTGGGCATGTAACAACTCTGAACTTTCTAATCGCTCTAGCTTAGCTGCTAGTAAACGTCTTTCTTCCTCTTCGTTATCAACGTTGTCTTGTGGAGAAGGGACCGCGAGAATGTAGACGTCCTCGACGAGAATTTCAACGGGCTGATTACCCAAGTTCATCCAATGCAACGAGAGCGAAAATTTGCCCAAATAGCCTGATACACTTTAGCAGAATGGATAACGGTAGGCTGAATGGCGCCTGACCTTCCGCCACATCAACAGGGAGCTGAAACTTGTCCAGTGCTCCTTTCTTTAGGCGAAGGTTGAGTAATGATATTCGACCTAAGATCGTTAAGAAAGTGTGATGGAGCTCATTATGCGGCTGCCTTGCCTTGCCCAATTCCGTAATTGACCTGGTTAAGATCAAGATTCTCGACATAGGGTGCTAGGATGCGATTGAAGAGCTTGATTCTTGGAGTTTAGATAACATCATAGCACCTTCGTGGTACTCACGATATTCAGAATCTCTTTGCCTGGGTCCAACCACCACATAATAGAAGTAAAGCTCGCCCAATGTTGGGCGTAACGCCAAGATGATGTAGAGAACAAGCAATGTTGGCTGCGGGAGGGATCAACGTCATGTTATGTAATCTGATCGCGCGTATGGAATTTGGTACAGTATCCGAGCATTGTATTACTGCAGTAGTATTACGCCTGCCAGTGCTGGATACCTCTAGATCTGATTCGGTCGTGTCTGCTTTTTAGGCTCTCTTCCGATAGGTTCCTCACTGAAACCAGATCGGATTAGTCGAATACTGCTCTTAGATATAATCTCACCGCTCAGCCCGATATATCCATGGGGTAGAGTCCCAAAGGTCTTGTCGCAAGTGGCGACGATGCAGATTGATCCTGAGATCTGGGAAGTTAGAAATTGTTCTGTTGAAGGAACTGACCCGAGCCGTTCCAGGTAACGCGTGACATGTGCAAGAGGAATGAAGTGCATAAATTGCTCCGTTGGTCGTGTGCGGGTCTTTGTTCCTTTAAATCCCTCACGATGGTGTTTGTCCAAGTCCCTGCTTCTTTCAAACCATTGGGCGAAACCCAACTTACGGTGGAGTTTAACAATAAAGTAGACGTTTCTGGTAGCCTGTGTGGTTCAGTTACTGATCTGGCACCACACGGGATGTAGACAGGGAATTTACTCGAGATCGTGGAACCATTCACTCAGTTCGTCAATTTCAACCAAAGCTTACTGCCCTTCTGATATCCGCCTGTTTCTCAAAACAGGATTATTCTGCGGTCGGGAAGATCCGTCATTCGTCTCAACTGCGCTGTTCCTACTTGGTGCCCTTCTGGTGATAATTGTGAGTCTTCTCTTGCCTTTCTTTGGTTGGGGTGTCCAAAGGTTGATAATTTTTCACTTCCTAGATTTTGACCTTCATGATCTTCACGAACTTCGTTCCCGTTTCCTTTCATTCATACACCTGCTTATTCAATCTTTGAGGGCCTCAGGCGTAAGTACCACTCATTCCTCGCGTGAATCTGGCCTTGGACTGATGGGCGTTACCCATCTATTTTTAAGGTTTCTGCATCATATTGCTTAGTGCCATCAAACTCACCAGTGTGCCTCGTATGTGCATTACCCCCAGAAGCCAATGCGGCGTCCATTAAATCCAGCGTGGTGGGAGTATTGGAAAAAATTCAATTAACCAAGAGGTATGTGTGATCGTCTCCATGACCGTCATCGATACCAAATAAAACGCCTCAGTGAGAACGTCCTTCTAGCTGACCTGGAACACGGCGCCTGTCTTGCTATGACGTGAGGGTCAGGCCATGGATGTTATTTCAGGCGGGACGACATTTTTTTATGTGGACTATGTGGGGATTCTGTAAATTACACTTTTATAGCATGATTGATTTCCGTTAGGCCGGATCCAACACCGCGTGAAACCCAAAACATGTGGAATTGTCTCAAACGCTGTCACGCGTGACAGTCACTAAAGTTGACCTTTGCTCAAACTTTTAAACACACCACTTCCCTCCCTCGGTCAACGTTCACCTTTCCTTCATGGTTCGCCTTGCCGACCTTTTGTTACCCTATGCACCTGCGCTTCCCGCGCATTTAACCACTTTCATACCCGGTGCATCCCCCTTCTCGACGAATGGAGTGGTGGCAGCCTCTCTGCTTTCCTACCTTGCCGTTATTTTTGGTATCCAGGCTGTTATGAAGAATCAGCAACCCCTCAAGTTGACGACCCTATTCCAAATTCACAATGTTGTTTTGAGCTCGGGAAGTTTGCTATTACTCGTTCTCATGCTGGAGGAGATAGTACCCATTTGGTGGAATCGTGGTCTCATGCATGCCATATGCTCGGAAGAATCCTGGACACCCGTACGTTATGCCACTCAGAGCGTACTTGTGGCTATAGTGTTCAATTATTTTTAGCGCATGGAATTTTATTATATGGTCAACTATTATTTCAAATATCTCGAACTATTCGACACTGTCTTCCTAGCATTCAAGAAGAAACCTTTAGGTTTGTTTTCTAAGTGCTTGACGCAATGGTCTTACTTAGTCGATTCGTCTTCAAGCTTTCCTCCACGTCTTCCACCATTCTGCAACAGCTTTGCTGTGCTATTCCCAGCTGGTTGGAAAGACCAGTATCGTACGTCCGGTTTCTTATGTCATTGATGTTGTATTGATCGATGCGCAGTCGTGGTCGGTCATATCTCTGAACTTGGCAGTTCATGTTGTCATGTGTAGGTCCGGTCTTGGCATATTGTAATCCAGCTCATCTACATTAGATTATTACTACTATGCAACGGCTGGTGGTGCAAAGATCTGGGTGGGTAGCTGTCGAACTCCCTCGCCAACTCCATTTTTCTCACACGTTATGCAGTGGAAGAAGTATCTCACTACAATGCAAATCACCCAATTTGTGATCGATCTGTGTTCTGTTTACTTCGGAAGTACGTATCATCCACTCAAGTTCTAGTATGGTCCTCATGTCCATGAAAGCATACAACCATTTCACCTATGCCCGCTACCCCCACTTGCCTCATGTGGGCGACTGTGCTGGGACTGAGTCGGCGGCCATCTTCGGTTGTGCATTATTAACGAGCTATCTCGGCTTGTTTATCGATTTCTACTTCCGGACTTACAAGAAGCCTGCACGATCAAGCAAACACCAAGCCAATGGTGTGGCAAATGGTCACGCTGGTCAGTAAAAACTGTTTCTTAAGCGTTAAATTGGTTGCTAACTTGAGTGCAGGTTCAAAACGCAATGACTGAATGGGACATAATATATGACTAGCATACCTTATAATTGCGATCTCCTGCAACGGGCCTTATACCCTTTGAAAACGCTCCCTCTGAATTAATAGACGTGCACATCTGCTGTTATTAATTCTATATATATTGTTTGGCATCTGCAGTGATGGAGTTTTGCATACCACTCTGGTCACCTCAGTCGTGATCATAATATACATGCTTTTACCCGTTTGGTATGACTGATGGTCGTAATTGAAGGGATGTGAATGATGGTGGGTAATCCAAGAGCAGCTTCGTTGTCGCGCATACAATTCTCCGGGGAATCACCATATCATTCCGACTACATTGCACTTTCACTCAATATCTCCTACAACAAAACTGCCCAGGTACCCCGGAAAGACATGTCGGCCGAGGAGGCGCATGAGTTCCTTGTCACTGCCGATGTTTACATCTCAAGCGCAGCTGCCGCCACGTTGCGCAAAGTAAGGCCATCGCTATGGGGCTACCATTCGCTTGCTGAGTGCCTGGTCCTTAGCCAACAAATCAACGCAGGAAGCCGGAGAAACGTGATTCCTTGAAGCCAGTCAGCAACCTCGCTGATGAAAATGTAAAAGTCAAAGGTGGGAATCCTTCCACATGCTTGGTTCCCTTATTGACACGAAAACTAGAGAAAACTAGCTGGCTGACCCTCACGAAAACCAGCACTGGCGGTGGTCACTTCAGGACGGCTACATGCAGGCTTTCTCAGGATGGTGATCGTTGTTTATTTTTCATTTATGTCGATGTGAGTGCCTGCATCCCTCCTGTTGGCCTCTCAGCTCACGGTCTTATCAGGAATCGGTCTTCTTTCGCGGTATCCATGTCCACCTCCTCCACCAGTCTGAGATTAGACTCACCGATAATTCACTATTTCAACGCAAGGATTGTATTAGCATCTACTGCGCTGCGTGAGTACTGTTGTCTTCGCTTTCTGGCGTTTAGTTGTCGACGAGCATATACCTAATCCTTCTGGAACCTGCAGCCACAATAGATGGCCTTCCGGTGTTCCCCCTGAACCTCTCTACCTACAGTTCATGAATACCGACGTCTGCAATACATGGCTAAACTTACTTCGGTCGTACGCAATACCTGACGTCTATGTTGGTCGTTATGTGGGTGGCTTATTTAGGATGTCGCGGCAAGTGGAGCTTCATTTGCTGCAAGGCCGGAGCCTTGGTAGCGACAGGATACCCAATGTCTTTAAAGACGACAATTCAAATGAGCAAGAGGAGGATTCACAGGCCGACCTGGAGATTTCATGCGAAATCCATGTCAATGGTGCCCTATGCGGAAAGACAGCCACAAAGAAAGGGGGAAACTCTCCTGATTGGCACGAGCAATTCGTGTTTGCGGACCTACCATCGTTCAAGTCCTGGGAGAAACCGTTGGAAATTCAGGTATGGCGCGAAAAGAAGGGCGTCAAGACGTCTACCCTGGGTGTTGTTCCGATTTTGCTAAACAACTTCCGTCGTGGTGATATGATCGAGGGATGGTTCCCTATGCTGGCACATGGTCCACTTGCAACTGATATCCAGATTGGTGAACTTCGATTGAAATTGAGGATTGACGAGTGGGTCGCTGTTTTTCATCTCCTTGTATCGGACTCCTCAATACACATCCAGGGAGATTATATTACCGCTGTCCGCCTACGCTGAGCTGCTCAATGTACGTGTGTGTTCTGAGAGGAATCAATTAAGCAACTCAAATGTTGTCAGACGTTCAATTCGAGGAATTTCCTAGATTGGATGGCCGATTTCGAGAGCAAACTCAAATTAAAGGCGGTGGCCATTAACTTGATGTCTGTCGCCATTGCGAGGAATGTTGCTATTGAACAGGTCCAGGAGCTCGCGCTTCGTGAAGTTGATAGCACAACCCTTCATTGTAAGTCTATAACAAGGAATGGCAGCCACATGCTGATACACCCCAGCTCAGCAAACGCTTTTCCGAGGAAATACTACCCTAACTAAGGTTATGGAATTGAGTATGGTCTGGTATGGAAAAGCATTCCTAGAAGCAAGCATAGGGACAGTGCTTCGAAGGCTGTACGCGGAGAAAGTAGGCATTGAGGTTGACCCTATCCGTAGTGGAAAAGGTACCAGGGATATAGAGCGCAATGTCGATCAACTACTCTATTGGTGTAAAGAGTTTTGGTTCCACATCGACGGTGCTAAAACTAAATGCCCTCAGTATGTTCCTGATTCAATATCATCGCTCCTGACTGACGTCTTCTTCAGGGAGATGCGGAGGCTCTTTGAAACGATCAGAAAGGTTGTGGAGAGGCGATATGGATCGCAGGACCAAAATCCAGATTACAATCCGGATCTTCCCCTTCAAAGTGTTTCTGCCTTCTGTTTCTTGAGGTTCATTGTTCCAGCGATCCTTCACCCCCATCTCTTTGGGTTATGTTCTGGTATGGTCACATTGTCAACCCTGTCTGCAATACCTCATCTGCGTCCCAGGCCTCCCTAGCGCCCCTGTCCAGCGAAGTCTGACCCTTATTGCCAAAGTGATTCAAAGTTTGGCGAATCTAAACTCAGTGAGGCAAAAGGTCACTTTTAATGTACGTCACACTGATAGTCTATCTTGCAGTCGGCTCAAAAGGAGGGGTTTATGAGGGGGATCCAAGAATTCCTAACAGACAAGCGTCGTGAGATGGTCGCCTATATCCAATTTGTCTCGACCCTGCTTCCACCACATGAAGTTTCTTTCATTGATAACGGTTTGGAGTCGACAAACGAGCGATATGATCGCATTCAAGTAATGAATACATTAAGGCAACGTGTCGCGCAAATGCCAGATTTGCAACGAGAGACCATTACATTTCTACCCCACTTCGTCGACGTACCGAGGCACCTTGCAATCATAACCTCAGCAGTCATCCGGCATTCCAGAGACTTTTACTCGAAGTACCATACCGAACGGGCACCAGGAGATAGAGCGCTGGCGGAATTCTGTTCCAAATGCTTTGAAGTGGAAGAATATGCCTTAATGCGCGTCAGCCAATTGGATTCCAGATGGGCTCCTAGTTCCCGACGAGCTTCGACGATAAAAGCTAAAGCAACGGCGGTGCCCGCTGGACAATCCCAAAGTACCAGTTCTCTACCGAGAGCACGGAGGTCGGACCGTCCATCAACCGCACCTTCGCCTTCTGACATGGGCTCCAACAGTCATAGGGCATTGGCCGAGCACCCCTTACCCTCAACTAAAAATAACCAGCTGGCACTGGATACCAGAGGAAGCAAGGTGGAAGGCCGTGTCAGAACACGTCCTAGGAGCCCATCTACCGAGTCTGTCCCACATGCTCGACCTCATACAGGTCGAAAGGCAATAGCCGAGTCCCGACCAATGGATGCGGCAACAGATATGTCTGATGACGGGGGAAAGAAGAAGAAGGGTTTGCTTAGGGGGATTTTACGCATATAACGATGATTGGATGGAAGCCCGACTAATCTTATCAAGGATGTATTAATAGGTTCGTAAATGCATAACTGCTTGTATGCTATGATGCAGCACGCAATGGTTTCTGTATCAGTGATTGTACTTCCTGTGCTACTTCCTCCGAAGTGCTGCGAACCGTCAGCCGACATAACTGTCAAATAATAAGTGATGGAAAATAGAAATAAATGAGACCAACCAACCTTTGCTTCACGATTAGGTTCGAGACGCAGAAGACATCCTACTTTCCCATCGGCTGACGTATGTAGCACACCAGCAGCAACAAGGTTATTGGGGTTGGGGTCAATGCCCTCAAGAGCAATCAGGCCATGACCCATGACGATCTTGCGATTCTTCTCCAAATCTATTTGATCGCTTTGTGATAATTCGATTGGGAAGATTTGTTGCACCTCCCGGGGAGGTCCTCCGATGAGTTTCCAGCGTTCAAAAAATTCTGCACCCTCCAACTGGACTTTCTCAAGGAACTTGGTAATGATGATAGGTAATCGCAGTGACACAGTTTGATGGGAGCCAGCCAGATACGCGATTGTGAGAATTGGGGCCTTGGTAAATAATTTCTTGCATTCTACGTGTAGAGTGTGGTTGGTCTGTGTGCGGGGTGCGATTGTGTTGGGTGGCATCTTTGCAAAGGTGACCGACAGAGCTGCTGGATCATGTGTAAAGATGGTGGGCGTAAAGGATGTGAGGGATGTTGACGTCTTGTTCCCGACATAGATCGCCAGTTGGCCTTGATGTTCCATGTACCTGGACTTTATGCCAACCTGTATCTGCATATCCTCGTAAAGGACACCATCCGTTGCATACATCAGCTTTTCGAACCAACGCTCAATGCTGGGGCTGACGGTCAACCGGGGCGCCGCACTTTCATCTTGTTTAGTGGGGCCACTAGATAGGTCCAGACCTGCAAGCGAGTCCATGATATCGTTTCCATTGGAAGTCGACGCGGCAGTGGATTTTGCGTCTGCTGTCTTTCTAGCCGTCAGCGACCTCTCCAGGTTAGCTTCCTTGCCTCCATGTATCCACGTCCGTTTATCCTCGGTATCCCCATGCTTGCGGTTTAATCTGCCAATCAAGGCGCTGACACGAGGTGGGTAAGGAGGCATCTCCTCGCATACATGCTGGAGGAGTTCATCATCCTCCGGTCGCGATGCCAGCGCCAAGAATTCGCAAGCACGCTGCTGAAGCTCGGCGTCAAGGACGTGGCGATAACGATCGAAAATGTTGATGAGTTGTGGCTTAATTTCTGGGAAAACATTGACCCATTTGATGTATGTCGTTAGCAGAAGAGAGCGAGTCGGGGCTACGCAAAACTGGGACTTTGAATGCAAAATGTGAAATTGTTCAGCTGGGCTGTATCCGGGTTCGTTGGCGATAAGATGTCCATATTCTCCTAAAACATATCCTGGGCCAGTTTGAGTACCTGGGCCATCTACCGTGGCGAATTACATACCGCCAACTTTGACCATGCTCTCATGGGCTGTTGGGGCCTTCAGATACTCCAGTACCACTTTAGCGGCGTAAGCTTGCAGGTCCTCAGTATTTATCACGATTTGCACCACCCGATACCAGACTTCGTCGCCAACATGGTCGCCAGCAGTGCTGATGAGCCTCAAAATGGTGTCAACGTACCACTTATACGAGTCGGCATACTTCTCAGTTAAAATGGCGATTTTGAGGACCATCTCCTCCCGCAAGGCGTAGTCAGCGACACGAAGATAGTTCAGGAGCTCATTGACTATGACTTCCGAGTTATCTGTATCGCACATACTGTACAAGAGGTCAAGCGCGCGTCGCCTCACGGAAATATCCTTGTCGCGAAGCGAGAATATAATGGTGTCTTGGTGTTTCTTGATAGGTCCAAGTGAATCTGCTCGGGCTGCAAGGTGCGCCATGGTATCCAAGCCAAGGTATCGTACATTGGTTTCCCTTGATGAGATAAATCGCGCAAGGAGTACGGCGGCTGTGCCAACAAGTGGCGATTTGGAGTCGAGGTGAATTGCCAGGCTGATGGCTTCGAAGAGGACAGCGTGCTGGGCATTATTGTGCTGCACGTTCCGAGAAGTTTCTGCACTGTTCTCCATAATTGCTTGTAATACTTGATGTAAGACCGATCGAATGGCAGGATCCTCTAATGCGAACTCATTGAGTCACGGAGTCAAACGGACAAGGGAACGATCAAACCCGAGGGGGGATAGTATTGCAGCAGTCGTAGTAATTTAACTTGCAGCCAAGGGGATGGTACCTTATAATATGAATATGTGGCCTGGTACTCATGCTCGATGATGAGCTAGAACAATGTCAATGCACATGTATACCAGACAGTCGAAAACATACACGATGAAGGCGGTCCACAGCCTTGGTGTAACAGGGTGCATACGCCTCGGGGTGATCTTGCGCTAATGCCATGATCAAGCTCGTGGTAGAGATAACGACGCCCTGGAGACGGTCGGTACGAAGTCAAACCGACAGTATAGTACATACCAGATCGGTATCATCCATGATTGCTACGATTCGCAGCGCCCATTCTTCCGCTGAAATGATATCGGGATGCTTTCGGTAAAGACGCAGCAGGGTTAGGGCAGACTTCTTTTTTACAAAACTCTGAGAAGTTCTGTTAGACTAATAAGCCAAGGCTAAGACAGGGAAGATAAGGTTGCATACGGTGATATCAGCAAGCGATGGACATCTTCGACAAGCGCCTCCGCCATTTCACTGCCTCCAACATTCGCTATCGCGTGCAATGCTAGACAATTATCAACTTCATTGTTGCTATCCAAATCCTTGCGTATTGAATTGACAACTAGGCGCAAAAAGTCGGAATTCTCATGCATTAGCAATGTTACCGCAAGATATCCCTATTGTGTAACATGAGTGCTGAAGATATGAAGTGAATACCCGCAGTCATACTATTTGTTTCTCGCTATACTTCGAACTTGAGATGAGGTTCACAGCCTCCATGTGACCAACGTCGATCTTGTAACCAAGTATGTAGGTGAAGATTATCTTTGCAACATATCTGGTGGATTAATTCGTTGGCATGAGGTGTTCATGGTCAACAAAATGGGCTCACTTCTTCTTCTGGTACCCATCCAGGTTCCCGTCTAGCAAGCACCTCAATGATACGAGCTTTCAGCACACAAGGAGGTCGTACCCTTGAATTTTTTCCTGATATTGGCCATTTCTTTATTGATCCGCTTTTCTTCCAGCTCGCGGACTCGTGCTCCTCGTATGTCCGCGATGAACTGCAGCCACCAGCGTCAGGAAATATGGGTTGCCATAACCAGCCACTGCACCTGAGTGAGACCGCGCATATTGGTCGCCATGTTGCACGAACAAAGGTGTAGAATGAGAAGCACAAAGATGTAGGTCACGTGGGTTCTTGTACCCCAACCAAGGGCAAATGGCGGATCGGTGATTTCGTGCGAGTAGATTAATTTCGTGAGCATTAGCCTCAATCTATAAGGATGAGATAATTTACTACAGTACAATAGACGAGCTCTATGGAATGGAATTACTATGATAATATCATGTATGGAACCTACGACTAGACGATAACCGACTTGGCGTGCTAGGACGTGAGTTGTACGCAGAACCAATCCCTGGTGTAGAATAACCGGACCAAGTCCCTCCAGGTAGCCTCAGGGATTGTAGCGATGGTGACCCCATTGGTGTAGCTGGTCGCGAATTTTGTCGCGATTGCGCAATTACCCTCTCTTCACTGTAACGGTTGAGAATCCGAACAACATCACTGGTAAGGCGGCCAAGTTCTTTGACTTCCACTTGAGACATAGAATAATCTCTTCTATCATCATCATCGTCGAACTCTGATTCCTCTTGTCGTGGCAAGACCGGAAGAACCTGGGACCCACGGTTTCGTCTGCTCATCATGATGCCCTCAAAAACTCTGAGCATGCATGCTTCCATCAAGGTTTTCAAACGCTGTATATCATCCAACGCATCGAGGTCCCCAGGTGTCTTCGGCACAATCGGCAGCCAGCCGTCACATTCAAGCCAACGCTCGGTGACAACCAACTTATATGCGCCAAAGAGCATGTACGTCATAGGGTCCAACCGAGTCGTGGTCACCAGGAATGTTTGTGAATTCCCTACACCAGTGGAGATGTTTTGACGCTTTTCGCTGAACGCGAATATTTGTTTCTCTCCGATAGAGTCGGCTTCGCTTTCTATCCGTTTTCTATGATTGACACTAGATGGATGAATAAAAGTGGTCTGCTAGATACGTCAGTAAACAGGAGCAACGGATAAATGGACACCCTGACCTTATCCTGAGAAGTACGGTAGGTCTTCTCTCCTGTCCGAATGGCGTATTTAGGCTGAGAGGCGCTTGCGATCAGAGCAGCCAGAAGTGGTAATGAATCTCCATTGATATTCAGCTCTGGCGGTACGGCCAAGCTTCGTCCACCAGCTGTATCTACTCTGCCACCAGCCGATATATCGATTACTCCAGCATGGTACAAACTTTGTAGTAGATGCTGCTTGATTTTGTGGATCAGGAGTAGGGTGGGCTTGGCCAGGAAATTGTCAATGCAAAACTTATTTGCACGCGCGTATTCCCCTGAAGACTGTAAGGACCACCACGCATTATACGCCTGCAGCGTCGCAAGGGCATCTGAACGGAATTCCTGAGGTGTCCAGGAAACTTTCTTCGCAGCAGCTTCTACTTTCAAGTGCATTGGTGACACAAAGGGATCCCGGTTCGTAAGGATAGCAGCCAATGTTAACGCTTGATCCAGGCAACGGAAGAAGCTCCCGTACAGCACCAAACGTCCGACTTCGGCTTCCACCGGAAGCTGCAAAAGGACGCGGCCCAAAGAAGTAAGATTATTACCACTATCCAAGGCACCGACCATTTGCAAGCTCTTGATCGCAGCGCTGACGCGCTCAGGGCGTGGTGCCTCAATAGTTGCCCCCAATACCTCTTCCACAGTCATACCAGGGAAATTAAGCGCCTTGACGTGCATGACGACATTGCTCAGATCAACTCTCTTCATCTCGACGGTCTGATACGGGTGTAATGATGCTGCGCGCTCCGTCCCAATAATCCCAAAGTATTCACCGGGCCGGTGACGACCAGCTCGACCAGCTCGTTGGTTGAGGTTAGATGAGCCGACCCACGCGGAGACGAGAGATGACATATGTCGTTCAGGATCGAATCGCTGCTCCTTGATTCTGGCCGTGTCAACAACATAGACAACATCAGGTATCGTCACTGATGTCTCCGCAATGTTAGTTGCCAGGATAATGCGACGGACACCTGGAGGTGGAGGCTCAAAGATGACTTGCTGCTCAGCAAGAGGGATAGTTGAATGGAGAAGGTGGGTGGAGAATTTGGATGTGTCCGCAAAGTTGATGCCAAGGGGTCCAAGCGGCTGTTGTAGAGCCCGTTGTGTGGCCATGATTTCATCCCAGCCAGGAAGGAAGACCAGCACATGGCCGTCTTCGGTACGTTGCAGAACATGGGATATCGTCGCAGCGATAAGCGGGTATGGCAGCTCAGGATCGTCTTCGCGACTATCAACACCCTTCGATCCAGCAGGAGGTGAGATGGCCAATTGTGCGAGGAGTCCAGGGTCGAGCTCTCGACTCAGATACTTTGTGACTGATGGATTGGTGAAGATCCAGTTCATGCTGCTATGCAATGCGGGAACGAAGTCTTCCAAGAAGTGCTTGGACACCGGATAAGAACGGCCAGGGACTTCAATTACGTTTGCGGGACGCCCTTGCTCATCCAGGAAATAATTCTGAAACAAGGTAGGATCGATGGTCGCACTCATCAGGACAATTTTAAGCGGCTTGTTTCTAGCTTTGCGGTCCGAGAGCAAGCGCTTAATAACGACCAATAGCAAGTCCGTGTCGACGTCTCGCTCGTGAACTTCGTCCACAACGATATGCGTCACATCATCCATGCCGTGATAATCAGAGGTATTCGCAGACAAGGCGGATTGGAGGCGTTTCAAGAAGATGCCAGTCGTGCAGAACGTGATGGAGCCATGCTCCTCGGGCAGTTTGGCCTCGAATCGAACTTGGTATCCAACAGATTGGCCTAATTGCTCCCCCCTCTCTTTAGCTACACGGTCGGCGACACTTATTGCAGCGAGTCGTCGAGGCTGAGTGCAAATTACGTTGCAATGAGCTCCTTCTCCCCTGGCAATGTAGTCATCCAAGATGAGTTGTGGTATCTGCGTTGTCTTCCCAGAGCCAGTAGCAGCCATGCATATTGATACCTCATTTTCGCGGAAGTGGGCAAGCAGGTTCTCAGCACGGCTGTAAACTGGTAAGGCCATCCTGGTTGATCGCATTTTTTCATGGTTCGGGTTAGCCAAGTACTCTTCTCGTGACTTCAGAAGTTGGTCTGATTTGCTAGCCAGGTACTCCGCAGGCACGCGTCGGCGGTGCCTATGGGGAGCTGGAACTGGTGTCAATGGTGCTCCGTCTCCCTGTAGGTGACGAGAATTTGTTGCAGGTCGGTTTCGGTAGAGGGTACTCCGCTTTATGCCAGTACAAAGAAGCCGGATATCTTCGTTGAGGGCATTAGACATGGTCAAAACCACTTTTGGCGCCATGCCAAGATCTGCACCCGTCTTCGCAGCCTCCACATAGTCTTTCCATAGATCAGCATCACAACTCTCCAGATACTGTGTCACGTCAAGATAACACACGATTTGCGCTGACTTTTTCGTGCTCCCAATACCGAGACCAATTCGACGGTCGTTGACGGTCATGACGGCTTCCCAACTGGATGAAGGCTTGCGCAATTCATTGAAAGTAATTTCTGGCTTCCCAAAACCAAATCGTCGGCAATAGTAGTCCATGAAGCTGCGCGCTCGTTCGTAGTTGACTATGGTGGAGTCGGATAACGTGACTTCAGTTTGATCCTGCGATGCAGGTTTCAACTTCTTCGGGTTGTCCAACTAGAAGAGGCACGTTTGAACGATAGAATTCAAAGGTAGCAGATGAATGAGCGTACCACTCCAAGACTATGCAATTGATATGCAGCAGAGAGCGCCGCCAACCTTTCAGAGGTCTTCTTGTCCGGGGCGTCACCGACACCAATGACAGGTGGTTCAATCTCAATAGTAACTGTCGTCCTAGTCATGATATCAGCCTTGTTGGTCTGAAAAAAAGGGGAGTGGACTTACCGCCATATATGCTGTTGGTTGGGGGGATTTGCAATGATACCTTCGGCATACTCATACGTAGGTGTTTTGCCTGCAACAAGGGTTGAAAAGTTTCCCAATGAGGACTTTGGGGTGTTTTCATGAGCCTTCTTGATTACTATGGGAGATGTATTGTAGGTCTGGAAAATATAGGCTTCATCGTGTAATGGACCCTCTAGGTATTTACGAGGGGGAGGATTTGGCCGTCCGTTGCCGCGCCATCGAGGATTGCGGGGTGATGGTGGAACGCCAAAAGAATTGTGATGAGGATGGTGGCCGAAGGAAGGATGTGACGAACGACCCCCAACGCCGCGTGAGGGGCGGAATGATTGATGGTGCCCAGAAGATTGCATTCTAGAGGATTTGGGAGAAGATTGAGAAGGGTCGACACGTTGTAGTTTAGAAGAGGAAGTGGGTGGGGTGGCAGAACGGTTGGGAACGGCTTGTTGGGCCAAGGAACGCTTGACGCCGTGGGGATCCTGAAGATATGAGAAACCTTGTTTAGGGTCGAATTGCATGAGGAGGCGACGCCGGGACTGTAAAAGTCTAGCGAAGCTCATGTGATGGTAAATGGGGAATGCACTGAGAGTGCAATACCACACACAAGAGAACAGACTGCACTATTTCCGGGCGTCGAGAGGCCAAGAACAGCAACGAAGGAGGCTATTGAACGAAGAGCCGTGTTTGAATGGCGGCAACGACAATAAGTAGCCCGAGTCCGCTTGGAATCTTGCCGTCGTCTAGGTTTAACACGCTAATTGCAAAAATTGGAGGAACGCAACAACTTAGCAATCAACAAATATTATTCTATTATTTTATTATTTATCTATTAGTCATTCATCACTCCAGCGCCGTCCGTGCTGCACGCTCGATACCTTCCAAGTATCGCAGCCGTATGACTGCGTCCTTGGCCTCCATCCACTTCTTTTGTCCAATAAGCTCTTCTATCTCTCCAATGCTTTCCTGTATTTTAGCTGTATCTCGTCATCATCTGTACCAAAAGCAATCTTTCCCAGTAAAGCTCACCGTCATTCTCTCTTGCGACTTCGCTCACAATGTCCTTGTCTGTCGCTTCTTCAATCGTTTCTCGTTGTTGCATTATCTCTAATATGAACTCCATATCAGTTAATTGGTCGTGTTCCGTGATTGGGAAGTCATTTTGTTCCAGTATATACTCCGCTCGAGGTAGCGGTTTGAGAAGTCGTTGGTAAGCCTCGTTTATGCCGGAGGACAATGATTGTGCAATGCCTTGCTTATTCTGTGGCTTTGATGAGGTAGCAAATCTCACACAGGTTTAGAAACACATACTGCACCCTTGGAGGTCCATGAGTCTGGATGACATAGTGCCTGAGCCTCACGGAAACGTTGCCTTAATGTCTGGATATCAATCACAAATGGATTGGGTTCTTCAGGGAGGTTGAAAATTTGGTGGGGTGTGACGGTGGGTGGTAGAGATGAAATGTACCAACAGCTGTTGCAAGCTGGTAAAGTTGTTGCGAGTCTTCTCCCGCACGATGGACATGGTCTCGTCTGCGAATGTTTCGTCGATACCAGACGCCATGGCGGCAATCTTACCGGGCGGCGGAGGATGGCACGCCAGGGGGCAGTGCTAAGAGGGATCATGATGCAAACAGTTATTTTGTCAGCACTGAATACCAATCAAGCCAAATATGCTTTCTCCACAGTCTCCATCTCCACCCCCACTCATCGCCCTTGACGATGCTCTCGCCCGCGAACGTGCTCGTCAACGATTTGGTGCGAAACCAAAGCTTCCACGTTTCTTATCATTGCAGAATGTTCGGCAACCCTCTTCCTCTCCTGCACAAACTTCTGCACAACATCAGCCTAAAGTAGTGACAACATCAGTGATTCCACGTTCTGATTCTGCGCCGGATATTAATCTTTCGTCGACCACATACGATACTGTGCATGGTCCAATTGACCTTAACGATGCTAACCTCGAATTTATGAGCAACACGAAAGATCGCTATGAGTGGGCTGTACTCTATGAGAATCAGCGAGGGTACTTCGTCTCCTTCGGACAACGACGATCGTCTAATTGCGTAGATTAACAGCATTTTCTATCCCTTATTACTCCAAACTCTCCTTGCTCCCAACCGATCCTCTGCCGTTTACTGTGCCCAGTGCCTCTGCGAAGCGCTCCCACCAGCCCACAGTCTCTCTCGATGCGTATCCGCTACCAGACGGTAATTGGAGGTGGGTTTCCAAAAGTTGGATGATCGATATGCGCACCGACTCTGGGGAGCTCCAACCTGACGGCTTCGAATACAATTGGTCCTTCCGACGCAAGGACTGGCGTCCTGAAGTTGGTCCATTTAGTGCGGGTGGCTGGGTTCGACGAAGACGCTGGATCAGACTAATGATGAAACCGGGAGTCAAAAAGAACTCCAACCAGGATGACAATGAACCCAAGCACCGAAGTTCACTATTCTCCCTTCATTCCATGTCGACTACCTCATTTGGAGAAGTCACACCACCTGACATCGATGCTGTATGGAAAGGCGACATTGAATCAGACTGGGAGCGATGTCGTGTCCTTATGAAGCGAATTGGACGGGATGGACGACAGTTGGAAATCTGGAAGGAGTGGCTAGGCTATCCCACCGCAGGCTCCGAGTTAGGCCTCGAAGTTACCATTGATAGATCTGCAAGGATGCAACTTGCTGTACCTCCTACTTCTTGGATTACTCCTGTCGTTGAGAAATACGTAAGTGATCTGAATGTTTGTGCATACGCCTCCTCGTTGATGGTGTCATACACGCAGGGCGCAGCAATCTTGCATTTGTTAAAATTCCCTGATTCACGAGCGCAATTATCCAGAGTATTCGAAGACAGTTTATCAATCAGGGTGATGAGGAAGCCAGAATTCTTCAGTTACGAACAACTCCCAGTTATCCATCCATGAGGAAGCTAATTAATTCACATGAAAATGCATGGCCATACATATGTACCATACTAGTCACTAGTCGCATTGTAACCTTATGTATACCCAACCTGGTCCACAGTCATCTCATCCATACCAAATTGCACTTAGGTCTTATTTCTTGGCTCTCTCGCTATCGGTGAGCCCGGCTTTAATACCAGTTATTACCTCGCTCTTCTCGTCGCAGCCAAAATCTCCACCTTTGCTTATTCGCCTAAAACGACGACTTCGACATGAGCTTGGCCATGATAGCTTCGCATTTGCAATTACTCTGTCCGTTGGAGGTGGTGCCATACTGCGACATGCTTGGAGAAAAGTAGAAACCTCAAACTTTAGCATGGACGACAAACAACCACCCTTCCGTTTCTTGCCCCGTTCAATCCGATGTTATACCCAATCCCTCCTCCACAAGCTCAACCAACTATCGGATGTGTGGAAACTCTTTGTTGCAAATGCAATCACTTCACTACTTGGGATCTTGCTCCTGCAAGCAGGTTATAACCGTCGCATTCATTCGAAACGCGCGAGACTCAGCATCTTAGATGACCTATCCATCCCCACTATCACTGCCACCCCACAAGGAAGCCCTACGCTAGATCTTACCCTTCTACTCCTGGTCCGAGCACTTGATGCTGCTCTTCAAAAATATATTATCTCACGAGTCGGCTTTCGCCAACGAGTTCAGTTAACGGGGGAGTCTCGTCCAGAGCAGCACGACTCCCAAAGTGACTGGAAGGAACGATGGTTGCGATTCTCCACTCGGATAGATGCGTTTGTGTTTTGGACTTGCAGTGCGAGGTAAGGAGCAATTCTACGTATACCAGCAATCCACTAATCTTGTTCAGGATCATGTGGTGTTGGTTCTATGAGCCTCACAGGTACTGCAGCAAGTTTCTCAATCGCATATACTTGTTCTTATTCTGCTCCACCAGGCTTCCTAGATCTTACGTGAAGTGGATAAGTTCGCTTGCTACTGTGGACAGCAGATTGCTGCGCGCACTCCAACTCCTACGGGAGGGCGAATGGTCATACTTCCATGGTTCATCCAACTATCCTAATATCTTAACCTCCATGTCTCGGGAACTCAACTATCCCCCAATTTGGGGAGACCCGTTGGCACTCCCGGCCAGAGGAGGACCGTCCGCCAATGCTGTCTGGAGGACCCTTGGGGTGAAAAATCGTCACAACTTGGGAGGTTTACCATGCGAGATTGTGCATGGTGGTGCAAAGGGTGTAGGTGGTATTTCAGCGCTTGCAGGAAGTTGTACAGCGAATGCAACTTATAGAAGTGCACGCGCCTTTCTTCAAGCCATTGCCTTGTACACACCGGTAGGTCCTAACGCACTATATGGAATTTATATCCTTAGGATTCCTTGGTTAGGTCTACTTCTTGCCTTCGATCCTCAGACGCCCCAAATCACTCCTTCAATCCGGTCGAGTTCTCGCACTTGTACTTGATACCATCCGCAGTGCGACTTTCCTGTCCACCTTCGTTGCTTCGTACTGGTTGGCTGTCTGTACGGCAAGAACGCTTGTGTTTGCTCGATTATTCTCCTTCGTCTCCCATGATTTCTGGGACGGGCCTTACGGCTGCATAATGGCTGGGTGCTTGACTTGCGGGAGTAGCATATGGATCGAAAATGGCAAACGACGTGGCGAAATGGCTCTCTACGTCCTTCCGCGTGCTATAAGAGCTTGTATCCCCCAATCGTGGATCAGTCGCCAAAGCAGTGTGGCATTACTTGCCGAGCGGTGAGTTTCTCCCGTGTGATGTTACTGGCAGGCTAATGGACTCCCATTGCAGTGTCGTGTTTATCCTCTCCCTCTCCTATCTACTATCCTCAGGCGCATATTACCCCGAAACTCTTCGTGGATTGTCTCGATGGATGCTATCATTCATTCTAAAAGGACCATCATTGACGTTTTGGAAGTTCAATGATAAAACCACCCCTCCGCTCGACGTGACGCCTAATGCGACTCATTCTGAATCTCAATCGTAGCTCTTTCTATATCGGGAGATATCCTAGCCTCGCCACAGGTGTAGTGTATGATCGTAAAAAGAGCAGCTTGAAATTAGCGTATCCCCACTAACCCCTTCTTTGAAGGACCAGTCTACCCCATAGGCGATAGATGCGTGTTCATCGAATCGTTTTATCGCATCACCAGATGTCATATCGTCACCGAACCGCACAACCTTGAACCCATCGTGCATACATGCAACCAAGAGGTCTCGCTTCCGGGATTCAGAAGGGTGCCACTTGGTACGCCAGACTCCACCCCCGACGTTTATTTCGGTCAACGGTTTGAGCGGACTACGAACGTCAAAGAGCCTGACGTTGTTATCGTAACTGGGTTTATGTTACTCAGAATGGACGGGGTCATTGATAATTGTTAATACCTTCCAACTGCCAGTAAAAATTCAACATATGGGTGGCTTTGTATTGTTGTCACTCCAGCTTGAAACCTGCTCCAGTTAGTGCCAACGGAGATTGGTTCACAGGCTGGGTTATTCGGAAACTGACCTCCTATTAGTGAAGATTGGCTTGCTGTCGTGCTGGCGGATGTCCCACCCTTTGAGTGTTAAATCATCGCCACCTGAGCTCGAAATTCAGGGACTCCTGCTTAGGCAGAGTGGTCCGATTTACATTACCAGAATAGATGATGTTTGGGTTCCAACAATCCCAAGCTGCTATCCAAGGCTCATAATCATGGGCTTGCCAAGTTTGTACCTGCTGCAGGATGACATCTTCTCCAGGTTGTAGGACCGTCAAGTGACCGTCAGATAACGATACGACCAAAGACCCTGGGGTACTAAAAAGTTCTCAGTTTAAGTTGATCACCAGCATTTGTTTTGGTATTTACGTTCCACGGACTCGGCGATTGGCCCAATCAAGGGATAGGCAAAGCGTACTGGATGAGGCAAGCTGAACATGGCTAACAATTTTCAGTGAACACTGACAAGAATAATATATTAAGAACGGTGTATTCCATTTTGAAGAATACTTCACCTCTGCTATTTGCCACTCGTGAAGGGTGATGGCCCCTTCCGAGTTGGCAACTGCAACAACTGGATTGACATCTTCCAAGAGGGGACACCTAAGCGAAACATTGACCTCCTCAAGGACCTACTGAACGTTGCCATGAGGACGAACCATTTGATGTCTGGCACAGCAGGAAGCTCGACTGATTGAAGCAATTCGCTGTTATTTTCAAGCATTTGTGGCGGAACGCTTATAGTTTATAGGATGATAAGCGTACACTGTAGGTTCTTTCGTTTCTGAAGAGTTTATACGAAGAACAAGACATTTCCCCTTGCGATGTTGAGAGGATGTAGTGCTGGGAGAAGGACTGTCGCCATCCGCAAGCAGGGTGGATTGGGGCTCCTCCAGTTTGTAGGTCCCACATAGTAGGATATCAGCTGCGCTTGGATGGGGACAAAATTCTACAGTATCAGCAGGCCATTCCGTGTCAAATGCCGGCATCATGGGCACCAGAAATTGAAGTGTGAGGACAGTGCAAAGCTGAACCCCAAATTCCCCCACCAGTAGCACTTGCAAAGGTTGACGTTATTGATAGGTCCAAATTGCACACAACTGGAATGCAAACATGGGACTAATTTTAAGTCATCTCTCGCGATCCCTCCACCGCATTTTAATAACTTCGCGAACTTCGCCACTCATTTGCTTTTCGACTCTTTAACCATCAAAGAATGGACTTTGTACGCACTCTCGACCCTATCAAACTGATATTGGCAGAAACGGTAGATAAATTGCCAATCATCTTGTCGGCGCCTAACCTCCCATTTGGTGTCTTCAGGTCCTATCCGCCATTTCAAGCCTCAATTCTCCCCCACATAACCTCCCTATCTTTCTTTTTGGCTTACTTGCTTTCGAAAACCAAGAAAGTGTCTTGTCACTACAAGTGGTATGCTACTCCCGCTTTATAGTGGTCATAGTGCTGAGCTCGTTGCTGCGCAAGTTCACTGGACTTGTGGGTGGGACGACCATCTTTGATATCTATTGGATGGTCAACCATGAACAAAGTGTACTATTGAGACTTTTTATGGTGTTCATACTGCTCTTGAAAGTACGACACTCATTTCCATGCATATCACACAGTCATGCGCCTCACACCTATCTAGTTGCCCACTTTTCTTGTCGCATTTGACGTGCTGCGCCAACGTGGGTCCCACTTTGGTGCACTAAATATCAGGGGTGGCGATCTTAGCGGTCCGACTAGTAGGTGATTCTTACCGTTTTAAGATTGTTAGGAATTCAATGCCCCCAGTTTGGTCAATGCCTGGTGGTCTCTCTTCAGAGCCCAGGGATGGTTATCAACCTCTTGACGAGGAAAGACCCAATCCGCCACCTGCCAGGGCAAATGTGGCGATGCCACAACCAACTTCACAACCTCCACTCCTCCCTGGGGCGTATCAAACGGTGTAATATATAATCGTCAAACGGCCGAGATAGTAGATTCTATTGTCATAGTACTCTTCTATCAATCAGGCGTTTCCTCCATTTTCAGCGAGAGGTCAATCAATTTATCGTCTGTGCCATAACTAGGAGTGAGTTCATCACAGACTTTGGAGTTCTCGGCTTCCTCTTCTCTTCGAAGCTCATCTATGGTGTCGCCCAAGTTTACAACAAAATCTTCCATGTCTTTCGCTTGGTATCTCGCATAAAGCCAAGGACAGTCCAAGGACTCGCAATAAATAGGTTCTCCTGGCTGCGCATGTGTGCATGATGCACAAATTCTGTGTGCACTGACCTTCCTGTTCTCCTCTGCTCGCACACGAAAAGAAAGACTTGCCATGGCCGACGGCCGGGAATACCAGCAATCGAAGCAGATCCCTAATGTACGCTTGAGTTGAGCGATAAGCCAGAAACCCATACCTTACCTTGTGGGGCAGGACTTCCACAAATGAGGCACTGGGTACTTAGGAAGTGCTCATTGATATTCGTAGAATCCGCTTTCACTGCCTTGTGCTTTGAGGGAGAGGACGGCTCAGCAGTCACACTTCGCGGCATCTCCTCAAACCACTGGCGAACGTCAGCCCCGATGAGACTGAAAACACGATCAAGTGGGGGAATTAAGACTCTTGCAATGTAATAGTTTGCATCAAGCTCATAGCGCCTGCAAATTGTGAGGACTTTGTGAGCTCCCACAGTTGTGGCGAATGGACTTACGTGTTCTTCAAATACGTGAGAGGATCGATGGCGCGGTCAACTAGTCTGGTGTTTGGCGCTCCCTTCGTGATAACGTATGGAATGCGTTCGCCGTACTGAGGCTCGTCAACGGGATCCTGGAGCATGCGTCGCACTGCAACTGCTACTCCAGGTGGAGGAGGGCCTTTGTCACTGTTCAAAATTAATTACCACTCATTCATGTTCTCAAGCAGATCAAACCTGTAGGTTCCTAATTTGACCTCCTTAGAGAATATAAAATCTTGGAGAGAGGCATTGTTCTCAAGTAGCTTGGCCCAAGACCGACAGCAATAGTCCTTGACTTCGCTTAGGTTTTGTGTTCGGAAAAGGGTTCTGGGATCATCAAGTCACCTAGCCCGCACCAAGGTAAACCACATACTTTAATGCTCTCTCTAGCATTTTTCGTTGGGCGGGCACACCATCTCGGCGAACAGTCTCGATCCCTTTAGCCTCAAAAACAGGTTCTAACTCATCAATGCTCTCGTACTTAGCGCCCACATAACGCTTCTTGGATAACAACACACAAGGGTGATATACCTAGATAAGCATGAGGATAAGGACTGACCAAGAGTCAAAATATGAAAGCATCACCTTCTCAAACTTAAGCTTGACTGGTGCTGGGTTAAGCGATGTGATAGTATGTGCGATTTCAGCCCCGATCTGAAAGGCTTGTTCTCTGGTCTTCCCTCGCAAGTAACTAGATTGACGTTAGTGGCGATCTACTTAAGAATGATCGGAGGAAGCATACACGAATACGCTGTCTGTATCTCCGTAAACAACCTAGCAAAAAATCAGAGACGAAAACATAGGCTCAGCCTTCTGCGCCACACCTTTGCCCCCCAACGGGTGGTAGAGTTGATGACATTAATTGCCTGTCGCATATTAGCATATGCTTATATTGCAAAGGTATCACGCTACCTTCTCTAGCGTTTCGCGGCCTGATTGAACGATACTATCCGCAATTTCGACAGCGGGCATCCGTCCAGAATAGGTCGCACCCGTATACCCGTAAGTGACATTGCATATGTACTTGAGGGACAATTGTCGGGCGTCGAGAATCCTTTTCAAGGCCTACGACGATATGACTTTCACCAAAATTCTGGACATAATGACAGAATTACCTTATCGGACTTATGTACCTTCATGGAGTGTTTGACCATGATCCGTGTTTCAAGCAGCTCTTTCAGCATTCTTCCTAACAATCCCATACGCACTTCCGGCTTCACATACATAATACCGTTTGGTGCAACTAGAGCCGTTGTTATTGATGAAGTATTCACAGCTACTGGAGCCTTATCGACGACGCACTTGTCAAATGATCCTTCAGGTCGGCCACAAGCCCTGGCGGGTGAATTAAATCTATCACGCCGAGTTTGTTTTGTCCCCTAAAGTTATTGACACGACCGAGGCAAGTGGAATAGCAGTAATTATAGGCAATCATCAGTGAGGGGTACAGTGACTGGAAGTCAAGAACCACTAGTGGGCTGGGGTAAAATGCGGAAAGAGGCTCCATTATGAGCGGCATGCATTCGGCAGCATTCTGCGTGCCAACCTAATGAAGAACGTGAGCGTAATGAGAACACTAACGCCTTAAATGCACCTACATCACTCTTGCTTGGAGAAAGAAGAATAAAGTTTTCTGGTTTCGCTATCCGTAACATGAGCGATTCAACCTTGTACTGCGAACCACGGCTTATAACGGCAAAGAAGTCGACCCCAAAGACCCTGGCAAACTCACTACAATAATGGTGAGGCTGCACCATGCCCAATACTACTAAGGAACTTACGCAGTTTTTGTGACAATACCAGAAACATTTAGTATTTCCAGATTTGCTGCAACTCGGTCTCGGAAATACCGAATCAATGCTGCTCCATGAGCAGGCACGGGACTGAGGAACAGGTCAGTGAGAGTTGCTGGACTATACCAGGGAACCCTAAAGGTCATTAATGCATCACTGAGTGTCAGTACTAGTACTTGTGGTCGGATCTAACTGTCACTACTTCACCTTCTTCGAAGGAGATTGAATGCAACGTGTTCAAATGTGTGATCGGTATAATTCTGTTCTGAACGAATAATTCTCCATAAATTAAAGACATGCCGTCCAACCACCTTGAAAGTGGCTGTTGTCCTGAGACCCCATTTGTCTTGATGATTCAAAGAAGTTCGGGGGGGAGCTCGGGCGATGAGCTCCTGAATATCCAGGCCTAACGTCGCTGAGTAATACAACCGGTTGAATTTGATTTGCTCATTACTTACCATGTCCTATTGCCCGCCGTACGAGGTAACCCCAGGATGCTTTTTGGATTTCCCAACCAACCAGGATATCCGGGTCTAGATCAACAACAAGGTCCACAAGAGTATTAATCAATTCAACTTCATTCTCCACTACATTCAAAGTGGAAGTGCGCAGTCGTCGGGAATCTATAATCGTTGACCCAACTGCAATGATTTGTGTCTGCAACGGAGAACTCTCGGTGTCCTGATATGCAATAAAGGCGACTGCAATGTCACTTGATCGAGGGTCTGGAAGCTTTCCTTCGATTGAGGGAGCTAGAATGGTTGATTACATAGGCGCCTAACTCCCACGGAAAGTACATACCAAAAACCTCAAGGGAGAGAGCAGACATATCAGGCGGCCGCATACTCTGTTTTGCCAGTGCGTTCCCTCCATCTGAAGCTCTCAGACCAAATGGGTTTCTCTGAGTAGACCCTTTGATCTTGGAAAATCTGAGCACACGGTCCCATATGCAGTGCCACGCGAACTTACTTGCGATCGGATGCTCTTTGGAAACCGTTGGTGAACCTTGCCTTCGGGCGATGCTAGCCATTTTCGAACTTCTCGAGCACTTGGAGGTGAGCTCGCATATTCCCAGCCGCCTGCCTCTGCACTGATAAAAGGAGAAGATTCGCCTTCAGACCAGTTGTATCTCTGTTCGTGACTATTACTGTCCCAATCTTCCAGGGTATCGGCACCCGTACCGGCTTTGATTCGAAACACCAAACCAGCATATTCTCTTGGCCCCACCGATCCGTCGCTATATTTCGAATAATAAGGTACGCGGTAGATTCTAGTAGGTAGCCCATAGTTCCCTAGCGTGGAAATCAAAGAGCTCGTAGCCGGTGGCGCATGAGAGTACACAAATCTATTCTTGTTTTCCATCTTTGCGTGCGCCGGAACTAACGTTGGCCGGATTGACCGCTTTTTTGGATTAGGCTGTGTATCAGCTGACGACAATGATGATGGTGCCAAAAGGTGACGATGCGTTCCCGAGCTATCTTTCTCCGTCTCACCAAAAGCAACCCTTCGTCGTTTGAGTGGGTGTGGGGTAACTTCACCGGTAGACGACTGTGAGCTAACAAAAAAGGTTGGCATCTTGCTCCTGCCCTGCTGCATTAGAATAGTCCAGGAACATCGCAATTGAGCACTTACTGTGATGATGTGTTAATAGCAGGTATACGACGAGGCCCGACCTCCGACGACATGTCAGACCGCGAATGCAATTTTCTGTTGCCGGATAGGAGAAGTGCTTGTTCTTCGTCGGATGATGGACCAGGTGAATCTAAGTCCATCGTCACCTCTGGCAGACTATTAAATATAAGATTAGATGCCGGAATTCAACCACGCAACACCCGTACCTATTCAAATGGTATTTCCCGTTGTAATTGCTTTGCGCTCCGTAGGTGTCCACAAACGGATTCGGTGAGCTACCAAAGTTGAGGTGGTGCATATAGAATGAAGACATTGATAAAATACCTTGAAGGAGGTCGATTATTATCTATATCGCTGCCATCTTCGCCTTGGGATGAGTTTTCCTCTGTTAATTGTAGGTCTTCCTCAGCGGATGATTGGTCCTCTCCATCCTCTTCTTCTGGCTGCTCATCCGCGTCAACACCCAAATCCCATGCTGTTTCCTCTTCATCGAAGCCCCGCTCAAAGTCTTGAGCCAGGAGGAGGCTCAAGCCGACTTCGGGGTTATCGCAGTGCAGACCGTGCTGGTCATTCATTTGATCATGAATCTCTCTGATAGATTCCTCGCTTGCTCTTTCAGCGGCCTGCACGATAATATTTTGAGTCAAGGGGTTTTCATCGTAAGTCCTCCACTTGTCTTCCCAGAGTGCCTCAGTACTGTCGAAGGCTGTCACAACCCATTCCTCCCAGCCTTGAGTAGTTGCGATATTGTTGGGTGTTGCTTCGGCTTCGCGTTGGATGCGCCTTCGTAAATCTTCCCACCATCGACATTCTGCTATCCAGTCACCTCCAGCTCCCCTGGTCGAGTCAGATGGATCGACAGGCATCTCTGGAATTGGGTTGAAGTTCTTGGCCTTTCGACGACTTTGCTCATCGTCCCAGAGTTCTTGAACGCTTTTCACAAGATGTTGGTCACTAGGGGGCGGGGCCGGTATCACCAGCTTATCGTGCAAGTCACGAACTACGATTGCTCTCCTGTTCAGTATTTGAGCAGCAATTGCGTCAAATTCCAAAGGCATTCGTGATTGACGGAAGTAGTCCGAAACTTGGATGGAGCCCATTGGGGCGAAATAATCGTCCTCCATATCTTCTTCGTAACCTCTTTGAAACACTTCACCAAGATCCATCCAACCACAACCATATAGACCGAAGTCTGACAGAAACTGAAGTGTAAAGTTGAGGTGACTCTCATACACAAAGAATTGTGTGCCCATGACTACCCCAGACTGGAGGATAGCGACGACGCGGCTGACGAGAATGGGATCAGCCACAAGAATCTTCAAGAACGGCGAGTATCCAGAGTGGAATCCATAGAATTGGACGCCTTTGACGAGTATGATAGCCCGAATGAATTGGGATCTAACCGAATCAGGATCTCGGCCGAGTGAAAGGGCGATTGTATGGTTTAAGCAACTCTGTAACTGCGATATATATTTCTTTACTATTCGCTGAGGTGAGCATAGGAAACACCAGGGTTATAAATTCACTAACCCGAGGAAGGTTCCAGCTTCGAGGGATAATTGACATAAAAATAAGGATACACTTGGTGTATATGTACACACGCCCTGATACCGCAAGGCAAAATACCATATACCCGAATCACGGGGACATAGGCAAGTGGAGAAATGCCGAGAGAGCCGGGTTGAATGAGTGTATGATCTATTTGGTCAATGCGAATTCGTAGTTGTGGTTGGGGGAGAGGAGGGGAAGACATCTTAATTTCATATGTACGAGCTGGCCAAAGGCCAGAGAAATGACAGACAATGCAACATAGGGGTCGTGGAATATTTACGTAATGATTCCTGTGAGTAATCTAATTTGGATGACTGATAGGCTCCAATAGATCTAGAGTCTGGTGGCCAATCCAGAACTCTCCAGCTTGCAGCCTAACGAACCCTCTGACGTGGCCAGGTTCAACACAGACGAATTTTACCCTGAAAGAACAACAATAATATTGTCAGAATGAAGGTGAGATGATTGAGCTTACCAGCCACCGGCTTCCATATCGCCAATTTTGCGGCCCGCTTCATCTTGAGGGTTCCAGATAACTACATTCTTGAGATTATGAGAGGACTTGACCACTATGCCGCCTCCGGGCCATGTGACGTCGTATTTTCCCGGTGCATCCTCGTATACTGAATCAGTGAAGCTTTTAACATCCACACGAGTATGTTGCTCCCGTCTTCGTTCTGGATGGCCTTCGGGGGTTGCCTTCGTCTTGTCGTGGTAGTATTTTTCCTTGAGGCCATAGATGAGGACTTCGTTCGCTGGGGCACGGATGTAGGTGTGGAACAATGCTTGGAATTCTAAAGGTGCGGAGGTGGACGCATTGGTTACGTGCAAAGAGGTTTTAAGCTGGTGTTCTGAAAGTGTAATCACGTATGCAAGTTTGAATTCGGGATCATAGATTTGCTTGATTTGCGGAGTGGGTTCCAAGGCTTATTTTGTGGTCAACATCGATCCTGGTGTCGCCTGAATACTCACTCAATTTGACAGAAATTGCGCCGATATGGTGGTCATCATTGTTGTCAAGTAAAAGGCCGCCCCAACTCCAAGTTGAATTCCTGGCAAAGCCGTGCTGGCTAAGTCTGCTATGCTCAGGATGTTCTGGGGCGCCGAAACAGGGAAAGACCACGGGAATTCCACCCCGGACAGGCTTTGAACCATCTAAGGCTGCATTGGACGATACAAACAATCGCTCAGCTCCGGCAGTATCCTTCCATGATATAATTGTTGCGCCGTAGAACAGGATCTCGACAAGCGGCCCCTGCAAGCATAATATGAGAGTGTATAGTAGACCAACGGGTCCCAACCAACCTTGGGGTGCTTAAGGATGACATTACGATCGTTTCGTTCAACTGGCATGGCGGTAGCTGATAACGCCAGGTTATCTATCGATAGATGATATACTGAGGACGGGCTGGGGCCTAGCCCGAGTTACGTAACTGCATGAAATGTAACATCTCCAGTTGTGTTTGAACTTAAATTCCATCAGAAGATTAGCCTTGTAGTTGCGTGCTCACTGGTATTTCAGATGTCATATAAGAATATCGAGATTGGTACAGTAGTTCGCGGTTGTCAAGGAATGAGGCTCACCTCAGTTCCGCTATGTCGTCGACGCAACAAGTATCTGCATCTATCGCCGAATAGATGAATCCTTTTCCAACTCCTTTGGGTGTCGTATGGGTTGTATGGGTCATGTTGTTCTAACCCGATACTTAGATCCCACTCTTTATGAAGCACGCATCGTTCATCCCTTCCAAATTCCTAGCGTTGCGATCCAAGTGAAAGATCGAGTCATTTTTTCGCAATTACTTGTGTACCGTTGACCATAATAGTGTTGCAGGTTATCCGGGTTCATGCTAGTATACATGACATGACATGCATGACACCTCATGTCACGGAGATGGGTTTGAGACAATGAGTCCACCCATAATCATTCCTCCCTTTGTCGTCTTCGCGTGGACGTAGGCAATACGTAGATCGTAGCAATGTGAATGTGAATCAACTTGTTGGTCCTATTATCCTGTATATGCCAGCTAGTGAGAGTTGCCCTTAACATGGTGTAGTGGACAAGGATCGTGCTGTGACGAGCATTCCGATTGTGTAATGAGTGAAAATGGCATGTCACATTCACGCAACGCGATGCTCGCGAATCCGATCACAAACTTGCATTGCCTCGTCTCAGCCTTTGTTCGTTAAACAACATTACGCCTGCGTTTTTATCACTTTCCCCTGATATTTCACCTTCGTTGGAGAGCTCTGTGCCTCGTTTCGCTATGGATCAAGGTTTCTCACCTGAAGACGTTCGTTATTTTTGGGAGCAATCGCAACTTATCGACAGAACTAATTTCTCCAATGGTTTTTCTAGATCGCCCCCATTGCGGTCCTCATGGACGAACTACGCTCCGAGGATGTGCAACTTCGTCTCAATGCCATTCACAGTATCCCAACAATTGCACTTGCCCTCGGTCCCGATCGTGCGCGGGAGGAACTCATCCCTTTCCTCCAAGACTCAGTCGATGATGAAGATGAAGTCCTCTTGGCGCTCGCTGAAGAGCTTGGAAACTTCACGGATTATGTTGGCGGGAAGGATTATGCACACCTGCTGCTCGGTCCACTGGAGACATTATCTGCTGTCGAGGAGACTCTCGTGCGCGATAAGGTTCGTTTACAGAACCTTGCATATCGATCACGCTATAACGCATTTATTAGGCAGCGGAATCTATAACAAAAATCGCTGCAAATCTATCGCAAGCCCAATTGGAGGAATATTATATTCCTTTGCTCAAACGTCTCTCCACTGGCGAATGGTTTACATCCAGAACATCCTCCGCTGCATTGTATCCAACCGTTTACCCCAAGGTTTCTCCAGGCCTTCAGGATGAATTAAGGAAGGGATTCGCTGCGTTGGGGTCAGATGACACCCCGATGGTTCGCAGGGCAGCCGCTAAATGGCTTGGAGTACGTCGACATCCAATCCGAAGAGTCATCAACTAATATGTTCTTTAGTCCCTTATAACGCATTTTGCCCAACCCCATGTCATGACAGACGGTCTTCCAATATACCGTAGACTACAGTCCGACGATCAAGATTCCGTTCGTTTGCTGACTGTGGAGGACCTCATTGCTCTTGTGCGGCGTATAACGCCAGCGGAAGTTAAAGAGCAATTGCTTAAGCAGATCAGACAGACTATTGGCGATAAAAGTTGGCGGGTCAGGTATATGGCTGCCAGCCATCTGAACGAGGTATGCCTTTAAATTTACCTCTACCTGCCCTTTCTGATATTGAAATTAATAGCTCGCCGAAGCGATGGGTGTAGAACTGGTTCGAGAGGAGTTGATCGGCCAGTATGTGCAGTTGCTGAAGGACAACGAAGCGGAAGTTCGCACGGCTGCTGCCACACAGATACCAGGTACATCGCAACAGACACCTCTTGTATCATTATAAACCTTTCACCCAGGTTTCTCCAAATTGCTTGACAAGGAAGTCATTCTCGCACGAATTGTTCCTTGCGTCCGTGATCTCGCCCAAGATGCTTCCCAACATGTTCGAGCAGCTTTAGCAAATCAAATTAGTGGTCTCGCCCCCTTGCTGGGTAAAACATCCACTATTGAGCAGCTCTTGCCACTCTTCCTTCAGCTCTTGAAGGACGATTTCCCCGAGGTCCGGTTGAACATCATCAGCAAACTAGAAACTGTCAACAAAGGTATGCCTCATCATACTGCCCCAACTCTTTTAACTCAACAGATTGTGTATTCAGTGATTGGGATAGAGTTCCTTTCCGAGAGTCTGCTCCCTGCCATTGTTGAACTTGCTGAGGACAAGTCATGGCGTGTGAGACAAGCCATCATTGAATATATACCTTTACTCGCCACCCAGCTGGGCAAGCAATTCTTTGACGATCAACTTGGCAACCTCTGCATGTCCTGGCTCGGTGACACAGTATACAGCATTAGAGAAGCAGCAACGATTAACCTGAAGAAACTGACAGAGGTCTTTGGAGTAGATTGGGCTCGGAGCGCCATTGTTCCTAAAGTGATGGGTATGGGTCAGCACCCGAATTATTTATTCCGGATGACCACTGTACAGGCTATAACGGTACGAATAATCTTTACGACGTGGATTTTTCTCATAGATGTTCTCTAGACCATAGCGCCATCTTTGAGTGTAGAAATCATTCTCGCTGACGTCATAGAGCCGTTACTCATCCTGGCTGGTGATCCGATCCCGAACATCCGTTTCAACGTTTCCAAAGCACTTGAAGTGTTGGCTTTGACTTACGGGAACAACCCGGAAGGGCGGGACCTCTTGCGTCAACGCGTTATCCCTGCTTTAGAGCAGCAGAAGAACGACCAAGACGCCGATGTCCGTTACTTCGCCACTCGAGGTCTACAAAAGGCTCTAGGAGTTCAGGCGTGACAGGCGGGAATGGTTCTGTAGGTTTTTTCTGGTAGTGAAGATGTGTACATCGACAAACAGTATATATGCTCCGCGATGACAGCACTTAATTTCCAGCATCGTGCTCGGGTTAAACAGCGATTTCAGGTCGGACAGTCCCGTTGTGGGTTCCCCATGGTATTTTTGAGCTGGAAGGGATACAGCTGCAAGCGTCGTCGCAGCTCGGTGGTTCGTCACCTGACTCCCTCATCGTTGACACCTTGGACGTCATTGTGTGAAATAACCAAGCAATGAACAAACAACCAGGACTCGTGTATAAGAGGTAGCGCCCTCCCCCCAATCACGAATTCGTCTTTCTCGTTTTTACACTTCCTCCTAATTACCAAGGGCCTGCGCTAGACGCACCATTCCATTATGCCAACTCTGTCCACCATCCTTTTTGTCTTTCCTTTGACAGCACTGTTGGTCATGCTCTTGATACCTTCCAACCTGCGCGTCTCAGCAATCCCAATTCCCATCTCTGAATCATCTGCATGGCCAGTTCTACACACGCTCGCGTCAAGAGTGGAGCTGACACTCCCAGCGGGGATTATTCACCCCCGCTTTGCTCCAACTGTTGGTGGATGTCCAGACCTTCACGAATCTGCACGATATATAGGTGAGAGCATCTAATCCCATCAGTTTGTTGCTCCCTCATCATATCTTACAGAAAGGCTTCCGTCGCCGTCGGCATGGAACGACGAATCTACAAAGAGACTACATTATTACACAGCGTGCTATTTCAACAAGCTCAAACTACACACCGACAGCAATACCGAACCCGCCCTCTTGGGCTCGCTCCGAAACCTTACTAGCCGGGTCCTGGAAATCATCAACGAACGTATTGAGGCAATACCAATACTAAAGGATCTGCTGGGACTTTGTAAGATCACTATATTCCATAACAGGCAAGACCGTCCCTGATCTGCTCTCGCCTAGTGCCATTCCAACTCAAATGTTTCGTTGAGAAAACACTCGACCTTGTTATCGACACAGTCAATGCCCTAGGCCTCGGTTTGTAAATTATGTGGATATCATCGTAGCCTACAAACGTCCTAGTGCAGTTGCCTGGTTTTTTCTACATTCGTTATCCATCTATACTGTATATCCTACTTCTGATTTCATATTTTTAGAGTCTCGCATGCACATTCCTGTGAAATTTACTTGTATTAAAGACTTAAATCAGAGAACATGCCCTGGACGCCACATGCGTATGGTACCTCAAGTCTATTCGTATCGTTCTCCGGAATGGGAATCACAACACCCTTTCACCTCCTACATCATGGGCGCGTTACGCCCTCTATGATAATGATGTATGCACGAGTATTTAATATACGACATGTACTGTGGAAAAGTCAAGGAAACCCAGTGCGACGTAGCTAGTCACGTGATACGGCAAATACCGAAAACTATATAGCGGCAAGCCACCCAACATCAGTGATGGAGGAAGGTTACTCTGGCACTGAAGACTTCCAAAGCAAGGTCGGTCGTTCGGTTGCAACTTAGAGAGACGTTTTACGGTGCCTAACCTAGCTTCTTGGCTATCAGGATATAGCTGCCCGCAATGGTGAATATTTGCCCCTAATCCTTGTAATCTCTAACGCCAGGCAATCCAGGCCGATAACGCAGCCCCAATTACATTGCGCACGCGCAAGTTCATTACCAACCGTCTTCTGGCTCGACGACAATTCGTCCTCGATGTCCTCCATCCTGCAAGACCAAACGTCTCAAAGGCCGAACTCTCGGAAAAGCTTGCTGCTCTCTATAAGACTCAAAAGGAACGAGTTGTTGTTTTTGGGTTCAGAACACACTTTGGTGGAGGCAGGAGTACAGGATTTGCACTGATATATGATGACGAGGCTTCTCAGAAGAAATTTGAACCGAGGTACCGCCTTGTTCGGGTACGTTCCCTATATCGCAACTTAGAACAAGGCTAAGCCCCAATGATATATAGTCAGGGCTCGCTGTCAAGGTGGATAAGCCATCTCGCAAGCTAAGAAAGGAGAGAAAGAACCGTGCCAAAAAGGTGTGTATCATTACTATCAATGCGGAAGTTGCTCACAGTTGTGCAGTTACGTGGAACGAAGAAGTCGAAGGCAGCAGAGCCACCCAAGAAGGGCAAGTAAAGGTCGTTGGAGTCCATTTCCGACCCATGTCGACTCCGTATCTCCTCTTTTCCTGCAATCATATCATGCCATTCGCCTCAAAATGGTGTACATGTGTCTTCGAGCGATCCGATTACTATCAGAGAAATTCTTAAAACTAAATGGCGGCTTAATTCTTGACGGGACTCCTACTCTCTGCATCTACAAAAGTATGCCATATATATGGTAAATTTCCTGCATACATTTGATCGTGAAGGCACTTTCACTTGACCTTCATCGACTGACCTTGTGCTGAACGCTTGTGTATACTCAAAAGGCTAAACATAGCCAGACCAATACCTCCACTCACTTGCTCGCATCACAAAGCGTATTATGATTGTTATCCACATATAGGGTGCGCTTAAAACCAGAGGGGTATGACTATGAGGTACATAGTAGGGCGAAAAATACATTATGCTTCAAAAGCCGCATTTCTTGTGAATGATATCTGGATCCTCTTGATATTCTTCTGCTGAGACCCACATCTACGGCAAGGTCATCAGAGAATTTCAACAAATGTAAGAGAACCAACCTTTTTGAAGGTGCTCAAACTGGCCAGGATCGACCCACCAATCCATGTAGAATACTTCCGCTCGGGAGGGGCATAGATCTTAATTTTGACGTCCTTGAGAGCCAGTTTCTTAACTTCGTTAAGCAGTCGATCTCCGAAGCCTAACTTGCATCAGACCCTGCGTAGAATAATTAAGAGTCTGCATACCTTTGCATAAAGTACTGCCACCACTCAGCACAATGTTTGAGAACAGGCTCTTGCGGAGATCCAAGTCAACGCGATTTATAGAGTCTACGACAACTTGATGTACGCCAGCATACTCTTGTCCTATTAGTTCGGGGTTGAAGAGGATCTCTGGCGCGCGGAAGCGTTCAGGGCCAAGCTGGATGTCATTGATTGAGGTGAACCAGTAGTCAAGGGGACACACGCACTGTCACGATATTGCCATCGGGGAGTCTGAACTCCTCACTGCGCCCTAGAGTATCCTTCTCCTCCTTTGCGGGGTTAAGCGCAACATAGCAACACTTTTCTTTAATAGTCCGGACAACTTCTCGCTCTGCAGTGGTATGTAGGTGGTGGCCGGATTTGCGCAGCAATAGTTGCAGGTGATCTGTGACATCCCTGAAATGCGGGAAAGGTTATTAGAAACTCAAAGCAGGAAATAGCAGGAGCATTCACCTGCCAGCTACATCAACTCTACGGATGGCGTGTGGCATAGAAAACCCTTCGAATACTGGAACCGCATGCGTTACACCATCCCCTGCGTCCAGAACAATCCCAGTTGTTCTCCCTGAGGAATACCTGATGGAGGTCCGTTCAGCTAACTAACGCAATATAGGAATGATACCACGCACAGGGAGAGCACTGCCTGCACTGAGATGAACATGGCAGGCACATTGAAGGTGTCGAAAAAAATCTGAGCGGAATTTTCTCTATTGGTGCGTGGATTAAGTGGTGCCTCTGTTAAGAGAACAGGGTGCTATCATAGGTTCGACGAACAGCACACCTACTTGAGAATGGTAGTAAAGCCTCACCTCCTCGCTAAGTGTACCCAATTCTTCTGTGTAAACCCAATTCCATATACGCTCCATGTCATCCCAGTCAGTCACAATCCCATGCTCCATTGGATACTTGATCTTGAGAAGTCCACGGAACTCGTGGGCGCGTTTACCAATGAAAACATCGCCTTCCAACGCGCCTGCCATCACCCGTATGTGCTTCGGTCGACCTACACTATATGCGTGGTAGAATACAGTACGTAATGGTTAATGTTGATAAGAAACACGGGAAGGTTAACGCACAAGGATGGGAAGAAACATTTTGGGTGATCCTGGCCCGCAAAGCCGGCTTTTATTGTTCCAGACCCCTGGTAGCAAAGTTGAGATTATGCGTGACACAGTTTGTACAGGAATGGAGCGGACGTTATCTATAACCACGGGTTGGTTTGTGAGGACATCATCAAATTCAGTGGACATGAATGTCAAGTGAGGGTGATGGAGAGGAATGTGCTGTTACCAAAAATGGATGATGGCTTCGTGACCGTGGCAGTCCAATATTCTTACTGACACTCCTCATGCGTCCATCATCGCCAACGCTCACTCTCCTTGTCCTGTTCCTATCTCTCTTCGTGAGTTCATTTCATAACTTCTTCACAATCTCATCTTACTCGCTATAGCTCAAAGTTAACGCCGCGCTTAGCAAATGGGAGGCAACCAATTTTTGCAAATGTTTGCCAACGCTCAACCTCTTCCATATTGCATCTAAGCATCTGTGCTACAGGCATATGTTTCCAATCAAACTACTCTATTCTCCATCTTGATATGCCCGACAATCCATCTCAACCATGCCTATCATGCACGAAACAGTGGTGCTTAAACCAGAATCTCCCGATATGCGCAGGGGCTTCCCTTGGGGAGACCGACCCAGATACAGCAACGGGAAAGGAGGGCGACGTTGAAGCTCGCTGCTTTCGTGAGTGAAGTTGGTCCCTATCATGAATCTACTGACCAGCGTAGAACGAGATTCACCACGCGACCAAGTGATCGTCACGTTGTTCCTGCTCACAGTGTTCGGGCTGCTGCTGGGTGCAGGTGTAAAGAGCCGGATGGCCAAGGCAGGCATCGTCACGGAATTATCTTGGAATAGCGCAAAACAATGGTGGGAGGTACGCATCGAGTTTTCGTGCTGTACAAAAGCCTATATATAACACCGTTTGTGCAGACATTGATGTCACGTCGACCTCTGGAAGAGTTAAGAATGATAAACTTTGGCAACAATTCCAGTAGGGCAGTAAGAATGACTGATTACGTTCGCGTGTCCGAGATACCTCGGTAGTAGTTGCTCCGGGGCTAGTGTCACAGGCCTGTCTGTCTTGGGTTCTTGATTTGTAGTCACACATGTACCTATCCTTGCCGAGCTGTAAATCATCGCCTTGGCTCACCACTTGTGGACTGACCTCAAGGTCCATCGATGGGTTCACTATGCTCCAAGTCAGACACGCACTCTGCGGGTCACACCGTGTTGGGAGCACCGACCACAAGCAATGCCCTACCCCCTGAAGATCGCAGAACTGCTGCAGCCGAAGCAGCCGAGCGAAGAATCAAGGCTGTATGAGTCCTGCTCCTATCAGATCGTCCCTCTACTCAACACGCTGCATGTAGGCACAATCAAGGGGGGTCCACGATTCGAATCCCAAGAAAGGCCAATTGGCTGCTAAAGCCGGCAAGGTACCCCAAGCTTCACAAGGGGCAGAACAGGATAATAGGCTTGTGGTGAGTTGAGCTGGTTGTCGGGCATTCTCCGGATTAAGACCCGTTCATTCGTAGTGGGACTAAAGCAGGCAGGAAAGACTGCATGTCGAGAGTGGCCATCATGTGTAGTGTTACAATTTTGGGCAGCTCAGGAGGGCTTGTTCGGCATGAAGGGAACACGAGTCCATAGCAGATCTGGGGTCGTTTTGTAAAATGGAGTGTCTACCTCGTTGTTGGCACGTTAGCGTACCAAAAGTCCTCCTATCACACTCCATAGCATCTTTCTCCCCCAATATCAATCTTGTATCAAGTTAGTCACCCTGCGTCCTTGTTTTACCCGATTCCAATGCCATCATTCCTGCTGCTTCGTGGCATCTTTCGCCGTTCATTTGTTCTCCGATTCTTGCACCTCGCCTCCCATGAACAATTGGGGAAAAGTGTTATGGCGGAAGCCAGATCACTCTGATAACTATATACACCCGCAATCTTTTTTATCCTCATTGCAAAAAAACCGTAAGGCCAATTTCAACCTACTTTGCCGTGCTAAATGCGGTTTTCTCTCTGTACAGCAAATTTCACCCCTTACGAATACTGGCCACTCGTGAAATTGACATTTGCTGTTACTCAGCAACTCTCAATAATATTCATTTTCTTGTCCACCTTCGTTTGGCTGAAGGAAGCGAGACTGGACCCACGAACTATTATCGCATTGTCCGTGATCTGCTACGTACTAGGGTATTCGATATGGGCCGTGTGCTCGTCTTGGCTGGCAAATGGGTATAATCTTCGTAAGTCTACCGAGTGGACATATTTCCGACCACGTCATAGAGCAAAGTTCCATTCTGCAGACCTAAAAGCACTCAAGTCTTCCATCTTGGTCTTTTTCGCCCTGATGTCATTATCACCCATGCTGAGAACGTTGTCGGCTGCAACGTCTTCTGACTCCATCTGGGCCCTCTCGGCCATCCTATTCGGTATAAACATATTACTCGCGGATTATCGCATATCAAAGAAAGAGGGACACCCTCGGGAACAGTAGGTCATATCTCAGTTAAGTCGCCGTTGATGTCGTTATTCAACGAGCCAGATTATCTTCCGTTCTATCCATCAATGCTGCTATCTCCTCATCAGTTGTCCTAGCCTCTCGCCTAGCCACTGACATGGCCGTGTTTGCATTGATACTATTTTCCGTTCAGGTGTTCGCCCTCTTCCCGATGCTCCGCCATCAACTACGGGTATGAATATCCTTAATTTGATTTACGTATTTATTAACTGCCGCAAACAGGCCATGCGGACTAGCGTGCAAGCTTGGATGACCTTGTCCCTGGCTGTTTGCGCTGTTTGGTCTGCAGCGACAATCTCACGCCTTGTAGCGTTCATCTATCTTCTCATATTTTGTTTTATAACGCTAGTTGCCCCTGGTGTCCTTGTATGGGCGCAAAGGTACAAAAAGTAAGGGCAATTTCATTGTAACTGGCTACCTGCTAATTGTTTGAAGTGAGATACGAGGTCCTTGGGACGTTGCTTTCCCAAGAGTGAATTAGTCGTGCAGCCTTCTATCTCAGAAGCTCAAGACAGCAAGATATTATATTACATGTAGAGTTCAGCTAATACAAATATGTCACAGAACCAACAGAGTTCGATATAGTGTGCCGTGAATATGGTCGCCTACAAGGAGACGAGGGGACAATAGTTAAAGATACATTTCCTATCCGTAATTATAGTGCTCTAAGATCATTATCCATGAATGATGCCTGGGCTGCTTCATGCCTCAGGACGTAGGTCGATGTCATCATCGTCAAGTCGTTGTCGTTTCCCATTCGTAACCGTTTCAACGTTTGAAACGCCCATTTGTATGCCCCTAGCTTCCAATACATCCAAGGCAACCTTTACAGCACCATCTGAAGTTCGCTTCGTGCGGGCCCTGGTCCTGCGTAATGCACCAAAGGCCTGAGCCTTGATTACCGCGAGTGTTGCAGAACGAGGTGCTCCACCAGGCGAAGGTGAGCGTGAAGATCTTGACAACCCACGTCGAGGTCTCAGGCGAGGATAGGGTGATGTATCGCCATCGCTGCTCGCCCGCTCATGTTGCAAGCCAGTGCCACAACCGGACAAGGGTAATGCTGGCAGGAGTGCACGGGTTAGAACAGTCCCAGGGACGCCACGACGGGTATCTAAGCGGTATCGTACACCATCACTTGGTGAACCTGCGAGGGAGAGGTCAGCGGTTCCGCCATGTAGGGTAACCTCAGCAGTATGGGGGTGGGAGTGGCGTCGGTAATTAAAGTCGGGCCGATCATGATTGACGGCATTGTCAGGGAAAGCGAACTGAAAAGGGGAAGTCAGTGTTGCTGAAGTAGAAGATGTCGACCCAGGAGTAGAGTTCGGTGGCGATGATGAACGGCCATGATGGAACATGTAGTGGGTAGTTTCGACACCACCCATGGGCATCTTCTGGTCTTCAACAGGAAACCGGTATGGGACCTCTGTTGAAGTCAAGTTCGGTGATTCGACGAAGGCTGGGGAATGAGGTTGAGTACCCTGAGGTGGTCCAGATTCCGCGCTAGAGGAATTGCCAGGCGCGATGGCTGAAGGCCATGTGGGATCCCGGTGGGTGTTATAAGAACATGAGCTGTACCGATGCCCATCGGTAGCGATAGCGTTCTCCGCTCCTGCGAATTGGTTGGCTCCAGCATCTTGATATGCAGTGCTCGATCCACTACCATACATCTGACCACAGAGTGTCGTATCTCCGCGATATGACAAGGTGGGCTGTCCATATGCTTGCACATGGGTGCTGAGCGCGGCTGAGGGGTTCACGAGCTCCGGATTGGAGGCAAAGAACGGTGGTAGCGGGGGGAGGTCATCAGTTTCACCACTCTTTTTTGCTTGACAGAGAGAGCGCCAGAACATTTCACGATTCGCATATTCTGAAACCACGTGGTTCAGTTCCCGTCGCAACTCTTTTTCGGTATGTTCGAATCCTCGGCAAGAGTCCTGTAAATGAATGACAACGGACTCGAGGTTTGTTACTGATATAGACAAGTTAGTAAACGACGAGTACAAAGGAATTATATGTCCATACCTGTCTCTTCAAGAGTAGCAATGTAATTTGCTCTTCGAGCCCGGAATGCTGCTTGAGCATCAGCGTTTTTCTTCTTCCTCAATGCCACATCGGACAGGCGAGGGGCCTGGTCATCTGTAGTTTGCTTGAGCTGAGCATTATTGCTCGTGGGTGAGTCGTTATTGGATTCTGGCATGAGTGGATAATGTTAAGAGAAAGGGAGCGGGGAGCTGATTTAAAATGGCATGGAAAAAAGAATTCGAATCAAAGGGCACGAGGAGAGGGTCCGCGGCCCTTAAAACCAGTACCACTTAGCCGATGTTGTGGGCAATTTAAGATTGTCCTGAAGGGATGCGGCGCTCATGCTGACAGCAACCCTTTCTCGAAGGTGAACAGGGCCTGAATAGAAAGCAGCAAGCTTCTCCACCAGAACTTATCCCCATTAATCCATCAAAAGTATTTTTTGATTCAATCTGCAGAAAGTTTCCCGCCGCTCAGGTCCACTTTCCGGTAGACGCCGAGCAATAGCTTGGCTGCATCATCAGGATCCAAACTAATTCCATTTTGCGACCTCAAGTCCCGGCCTCGCGACCACAGTCTCAAATACCGTAACCATAAAATCCCAATCTGCGTGTCCGAACAGGGCTAGAACCGAAAAAAAAGACTAACGTTGGACGGATGCAGGTTCGGAAACTAAACTTGTGCATTCTTTCAGCGTGCATGCCGGTTGCCAACTGACGGCGGCGAATGTGAAGGCCGTCAGTGGTTATTTGCCCGGAGATTAGGATGCCACGTCCTCATCCGCATCCACCTCGAACTGCTCTTGTTCAACTTCCATGTCATCTCCATCGCCTTCCAAGTCAAAGGTTTCAATGGATGTTCCTGTGCTGTCAAGGACGCAGGCAACCCTCCTCCCGGTTCTGCCGTTGACCGCGAGGCTGACTGATCCTTGCTTGCAACCACCTAGTGCCCGACACCGTTTGATCGGGACTCGCACCGGGATCAGCTGGAGACGGAATTAGTTCAGGTTCACTGCTGCTCCGGCAGAACATGCATTGCCATACCTTGCCTTGCTTCCAATGCTCAATTGCCTCCAATACCAAATCTTCGCGGGCGGGTAACCTTACGTACTCCCCGGTCATCCACTCTTGATACTCCAAATCAATGTATCTGATTGTGGTTATAAAGGCTGGTTTGGGCACCTTAAATCACGATCCAATTCGGACCAAATATAACGGGTCGGCTTACCACCTTGGGAGGCTGGACGATAGATGACCACGACACTTTCATCATCAAAGAAGTCAACATCCACGATCTCAACGTCGGTTCCAGTGTCTTCCGGTATGAAACAGCTGAGCAATGATATTGCCAGCTTCGGCGACGCTACCACTTCTTCAACAGTAGCCTGCAACTTAACAACGAACACTGCTGAGATAATTAACGAGGTAGATTCTAAAGCGGATAGTGTTACTAACCCAGGCTGCGGTTCGTTTGTGCCCTCATGACGAAATATTGCAACCATCCCTAGAGCATAATCAGCAGTATAGTCCAGAAATGATGGCTAACATACCTTGTCTTGTACAACCACTCGTTCTGTCGGGATGGACTGGTCCGTTAAGGTAGATCGACCCGTGTCTGTACGTAACAATTGCCTTTCATCCAGACCATACGACACTACAGCTGACCGAGATACAGCCTTGGAAGCTTGATCGAATATCCGAGCATACACATTTGCCAGTTCGTGGAAAAGTGCATCTAGGTTGCGGTCCAGGTGGCCGTAATCATTTTGAATCGTGTCCTGTGTACGGGGAATCAGTGACGTAGAGGACACGTCAAACACGACACAAACAGTTTGCCATTCTATTTGCTTGGGGTCTCTTGTCATGGTATAAGCATGCTCCAACGTTTCCGGTAGATTACCCTCGCTCATTGTTGATAAGGTAAATTGGGGCACAGGCCCTATGAACCACCTGTCAATCTGGCATACGACCAGACCAGACATGAAGTAGTTATTCACTTCAAGGATGTCGTGCGCGGGATGAATACTCTCCGCAGTAGAGCTTGCATGGATTGTCTCTAATCGACGCTAAGATGAGGTCTTGAAGTTGACGCAAAATAGCAGCACGATTACCCGACCGAAGCCATACAAGGAACTCCTTGACGCGTGCTAACTCTCGTCGGCATATGGCTGCTAACCAACTCGATATTACGATGGACGTTTGGCACAGTGAAAGACAATGATTGATGTCACTGGTATTTAGCGCAAAGGGTGCATAATTTGGTCTGAAGGGCCAAGTTAGCGCGGCCACGGTAAAGTACTCATCGCTTTACTTACAGAGCACTCCATCCAGACAACTCCTCCAATATTAGAGTTAGGCGTTGGCAAGCTGGGGCGAGGCGCTTTTCTGCAGAATCCCTCAACTCAGCGAGGGCATCTGTAATCGTCGTTTCCCACTTTTGAATACCCTGCATACCAGGTCACTGATTAGAATACGGGGTCGTCAAATGTTGAGAAATTAATTACCCTCTCGCTTGTTTGTTCGCCACTTCCAAGAAAGTCGCTCAAAGCCTCTGATGCCTTCCCTGTTAGAAGCAAGCAAGTCAAATCAAGAATAGGGTTGGGATCTTCCTCTGACTCAAAGTTTAGAATGGCCGTCGATGATGTGATAATGGACTCTTACGGCCAAATTGTTCCCTTTGCTTTGTTTCCAAGGCACGAACCCATTTAGGTCCAATTTCGCGTGCGCCACTAACGTTGTCAGAGCCGAACCAGACGCGCCTCATACTTTTCATAACGCGTAAAGAGTACCAAAGCAAATCTCTGGCGGTTGTTGACAAGCGAGCCAGGTCACGAAGGTGGCGCTGGTTGAGCTGGGGAACTTGAATAATCGTCGGGAGGAGATCTGTAGTATTGCTTTCGCTCAAGCCAGGAAGGGCAACATGAGCATATAAACAGGGCTTCAATGGGTGCCTCAGCAAAGAGACGACGGTTGCTCCTGCTAAAAGGGAGATTGTGCCCATGGGAAATGTCCCATCCAAGAAGCAGAAAAGGCGCCCATGAGTGTCAGAGGCGACCAGAAGGCTGTTGACGTTTGATTGATCTACTTCCTCGGAGATGACAGCGGGGTCAAATTTTTGCGACATATCCTGGGCAACAGAAGCGGTCGTGTCAGCCGAAAGGACAGGCCACTTGGCAATTGGGGTTGGTGCAGTAGTCTGGGCAGTTGAGCTAGTCTGAGAACCCTGAAATGCAAATATATCCGTTGCGCTGGAAATGGGCTATGAGCATGTCGGGATGTAAACGACAGATGACGAACGTGACGATATGAGAATCTGGTTGCACTTTATCCAACGGAGGAAGGGCCCTCAGGATAGAATGAGCAGACCCTGTCTAACAAATATTTCTTACTGAAAGCACTATTATATTCCTTTACGGCACACTTACTACTATGTCACACCTCTTGAAAATATCAGGAATCGAGCTCAGGGGCGCTGTCCTTTTATCTCGGAACCACCATAGCCTGCTCAACTGGCGTGATCCCTCAACACCCGTAGTAAGTGTAGGATCAATTGTCAATGTTAGCTCACGGTGGCCATCCTGGATGGAATGAAGCGTGATGGATGAATGGACATGAGCAACAGCAATGCTCTGGCCTTCAAACGATAAATACAAAAGGACAACGAGAGTAAGCGTTTGTACTTACCATTAGGGCTCCAAGCAATGTCAACGACTTGCGTTGCTTCTGCACCTTCAAGGCTAACATCAACTTCCCAGGTCCGTGATCCTTGGATCTTCCAGAGGCTCAGGCGATCATGTCCACCTAAGCGAGAAATCAAAGCCACAAGGTCTTTATCAGGGCAACATGCTACACGCAACAAACGAGAAGAAGAGGCTAAACCCCAGCGCCCCAGAACGGAGTACGCGTTAGTATCCATGCTCGACGGACATCGATGGTACTGGAAGGTAAGGGTATCCTCATATTTGGTTTTATTTGCTACATTAGGTCTTACTGGGCGCCGCTCGACTCCTCCCACCCATTTCGACCTCAAATCCCCTCTTTTCACTCTTCTTTGGCTTGGGCTTCGCCTTACGAGAATGTGGATGTATGACCTGTGGTCGACCTAGCCCTATTTTTGTTGGCCGTCCCGCCTTCTTTGCAGATCTAATCGCAGCGTCCATCGTACGCCGGCCCCCCAGCTCTTCATCCTGTTCCTGAGCTATCTTTCTCCGCTTAGCTCGTCTTGATAGGCCGGCCATTTTATTTCGCTTTGGCTGCAATAATTATAAAAATGTCTTAGTCGATAAGGGAAGACTCACCTTCCCTCCTTCTGTCCCTCTCGTGGGTTTAGATCTTGCCTCGTACTGTTGTTTGCTAAGTGCTATTGATGGATGATGCTTAATCATTTCTATAATGAAGTCTTGAAGGCTATTGCTCTACCTTTGGCATTGGCCTTTTCCCGGCTCGTTTGGAACCAAGACCTCGCAGGTCGCGAAAAGATCTCTTCTTCGTGCTCTATCATATTTTGTCCTTTTTGGACCTCCATCTCTGCTTGCCGGAGCTGTAAAATTGGGACATACGTTAACATTCATCGTGATTGCAACTCAATATACCTGTTTTTCCTCTTTTTCCTCTCGCAAAATTTCAGCAATCTCAACCTTGAAACCTTCTAACTTGTCTACCCAATGCGTCACAGCGTCTGCTGGTACCACTCTGTGACGAACTTGGTCAAGCCTGTCACTATGCTTCATAGCTGCTCGTAATATTTTACGATCCGCTTCCCCAACGAGGGTTATTGATCTAAAAGGATGTTGTGAGTGAGGAGTTTGCGGGTACAAGGTCGCTCACCGTCCCTGACGCCCTGCACGCGCAGTTCGACCAACTCGGTGCAGATACTGTGCGAGCTGCCCTGGCATATCATAATTAATGACCACCTCAACCCCTTTAATGTCCAAACCTCGAGAAGCGAGGTCAGTGGCCATCAGAAAGTCAACTTTTCCATCACGGAAGGTTTGGAGAGCCATCAATCGCTACAGGTTTTTAATCAGAGTATAGTCAAGGAATGACTGAAGCAAGCGAAGAGCCAACCTGCTCTTGATTGAGATTGCCATGAAGCTCTTCCGCCTTCATTTCGAGCAGGTTAAAGACAATCCGCATCTGATGTGCTAATTGCTTGCTGCGCAAAAATATAAGGACGCCAGATCTGAAGGTCCTTTTACAGAGCGCCACCAGAAGAGCGGAACGCTCTGCTTCTTTGCCAGCCCGAACACGAACGAACTCTTGAATGAGGCCTCGCGCAACGGTCTTTTTCGGGTCTACAAATAAGCGAACAGGCTTGTTAAGTGACATTTTAACCAATTCGTCAACTGAATCTGTCATTGTAGCGGAAAAGAGCATCGTTTGTCGTGAAGCGGGGCAAGATTTGATTATTTCAGCGAGCTCGTCCGAAAACCCATCCGACAGCATTCTATCGGCCTCATCGAGAATCAGGATATCAATGTTATCAAGAGTGAATGAAGGGGAGTTGTGGATGTGGTCAATGAGGCGACCAGGTGTAGCAATCACGACGTCAGGGCGACTGCGCAAGACAGTTTCTTGCGACTTTATTGACAAACCACCTAGTCATGACTAAAATCAGTATTGAATTGTTTTAGATAGTATTTTGATGCATCATACCTACAATTAGGCAAAATCGAATGTCTGTATGTGCCGCCAACTTTCTTCCTACATCGTAGCACTGAACTGCGAGCTCTCGAGTGGGTACAAGAATGAGGCAACGGGTTGCTGCTGCCTTTTTGCCTTTTGTACGATACAATAGACGCTCCACAACTGGAATAGCAAAGGCAGCGGTTTTACCTGATCCTGTAACCGCATTCCCAACGATATCCTTGCCCAGCAATGCAACGGGTATCGTTGCCGCCTGGATTGGCGTTGGCGTATGAAAGCCCATGGTTGTTATGCCTTTGAGCAATGGCCGTGATAAATGCAGAGATAGGAAGGACGTGTGTTTTTTCTGGTCTCCAGTCGCCTCGGAATCGAAGAAAGCGGCCTTCTTCTCTTTGTCTGCCTGCGTCTCAAAATCTGAATCGTCTGCTTGTGACTCGATGCTCTCGTCCGCTTCATTTCCCTCCTCCCCATTGGATAGTTCGCCTTCACTTGAGGTTGCCAATTGGTCTGTCTCAGAAACACTTTCATCATCCGCTTCACTTTCGGTGTCTGAGTCAGAACTCGTTACTGTTACGCTATACTTCCGTTTTCTTGATACTCGTCGCCTAGAGATTATATCCTCGACAGAAACTGCGGCCTATTTTCGTTATGGTTATACAGTCTAGAAAAATTCAGAGGGTAGACATACTCGGCTTGCATTTGGGCCCCAGCGATCAGGAGCAAAGGCATCTCCAGTTACAATGTCCCGTGAGGAATCTCCAGCGGTATCGAAGACAAATTCAGTATCAAAACGTGCGTCTTCATCATCAGCTCCGACGTCCTCTGAATCAGAGGCTATAGTCAGCACATAGTCGGCCATGCTGAATGAGGTCAGAAATTTGCTTCAGGGAATGTATTGATTGCCTTGAATCAATGAATGGTATTTCTAATTTTGGCAGTCACGTTTGTAACTGGCATGCCTCAATCAACCCCCCGAAAAAATACATCATAATAAAAGCGCTCGAAAGCTTGAATGCAGAGTATTTGCTCATTAAAATACAGTACATGCGACGCGAGAGATGGCGCAATAACTTTCAGTTACCAAAAAAACAGTCGGCGCATATCCCGGTTGCTCTGTGGTTGTCTGTAATCGTCCATATCCGCATCTAAGAGGCCAAGGCGCGCTTGTCGCAACTGGAGGAGGGTGTAAGTGAGAACTCCAGTCTGTCTGCCGTAAGCTACGTACATCTTCCGACATAAGGGGTTTCCTGACAAATAACTCTGCTATTGCCTTTCGTTCTGGATAGTGGTATTGATCTGACGAACGACACTGATTCTGGAATTGGACAATATGATGAATAAATCGCCCCATCATACTGTACTTTGCCCAGTGAATCCTGGAGGGGTCGTCAGCGTGATAGTCATTGTTTCCTTCATGAGACTTGATCAAATCCGATTGGTGAACCTCTCTGCAAGACCGCGTTCAATAAAGAACATTATCGGGGGATGCATTAACTTACAAGGCTGGTATGCATGGGCCTCTTGTATTGCGCAAGGCAAGGCGATAGGCGCGATGGGAACGCATTTGTTGAAGCAAAACATCCCAGGATTGCAAGTGTTTCGCATGATCTGGAGATCGAGATTTGAAGACTTCCATTGTTTCGTCCCCAGGGTATGTTGCGTTGTTGACGCCTGCCACAAATGCTCGTAACGCAGAATAGTTATTCAATGACCGCAATTTTTGTGCGATGTCAACAAATTTTTCGATCTGCTTAGCCCGTGCCTTTGGTTTATCATGGCACAAAATCAAGGACACAACCCTAGAGGATTACAATAAGATACAACCAAGAGGGGCCGAGCGCTTGACCCACCAGTCGGCAATGTGATTCGACACAGCATTGAACTCGAATATAGGTTGACCTTCAGAATCCTTCTTGTTCGATGAAAATGTATAGTGAAGCCAGTGTCTTGGCTAAATTTAAACATTGCCTTGAGTACTTGGGACGTCAAAAATACTGGAAATTACCTGAATTTTGAGAAAGAGCTTTACTTCTACTCTGGTTATCTCTTCAGCAATCTCTTGTGGGTCAAGGGTCATAACTTCTTGAGCTAGCTTTATCAGCTCCTTCATCAGTTGTTTTGGCGGGATGTCCCCAACGTCTGATTGGTTGCCGGGGGTACCAGATGCAAACAATAGTGACTTCGGGAGAACTGGAATGCTAGGCTTGCGCTCCCGTGACGTCAGTGCATGCACCGGAGATGGGGGATCGGGGGCAGGATCACTTGCGGTGTTTGACACTGTACGCTGTATATCAACTATTTGCTCCTCCTCCTCCCAAGCAGTGTATGAATCTTCGTCCTCGTCGGATATGTCCACCTTCATGGCCCAGCTGGCATCTCTGTCCACCAGGGTCGGTAACATTTCCAGGAATGGTAAGAACTCTGAGCCATAATGCAGCAGATAGGTCTTTGAGATAATGGATTTGATAAGTGCATTCAGGGCACCTGCTGTACCACGGACGGCAAAATCGTAGGGATAGTCCTTGATCCACTGCTCTAGTAGTTGACATATTCTTACGAAATTGGATTTGAATGTATGACTGTGTATATATAGAATACCACTTACTTCATTTGCGCAAAACACGCAAACATAGGATCACCCGATGGGTTGTCCAACTGACGCATACGCTTTTGCATAGCCAGCAGGATGTTCCTCGGGGTGGCAAAGCGACGGAATGTCAGTAGGAAGTGCGACACGAAGATGGAGTCTATGCTCATTGTGAGTTATCGCCAAGGGCTCGATCATCATCTCTTACCGTCCCCGCTTACTGCTAAATAAAGTAGTTTGTCAAGTAGCTCATCCAAAGTTAGCCAACGCCTGAGAATAGCCTTTAAAAATGATGCTTATAAGAAGAGAACAACTTACGAAAGATCAGGAAGGTCCTTTCGGAAGGCCTTAGGTTGTCCTTCTGAAGGAGGGTCCATAGGGGCAACCCCTTGTAAGGAGTCTGAACTGACCCCTTGCAGAGGATACATGTCGCGATGTAGTTCGTTGGTATCACTGTTCGACTTTGCTTTAGGTTCACTGTCTTGAAGGAGATCTGCCACAGACTGGATGCGCTTTGATGACGCTGATATGATAGACGGAGGCAGTGAAGGTGCCTCAGTATTGCTCAAATGGAGAATGGAGGGTTGTGCTGCGAGGAGAACAGCAGAGATGGGGGGAATGGCTCCTGTCGGAGTGGCTGTTCTTGAGTTTTCCCAAGGACGTGACGTGTTGATAAGATCAGGTGAAGCCGGATTACGGTACCCTGCGTCGCTTTCGTGTGTCACTTCAATGGGCAATTTGTGAGGGTAGGGCTAACAGTGAATGGAATGGTACTTACACCGCGCACGAAATACAGATTGAATGAGCCAGTCAAAAGACAGCTTTCTCTTTTCTCTTCCAGACTCCTGAGTATGACCGACTTCGATGAGGCCAGCATCATACTTCTGTAAGATGTCTAGAGCCTTTTCAGGCTCTACTTGGCGCTCTAGATCAGATTTGCAGGCCAAGACAATTGTTGGAAGCATCTTAGCGTGAAAATCACCTGCTGACGATCAGCACAGTTTGGACAAGGAAGCGACGTCACTCACGAAGCAGCGATTCCACGGGTCGGAATGACATGGAGTCCGAAGAGTCGTAGCAAATGATGACTCCATCAACACGCGCCAAATTATTTACTATGCCAGGCTCTTGAATTGGAGGTATATCGATCTCCAGGACCTCTAAAGCAGAACCCGGTCCGTGCTCATTGATGACTCGTCCAGTACGGCGGGAGCCTATTAAAATGAAACTGAGAACTTTTCATGAATTCGGGTCATCATTACTTACACTGTGCTTTAACGCCAGAAGGGTGTTGCAACAGGGGAGTATCGACAGGGTCAGAGAGGTTGAAATTCTTTGAGCCTTTGCGAATAGCGACAGATTTCCCGCAACCAGGAGTGCCAACCACAACTATTGTAATCAAGTCTTGCATCTAGCGCGAAGTCTGTGGGCATATTGATGTATGAAATACAGCCTACTTACAGCCGTAATCTGTGTCGCGTGGTTCGAGTGGGCCGCATGAACGGGTCGCTTTCCCAGAGTCGATGAATAAACGCCCAAACTACCGCTACGAGTGCGGCCATGTTCATTTGAGATGGTAGGTATTGTACCACGACGTGGAATAGATGGTATCGATGGAGATGAACGCAAACGCATATTGTCTTCTCCAACACTTGAACTCGCGACTGAGCTGAGAATGCTGCTCACGCTGGACGCCGTACTTAACACAGGAGCACGGGCAGGAAGAGGTAATTCACCACCACGGATTGTTGGCTTTAAGTGCTCCTGTCCCCGTAAGGACGGAAGCCGATGGCGCTCGGACGAGATGCTATGAGCATCATATCGTTCAGTATCGGAATCCACGCCATATGGGGACTCATGAACATCCTTTGCATTCCCTAAACTCTCTCCACGATTCCGCAGTCCCTGGATTGTAGACTTAATTGCGGAAGCACCAGTACGAAATGGGTTGCGAGTGTTTCGGGGCGTCACATGGGGATGGTCAGAATTATATTTGACGAATGAATCCACAGAAATGGATTTGCGAAGGGTTTGAGGGGGTGCTAGAGACGATGTAGTTGCACGGGTTGTACTAGATTCAGGAAGTGGAGAGAGCGAGGCCGCGACATCGTGTCCTGGTGAGCTTAGGGAAGATTTTGGTGAGCCGGGATCTGTGGGGGATGCTGACGTTAATTGGTCCCTGATGAGTTGAGTGTTGGATGACAAGTCGGAATCGATAGGGTCAGGGATTTGGAGCGGGGCCAGCGCAGGCAACGAGGGGAGAGAGGGGCCAGATGAGGAAGGCATAACGAGGTGTGGGTAAATGACATTAACCAAGTTGATGATCCTCACAATGGGAATCCGCCCATGAATTCTTTGAATATATTGGATCTTGGCAGGGTCGCCATCCAATTGCTACTCATATCTTCAATATTAGCCAGTCCCCACCATCGTCCTTGATACAGATGTCTGCCAACACCCATCCAAGAGTCCTCCTCACTGTAAATCATCTTCGTTTTATGGCATTTCTGCTGCTTATCTTGGCTGCTGTAATATAGAATGATGATGGCCCCCCACACGCAAAAGAGTCGCCGTATATCCTTGGTCTTTATCTTTATCTAACCACGCATCTGGGTAACTAGTTGTCACTGGCCATTTTCATGCGTCTGCTAATCGTAATGTCTATAAGGATGGGATCTTAAAGTAGTCATTCCCAGCACGCAAAAGTCATGGATTGGTATGATAACTAGAATGCATCCTGCACGTACAGTACTATATTCATCACCCTAAGGCAAGGCCTACCACATCAAGGAAACCACGACTGGCAAGTACTACTACCCAAGGGAGGATGGTCAACCAGCCGAAACCTCGCATAGCTCCAGACCCCTTAAGCACGGTGAACTAGTACGTATGGTCCAGTGCATTATTTGAAGATACCTGAGATGGGACTAGGCAGAGTGGATCTTACTCGACGGGGTACGTCTCTGAAAACCACAATGGTGCGCCCTTTGACCAGTAAAGTAGACCCCTGCAACTTGTACCAATATTGCTCTGCACAATCTCTTCCCGGGCCAAATCGACCTTGTGGTATGCAGTCTCATCCTGCGCTATTTACGATTCAAGACTCTTTTCAGGTCTCCGGTCCAAACTTGGGTCGAAACACATCCGGTTCGTGGTACCCTCATCTGCGCAATGGAGATAAGTTAATTATCACCATTGCAGCCGCATTTGCTCTGTCATCTGGGACTGTTGGTGCTGCCTTATCAGGGTCACTGGCTGGGATACGGGCTATCGCACTTTCATATGGGACAGTATTGCATCCAACTCCTCCCTCCTTATTCGAACCAGCCCATCGCCTTGGTGCGCAAATCATCAGTCATCTATGGTCGAACTGGGGCAAAGACCCAGAGGGGAGGCGAGAGGGTGAGGTTGATATTTACAATGTCAATATACCCGTCATTGACCAACTCGCGGCCGAGGAGGGTATGGAGATTCGTTGGACGACCCTTTGGCGGAACTCGTATGAACGTCTCTTCAAACCCGTTGCGGAAGAAGAAGGACCAAAGGTAGACCCCGCAGGACCTGATGCACTTACTTCAACGACAGTCACCGAAAGTCATCCCCCACCGAGCGGTACGGCGACCCCAAAGTTACGATTTCGCTTTTCGCCAGATATGACGAACCTGGTGACTCCTTCGATCAACGACTTACCTGAAGGCACAGATAGTTGGGCATTTCACCATGGTTGGGCAAGTGTGACGCCACTCCGGGCAGCATTTGCAGAACCACCACAGGCGCCTAACCTTCAGGATCGGGCGTGGAAATTGAAACTTTGAATTCATTCATTTCGTGCAGTCGTATTCTAGTAGCTTCGTAGCGGCCATGACAGTAATGTAAGCAAGGTCGTAGCAACGAAGATCCAGTAAACTGGCGTGCGTGGTGTTGCAGCATTAACTATGTGTCCATTCAGCGTTTGCTTCCTGTATACCTTCAAAGAGTTGATACTCCACGATGCATTCTGATTGAAGGGGGTTAACATCAACATGCTAGCAGTATAACGGAAGGCATACCACAAAATTGTTCGGGTCCATCAGTCGATCCTCGCACGTTCCTGGACACCCTGAAGTAGCGTACGAATTCCCAGCCCAATCGCCTATGAAGGTTAATTAAAATGTGTAATATAAGCTGGCAACGCATGGACATACCGCAGAAGGTTATGTCTGTAACGGAATGATAGGTGAGTTGGTGGTATGGCAGATCGCAAAGCCAGCTATACGGACCGAAGATGATTGAATGGTTGGCGAAATACTTGCCCATATCGCAGCCGCTGGGATCCAATGCAGCAGAGGGAACACCCCAGTTAGAAGGGTCAGGATGACCTTCCGAAATATCTTGTGGTATAGCAGCACGATAGAATGACCCTGTCGATGGATTGACTTCGTGCACTTTCAATTCTACGCAGTGTACTCACAAACGGCAATCCCATTCTCATCCCATTTCATCACGAAAACCCCCCCTCCTTGGGAGTCAAAAAACGGTCCATAGGATGCTCGGCTCCATTCTGTAATAGAGCAACCACTGTTTTGATTGACTCCTGCGAAGCAATTCGTGTGCTATCATCTAAGTCAATTTATGGACTGGGATGTCCGGCGAATAACCTACTAAAACAGTTCCAGTATAACTGGCGTTTGTATTTAGCGTGCACCCTGAGGTATCAGTCATTTAGAAGCTGGACAGAGATAGTCATGGGGTGTACGTACCATCAGCTGTGTGCCATGCGACTTGATTGTGCTGGTTATCATGGACACCTTCTATAATATCAATTTCACCGTTCTAATACAAAACAAATGAGAACCAAGAGCGATTGAACTTGGAGTTGACGCACATTTGGCCAGTCCCCAGAACCAAGAGTCCAGAAGGCAGGCCAAGTCCCTGGCATCGATTGAGCATGCGATACGTAGAAGAATGATCAACCCTACCACAACCCCACGGAGCCCTATTTAGATCAAGAATAAATAATCCGGTATTATACTGGGCATGACTTGATATTCGGACACTAACGACGCCTACGTTCAAAGATGGGATTGGACAACTGGGAATAAAACACACCTATCTCTAAACACTCCACGGGGCAGCCAAGTGGTATTGTCCCCTTTCATTATTACCGTCCCATCTTCCTCGAAATAGACGAGGCGATTTTGAAAAGCTGTAGTAGCGTTTACATAGCTAGACACACAACCAGTTTGTGACCGGGAGCACACAAATCTGAAGTTTGACGCACTTTACATGACCACTAATGCACGTAGTGTTGAGAACTACCTGCACATAACGGATTGGAGACGTACTTTGTGGGATCTGCGGCACTAAAGAAACCGAATCGACTACATTGCCCAAGAACGTTGTTAGCGGAATGTAAGGTGCTTTGGAATGATGTTGCGTACTCGAAAAAGCTGGGGCCATAGTACTCGTCTTGCGGTACCCAGATAAAGGAAGTGCCATCGGCGTTGGTATTGAGTGGATTGGGTGTGCTACGGCGTTGAGGACCTGTGAGAAGATGAGGGTCGGGATCAAGGGCATCGAAAAGCGCTCGAGTTGCAGGGGCTTGAAGAACGAGAAACGTGACAAGTCGTAAAATCATAATGTGGGTGAAAACGGCAAGCGAGGACATTGGGTATAGAGTTACAAGATGAGTTGACGGCAAATCGAGCCATTGTTTAAATTTATCATTTGACCAAGGCTTTTCTTGGAGCAGGGATGTGTCCATTCTTACCAACTGGAGTCAATTAGCTCCATCCTATCATACACGTGTCCGGTCAATTCACCATGTGTTTCGCCATGATTCCAATGACCATGATAATGTGCATGAGGCAACTTTGGCCATTCCATTCTGTCGCAAGCTGCATAATAATCAAGACCAAGAGCTGGCAGAGAGGACTTCATCACACATCAACCAGTATTTCTGCAGGGCGAAGGCATGAATATATCGATTCTGGGCTGCCTGGCGATGTAAAGGGAAACATGAATACAATGAATAGCACATCGGATCATATGGATCATCGGTAACGACGAAGACTGAGTGTGTTGTGTTTTTTCCATGTCGAGCGAGCAGGTGTGTGGTTGTGTCTGTGACCTTTGCCCAATCCACGGTTCTGACAGGAGCGTGAGCAAACCTATGGTGAGGGGTGACGAACTTCTAACCTGCTTCCCGATGCTGGTGAGACCGCGAGCCTCGCGACGTTTGTGCACTGGCTTTGTGATCCAGTTGATTCTGGCATCGCGCCGAATCTGAAGTGATGAGCGTTTAATCAAGTTCCTAGCATCTCTTACTGTTTTGAGCAACGCACCGCTTTATGATTGGGATCAACCAAAATGACTTCATAGTACTTGTAGACACCGTCCTGATTGATCCAGTACGAATTCAACACCCTCAAATTGCCACATCGCCTTCCAACTCGTTCCTCCGCCGTACTCCTCAAGCTGCGTTGATATTTTAAGTGATTCACACCCTGACGGACGGGTTTACCATAGGTGGCACCTACGCCAGAATTAACTTTCTGCCGAGGCAAATGGAAACCTCTACCTACCCTTAGGAACAGGCTTCTTGCGGTTTCCGCGACGTACACGAATGCGATAGATGACATAGCCTTGTTTTGCTTTATAGCCCAGACGGCGAGCCTTATCTGGGCGAGATGGGCGAGATGCCCGGTGGATTACATTTAATTGACGATACTCCCAGCATCTGACCGAGTCCAACCGCATTATCAATATAGTTGCTTAGTGCGACGAGCATTACATACCGCACGCGAAGGAGAAATCGGAGCACGTCCGATTGTTTCTTTTTGTACAATTCCCCGATATACTTGTATGCGCCCATCCTAAGGTAAAAGGTCGTCGAGACAGTTTCAAGAGCTGAACGCCATACACACCTTCGTCTTGAGGTTGCTTGGTGCGTAGAGCTGGGCCAATTCCATTGGCGGCTTGTGTAGAGCTGTACAGTTTCACGGTGGTTGCCGGATCTCTGACAGACCAATTTCCCAGTACTGCCCCTAACCTGAAAAACCTATCGAGATTCGCTTCCGCATAACTCTGCATAATATTGGAGAGATTCATTCCTGGATGGAGGAGGAAGTAATATTACAAACTATCTATTGTCATGACCGCCATGGATACAGCCCTATGGTTTCCCTTTCTTCAACCCCAACCTAAACCACGCAGTCACTAGGAACAGAATCCAGGCTGTAATTATTAAGAGTCCACTAAGAAATATGAAAAACTCTCCACGCAGTTCCTCCGACTTGCTTTTTGTTTCATGCATCTTAGGCGCTGCGTCGGAATCGTTAATTAAAGAATAGTTCGACCGTCTGCGAACATTTTGTAACAAGGATTGGGTTTCCTGAGCATTGGGGATATCGCTATTATCCGGGGAAGCCAGATGCTGGTTTCCCAATGGCCACTTCAACTGTTGGAGATGTACCAGAAGCGTTATCGTGCTAAGTTGAAGGATGTTCAAGAAGAGAAAGGTATTCAACAAGCTCTGGATTGCGGAATAGCGGGACTTTCCATCCTTTACTTGATGAAGATCCAAGGCGAGGCCGGCAAGAGTTTGAAAAATCGTTGAACCTGTTTGCTCCAACTAAAGATATATGAGTCTACGGAAACGTGGATTCATTGAACACCTGACTTACGCTTTTATGGATTCCTAGGGCAGTTGAAATGTATTTATAATCTACAATCTTTGGAACCAGTAGGACGAGAAGCACTAGTACGGTCCAAGGGTCAGAAACTAAACCCTGTTATGTTGACTATCACTTACAGGGGGCAAAGCCCTGCCCGAAAGCAAACATAGCAATCGCAGGTATAGGTGACTTTGTCCAGGTGGGTGGTATGACCAACCAGGCGTAAGCAAGGCCCGTCAAAATTGACGAGAGAGCTAACAGATAGACGACAATTGGACATCGATTGCCCGATCTGTCCACCACCAGACCGCACTGACGACGAGGTCATTGCTTCATTTTACCCACAGACAGGATGCTCACGTACTATAGGGTATAGTATCACACTCCCAGCCAATAAATAGGATGCGATGTTTGCCGCTGTCTCTTCCTCCAGTACATAACGCAGCTCGATGATATTGCTGTTGGGTATAAATGAAATCAAGCACAGGCATGACGAATGAAACTTCAACGTACGCAGCGAGGTGAAGAAAAGGAGACCAAATCATTCCGCAGAAAATATTTAACCCAACGTACCTGCAGTAAGTGTTCAACAGATGGGTGAATACTTCAATACGTATTGGCCAGTACCCACGTCCAAAAAACATCACCAAGTTTGGTGAGTCCACGTAGGTTGACCCGGCGCTTAGCAGCAACTCTTTCTAGAGCTTGTGCCTCGGTCATATCAGCAACAGACTGTGGGTGAGCACCGTTTGTCATGTCAGCGACTTCCATCTCAGCACCAGCAGCGTTGGCCAGCCATTTCGAGGATGCAATATATATCAAGTTTACTACCACCGACAAACCTGCAAGTCCAGTGGCAACATAAAACGGGGCATGGGAGCCAAACCTCTTGGTTAGCGGATAAGCTGTATGTGCAGCAAGGAACGAGGCGCCTTTTCCTGCAATCAAGCCCAAAGCCATCGAAATACCGAGGCCATGTGACTTGAAGAATCGAACGATAATGGTCTCTTGCACAACAGCCAAGGGGCTCACCCCCAGACCGAACACAAATAATCCAAATGTCATTAATCGGACATCGCTCGAAATGTCACCCCAGAGCAACAAGAGCTGCCCTGTGCATATATAAGAATGTCGTGCAGACATGAAATCGATACGAGGTTACTAGCCTGCAAAGATCACTCCTGTAGCCAAGATGCTTGCGAAAGTCGTTCCAAGGGTACTGGCTAGCACACCACCTACCAAAGGTGTCCATGTGCTATTGAGGCTGAAGGCTGAAATAAGCAGACTGAATTCTGAATGAGATGTGCCCATCTCCCGCGACAGCCGGCTCTTCAGTGGTGCCAAGATATAAGAAGCACTGCGTGTCATGACATCAAGGGCCAATGAAATTATAAAAGACTTAAAAACTTACTAATGGCTGCCAACACTTAAACTACAAGCGCACAACAGAGCTAAAGCCCGGATGAAGAGTGCTCGAGGGTGAGGGCGATGAAGAATTGTTTGGTCTGGGGTGGCAGCACCACCCTGATTGAATACTGTCTGGTCGATCTCGGATTCGGAACGATCTGGTGCGTTTTGCTCATGCGACATATCCCACCTCGGAATATAGGTTTGTTTGAGATATGTAGAGATGAACTAAGATAAGAGACAGATGTCCCCAACGTCCGAAGGTCGTCAGCAGTAAAGGGGTGATGCCATCGTGCCAAAGCAACCCCAGAGCTGCAATGTTCAATTTTGGAACCGGCTACCACCGGAATGGTAAATACAGGATAAATATTTCTTACAACACTTTCAGTCCACAATCGACAGCCTTTATGGTCATAACAGATCGTGGCTTGGATTGTACAAGCTCTTGGTGTTTTACAGATGTCAAAAGTTCGTGCCGTTGGAGCGCCATACATAACCCGAAGAACACCTATCAAGCAGAGCCAGCCCTCCGTGTGTCCTTTAGCTCCTCCGACGCAAGCTGTCGCATCGTTGAAAATATCCACATGCATGTCGCTATCAGTGTCACCGCACATAAGCCAAATTCCGACCACCCAAGTGCTTCTACTGTTAAGTTCTGACGGCATCTACGAGCCACCACGAACAGTGAGTTAATCCGTTCGAAACAATGTAGGGAAGCATGTACCGATGGAGGATTGGAAGCCCTGCACAGTTTCCGCGCGTTCTTGTATTATGCATTATGCCTGCTGCCGCTCCCTATAATGGAATGCTACATCCATATCTGGTACGATGAAAACAGGATCAAACTCACCCATAGCACAGTTGTTATCATCTGCCAAAATGCAGAGCTTGCTATGCTCGCCACCAACTGAACGCCAGTATTCATGGTCCACAAAAGATACGCCACGGAAAAGAACAGAGTCCAGATAGCGTTGAACAAAAAGAGTATGAGCCTGACCAACGGTCAGTCCTAAATGACACGACTAGACGAAACAACTCACAAAGAGTGATACCGAGGGCTAGGCCACGACCGGTCTTCGTTGTTACTACTGATCAGGAAGGCAGTCAGGCCAATTTCTGCCATAGCACAGCAAGTCATTAGAAAAAAGAGGAATGGGTGATAGCTCGCTCGAACGGAAGCCATTAGGTATGTGGCGGGGGAGAATTAATGTCAATCGGAAATTTTGAGGAAGAGTGAAACGTTGTCAAGTGGGGGTGAGCAGAAAAATGGCGTGCCGTCCATGTAGGGATAAAGGTGTCCACGGCAAACAGCATTATAAAACGGCGGTAATCTTGATAACATGCGTGACCATCCCCTTGTGAACGATACTGAATCCAGGGTGTGGCCAGGATGAGGCGAACATGTGTTCCTTGCATTGTACCATTATTGTGATGAAGGGGTGAAGGGACGCAAATGATGCGTGTTGAACTCCATTGAGTTGGGCATTGAGACGGCATTTAGAGAGCCGAGATATTGAGATGATGTAGTGAGAGGACCAACACGTGTAGGGGGCATGCTGAGTGTCATGACCAAATTGTTTGCAGACAGAGAGTTTGGCAGCCAAGCGGAACAAGAGGCGCAAATTTTTGAATAACCATTACAGGGTTGAGACCGTGCAAGCCCTATTAGTCACAGCATAATCCCTAACTAAGAAAATCAAAATGCCAATGCTGCTTGTGCAATTTGCAGAGCGCCTTCCTTAGTTCGGTTTCCTAGCATGACAGTAATTAATGACGTGCAGAAAGAGCTCGTCAACGGACTTGACTTACCCCCAATAAAGCCTGATGCATGAATAAAAATGCATCCTGGTATCCCAGATGCTTGTGACAACTCTTCATCGCGAAGACCCCTCCAGGGCTCAGGAAGGGCCTTCTTACTCTCAAAGCTTTCCGAAGAAACAGGTACAGCTTGCACTCGCCAGTTTCCTCCCAATTCATCGGGGTACACAACATATATGGCCCGTTCAGATTCGGACGTTTGGCTTTCCACCTCCAGCTCGAAAAGATGTTCCTACCAGCGTCTCGGTGAATGCGGGCAATAATAGAAGTTTTAGAACCCAAACCTTCCAGGGCAAGAAGCGATCAAAGACTATGATTTGGCTGGACGTTTCACCTCCCGCGCTCGCTGTGAGAGCAGCTCGCACCAGATCTCTTGCAGGTAGCCAAGCATCTGCGTAGTATCGCAACTTTGCCATGAACTCCTCTCCTGCCAATTGAGACGCCTTGGCGAATTGTTCCTAACGAAGCAAGGTTCAGATTGCTACAGCGATAGTGCCCGTCGACAACTGACATCAACTGCTTCAGGATCGACGGATTGATTCCAAGCGGGATTGAGGGCACCGACGCGACTCGAAAGGTCGGTGCGATTTCTGTATCTTGGATGTATATCAGTAGGGTATTGTGATATTCCATTATCAATGGCGTCTAATGCTTCTATGAACTCCTGCAATAGCATTGAATTCAGCTTAATCTGACTGGATAGAAGATGGAACCTTGTATAATTTCAACCATAGTGTGGTGACCTTGGCGTCATTCAGTGGTAGTTTCGTCACATCGGAGATTACGTCTTTCCCGAAATGCCTGGAGCGACGCAAGTAAAAAGAAGTGGGTAACATTGTGCTTCATAAACTAACTTGTAGATGAGACCAGCAGAAGATAGCTTGGTCTGATGACCATGGCCAAATACATGGTCGAAGCCGCGCTGGTGATGGTCGAAACGGAGTTTGGTTTCATCGTAGATGGCGCCAACATCGACAACAATATCGCATGAATCAAGGATAGTGGGATCGCGGGATCTCTTGACAACTAAGTTGATGGGACAGGATGAGATCGATAACGAGGTAGTAAGTGATGATGGAATACCAGAATCACGAAAAGTGGCCGTCTGACGAAGCAGGAAAACGGCTAAGGCTTCATCACAATGAAAAGTGCCGTTATGAGTACCAATGATGGGAAGAGTCTTTAATTTTTTGTTGGGAGGTTCAACCGACATTGTTCTAGCTATTGGACGAAGGGCACGAAGTCTGTAGGATCCAAAACGGAAAGACATGAGTTGAACGGGAAATGCCGTGCAAGAACCCAAGGTAGGAAAATAGGTACTGCACAAATAATTAGAGGAGGGGATACATAGGTCTAAGATAAATGATAGTTGTCCTGAGTCGTAGCAAAGATCGAAAGTATCCAAGGTCGTATAATCAATCAAGTCAGAGGAGGGCTTGGAGGGCGCCGATGAAGAGGCCAAGAGAACCGACAGCGGCGGCATTCATCCTCAGCTGAGAAGCAGCAGCAATGTAGCTATCGTCGGGACCGTAGACTCCACCTGCGATGGCACCTGGAGCAGGGGCACCTATGGGACCGTTGCCACCACCATTGATTGTTGTTGGTGCGGTGGGAAGGGGGCGGGGGGGACTAGAAGAGCCCCTTTGGGATGGTGTGATAGTTTCGGTTGTGGTGAAGACCCGGGTACTTGTAAATGAGTGTGCTGCACTCCCTGAGCCTGATACACCAACGGAGAGAGACGTAGAGGTGATGACGGATACGATGGGATGAGGCGGTGAAGTCGCTGACTGGGACTGGGTGTTGGATTGAGAGTTGGATCTGGAGGACTGGGTGTTGGATTGAGAGTTGGATCTAGAGGACCCGGGGTTGGATTGGGAGGACTGGTTATTATTGTCCTGTGTAGAGGAGTGAGGGAGATGAGGTCAGGAGGAAGGGAAAGGAAAGTGGATGACGTGCCTGGGCAAAGACTGGAGAGGAAAAGAAAAGCGGGAGCAGGATGAGAAAGAGGTTCAGGTTGAAACGCATGTTGAGGAGGAGGAGAAGGGAGTGGGACGAGGAGAACTTAGTGTAGAAGAGGCGAGCGTGAAGGTTCAAGTTGTATTGATCAATCAAATGTATGCCACAATTCTAATTACATTCATCTTCTATCGTCATGTCCCAGCCCACCTCGATTTCGCAAGAAACTATTCATTTCTTCCTCAAGTATATCATCCCTCCTCCTCAGTCCCCATTGCCTTCAAACCTCCTCTCCTCCCATCTCCTTAAGCGCCACCACTTTCTCAGTCTACACCCAATCCAGGATCCAATTGAATATCTCGCCTGGCCTTCAGAAGACAACGCCCGTGTTTCGGATCTCCTTCGGTCACTCTCCTTCCAAACTCTTCCCACCGTCTATCCCGTCTCCTATACTTCCGATCCCGAGGCAACCTATGCCCATGTCCGCATTTCCCCCGATGGTGATGGTTCTTCCGGCCTCCGCCTCATTTTTAATTGGCAGCCCAATGCTGGCTGGAAATATCATAACGTAGCCCTCATGCCTTTCCCTGCTACCGGCTACTCCTCTCTGTTGTTTAGGCCGGTCGGCGCCCATGATCCCACCATGTCCACCACTGATGACAACGACAATGACGATGCTTACTGGAACTCATACTCTCAGCTCGAACCTCTCTCAGATCATCATCAACCCACCAAGGTTGATGATCATAAAAACTCGGAGGATGCTTACTGGGCCCAATATGCCACAGTTCAGGGTTAGTTATCTTATCAACACCCCCAGCATTCTTATTTCCCGTTCATTTAGGCTCCGGAGATTCAACACTACCTTCTCCCCTCCCCCCAAAACGAAAGCTAGTTCAACCTTATCTGCTTCATACCCCCGAGCCCGTCTACAATCCGCTCGAGCCACCTCCTCCCAATGTACTGGCGAGTCGTCTTCGCAAACTCGAGATGCGCCCAGAATCACCCTCACTCATAGACGACTCGACGTCTGCATCAGCTTCTATCGTCACAACACCCCCAATTATTGAACCTCCCACTGACATTGTGCTCGACCCCCAGGAACAATCCTTTGTTGTTCCTGAAGCGCAGACAGATATTGCGCTGAAGCAAAGCATCCAAGGCATATATAGCCTTTGGAAGGCTTCTCATCCTCATGAACCCAATATCAATCATCAGGAGCTCTTCTTGCGCCTCGCTAGCCAAGCCATATCGGAAGTGTGATCCTGCATTGGGCGTTTGTACATTCATCCTTATCATGTAGACTCTTCACAAGTAATCAATGCACGTGCTCAGCTGATATAGATCAAATCTTGCTGCCCTGATAAGTGTGTACCTGGAGAGATGCATCCACCCTCTCCATTCTTTTCGAACACAATTGTAATATGAAAATCACCAGCAGTTCCATCCCTTATGCGAATTATGGTACGTATCCTAGGCAGGGAATCGAAATGAAGCAGTTAATCTGTCTCCTCAGCCTCTGGTGCTCCAATATCTGAAGCGTCCTGGCCATCTTGCGTTCCAGGTTCGTCGTCAGTATCCCTAACCGGAATTGGGGGTTGCCCGGGTAACCTCTATAGAAATCGTGAGCTCAAATAGTGCCTCCATCGCGCTATTAGATGCGAAACTTACTTTTAACGCGAACTTGCAAACGAGGAACCCTTCTAAGCCTGTATCCCTCCAAGCCTGGGGATGGTTGAGAAGGGTTTCTGACTTCATGACAGTGATCGCTTGCGTACCTTTTCTACAACGTATACCCCGTCATAACGGTAACTAAAAACCACGATGTTGTAAATCAATACCACGACGATTTGGAAGAGCTTACCCTTCGCTGGGGCCATATCGTGATGGCAGCTTGTAGCCACGAACTACGCGAACAGGCTTCTTCGTTTCGCAAGAGCGCTGGCTCTGCAATCAGGGTGCTTGCTTTGTGAGATGAGAAAGCAGCATTACCTGCAAAGCCCGGTTGAGCTGTGGCCAATTCAATCAGATCCCGATAAATAGCACGTGCTGACCCACTTACGCGATTTTCAAAGGACTGGTCAGAACTTTGCGGAGCTGTACGAAGCTAGCTTGAAGTTTAGTCAAATTTCGTTCCTGATAAAAGCTACCCTCACATTCTTTGGAGCTGTTTTCGTGCCTTTGAGGTCCCTACCGCCTAATAGTGGCCTCAGTATATGTGTGGTTGATTCACCCATAGGATCACCCCCATTGATACTAACCGCATCCTGTATACGTGCTAGATGACGATGAGCAGGACCTTCAATGACAATACTGCAAGACATACAATGCATATCCAAGGTCGACGTTATCGTCATAGCCTCCGCTCAAGACGATACTGTAGGCTCCCTCTGGTCCTCCAGAGATGCCACCTACCCATGGCCTGAGAGCGTATCAGTGTAATGTGTGGTGAGGTTAAATGCGGGGCCTACGCGTGTATGGAATCTGCACTGCAGGCTTCCCTCGTCTCCCACCAAGAACCAACAGGGACTCCAGGAATGGCGCCGAATTGCTTGCTGTAGTCGCGCGGTCAGTGGAAGTCCTTGACATAGGGTGGGAAAGCACCAATGACACGCACGGGTCCTGTTTTCTTTCGCCGATTGACCGTGAGTGTCTGTACTTGTCATCTGCCACAGTCAGAGGCTTCACAGAATGAGGAATATCCGTTTTAGTAACGTGATATTGTATTTCCTTGCCAACGTTGCGCGAACTTCTCCGTAGTCCAGTGGTAGGCGTATCTTCGTTGGTCTTCAGTACCTTTTTCACAGGCGCTGCAGGTCCATCTTGTTGCTCAGCATCATCAGCTGCCTTGCGTTTTTTATTTATTGGCTCTTTTTTGCGAGGCTTCTCCCTGGGTTCAAACAGGGGCTTATCCAACTGAAGCTCGGCCAAAAGTGCCTTGTTCTGAGAGTAGCTATATGAAGGCATGTGTCACAACATAATGACAAAACTTACAGCTGCTATGTTCAGTTGTCGTTGTCGCTCGTAATCAGAAATCATGGTGAGGATACAAGTCTGCGCCGTCGTGTCTTTCGGCGCTGCTCATTAAGCGAGCTCCGTTACGTCCATCAACTCAAGTCACATGCCCGTGTATGTATTGAATTAACCCCTGCTTTCTCAAAGTTGACCACATAATCACACTTAAGGGTGGAAGTAGTTAAGGAAATGAAAAGACATGAAAGAAATCATGACTGCTCCGATGTAAATGTATATACGACGCAAAGTCGAGGCCTCAGTTAGGAAGGGGTACGGAACTGCATATCATCGAGTAAGGATAGAATCTCCTCGGAAGGATCAACACTTACACACTCCATCATTGCGCTGCGCACAATGCTCGACCCAGCTGATGTACGAAGCGCCGTACACAAGAGTCACGATAACACTTTCGCGAATGACATTGCTTTGCTTGTACTTTAGTTCCCCGAGGTAGAAATCAACGAGGAGAGATGCAGCCGGCGCAAAGTGAAGGGCTAGGTCGATATGAAGCGGCGGTGCATGAAACTTCGTATCAGTGCTGCCGATTTCGGCTAATGGGAAGATGAGGTGGGGCAGAAACAGTGACAGGGTCCAGTAAATGAGGGAGATAGTGATTGCGAGCTGGAAATCAACGCGTTGTATTGTTTCATGTACCAGGAGTGAATATGCTATCTTACTGGTAAGGATATCATCAGCAATCGACGCTTGATTGCATGGAGGGTATCTGGGTCAAGTCCCCCAATCAAGCTAAATACACGATTCTGTCGTTCGATGCGCGAAACGTACCATTCCGGGGAAGCAGGCGCAACAAAGCACCAATAACCATGGTGGCCCATGCAAGGGCGAGGCTATCATCTCAGGATCAGCCAAAAGTCACTGTCCCGAAAGGAGACGTACCCTTGGATTGTCAAATACTGCCAGTGACCCCCATATTGATTACTAACAGCTGTATTGATTGGTAGGTCACCTAACGCAAGAAAGCCATAGGCGAGTATGGCCGCACTCGTAGCATGGAAAAACATGGCAGGGATAGCCAATGCCAGATGAATATTCACCGCTATTAGCGCTGAGTGAAACAAACAAAAAATTGACCCGGTCTATATATCACAATGCCAGTCCATGTAAATTTGATTGTACACGTATATATACTATCAGTAACTTGCCTAGGGGCTGCAAGAGCTAGGACTAGTTCTTCCAGCTTCTCTAGCACAACTCCAGCAAATTGATGGACTAGGCCCAGACCCACATGCATGGAAGAGCTGGAGCAAATAGTTTTTACTGTCTACTGGCCTACAAATAACATTGAAATATGTACGTCCTGTTCTTTAATCATCTTCATGTAAATGCATCTTACTGCAATAATGAAATGTGGAAAAAACGAACTTAAATTTGAGCTGGAGGAGCTGGAGCGAGCTAGAGGAGTATTCCAGCTCCCCAGCTGTTCTAGCTTTCCGACAAAAATTACTGGTGCTCAGTCGAACTTACCATGTGTGGCTGCTGCCCTTGCTCGAGCAACTAATTCATCACTCCCCGAATACAACCCGTTGGCAATCTAGTTGCAAATATAAGCCCCTCAACTCGCCCATATATCAAGAACCACCCTGATGCTTTGGGCTGCAGAAAGATGGCATTTGGGTGTGACAATACAAAGTGTACTGCAAACTGATTAGCTCAACACAACAGCAATGCCTGCATGCATTAGAATCTGCGTTTGTGGGGATGATCGATTAAGCAGCAAGAGAATACATTTCCTTGATTTGGAATCAAATAGAGACCAAGCCCTTGGTGTACAATTTGTTGAAGCACGAGACCATTCAGTGGCACATACCACAGAGCAGCAAATAATTGCTCATTAATTGCGAGAGAAGGGTGTAAAATAGCAATGGCAAAGACCAACAAAAGCCGAATGAACCGGTGGCGAAGTTTGAAGGGTTGCGTCAGTGATAGGGAGATTTGCTTATCTCATTGCGTGATGGACGAGTGTGCTTTCTCAGATTTGACTGCGTACTCGAACTTAAAGATGACAATAGTTAAGGAAATTATAGTTGCTTCGAAATAAATGCATATACGACCCGAAGTCGAGGGCTCAGTTGTGAAGGGGTATGGATCTGCATATCACTGAGTAAAAGACAGAACCTCCCATCAGAAGGATTAACCCTTACACACTCCACTAATATTATAGGGCTGCGCACAGTACTCGACCCAGCTGATGTACGAAGCGCTGTGCAAAAGAGTGATGACAACACTTTCACGAATGACATTGCTTTGCTCGTACTTTGGCTCCCAGAGGTAGAAATCTACAAATAGCAATGCAGTTGGCGCGAAGTGAAAGGCTGGATCGATATGAAGTGGCAGTTGAAAAAAGTCAGTATCTGTCTTAGCTGCTTCGGCTCAATGGGAAGATGAGGCGGGGCAGAAACAGTGACAGGGTCCAGTAAATGAGGGAGATAGTGATTGCGAGCTGGAACCAACGCATCTGGGTCAAGTCCCCCAATGAAGCTAAATACATGCTTCTGTCGTTCAAAGCGCAAAATGTACCAAGCAGGAGCAACAAAGCGACGATAGTCATGGTAAGCCATGCAATATCATCTCAGGATCAGCCAAAAGCCACTCTCCCGAAAGGAGACGCACCCTTGAATAGAAATACTGCAACGGACCCCCATGTTGATTGCGAAGAGCAGCATGGGTTGGTACGTATTGCAAAGAAAGTCAGCTGTAGGCAAGTATGGCCGTACTCGTAGCATGGAAAATCATGGCAGCGGGAATGGTCAAGTCGTTGGAATTACGGTGGGCAGAAGCAACCGCCATGGAGGGTTCCAATAAAAGGTTTTATCCGGTGTTAAGCCTGGGGTAAAGTACATCCGTGTTGATGTTGCAACTACATTACACACACCGCATCACGAATTCCTGCCACGATTTGTGGTGGACTTCTTTTTGCCTACAACTGTCACACCTTTTCCGACCTTTACGATAGATGCTAATGCTGCTGCTTTTTGCTTCCCAATAGACTTGATTTGCTTGGCCTTCGTGGGTTTGCCAACGCTCTGCTGTAGCTCGTCGCGAGACCTTTGGCGCGCTTTTCGAAGTTTATTCCGTAATGATTTCTTTTCGTTCGGCATCATCTCGGAACGTGCACGGGGTTCCGACGAACTGGCGGCGAAGATTTCCTCTGGGGCAAGAGCGGAAACCACAGACTTGGTAGTGGGGAGGGCAGACTCCAATACAGCGCTTGACGTGTTCGAGGTCGTCGAAATGACTGTCTTTGGCTGGGCATATATTAGGACGGGTCACGAGTGCGCATAAAAAAGACGTTACGCTACCTGCTTAGGCGTGAAATGTGCATTGCATAGGGCATCCAGCTTCGAGCATATTGACTCCCAGGCGTGCTCAATTTCGCCATGCTCTTTCAACAACTTTGCGTCGCGGCTTGAAGTAGGCATGTTGCCAGTGCTTTTGTTTACGTAATCTTCTTCGTAAATCTGGGCGAGTGATTGGGTAGACTTCGTATCCTGAAGCTGGGCGAAACGGGATGGAGCAAATGGCTTGTCATCCGATGAGCGTATTCTCACAACATCATCAAACACCCCCTCCAATATTCGGGCCTTAATACGATCCTCAAGGGCTTTCACGGATTCAACCGTAACGATTGGCGTCGCTTTTACCATCCGGTCGAACTCCAAGTCTTCCTCAAGCAGCGAATTCCGAGGGCGCGACCTTGACGTTGCCTCCCCCATTAAGGCCCAGTCTTTTGATGCCACATTTTCAGATTCGAGGTCTTGTATCTGCCTTTGTAACACAATCATCCTCTTTTCATGGGTGGACAGGTCTAGGTGCGGTATCAGCTGATGCGAAGTGCAAGGCATAGTGTGCGCCTGACCTGGTTGTGGTGCCTCTTCTTCCTCTGCAAACAAATCTTGTTTCAAACGCTCGACAGTCGTCGACTGAATCTCTTCCGTCTCATTCGCGACGAAATCATCATCTCCATTATCTATTTGACTGTCGAATTCGTCGCCATCTTCTCCATCCATTTCTCCAAGTCCCAACCAACTGCCGTCCCCATCTAAATCAGCATACTCTTCATCATCTGCCTCTAACGCATGAAGGGGTAGGCCTTTTCCTCTCTGCCTGATTTTTTTGACCCGTACTTCTTCATGGAATCTTACTTTCCCATTCCGTTCGCCACCTGCTTTATTTTTCGCTTTCGAGCGTAGTCCATCCTGCGATGCACTAAAGAAGTCGTTGTAATAGTATGTACCTGAGTTTGAGTTCATGAGGATCAGATAGAGTGCAGTGGGAAAGTGATTGGAGTTTACCATTTTCTGATTCATCGTGGACATTATCAGCTGAGTCTATCGGCATGAACAAATCAATGTCCTGATCAGATTCATCTTCTTCAGCTAGTTGTCCCCTTGAAGAGTGGTTTGCTTCCGCCTGCTCCGTCTCCGCATTGAAGGTAGCCAAGTCAAAGAAATCATCATTAAGAGTCGATGGCTGCGTGCCAGGCGCGATTAAACCACGACGCATAGGAGCCCATGGATTATCCTCGGTTTCGTCTTCATCCCCTTCATCTGATGAATCTTGTAGGTCTGTAATGCTTTCTTCCCCTTGGGAACTGACACTGGACCCAAACTCTTCCTCCTCAGAATCCTCGCTAAAATGTTCTGCTTCATGCATGTCATCTAGATCAAGTGAGTCTGCATTATCCATAGACAGGGTGTCTTGTGTTTGTTCCACGCCTTTTTCGGTATCCATATCATTGTCAACTTCCACGACGAGGTCTAGCATGTCACAAACAGTCTTCAATTTCAGGTCTAATTGAGCCCAAAGCTGGGTCTCGTCCATGCCATCGATAATGAGTGATTGCAGCGGCGTTAATGAGGGTTTCATTAGGGGAGGCGGACTTGGACTTCGCTTGCGCTTCTTGCGCATCTGGCCCCTCGTCTTCGGGGCTTCCGACGGCGACAAACTCGCAAATAGCTTTGTTATATGAGGGATGGACTTGACTTCTGAATGCAGGGCTAGAAACTCATTACGCCTTCAGGCTTATCGAGCAACGCATAAACTTACAGTCTTCAAAGACGCATTTGGTAGCTCGGAGTGCCAACTGCTGAGCATCATTACTGCCTCGAGCAAATGCAGTGATATTGGTATCCAGGACGGTGCCGAGCTCCAGAAGTTCAGGCGGTAACGATACACCAGCGGAATCCATCTTGGCGCAGTATTAGCCTAGAGAAGGGACTCTGGTCGTAAAAATGTGTTAACAAGAATGTTGTATGGGTTTGTTTGGGTGACAAATCTCAGATATCACTGGTGTTTAATGCTTTTGTGATACAGCACAAGTGGGTCAGCATATCTGTCACTGATTTGCATTCGGGCTTGAATCTGTGGTCCTCAAGACGACCAAGTACATTACCTTCAGACTTGTTGTACACTTTGACCGGAGGAATTCCCAGCGCTCTAATGCCAGAGAGCATGGGTCAATGAGGTCAGTCATCATGCTATCGGGTCTGTACTTGGTTCTAACGAAATGGAGGATACAACATCAGACTATGGAGGAGCACTACTTGCTCCACGACGTGGGAATGGTGTCCAACCAGAATAAGGGCTTGCGAAAAGTGTTACGGAAGACAAGCTAGGCTAGACAGGAGAGATGACACAAGTCGAACTAGAAAGCAGGTTCTGCATATGCCTCGGGTTGTTGATAGCTTGCGTCTGCAGGCGCAAAACTCTCCTCTTGTGGGGGTGCGACGGAGACGGAGACAGGTTCTCGATGATCTGAAGTGGGTTCGGAAACCACCTTGTCCACTGGAGGCTCGAAGATTTGTACCGAGTCGGGAAGTGGTTTGCGAGGACCTGTTTGACCCTCGGGATCATGGCCCTTCATACTGAAGGTGAAGAGAGTGAGTATGAGTGAGGAAATTGAGTTGATTCGCTTACATCTTGACTTTAATCCCCAAAACACCTTGGCGGAGAAGTACGTGTCGAACTGCATAATCGACGAAGTCTCGGGCAGGTTGACCGGAGTGGATCATGAAGCCATCAGTGAACTTCATGGACTTGGCACGAGCCGCCCTAAGCTTTCCTGAGACAACGACCTCACAACCCTTGGCACCGGACTCCATGACAAATCGGAGGACACCATAACATGCACTACGACAAGTGCTCAGGAAATGGACGCGGAAAATCAGGTGAAATCTCACCGTCGGACAGCAAGTCCACCCAGTAACTTGTAGCGCAAACTCTCACATTGCGCAATTGCCGATAGACCACGGTGTTGAACCTTTTCAGCGTAAAGCTCCAAAGAGTTTTCTGGGAATTTAAAGCGCTTTTGTACGAGGGCTGTAAGCTCTCGGATGCGACGACCTTTCTCCCCTAGAACTTCTTGGGTATGCGTCGCACGAATGATGATCTATAGATGGTAAGCAACGGCAGAGTTGCAGAGTTCTGCCGTACATACTTCAGTTCTGGCGTGGGTAACTCGTACATCACAGCCAGAGTACCCCTCCTCGGCCAGTTCGCGGGTGAAGAATTCGTTCAATTCTGCTCGGAAGACGCCATCAGCGACAAACTTTCTCTTCTTGCTGATTTGAGTGGCCATAGCAATATCGTGTGTAATAGCACGGGGAGCTTCAGGGGTTGTATTGCACTGAGAGGACTGCGTTTGTTGTGGTGGCTGTGTGACTATACAGTTTCAGATCGGAAACTCCCGGATATTCTTTATCCACATTTGCGCCAGAACAACGCTCACCGTGGATTTGAAAGGTAAGTGTCCTGTTGCTTTATGCCTTTCCCCAATGAAGAGTGTTGTATCTCAACCATGGCACCTCTTAGTCGACTTGGTTCCATTTTATGGAATCACTGACATGCATGACGTTCTGAGACCCTTATTTCTTCTCATTTCTATTCTTTCTCATGCTAACAACTTTGAAATGACAGGTATCTCAATTGCTCCACAAGTTTATAACTCGTAGTACATGGCCATAGTGTGTAATCTTAATTCACCTTTTCATTGACAAAAATGGCGGCTGCTCCCATCCCACTTCCCACGCACATACTTGTACAAAGCAAGCGTTCGTTCCTTCTTGCAAGTTCCGCCAGACCTGTTACCACTTGGCGGACACCAGCTACGTAACAATTGAGGGGAATCGTCAAGGATAGAAGTGGAATAGGACTCACTCATGCCAAGTGGGTGTGAGATTGCGATCGAGCCACCACTGAAGACGTTAAGTATCTGGGGATATTGAAAAAGTGGGCGTTGCTTACTTCGGGTTGATCTTATCCATTGGCACCTTCAACTCCTCCACACAATAAGCGAATTGAGAGGCAAATGCTTCATTAATCTTTCGCAACACCGTCAATTCGCGCTTATACTGTAAGGCTGTGACGCACCTCATAAACGTCAATGTCCTCCTTGGTCAAGCCGTATTGCGAAAGCACTTTCGGCACTGCGAAAATTGGTGCTATCCCCATATACCGAGGTTCGACACCTGCAAGTCAAGTTAAAACAGGCTTTCCTATAGGAAAAATTTGACATACCAACGACGGTACTTCCCACCCATTTCCCAACAACATCCATGCCTTCTTGCTCAGCAATCTGTCGTGTTGTCAAAATGCACAAAGCTGCGCCATCGCCAACTCCGCTTGCGTTTCCAGCGGTGGTGGTAGCGCTTCCCCAATTAGGAAACACAGGCTTGAGTCCAGCCAGGGACTCTGCACTAACTCCGGGACGGATCGTATCATCCTTATCGACGACTGTACCTTTTACAGTGATGGGTATAATTTCCTCAGAAAAAAGACCGTTGGCTGCGGACTGTACAAGGTTTGTCAGGGCAATGTGTTGAAGCGAAAAGGAGAAACGCACTTGGCTGGCACGAGTGTGCGATATGAGGGCGTACTCATCCTGTTTGGCGCGGGATATGGAGTATGCATCTGCTACCATCTCAGATGTCCAACCCATTGGCTGGTCACGCGTCGGTTTCCGTTATCGTTGACGGCAAAGGATTCTCACCTGAATGGAATCATCTGCCTGTGGGTTCGACCCCACGGCTTCGCACACCTGAGGGGTCGGGCGTGGGCTAATGGAAAATCAATGCCTGATGGCACAATGAGAAATTGCAATGCTGACTGCAAACTCATGCTCTCAACACCAACTGCAACTCCGAGGGAGACTTCTCCACTTTGTATTGACTGAGCCACACTTCGTATTGCCATCAGGCCAGAGGAACACAGGCGGTTAACAACGGAAATGGGAACGTGGTGCGGAATACCCGCAGCTAGAGCGGCCGCGCGGGAGACGTAAAGTGGAGAGGGTGGATGGCATGTACCTATGTGTCTGTTCTAGCAAGTGCGCAAACATCTCAAGCTATTCATTTACCTATGCAAATGTCGCCTATCCTGGAGGGATCGAGTTTCGTTTTTTCGAGCGTAGCCTGCATCCAAATATACCAGGTTGCATACCGGTATGAGATGACTGCTCACCTTGAACAAGGCATAGAGCATTTCGTCCACCGTTGTATCCTTAAGTTGCCCTTTCTTGGCCCGACCGACGGCAGTACGTTTCGCGAAAGTAAGAACTACATCGTCAGAGTTTTTGTCCAAAAGCGCTGAACGGCCATAAGAACGAGAACTTGTCGAGAAAGCACGCGAAAAACGAGAAAGGCAGGGTCTGGATAGAATGCTCATGGTAGCTACTGGAAGGGTTGACCGGCTATGTTCCCCAACCTGTAGCTCCGGGGAAGCGATCACGTGAACTTTGAGAGTGAATTAGAATTCATATCGTGAAACGAAGGACGCCGCTATGCGTGGTGAATAACATGAGATTATTATCATAGAGCAGAGCATAAATATCTGTATCTATACGGTGTTGAGTGGCAACAGCAGACGGAAGGATGGTAACAATACTCTACTATGCGACGTCGGGGGTGTTGTGGTCGCCCCAGTTACCCTTTTTCCACATCCTATTCAACGAGTTATAGCAATTGGAGCACAGATGATGTGCCAATTTTGGTGAGCCGCAGGCTGGGCAATGTACAATATCTGTTGTATTTTGTGGATAAGGTCAACGGAATCTCGTGACAAGGCACCACCCTCAACCCACTTTGCTTATCCTTGAGACCTTTGTTCGCACTGCGCATAGCCTTGCGCGAATGAGATACCTTGGATTTAGGCACGGCCAAGACGATTGAGGGAAAGAGGTCTGAGAGAGGCTTTAGGAACCATCCAGAAGTTTGATGTAGACCGAGTGCAAAGCAGAGCGTTGATATACGTGACTGCAGAGTCCGAGGTAATGAGTTGAGCGCAAGAACTTGGCTGGTGAAAGGAATTGTTGCCATCCTCGTTTACGATGCTGAACGCGGCGATGAAGGAGTTGCACAAAGTTTCCCAAAAATTTCAAACTCCGATCCCGGTCTGAACGTCAAAAGAATTTCCGTCCCAAGCAAGGCGTCCCAACCAAGTAGATCCCGCAAAATGTTGCGTCTTTCGCGCCCATTATATCAAGCACTGAAGAAAACTACCGGACTCACGGGTCTCGCTGTTCACTCCGATCCCTTGCCGGAGCTTGTCAAAACCTATGAATCCACGTTGTTGGTGCTCAATAATATCCCCGCAAGCTCAGTATACCGACAGGGAGTTGAGGCGCTCACGCGGAAAAAGCTGGCCGCTGTAAACTCTGCGAATGGCGATATTGCTCTTGCTGAGACTCAGCTTGGGGATGGGCAGATCGAGCAGGCTTTGAACCAGGCTTCAGATGAGTTGAAACTGGCTGCCAAGATGGCGGAATGGAAAGCGTGAGTAGGCGCGAAGGACTATTACTCGATTTCCCTCTCATGCGTCGTTGCTCGCTCAATTTAGCTGGGAACCTCTTGAAGACAAGCCCGAGCCAGGTCAATGGGAGTATCCGGGTGCGACTAGCTCTTAAAGTCATTGTTGTCAAGGCTGTAGAAGAGGGGAGTATGCTTTGTCAGGACTAGCAGAGCATCGAGGGGAGCCAGAGAATCGTACCAGCCAGGTTGCTGCAGCCAACGTCCCTCAGTCGTAGACGATGTAGCACGTGACATAGTCTTGATACGCCAACATCTTCGATGTACTTGAATGTCCCAAACTCTACCCCAACAGCGCTTTCGCCCTTCGACCTTTTCTTGCTTAATATCATTTCTTTCAACTTTCGATGGATTCACTCATTCCATTCACCACTTCCGGAGCTCTAATGGATTGTGTGGACAGTATGTTGGCTCTAGTCCAGTTTAATTTCCTTTCACATCCTCAATTTGCTACGTCCTTGTTGCCTCCAGGAAAAATGCTGGTAATTCTTCGAGACGGAAGAAAGTTGCATGGTGTATTGCGATCTTATGACCAATTTGGTAGGACCTACTTACTGTGTAAAATGACGAATTACAACCAAGGTCTTGCAATGTCTAGCAAATCTTGTGCTGGAAGATGCTGTTGAGCGCATTTATCATGGAAACGCTTTTGCCGAACAATGGCATGGACTCTATATTATTCGTGGGGAGAATGTCGTGCTTATGGGCGAAATCGTGAGTGTCCCCCGTTCAGTTTCAGTAGTTGCAAACCAGGTATGCGCAGGACCTGGACCAAGAGGATGACGTTCCCCTTCAGCAAGTAGAATACACACTACTAGAACCATATACAAAGCACGACGCAGAGGCGAAGAAGGAGCACGAAGAAATCAAGTCACAAGTTCTGTACGAACAAAACGGGTTTTCTAGAGAAGGGGGGGAGGGTGATGGCTATTAACGTTTATTTGTCAAGTCCAGCATATTTCGGGGCATGGAGACAACATTATTTATGTATCATAGTAGGTGGGCATAATACCCGAGTGCTGCCATATGCACCAGCACGGCCCAATGTGCCATTGGCTATGCATGTGCTTTCCTCTTCTTCCCTTTTCTCGCCGGTTCGTGATTAGCTTTCGACTTGTTCCGCGCAACCTTGGGATTGGCTTGATGTGGAGTATCTGCCAATGGTTGTCCTTTTCCATCTTGAACATCAACAATATCTTCGATCCGTTTGCGTATCTCCCGTTCCTGAGTCGTCAGCTTGCTCAAGGCATCTTCCTTCCTCTCCCGCTCCTTCGCAATCTCTTTTGCTCGGATACTCTGCCAGCTACTCATAGATGAGATAACATCAATTATTATATTATAGAGACCTTACCCATTATGGCGATCACAAACAGCATCTCCAGGGCACCACCACTCCCCTTCTTCATCTGCTGCATCAGCGTCAACTTGCATATCATCATCGGTCTTCATAACCGAACCCTTATTCTCTTCGTAGCTCTCGAGCACTCCTGTTCCAAAATCAGCCCATTCTTCATCGCCAAAGCACAACCTCTGATCCCAGCCACAAAGGCTAACCTGTTCTGCCCTCTGGCTGGCGAGGTCAAGTAGCCGCTCCCGTAACGCGAGTACTTCCATATTATGCTTGAGGTTCTCTCGCAATGTGACGACCTTGTCCAATAAGCCATTCAACCTTTCGACATCTCTCTCTATCCTGCATTGCTGCGCACGGACAAGGCTTGCCCCTTTTGAGAGCGAGTCCTGATTCTGGCCATTATCCTGCACACATGTTGATATACCTTCCCGTTTCCGTGCATTCTTCACGCTTTCCCAGAGCTTTTCACGCTTGCCCCCCTTCTTCGACCAAACATCGATTTGCATCTTCATGTTGTTGATTCCGCATTCATCCGAGCAATACTTTGAAAAGTGCCCGCGCGCGGGTTTATGACACGCATCTGATGATGAAGGGTCGGGATGCTTCAACCCGTATAAGCACCGAACTTTATAGGTAGTCTTCAATGAAAGGTGGGGATTCTCTAATAAAAAGAGTCAACGATAGAACAAGATATTATCCAAATTGTTCCATACTTTCAATACATAAAGGACAGATAAATTGGTCGACCAAATCCACTTCCAGGTCCGGCATTTCTACACATTGCGTGTGATACCATTCGTCACACCTAACTTGGGTTAGGGAATGATAAGAATAAACATGTCAATGTACTCACCTGTCGCACGCAATCATAAAACGGTCTTCATCGTATTTGGTTTTGCATAGGCAATATAGCTTATCGTCTTCAACACTGGACTCTGATTGCGGCTTTTCCTCCGCTTCTTCCGCAAAATCCACTGGCTCTGTGCCCGGGGGCTTTACCGAGGTTGAGCGCGACCTGGAAGAACCAAGCACACTTTTCTTGTGGGAGGAGGCAGGAAGAGGCTTCACGGATTTAGGGTGATGGGATGGAAGCCCGACGGGTTTTGACTTGGACTTGATAGCTCCCTTTGCTCGCGGCTTGGTTTTTGCTTTTGAGACAGACTATACTCGCGTTAGCAACAAGTCGTAGGTGGAGATGATTGTACAGACCTTTGTGACGGTGTCCTTCTTCCGCTTTCCAGGTGCTATACCATTGATGGGTCGATCTTGAGGGTCCAAAGGAGGAGGGGGCATGCTAGAAGTAGATGCCAACAAAGATGAATCAGGTTGCATGGGGGATCGTGGCGGAGGGATGACCGGGGAGTGAGTGTGTTTGTTGCTCTTAACCTGGAGATCATCTTCAACAAGGCTGAGCAGCTCGTTGTCAACGTCAACATCCATGACGTTATCCTGCACTTTGACCTCGCTGGGTTTATCAGCATCGGGGGTTGCAACTACATCGATCCCAGTGGTAGGTGGTTTACTTTCATCGTCTTGTGGAATGTGTACCGACTCTAGTTCTTTTTCCAACGCAGTAGCAGCTTCTGGCATGGTTGTAGGCGTGACATGCACCGGGCTCTGAGTAGCGGGGGAAGGACGATGCTCCGCCTGCGAGTCATTGGGGATCTGCTCAAGGAACCAGCCATGTGCATCGTCTTCAACTTGCTTAGGCTCTGATGCTCGAATCCGTAAAATAGGAGTTTCAGGAGGATGGCTGATCTCTCCTGCTTGTGCTCGAGAAGAAGGCCAAAGAGTCGTTTCTGCATCATAAGAGCGAAGGTTCGGTGCTATGTATTCTGTCTTTAGTTCCATTCGCGGTGGCTCATGGGGTACTGCCTGAAATCTCTCTTCTTGAGAGTGGCCCGCCCGCGAGCTATTGTCAACGTGCTGGTCAGGTTGGTCTTGCCAGAGCACCTTGCGCGTTTCTGGGTAGGGACGAGGAGTCTGTGTTTCGTGCATTGGGTCTGAGTGACTTGAGCTGGGCATCTCCTTGTGCATGAGACCGTAATGGTGACGAGACACGACAGCTTCTTCTACAGGTGCAGGCCATTCGGCTTCACGTGTTTTGCTGGAATGTTGATGCGAGATACTCCAAGGCTCCTGTTTGGTGTGTAGGAGACTAACGCCTTGTTCAGGCCGAGGGGATTCAGTAACGTGTTTACCAAGCTCTACTCGTGAAGGATAGGTATTAGCCACCATCTCCAAATCTTCAGCTGGCCTCCCGGTATGAGTGGTTGGAGGGGAATGACGAACGACTGAGCTATAAGTTTCTTGTGGTCGGTTGTCAGGTGCAACGGCGCTGAGTGCAGCAACGCTAATACGATCTCTGTCTGTAATTGGCGTTTCTGAAGACACAAAGTGACGTCTGTCATACGCTGAGTCAACTCGTCGAGGTGAAACAGGAATTGGTTGACTAGGAGGGATCACGTAAGGGTCTTCAGAGGTAGGTGAGTGCTGAGCCTTATAGTTGGAGAGTGGAGGAGGATGGTGAGGGGAACTTGAGTGGCGACGGTATATAGGACTCTGAATTGGTTGTGGGGAGTGGATAGGTTCCATCTCTAAGTTACGCCCTGCTTGAAAAGGATACGCAGGGGATGATGGAGGCTGGACCGAATACTCTTGACGTGGAGAATGAAGGAGCAATGGAGGTTGGCGAGAGCGGTCATCTAACTCCCAAGGGCGGTGAGGGTGGTGGACCTGAGGAGCTACAGTTGGTGAGTGGTAGTGTTGCGTTGGCGAGCTTTGCTGAGGATGCGAAGCTTGGGGTTGGTTGTCGGCGATGGCAAGCCTAGAAGGATGAAGACCACGATGCGAAGGTGAAGTTGAAGGATGGTATTGGTCGGATGAGCCGGAGCTGAGCCGTCTTCTCTCAACGGTGGCAACATGAACCAGAGCGTCGAAATTGATGTACGGCTGAGAGGGCGACGACGCTACCGGGGTTGAGGAAGATGGATGCGATGGGCCATGAGGACCAGAGACAGGGGAGGGGTGAGTACGGTAAGCCGAGGCGGGCTGGCTCGGTGGCTCGTCGTCGTCGCACAGCAATGAAGAGATGTCAAGTCGTCGGGAGGGCATGAACAGCTCGACAACAATGAAATCAAAGACAAAAGCGGGGGATACATGTATTCAAGGCCAAACAGTACAATAACTAACTATCCGCCATCACTGACAAGCAACTCCTTAACCCCATCCCCGCGCTCGACTGTACAACAAAACATTGCGAATATCACGCCCATACGGTCGTCACGAACAACTCCCGCCAACGAACGCGTCGCACCCAAGTTTCATCGGAATCGTTCTCCAGCCAACCATGACGGTCTCAAGGTCCTCGACCCACCCAGTCCCCAAAGAGGCGGGCGAGTCGTCGTCGAGATGCTTTTGAGCGGCTATGCCGGATCATTATTATCGATATCCTTGTCAAAAAGGACAGCACGTACCTGTTATTAAGCGTTAAAAGACATTTTCGCCGAATAACAATTTATATTCTTTTTCGCTGAAAAACTGTACAGTACCACTGGTCCCGTGGGGCGTGGCTGGCTCGTGGCCCCCAGGTCCACACCGCTTTCGGGGTCCCATATCCACAAAGTCAGTCCCCAATTTACACACTGGCCGGTTCAGACTCGTAACTCCTTTGCCTCGTCAAGACTCTCGTCGGATAGTCCACCCCAAAGGGCCCCGTCCAACATGTCGGTGGCCACCAAAAACCCTTTTGCCATCTTGGATGGTACGTCTCCTCAACCTGTCCTCTTATCTGATCCATCTCCTCATCGCTGTTTCTCCTCCAGCGGACAGCGCTTCACGTCCTGCAAGCCCTCCCCCCGCCCCCAAGGACTCCGCCCCCTCTTCCGCTCCTACTCGCGGCTCCCAGAGGTCTAGGGGTGGTCCTGCTGCCCGTGGAGGCAAGTACTACGCTCGCGGTGGCGGAAACAAGTCCGCCCCTCGGGACCAGAATCAATCTGGCGTAGACGAGCCCTCGGCTGAGAATCAAGAGAATCAAAGAAAATGTGACTCCCACTCCTTCATATGTCCTACAAAATCTCTGACTTGATATCTTTAGTCGAAGGTGGTGGTCGTGGTAGAGGCAGGGGCTCTCGTGGCAATCAAGGTAGTGGTCGTGGTCGTGGTCGTCAATTCGACCGCCACAGTGCTACCGGCAAAACGTTGGTCCCCCGCTCCTTTTATCCCCCCCACTCACGTTAATCGGTTCGTTGTTCGTTGATTCACCAGCGACTCTGACAAGAAACTCCACCAGTCATGGGGAGGAGATGATGGAAACACGGAATTGAAGGCTGAGCAAGCTGCAACAGTAGATGCTGCCACTGAAGGCGCCACCGATTGGGCTGGTGCTAATACTGCCACTGAGTGGGGTGCACCTGCCGATGCCCCCCCTGCAGACTGGGGCACACCAGCTGCTCCTGAGGATGAAAAGCAGCCCGAACGTGAAAACCGTCCTCGACGAGAAAGGGAACCCGAGGAAGAAGACAACACCCTGACTTTAGACCAATACCTTGCTAAGCAGAAGGAGAAAGAGTCGATCGTCCCCAAGATTGAGTCCGTTCGTAAAGCCAATGAAGGTGCGGGCAACGAAATCTGGAAGGATGTGGTCCCTCTTCAAAAGGCCGAGGATGAAGAGGCTTATTTCGTTGGAAAGGTAAATTTACGATCCGTATCTCTCCACCAAATTCTCTGCTGATACATGCGTCCAGGGCAAGGCCGCTCCTAAGGCCCGCGCCAAGAAAGAAGAAAAGGTCTACCTCGAGATCGATGCTCGCTTTGATCGACCGGAGCGGGGTGGTCGTGGCCGCGGTCGTGGTGGAGAACGGGGTCGTGGACGTGGCCGCGGTGGCGGTGGCGGTGGCGGTCGTGGGGGTGCCCGACAGACTGGCCCTGCTCTCAACGTTGACGACGAAACCGCATTCCCTTCACTGTCTTGAAAATGTCCAGTGCAGAACTAGTTGTTTTATAGTCATTGTTGTGCTCCCCCTCCTTGCCTCTCGGCTTATCCATATACAAACTTCTTTTCATTTCCCACCTGGCTTTGATCCTGTGATATTGCTCTTGCCATATGTTGCACCATTGAAATTCATGACAACTACGATCTCTGCCACTCATCATTCCATCATATTACCAATGACAGATCGACAGGTATTATTAACACTCAGTGGGATCAATCCGATTTGTGCAGTCCCATCACTCCTTCTGTATCTGATACTGTTACCTTTCCAACATTAATGATTGAGAAGATCTACATCGTCCGACACGGTTCGTTGCGTCATGTTCAGCAGGCTTCAACACTGATGAAAGCATAGGCTTCCGCATAAACTCGCTGACGACCTACTGGTACGTGCATGTTCCTTCTGAAGGGGTATCACCTCTCTAGCTGATTTAAATGAGCAGGACGAGTCCGACTGGCCTCCCTCGAGACCCACCCTTAGCTGTGTTTGGTGTTGTAAGAGTAGTATCCTTGTCAAGGCCACTGATCATCTTATCTTCCGCAGTCTCAAGCACAGGAAGCAGCAGCATACTTCAAAGGCTTGCCTGAAGAAGAGCGGCCCCTTGCTATCTACTCCTCACCATACTGTATTATTCCCTAGGTGTTAGCCACAAGAACAGAAATGCTGATGACATGTCCAGATCGGTGCCTTCAAACGGCACAACCTATCGGAGAAGCCCTCAGCCTCCCTCTCTACGTAGAGCACGGTATGCACTTTGCATTTCACTTTTCGTTTCCTACAAATAGAATCATTTCAAGGCATCTCGGAGTGGTATTCGCCCGTTGCACCGGGAACGGGATTACATCCGCGCCCCAAACCAGCCGCCGAGCTCCAGGAGTACTTCAGCGCGATCGACGCATCCTATTCCTCTGTATGGTATCCTTCTAGAAAGGGAGAAGATCTTGACGAAATTCACGAACGAGTTGACCGATTTCTGACTACGTTCGTTGCCAACATTGAACGCCACCATCCCGAGCAGACCCGAGTGTTACTTGTGAGCCATGCTGCTACCATAATTGCGCTGGTGAGGTCGTTGTTGGGTCGTCGGGAACACTCCGTCCGCGTGGCGTGCTGCTCTTTATCTACATTCACACGGAGTCACCCAGCTGAGGTGTTGGGCGCATGGGATGCAGTGTCCCTAGTAGACGTGTCGCACCTGAAGGACGGTGCGTTGCGCGATTGGGGATTTGAGGATATAGAGATAGCAAACGGAAAGGTATGATGTGTGCCTATGCCTTTCAAAACCTATGCTGACAAGGAGGACAAGGTAACCAATGATCAAGGGGTTCCGGGTAGCGAGAACGAAGTGGAAGATCACTCGGGTCGAGCATCTTATCTTTTCAGCAGCTTGTGATCAGATACAACTAGGTGTATACAAATATCCTTAGAATTTAATCCATCCGCTCGCATAGCTAACACTAGAGTCTTTGATTGTAAAGCAAGCACTGCTTTGTCGATATTGTACCCACTCCATCGATATGTGGATCCCTTCCCCCCTCTCCAGTGATGCCAAGGCTCCAAGGAGGACGCAAATGGGATGCCTCCCACATATAGTATTCTTGGTCTTTCCTAGGTACTTCACAAATTCTTCGTGTGCAGTACTCGCGGTGCTGGGTGGGAGTGTCAGTAGGTCCATGGCCTGCTGATCCAGCTGACGGATGGAGGAGTGAATAGGATTAGACTCCAGTGGTCTGCGTGAGCCAGACAACTGAGTAGGGGGGTGGTCGACTGGAGGAAATTCTGGGTAATAATAGGTATACGAAAAGCGCGTTCCCCTATAGATTCGGTTTACCTTCCATCGAACTGAAAAGTATGGGTCGTGCTCACCAGTGGCAAAAGTCACTTGAAATGACGAATATATTCTCTTTGTTAGCAAGGTATGGTGCTAGGATCTCTCCAAATTTGGCCTGTTCACTGAATGATAAAGACCCAACCACTATGGGCACGATGGATATGGTTTTGCTGGACGCTGCTTAATGTTACTGGGTTGCAACCTCGAATAAGGGACTCCTACCCGTGAAAGATCTTGCGAATGTAAGACAGCTGCATCTCAATACTATGTTCGTCCTCGTCATCCTGGTTATGCAAATCACTGAACTTTCCCGTTTTTCGTAATTCTTCGATAACTTGAAAGCCCCTTTAGTATGGTTATGCCATGCGTGCATTGCTAGATCCTACCGTCCGTGTCTAAAGGTAGATTGCCGATGGGAGTCTCATATTCAGTAGATTTAGGCAAAGCGCAACGATCTAGATAGAGGTGATGAGACGGCCCCAAAACGAAGACGCGCTGTCTGGAAGCGATACAGTTAAGGAATGGAATCCGGAAACTCATCTGATGACATACATTCCAGTTGTGTCGATGCACTTATATGCCCATGCAGCTGTTGCTCCTGAGTACATGTAACCGGCATGCCTAGTTGCACATAAGCTGAAATGGCCTGTGCTGAGTGAGAAGCCCTGACTCACGGTGCGATAATGGCTTTACAACCTTGTACGGGGATTCCAGGATGGTTTACTTCAGCGAGCCATGTTGATAGTTGCGAGTCGAGGTCCTCGCCTATGACCGAGGTTGTGGAGTGATCGATGAGCACGCAGGAGATACCATACCATCACTTGTGTACCAATCCCCAGCATGTGCAGCTCTTCGTACCCTAGCCGATGTACTAGTCACATGGAGCGTCAATCATGAGGTTATCCGACAAGGGAAATCAGCGCTTGCATGTCAGAGCCGTGGAACATGATGCACGAAGGAGTGAACGATGAAAATGGTTGCATTCGTTCGGAATACATAAGCAACCCACAATGGTTTGATTACCACATTAACTACCTGGGGCTTGGCACATACTATGTCGAGGTCAACGACCCAGCGGCAGGTATGAATTTTATCCAGAGTATAACTACATGTGTAAAGAACATCTCTACTCTTCTGAGCGAAGACGAGCTGCAGGGTTTGTGACTTTGACCCCAAGAACTTTTGCTCTAAATCCAAAAATTAGCACGATTGAATCTACTTGAATATGTTATGTCAACCTATCAAGTAAAACTGTGCGGTTGCGGCTGCTGACACCATGTGCAATCTCAGCGGCAAAATTCTTGTTGTGCATTAATAGCAGGTCGAGGTCCCGGAGGTTGTGAACGAGCATCTTCTTCAAACCGTTAGGGAGAAGGTGGCGAGTCTAAAGGGTGGGCGTTAAAGAGCTGAATGAGTTGTGTGAGTTCAGCGGTCACCGACCTTCTTGTTGCTGCCATAACCAATCTGAATGATGGGCTAAATCACACATCGCGAAATTCGGCGCAAGAGCAACTCACTTTAGGCATCGGAGTCTGGCCTTTGAATCGTCGGCGGACTCTGTTATCGATACCCTTGGGTTTCCGCCATGCCTCCTTCACACTAACATAACGATCGGACTGATGTCGCCTATGTTATGATGAGAATAGCACTCGTGAAAGAGGTTTCGTTACGAACTTGAACTTGTTCGTGCGCTTCTTGACAATTGGAACTTTGACGGCCATGTTGAGGTGGGCTAAGGAAGATTATGCTTGGGTCAGATCTATAACTCATCCCCATAAACAGCAGCCGCATCCGACAATCTCAGCACGCATCCATCACTTCTCGTGGCCCATCCCTGCCAACATTGAAGAACCCCGTCTCAAATACCTCGTAGGCAATACAGAAGCTGGTTAGACAAAGTTTGACACTCACAGTGGGCAGGGGATGCTTGACGATGTGGGCTATGAAGTGGTGGGACGCAGATCGGTAACCCAAGTGACTGACGTAATCCACCCCCCGAACACCTTCAGGTACCACCGCTCGCGATCAGAGGGCTGTTCAGGTATTTCTCATGGTAGCATGACCCGTTCGGTGAATCATTAGTCCAATAACATCAAATGCTCATGATGAGAGCTCGGACTATCGGTACACTGCATCAAAGGGCAGCATGACAACCGGGGTCCGAAGGGTTGCTCAAGACGATGATCGGGCGACTGCTCCTTCGACCTGACCCCCACATCCTCGAGCAACCTGGAGTTCAAGCGATCCAAGGCAGCTGGACAATACTTAGTTCAATTTTTATGTTGTCTGCTGTCGATTTAATGTTTGACGACGATGACCGCTGGACACCACCCAAGTTGTATAGAGGGCCGAGTGTTGGCAGTTGGGGAGTGACATCAATTGGGCGGGGCTTTAACTGGGGGAACGGGGAAGAAGAAAACGCAAAGCCCCTAGTAGACTCCTCACTACGGAGAACACCAGCTCTGCCTCGTCAGTCCAATCATGAGGAAGCGCAGTTTCAGCTCGAGCAGCGCAAATTTACGCAATCTCCTTTCAAATTCGGCCCCTCTCTCATTACGAATACTACCACCACCTCTCCATCATCCTTCATGACGATCGCTACTTCTCCTACAATCACTACTTCGCCAGACATACTACCTCAACGTTCGCCTTCACCTTCACTACTTCTGCCTCGTAATGGCTCTCTCGTATCGCTGCGTCTATCGCCAGCCTCACGATCACCAAGTTTACCGCGGCCTCGTCGGAGGTCCTCCCAACAACGAATATCTCTCATCGCTGGGCGAGTTTCAATTGCGCCAATAGAGCCTCCTTCTCCACCGCCGACTTTGTTGCACAGCCTAAGCCGAGCCCCAAGCACAAGCAGCGCTAGCACTCGTGCTCCATCACCGTCAAATGATAACAAATCGTTCCTTGGTGGTCGAAGCATTTCTGAATTTCTTGTAGAAGGAGAAATTGGTCGAGGTGCATACGGCCTAGTCAAACGGGCTCGGGAAATCCATGCAGATGGGTCATATGGGGTGAGCGCATGGCTATCACCAACATCTTGGGGTTAACTCCCTTGCTTTGCTAGCCCCCCATAGTAATCAAGCAGATTATCAAGTCTAGAATTCTTGCAGATTGCTGGAAGAAACACCCAAAGCATGGTACAATCCCAATAGAAATCTACGTTATGTCAGCGATCTCAGCCACACAGTATGCTCTACCACCTCGTCGTCCATGGGACCCTTCCCGGCCCTCACCTGCCTCGGATTCTGATGCCGAGAAAATTGGGAACGACTGGGTCGCAGGAAAGGTTATCTATGGACATCCCAATATCTGTCCGTTACGGGATTTCTTCGAAGATAGCCACTTCTATTATCTGGTCCTCCCTTCCAGCACACCAGAGCAGCTACCCAATGACCCACCACCCTCCTCTGATTTGTTTGATCTTGTGGAGAATTACCCTCAAGGATTACCTCCGAGCATGATACGCAGTTACCTCGGTCAGATTGCGGATGCGTTGTACTTTCTTCATTCACAAGGAATTGGTACGTTATGAGTGCTTGAGATATTCCCCGGAACTTACGGTTAGAGATTAGTGCATCGAGACGTCAAGGATGAAAATGTTGTTCTTGGCCCAATGGGGAAATGCATCCTCATTGATTTTGGAAGTTCGGGATTAGTTAAGAAGGGCGGTTGGGATACCTTTAGCGGGACGTGGGTTGCATGAATTTTCGTCAAAAGCTCTAACCTCAGCATTCACTCAGACTTGATTACGCTGGTCCAGAAATACTTAGAGGCGAACGATACCATGGCAAAGAACAAGATGTGTGGGCATTTGGCGTTGTAGCATACGTCCTGCTGGTCGGAGAATGCCCGTTCGCTACTGCTTCTGAAGCACAGGAAGGGCTGGGATCCCCGTTTGCTAACGCGTGCATATCCTTAGACGAGCGTTGCGCTGATGGTAAGGAAAGGGAGGGTGAAGAAGCAGATGGTGGTTGTGCTCTAGGAGATGCAGCAGCGCTTGTGCGGGCCTGTTTACAATTAGAAGTATCTGCGCGCCCCACCTTTGAGAAGATCATGCAGTGCCGATTCCTGGCCGGTGATGGAGGCTGGGGCATGTAGCCTAAGTATAGTTACTGTAAGTGTATTGTTAACTCATACAGTGTATAACCGTTCCTTGATCATGATACACCATCACTCGTTGAGACAAAGATATATTACTCCTTCCATGACGCTCTGTGCCTCGGACTTTTGATACGCTGTATTGTATATATTCAACCTGCTGGATCTGAATTTGTGGCCTTTATTCAGGAAGCACTTAACGAGCCGTTTAAACCATCTGAGAAAACCGAAAATTGTATTGCTAATTGTTACTCATCGATCTGTTCTATTGCTTTCATTTTTGAAGTACATAGTATAGGAGTGTGTATCTACAAATTCCGTGCATTTTAAAATTAAATAGCACAGGTGTGTGATATCCTGTCACATCCAATCACTTGCCTTTTGGATGCGAAGGCAAGGGTTGCCAAAATGAGGTTATTAACTTTTCTGACTTAACTTGTGGTGATGGTGTGTGAGGAAGAAGGAAACAATCTAGTCGATCAATCAGCGTGACGCGACGTGTCTCAAGGAGCTGAAAATGAGCTGATAAGGGAAATCTCCACTTTTCTGTCCCTCTTAACATTTCTACTTCTCCATATCACAGATCAGTGTGTTATTACTATAGAACAACTTAATTCCAATAGCTTCCGTTGCTACTGTGAGGGAAACCCGGTGGACACCACGAATTCCGAGCCCAAGCAAAAAAATCGGTTGTAGCATATTCACGAGTTACATTTTCTGAATTTATTACTTAATTCTATCGGCTGATATCTTTAACAGGTATAAGGATTCCGGCAGATCACCGGCCTTGGGCCCGATCCGAGTCACGCATTGTTTTATCAGTTCCATCAGATCGACTTATCGATAAAATTTTTGGTCCTCAATATAACTGGGCCAAACATCACTGAGATATCTCTTAAAGCTTTCTTTCCGTCTACCATCATCCCTCAGTCTTTCAGACTTCCTCTAACCTACTTTTCGTGCTCTAAGTGAGTTCTTTCGATTCAATCTTTCCCTCGTGCGTGGCAACGTCACCCATGCCATCGCAAGTTGGGTGGATTAAATTTCACTCGGCGAGATGTTGCTCCCTGGGGGGGTATCGTCGACTCATAATGGCACAGTATTAGCGTCGCGATTATTAACATTTGTCTCTTTTGTCGCAGAAATCAATCGCGATGGGAAAGGATAAGCTTCACGTTAACGTCGTCGGTGAGTCTTATCTTATCGATAAATTGCGATCTCCCGATTGACCTCGTTCATAGTCATCGGTCACGTCGATTCCGGCAAGTCGACTACCACTGGCCACTTGATCTACAAGTGCGGTGGTATTGACAAGCGTACCATTGAGAAGTTCGAGAAGGAAGCCGCCGAATTGGGAAAGGGTTCCTTCAAGTATGGTACGTTATACATGAGTCGAATCAAAGCCTCTGCCTTAACTTATAAAATACTTTTATCACAGCATGGGTGCTTGATAAGCTAAAGGCCGAGCGTGAGCGCGGTATTACCATCGATATCGCCCTTTGGAAATTCGAGACAGCTAAATATGTCGTCACTGTAAGCATAGTTATTACTCCTGTACTGCATTCGTTAAGATGGCCCTTCCTCTGCAGGTTATCGATGCGCCTGGGCATCGTGACTTCATCAAAAACATGATCACTGGTACTTCCCAAGCTGATTGTGCCATTCTGATCATCGCTGGAGGCACTGGTGAATTTGAAGCTGGTATCTCCAAGGATGGACAAACCCGTGAACACGCCTTGCTTGCATTCACCCTCGGTGTCCGACAACTCATCGTCGCCGTCAACAAGATGGATACCACCAAGGTATGCAGTGATTCCCCCCCTTTTCCACGGCATACGCTCAATTATTGTGCAGTGGAGTGAGGAGCGTTTCAACGAAATTATCAAAGAAACCAGCAACTTCATCAAGAAGGTCGGCTACAACCCCAAGGCCGTCGCCTTCGTGCCTATCTCCGGATGGCACGGTGACAACATGTTGGAAGAATCCCAGAAGTACGTAGTTTCATCTGGAATATGTTTCTGGATGCTCATTGGTACTAGCATGCCCTGGTATAAAGGCTGGACCAAGGAGGGCAAGGGTGGTGTCACCAAGGGCAAGACTCTCTTGGATGCTATCGATGCTATCGAACCCCCTGTCCGTCCTTCTGATAAGCCACTCCGTCTCCCTCTTCAGGATGTTTACAAGATTGGTGGTATTGGTACGGTGCCCGTCGGTCGTGTCGAGACTGGTATCATCAAGGCTGGCATGGTCGTCACTTTTGCCCCCACCAACGTTACTACTGAAGTGAAGTCCGTCGAAATGCATCACGAACAACTCGAACAGGGTTCTCCAGGTGACAACGTTGGATTCAACGTCAAGTGAGCGCACTGCCTGTCTTGAGCCTGGTGGGTGTTGTTACTGACGATCATACCTAGGAACGTGTCTGTCAAGGATATCCGCCGTGGAAACGTTGCTTCTGATTCCAAGAACGATCCCGCCAAGGAGGCTGCCTCCTTCAATGCCCAAGTCATCGTCCTCAACCACCCAGGTCAGATCGGTGCTGGCTACGCACCGGTGCTCGATTGCCATACCGCCCACATTGCTTGCAAGTTCTCCGAGCTCATTGAAAAGATTGATCGCCGAACGGGTAAGAGTATCGAGGCTAGCCCCAAGTTTGTCAAGTCCGGTGATGCTTGCATTGTCAAACTCGTCCCGAGCAAACCTATGGTGCGTTCTAACGCTATAGACCATGTAATATTTAACTGACTCTCGCGTAGTGCGTGGAGTCCTACAACGAGTACCCTCCTCTTGGTCGCTTCGCCGTAAGAGACATGAGACAGACCGTCGCTGTTGGTGTCATTAAGTCCGTCGATAAGACCGACAAATCTGGAGGCAAGGGTAAGTGACGACATTTGAGGCTTTGTCAATCGCTTGCTCATGATGTCCACAGTCACCAAGTCTGCTGAGAAGGCTGCGAAGAAGAAGTAAACTAGATGTACCACCATTGTATCATGTGTCATCCTTGTTCACGAGTTTCTTTATCCTTCTTCTCTGGTACTTTTACCCGCATTTGTTATCGCTGTCATCATCATCTGTATTCATCCCAACCAACTTCGGGAAATTTGGATCCCATACCTATTGCATGACACTCATGCACGAATAAAAAGGTGTATTGCACGACCCTGATTTACCTAGCAGACGTGCTCTGGTGCTTCACCTGATTCCACTCTACGGCCCAAGTCACGTCCAACTGTACGCTCGAACACCTCCATCATAAATCCGAAGAGAGATCTTGTCAACGCCGCATCCCACCTCCCTTTCGATGACTCGTCTCGAATGAAGGCGTGCTGCGCCTGGACTTCGAGGAACTAGTATACGATGAATGAGATTACTACGCGGGATAAGAGTATACCCTACCGATGCGGTGATCCTTGCTTCTTCAAGCGTTGTACGGATCTGGTCGCGGCCCTGACGAGGAACATGCGTGTCCTATAAATGTTAACCTGTGTTCCTGGTGTATCGTATGGTAATCAACGTACTTGTTTCCCAAATATCATCTGTAGCAGGATCAGAACGAGTTCGATGGGGAATTAAAAACAGCGCACCACTAGCTCTCCCTTGATTGGTGGGTCTTCTTTTCCTCCCTCTTCACCCTTTTCTCTCGTTTCCTTTTCTTTCTGTATGTAATCTTCGACACGTTCAAGGGAATCGTCACCATGCTTGTCGCCACGCTCAAGGGAATCGTCGCTAGGCTTGATGCCACGCTTGCCTAGAGTTCTGCTATGAAGGTCTGTGGCAAAGAAACAAACGGTTGCGAGAATGCGCTTATCAAAGGCAGCCTTCCCTTGTGCATGAGACCGTGTTCATAGTTGTCATGATGATGCTTACTCGGAATGCCTTTGGTTGGAGGAACATTAGCATAAGTATGACAAAGTCTGAGTAGAATATACCAGATGTCCTCCTAGACACATCCCGGTGGCTGGAGTGGGTATTACATCAGCCGGACTGCTAGATCCAGAATAATATCATTCCCCCACCAGCAATCCTTCCATTGCAATTGGATTGAGATTTGAGCAAGCTGATGGTCAGTTCCGTGTCCTAAAGAAAAAATCAACCCCTATCACTGCGCGCAAGGGTTTATGGGCTGTACTTCATCATAGGCCGCTAGCGTCTTCTGGGCCTATTTGACTTGTCAGCTTGGAAAAACCATGGGCGTTCATGATCGACCATGACCTTCCAGTAGTTCCCGTCATCGGTACCTGTGAACCTGTAAACCTTACAACATCAGATATGCGACCCCTTCAGACCTTTGACATCATAAGGAATCGGCTCTGGTCCACAAAATTCATGGTAGATAGATGGGCAGGCTGCAGGACCCATAAGCCTTCGAGCTTGTCTGTAGAGACTTGCAAGAACAACATACCTACAACATACCCTTGGCTCGCAATTTGTCCAGCAAAGCGCTCCACGGGCCCAGTGACTTGGTAAATCTCACTAATACCCTTTATGTTATGCTCTGCTGGCGTCAACACGCAGCTTCTAGATATGCGTACCTGAACACCACAACACCTACGAATTATCGTAAAATTGGTACATGTACTGAACATCTCCACTCACCAGGGAATCTGGCGTGGGGGTAATCTGGAACGACTGGAGAGATGATAAATACTCTCATAGGACCTTGGGCTTTCTTGGTTGGCACATCCTCAAAGGTTTTGGTAATAAGCATTGCTGCGATAAGCAATAGATGTAAAGCAACAGATCGTGGATGTCTTGATTGGATAAAAATAGATGTGGGAAGAAGTTTTGTCTAAGTTGTGATGCAAATGAATTTTCGGCGGCTCTGACTTGGCGCAGCGCGAAACATGTCCAAGACTGCTCATATTCGCCGATTCAGAGTCGACGACGACAAGCTGGTACGCTTCACTATTGCGAAGGCCAACTTCGAACATCTCGCAGTCGCTAATCACCGTAGTTCGTAAATTCCGCGCTCTTTATACCAAGGCTAACCCGGGAGCAGCTTACACTAATCCTATCACGATCGGAATATGGGCCGTTCTATCATACATATTCATTGAAGCGGTGAACTGGTGGCCGAATGGGACTTATGGGATTGCAGGGTACTTCAGGCCACTGCCTGCTCTGGCGTGTACCGCGCTTCCAGTTATGTTTTTACTAGATTGGTAAGCTCCCTCTTGCCAGCATTCAGTGTCATCTCGTGACTGCCCACCAATACAGGATCAACCGTCCAGACTTCGAGAAGCACACCCAAGACGTCCTGCGTCGCAGCGACTTACATAACATAGCGGATCATTATTCTCAACCAGGTCGTGGACTCTGGATGCTGGAATATGGCAACCAACTTGTGGGTCTCATTGCGCTCGACAGGACCCAATCATCGCCAAGGGATAAAGTCTCTCCATCTACTGCAGAGACAGCCACAATTCGACATCTCTATGTAGATGGAGCTTATCGAGCAGCCAATGCTGAGCTGGACCTCTTGCAATACGCCATAAAATTTGCATTCGAGTCTCCAGATGTAAAACAAATACAAGTTTCGGTTTCACCATTACTTCCTTCCAGCATCCGCAGATCCTTGGCTGAGATTGGGTTCAAACACCAATGCTACGACGGGACACCGATGGGCGTGTTAAGGTGGAGATCGGAGTGCTGGGCGCTACAGAAGCCCAACCCAAAGGATACCTAACAATGGCGGATATTATTAATCGTCGGAATTTTCATGTCGTATTCCATATTCATACTTGTCTTCGTACATTCTACTCCTCGCACCTGGCAGTAAATGTCACAATTGGCATCAATCCTCGAAAAGGCTTCCTCTAAGCCACATTACCCACTTGTGCTGCTTCAATCTTCGGCGGCACAATCGTCGCTGCCTCTGCTACAGCATATCATATCAGTGACCCATGACCGGCAGCGGCCATCAACGCTGCTCATCTTCTGTCTTTTATATCGAGCTTCAAATATTACCTTACTACGCTCGTCAACGGACAGAATCAAAATCTATGACTGGTCTGGTGTCATCCAAGGCTACAGCGAAAAGCTTCAGCCGATCGAAGAGATGATTGAAATACTCAATGACTGTATGTACGACAATCACTTGCAACTGCATAAACAAAGTGACACCAGCAACCAGTCCCAAGCAATGGACCTGTTGAGGTCATTATCGACTCTGTCGATACCCTCATCGCTAATTATGCCTCCACAATGCATGGTTACCTCCAGCTCCGCAAGCTCTTATCTATTATTTCGCGTCATTCAAGTTCGTCTTGTTCATCATAACCACTCGTGTAATTAACCATGGGACAGGAACGTCTAGATTGTTAATGCACCTCACCGACCAGTGCACACTGCTGCCATTGCTAATGCAACACTCCTTTTCACCCAAGCCATTCGCTCACCTCGTGGCTCGTCCAGCATCTATGATAAGCCATATATCAACATCCTATCTTACTGATCCACCTCCCTTTTCCACCCCAGAAAGGTTCTGGGGTGTTTTCGTACCTCTGTCAGAACGACGACGCGAGATCAATAATATTGTATACAGCAATGACGGAGGAGGGCCAAATACCACCGAATTTGTTGTCGAGCTAGTCCTCCGAGGCTCCTTAATCTCGAGAAAGGACAAGAACGTAATTCGGTATCTAGAAGGGTGGTCGATAGAGCGGGGTCCATGTGAGCTTAGCCAGATGGCGAGTTATAGGTCACTATGGTCCCGAAAGCCCACAACAGTGGAGGTATGGCTGGTCATAATTCTTATTGCCATTGCTCATTTGTGCAGTCTGCGGCGGGCCCTTCTCACGGAGTCTCATTCAACTTGGATCTAACCGAATCTCAGCAGCAATCCCGAGCTCAGGTTCCACTTCCTTATGCCCATGAAGGTATGTACTTTCACAAAAGCCCGCTCGCCCGCTTCTCGCGTCTGAGCACAATGATAGGAAAATTACCAAATATAGAAGGGGCAATCTTGTATGATCCCGATTCTGCAGACGACATTGACGACGACGATCCCGACGAAGACCTGAACATATAGATTTTGTTCAGACCTGCGAGTGTGGACCTCCAAGTTCCTCATCCCTTTATTAAAAACGCACTGTCGCTGTCTATTCTAGTAGGGGTATTGGACAGGTCGTTCTATCATAGCTTGCCGCGAACAGCAGCATCTACACTTTCAGCGAAGTATGTAACATTTGAGGAATTAAGGCCAGCCATGGAAATGCGACCATTAGAGGTCATATAGATGTGAGCCCTTTCAGCTAGGATACGCGTGTGCTCAGGGGTGAGTCCGGTGAAGCTGTCAAGCATTTTCAGATCATGCTTAGACTTTAGCCTCATAGGAGGTACGCACCTAAACATTCCGATCTGGCTCTTGATGTGTCCCCATTCACCGGGTGTCTTAAGCTCATGAGTTAGCAAATTATAAAGATGTTCCCTCATGCTGATGATTCTGTTTGCCATGCCCTTCACTTCACCTTCCCACTGGGTATAGAGGGTCTGGTTAGACAGAATGGTGTTCGCAACCCTAGCACCATGGGCAGGGGGGTTAGAGTACATGGGACGGATGACAATTTTCAGCTGGCTGTCCACACGAGCCTTCTCTTCGGGATCCTTGGTAACCAGAGAGAAGGCGCCAACGCGTTCACCATACAGGCCCATATTCTTAGCGAACGACTGGGACAATGCAATCTGGTGACCCTCTGCAACGAAATGGCGAACTGCTGCTGCATCACGAGTTGTGTCTCCGGAAGCGAACCCTTGGTAGGCCATGTCAAAGAAGGGGAAAAGCTTGCGTTCCTTAGCGATGTCAGAGATTTGAGTCCATTGCTGGAAAGTGGGGTCAACGCCGGTGGGGTTGTGAGCACAAGCATGTAGGAGAACAATGGAGTGCTCGGGTGCAGCCTATTGCATGGTCAATCATGACGTGGCAAATTGTATAGAGTGAGATGCGAACCAAAAGGTCGGCCTTCAGTCCTTCGAAATCAAGGCCTACAGTTTGCTTGTTGAAATACCTGTAGTAGCGGACTTCAATACCGGAGTCTTGGAAGATAGGGATGTGATTGCCCCAGGTAGGTGCTGGGACGTAGACGACCTTGGCGTGCGGATAGTGACGACCAAGGAATGCGGCACCGATTCTAAGAGCACCAGTGCCAGAGATCGATTGTGTAATAGAGATCTACGACACCCCTCGTTAATTCCAAGAAAACAAAAAAAAGAAACAACGACAGACGCACAGCACCGTCCGCAAGGGAGCGACTATCAGAACCGTAAGCAAGAATTGCTGCATTACGAGTAAATTCTGCGAGCCCAGTAATGGGGAGATATTCCTTGTCGGTGGAAGAACTGTGCAGAATTTCTTCTGCCTGTCAAGTGGAAGTGAGAAAATGGTATGGACCATGCTGTGCAGCTCATGATACCTTCTTCACACTTCCGAGGACGTACGGCTTGCCGTGTTCATCCCGGTATGCACCAACACCAAGATTTATTTTCTTGGTGTCTTTATCAGCCTTGAAGGCTTCCGTCACGCCTAAGGGGAAGAAATTGTAGACTTCTGAGAGACGCAATGCAAGAAAACTCACCCAAAATTGGGTCAGGAGGGCCAGCAGGAACTGCTGACCAGGTGGAGACAGCACGCAGATTTCTAGTGAGATGACTAGCACCACGACGAGAGAAGGTAGCCAACATGATAAAGGACGTCTATCAATAAGAGGAAGAAATACCGGAGGAAAACGCGTGTAGTGTTAATTTGATGCCGGCCCGGGTTTAAAGTCATCTTACTACCTCGGTTTGATCCGTTTATTATGTAATCAATAATGCTACGAGTCAATCGCTATCATATCTTGCCGAAATTGACCTTCATACATAGAGCATCCCACAAGCTCTATCCTAGAAAATTATGGCAGATCCTCAGCAATCTGAACCAGGAACCCAGTAGGCTTTTATCGCTTCAGGAGGATTATCATTTGACAATCACCTTCTATGTCAGGGATGGCCAGAAAGGCCCGAGCAAGAACGAATTAAAAAAGCTGGCTAAAGCCGCTGAGAAGGAAAAGAAAGCTGCTGAAAAGGCGGAGAAACAAAAGGCACTTGAAGCAGAAAAATCTGCTGCAGAGGTTGTATGTACGATGTTCTTCTACCGCTGGTCATGAACCACAATTTCTCTCCAGGACTTCGCAACCGCCTTTTATGGTTCGCTTCCCTTGAATCAATCCCAGTCCAGAACGCGACGTCCTAGGGTTCAGATCACCACTCTTCCCTCACTTGAGGGACAGACCGTCTTGCTGCGTGCGCGCATACACAATTCCCGGGCTCAAGGCAGCAAGATGGTCTTCTTTAATCTCCGTCAGCGCAGTCAATCGGTACAAGCACTGTTGACTGTCGCACCAGAAAAGGTCTCCAAGCAGATGGCGAAGTGGGCCGCCGCTCTTGCCACAGAGAGTATCGTGCTCGTGGAGGGCCTTGTGAAAAGGGCGCCTGAGCCAATCAAGAGCGCCACGGTTGGAGAGGTGGAGGTACATATCTCGGAGGTGAGAAGGATTCCATCTGATGTTTGGTCTATAGTTAATATTGCTTTCAGATTCACCTGATTGCCGGTGTCGAAGCCCGATTACCCTTCTCATTGGAAGATGCTTCTCGAGCGGAAGCAGAATTTGAGTCCAATGACGCTCAATTTAACAGAGTTCTGTTGGATACCCGCCTCAACAATCGCGTAATCGACCTAAGAGTGAGTGCAAAGTCCAAGTTCGAGAAGTTACTCTGAGTCACGTTGAATAGACACAAACCAATCAAGCCATTTTTACTGTACAAGCTGGAATTGGTGACTTATTCCGAGAGTATTTATCGGCCCACGGATTTGTCGAGATTCATAGCCCCAAATTGCAAGGTGCAGCAACCGAGTCTGGAGCAAGTGTTTTCAAAGTGGGCTACTTTAAAGGTAATTGGAGTCATTCACTTTTACGGGCAGAGCTGACGCTTCCCTAGGCACTGCCTTCCTTGCACAATCACCCCAGCTGGCTAAGCAAATGGCTATTGCCGCTGATTTTGAGCGAGTCTACGAGATTGGGCCTGTTTTTAGAGCAGAGGACTCCAATACCCATCGACATCTAACGGAATTCATTGGGCTCGATTTGGAGATGGCCATTGAGGAGCACTACCATGAAGTGGTCGAACTCCTCGATGGATTATTTTTAAGTATATTTAGGGGACTGCGCCAACGCTACGATTCCGAGGTTAAGCTAATTGGGAAGCAGTTCCCAGCCGACGAATTTAAGTGGCGCGACGGGCCAGAGGGTACTCTGAAGTTGAGCTTCAGAGAGGCTATCGACTTACTGGTAGCGGATGGGGTCCCTCGAGAGGAATTAGACGACATCAAGTACGCTTAGCGTCCCGTATATGATGACCACCGCTCACGAAGACCTTCACAGTACTGAGAATGAGAAGCGCCTGGGACAGATCATACAGGCGAAGTACGACACGGACTACTTCATCATCGACAAATTCCCGTTGGCGCTCCGGCCATTTTATACCATGCCAGATCCAGAGGATCCCGTATGTGACATAGTTTGTCGAAGACTCAGCTTAGCTAACCAACAGACTTCTAGACGGTTTCCAACTCCTATGATTTCTTCATGCGTGGCGAAGAAATCCTTTCAGGGGCACAGCGTATTCATGATCCCACCCTGCTAGCCGAGAAGATGAGGAGCAAGGGCGTTGACCCTGTTTCTATGAGCGACTATCTCGAAGCATTCAAAGTGGGATGCCCACCACATGGTGGAGGTGGAATTGGGCTGGAACGGGTATTAATGCTCTTCTTGAAGCTCAATAACATTCGCCGTGCATCACTCTTCCCTAGGGATCCTAAACGTTTGGAACCTTAGAGCAGGGTAACCTCTTTAGTTGTAGTGGTAGACACGTAAGCCTGGAACATTCACCAAATTATAATGAAGCACATCGTGATGCGGAAGAGGGAGAGCAGCGTCTGGCATTTACTTCACGGCACCCCAGTGATATAACCAAGTAGAAGCAGTTTAGTATCTGGCAGATGCCTAGATTATAGCTTTATCTTCATTTCGCTACGTTCATAGCCCACCAACGAAACTAGACGAAATATCCATCCTTTGTTCCTCCTCCTTGATCGGAATCCACTTCAAAGTAAAGGATGCAACTCGTGCATGTCTTCCTGATCCTAGTATACAAGTTTTCATCGAAAATCCAGCATCGCTACGTAGCATTAATTCTGACCTGAGGCATCCTAGGAATATCGTCGAAGTGCTGAGTATGACAAGGGGAACTGAATAACAGCTCGGCGGAGGGGAGCTGCTAGAGTTCCCCCCGTTGTCGAACTGTCGATGACCTCACAACTTGTTGAACTACAGAGTTGAAAGGACCATCCCAAATTGCTTGGACTGAAACTATCTCCTGTCTTGTCCACGAGAGCAAGATCGTCGCGATCGTTCATCGGGGTGAGTTTATCGGAAATTTGTCAATATGCAAAGGATATATCTGCTCCTAGATTCCCTTAAAAATGGGTCAAGGATAGAAAGCAATAGGTTCTAGGGTAATGTAATATAAACACTGTAGTACAACATCCGCTCCTGGGCTATATAAGATACTGGAGAAAATGATGACGTTGGATGGGGTCAGTCATTTGGAAACGAGGCAGCGAAAAGCGTACTGACCATAGGTCACCACGCCAGTCTCAATGGCCAGCATTTATCGACGACGGGTCCTTCGCCGCTCTGATCGTGACGAAAGGTTGCCCCGGCCAACAGCGGAGTCTGGGATAGGCGTCCCTTCCAAAGCTGCGGCAATTACCTCAGCGGGAAGGTCGATGTGAACACCATCGGTGTATGTAAAAGCGTCTAGTGGAGAATAAGCTGGTGGTTCACGACGGGACAGCCGCAACGTATCGTCGGCCATCGTAGTGGGAGACCTAGTCCCATTATTCGAGCGATGAGCAGACGGGCCCAGTGCCTGTAGGTGAATGTCGCGATTATTGGGTGTTGGTGGATTGGGACTACGCGGAGAATCAGGAGGTGAATGCACCTGAACAATTAATTCAGAGTCTATTCCTGACCAGAGTAGGGGAAAGTGAGTGACAGGTGGTCGATCCTGTGGGGCGATAGATGGGTATACTGCACCTTGCTGCCTGTCCGGTGAAATGGATCGAGATGTTGCAGTTGGTGACGATGGAACAGAGGATGGAGGCTGACTTCGCTCAACAGGACGGGTAGCATCACCAGCGGTGCTACCATTAACAGCATTGAGCTGATCCTCTGGCGCTTCAATTATTGGAGTAATGGGGGGAGGGGGGGTCAAGAGAAGGTTGGGTTCTGTAGCGGCAACGGGCAACCCTGGGTGATTGTTGGCTGGTCTTGGGCGGCGCGTGCGGTGTGATCGCCTATGAGAAGGGGAAAGGATATTGACACTGCCAGGCAGAACGTCGTCGCTAGCACGGATACGGCCACCAACATCAAGCAAAATGCTTCCGCCCTCGCTGCCGTATGCTGGTGGAGGAGCAAGGGTGCCGACGCTAGGAGCCAAGCCCCATTTCTTGACATTGGCCTCGATAAACACAAAACCAGCCTGTCCAAAGTTGACATGGACGCTGCAGGGGCCATCGGCTCCAATGCTAGGGAATAGATTCCATTTACTGAGACCGATGAAGGCATCCTCCGTCTTCCTACCATTTCGGGTGAAAAATACAGTGCCGGTTCTCGGTCTGTATCCAACGCCCAAAACATCGCCTTCTTTCAGTGGTGGTCCAAAGGGTGTGGAAGTGAAAGGATAGTTGTAAGATTTGTCGCCATTTGAATGGTAAGCCACGGAAAAGCGGCTCAGACCTGGCATGCAAAACGCAGGATGGGGTTTCGTTGCCAGTCCAACTGCCACCTTGGTAGATTCTGGCAAGTCAAACATTTTAACTTCCCAATAATAAACTTCATTGATCTTTGGTAAGGGGAGGTTGGACTGAACACAGGAAGATGACGCAGGATCGGGAAGGAAGGTGATCTCCGTGCGGGCGTGGACGAGCAACGAGTTGACGGTTTCGTAATCAGGTTCAAAGCTCCATGCAGAAACTCCTTTCTCTTGTATGGATAGGAACTGAGAAAGGGTTATATCCGTTGGGTAAGAGTTTGGTGGATATTGCAGCTGATGCTCTAGGTGATGTGGCGGTCAGAGGGTATTGCCAGCCAAGGTAAGGATACACACCCTTGACCCGAAGGTACTCTCGCCGTACAGGCTCGGATACGCTCTCTAACCAACGAGTTTCCACGCCTTCAAACCCACCCTCACCCTCTATGAGTTCCTCACGGCTCATATCTATTGGACCATCGTTATCACGGAGAACAATCCCCCTTCTGCGTCGAACCAATAGTACACAGACGAGGAATATCAGGAGAAGAAAGAGAAAGGTAGAGAGCACGATAAGTAGTGGTAGTAGAACGAGCAGTGCATCGGGTTGCTGGGGGTTGGACGGCGGACCCGGAGGATCGAATGTCGCAGACGAGTCGTCAAGGAAGCCATTGGAAAGAATGTCTGCCACGGCCGAGAGTCCGTTGTGAAATATGTCGTCCATGTTCGAGTCTGAGAGAATGTCGGCGGTGGATGCAGGGAACACACTGAGGAGAGTAAGCTGTACCCAGTGGCTGACTAAGCGTGGAGGGTGGGGGTAATTACATAATAAAGGCGGGATGATAGCGGGCGGACAGGGTAGCTCGCTGCCATCCTTGACCATGGCCACGCTTTCCCCTCATTCTCCCAAACACCCTCGCCCGAAAGGATCTACTCGTCGTCGAGGCCTCTCTCATCTCCCTCCGTACCATTCCCAAGAGTCTCACGACGCTGCCCTCAGTGCTATCCGATCCTTCCTCAAGGCCACGACTTCTTATGACGCATTCCCTGTCAGCTTCCGGCTCATTGTCCTCGATACCAAACTTAGTGTCAAGAAGGCCTTACAGTGTCTTCTGCTTAATGGTGTGTCTGAACTCTCTTTCATGTCTCTTTGACGCCTCATATCATCCAGGCGTTGTTTCCGCTCCGCTGTGGAACAGCGAGAAATCTAGCTTTGCTGGAATGTTGACTGTGCTCGACATCATCCACTTAATCCAATACTACTATCGCACCGCAACTTATGATTATGCTGCTATGGATGTTGAGACATTTCGACTCGAATCTTTGCGTGGTATGTCCGCTCTTTGTTGCCCCAGCAATTCTCATCATCACCCCCCAGATATCGAAAAAGAGTTGAACGTAGAACCGCCCCCATTGCTTAGGGAACATCCTTCCAGCACTCTTTACGACGCATCGAGGCTACTCATTCAGACGCACGCGCGTCGGCTTCCCCTGCTCGATAACGATACGGAGACTGGACACGAGGTCATCGTATCGGTATTGACGCAATACCGACTTTTGAAATTTATTTCGATAAATGTGCGTTTCATGCTCAACAGCGTTCGTGTCTTGCTCACCCCTAACCATAGTGTGTAAAAGAGGTCCAGCACCTACACCTCTCATTGAGAAAGTTAAATATCGGAACCTATGTCGAATCTCCATATTCGCCAGACAACCCTAACCCATTCCACCCTATCGCTACTGCGAGCCTGGATTCGCGTGTCTTTGACGTAGTGCACATGTTTTCGGAACGCTCCATATCCGCGGTTCCGATAATCGATAGTGATGGAGTAGTGGTCAATCTGTACGAGACCGTGGATGTTATCGTAAGGAATGCATTCATGTGCTACATTTTAAACCTGATGCCGTTATCTCTCCAGACTTTGGTTCGCCTCGGAGTCTACCAATCTCTGGATCTTACCATCTCAGAGGCACTTAACCAACGGTCACCAGATTTCCCTGGTGTTGTGATCTGCACTGCGTCCGATTCGCCCGGGACACTGCTTCAACTTATCAAGAAGCGAAGGGTTCATCGCCTGGTGGTCGTTGAGGGCGAGGTGTGTATGTTTAATTGCTCGTTGGTAGCACTCAGTTGATCGCTCTTTAGGAGGAAGAGAAGCGGGGAGGAAAGATGGGGCGGCTTGTTGGAATCATAACACTTAGCGACGTCCTTCGGTATGTGATTGGAGATACAGGGAATGCCAAAGGAGCCGAGGAAGGCGCAGGCGTCAAGGCAGAGACATAGTGGAGGCGGACGTTACTGTGTAAGATAGGGGACACTTGACATTATAATAGCACTGTACTGTTCAGCAGCTCGTCTCTTTTGATCGTATACAGGCATCAATTATTAATACCTCAGGGCTCGTGCCGTTCCTCACCCCCACCATCACCTCCTTTCCAGATGACTGCCATTCAAGCCGTGTACATTCGAGACTACGAGGAACGTCCTGATCCAAAGCCTCACTTCGTATACAGGATAGAAATACATGCAAATGTCCGCTCATGGCAGATGTGGCGACGCTACTCCGAATTCGATGACCTCCACGTGGAGCTCACAGACAGCACCGGTGCACCTCCCCCATACCCCCTACCACCTAAACACAGATTCTCCTTCTTTCGAAGCAACAACGATGCCAAACTCCTCGAGCAACGAAAGGCAGAGTTGGAGAGGTACCTTCGCGCCATCGTCGGAGCCAAAGACGACAGATGGCGCGAGCACTTGGCGTTCAAAACTTTCCTTGGAGTCCCAATAGGGCGCAATGCTGGGCTTCAGGCTGCTGCCGGTCAGTTCACCGCAGCTTCTTGGTTGGATGAGCACCAGGAGCTTCAGGCGCAGATTAGGAACATACGCGCCGAAATCAACAAACGGGATGCGCTTTCTGAAAGAGGGGATCCGGGGGCTGCTCACAAGTCCAACCTGACTGCAAAGACCAAGTTGGCGACCGTTCTTTCGAGGATTGGAACGTTGGCAGAAGGGCTGAAAGAGCTTTCGATGGGCGGTATGACAGAGGGGGAGTTGTTGCGTAGGACAGATATGGTGTCTAGGCTACAGGACGAGTGCGAGAAGTTGGGGAAGATGGTGACAATTGCGCGACAGATTTCACAAATGGACAGGACAGGTCCAACCACTACTTTAGCGCCCGAGTCAGATCGGGAGCTGTTGCTCGGGACTGGTAGTGCATCCAAGCCGGTCACACGAGTGTTCGGAGCTGCCCCCCAGCCCAAGGAAACCGAGCAAACTCGGCCACTGGACGACGTTGGGGTCTTTGGGCTGCAGCAAGTCCAAATTCAGCAACAAGACACTCAACTATCACAATTGACAACGATCCTACAGCGACAGCGACAACTGGGAGAGGCGATAAACAATGAAGTTCAAACACAGATCGAGATGTTGGATGATCTAACAGAGGATGTGGATAGAGTAACAGGAAAACTGACGACGGCTAATAAGCAATTGCGGCGTTTGGGATAATGAGGTTGCGATGGGGGGAGTATAATAATACCATTATATATATTGGATGTAATCTAATCTAGGTCCACTCCAGTAACCAGATTCATGACCGTTTTGTTAAATAGGTGCCAACGCCCTACAGTTTTGGTCAACATCATTGTTCGAGTGGTGAACAACTCTGTGGACGTACCTCGAAGCATGCTATCATAATTCCACAAGCAGGGGCAATCTTTGCCATTCGGGGAAAGAGGCCAGCAAATAGAGCAGACATGCCTTCGGTGCGAACGATAGATGATATTAGCGGTATTGTGGCGACTGTTTTGGTCCTGGTCATTGTCAACAAGAGCGCTTGCTGGCGAGTTTTGAGAACATCAAATGGAGAAGTGACTAAAGCAGCGGTCACACCACTGATGGCGCCACTATAAAATGCGACAATTGGACCTTGATATCCATGACGTTGGAATTCGGCTTTCCATGACTCATAACCTGCCCAATATATACCGGAAAATGGAACATCCCGCCAGAGTGTTGGACCCAATCCACGCCATAGACAACTGAACCCCTGGGATTGGACTAGGGATCTCACAGAAGTCAATACGGAGCGTAGAGTGCGAGGGTTTTCGGGAGAAAGCGGAGCAGCTTGTAGGTTTGTTCGGATGAGTTCCAAGGGAGACATGACAGACGTTATAAACGTGCGTGCCAGAACACCAGAGACTAGGGGGATAAGGGGCTGTGAGGGTATCAATGGTGGAAGGACGACGTTCAATAGGTGATCGTAGGTAAGGATATAAGATGTTGAGGAAGGAACGCCGATTAATCTATAAAGGGTCAACGGAAGGAAAGTGGTAGTGGGACGAAGTGGACATACAGTGATGTACCGGCACCTTTCCAAAGGCCACGAAGACCTTCGGCTCTCCATACACGACGAACGGCGTCGAGAAAGCCATTGACGCGCTCAGTGCGAAAGACCCCTTGCTCCCAGAGGCATACGACCTCTGTAGACATTGGTCTAGCCAAAGAGGACATTTTTCGGACACAGGCGACTGAAGGGGGCTGGCAGCATGCATTAGATGGAGGACGAGGGAACAGATGTTTAACGACAGGAGGCTGAGTCTGTAACCTAGTTTTCACGACATCAAAGGGGGTCACTGAGGGAGACTGTTAGGCGTCGATTGATTAAGAGAAAGATGTACGAACTTGTAAGGGCCGTCATCGTCGAACCTGTAGCCGCCGCTACGCATTTAGCACGGAAAGGATCCATGCTGAGGTGGGTGCGAAGGAGAGGTGGGACAGGGACGAACCAAAGATTTTTGAATTACGCTATCAGATAATTAAGCGCACGTGATAGGAGTTCCATCTGATCGCTGGGAGTGTCGCGGACAGGACACTGACATCGACGACGACGACAACGACAACGACAACAACGCCGACACCGACTCGACGAAAGCAATTGAAAAAGGAATTAGCTCATTCCATCTCGCCTCCCCGCCATGACTTCCGCTTTGTCCGGTGCTGCCCTCGAGGCTTCCAGAGCCGCCCTTTCCGCAGCGTTGAGCGACCATCCAGACGCTTCGGGAAGCGCCCCACTTGACGACTTCGATGCCCAGGAAGTCAATATGGAGGCACAGGCAGAGGGCATTCGCACCGTCTTCAGTGACCCAACCAACTTCAATGTCAAGGTCGGTCTGCTCACTCAGGCCCTTCTCGTTTCTCATTCGCTGTCTTCCTTTAGCACCCACTCTATTCTCCCTGGACCCTTTGGTTCGATTCCCCTCTCACAAAGGGCCGAAATCTTCCCCAGACACCCATTTCAGCTTTTCCTCAAACCCCCGCTCCGCAAACACCGGGTGCTGCCGCCGCACAGGGATGGATGGAGGACATCAGACGCGTCATTAGCTTTGACAGCGTAGAAGAATTTTGGGGGTATGTAGTCGTTCCTGCGTCCTTCTGCCAGTCTCCTCAAACCTTGGTATCAGGCTGTATAACAACATTGTACCGCCATCTCAATTACCGCAACGAGCAAACTACTATCTCTTCAAGGTAATTTCATCTTCAATTCGTGTCTCATGTCGCTGATTACCCATCGTTTTCAGGAGGGGATCATCCCAGCTTGGGAAGATGAAGCCAACAAAAATGGAGGCAAATGGAGCATCCAGCTGCCGAAAGAAAAAAACAGGGGCAACATCGATAAAATGTGGCTATACACCGTAAGCTGTATCACGTCTAATCACACCCGTCTACCCATTCACCGTCGTAACTCCCGTCCTGTACAGATGCTAGCTGCTATCGGGGAGACCTTCGATCCGCTTCTGAGTGCGAGTGATGGAAGCGGTGGAGCGTCGCTGATTACGGGTGTCATCGTATCCGTCAGACCCCAATTTTACCGAGTATCAGTGTGGACCCGCCTTGCCCCAACGGGGTCCGAAGGAGATGGTTTGCTTGAACGCATTCAGTCTACTGGTCGCCATTTCAAATGTCAGGTTCTTGGTTATCCCGAGAGCCAACGACTAGCAGGCCCATTAGCGACAGAAGTGGAATTCCAGTCTCATAAAGATTCAGAGAAAAAGAGCAAGGGGGGTAAGAACATGAAGATCATTATCTAGCTTTTCATGTTCCAGGATACATACCTGTAATCCACTCGTTATGCCGACCTTGTGCTGCAGATCAACACATTGCTTGTTTGCTTGGCAAAGCCATCCTAGTGTCCATATATAACCAGTTGCTGCTTCTTTCCATCCACACGCATCGATCAACACCTCCATCATGCCAGTTCATTCATTCCTGTCGTCTATTGCAGACAAAGCACAGTCTGCCATCAGTCATCTTCCAGCATCTGCTCATCCACCCAATAGCACTGATAACGTAACCCAGCCAACTCCAAATGAAGCCACGGCACAGCCCACCAGTGGTCACAAGTCCCGCGCCTTCGAATCCCTTCAGCATCAGCTTCGTGCGTTTGGTCAACAATACTCGTAAGGATGTCGCCATGTTCCACAACAGCGTGCTGACATCATTCCAGGAGCGCTACCACCCCTGTCCAGAAGATTATCACTGCCGAGAAGGGCGTTGCCATCGATTTCGATAGTGTTTCGAGCGACTCCAAGGCCCAAAGCAAGGAGTTGTATACATGGGGACAAACAGAACCTGAAGATCTCAAAGACGGTGTGCCCGTATCGACCACTTTTGAGCTCCCATCGCTTAATAATTTCTGTGCTAGTGACGGACCGCCTTGCTTACCTCAACTTCGTTCAAGGCTCGTTGGCCGGTGCTCTTGCAGCCAAGTTGGATGCTGCAAGGACCCCACTCAAATCCCTACGCGATGCAGAGGCTGCGTTGCTACCTCGTCGTAACAACCGTGCCAATCTACAAAACCAAATTTCGCGCCTCGAACATGAATCGCAAAGAGCCGGGGATAGAAGGATCGCTGAACTGAGAGATCAACTCAGCAAGGCAAACCTCGAGGACCTTCAACAAGAGAAGGAGATTGAGCTGCTCAAACGCAAGGCAGTCCTTGAGAGTGAGAATGCTAAATGGGAAGCCATTCGAGAGGTACGAAAGCAATCGACCGATACAAGTACACTTCATGAATTGCTATTCACCCTAGTATGGAGAAAAGCTGGCCCTACTCTCCCAAGCAGCTGCACAGATTACCGCCGCGTTACCCACAGTTCCGCCTACACCTACGAATCCCTACAAAGGGTCACAGGCCACCGGCGCTGCTCGGGCTTCATTGCAGCGCGCTCTTGACAACTACAAAACAGGGCACATTAACCTGACTCAACAAGCCTCAGATCACGATACACGCAGCTTCGGAGAAAGCCACGCCAGTGAATTATCCGGTATGCATTCGGAACCTGTACCTACACCAGTGCATCCAGTATCGTCTCACAGCTCTACAGAAATTCCAGGACCGACTCAAGTTTCCCAACCAACACAGTCGGTCCCGACCATACTCCCGTCGCCACCTGGGCCATTTTCAACCCTTCTACTACCCGTGCATACCCCTAGCTCCTCTGGTACCCACTTGGGCCAATACCCACAGCCTCACCAGATTCCTCAGCCTGATGTCGGCACGACGGTTCCTCCTCCCGTCAACCCCACTACGGCTCCTCCTGCTTCGAGTCCCCTCCCGAGCTCGACAGGTGGTTCCACTCCCATGCCTGTACCTACCGTTGGAAATGCGGCGAATACCCCTGCCGCTGGGCCAAGTGCAGGTCCAAAGGTCCAAAGTGCTGATCAAACAGGTCAAACGGCCCCCAATTACCCGACAACAAGTAACACTCCAGTGCACGAAAGTGCGGAGGAAGAGAAGAGGCGACTGGAGCGTGAGGAGCGGGAAAAGCTTCTTAGGGAAGAGGGGCCATCATACCCTGCAGACAAGAAGGATAATAACGACGATGATCTTCCTCCAGTCTATTCGGAATAAATCTGAGTGCTATCTGTTGGACACTGGATTTGGCATTTGTGAAGTAATATTGTCGGCCTATATGTACTAACGACGAATTATCAATTTCCATTCGGACGTTCACCGTTCTGGTTACAAAGTATGAGAATTATCGACTGGATAGCACGAGACAGGCTGCATTTGCTGATCCGGGTTCCCCATCAGTTCGCCTTCTCGCCTATGGATAGCTTCACGTAGTTCAAGGAACTAAACGTACGCGAACACCGTCAAATATGACCCGCGTATGTATGCGCAAGGTATACTTACCTTCTGCTCTTCTTCTAAAGTACGCATGTTCAATTTTTGGGTGGTCGCCTGCATGTGTACCAGCAAAGTCTAGAATGAGGCACTTTATCCATCCAATGATAGGACGAGACACCAAGCACTTACCCTGATCGAACGACTACTTAAACCTCGATAGTTTGCGATGCGTTCCATCGGCACAGGCTCTGCATGGATCAGCTCCATTTGTTGCTGCAGGTAAACGACATATTGCTCCAAGCACTCCAAGTAGTGGCGTTTCTTTTCATGAGAGGAGATGCTATCGCTGAACAGATGAGTACGCTCGTCGCTCGAGGACAAACTTGAAGGCTACTTACGGTTCCGCTGGCTGCGAGAGTCCAGCGCTCGGCATTGCGTTCCGTTGCCGAGGCTTCTGTTGGGGAGTTGCTGTCCCAAGCTCAGAGTGCGGATCCTCAGCCTTGACAGCAAGTTCCATAAGCATCTCGCTGGGTGTGGGGAAAGTCAGAGGAGCGTCCATGTTCTGCCAATCAAATGTGGGATCCCATGTGCTTGGTACGATAGGAGATGAGAGGGATTCGAGAGACAGCTCAGGAGTTCCTTGAGATCGCATTTGTTGGTTACCTGCAACAAAGAATTGGGGATAGTCATCGATACCCTCCGGCCTTCGAGAAGGAAGGACCTGTGGGATTACTGGGGGTTGACTAAAACCATAGGTACTCTCGGATATCGGCCAAGTGCCGCCATCTGCGCATGGCCCATGCAAGGGTTGGAGCGGAAGATAGTCCTCGAGCTTCTGTTGAGCAGCGACATCAACCACCATAGCGGGCTACGATGGCGAGCCATTATTCAGTCACCGCCAAGATGCTGGGTGAAAAGGGCCGCTCACAGTATCTCGAAGGTCCAGCACATTTTGGCTAGCCTGGGAGAGGTGGTAGGAGCTATACTCCTTCATGTATGACAGCGTTGGGCGTCTCGATCTTCCTTAGCCGATGACCTTTTATATGCACTGGCGAGCAGATGATACTAGTGCCAGTCAGGGGGTCAAACGGACTCGGAAGCACGGGGTTTGTAAATTTATTTTGAAAGATGCTCCAGATTCCCTGAATCTGTCGCTGGTGATGCGGAGTTGGACCAAGAACCAAGGGCCAGGCTTTATGTAAATTGACACCGCACGCATAGTTGCCCAAGGCTACCGTGCGTTTGTCTGGCTAAGGCATTCCTCGTCCCACGATTGAGACGCAGGGCAGAGATGGCCCTTCGAGAAACAAGTTCTCGGTTGCGGTGGACATATATTCGGGAGATCCGTTGGACAAAATCAGCTGACGGTTGACTAGATATCAGCTACTGTCTTGGAAGCAGGAAGCAAACCAATTAATCGGTCAGCGATGTGCACCAGCTTGAGAATGCTGTCTGTATCAGTTTGTAGTTATTTGCAGAAGAATAGAATTTATCCGCCAGCAACTGTTGCATTCCTGAGAATTCTTTTGAATGTCGAGATCGACCATACCTTTTCTGAAAAAAGGAGACCTGAATGGGACTCAAACCTGAGCGAATATATCACGTAGATATCCGTACAGGGCTGGCAATCAGATTCGCATGAGATACATCCAGGGCACTTAGAATCTTGCCGCTAAATCTCGCTGGAGCGCGGATCGATATGCGGCCATGTCCTTCGATCTCGCTCCTTAAATCCCATCCCCAGGTTCACATCCTCATCCCAACAGACTATGTCCTCTTCCACACCCATCCGGTTTTACGACTCACCATCCCCAAGTGAATCGTCCCATTCTAGTTCTGACTTGACCTATAATCCACGTCCAAACCGACTGAGCATTGCTCACCCCTACGCGCGACTTTTCGCCAAAAAGGATGAAGTAAAACGTCGTAAGATATGGAACCACGCCTTGGAAAAGTCCCTATTTACACCATACGAATTGCAAGTGGACAATCCACGCTTCGCCACGAGTTTATATCTTAATTCGTCGTAGGTCAACATTAGGTGCGCCGCAACGACGTACCATCTACATTTCGAGCCTCGAGGCGTATGTCGACAAATTACACGCGCGGCTCCTGGAGTATGTATTTCATAATGAATAATTCACCAATTGAGGGTTGAGAATTGCCTAGGCTAGGATATTGGCCAGTGGCTTTCAACGAGCTTGAGCCATACAAAGGCTTGAATTCCAAGACGGCCAAGGTAAGAAATCGCGCAATAGTTGTGCTCGGTGTGCCTTACCACCCACCAGAGTATGGTTGCCGCACTTCAGCATGACGCTTCACTTGCAAAACTCAAGTTACTTGAACTGGAACGAGCGGTCAGTACCCACTTGTTCTTGGCCTTCTCCAACTCAATAGATAAGTCAGAACGACAACCTCCAACGGATATTATGTTGCATGGATCCGCGAACGGAAGAGAATTTAGATGAATGAGCCGATGTTATACGGGCTGTTCGGATATTCGTCAACCAACCTATACAATTGTATACGCGATATCTACTACCTATTTGTTTAACACGCCGTGCACCTGATCCGTCGATTGGAGCGTGCCTTGACGCGTCGCTGTTGAACTACCCACGAGGTAGCACACTCCTATAAATAGGATAGTTACTGCTGACCTGGCTAGTGTCAAGGCAGAGCAGGCATGTACATTGTAGTGTCGATGCTCGAGAAACTGCAAGCTGGATTCCTATGCTCTTGGATGACGTGGTCGATAGAGTTCAGAACGTTGTAGGGCATCTGCAAGGAAGGAGCTTCGCTACTTCCATTTCGGGCATGAAGGACAGGTGGGTCGGGCAGAGAAGTGGAATTAAGATCGGGAAGAGATTTGAAAGCACAAACACCTGCAACTAGAGAGAATTAGAGTAGTCATCACATCGGAAGACCATCTTGGACGTAAACCACGGCGGGGATAATGGAGCTTAAAGAGCCAATCACAGTAACGGCAGCTCAATCTGGGCAGATTGGACGATAGCAGATGGAGCCATTGGAAAACGTCCATCAGATACTCAAAGGTTCTTTCTTGCCTTACAAGACACATTGACAAGGGTGTCGTGTCTCAGCACCGACTGGGAGGAAGATTGAGAGCGTTGATAGATATGACTTGAGAGGATTACGCAGCTTGTTAACATATTGGTATGGAAGTATGAGCCTCCAATATAACGGTGATGACCGGTGACCAATGACAAGTTCTAGGTGGGAACGAATCGGAAAAGCCAACCGAATGGATGAAAATGTACCTCAAATGGAAATAGCAATCACCATGGCAGCTTCGGTCGAAATTTCGGAATTGCAGCTGACAGTGACTATCATGACGTTGGAAGAACAAATGTCAGGTAAGGCAAATAAGATTTACAAGGCCAACAGACTACTAAAATAATTCGAAAATCGTAAAAATAATTATTAGTAAATTCAGAAGGAGTGATTAATTACAAGGCAGCGCACTCACACGTACAACGAATTACTCATACTTATGCGGTATCCTCTTCCTGGTATACGAACTTGTGCTTGCCAGGCATCGTCACCTCCGTCATCCCTCTCCCACTTCCCGTCACTCCCACTGACCTTCCCGTCAGCCTTGTCCTGCACAAAAATAATACACTCACCCTTTCCCATTGGATTATCTGGAGTTTTGAATATACTCGTGCCCGCTACACCAGCGATGTGAACTCCTTTCTTCTCTGACTTCTTGGCGAATTTCTGCCAGTTAGCCTGCTTCATCGTCTGTTCCTTGGCTTTTTGCGCTCGAGCCTCAACCTTTTTCTCATTCTTCTTTTTCTTCTTCTCCCTCTCTTCTTCCTCCGCTTTTGTAAGCTTGCGTTTCAAGCTTGGGCTGTTCGTATTGTGATTAGGTGGAAGTGGTTTGATCTCAGACGCCTTCACCAGCTCGGTCGTGTTATAAGCTTTGAAAACGATGCTGTAAACGCGATTTTCTGCAGAACCTCCAATCGAAGTGATTCGAGCAGCATAATATTGTCCATCTCCGGAATACTTGGCTAGACAATCATCACCAGCAGACCATGACTGCGACGGCGTAGATGCTGATGTTTTTCTAGTGTCCGACCTGGACGAGGATGATGTTGCTGCCCCATTCTGGGACAATGCTGTCCGTGTTAGGTCGATGAGTTGGACAAGCTGCTCGCGAAGGGACGCCAGCTCGGCGTTCTCTGCGTCGGCTGCTAGAGCCTCTTCTACTTGGGAAAGTTGAACTTCATATGCCTCTAGATCAGTTTTATCCATGACGAGAACGGGGTGAACAGCGCGTGTTGGTAGGAGGAGAGCAATGCGTGAGTTCGTGAGAAAATAGCTGACCAATCCTGGCCATTTTAACTATCTGCATGTAACGTACACGGGCATCTGTTAAATCTACTACACTACTGAGCTTATGGGCACCATCTTCACCAATCTTGCGATAATTTGATTGTCATATCTTGCTTGGCCTTGCTGCCTCTCGGTCTCCCCGCGTGTTTTGTATTTTTTCGGCCATGGTATTTTTGGTGCTGCTTGGAGCGCGATTTTGACAGGTCGAAGGAGACCTTGTCTTTGATCCTCATTTGAGTCATATGCGTCTCAAGGCGTCCTGGGGATGCAGAACCTGATAGCTCGTCGAATGTATCCAACTCCTCCGACTTTGCCCAAGATACCCCAGAACTCCGATTCTGTGCCCCAGTGATGCGGGTGTCAGCTGCCACCTGAGAATCTACCTCATCATGAAGGTCGTCAGAGTTTGCCTCCTCATCTCGGTCGCTATCATCCCCATCCTCCTCCTCTGACTCCAAATCGTTCTCTGCCTCATCGTTGCTTTCGACATCCTCCTCGTCCCCCCTTTCATCGTTCTCCATGTCGTCACTAACTAATTTCATGTACTTGGGTTCACTTAATATAGTGAATGACACTTTCATAGGAGTGATATCATACCTCTTCGATCTCGCGCATTTCTTTTTTTGCAAAGCCACTTGCTGCAACCATGACATCAAGCTTAAATCCCTCGCCATCCGGTCCCTCATCGAGGGTTCTCTGGAATCGTGGATAAAGTGAACTTGAATACTGGAACCTCCGTTTGAAAAATGTTCGGATGCAAGTGACATCCCTATTGAAGTACCATTCGGCATTTTCGTGAGATGTGCTGACCATTTGGGGAAAGTCAATGACGACAGGTGCTCCTGTGTCCCGACGGATTAGGATATTGAACTCATTGAAGTCTCCATGGATAAGACCTGCATGTGCAAAACGCACGATCAGGTCCATTAGTAGTGAATATAGTTTTCCCGGAGACGGAACATCTGAAATCTGTCGTCTAGCGATGACAAATCGTATAGTCATTAGTCAGTACGCAGGAAGCACGGGAGACGTACAGTGGATATGCGTCTATGAATTCCATGACAATGCAATGCCTGACCTGATCAATTGCTTTGGGAACGGAAAAGCCGTGCTCATGTAAAATCTGGGATAATCTTCAGCCCAGTCTGATGCGGCTGGAATTGCTCCCTAACCTTCATAAATGCAAATTCCTTCTGTGCCGCCAATCGAGACATGTACATCCAAGAAGCGAATTTGCGTTTTCCAAGATAATCCCGCTTCAGTTTGATTGCACGAAAGGAAACCCGTCCCAGTCTGATTTTCCTATCTCAGGCTCACCAAAGCGATGAAGGGAGGTTCCACATTACCGATGAAGCTTTAATACTCGCTCCTCTCCATCTTCACTCGCAACAATATAGATATCCGACTCCTTTCCAACACCGATCTGGTTGCCTACTGAGTGTGTTGAGCCCCTCTTTAACAATGCACGCAAGGCAAGATAGTCATAGCCGCCATAAGTTAATCGGTACCCATCATCTGTGGACATATGTGAAGGTGGACCTCGATAACCATTGAGGCTGCGCACATTTTGTGTTCTGAACCTTTGATATTAGATTTCTTTTGGCCAGAGATCCGAGTAGCTTGTTAACACCACCATTTCGCAGTCCAGACAGCTGTACGATCAGCGGAGTTGGTACGACTTCGTGATTTTTCGACCCCATCTCCACCTGATAGTATGCGTTGTCAGATGACGGACTTGGTTTATAATAGCACGAACCGCCGTAAGGACACGAAATTCTTCTGAGGTGACATATCTCAAGTCAGTTGCGTCTAGTTTCATGTTGTGCAAGTGAGGGAGAGCAGGCAATTTGAGTCCGGTGATTAACAATGCTCAGCTTAATTGCCGACCATGTGGCGAATCTTTCTTAAAGGCACAGTCCTGATGTATGATGACAAGCACAACGCACTGGCGCCTCAGCCATGGTCCCTAGTTTGCGCTCTGCTATCGTTCGAAGGGCTAATCAGGTTTGATGAGCGAGATTATAATTTCTATTTTATCTCATGTCTCCTCCAAGGTCACTGCAATCCAGCTTCACAATCTAATACGAAACTTGACTGTTAACGAGTGGGTTGGAATATTTTTTTTAACCACCATACATCTTTGTCCACACATCATAGATATGACCTCCTTGTCATGCATGCTGCCGACATTCTCGAGGCCGATCGCCTGGAGATCTGGTCACTTCTCAAGGCTAATATGCAGTCTCTGTCAGCATTGCATCACGTAACATAGTCGCCTCGCTCATAATGATTGATCAGGTATTCCGGGACATCTATGGGATGGAATTCCGTTGAAAAGCAAAAGGAGTTATTTGACTCCCTCTCGCGCTTTGTTTTGTACAAGAAAACTGCAACATCTGCCATCAAGGCATTCACCATGTTTCGTTTTGAGTACGAGGACGGAGAGCGGCTCCTGTACTGGTAGGGAAATCCTAATGCCCTAGACAATATCTCAAGCGTTGAATCGATGATGTGCCTGGTAGTTATGAGCTTCAGGTTGCAGCCGATGCACAAAAGTTGGGTTTTGGAAGAAGGTTGATTGAAGGCCTCACGAGAATTGGGCAGGAAACGAGGATGGAAAAAATTATGCTAACTGTATTCAAAGGTACTTAGGTCTCTTGGTCAGTCAATCTCTTGTGGTATTGGGTTAACACTCAACACTAGCGAACGAACAAGCGTATGCGTTTTATCAACATTTAGGGTACGTGTTATATGTTAAGGTGATTCAGGTAATGGCTGATAATACAATGTGGAGTTAGGTTCGTCATAGATGTTTGTTCTCCTACGTACGTCGAGGGCGAGGAAATCGATGACAACGAAAATACAGTAGACTACCACATTTTGTCCAAACTCGTTAGCTAGCATAGTGTAGGCTTATATACAGTGCCTGACCGGGTACTCGGCCAGTCCAGAGTATTCAGACGATAGCGCTCGATGAATTCCAGTGATTAGCATCTCAAATCATAGATCAATGAACCTTACAGTACATGAAAGTTGAATTAGCGCTATATCTTAATTACTGCCTGCCTGCTCTCTAAGCTTTTTCCTCGGTAGTTGCCAAATTTGGCAAATCCTAGGATCTCGGCCATTTGTGATTTTATTGCCATAGGACACCTTTCCACCACTCAATACAACCTCAGTAATGTAGAAGCATAGTTGATAATATTGCGGGGACAAGCACTGGGTACAACGACAATGTTCCCCCCAATCTGTATGTGTCCACCGCTTATGTAATTTGATGATGTCACTACTTTTTGCCTTGGGACTCAATTTGCTCACGAAGTATCTATCAAACCTGGGTCACATTTTTGATTTAGGTAAGGTGCATACATATTCTAACGATATCTGCCGTTATTAGACCGTTGTGTGCTTAATTTCGTCTACGATCGGACAATGACCGAGTATCTGGGGTGGCCGAGTACCTGAGCTCCTACGGTATGCTTCTGTTTGGCTGCAAGACCGTTCCGGGTTTTGCCTGCTCATTCCTTGGTACTTCTACTTCAGAACAATGCTACCAACGTCCACATTGCGATTATCGCGAGCAGCCCTTACAAGATGCCAAGGCAGGCGCTATGCTTCTCATGGCGCCCCGCAGTATAATGAGCCTACAGGTTGGCTGTTTGGTGAAAAGGTATTTGGTTTGTTTGTATTCGCGGCATTTGGCTGAGAAATCCTCGAAGCCTCCTCCACCAGGCCAGAAGCGCATAAAAGAGGACTGGGAGAATATTTGGTACATTGGAATGTTTGGTTCCATGGCATTTGGTGCTGTGATGCTTTACTATAAGCCGGATACAAGGTGCGCAATCTACCCTGTTAGATCAAGGATTTCCGCTCATCCACAGCAGCATACAAACATGGGCACTCGATGAAGCTAAGGCCAGAATGGAAGCACGAGGGGAAAAATATCGCTACGAGCCATCCTCTTCGGCGTAATTCATCGGATTAGACTACGTCATGCTCAATATAACCACTGTCATTATCCACCTTCTAGGACACCAACACATCAGAATATTTTAAATTGGTCCCGGCATGTACTAGATTTTACGAGTCATAAGAGGCCTTGTAGGCCTCTTCCGTCATTAGGGATTCGAACTGGGCACATCAGTACACCATACTGGATTATGTGACAACCTGCGTACCTCTGACGAATTCGTCATCTTAATTTTGCATAACCATCCTATGGATAGGAATGAAGATGAAGTATTATGAGTGCTGAAAACGGCTTGCCTTTTTCCTCGGGGGACTTGTTGAGCAACCCTGGCTCAGACGACAGGCGTTCGTTTATCTCCTCGATAGTCCCAGACACGGGGGCATACTGATGTTCGGTTATGATAAGCAGATGCTTGGGAATGAGAATAGGCACGCCATACGATATCTGAAGCAGCCTTAACGCTCTCAACTGCACCTATTTGCTCTATTGGCCAAGATTGTTATATATCCGAGATGGAGACGCGTTCTGACACACCTCCTTGGGCGACGGCGGTTCCTACAGTGGGTAGTTCGATGAACACAACATCTCCGAGGGATTTCTGGGCATAGTTAGTTATGGCCACGGTTCCAACGCCAGTCGTATCGTCGTATGTGACAAGCTCGTGGTCTTGTGTAAACCGTTTGGCTGGACAGATGTTAGGAGCCAGTGTTTGGTAGGAAGAATGATACGTACTAACGATTGTACGAACATTTCGAGGAACGAGCCAAGCTCGTTGCGGTGCCATACGGCCAGCGCATCGGACTTTGGACACTTGACGAATAACAGAATGCATGACGGTGGAGGGAGATGTGAAGAAACAGGCTTCCTGTTATTTTGGGTTTCGTGGATCGACCCTTGTCAGCACACGGCTTTTTTCGCCGTTCGGGAGACCGTGATCCGAAACACTGCAACAGTTTCATCATCTATGCAAATGCAGTATTATATCCAGTTGGGTTGTTTGACTATGCTATTCAGATTGGTACTACTTTTAATGGACTGGGGAGATGTATATTACTCATTCGCTTATACCCATGTTTCTCATGCATAGTCAATAATCTTGGTCACAATGCCAGTTCCAACTAGAAATGACGTCAAAATCATACAACGGTCCAGGGCCCACGAAACACTCACTCGTGCGATTGCCTTCGCGAAGCGTAAAGCTGTCAAGGATGTAAACAACTCTGCATTGACAAGGCCACGATGAGGGTGACTTACCGAGAACCGACTTCAGCAGCAACATCCGTATGGAGATCACAAACCATCTCCACATTATCACCTGGCATGACCTGAAATAGTCTGTTAGCAGCCGGGAAATGGTATTACACCATGCCTAGACGAACCATCTTTTCCGCTGCATCTGCTGTACCTTCGGGCCAGGTCAACGAGGTTGTGATATCAGCAGTACGAATGAAAAGCTGTGGTCGATAATTGCTCATGAATGGGGTATATCTGCCCCCTTCTTCTTTCGTAAGGACCTGGATACCTATTGTTCACAAGGATTCAATCAAGGCTGCTTGCATGACTTACGTATATCTGGGCTTGGAATTTTTTCGCAGCCTTGATCGAACCAGGTGCAACAATGACCTGGCCACGTCTCAGCTGTTCACGCTTGACACCTCGGAGCAACGCTCCCATATTGTCTCCAGCCTCTGCCTGCTCGAATTGTCAATAATGATCGAGATTGTGAGACTTAACTCACGCGTTCCAGTTCTTTGTGGAACATTTCAACGCCTGTCAAAATGGTCTTGAAACCACCTCCCAGACCAACAACCTCGACTTCGGCACCTTTCGATGCAATTCCGCGCTCAACCTGTATTTAACAGTGAATATCTCTGAAGTGCATACTTAAGCCACTCACCCGTCCAGTCGCAACGGTACCGCGGCCAGAAATGGAAAACACATCTAGGAACGTTGAGACTCCTTATTGTACAAGGTCAGAGTGTAGGTAGCATACCCTCGACTTGCATCAGGAAGGGCTTCTCCAAATCACCTAAGAGGTGTAAGTTGCTTGGACAATAGAAAAACAGGCTGACTCACGAGGAGGAAGTTCTAACCAGTCATCACAGGCCTTCACCAACTCCTGTATCTTCGTTGAGCCAGTTTGATCATCCCGACCTTCTAAGGCAGCTAAAGCAGATCCCATGACAATAGGCGTGTTTTCACCGTCGAAGCCGTATGTACTGAGCAAATCCCGCATTTCCATATCCACAAGCTCCAGCATCTCGGGGTCGGAAATTTGATCCACCTTGTTGATGAACACGACTAAGCGCTTGATACCGACTTGACGCGCGAGTAGTAGATGTTCTCGGGTTTGGGGCATCTGGCCGTCTGTGGCAGATACGACAATGATAGCACCATCCATTTGCGCAGCACCAGTAATCATATTCTTGATGTCTGGAAGGAGTGAGGCAAGAAATGGCGCGGCATGGTAGAAACATACAATCAGCGTGGCCAGGACAGTCGATATGTCCATAATGACGAGAACCAGATTCGTACTCGACATGAGCAGAATTAATGGTGATACCGCGCGCTTTTTCTTCAGGAGCCTTGTCGATCTGGTTGTAATCCGTGAATTTTGCGCCACCCTGAGCTGCTAGGACCTTGGTAATAGCGGCCGTCAATGTAGTTTTGCCGTGGTCGACGTGACCTATGAATATACAATAAGCACACAGCCAAGATGATAGCAGCGAACACTGACCAATGGTGCCGATATTCATGTGGGGTTTGGACCGCGAATAAACTTCAGCATAGCCTCGAGAAATGATTGCTTTGAGGAGAGTTGAAGTCAACTTCCTATGTCTGACTGCCAACAATTGTAACTCACGCTTGCTTTTCCCAAGTAGGTAATGACCATTCTGTCGCCATGCAGGGCGGGTACACGCACTGAGCGTTGAAAATTGTCCTACATGTCCGGTTAAGAAGACACGGTCAGATACTGGTAAGAGAACCAAACCTCGAGCAGCTGCAAAACTACGAGGAGCAACACGGGAGCTTGCGAACGGTAACATTATTGTGAGCTTGGGTGTGGAAATGTCGAGTTTCCCGAACGGGTTCAATTTTTGCTACGGGCTTCGCCGATACAAATACAGAAAAACACACCGGTTCACAAGCCAGTTTGCCGGACTACGACTGCCAATGACCGACCGACAGGAATTGCTTCACAATGCCATTGCATTCCTCAACGATCCCAAGGTATGTTTCATAGTCACACTCCCTCCCCGAACGCACGCTCAGATGATCCCACAGACCCAGGCCTCGACTTTGGCCCAGCGAATACAATTTCTCGAGTCCAAAGGGTTGACTCCACAAGAGATTGACTATGCTTTAAAGCAAAGCAACAGCGGACATCCGTATACACATTCATTTGGATATACAGGACACCCACTGGGTGGTACACAAGCGCCTTGGGACTGGCGCGACTACTTCGTCCGTCTTGATTACTAAATGAATGGAGTACACACTTACAACATGCTAGATCACCGGCATCGTTTCTGGTGCAGTAGCCTACGGCGCAGTGAGCCTCTTCAAGGTTAGGGAATTATATGACCAGACACATCCGTTTATGCTTTGCTAACATTTCACAGAAATTTCTTGCACCTCATCTCCAGCCGCCCTCGGCCACAGCATATGAGGAAGACAGAGACGCTCTGACAGCCCAGTTCGATGCGGCCGAAGTCCTTCTGAAAGAAATACAGGCAGAATCGGCTGCAGTACGTGCTGCAGTTGAAGAACAGCAACAACAGATAGAGCAAACAACAAAGGAGGTGAACGACGTGGTGAAGGAGATGCGGGACGGTGAAAGTCGAACGCGGGATGAGATGCGGGAAATACGAGACGAAATCAGCACCATACATGAAATGATACCAAAGGTATCTCCCTTGTTCTCCGTTGCATTGTGACATCACTCAAGCTAGCCGAACAGATGATTGAGAGAAATAAAGAGAACCAAAGTCAGACTCTGGCAGAACTTCAGCAAGAGTTAAAATCTGTACGAGCACTGCTTCTAAGCCGTGGCCCCTCTGCTCCTAGCGGGGCGACATCACCTCTACCTGTAATTGGGCGGCCTACGATACCAGCATGGCAACTCACTGGTGGCAGCAACTCGCCATTGGCCAATGGTAAGGCCAAAGAGACAGAAGTGGGCACGAGTTCGCAGTAGATAGATATCACGTGGTGTATGAAGCGGGGTTATGTTAAGCTGTAACTAGTACAAGTCTTTTTGGGATATTTCAACTAATCCGTCAATATTCGGGGATTCAGCCCCTGCTCTCGGCAAGTGTGTGTGTAATTCTTAAGCCGCCATGTTTAACCAGCTTCGTCACGCAGTCGAAAGCTTCACTCCTCGACATTCAATGGATTCGAGTGAGGAAGTAAGTATGAACCATCGTACCTCCGCTTCGCCCTCTCAACTTGCTGAATCTGCTCTCTTAAACTTGAGAAAGTCCCTTGCTGCTCAACACTCCAACGGCGAATCCCCCAAGACATCACATACATCTTCGACACGGCCCAAACTTAACCTTGAAGAGAGGCTTCGTGCGAGCCTTTCAAGCCATGAGTTGCCATCCACCCACAACCACGAAGAGCCAACCGGGTCCCCAATCACAGCAGTAGCCCCAAAGCCAGAAGTCAAAACTGCATTACCACCGGAATCTATTCCGCTCCCAGATTCACCTCCCCTTGAACCAGTTTATTCCTCACAGCCTATTCCAGATGCCGGTCTCCACTCTGCTAATGACGCCATTACCTCATCACAGACTCTCAGTCACGACTCTGCTGAACTCAACAATGCTTCAAGTGGTCTCTCTCTCACACACACTCCTGAACTTCAAGTGGAGACAAAGGACCTCAAGCCCGTATCTGTCCTCACTCAAGCAGAGTCGAACAGTTTGACGTTGTCATCTACGGTGCTGCCGAAGGAGAATCATGGTGATGTGGAACAATTACAAGAACGCCTCAAACAAGTTGAGCTCCGATTTTCGGGTAAGTATTTAATCATCGGAAGATATAGTGGCCTCATCCAATGTCCAGAGGTCTCCGGTTCCTTCAAACGGCTACAGGCAGAAAAGTTGGCGGCTGATAGTGTCCTACAAGAGCTGACCCCAGTTCATTCCGTTTCTGATTCTCAGTCCCTACGTCGCTATCTCCAGAGCATTATCACCGGTGCACATGTGAGAGCATCGTTAACTGCAAGTCGTGAGATACTCATCGCTGAACTAGGCCGGGGAAGAAGTACAAACTCTTCGCATAGAGTTAAACAGTAGGTCTTGACTTCGTCGTGCGTTCGTGGGTGACAATCCCTTTCTCAGAGCAAACGGGACATGTTGACGAGTTGCAATCCACCCATAAAGCAGAGCTCGCATCTCATACGGAGCACATTGGCCAGCTCAAAAATCAATTATCTGAAGCGGAAACCTTGCTTCGTGCATCGCAACAAATATCCGATCAGGCTTCCGGAAGCTCCGAACAAGATAAACGCGAAATAAGTCGACTTGGGAAAGAGGTCGAGCGCTTGCAGGTTGTGGCCAAAGAGGAAGAGGAGAAGCGAGCAAAGGCCATCAGCTTATTGAAAACAGTGCGACAAAAATTGGTGAAGACAGAAAAAGAAAAGGAAGACGCTCTCAAGGAAGTTTCAGCTCTCAAAGAGAAGGGCAAGAGTGACAAGGAAATTTTTGAATCAGAGCGAGGACGCCTGCAACACTCATTGGAGGCCGCTAGTGTTGATGCAGAGAGGATTGTTTCATCGATGAAAACCCAGCATGCTCGGGAATTAAACGAAGCACGAGAGCAGCATGAAGGGAAAATGGCTGCACTTAGAGCGCATTTTGAGTCGGAAACAAGCACCTTGAAAGTGGGTGTATTAATAAAACCTGAGCTATCCAGGAACTGATTCAGGAAAGAACTCCCATGCCGAAGAAATTGGCCTGAAAAGCACGCGCATCTCGTCACTTGAAAAATCGCTTAATGACCTAGCAAGAGACAAGGACGATTTATTCGACCAACTCCAACTGCGCCAGGCCGAGGTGGAGTCTTCTCGCTCTCACTTGGAATCGGTAGAGAGTCAGAATGTCGAACTGCAGTATCAGCTCCGCGAGTGTAAAGAGCAGATTGCACTTCTGCAGGAGGACATTTCTGAATCACGTCGGCAATCTGCACTGCAAACCCGTGATCCAGCCGTGATGGCAAGTGATGTTGCCCAAATGGTTGCGGCCACCGAAGCAAAGTATGAAGCGAAGATTGCCGCAATGAAGCGCGAGATAATGACGATCGAGAGAGAACGCAATGAATCAGAGGCAGAATGGAATCAAAAACTGCTGCAAAAATACAAGGAGCTGGATGAAGCTAGCAAAGCCTCCGCCTCTGCGGCAAAAGCCCACCAGGAGCACGACGAGACTGTCAAAAGTCTCCAATCTCAAATCGCAGCTTCGGAAACTAATGCACAAGTGCTGCAACAGCAATTACTCGTGCTTCGTCTCGAGAACGGCCGCCTAGACGAACAACTAGTAAGCGGTAATACGCATATTCTCTTGATGTACTAAACATCTCTTCAGAATAGCACTACGTCCCATGAGCGACAGCTGAAAGGGAAAATCGGAGAGCTTGAAACACAGATAGAAGAGTATACAACTCGGGAAAACCAACTGCGACTTAGCAACAAGGTAGGGTGGTAAATCGTCTTGATGTATAGCTTTGACGATGCGGATCTTAGGCTTTGAAAGAGGAATTGCGCAAAGTGCGAGCCTCGGCAACTATCCTGGAGCGGCAGCGCGTGTCCGGTGCCGGCTACTGGAGCGCACGATACAGCGAAAGCACACCCGACGTCAGAATAACAGCAGCTGGAAATACAGCTGGTGAGAGTACCCCTGCTACCCAGCAAAAAGAGCCGGAGGAAGAGGTTAATTTGGAATACCTGCGAAACGTTATCCTGCAATTTTTGGAGCACAAGGAAATGAGGGTGAGGCCTTGCCAGGCTGTATGAAATTATCCAGCTGACGCACGTTCAACTTAGCCTAACCTGGTCAGGGTGTTATCTGTTATACTGCACTTTACGCCCCAGGACACTAGGCGCCTTGTGGCCAAGGTGTAATGTTATGTGTTGAAGTAAAATCGTGATTATATAATATTATTACCAGTAGTAATACCGATATTCCACAACACTACAGTACAGCTTGGATGAATGTCACTTGTTGAACTCACGCGAAACAGTTTTCAAAGCGGAATACCTGCGCAAAAAGTCAGTTGTATTGGATGAACGTCAGCACAATACTCATTTTCTCCTCGGAAGTGGTTGCAATTGTGCAAATTGCTTATATCGAGAGAGCCCAGTCATCACGACGCTGTTGAAATTGATCTGAGCAGTATGTGCCATCCTTCATACACCATCGAATTGAAGCGAATCACTCTCTTTCAGACTCTATTCTTGTTCTCTTCCGTTCTTACCCCGGTGATCCCGATTTGCAAGCATACCTCAAGCATGCTATTCAAGAGGGAATGCTGTCCTTACCGGTTTTTGTTGCCACAATGCTCCAAGCCGTTCGCTCGCCAGAGCTGCATTCGCCTGCCACATTAGACACCCTGTGTCGCATTGCGCTGGATGCACACTTCAAGTCCGGCTTGTCTCCCGTTGGTTCCATTATACGTTTCGCGGAATCACCTGTCCTCGTGTTGGGAATTATCCAGGACGGTCTTGCCCTACTTCGAACCGCCCATTCACTATCTCTATCACACCTGAATCAGCTAACTACGTCGGCCTCGGAACTCGTTGTGCTCCTTCTGGCCTGTCTTCCGCACTCCTCGTTGGTCCCTTCAGCGCAAGCCGTAGTCTTATTCACCGAAGCAAACGACCTATTGCAAAACTTTCGACTGTCTAATGATCGGATACGCCATGTGTTAGATGGTTTCGTGCTCTCTCTTGGATTAATTATAGGAGATGATGCAAAGGCGGTTGAAGAGGCACAGCTAATGCATAACATGCAAATGACATTTGAAAAAACAGAGACGCATAGTCACGGTTCAGATGCGGATGTGGTCTCCCTCGGCCTGCTACTGCACCATATGGTAAGAAACAATTCGATTTATGCGTTTTCGAGAACTTCAACCTTCACTTCACGCTATAGGTATCTTACAGGGGACACAACTTCGGTCCTGGGAATGGTCACGATCCCGTCGCGTTGTTGGTTGGCTTTTACAGGTGGTCAGGATGGACACCTGTCATGTTTTATACGCAATTGCTCCTGTCTGCTTTCACATGCCTCACCCAAAACGCGGAGCATCCTATGCTTTGGAAGGCCTTCATACTTGGCAGGGTAAATGAGTCGATTCCTGAAAAGCACTGCTCTGACAGACCCTATAGTTCCCTTCTCTATTAACCGCATTCGAGCATCTATCAAGCAGCGATAATTCCACTGCATCTGATTGGGTAGGTGCTTGGCCAGCTTCTGAAAGTCGTCTAACCATGGTATTCTCAGAGAATAGTGACACGCTCAGCCCTAGCATCGATCATACAGCATCCAGATCTTATCGCCAGCTGCAATCGTGCCCTAGCTGAGCCTGCCTCATCGTCTATCGAGAATGAACCGTTAGTGATCATTGCGGCTTACTCCTTGACTCTAAATGATGGTCGATCAGTACCGCTTCATTTTTCACAAAATTTCTGCGGCAGCTAGTCGCAAATGAATTGGTTGACCCTGGGATTGCCTCACAACTAGATCCCAGTTTCGCCAGTTTTGCGACGCCCAACCTTCAAAATGAGGCGCACGATTGTGGAATGACCTTGGAGGTGAATATATTTGCAGCGAGATTGAGTATGTCGATGCTAATGACAATGCTGTAGGCTTATTTGGAAGGGAAATTGACACCAGAAGTTGACATACCCCATTTTCAGGTATGGAGGGACCGCATTTGGCGGGACCCGTCCTGCCACCATGTATTCTCTGAGCTAGTGCTCAAGGTATGCTATTTGCTTACGCTATCTATCAGCTCTTTAAAAGGAACTGACTATCGCAAGCTATTCGCGGGGCTGTCCGGCACGTCGTACACCGAGTCTATTAGCCATTTATGCAAGATTTTATTCTCTTATGACACATTGCTGGATATCCTTGCGCTCCATATCAAGATACCGCACCTCATCTTTTACGGCATCTGCTTCTTGCAGGATTATGACTACGATATCGTAGGCAAGTGTTCTATTTGTATCTTATGGGTCTATTGTGACTTGTGACACTCAGGAGATCCACAAACTGCTGTAAGTCAACTGGGAGAAGTCTTCTTATTCTTGCAGTATACCATCGTTCGCTTCCACGTGAGTATGGAACTATTCTTATTGCATCAGCTAACTGGTGCACAGCTGCATTTCGATATTTTCGCAGTGGGAAACCGCAAAGTATCCTCACGGTACCTGCACTCGACGGACGTTATATACCCTGTCGAAAAGCTCAATGAGCAAGATTCTACTACATTTGTGGGGTGGTTTAAAGCCCTGTTTGACAGTAATAGTGAAGGAATTGAAGACACCATCCTCCGTTCGACGCGTCCTGAAACGCTGTTGCGGATCTCGGCCACGCTGATATCACAAGCCATTCATCTCAATACCACGGGTAGAATCGGCGACGACGTCCTCGTAAACGGCGTGTCTTATTTCAATGGGCCACTCCTTAGCTGGACATTAGTCGGGGTGGTTAAGTCCCTGATTACCGAAATTGAACAAACCAAGTACGTGCTTGTCCATTCGCCTCAAAAAGTGCTGTTCGTAATGTCTCAACAGCTTTACCGCTTCAAATCAACTAGAAGTCCTGAGAGCGCTACTACTTGACCAAGCTTGCCCTCGACCCGTTTATTCCCTTTGTAGCCCACGCATCTCATCACTCCTAGCTCTGAAGCGTGCACAAAAGCCCTTGACGGAAGCTGGAATTGATATAGCAGCATTGACTCGCATTGTTCACGAGGCTGCGAAACTGGAGTATGGCAGTTCGTGGCTTTACTTCTTTTTCTTTCGTATCCCTTATCACAGTCACTAGGTCGCGGATTAAGACAACATAATACAACCTTACAAGCAATCCGTGATGCGTTGTCGTCCGCCAGGGCAGGAAAGCCGCCTCGCCTAGACGTAGAACGATGTTTAAGGATAACCTCTCCGACAATGTTTCTAACCCAACTATGGACAGAGTTGACTCTAACAGCCACTTTAGGGGAGATGGAAATTTGTCGACGTGTTGCTACCTTTATCTTGACAACACCTCGCTGCCGAAACACTGCACCCTTACTACCCATCTTCCTGCATACGTCGCTCCCAACACTAGTGACGCTAATTGACAACCAACAGCCAGCCCAACAAACCGTGAACATCGACCTGTTGGCTGCCATCATCACTTCAGCGCTTTCAGCGACATTACACCTGGAATGGGCTTCTCATATGCAAGGAAACGACAGGCAAGTACTCCTAGGCCAAAGCAGCACCTCGATGGCACGAAGGGTGGTTCATGACCTACGGCTGTGGCACAACCACGCGTCTAAAAGCCTCTTGCAGCGAATAGCCTCTTCTCAGTCATTTGCTGCAAATTTTCCAGTGTTTCTGGGTGATATAGCATCGTAGCGATCACGTAAACAGTTGCGTTGTTTAATAATCCTTGAACTAGTTCCTTGAAATGAACAAAGCAGTGTTACACATCAACAGGCGGTGGTGCTACGAGTTGTTAAGCTCCTGTAAGGTGCGCGATATGATGTGTCACTCACGACAACAGGCATTTTGACTCGGGTCGCATTCCTGATCAGTAGGGCAGCGGATGAGACAAGAGGTTTCCTGGTGGCTCTATCGACAACACGGGTCAATCATGCAAGTGCATAAAGTTTGGTCAAATAACCCACTAATAGATGATCTGGTACACTATCTAGGGAATGATAGTACTCAGGTTGTATGGTGCTGGAGTGGATCCCGTGATGATGCAATGCCTTCCGTATTTTGGCTGCAATAGGCATAAAGTCATGGTCCCTGGAAGCAAGAACATGTACAGATGCAACAACTTTGGACTCTGACAATTGCCAGATATGTAACTCGTGGAGAGAAAGAACGCCCTCCACAGCAAGGATCGACAATCGAACCTGATCAAGGGAAATGGTGGAGGGTACACCTTGTAGAAGAATGAATGAGGCACTACGAACTAGGAACAAGGGTCAGCAGAAAGTTACAAGTCCTGTTGAGAAGGACGCACCAAGCGGCAGTGCGCTGGAGAATATGATCACAGTTATGACAAGACTGATGACCGGATCGAAGTAGTACTTGAAACTCCATTTTGTAAGCCAAATGATAAGGCCCGTGGCGATAACTCCAACATTGCCGAGGGCATCACCCATGACATGAAGAAGTAATGCACGCATATTCATTGATCCGTGGTTGTGTGGAGCGTGCGCAGGTGGGCGTGATGACTCATAGACTTCGTGGAGAAGCGGGATGCGATCACTTGGGATGGGTGTGGAAGCGTCATCTATATCGTCCGCAACTTCAGGTTGGGTATCATTGTCTGGGATGTCTGATTCCACCCGTAGGAGTGTATATGACCCATTGTGCCTGCTAGGTAGCGGTGAAGTCGGCGGAGGGGATGGGGATCGAGCTTGAGCAATTTCGTTGGCAGTCTGAACTAGAGATGCGCGAGTCGCCACGGGGTGGCCATAAAGTGAGCCGTATGTGTCAGTCGAGTCTGTTGACTCTGGCAGCTTGCGGCGCGCGATAGATATTGTCTTCTGCTTGGGGGTAGTGTTTCCGGAGGGGGAATCAGTACGTGAGCTTGTTATTGATGCAGCAGTGGTAGTGTGAGAATGAGTGTGCTCTACCAAAGCAGATGCGATGAGGGGTTGTTGTTCAGCACCTAGCCAAAGACATACCATGGAACAAGAAGAGACCAACTATGTTGGACGCCAGGCCCAACGAGCCAACGATGACGATAAGGCGAGGGTTAGAGATTTCTATCCGGATGTCAACTCAAATCGCAGACTTGAAGATGGGCTCAAACCTGGAGTTGCGAAGAAACGACCGACAGCCTCGAGAGAAATAGAGAAACACAACGCCAGAAGGAAGACGCCGTTGATTAATGCTGCGAGGATCTCAGCCCGGTGCCAACCGTATGAGTAGCGTGAGTCGTTGGTTGTGTTTGCTGCTAGCTAATAGAAAGTTAGGTGGGATTGTCAGGAGGAGGAATAGGAGAGACCTTAATGGCGTAGAGAGCGACTATTAAGCTCATGACATCACTGACAAACGAGCGGAGTTAGTGATCTCTGGGACCCTTAGAGAAGCTGGGACGCACTTGAGCATATGGAAGCTATCAGCCACCAAGGCAAGGGAGCCGACAGCATAACCTGATCAGGATAGTTTAGATGCAATGAAATGAACGGAAAATTGAAGTACGTGCCAACTACGAGCTCAACGAAGAAGAAGAGGATGTCGATGACGAGAAGGAGGGTAATTCGGGCAGAACGCGACATGGGCATGATGACGGGAATTAAGGAAAGTGCAGGGAAATGCTATGTCACGTAACATGACTGCTCCGGAGTTTTAATTTTGCGCGCTACTGGTATTCGTCCATGCTGACAATGCCATAATCCTTTTACTTGATTGTCAACTGTAACATTATTTTGAAACTACGAACTACAATTGTGCATCAGTTTTTCAATTTCAATCAGGGTTGCCCAGATGCATTTATGACACTGACGGCGACCCGGGACACGCTTCACTTTGTCTGTGATTGGCATCACCCCCTGAGATTTTACGATTCGATTCAGCCTCAGTAAGCCGTATCAATCCCAAAAACAATGGCCGCAACCAGCACGGCGCCATCAATGGCAGCTGCACTCGCAGCATCTTTGCCGGCACAATCTGCCGCGCCTTTGGCCCCAGCCCCAACCTATGTGGCCATTCCACCGTCGATGGCCAAGGCGATCGATATAGAAGCAGAGATTCCGCTAACAAGCGTTCAGCTGGATGGACTGGTGGGTACTGCGCGCCATATTAGTATTGCGCTCATTTCCGACATCCATGTTCGCTAGGTCGCGACAAAAATCATTAAACACGCCCGGGAGGCCCCATCGACAACGGCACATGGACTACTTTTGGGATTGGATCTGGACGGCATCCTCGAGGTTTCGAATTCATTTCCATTGCCACACCACACAAGTGAGGACGACGACAAGGCGGCGAAATCTATTGGTACGCTGGACGCGCGTTGGCAGTCTTGATGGAGAACTCACGAGCAGATTGTATAAAAAAATGCCGCAGCTCGCTATCAGTCCTCCATGCTGAGATCCCTCAAAGAGGTCCAATCCGATGACAGCGTCGTCGGTTTCTACCAGGCTACTTCACTCGGTGCCTTTTTCAATCAAGCCCTGGTCGACACACAAGCCATCCATCAGGATAAGTTGAGGCACGGGGGAGTCGTTATAGTGCATGGTAGGTGCGCATTATTTTACGGGATGAATGAAGGAATAATGAACAATTTCAGACACTACTCAAACCGCGAGAGGAAACCCGTCATTCAGAGCATTTCGGTTGAGCGCAGCGTTTTTAGATGCTTATAAAAAATCTAATTTCACCACGGCGAGGTACGTGGAGCTTATCGACTCATTTGTAGACATGCTAAAATGGCATGACACTACCCTTAGCTTGGTCAATCACCGGCTTACGTTCTCAGCCATTATAGAGGAAGTACCTCTCAAAGTGCGGACAAATCCGCTTCTGAGCGCATTCTTGGCAACATTGACAGGGTCAGGTTCCTCGGAGGCAGAATGGCCGGAAGGAGAGGAAGATTTGGCGGTATCACCTACATTCCACTCCCTTGAGATCGGGGCAGCTGGATTGACACGCAACTTGGAGCAGCTTGCAGAGGTAATCGATGGGTACAAGACCGAGGAGAACAACCTGGCATATTTGTCGCGACAAATAGCACGGGAACGAGGGAAAGCAGAAAGCTTTGTTCAGAAGCGGAAGGAAGAAAATCAAGCGCGAGTTGCACAAGGCTTGGCTCCATTACCCGAGGAGGATGTCACGCGGCTATTCAAGGTCCCACCGGAACCGAGTCGACTGGAGAGCTTGTTGCTGCTAGGGCAGATCGACGCCTATGCCAAGAGTTTGGAAGGAACAGCGAGCAACGGGCTATTGAAAATGTACGCTACCAAAGCTGGCAACTGTTGACAGCGTGATGGTAACGCATTTTTAAAAATTTTCTGTAGTTCTTTGTTTGTATTTTATTTATACCACCAGGGTCTGAATAAATAGCCACAAGCAATATGGAAGAAAATTGATGTGGGAAAGCTGGGAAATAGATTGTACCCTTCACTCATTATCTACATTCTCTATAAAAGATCCTCACACTCCTTCCATCCCCATCCCCCCTTGCTTCCTTCATCCTCTCCCCCATCCCCCCCCTCCCTACCGAATACACGACAACCATGTCGTTCTACAAGACATTTCTTGTAATCCTCTCACTCACTCTTTGTGTCTCCGCGCTTGCAACCCCTCATGTCGCTCATGGTGTTCACCACCGCCGTGCTGTAGCTGCTCGTTCTCCTGCACTTGACGCTCCATTAGCGGCTCTTGCCAACCGTAGCATTTCCAGACGTTCTAGGCGCTGCGTACCTCGTCCCAGCACGACGGAATCTCCCTCTAGCTTCCAGGCTCCATCAACCACCCAACTCACTGTTGAGGCTGCTCATCTTACGGAAACGCCGCCGCCGCCGCCGCCCACGACTGAGGCTCCTCCAACCGAGACACCGCCGCCGCCTCCTCCTCCTCCTCCGCCGCCACCTCCTCCACCACCACCACCACCACCTCCACCACCTCCACCACCCCCGCCTCCTCCTCCTCCTCCTCCACCTCCACCACCCCCGCCTCCTCCTCCACCACCAGCTTCCGGAGGTGATAACAACAACGGTGGATCCGGCGGAAATCTTCCAAGCTTCTTAGTTGGCACACAAACTGGTCAAAGTTAGTGACCGTTTTGATATCTCCATTGGTTCAATATTGACAATGTTACCATTCCAGTCACCTTTTATGACGGTATGTGAACCCCAGGTTCCCGTTGAGGCTCTTTTGACACTGTTCCCTTAGCCGGTCTCGGTGCCTGTGGAGGATGGAACAACGACGGCGACCATATTGCCGCCGTATCTCATCTCCTCTTCGACGTCTTTCCGTATGTAATACTCTTGTTCTTATTTGACCTCACTAACGTCCTATCTTTTCAGAGGTTACGTTGATGGAAATCCGAACCACAATCCCGTCTGCGGCAGGCAAATCCGCGTTCATTGTGAGCTTTATTACTTGTCATAGCAGATAGGTGCTGTGCTGACTTTCACTTCAGTGGGCGACAAGTCTACTGTTGTTACCGTTGTAGATCGGTGTGAGGGTTGTAGCATCACCGATCTAGACCTAACCCCCACTGCGTTCTCCGACCTTAGCGACCTTAGCGTTGGACGCACCCAAGTTACCTGGGAGTGGAATTAAACGCTCATCATGAGCATATACCCATTTCGGTTCATTCCCATGCTCTCGTCTTTAACCTGTAGGTGTCGGGACGCTTGATGCGCTCTGACTTCCCCTCATGCAAGCAAAGAGGGAGTCAGCAAGCCATTAGTACACCACAAACTTGTCAGGACCAAGCTAGCTTGGTTCTTGCTTGCTAGACAACTTTTGTACTCGTTCTTTTATGGTCAATTTTATCACAGGTGGTTTTGACACTCGTCGAACTATCCATAGAGGCTTTGTATAGCTTTCAAATAGTATAACTACTTCTTGACATCACAAGTCGTGGATATGCTCCCAGTAAGATTGTGTATTTTTCCCTGCCACTGCCACTGTCACGGATGCTTGCAGAGCCTGATCTGAGTTCGTGACGGTTAAGAAACTGTGAGCAAGATCAAGCGCCAATCGTTGAAGGGGCAATGCCAATTTGTGGAAAGGACCGTCTAACCGCCCTCTCGCTGGGTGTTCGACAGTAAAGAAAGTGGCAAATCTTAAATGGATAATGTTCAGGGTCTAGAAAGGTGCTTGAGTATAAAAGTGAGCGCGTGCACCCATCAACGGACCTCGGTGCGGATGCTACGCGGCTCCAAATGATACAGGCGCAAAAGGAGACGAAGAATGACCTAGAACAGTGGCATCTCATCAGGGCGGGAACGAGGACGAACGGACTATAGTCACCTCCGTTGTCGCAGGACTGCTATTCCCTAGTTCCCACAGACATTTCGGAAGATGACATAGCCATTCCGCCAGGCCCTCAACCCCTGACGCGAAATTAAATTTCCCTTGATATTGTGGATCTGCACCAAGCTTTGAAGCGGCAAAACGGGCCGATTTGCCAATAAAGGGAATTTGGTCAGCACGACCCTTGGTAAAGCTCCGTACGTAACGCACCAATGTTAGATACCCAATGAAGTTTATAGATAGCCCCTTAACTGGTGAGGCCGTAGGTGTCCTCATACCGTGCTCCAACAGGGCTTTGAAAACATCCTCCCTGGTTGCACCTTCAGTCGTACATATCAGCGCCCAGATCGTCGGTAATAATGCGTGGTATAATGCGGCCGAGAGCGGCCTCCCAATGCCCGACGGAGGCACAGCCTGCCCGTGAAGCAAATGGCCCACGTATTCCACGAGGGCTGCAGCAGTTACAATTTTCCACTTCCGCTGATGGCCTTGGTGGAGAAGCGGTTGTATATCGGTTGATTTCCCCTTATGATTTCCCAATTTAGACAAAGGCAGTAGGGACGCCAACTCGCAGAACGTAACATTGGCTTGTTGGAGAGCTGGCACGAACTTTACGACCGCATGGACAGCGTGAGTTTTAGGTTGTCCCGAGTCAGCCCTTATTGTATGTTAGAAGATATAAAATTTACCTTATCCTGATGAGATGATACATGGAATGGAAAATATGGAGATAAATAGCTGAGGATCGTTTCGATGTCACCATGGCCAACATGGGTTGCTAACTGTGGGTAGAATTAGCTATATCGCAGAACCATGAACCAACGCACATCGTTTCGATACTGGAGGAGTGGGATATAGAGACTCCGTGTGATGCGAAGTGCAGAAAACAGTATTTCTGCTTCGTTTTCTGGAATATTTGAGCTAGAAGTGAATATTGCTGGAGCATATTCAAGTATGCTTGAGGTTATTGTAAGGTGCAACGACCGGGCAAGGTCCTAGCGGTGCTTTAGATGTTTCCTTCGTGCATTTTCCAGACACCTACGAGGATGAAATGGTGATCGAAAGGTGATTGCTCATCGTCAATGTCGTCATCAATGTCCGCAAGACGTGTTGGGTGCCACTGGCTACTGGGCAAGTGCAAAGGTATTGACTCTGGGACCGACAACTGCCCAAGGTTTACTCCCTCTGACCATAAAATACTATTTTGATTCTCAAGGCGCGGTTGCAAGACCTGACTGAACGCAATGAAGGCATCAGGAGTGGAAAAAAAGTACTTCATATAGGACGGGTGCAGTGTCGTTGCCGGCGCCATGTCTAGCGATGGCTGTGTACTGTACTGTAGCAGGCACCGCTCAAGGAATGTTGCTAGGGATTTTAGAACAACGGATCGTGACTGCATAATAAGGATTGAGCTTCAAGCCCTTTAACTGAAAGATACAACTCACTAGAGGCGAAAGAGAGATAGAAGTAGTTGGTGTAGCTGGTATACAATGAAGTAACGTTGTTTGGAGTTCGTAGATTTCGCAGGAAAACGGCAACGCACACATCGACTGGTCACCTGGAGAACCAGCGCTTAGAATACCGAGATATCCTCGCAATACTCGTGAGCCATGGGCATCACTATTAGCGCTCCAGCCCTCTACAACAGCACTAGGAATGTGACATAGCAAGATATCAAGTACGCGGGTGGCATCGAGTCGTATCTCGGGGAATATGTGGGTTTGCGCAGATGTGGTGAAGAGAAGGAGGGTTTGAGCATGGGGTAAGAGGTCCTCCTGAATAGCAGCTGCATCAACTGATGAATTGAAGGGACAGTATCACTTACAGACGGCACCAATGGAAGGGCCCAATCCAAAAAGGTCAGAAGACTTCGACGCACGCTTGCATCCTGAGTCTCCAAGGTAAGGCAGTTTAACCATGAGGTGATAATGCACTCACATTATCAGAAATCAAACGGGCGCAAGCACTCAATAAGACAGTCAATTTAGACTGGAGCAGGTACAAGTTGGCCTCTAACAATTCACGTAATCCCAAGAGAGCTTCTGTGAACATGGTATTAGGTGACCTATTATGGTGGTGATGCTTTAGGCACCTTTCCGAGTGTTGAAATTGTGATGCTTGAGTTGCGCCAGGAGGTCGTCGAATGTTAAACGACGACGGGTAGTAGGCTCGTTCTTGTCCTTCAACACGGAGATACTTTGTGTGGGCAAAGAGATGGCTAATGGATGGTATTGTCAATCGAGCGCCTTGGCTGGAAGCTGAAAGCTGACAGACACTTTGCCTTGAAGGAAGTGTCTACTACATTGGAAGGTTGTTGCTTTGATTTACCGAGCTTAAGCTTTGCTTTCTGATCAAGGAATAGCTATCAGATTTACTACGTCAAAACAAGGAAGAGACGTACAGTGAAATCAGCAGCCTTTTCCTTGCGTTTTTTGGCGCTTTTTGGCATGAAAGGATCTGAAATTGCCACTGCCATTTTTGGTGCTCCGAATCCTCAGACCACGTGGCCATGACCAGAACGGGACACTAAATATTCAGCGGACCGCTTCGACCGGATAATCCATGGAAATTATATCCCCTACAAGTCTTGACTGATGTTCCCCCGAGAGATGACCGGTTGCCAGCAATGCTTTAAAGCAGCTGGCCTACAAGCACTGTCCCTAAGACCCGATGAAACTGTCAGGCCTATTTACAGTCTGCTCATTAGTCCAAGCTGCTTTTGCTGGCGCGATCTCACCAAGTCGCACTCCGAAAGAATTTGTCATAGCAAAGGGCAGTGGGTTCCAGCTGGATGGAAAGCCGTTTGTTAGTATAATGCTATCCTTATACTTGTCTTTGGTGCTAATACACATTATTATAAGCATTCGTTACCTTCGTACAAGCAGTAGCGCTTCTGTCGGCAGTCTACTAACCTTGCGTAGTGGCTTCCGCCTTGACAACGGCAAGACGACATTGAACTCACATTCAAAGAAATAAACATGTAGGTATTAAGGTTCTCCGAACTTGGGTGCGCAATTCAGGATAAACCATCCTTGAATCAGCTTGATCCTTGGAAAGGGTTTCAACACAATCAACGGTAACTTTGTTGCCGTGGGCGATAGAGTCCGGCTTGACGTACGACCAAGCCAGTAGCTATCTCTCTCTATTAGCGTTCACTAATTTAATCTATGGCAGGTGTGGAACTCGAACGAATGGGTCCTCAACGATGGTCCTCAGGGGCTCAGTAGGCTTGATAATATCATTTCCACGACAGGGAAGTATAGTCAAGGGTGCTTGTACTTATACTCAGGCGTATTGGTAGAACGATACGTAAAGACCATCGTCAACCGCTACAAGCATTCGCCCAATACCTTCGCCTGGGAGCTCATGAACGAGGCCAGGTGTTTGGGTGATTTTCCTAGTGATCTGAACTACCCAGCCAAAGGCCTGCTGCATGATTGGTATAAAGAGCAATCGGGTATGTACGAAGTCTGTAAGTTTCGCCCCTATTGCTCGATATACTAGCAATTGCTAGAACACAGAAAGGATCCCCACCACATGATTACCACTGGCGGCGAGGGTCATTTTTATTTTCCTGACAAGGATGTTTGTTACTGGTACAATGGTCAATGGATCACCGACTACAATTATAATGGTCGAGGCTCGTAAATCCGTGTGATATTTATATGCACAGTCACTCATCGCTTGAACCAGCTGGTGAGGACTTTGATGGCGATCTTGCGCTTGAAAATAGCGACTTTGAAGGCTTACTCACAATCCACAGTTACGAACTGATGCCAAGGATATAATTACCCACAGCGGTTGTCCCTAATGGCGTATTTCCTACTCAACACAAATGTGAGCTGAAGTGTACACAGTTGGGATAGCCCACGATGACATCTGATCAGCATTTATATCCACAATTCTAGTAGGTCTCATCAATTTCAGGGGGGAAATTCATACTGCTTCCCTCTATCCCCGCAGGTGGGGCAGGCACTCCGAACTCGACATTCGTATGTCTTACACCTGTGGACTCCGATTTGATAAATTACTTACGAGACCCTTAGAGGGTCGGTTCTCCTATGGATAGTGGTGGGCTTCATTTGATTCTGGCAGAACCATGCCGTGGCAATTTGGTCAGCTTGGACTGAATGAGAACCGTTAATCAAATATGCGGATGCTATCATTGATGCGGTGTTACCCCGTGTACGAATTGGTTGACATGCAGGCTATATGTTTCTTGTTCAGGTTTCATTCATTACAAGAACCAAACAGCAGTCTGAAGGTTTTTATGTCAGTAGAATCGCCTTTGGTGAGACAATGTGGACTAATTCCGTTTAATAGCAATGCGGCCAAGTTTCAAGCGAATAGACCCGGATAAAAGGTCATAACGTCAAGAACAATGATACTACTGTAGTACAATAGGGTTATTGGGTGTGGTAAACTAGGTCTCAACGAGAATTAATTACACCACGAGTCAGTTCCCCCAGAAGCATCGCCCAGAGACTCTGAAGCAGGATGGAAAATAAGGCGCTGTGTATCAAAAAAGTATTTAAAAAAATGCATGCGGTATCACATCAAAACGTCAAGAATGCCAAGATGGGCGGGTGTAGTAATCTATGCCAAAACCATCTATGGCCCGAGTGAGGCACCAGATGGTGGCAACCACGCCCACCATCACGGGAATATGAATCAGCACGTTATTACCATAGCCTCGGGAAAGGCTTTTTCATGAAATCAACTTTGAGATCAAGGCATAGCATGTCGTCATCTGCGGCGGTATAACCGCGAACTGCGACCGTAAATTTCGCTTTAGGGGTATGAATTAGGATAAGCTGTTTTACAGTGCTGCTGGCATGCTCACCGCGGGGTATCTCCTTAGGCAAGGCGACGGTTTGCACCACTTCATAGGTTCCAGCTTCGACAGGGCATTGAATGTCTGCGTCGGCGTTCTCGCTATGGAAGTCGCTTCAGGGGTCCACGCAAATATTTGTGATGGAAATTGAGGACATACGCTTCTGCACAGACATCGAATCGCTTCTGTAATAACTTGATGAGGCCCAATTTGACCGTAACGTCCGCATATGCTCCCCACTGGGCAACGAAAATGATGAGCGTGGGAAGTCCAGCCATGTTACAAAATGAACACACCGCAATTTCATCCTTTGCCTTCCCCTTCACCCGAACAGTGAGGTCCTTTCCGGGTTGTGGTGGGTCAGGAGAAACCGTTATTGAGTCAATTTCAATAACATCAGAGGGTAGTCCTGAGTAGAGGAAAAGTAAGACCTTCAGTCCAACCAGCACGAAAGTGAACCGAACCGCAATCTTGGTAGCTCCAACTGTCGGTGGTGTGGGCCTCACCACCAGTCTGTAAAGAGAATTCTTGTTGCAGAGGTGTGGAAAAGACTACGCTAGAGCAGCAAAGAGCAACGAGAGCGAGGAAGGATAGACGAGCCATGAAGTCACAACTTACAGCGGAGTCTGTAGAAGAGGCCCCGAGTATAAGGTGTCACAGATCACAACGTGACATAACCCACACCGCCTTTACAGCATCGTTGTCAGGCTGGGCAGCTCTGCTGCGCCTTCACTATCCACCACCATCTAGCTCCTCCATCAGAAATGAAGCCTAGGCAGTATTGTTGTTGTGCAATTCCTCTCGTTTATGCTGGAATATATGTTACTCTCACTGAGCAACTTTTATTGGGCATACTAGTCGGAGTACTTGCATTAGCCACCCCCTCAAGTGAGCCTAATCTTCACCTGTCCGATGTGCCCCCTATTGAACATGGATTGGATTTAGTCGTCGGTGTTTCTGCGCCATCGGTCGCATCCTGGGTGCTAGCAGTCGTGTGCTTTGTTGCCTCTGGTGTGCAGGTGCTTGGGTTTATTGCAGTTGCCCAGGTGAGCTTCAACATCAACGCCTTGAGAGCTCACCCGCTCACATTGCTCAGGAAAGAACGATTTTATATCGACGTTATGTTAGCTTGCATTCCATTTTATCACTCGGTGCCTTTGCAGTTGCTGGCGCCTGGATTGGAATCTCTGCAACCCGTCACAGTACGGCGAAATCGAAATGCTTGGCAGATTTCTTCGCTTCTGCACCTGGACAAGGGCCGGATGAGGGGGAGACCCTATGTGAAATATTTCCTTGGGTTGATATTGGTATAATGGGTGGCATATGGCTAACTTTAGCAATCATGCAGGTGAGAGTATGAGCTCGCTGGCGGTCACTACTAACCAGCACTAGTCCTACCTCTCTTTCCTGCTTTCCTCATACGGGTCTGCTCAACGCCGCGATCATGATAAATACGCCCAAGTCAGTGATGTGGCTGAAGTCGATGCCATTCAAATGAACACCCGAGACGCATGGGACTCCGGGCTTTCAGTTCAGCAGGATCGCAACTATAGACATGTAAGACAAGAGAGTGGTCACAGTATCTCCGATGTCATGGACCAGCCTGCTCAACATGCCAACGATACCTTTGAATATAATTATCAGGACCAGGGCACACGCAATTCTGAAGATGGCCAATCCCAACCAGGGTCATTCCCTCCAGGTCCGAGCAAGATCATGGGGCTTAGTGATAAGCACCCACCTCGTAAGCATTTTTCACGGTCATTGACGTTACAAAACAATTAATTCAACGCACAGCTCAGGGCGCTGGCAGAGGGTCATCGCGGGCCGATGGCTATTGATCATACAGGACTTTTGTAAACACATGGACACTATACATATTAGGACATTGACCGTACTCAGAAATCTTCCCCTTCTTCCCATGGCCCTAAGCAAAGGCGCACATTATGTTCCTGTGCAAGCGATTTCCAACACACTAGCAGGCCTGTGCTTCCTCTCTGTGCCACAAAGACCTCCGCAATGTCTAGACTTACATCCTGTAAACGATCCCCACGCATCAGGACGTTGTACTCAATGGACCGGAATAGCGAATGTGCATCACGGATCAGCTTTGGGGCAGGAAAACTTGCAGATAATCTGAGTCTAAACGACTGTAGGGATTCAGGAAGGACAACAACAAAATCTTGGTCCAATTCCTGAAAGGCAACGAAACCTAACGCACAGTACTCCAGGGCCGTGAGGCAGACCAGGCAACCACGGAGAGCAGCCGTGGATATCTGTGTAGAGCTCAATAGGACCATATGTGTCAATGATGTACTGGAGTTCAGGAGAAGCTGTGACAACAAGAGTTCCCCGATAGCGAGGCTGATATTAGATTTCCGGGTGTAGACGAACGATATGAGACGTGATCGCGTAAAGGCACCCCCACCCAACTTGTCGAAATAGGTCCCTGTTACCCCATCCAGTACGAGATGTCGTAACCGAGGAAAGGCGACACCTTGTGGGAGGTCGATATTCCCAGTTAGACGAAGGACCTCGATGGAAGATGGGGAAAGGCATTCAAATAGTACGGTCCTCTGAGAAGGATTTACATATAGTTGGTATGCCTTGAGCTGTGGGCGGCAAGAGGGTTTGGGAAAGATTGCTTCCTCGAAGGCCAGCCTGAAACGAAGACCAGAAACTGCGTTGTCCGTCACAATTCAGCTTTGAGTAAAGGGAGGAGATGGACTTGCCGAAATAATGGAGGGGTCGGGAAGCTCTTGCCTCGAAGACTCTCAGGACTTGAATATTTCTCATTTTGCACATGGCCAAGTATAATTGTGAGACCGGAAAACATTCATCCTGAGGGGATAATTACCCTGATAAGTGAAGGGCGTGGGAGGGATACGGAACAACCTAACCTTTTGTTCCAAGCGTTGGACGACGAGCCTCCCGTCGTTGGCGACATCTAGATGACTGACGAGAGCAGCTGAGGCATCGTCAACGGATTGCAAAAATTGGATGATTTCGCCCTCGGTTCGAAGTGACAGATACTGCGTAAAGATAGGGGCAGCCTCGAGATATATCTGTTTACAAGTTCGCAGGAAAGGGAGATGTAGATTTGCAGGTTGTCGATTGTTTATGACCTGTTGATAGCCCTGCAGAATGAAGTGATAGACAAGGAGACGGATTTCGATGGGAATCCGGAAAAAAAGCATAGAAATGGTGAGCAGGATGAGGATGGCGGTGAACAAAAGGAGGAATGATGGGAATGATATGTTGTTGTTACGGCTCACCTCCTCGGTCACGACGCAAAAGCATGTTGAGCTGAGGGTCCACATTGAACAGATCCACCCTCATACTCCTTCTCGAGGAACTCCCTCCGACCCTCCTGCTTCTTTCGCAACTTTCTCATCGTCCCCGGGAACAACTCAACCTCTCCCCCTGTTCTCCCTGACACTTTGTCCACCTGACCAGAACATACATGCCCTCCGCTGTACAGAGTTACGAAGTCCTTCTCGATATCATCAATGACACTCACGAAGCAGTCACCATCCAATCACTCAGAAGTTACGGGCGCAACCACCCAGATGCCGTCGTCCTGCTTCACCCTGCCGAGTCCATAACTCTCGTCCTCGAATCTGGTACTGAATACCAGTATGCCGTCAAGTTACGCAGTCGTGTGGCAAGCGTAACGTGGGTTCCTTCATATCCCAATCCCATCCATCCTCTCCTGAATCTTTGTGTCCAGCGCTAGTGGCTGGCGAGATATCCGTTGTGATGTCTCGCATCTATTTGCATCAAGACCTGGCAGGTCCCAGCTCATGAATGGCCTTAGCGTGGATCGACTATGGCGAGATAACCAGATATTCATCTACTGATACCAAGCAGAACAGGGTATGCCAATTGTGACCTCGGGAGCGGTTCCATGCTGAAACGCCGATGAACAGTTCTACCGCATTGCACCATGCATTAATGGCCAACCTCCCGGCCACATTTACGCTTTCTGCTGACACGACTATGCTTAAAATAATTAAGCCAGCTCCACATATACGTTCAACGCATGTTCGGACTGAACAGGCACCGCAGCCGAAGACGAACCTCACATCGATACTTATAGTTATGATTAGTACTTAGCATTAGAACACAGCTCGTTGGGAGCACAGATTATATTAAATTATTATGGTACTTGAGCATATTTACGACCAAACGCTTGCTGCATATTGAATATAGGTTTAGTTGGTGTCTTCCGTGAATATCCGAGCTGGCCATGAGAAACATCGAGGGCTGCTCTTGTATCTCCTGGAAGGATTTGCCCAGCACGCGCACGGGGTGGTGGTGCATGCATACTTTTCGCCTTCTTTTCTTGGTGTAGAGCACGCATCGCCATTGGAGTTGCCAACAACTCAGTCTGCATAGTGTAAGAAGCGATGCTTCAAGGAAGGAGCGTTACTCACCATATGCTTATCTGCTTTCTGACTGAGTTCGCTCGCTGCCGAATTCCCCCTAAACTTCAGAAGCTTTTGAACGTTCCATCGCGTCTTCAGGCGGAGGGGGGTGGGAGTGGACTCCTGAGTACTCGCCTGGACCGCCTTGAGGGTGCCACGGTCCGGAGCATTTAAAATCGCGGCAGGACTTCGAAACTTGAGCTTCTCTTTTAACAAGTCCCAACCAACTGCACGAGAGGTAATTTCCCATCTCAAATCCCGAGGATTGTCAACGAGTTCCAGAATTGCTTGAGGCGCGTTGTCACCAAGTCGGTTGCCAAATTTGTGAATACGTGTGTAACCCCCAGGACGATGAGCATAACGTTGCGCAAAGGTCCCAAACACCTTTGGCAGGAGGGACGGTTTGAGTAGGAAAGCTTCTGCTCGACTCAGGGCACAGCTATCACCCTTCTTCCCTAGAGTGATTATCTTGGACATGTTAACGACCAGAACATTTGTCGCTCATTCATCTTACCTTTTCTGCCAGCCTGGCGGTATCTCTTGCCTTGGGTAGTGTCGTTCTAATTTGCTCATGCTCGAATAGGGAGGTGACCAAGTTTCTGAAAGGCGGGATGAGCATGCCAATGAAGTGCCAATGGGGGAGAAATACCTCAGCATGAGCATTCTATGCGAGGACGTCCTCGAGAACTTGCGGAAGGCGACGCCATGCTTCATGGTTTGTGCTAGCCCGCGCCAACCACAGACGCGAAAGTCAAATTCTCTGCTTATGTCAGCGGGGTGCATCACAGCCGGTTATTGCCGAGCTTGGTGTTGGTTTTTTGGCAAGGGAAGCTCGCGGACGTGTTCTCATCCTCTCACTCTCAGTGCTCAACACTTCATCCCCATGTCTTTCCTTCGTCTAGCAACACGAGCAGCCTCCGTTTCCCGCAGTGCCTGGTTGGCATCCGCATCTCGCGCTCAGCCCGTCCTGCGTGCTCGCTTTTCTGCTGCAGCCGGACTGTCGAAAGATACCATAGAAGCGCGTGTGATTGACGTGCTAAAAGGTCTCGAGAAAGTAGATCAGGCTAAGGTATGAAATATGTCAGCGATACATCAATCTTGGTTCTTATGTCTTATTTTCTAGCTAACATCCTCAGCTTCATTCTCAAAGGACCTGGGACTAGACAGCCTCGATGCAGTCGAGGTTGTCATGGCCGTTGAGGAGGTTAGTGGTATCCTGCTGTACAATGGTTGACTTACACCTTTCCTCAGGAATTCTCGATTGAAATACCGGACGCGGAAGCTGACGAAATCCAAACAGTTCAACAAGGTCTGTCCTCACTCCTATCGCTCTGAGTCAATGCTCGACATTTATTCTTTGTCTCAGCCATAGACTATATTGCCAAAACTCCAGAAGGTTAGCCCGTTTCGTCATCCGAGTTTAGCTTCCATTAACATGTCTTGTGACCAGCTCGTTGAGGTGGTTTTCCAATGTAACTCGTACTTCTACGTGTGACCGCCTTACAATTATACTAAACTACATTACGCCGTTCCTTGTGGTCGGATAAACATGATGGAATCAAAGTCTTCTCCACTCAGCGGTCCGCCGGCAGGCTTTTAGTTTTCCGGTTACTTCTCGTTTAGGCATTGTCTTGTCAATTTTTGACTATGTTTGGCTTTTCGTGTAGATTCATCAATGCCATTGGCCTTTCTCAGCTTGATCCAACACTGAGTGTACTTTTCATAATGACTGACTCCCGAGATATCGTAATCGACCAACCTTGGGTTAAGGTCGGCTGTACTTTAGGTGAAGGTGCGCTCTCAGCAAGCATGGATCGCTCATCATCGCTCAGATCTTAAGACAGGACCTTTATATGACCCAGAGACATCCATTCTTCATTTCGTCGATATCCTTGAAAAAAAGGTTCATGTGCTGACCTCAATCCGCCTTGCAGGGTGCACTCATAGTTGATGTAGGTCTATCACCTTAACACAATTACCCTTGAATTATCCGAGGAGAAATTCGAGGACAGAGTAACCTGCTTGGTACTCAGGCGGGATCAACCTGGTGTGAGCCCCTTCTCTCAAGAAAATCTGGATGCCTTTCATCATAATTCGTCCAGTTGGCTTGTGCAGCAACGCAAGGGTTTGCCATCCTCGAAGGAAATTCTACTTTGCGATATATTTGTAAACCGATAGCGGAAGATGAAGTTCCCTACACTCGTTTCAACGATGGTGGATGCGATAGCAAAGGTCGTTTCTTCGCAGGGACCATGCACTCCGTGCAACATGGGATTACTGGCAAACTTTACAGATACGATCCCGCTGATGAAAGCTGCGAAGTAGTTGATCACGGCCCATTCACGGTTTGTCTTTCCGAGAGCTCTGGTGATCGCAACGATGACGCTCTTTAGGACTCGAATGGCTTAGGGTGGTCACCAGACGAGAAGACATTGTGCGTCATTCTCTTCAGGTTCTATTCCCTTCGTGATTTAAGGCAAGAGCGTAGTTACTTCACAGATTCAATAGTGAACAAGATTCATGCCTACGACTATGATGATGGTCAAATCCTGAATCGACGGGTATTGGTTGATGCAGTGGCGTGCGGGTACTCCCCTCTGTCATATTGCGATGGACTGTGCGTCGACGAGGAAGGGTATATTTGGAGTGCTCGGTGCGTATTTAGCGTTGAGGCAGTATGGTCATATTCTGAAGCCTGGTAGATGGGGAGGTTCGCGGATTGTTCGTTTTGCCAGTGACGGGACGGTCGATAGAGAAATACATTTTCCTACTGCACTCAACGTCACTTCGTGCTGCTTTGGAGGTAAGAGCGACCTCACATTGGATTCAGCGAGCATCCCTGATCCTGCTACAGGCCCCAACAACGACAAGATGTTCGTGACGACGGCGCATTGCGGGGCTATCCATGGTGATCCTGAGCGACAGAAACAATATCCGGACTCTGGACACTTGTTTATGATTGACTTTGCTGGGAAATACCGAGGGGTAAAGCGCTGGGCATTTGCTGGATAAATTGATTTTAATAGACCTGTAAATGAAATGAAAATGTAGGACTTTGAAATTGTAGCGGTCTTTTCCTGTTCGGCATTTCCCGACGCAACTGTGCAGTCAGCAAATAAGGTTTCCTTGTGCAAAGCCACAGACCAGCACCGAGAACGCCCTGTACGTTCAACCCCTCAAGGTGAGCCGGCATTATAGCAACATTGCCGCTGGTTTAAGATACTGACATCGACCCTCGTTACAGACCTGTACGTTCTTCAACAACGCGGTTCAAACGCGTACTCATTTTGTGTATAGACTCCCCATATGGCCACATTCTCTTCGACACCCATCATCATCGATGGCAAGGGTCATCTCCTTGGTCGACTGGCCTCGATCATCGCAAAGCAGATTCTTTCTGGCCAGAAAATTGTGGTAGTTCGGTGCGAAGAGATCAACATTTCTGGGAGCTTCTTCCGAAACAAGGTGTGCAGCAAGTGACACACAACAGGAGTCCTGCCTTATTTAACGCATTATTAGCTCCGATACCACAACTTCTTACACAAGCGCCACATCGTCAATCCCAAAAAGTCTGGGCCATTCCATCATCGTGCACCTTCCAAGATTCTCTACCGAGCCATCCGCGGAATGGTTCCCCACAAGACTGCTCGAGGAGCTGCGGCATTGGAGCGACTCAAGATGTTTGAGGGTGTTCCTCCTCCATATGACCGCAAGAAGCGGATGGTTGTTCCGCAGGCATTGAGGGTCTTGAGGTTGAAGCCCGGAAGGAAGTACTGCACCGTGAAGGTATGGCGATGATAGGGCTATAGGCATCAGAGTGCTCATGGAGTTACTTGCAGCGTTTGTCTCATGAAGTTGGATGGGGCTACAAGGACGTTATCGACCGCCTCGAAGAAAAGCGGAAAATCAAGGCCAAGGCATTCCACGAACGCAAGGTTAGTATCAGCAGATAATATTGCGAGGAAATACTGATGGTTGTGGTAGATTGCTGCTCTCAAGTTGCGCCAAAAGGCATTGAATGATGCTGCGCCATCGTTTGGGCAACTTAGTCAACTGGGTTATTAGCTATAGGATGCTATGTACTTGTATGATCAGTATGATTACTCGTTGCCCTGCCAGATTTTTCTATGATGACATGTCGGAGAACTCCGTGATTAAGTAAGCGTTGGCACGGTTCTCTGAGCGTACGTGTCTCTGCCCTTGTTCTATTCGTCCTTTTTTTCTTTCCGCCTTCAAGTCCTTCGCACTTTTTTTAAAAAAAATCTCCTGTCCGCCCTCCTCTTGCCCTCCCTCCCCGCCCCCCGCCCGCCTTCCCGTGCCCTTACTCCTCTATCATGTCCTCCGGTTCTCCCGCTCATCACGATTCCGGTACGCTAAGCGCCGTGCCTGACCGCAATCTCTTTTTATCTGACATCTCTCTCGACAGCTTCCCCTGCCCGCTCTCGTTCCCCTACTCCATCCCCTCACGATACATTGACGCTTCGCGCCCTTGTTTCTACAAAAGACGCTGGGGTCATAATCGGCAAAGCTGGTAAAAATGTTGCAGAGCTGCGTGAACAAACAGGTGTCAAAGCTGGCGTTAGCAAGGTTATCCAGGGTGTTCACGAGCGTGTCCTGACAGTTTCTGGTTCTGTCGAGGCAGTAGGAAAGGTATGCATTCATCTGATTACCCCCTCTACATATCGTATTAACACCCATCTCCTCAGGCATATACACATATCATCAACCAATTGGTTGCTGCCAACCCATCACCCCTCCCTGTCGCCTCCTCTTCCACGCCGCACACCACATTACGCCTTCTCATTTCCCACAACTTGATGGGGACTATCATCGGCCGCAGTGGCCTCAAAATCAAAGCCATCCAGGATGGTTCTGGCACGCGGATGACTGCCTCAAAAGAGATGCTTCCACAGTCAACAGAACGTGTTGTCGATGTCAATGGTACTCCAGAAGCCATCGGTAAGGCGATTGAAGAAATCGGGAAATGTCTGCTTGAAGATTGGGAGAGGGGTCTAGGAACAGTTCTGTTCCATCCCGGAATTGCTGAAGAAAGGGCCAATCGCCGTAGTGCACCAGGCCATGCCTCGGCCTCCTACAATAGTTCTCGCCGTCCAAATGGTGACACAAATAAAAGGACATCGCCACCTGCGTCCCCTACTGCTCACTCCCCTGTCTCACCTCCGTCCACCGCAAATCTACGCACTCAGAATATTTCAATTCCATCAGACATGGTTGGTTGCATCATCGGACGCAGCGGCACCAAGATTACCGAAATCCGTCGTTTATCTGGCTCAAAAATCTCCATCGCCAAGGCCCCACACGATGAAACGGGGGAGCGAATGTTCACTATCGTTGGCACGCCGGAGGCCAATGAAAAGGCATTGTTTTTACTTTACAATCAACTCGAAAGCGAGAAAGAGAGGCGAGTTGGTAGGGAGGCCCAGCAACAGTCAGAGTTGCAGGAGTGAGACGCCATCCAATTTTTCTTCTGTCTGCCTTTTTTGTCGTGTTTTTTCACGAGCCTTTGTCGAAGGGCGAGCCACCTTGTACCACCACTTCGTGATTTTTTCCTGGCATTGCTTGTTACGCTATGCGTTTTGTCCTTGTGCATACCTCTCCGATCATCTTGCACTTATAGTAGCACTTTGCATTGGCTTGCCATGTAGAGTCACCATCTCCCATTGATGTCTTTTTGGTGCCATCGATGGTACATGAATTCTTTTCGTTGAGGGACTATGGTATGCTCGTTGTGTACGCGTTATTTGTCTGCACTCCGTCTAATCACGTGTATAGTCCAATTTTCATTCATTCTTGTGCCTTGTTAGAGCTATCCTTGTCCTGTGATGCAATACAATAACAATTCCTCCTACTCTTCGCACTATGCCCAGGCGTATGCTCAGTATTCGAATCCTTCGCCTCCACTGCCACAAGGTCCCCCTCATTGGGCTCCCTACCAGGTTATGCAGCATGGCCAACATCTTGCACCCCACTCGCAGGCGCAAGTGCCAAATTATCGTCAGATGTCATCTTGGTATCAGCCCGGGTCTTCCAGATGTACCCAGAAAGGCTGTTTATTTATGGCCTCTCCGAAATCCCTCGAGATCCATATGATGGATAGACATCTTATTTACCCACCTCATTGGGTTCGTCGGAAGCAGAGATCAGACTGGGATGCAGATCCCAGCCTCAAGGGGTTTGCATAAGCACATCATCACCGAGAATTCTGATTTTCTGACCGTTTTTTTTTTAAAAATAGGAAACCCATTCCCATACAAGGGACAAACATCGTATTGAATACGCCAGAATCATTGGAAGCATGGATCGCAGAGCGCAAGCGACGCTGGCCTTCGCAGTCTCGTGTCGAAGAACAACGAAAAAAGTTGGACGAGGCAGTTGCCCGTGGTCAAATTATTCCATCTGAATCAAAATTTCGAGAACGCAAGAGAAGGCGATTGTTGGACCAAACAGATGACACTAGAAATCCCACCAGAGGCATCCGAAGCGAGGAGAAAAAGCCCGCCACCATACGTCCTGTTCACCCGCTTCCGGAAAATCCTTCCAAGTTCATCCAAAACGCAAAAACTGGATCAACGCACAACCCGTCACCGAAGCTATCGGATCCAAAAGATCGTGGTGGTGACGACGATGACAGTGGTCCTGAAGTCATGACCTTGAGAGCTGCTGACGCCACAGCCCAATTGGCCAGTACGACAACATCAGAACCAGCTGTCAGGCCATCACTTAAGCGACCACGACCAGCACAACCAAGCAAGCCCCTCAGGACGATGTTTCCTCATCCACCACTGCTGCGAAATGTGGGTCAAGTCTTTCCGCTACTTTCTTTACTTACTGTCAATGCAGCTGCTACTGCCGGAAATTCGCGTGACAGTATCTAATTTATCGCAAGCCATCAGATTTTTGGTCGATAATTCATTTCTGGAAGGGGTTGAGTTGACACCAGGTGAGGCAGATCGGAGGCTCATAGAAGATATCTCTTGACTGCCGTAGCGTCGAATAAAGGCTTTGATAGTGTTGAATAGAGATGGCATTATGTAAATTTAAGTTAATACATTATCATAGTTTAGCATGCTCTTCATCACTTTCACTACCCGTCTCTTCGCTCTCGTCACTTTCACCAAGGTCATTAGGATCAGCTCCCATTGACCTGTGTTCAACTTCGAAGCCAAGAGTCGCCAATCCGGTTCCGATTTCCTCTGCTTTATTAGGTGCTGTAACGATAATTGCAACAGAGGATTGCGCATCGAACAATGGCAAGAAATGGTTGCGCAAACATGCAATCACATCATCTTTAGAGACTTGTTGGAACTTCTCCAAGAGTGTAATCTGGTGGTCCATTGGGACGCCCTTTAAAGCCTGGTTCTCAAAGGAGCCGGATGCCTGCATAGAATCTTGAATGAGCATATGATTCTGCTGATGGTTAATAGACATACGGCTGTGGACACAGTGGAGATCCTCTTTGCGGCGCCAAACACAATGCTGCTTTTTGCGGCGTCCAAGGTAGTTGATTCCAGTTCCACCTGGGATCACGTTAAACCAAGTCTACATCACAAAAGCTGGACTTACTGAGCCATCAACAAGTCCCTTAATCACAGCTGCACCCTCTTGAAGCGCTTTCATGCTATTGGAGCTCTGGACGGGGATCAGTACAGTGGTAGTGGCACCACGAACATTTCTACCTACCCTGTATAGGGAGAAAGCCAAATGTCCAGCTTCAGTGTCAAGTGACACATATGCACCGTAAGCAAGACCAGAACCACGAATGTTTCTCTGTATAATCATCAACAAAAACCAGCTCTCGGTAGCTTTATGGACGACAGGCGTACCCAAAGGTAACCTTCTGTTGCATTCAGGATCTCCAGCGTCACACGGAGGACAGGATATTCTGGATGGTCAAAACCGAGGATGGATTTGCTCGTATGAGTTACAAAAGAGCTCTCAATCGTCGGAAGGCTCATGACGAGTGCCTTCTTGGATGGAGTAGAACCAAGATCACTAAGGGTATGCGCTGACAGGGGTACACGGCTCAGTGGAGCATCCTTCATATCTAAAATCAGCGTGGGGTGAGGTCATGTGCAAGATACGCACAGGCAGAGCTTTTTCGAAATATTGTTGCCAGGTGCTGCGCGGTTTGCCAAGTCCTAGCACATTGCCCCTTACGGAGAAGCGAACCCCAGAGGGGTCAGTCACTATAGATATGTCAGTATGCACCAGACCCACAAATTCACAAGATATGCCCACAGTGCCGTCTGATTTCTTCAAAGTCTCGGATAACGGCTTGAGGGTCTTCTTGCAATTGAGTGAGGAGCTTGGGAATGAAATCTACTTGTGGTAGTACAGCACTGGCGCGGGAGGTTGACTGTTCGCTGAACAAGAGTTCGTGAATGAGGGAGGACAAGACAGTACTGCCATCTCGCTTGAGTTCTGGCATTGATTGTTGCAACTTCGCAGCGACGACGGCCAGCCTGTCAAGCAAAAAATTAGCGGTGCAGATCACCAACATTCACGAACATACCGATCTCTGGTGAACTCGGAACGATAAATGAGATCATAAAGCCATCGTACTGCGGTTTCGTAGTGTGTGGATTCCGTTTTAATGCTTATGCGGAGCAATTCTGCGAAGCGTCCTGATATTCCAATGTCGGTGTCGTAGGCGACCGTATCATTGTCCAAACGGCTGACAACTTCTTCGTGGGATATTCGTTCTCCATTGCTCGTAGTCATCGGGAGAGAAAAGATCGAGCCAAGATATGTTCTTACGTGTCTAGAAATTCGGCTTAGTGGGAAGCATGGCTTATCGCACGCAATTCTTACGGTCGAAATCTCGCAGGCAGCTTGTCCAAGGAGAGATATGCATGGACGGAAACGAATTCGGACTACTCCAAAAAGCTAATATGTGAGGTCATAAAAGAAAATGAAGAGGATTCACCGACCTCAACGTGGTCATACTGAACAAAGAATGGCAGACGGGCAGCATCTGCTTCCAAATGGTGGGAAAGCCGCTCTGAGCTTGAAAGGCGGCCTCGACTAATTCCTTGTTCCTGAACGCTATCAACGGGAATCCATGAAATACTTTTGATGTCTGGCACAGGGAAGGATGTGAGGACTTCTTTTGGAACAGGCCGAGCATGCTCTGCTTTTGCAGCTTCCATAATCTCGCCCGCCCTTTTCAGTCCCTCGGGCCCAAGTCTTTTCACTTGTTCGGCAATGCGACGTTTCTCATCCTTGTCAGTTTTCTCTGCAAGCATCGCGGATGGCTTTCCTACTATAACCGCTGAAGGGGCGTCGATGTAATAGCTAGGAAAGAGTTAAAATTCTCATTTCGACCTCAAAACGTTTGGTAGGCGCACCGTTGGAGCAGGGCTTTCCATTGTTCAGGAGTCCAGTTACGAAGAATGGGATAACGATTAATTTCATCCAAAGTGCGTTCGAGATCGGAGCCATCTTCGGCGCCGTACAAGAAATCTGAGATAATGGCACTCGAGAATGCATCACCCTTTGATGACTCCAGACTGCTACGAACCTACAACACATGTCAGCTAATCTCAGAAATGAGAAAGGAAAGACTCCGAACCTGTCGTTCATCGCGATCGATGACCATTCTCATCCGCTTCATGTCAAAGCCTTCTTGGGCGATGCGTTGTAAACTTGCTTTGAGCTTCTGCGGAAATGTGTACAGGTGCTCCGAAGGGACGGATCCGACGTAGATAGGAAGGTCAATGCAGGTGGCACGAACAGTCTCGTCGAAATATATCCATGTGCTGTAACGAGACCATAAGCATGAAGTGTTTCAAAGAGTGTGTACTATGTGTGCTAATTCTCACCAGAGAGGGGATTCAATTTCGACGAATTCCTTGGTCAGTGGTGCAGCTGCCGATGATGTCAAATACGTTCCGAGGATATCCAATGCCTAACGCATATCAAGAAATTTTCAGGCTAAAAGCTAGGCTAATTACCATGCGCTCAAGAAATTCCGTAGGGGCTGGGCCAATGAAGTTAATAATGAGCTCTCCTTGACCTGCATACCTGGGTTAGCGTGGATCAAACTATATGAGAAGGGATGGATAATCACTCTCGTCCTTCTCTGGGAATTCGACGGTACGCTCCACAGATGCTGACAAGGGTTTACGGTTGGCGCTTGGGGTCTCCAAGAATGGCCTTTTCCACGCATGCGGGCGAGAGCCTCCATTTTGTCCATGTGCAATGATGCTTGGTTCGACCTGATTCTGCACCAGGGAGAGCAAAGACTTTGTCCCGCTGGACAATTTACCCCCAACGATTAGGGATAAGTTATGGGGGACATAGTATGTGCGGTGGTATTGTCTAACTACTCTGAAAATGAGTAAATGTTCGACAGCAACTCAAATAGACTCACTTTGTTCGGCTGTTAACACGCGGAGAGCCTTCATTAAGCCACCTGTCTCGCTTCTATAGGCACTCTCAGGAGGGTTCACAGTCCGCGAGAGCCTAGTGCAAAGTTAGAAATGGAGTTCATGCCTGGGTAATTGGACCCACTCAAGAGCCATCAGGTCGCCTGACGTATTTTCCCTTCCTTGCATTTCGCTGTATACCACTCCAGAATCCTCGCCTTGGGGGTTGATGTGGTGTACCTATTCATAGCTGAGGCCATGAAGTGCGGCATACGAGAGGAATAACAAACCTCAGTGATGTACCTAGGCTTCGAGTTAGAGGCCATGCACAGTAAGAGATAGGCATACTTACCCCGCATCCGTGATGGTTGGATATAAGATGTGATCCACGTAGATGGGAAGTAGTTGCAAAAAGCCCTGTTCCCCAGCAGTAGATATAGTATATGCCGTGTGGTCCGTGTCTGTCCATGCATTGGTTCCGTTGGAGAAGCCTCTGTTGGCCAAGAGATCCAGCACGCCCTTATGTGGATACTTTTCTGATCCCATGAAGATCAGGCTGAATGTCATGAGCTTGAAGTGCTTCGACCAAAAACAACGGGAGCCTACTGTTCCAACGTATGTGGGCAACCCGAATCGTCAAAGACTACGACAAAACTTCAGGCAATGCTGATAAAAAGAAAGATCAAGGACCTACTTTCGGTCCCTACCACGAAGTAACCATTCACAATGGGGGCTGCGGGGAAGCAGCTGTCAAGATGAGGAACATGATGAACGCGTCATTCGGAACAGACCTTCATAATCCAAGTGCACTACACTCAAGCCAGTCACGCGGCTTTTCCATTTGCTAACGGTGATATTGGAGCGATCCAATACGACCTTTTTAACAAGGTCGAAGTTTCCAAACGCCTCAGATTGATTGACCATAGTATCTGTTGCAATAGTAGGATGAAGAGTTGCGTATTTCCTATTGAGGAGATGACAAATGGGGCGCGGATGCCAATGACTCCGAGGGGTACACCATGTGTGCAGAGTTGAAGGTGGACACTTGCTGGCAAATAACGAGCGTAAGATGGGTGAGCGAATAGCCAACATGGTGTACGACCACACCCTCGGTCGAACTGGCGCTGGCGACAGACACAGTGAGCAGTAGTGGAGTGAAGTGGTCAAGCTCCAAATTGCAAGTTTTGCTCGTGAATTACCTAAGCTGGGGCTACAATCCCATATGCGTTTTACCAGCCCGAGCATTTCGACCTGCTTCTCGAATATGCTCAAGAAACCTTACCAACTCACTCCGGAGCAACTTGCACTTTCGGAAGCTCGCAAGGCCCAGAAGTTCTTGAAAGCCAAGCAGGCAGAGATACCAGACCCTTCGGTTCAGCTACCAAGCAGGTCTTGGATTCCCCTTCTGTCTATACCCAAAGCAAGCGGGAAGCATCAAGAGACTGCAAAGATACTGACCTGGAATGTTCGTATTGATTCACTCATTCTAGGCATGATTTACCGATTTGCCGCTATTCCCCTAAGCTTCTAGCACAATGCCTCGTTAGTGCGTTGCCTGCCTGTCGTAAGCCGCTACAAGCTGAATGCATTAAGGGCGCGAGTTGTTTCCTACAAGTGACTGTTTGAAGACATCCCAACGGGAACCAATGTTGCATCATGAGCTGCTAATGCATCAGGCTGATATCGTCTGTCTTCAGGTATGTCTCGATTCGTGTGACCGCTAACGAGCTCCTCATTTTCTGAAGGAAGTGGACCGCAGTGACAAGCTCATACCTGTACTTGAGACTACTGGTTATTCCACTTGCTACTCGACTGGCCCCGGAAAGAAGCATGGCCTCCTAATAGCCTGGAAGAAGGATAAGTATGTTCAAGGAGAGCACAGAGTCGTCCATTACGATTCTGCAGAACTGCGAAAAGATGGTAATGATACCCACCGACAAGGAAAGACATTCAAAACGAGGAACATCGGGCTTATCCTCGCGTTGAAATCCACCTCTAATGAGACGAATCAGTTCGTTGTTGCGACTACACACCTATTCTGGCATCCCAAGTAAGTTCACTCCATACTGCGTACGAATTGGAACCGACGCGCACTTGAACAGATACACATATGAAAGAGCTCGGTCAGTCTTGGTCCTATTTGTTTAGCGAACCGAGTTTATGGTTATGCAGGCAGGCAGGTATCCTCCTGCGTGGAGTAATACGGTTCAAAACAGAGAACGGCCTAGCGCAAAACCCAGCTTTTCTATGTGGTGGTACGCATACGTCAAATTCGCAGTTAATGCCATTCAAACCTCTTGCATCCAGACTTTAACTTCCCGCCTGACGACCCAGCATATTCGCTTTTAATTGGGGACGATTTGTTACCCACACAAATAGATGCTCTGCAAGCATCATACGTCGTACACTCTTCGATCGATTCTAGTATCCCTGCTGACGCACGGGTTGCGGATGATGACGAGGAAACAACTGATCCTGACAAGACCAAGTCTAGTGCCAGACCTGCAACTCCTGAGGATGGGCTCCTCTCGTTGAACGAGCTTAAAGAGTTTTTCAGACCGCTTCCCCGTCTACGCAGCGCATATGACGAAGGGCTTAGCAACAATCCGAACATTCCTCGAGAGTTTGATATTTTCCGTGACAGAGAAACAATGCCGTCAAGTCGCCGAGGCTCATTTGAACCCGCTTACTCAAGTTATGCATACCATTGGCAAACCATGATAGGTACCTACTTTTCTAATTTCACTTTCAGAATTGATATCGATTATCCAGACTACCTTTTTATTCTGAATTCGTCCACTACGTCACCACAAATATCTCAACTTCTCGCTCCGCATCAAACGTCCAATCTAGTGCCTGCAATTCCACGGCTAGGAATATGCGGGAGCGATCACGTCTCTCTGGGTGCAGAACTACGGTGGTCGACAGGGCATTAGGTCAAAGTTTATTTAAGGAACGTAGTATGCTGCGATGGGACTTGATGCAGAAAAGTAACTAAGTAATGATTACTAGAGTAAAAGCAATGGTGTAAGTAGTCGCACCATCGCGCAAAGAAAAAGAATAAACGAGGGGTATTTGCCGTGCATTTAAGTCCAATGAGGGATAATCAGTGCCAATCAACACGTCTATCGTATGTACACTCCGAGAATCAATCCATCATCTGGACCTGTCTGACCCTGCAAGGAGACTATCAAACAAACCACCAGCCGACTTTTCGTTACGCAGCTGCAGCATATATATGATACCAGTCCTTGTCCCGTTGCCACTCAACTCGATCGCAACACCGGTTTTTCCTACCCGTTCTACGCCATCGGTCAGCACAATAGTCGAAATAATGACCGACTTGTCTTTGTCAGATTCCACAACCAGTTGCTTGATATTCGTGGGGTCTTGACGGTAAAGTTTAAGTTTAGCTGGGCCAAGTGACTTCCATTGAGCATGCTGCTGTTGTAAAAACACTTTGCACTTCATTTGAGCCGAAATGGTGGAGGTAACGGGTCCCAGATGGGCTCTTGTTTCTGCTACGGGTGAATTGGGTGGGCTTGGTTGGTCGAAAGAGGGCTCGTGCATCGACATGGAGGACCGAGTGTTGAAGGCTGCCGAGGGAAGCAGAGGTCGGGGTTGTGGTGCGTGCAAGTTGCCTAAGGAGTTGGTTCGAGGAAGTCCCGAATGTGCACCTGGGATTGGAGGGGGTGGGGGGTGGAAAGGACCTCCCAGCTGGTCGTATTGAGATGCTGATGACCTAGTAGACGGCATTCGCCTTACCCCATGTTGAAATCCAGGCTCCGATGGTGGCCGAGTGGGCAACCCGATGGGTGACGTTACACCAGGGGGTAAGCCAAAGTATGGTTGTCTTGGAGGGGACATAGGTTGCATGCGTGGAGGAGGAAAAGGGGGTTGGTTATATGGGCCGGGCCCTGGACCGTAATTGTTAGGCGGATAGCCGGGTCTATTCGGTTCGGGACGACCGCCGTTGCCGCCAAAGCTTGTCCGCTGGGGAGGCAATGCTTGGCCAGAATCGAATCCCTGAGGCGGAGGATAAGAAGATTGTGAATGGGGTGGCAACCTTGGACCACGGTTAACCGGTGGCATATCATAAAAAGCGGGTGCTCGCTGTGCTCCAGGGTGCATCTGAGCCTCGGGAGATAAGACAACTCGTGGAAATCCTTCAATATTGCGGCCATCAGCTGGTGGGGACTGGTAGCGGGGAATCGAATTGGCTGAATCATGCCTGTGAGGAGGCAAGGTGGGCCCCTCAAGCGATGGAACTCGAGTGGATGGGCCGGAAACTGGAAGCGGTGAAGAGACAGAAGATTGCAGAAAACTTGGGAGGGGCGGCATGGGTGGGGGCGGTTGCTTTGAAGGAGGGGGAACTAAATTTATTATTGGTCAATAACATGTCAACAAAGAAAGAGAAAAAAGAAGGGAAATACGAACGTGAGGCAGCAAATTCAATGCAATCCTTGAATTCTGGTAACATGAAATCCCGTGTTTGACGGGAATCCGCTTCGAGTATAATGAACTCTTTCTTCATGATGGCAATTTGCAAACAATTATCTGTTTGGTCGAGAAATAAGACCAGCCCTCCAAAGTTAGTAGGAGAGCGTTACCTTGGCCTTCGATTTCGGAAATACGCAACACTTTCCCGGACAACGGAGGATACAATAACCACATGTCCGCACCCTCAGCTTCATGTTGAGCTTGATCCTCAGGAGACATCCTCTCACACATCAGGAAGAGGTCAGATAGGAGGAAAATGTGACCTTGTCGATGAATGACCTCTGTTCCTGTTGCACGGGGGGTGAAGTGAATCACGACATCCAAAGAAAGTCGAATTTCGCGAGTGAAGGTCAAAGCAGCTGGTGCCATTTGCAATCGGACCACCTGGCAGGAATTGGCTTTGTTATATGCTATGTGCTGGGATATGCTTCATACCTTGGAAGCCATTGTGAAGATATCCAACGTCCTTTTAGTCGAGAGTCGCCTCTCCAAGTTAGTGATTGGCATAGATAGCGTCGATGTAGAGCCACGGTTCTGCCTTGGGGCAACAGCCTGCATTCCACTATAATGAAGGATGAGATCAATAGAAGAGGCAGCAAGAAGCTCAAACCGGACCTCGTCCCATTGCTGGCACTTTCACGCGCTGAAGAATGCTCACTATGGGTGGAGCCACCGAAACTATTCATGCGAGAGTTGCTCTGAGATGGTGGGATATCCATCGATGATCCAATGACGACCTCATCTTCCGCCTGAGGCGGGTTGAATGAGGCTGCACTAGCTCCTCCTGCACTAATGTCGAATCGACTTTCAACAGTAGCGAGCAATTGGTTCAAAGTATCCACGGCACCGATGAGCAAGCGATGATCGCTTTTGCCTTCAGAGGTGCTCTTGAGTAGCCGAGTATACAGCTTTTTATAATATTTTAGCCGTGCCTTGGGTAATAGGAACAGGGCATCAAGGGACCACGTGGATGGTTCGGATGGAGGAGGTGGATTCGAAGCTGAAAAGGTGGTGAGGACTTGGGACAGCTTAGGGTTGGATTGGACGGGTTCCCATTCATCGAAGCCAGAGCAGTACTTTGTGCAATAATTGGAATATGGGGTCTCCAGGTCATCAATCTGAGGGAACCAGATGAGGAAAATGCGAGGGAAAAGAAAAAGGAACACCTGCCCAACGCATGAGGAGATCACCCAAAGCCTTTGGTGAGGAAGGATTGGTGCCAATCTCCTTCAGTTTCTTGAGGCAAGTTAATTATTGGAGGGGGAAAAAGTGACAATATGAGCTTACAGTATTGAGACCGCGGTTGGCTTTGTATACACCTTCGATGCTACGAAACATGAGATCAAGATCTTCTGGAGGAAGATTCGACTTTGACCAAGCCGCGGCAACTTTCTGGGGTAGAAAGGGTCGAAGAAGAGCAATGATTAGATTATTTAGCGAAGATGAGAGAAGAATATAGGTAGGTACTCGAATAACACCAGCCAACAGGTCGACATATGTGCGCTCTGTCTCGATCAAATCAATAAGGGGATTTGATTTCTTTGGTTTTCCATCTGGATGCTGGGTCGCGGATAGACTCAAGGGAGTGGTGGGCGAAGGGGGGAGAACTATTAGAGATGGTAGTGGTAAGGATGAAAAGAGAAGTGGGCGAGGATGAGTAGCTGCGCACCGAAATCTCGAGTTGGAGCGCCCAGTAAGGCAGAATCTGAAGATGATTGGGACTGGTCAAGAACAAAGGAAGGAGTAGTTGGGATTGGAGGCAAATGAGCCCGAGAAGTGGGAGGGAGTGGGTCTTGCAACGAGTTGTCCAACGAGAGACGGGTCATAGAACAAGGAACAGTGAGAGACCAAAATTAATTTCCTTTAATAAATCCCTTTTTTTCAACTTTATTGCCGTTACCTCGTGCACTTCATGTCACGCTCCCGGTCATGCCTTTGCATTATAACATCGCCTGGATAGAACGCACCTTCTCGACTCAAGCTGCTGTAGAGTCCCTTCTTGGCCCCGAGCACGATTCAGGCAACATAGCTTCTGTAGATTATGAACGCGCCCGCACTTTCTTCCCAGGATTTCACAAATATTACGGTGTTCGTGGTCTTCCTCACGAGCCCCACTTTCACCCACTCATCACCAATTCCAGGTAATAGGTGGTGGTTGCGCAGCGCCTGTTGTACTTGCTGCCCGACGGCCTAACTGGTCCAATGCTCGTGTCTATGCCATGATTACTGCAGCGTCCTTCACCGGCTTTATGATCGGTCGTGCTATGACCCTCAACGCACATGTCAAGTTCGTCCGTTCTATCCAAGACCCCGCTGGTTTTTCTCGTGCGCTTCAGAACGTGCAAGACAATTCTGGAATATACGTACCACGTGGGCCAGAAGTCGTTAGGCAATTCGATGAACCTGAACCGAGTGTCAACAATCAAGAATCTACCCCCCAAGGTAGGAAGATCTTTCTTCCATCTCGTAGATTTGCCTTCCCTAAGTCCATCTCTCCCTAGATTCATGGGAGATACAAGCTGCCAAGCAGGAAGCCACCCCGCCTCTTCCACCCAAACCAGCGGCCCCGCAAACAGCAAGTAGGTGGGAAGAAATCCGTGCAGCTAATTCCCCTGCTGCCAGAGATTCTTCATGGGACAAACTCCGTCAGAATCACGAACGCTCCAAGATTTCCTCATCTTCCTATCCAGACTCCAACACACAGCGCAAGTTAGATCAAGCCGAGTTTGATGCCCTGTTGGAGCGTGAACGACATCTTCACAACCTGGAGAAACGCATCTAAACTATCCCCCGCTTTTACTACACCTATTAATACATGCATCATAGCATACGAAAATAGCACACGAAAACAAGCATACGCAATAAATGGCAGTGGCAACGGTATAAACTTCACTCTCCCAGATTGTAGAAGATCCAGATCAGGGAATATAGCATCAGCCCACGAAGGCTGCGTTCAGTGCTAGAATGTCCTCTTGAGTAGTGGGCGATAGTTCAGTGAGCGACCAAGGTGTTGGTGTTCTATTCGTACCAGGAAGATCCGACTGTGTCGTTGGCGGCGTAATTCCTGCTCCTTCATACGGGGGGCTCATCGGCAATGGTGCCATAGGTGTCTGGTCGTCCACTCCAGCTTGTGTTCTTTCATCTTTACGGAACAGTGTCCTGTGTGAGAAAGGATAAAGTGGTATTCCGACTTCGAGCGGTTGCTTCTGTGCCGTCATCCTCACTATTTCCCGCATAAGGCCTTGAAGTAGCCTTTCCTGCCGTACTACAGTATCGTGATATTGCTAATCATTAAGACATGCATAACTTGACTTACTGCCAATGGGTGAGCGCTGCCCGTAAGATAGCATCGCATATCTATAAACACGTAAGTGAGCGATCAGATTTTGGTAACACCGGTTCATACCTCAACAAATTAATTTCTCCCCAAACAGTCGCCTCTCGCTTGGTGTCACCAACCTCAATGAAATATTTACACAGCTGAACTTGCACTACAGCGGCCAGGTACCAACAAATCTGTTCCAGTTCCGTCATCATTGCACCGCTGACAAATGCTTGCAGTTCCATACGTACCGTCACGAATGGATGAAGTCGGTTGATATCTAACGAGGTCGCTGTTAACATATAGTAACCCCCTAGGATTGCGCGCGCGGCATTGACACAGCGCGTTGTTGACACAGAATTTGGATCAGCGAAATCTATATATGGGTTGTGCAGCGTTATTGTAGCCCTAGAATTCGGAACACATTGATCATCAATGCCCTTCGAAACCAGGCAAAGATACGATGAACTTACGCGTGCGGCACTATATGGACCATGTATAAATCCGTATCTAACGCAGCCCCATCAGAATGGTTGCTAACGCCGTTGTTGGTTTTGTAGATTGGTGGCAGACTGTTCAAGAAATCAGAAGCAACCAGCTTATCCAACTCCTTGAATCCCTCCAAAAAGAATGGATTTTGATTCTTGCTGGGTGCCGTAGGTGCGCGAAGATTGCCTCGAACGTTGTAGTCGGTAACCCGTCCAAATAGCATCACTACCTTGATAAGCAGCAGGAAAGAATCGGTATATTGCGCGGGATGGTTAATAAATATATCTCTCGCCAACAAATCTTGCGGGTTGCTTGGCACTGCACGCTATGAAGTGTTCAGCCACAAAACAGAGTTGTTCGCCAAGCAACTAACCTCAAACTCAAAGTCCTCCGTTCGTAATGGAAGCTCTGTTCCAATATCCTGTTCATCAATGGCATGTATCCATCCGCCAACGGAGGCGATGCGGTCGAACATGATTGTCATCCACCAAGTTCTACGCCTTGATTCGAGGTCACGAAAGTCTTTTGGCGGTGCAAGATAAGCCCCTGGAGAATTGTTTCCGTGTGTTGTGAATGTCCCGGGATAGTTCAAACGCAACGGCACGGCAACACGCGTTTGGAAGCCTGCAAATATCCAGACCTCCACCCAACGGCCCTCTTGATAAAAGTACCAAGAGAGCAAAATGCATGCCTGCATGACTGGGAAAATATCTTCTCCACTAGCTACTGTTTTATCGATATACTGACGAGTCTTCCCTGCGTGGTACTCGGCAAATCGATCTCTCCGGGTGCCATCGGGCATGTTGATCATGTTCTGAGAGGAATATCGGGAGGCAACTGCACACTAGAAAAAATGTCAGACATTGCCGGAAGACATGCTCGTGGGACTTAACTATAGCATGCAAAATTGCAGAATGGGGGAATTCTGGATCACGCGGTGAAAGGTGCATCGACGCCAAAAACGATGGCTTGTGCAATGCCCTTGAGCCGCACGGGTCACATCTGAAGAATATTTCTATACTATGAACAAGTCAGAGAGCAAAAATGAATAGCAGCTGATGTACAAACTAGTGGTTGAGGACGGTAGGTTCGGGTAAATCTGGATTCCAACCCGAGAATAACAGGTCCATAAACGGGTCAGATTTTGGAGTGATAATCAAGGCTGGGGCTGGCACCTCAGCGTTGGTGCTTTCGTCACAGAAATGCGGATCTTGGGTTTCGGACTGGAGAATGTCCATCATTGATAGTGATGCCTGCGGAAGGGAAATACCCCCTGCTTCAGACTGTGTGCTGGTCCCTTCAGGACGCATCCCAGTAGTTGGAGCATGATTTCCGGGAGATATAGAACGAGATGTTTCCTGCTCATATAGCTTGGATTTGAGTTGAGCTGACAGTAACCACTTGTATATCAGAATCCAACGATAGTGGGAAGTGTAACGGGAGCAGACTTACAGATCTGCTCCTCTAGCTGTTTGATCCTCTCGATTGGGTCTGTATCTGGTGCAAGGGTTAGGCCCTCTACAGGATCGTAAGAACACTGGGGCTCGGTGGGATGACTATAGCGGGCCTGAGCTCATGTTATTTCAAAACCTAGCAGGACTCTTACGCATAGCCCAATGGCGCTGGGACACTGATGAGCGCTCGCCACTGTCTGAAGGTGAATTAGTTGGAGATACTGCTGTCTTCGACCCCTCAGACAACTCACTTGACACAGGTTCCACAATGAGGACGCGCTGCGTCGCATCTCTGGATACCAAAGTCAAGTCCATGAAAGATGAAAGATAATATTCATCACAGACCAGTTTTCTTTTTCGGCATGCCCTGCAAGCCTAGCGAAAGCGTTAGACCAGGAAGGGTGTATTGTAAGACAACGTACCTGGTTGCGCCGAAGGGCAGGGCGTGTAGATGTGTTGTTAGTGGACTTGGGCATTGTGAACCCAGATGTCAAGTATTGGTTTCCAGATAGACGTGATCGAAGGTGGAAAGCAGGTAAATTGAAGTATGTTTCGATATTATTGGGAGGAAAGAAGGGCTGATATTATTGGGAGGAAAGAAGGGCTTTCAAATTGGGACGGAACCATAACGTCCTATACTCTCACGCACGTGAAGGCAATGTATCCAGGTTCACCTCACAATCACCCATCTCTTACACTCTTTCGCTTACTCCGATCTCCCCGAGCCTCTCTTTCCAACACCTACATTGCCCCAAATAGATCATGCATCTGTACAACATTCCGACATCACCCCTGACCCATTGTGCCTTAATTCCGTTCCTCATCTTGGAAGTTGGAACTTCCGGGTTTGACGCCACACGTTACTTTCCTAATGCACTCATCTCCAGCGAGCACGCACAAGAATGCTATCAGGCCAGTGTATTACAGAACGATAGTCATGCACATGGTTCCCCAGCCTCTTCAGGACCTTTGTGCACCGATTATTAAGTACGAAAGGAAATAGCGAATGTCCACGCTTACAGGATAGTAGCCACAATATGTCTCGTGTGTGTAGCTTGCCGAAACTCCGTCAAGTAGATCCCTGTTTGATGGATTCTAGTGATCTCGCAATGCACGATTAGCTTAATAGACGTGCCTTGCCAAGTCCCGAGATTAAGTTGGCCGTTCGTAATTGGAATCGAAATCGACGACCCAACAAGCGTCGCTTTCGTGTGCGAGACCCTGGCAAAATTAGGCTCAGGGGTGATTTACTGTACCTAAACTTATACATACGAATCGCTACGGCGCGATTCATACTGGCATAAGCACGAGGCGCATTTACAATGTAATAGGATTCGACGCACTCAGGGCCTTCGTCCGTATGACGCCATGCAAGGTTTTCTGGTACAATGATATCCAGGGCCATATCCATATCTATGGAGTGACTGGTACGTAAGTCAAACAAGACTCGATGACGTGCATCGTTCACCTCTTCGGACATCTGTTCAAACATTCAGTTAGACAGTCACTTGGTATGCTGTAGCTACACGGCACCTCTATCCCAGTTTTCATTCACCGTCAATGCAGCCGAAGTATGCTTTCTTTGAAGGAGTTCTATCGCCTGTGATCCTGGAGAGAGGACGGGCTCACATGAAGAGAAATAGCATTCCAATCTGAGCGCCATGTTCAGACTCTGGGGATAAATTGTGAACTTCGTAACCTTGCCTGTACATCCTGGAGGCCGGGCTGTATGTGGCTCAGGACTTCATCAGTGACCAAGTGACAGCCTTTGGAGCGTTTAGAAAGGGTGAATGTCTTTTGCCAACCCATCTTAGGTGTGTGTTGGAGAGGGGGAAAACTTGCAATGAAAAGTCGGCGGATATAGATATATATGGTGTCGGCGATGTAATTTGATAATCACCAGCGTCACAAGGCTGGGGAAATAATTAATCATACAACGCACAATCCAATTACAGTGCGTTTACAATCGCAAGTACTCTAATATCCCGGCTGACATTTTCTCAGTCATCCCCAGGTCCACCATACCGCCGAGACCTATCCATGCCACCACGATTCCCGGGAACATTTCTGTTTCTGCAATGGTTCGCATAGTGACCCTTTTCACCGCACTGCGCATGATCAGTAATTTATCCCAGGATCTGGACAAGCGCCTCACCTTGAAACAGAGGACGTCGTCCAAATTTCGTCTTAGCGGCATTGCGGTAGAACTCATGGGGTGCGATGGCACTGGAGCGCCTGCGAAACTACGATCGAAATCAGCATATCTGCCATAACCTGGAGGGGGTGGGCCAAGGTCGCGAGCTGTAGGTGGGGATGGCGGGTCATACGCCTTCGGAGAGGGCAAGCCTGGTTTGGGACTACGAAGAAATTACTAACATGTGGCATGAAATATTGGTACTAATGCTTACTGGCCCCGTGGACATTCAGGTCCTAGAGGACAAAATCCCGAAAGGTATAGCTGACATGCAACTTTGCGCACATGTTTCCGTGGACACGATGGGCCTAAACCAATCGTAAGACTCATGCAAATTATAAGTGTCAGACTTACCATTTTTGCAGAATCCTCTGTTGTAATCAGGGCACTCCACCCTGCGCTCTTTGGGATGGGCATACAAGCACTCATCACCCGCTGAACAATAGCCGTATTTCGCAAACCACCAACATTCTGGCATACGACGAAGGTTATATTCATGTAAGAACTCGCAGGCATCTCCCTTCTTACACAGTCCCCTCAGCCAATGCTTGCAAACGGTGGCAAGGCGTTCCCGTTCTCGTGGATGCGTTGGAAGTTGCTTCGGTGGTTGGAAATTCTGAATTGAGGGTGTGGTATGTCGCAAGGGGCAATGCAATGGACCGAGCGGACAACCTGCTGGTGTTAAAGCCAGGCGACAAATCTGGTCATCTAATCCACACCAATAGCGTCGTACTTGAGTCACACAGGGACAGGCTAGTGGGGACATACCTTTGTCAAGCTTTAGGCCTAAATCATTTTTGACGTATGCTTCAACAGAGAAATTATTTTGATGAAACTGAGGGTGAATGATATCTGTCAGAGCGGACGGTCCTAGGAGGGGATTTGCAGTGGTCATGGTTGCTCACTAGGCTGCAACTCGAAGCTTGGTCAGTTGTGTCACTGTCACGAATGCCAGCCATTAAACACATGACCATGACAGTGACAAAGGGCGAGAGTGGATTGAACATTAGTATGATTTACTGATCTTGCAATACAACGCCGCCTCTCGTCTGAAAGAGTTGAAATCGACCCAACCCACTTGGCCTGAGGTGGCAGACTAGGTGGACGGACGAAACTCGGTAGCCTCGACAATCAGAACCGACATTCAACAGACCCAAGTCCCATCGTCAGTTTGTAACTACCGCGACGAAACTAAATGCATCAAGATCAATGCAGGTCATTGACTTTCCATCCTGTTAGTGATCCAAAGCACTGGGCACGTGTTAATGAGTAGGCTGTTTGCTCCTTGCAGCATGGAGAGCGGCGTCTTTCTGGACTATTGATCTATGTATTATTTATATTTAAACCAGGCGCTAGAGTTCAGCAGAGCTGTGCCTACACTATACCTTGAGTTCCTAGAGAAAGTTACCACAGACCGGCCAACTCGGCCTTACCACCAGCAGATTCAATACGCTCGATGACAACTTGCAACTTCTCTGGCAAGTCCTGGATTTGGCTCGTTCCTTCCAGCTCGAAAAAATAAACATCCTGAAAAGGTTCACTGTTCAATTCAGGTCTTCGATCAACGCGGGTAATGGAGAGCCCCTGCTCCCCGATCACAGTGAAGACGCCTCGGGAGATAACAGACAGATTCATGATACGCAAAAGTGCACGGTTGGTGGCATCCGGTGATTTCATCAAGGCGGGGCTACCTGGCTTTCTAATGATATAAAAGCGCGTAAAATTCGCTTGCGGCGTCGGGTGAGGTTCGTTAGGCAGCAAAAATAAGCTACACTTACACCTCTCATTCTGTATACCCTCAAACAAGATTTCTAATCCATCGAACACGGTCGCACAGATTTTAGATCCTATCGTGGCCGAAGTTGGCTCGCTTGCTAGAACCGTTTGTGCAGCTGAAGCAGTAGAGGTTGTTTTCACGAGCACTGCGTTTGGCAAATGCTCTTTCAAGAAATGCCCGCACTGCCCGAGCGCCTGTCAACGTGAGACAGTGTTGAGGTTAAAGCGAGAGTGCCGGCTGGATTCTCACTTGTTCATGACTCATGACACGCTTGATTTGCTCCAATTTCACCCCTTTTCGGACGAGTAGGCAATGCTGCACCGCGAGTATAACCTCCCCGCATACATATGCTGCATCAGAGCGGCGTAGGACATCATACGTCTCAACGACGCCCCCGAATATTGTGTTCTCTTGCGGTATGACGCCGAAGTCGTTAGATACGATGGCTTTGGATACATCTACGCTAGTGATGAGAGAAATGGAACCGTGAGATAAAGATGCGATCTACTGACCAGCAATCGTTTTTTCATCATGATAGTTCGCTTCTGTTCCAAAATATTTGAACGCCGCCTGATAATAGTGTCAAATGGATATATGGGCATCGGATGGCGACTGCATCATACTTCATGCGTATATGTGCCAGGGGGTCCTAGAACAGATACCTCCAGTTTTCTTGGTTCGATGGTAGACATGTCAGCGCAAAATCCGAGATGTATAATCATGTATGATCTCAGTTCATTATACAATATACCGAAATTACTGCGGATGAAATTGAATACAGACTATACAGTGTGCAGTAAAATTTGTCATAATGCATGATGTCATGTACTGTACATACACATACAGTGATCCTCTACAGTGATGAATCAACATATGCTGACAGCAAAAATTAAAATGCCCATGAAATTTGATCCACTGCACCGTTTGCTATGAATGGGGGCTTCATTTGAAGCTCTAGTTGGCCTTTATCCACTTATACCATTAAATAATATACTGATAAAATCGTTTTCCTGTTATGTGCAAATTAGACCGTGGGAACAATTTGATGCCTTACTATGCAACACTTTGATTGAAATCCTGCTTTTGTATACATCCCCTTATCTATGGCGTTATCAGCAGGGAACCAAACTGGATATTTCGAAGCACAAGATGCTGAGTCATTTCTCTCTTTCAATTGATTTTTTGACTACAGTACACAGACTCTTCTGTTGTAGATACGAAATTCTGCTGATGTCGGGGAAATAACAGATTTTACGCTTACTAATCTACCCACGTGCATGTAGCCGCATTCGCACAAGCCGCATCTGCGGCGCACGGCGCAACACTGCTTCGTTCTGTTCACAACCGCCTCATCCCTTCCACATCTCTATCTAATCTCTTCCGTACAATTTCTTGTGCCATTTACACCGGGGAAACCGGGTCAAGCTGCATCGTGTTTAGTCATTTCTTTGAAATGGTGAATTTGTCACTCATCCGTCCGAGGGGTTAGCATTTCCCTCCTCGGTTCCGAGAGGCTCAAGATTCAAGACACTCTCAAGACCCACTTCAAGTTGTGGTCTATAAATATATCAGTTGTCGACAGACTCCCCAAACTGTCGCCAAGCTCGATACCGAAAATTACCCGTACTGTGCCCAAGGGAAAACAGTCTCCAAGGCTCTTTCCTCTCTTTCGGCTTCTTGCGCATATCAGTGATATCCGCAGGTCTGCAAGAGTTTAGATAATTGGTCAAATCAAGTATCCCAACGTTATTACTTGGGTTAGTTTAAGTACAGTAATAATATCCGATATATGATAGTTAATACATTCGAGTAAGAATATGCATTAAGCCAGAGATACAAACGAGCCGGGCGCGTTTAAAAGATTGCCATATAATGAGGTATTCCGGTTCGAGCGCGTGACGGTTTCTTCGTATAGGGCATGGAGAACACTCGAGTCTGTAGGTCGAGGGAACGTGATCTGTGCAGTGGGCCCAGGCGAAGGTCCACATCTCTTGAGGATGAGGTTCTCGAGCAATTTGGCGAATCGAAATGCCAACGGAATTCGTTGGCCGACTTTAGCGATTGCAGACCTAGGTGTACGAGAGATTTTCATGGAAAGATGCAATAATTCAAATAGAGAAGACGTACTGGACAAAATCTAATTCAGCTCGTAGAGTTGATATCTGATCTTGGCTGTTCGCGTCAATGGCGGCTGACAAGAAGCGTACGAGCACCCGTCCCGCGACAAACCAACAAAACTTGAGGAGGAAGATCAGTCAAGAGAAGCCTGCAAGAGTCAGGTACTTACTGAACAGAAGGAATCCAGCAATGTGATGTCATAGCTTGTTGACCATACGTTATAAATCAAATCCAAGATAGCTCGAGCTGCTGTAAGAATTTTCAGTGCAGAAATACAACCGGATTGCTGGACGTCCGCGTGGGGGTCATGGAGCACAATTGTTAAGCTGTCCCTATATTTTAGGCAAGCACTATACAGAGAAAGTGGAACGTACACATGAGGCACGAGGCAAGTAGTATATAAATGGTTATCCACGACATTGTTGACGATTGGGTTTCGCAGATGGCTTGGGAAAGATGACCTGAAAGACGAAACAATGTAGTCCAATTCGATGAATGCTGGAGATCCTCGAGGGTCAATAGGCTCCAGTTGCGTCTGTAATTCATTGTAAGGGGTTGCAACGGCAGCATCTCCAGCAAAATGTCGAGCACGGAACCGAAGGTTGAAGGATTTTACACGTGCTGGACACAGTAAGGCTATGCAGATATCTGAAAAACGGGAAACGTACATATCAGTATGGTACCCTTCATATACAGTATGAAAGAGTCCGTCTGGCTCTCAGGATGTGTCAAGAGTAGATCGCGTGTGTGGGCCCACTGCCGTTCACCTGGCGGCACAAGAACCTGGGCAAGGGCGTGAGTAACGACGATATTGAGTAATGGTTCAAGAACCCACTCCTTGCTCAAATTGGTCACCTCGCAATGGGAGTAGTTGGGAGACGTCTTGATCGTCAAGGCTCAAAGCCCAACCATTACCACATCCGTGTTGTCGCTCTGTGGCGTATGCGAGCCAAAACGCGTTTCGACGCATTTCATCCTCAATGACATTCTTTGCTGGGGGGAGGATGGATGCTGGACGAACAGACTTTGCAATTGAATGGAATGGTGGGCACATGTTTAAACCAAGAGGGACGGTAACTCGAATCGAGTTGGCAGAGGCAAGAAAGACCTAGGGTTCGTAGAACCATGAGCTTTACTCCATTTGGTCAGGGGTTTTGAACTGCTTACTTCGACCCATCTGTAGCAAAAATTAATTCTGCTTATGTACTCTGCTCGAGGTATTGCACTTACTTTGAATGCGACCAATAAAACCAAGACAGAATTATGTTGGCTAGCGACTCATTTCAGCATGAGCGGTGATGGGAGGTTCCTTTCATTACCTTGGACCACTTGAAACAGGTTTTCTCCCAGGACGTTAAGGTGTTCTGCAGTTTCTTTGGCGAGTTTAGCTTGCTGTTCTGCGAATGAGTCTGGTCTCTGCTCTTTGATTCGATAACGCTGAGAAAATATTTCGTCTACATTGTCGGAAAGTGATGGATAATGGGATAAGATATGGTGTGATCAATGAATCCTGCGATCAGAAACTCACCTGGCTCCATTTCACTTAAATCGGGGGGTGGTGGACCAGTCACAGCTGCGGTGTAAAGACTTCCAATGGCGCAAATAGCATGTAAAACCGGTGTTGAAGGGAATTTGGGATGGCTTGGAGGCAGAGCTAACGAACTCATAAAGGTAGGCGTATGGAAGAGGCGATTTGCGTGCGGGTGAAAGACGAAAAATACTTCCACTCTGACACCATTGCCACCGGAGGATTAGCGCTCTTGAAGATGAAAGAAGTAAAGGTTGCCCACAAATGACGGAGTAAGTCCGGCCCTGGAATATTTGGAGGCCAATTTGGCCAGACTACATCTAGCCTATGCTGATAACTTGAATTTCCAAGAGGCGGCTGCAGTGATGGCTCTGTCGACGGATATGCCCCTTGTGATAGTTGATGTGGTTGTTGCAATTGCGGAAGCTGTGGCGCTGTCATGGAATTTGGTATAACCCCGTCCTGGCCGCGCTGGTACATGGAAGTCAGGTGCAAAGGCTGAGCAGTATCCAAGGGAGTTGATGGCACAGAGGCGGAGTGATTGGAAGAAGATGAGGCAATGGCATTATCATTGTCGCGTGGATAGGTGGACTGAGCGGGGGAATTCCCGAGAGTCGTTGCCTCTGCGTCCTTCTGACGTAGAAGTGCCTCTAGTTCATCTGCACGACGCTTAGTGGGGGGGAAAGGATGGGTACGCGATGCAATACGAACTGATGCGATTCTCAAGCCTCTCATATCGATTCTTTGGACTTTCAGCAATGGTGGTGGAAGCTTCTGCAGCTATTGAGGGGTGAGTTACCCAGACACTACTCAGCATAAAGCACACACCATCATCGAAGGTGCATTCAGGGGCAGACGGTAGATTTGCACCTGGAGGAGCGTGATTCACCGCGTGCGTGTGTGAACGAACACAAGTGGAACATGGACGCTTTGCGTCACTTGAACACAGATCAACATATCCTCATTGCTGGAGAATTAGTACATACCATTTCTGGATTGGATGAGGTGAAATCAAAGCTCCATAGCGAAAGCGAGGGGCATGGGAATGGGCTTACCAGTTTCCGTCTCCGACACTTCTCCTGATTAGCATCGTCAAACGTGAGCAATGGGTTGTAGACGTACTTGATGGCAAGCCTATAAGGGATCAGCATGACGACACATAGCAATACCAAACGAGAGCGCACTTGATTTCTTTTGAGGACGTTGGGGTGTGGACCGGGAGTTAAGGGGTCAGAGGAATTTGAGCGATGGGTCGTACTTTCAGCTCTGGGCATTCTGAGGACTAACGCAAGATGGAACAAAGGAAGTGGAAACTCGGATAGCCTGAATCCGGGCCACGAAGGGTGCAAGTCTCAAATAGGGCGGGAACAACTAAAAGACTAAACAACAGGGTACAACAAAACTCTCTTCGGGCTCATGTTGGCCACTACTGAGATTGGGATTTGTACCCTTCTCTTAGTTCTTCTCGCTCCTCGTAACAGGTAGTCAACATTCATCCCATACGCAACGTGCTCAACCTTCCATGTGAACAGAAAGCACGAAATATATATATAACATATCCATAAACCAACTTAATAATAGTAACTGTGTCGCACAAGGTTCCCGCCTGGAGTCCGCTGAAAGAATGAAGCACAATGGCACCATCATAGAAAAGCTATGATCGTAAATATCTCCTACACCTTAGTGTATAAACCTGTGTTTTGGAAAGCGGTCGTGATGTTGTTGACACCGACACCGGGGACATTATGCTCTACAGCCAGCGCTGCGGCATCCCACGTGAGATTGAACAGGTTATTGGTGAAACTGTTGTCGTTTACAATGAGCGGTGATGTTGCAGATTCTGCCCAGACGACCGCGCTTGAAGCAGCATTGATTGCCCACCAGCGCATGGCAGCGCCTTGGGGACTACCAAAAAATAGATTTCCAGAAGACCCTGCAAGAGCCGATGCCACCGAATGAACATCTGACGGATCAATAGTGCCGAAGATGGCAACTTCCAATATGGGGAGGGAGGGTATAGACTGAAAGAGCAAGCTGTTGCTCCCTGGGGGGACAGGTGCGGAGGAAATGGTCGATAGCACATAGCTGACTAGAGCTACTGCAATATCGACGCTGGGCATGGATTGGAGGTACGATAAAATGACATGATTAAAGTGATTCAGGGTACCGTACTGCCGAGCATTCACTGGTGCATCTGGGTTGCTGATGGAAGCTGGGAGAGTACTCAGACGGCTTCCTCTTCGGATAATAGTCCTGGGTGACACTTCCCGATCCAGCACAACTGCTTGACGAGAGGCATTGGACATTTGATCGGGAAAGGGAAGTCGGAGCTGCAGGACATCAAGGACACCATATAAGGGCCGATTGGGGAAACACGACGTATTGAAGTCGTTGAGAACCTGGAAATCAGGGAGCCCAAAGATCGGGCCCTCGATTGCCTGGAGTTGTGCGGACTCGTCAGGAGTCAGGCCCGGATAACATGCCAATGGTGGTGGGAAAGGTGCCGTCGATGAATTAGTGAGTAGCTTTGCCAGATCGTGGCCATTTTGCGAATAGCTGACGTTAAAGGGTATCATGATGGGGGAAACACTCATTGCTGAGATGAATGTCGGTAGATCGTCGCTTCGTTGGCCAAGAATGCTAGTCCAATAAGTTGCTAGTGCATTCTGCCGTAGCGCCGAAGATGCTAAATTGTATATCAGCATGAATACGTTTCACGAAGTGTGTGGTGACGCACCTGATGCATAACTATACATCCTGTCCAGGGCCTGCTGAGCAATTTCATTCACTTGAGCTATTTGAGCATCTGTGGGTTGACCTTGCTCAATAAAGGAAACCTGCACGGGTAAGATGGTCTGAGCCGCGAAGTCGTAGATGAAAGACGATTGAGTGATAGAGAAAGACGATCCAGCATTAAGTATTGGCCCGTCCCTATCGTCAAGCTGGGTCCATGGTGCTTTCTGTACGAAGCTCTGCAGAGTTTGTGTTACGTCCAGATCCTGGCTTTGGACCAGCGTCCAGAGTAACGCGGACTGCGCCCAGGTAGTGAGATTCGGGGAAGTTGATGGGTCGAGTGCAGGAGCAACATCGATAATCGATGCCTGATCAGCACAGTTGGCTCCCGTGGTAGCACCTTGAGCAAGCCAAACACTGTCATAAACGTTACTAGCAGTGAGATTGATGATCAGCAGTTCGTTCATCTTGGGCACCAGATCAACTAGATTTTTCGCGAGATTATTGCAACGACCAGGTAGCGTCGACGTGCACACACAGGTTGCATCTGTATTACAGCGTATTAGAAATTGGATCTGTGACGCTCACTGGGGCATCATGACGACTTACCAAGGTTGCATAAAGCACCTGCCTTATTGTTCGGACACGTTGGAGCCTTGTTATGTCGTTTTGCTACGGTAACCCCAACTGCCACTGCCACCACCACAACAGCAATAACGATGAAAGCAATAATCAACAGTCTGATTCGACGCTGCTTCTTGTTCACAGCAGCTGTCTGGGTTGGAGCTGCGCTACCTGCCCACAACGGTGCTGACATTGGCACTAGCTTTTTATAGTTCTCCGTGTGCGACCATCCACCGTCGTCAGCGACTGCAGAGGAACTTGCATCATTAACATGCATGTAATCGGAAGTTAGACTGTGGTGTGGATGGTGACCCTTTTCCAGCATGCCGTGTAAAGTTTCTGCACGATGGACGAGGTCCGGCAGTGGTGTCGCTTCATCGGCCTTCCGATGCTGGATCTCGTGAGACACTGGCATGTCAGGGATTATGGGCAACGGCGGCAATGGTTTTCTGACCCATGCGAGTACACGTTGCACAGAACGAATAGAAGGAAGCCGGGATAAAAAAGAATTGGCGACACTCTGAGCAGTGTGAATTGAGTCGTGTGTTTGATGTCGCGACAAACTTCGGTGGTATGCCGGTGAATCTGACCCTCCGGATGTTGGGTAGGATAGTCCGTGAGAAGACATCCTCCCGCCGGTTCTGAATGGAGCTTGTTCATCAATCTCCGCAATTGGGGAACTTGGCGTCTTGAGAATTTCTATGTTGGATACATTATGAAGGGTTGCTGGAACCAATCCTACTACAGAAGCTCCTTGTACTCGTAGACCGCGGGTTACGCTTGCTTTCTTGATGACCATTGGCTGACTGGGCTGACCGGCGTCTGAATCATCTGCAGGTCCTAGAGACTCAGATGTAGGCAGGTCGGGAAGTCGTGAGCCACGCCGGGACTGCCGGTATGGTCGACTCGCCTCGACTCGAAGACGTGAAGGGTCTACAGGTCTGGTAGCATGTCCCATAAAAGGGGGGTATGTCATCTCCGAAATTCCACTGATGGCATCACTCATAATGGAAGTCCGGCTTGTGAGATAAGCTGAAGAGTTCTCCTGCAGGAGAGAAGTGATAAAAGAGGTGGAAATCAGGCGATCTTCTGACGTGTCCACATCAATGCTGGAAGCTCCTTCATGCCAGTCATGGGGAGAGAAATTACGAGTGTTGGTAGTTACTGGGACACGTTGGGACTGAGATCCAGAGGCATCACTGCCAGAGTCTGCGCGGAGAGGCCGACGTATTGAACCGGGGGATTCTTGCGCAAGGTAACTGTACTTAGGTGGATCTTCGTTACGACGTCGGGGAACGAGAGGGACGGTTCGTGAAGTTGGCGAGTGAAAGTCGGAGGAAATTGGGGTGGTAGGTATTGATGCGGGGGGAGGAGGAAATTGCGAGAGGCGAAGAGAATCACCATAGCTAATTGTACTGTCCGCAAATGCAGAGGCGGTGGTGTCCTGGGAAGGAACGGTTCTATGCCTAGTCGTTTTTGGGGGATTAGAATCCCGCATAGCATGGATACGGGACGCAAATGGGGCTACAAGAGTCAGGAGAAAGGCGTAGCACGAAGACGAGCAGAAACTTACCGTTCAAGGGGAAGCAAAGACTGGTTGGGATGCAGGGATTGTGTTCCCTAACATGAAGATAGAGCACAGTGCCAAGAAACAGCACAGAATAATCCAAGGATAAAGGAACGACGGGAGGAACAAAAGGAGAGTACAGGAGGGAAGGGAATGAACAGAGGGAGAGATATTTTGCGGGAGGCGAGCTGATTGCAGCACATCTGTTCCTGACCTTGGGTCGCACGCAACAGCTGCCGTGTAGGCCGTGTCGCTTGTCGAGCTCATCTTTTTTTGACTCTCTCCATATAAGTAGTTATTTGTAGCAACGCAGGTATGATATTCAGAATACGATTTCGAAACCAACTAATAAGAAGAGGAATTCAAATTTAATTCAGCCAGTGTCGACAGAAGGCATAAGGTCATGATGAATGAACAAGAACACATAAATGGCGTGATATAGTACTGCAATGACTGAAATCAAAAAGTTTCATGCAATGATACAAGACTTGTTTTTGCCGGGCTTCTTTGTTTGAACAGGGTTCACTGCAATCTGGGTCAATAACAGGCATCCTATCACAAAGTCCTTCTACTCACAAACAGCACGGATGGCTTCATCGAAAACCGTCTTCAGGCCCTTCTGCGTAAGTGCAGAGCATTCGAGGTATTTGACAGCCCCGATGTCCTTGCACATGGCAACGCCTTGGGCATATTGAATTGGTGCCATGCGCCTGCAGGGTTCTTGAACCAAAAGGTCATAATGAAAAACAATGGCGCTCACCGGTCCCTTAGTTTCTCAATTGTAGCCTGATCCTCACGCAAGTCCAATTTAGTACCAACAAGTACAACTGAGGTCGAGGGGGCGTGGTGAGATATCTCGGGGTACCACTTAAAACAGATTAATGCATATGCTAGTGGCAACATCAACCAAGAAACACATACCTTGGTTCGCACGTTCTCATAACTAGGCGGACTGACGAGAGAGAAACAGATCAAGAACACATCTGTTTGAGGGTATGACAGGGGGCGGAGTCGGTCGTAATCTTCTTGACCAGCGGTATCCCATAAACCAAGAGAGATAGTTTTTCCGTCGACCATCACGTTCGCAGAATAGTTATCGAAGACTATGTGTTTTGCGGCTCAGGTCATGAGGGCCTTTGCAGCCATACAAGGACTAACCAGTGGGAATGTACTCTCCCTAAAGTGATGTGACAAGAATGAAACCTGGAAAGCGAGGAATAAGTTGATGGTACTCACAGGGAAAGCATTGGTTGTGTAAGAGATAAGAAGACATGTCTGGTATATGTTTGTCATTATAAAGAACGCAAACGGCAGCACTTACCTTCCCTACGGCACCATCACCGACAACGACGCCTAATACAGGAGTTGAGAGGCCGATAGCTAGAAGAGGAAGAGGGCATACACTTAATGGCTTGCATAACGTTCGACTTCTAGCTGACAATGTACGTATGAAGGGTGGTGGTCTAGAGTGGTCAAGGTAAACGGTGATGATGCGAAAAGAGTAAACAGAAAGGAAATGGCTAAAACATACCTTGTAGAGGTATCTAACCAAAGGAATAAAGAGAAAAGTGGATGGGAGCAACACAAGCGAAGATCAACTAGGATTGAGGTTGCAGTGCGATTCAGCAATTTTCTCACGCTGTGGCTGTCTGGGTCTACTCCATAATTCGCTTCAAGAGTTGTAAGCAAGATGAGAGTATTTGGTTGACGATATAGGTTTGATACATCACGAAAGATTAGACTGATCTATATGTACTTACAGATATACAACTAACAAAGCACGGCACAGAAAGCAAATCACGGAGAGCTGCAACGGGTCGAGAGCAACGGACATACTTCAGGAATCAGTCGTCCTTCTTTTCTTGTGTGGAGGAAGTTTAGCACAAAGATCATCATTCTCTGGCTTCTTAGTGGGTTCAGTACCGCTAACTCCCGGCGCTTCCTTGGAGGAAGGCTCCGAAAGTTCAAAATCACTATCTGGCTCAGCCAAGCGCTTTTCGGGTTCAGGGAGCGTGAACGGCTCGAGGAGTCCAATACCTAACCCGACAGGAGGTAGGTTCCCGCTGCGGAGAATTGGGCTTTCACCCTCCGGTGGGACTCCGAGTCCAAGTTTGTCTCCTCCCCGTCCATGATGTCCATTTTTCATTGGTGTCCAACGATAAACTGTCGAAAAGGGATCGGTGCCGGATAGGAGTTCATCGTTGTGGCTTGCTATCCCTGAAGAGGATGTTAACGACGGGTCGGTCGGCCAGTCGTCTGGGAGCTCAGATATTGTCCGGCGATGCCTTGGGGCTAAGCCGTTGGTTCGACCTAGAGGTGACTCTTCGATGCGGAACGGCGTCCTATCCAATCTGAAGCGAGGCTTGGAAAATAGTACGCGCGGTGAGGGCCTTGGTTTTACCAAGCTTTCCGGCGTTTCAAAGACCGATCGCAGATTCCCTAATGCCGAGTTTGAAAGCGGGGAGCCAGCTGGAGGGCGAGGGCTATCGGCGGGGAATTTTGCGAGGGGACTATTCACAGTGTGAATTAACATGCTAAGAGATAGTTCACGCGAACGCGAGTGCAATGGATGGCTCGGGCTGGGGAATCTCCATGGCTGGTCAGATGGAAGGCGCGGTGGTGAATGACGGAACGAAGGCGTTTGAAGAGGGTCGTATGGGGATTGTGGAATAACAGGTGCAACGGGTTCAGGGGAGGCTGGTCGAGTTTCAGATCCATCTGCGGGTTCGTTTGGGACAGGAGCCAAGGAGACAGGTGGTGTGAGTGGTGGACTCAATGGGACGTGTGATGAAGACGGTTCGTCGTCTTCTGATTGTGAAGGGGATTCACTTGTTGGATGTTCGGACCTTGCTCTGCGGTGTTGGCGGCGCTTCCCTCCCTCATGAGAGGCAGATGAGCGGAATTGCGATTTATGAGATCCATTGCTTGGGTCTGTTTGGGTTGCTACACCCAAATTGAAGACCTGATCATGACTGCCTTCGCGGGCTTTGCCTGTCGAAAGTTGACGAGAGTTCTCCTCTGAGACTCGATTAGCAACAACAGAGGATTGCTGAACAGGACATACTGCTAGAGCCCCGACCGCGAGCACGGTCATTTGTCGTGTCACGGCGATTCGACATGGCAATTTTATGTTTTTCGAATACATGTCGTCTCCACATGCTCTTCGCATTGACACCCGCATAGGTCCTGCGGCAAAATGTGCAACGTAGCCTAGGCTCTTCTCCTTCGGGCCATCCTTCGGATCCTCTCTCTTTCAGGTCCTTCTTCTTAGCAGGGCACCACCCTCTTGGGGGCTCGAGATGTGGAGGATAGGGTATGGCATTAGGATTGGTATTACTTGGAGAGATAAAATCGGCTGGATCCAAAAACCACTCGGAATTTTCCGCCATCAATGGGTAAGACAAGCCTTCTGGGTGAAGATGGGCACCTGGGAAGTCGGTGAAGGGAGGATGGACGAAGAGAGCATTTGGGTCCGTTGGATGTGGATCCATACCCACTGGGGGTACGGACAGAGAGTCTAGTGAACGAGAGCTTCGCTGTAGCGAGGTGGATGGCCGAGAGCGCGCCTCGGCATTCAAGGCATTGGGTGTGTATGGTCGAGGCTTAAATGAGGAAGCAGCTGGAGTGAAGAAAGTAAGCTCTGAGCCAATACGTGGCCGCTTGAGGGAGCGGGAGTTGTCCTGTTGGAAGGGTTGAGACGTGACAAGTGCCTGGCGGGAAGACGAGTCGACCATGAGAAATTAAAGAGCGGGAAGAGGGTAGCGACACGGCAGATACTTGGTCGCTTGTTTGTATACGCTGGGTTTGCGGAGTTGACACGCATTGCCGTGCATCACATGGCCGTGGAGATTATGTAAATGTGACTTCAAATTAGAATATTCAATATTCCAGTAGTACATGAGCAGGCATTAAAGGACAGCGAGAGCTAGATAGCCTCCAATCATAAACGCCCCTCCCAGCGGTGTAAAGGGTCCAAGAAATCGGAATCTGAGCATACTGTCGGGTTAGCTATGCGGCTCTATTTTGTGACCGACCCATACCTTTCCCTATTCAGCACAAGGGCAATGATGCTGCCGGAAAAGACAAGGCTCCCAGCAACAATAGCAAGTGCAGGGTATCTGAATTGTGCCGACCTTGGATGAAGAGAAATTGCAAGTAAACCCAACCCATTATAAATCTTTGTCAGGAGACAATTAAATCGTTACATTGATTATTTAATATTAAAAAATCCACATACGACGTATTGTGCGGCACTTCGCCATGCTTGTAACTGGTCAGGGGTAATACCAGTCCTTGATTTCAGTCCATGCGCTAATAAGATTGACTTAGCTCCTCTGGGCCATAACTGCTTGGTGGGAGCTGTGCGAACCTCCGAATGCTTCTGCAATCATCCCAACCGCGGCTGATGGGACGGTGAGAGCGATAAAAGAAACAAAAAACAAACGACGAACTGAATGCAGCTCCTGTTTTCCAAATAATATGGGAGGTCATCGTGGGGGAGATAGTAGAACGAGGGAGTAACGGGCTTGATTCTGAGCTATTGCCGCCAGTTGATGACATCCTAGAGTGCGTTGCCTTAGTCAGCGTGACAGAGAATTTCAGCCGCAATAGACATGATGTAAAACTCTATCTAATCCACCATGGGCAAAGCTCAGAAAAAGACCGGCAAGGGCCGTCTCGATAAATACTATAAACTCGCAAAGTGGGTGTCCCGTTGTTCAACGTTTTGGTTCTTTACTTATCGAGGCACAGAGAGCAGGGCTATCGTGCTCGTTCAGCATTCAAGCTGATCCAGCTCAACAAAAAGTACAATTTCCTTGAGAGCGCACGATGCACTGTAGATCTTTGCGCAGCTCCTGGAGGCTGGCTCCAGGTAGCTAGCAAGTACATGCCCGTGAATAGTATCATCGTTGGTGCGTTTTGAATTCCTATCATCAAAATCGAATGCACTCAACCCAATTAGGTGTTGACCTTGACCCAATAAAACCCATCCCTCGTGTCACCACATTTATGGCTGATATTACTACTCCCCAGTGTCGGAATTTGATACGGAGCGAGCTCAAGGACTGGAAGGCAGATGTCGTACTCCATGATGGTGCACCAAACGTCGGTACTGCATGGATTCAGGATGCATATTCACAATCAGAGCTCGTCTTGATGAGTTTAAAGCTTGCGGTGGAGTTTTTGATCAAGGGTGGTACTTTCGTGACCAAAGTATTTCGCAGTGTGGATTACAATAACCTCCTCTGGGTTTTCAATCAACTCTTCGGGAAAGTGGAGGCCACTAAACCCCCTTCATCACGGTGTGTATCACTTGCTTCTATTTCAAAACGCACCCTGAACACATTTCAGTAATGTCTCTGCAGAAATATTCGTTGTCTGCCGTGATTTCCTGGCGCCCAAACACCTTGATCCCAGGTTTCTGGACCCTAAACATGTCTTTAAGGACCTCAGCGCTACTATTGCTGACTCGGAGAAGGGTACTTCTGCAAGCAATGTTCATGCTAACGTCTTCCAACCCGAAAAGAAACGCCGGAAGAGGGATGGTTACGCAGATGGGGATTATACACTATTCAAACAGATCCCCGTTTCGGATTTCGTGAAAGGAAATGACCCCATTGCGTTGCTGGGTTCTTCAAATAAAATGGTCTTTGCTTCTGAAGAGGAAAAAGGGTAAGCCTTGTCGTGAAACTATGTCCCCATCCTCTCACTGGAGTACAGATGGCTTAACCTGGAGCGTACTACGGAAGATGTGCAGGTCAGCTGCGAGGACTTGAAGGTCCTTGGAAAAGGCGAGTTCAAAGCACTTCTTAAGTGGCGCCTTGCCTTGCGAGAAGAGGTATGACACTCCTTCTATCGCGATCCTGTGACTTAGAGGCTTGTTAGATTGGTCTGGATAATAAGGCAAGGGATACACAAGATGCAACTGAAGTCATCGATGTGGTAGAAGAGGTGGATGAGGAGCAGCAAATTTCTGATGAGGTAAAGTTGTATCTCCGTCACAGTGATCCTGAGATCTGAATTTCGTAGCTTGAACGCCTCAATGCAGAAGCGACTGCTCGTGCTAAAAGAGCACGGAGACGAGCAAACGAACAACGCACGAAGACAATCCAACGAATGCAACTTCAAATGACAGCTCCTCTAGATATTGGCCTCGAGCAAAACGATGCTGCTTTACTCGGTCAAGGGGATATGCTCGATCTAGATGAGTCAACAAAACTTGCATTGCGCAGGAAAACCCACTTGGCACATTCTACCGATGATATCGATTCAGTCGACTCCGACGCAGAAGAGAAGAGGACTCGGAACCTAGAAGATGAGCTGGATACGTTGTATGATGCGTATCAAGACCGGTTAAGGGAGCGTGATACAAAACAAAGAGTAAGAGAGGCGCGGGAAAAGGATGCTCACCGAGGGGAATGGCAGGGAATCCAACGTAACGATGAGGCGGGCTCTAACTCCGAAGAAAGTGGATCTGAAGCGGGTGGTTGGGATAAACTTCAACAGGCAAAGGAAGGTTTCGAAGACTCATCCGACGAAGAAGACACTGACGACGAAGACGTGGAGACCAGAAAACGACACCTAGTGAATGAGGCAGGAAAACCTGTGAAAAAATCGCGGTTAAATCCCATCGAAGATGCAAACACCGCATTGAAGCCCCCAGGACTAAGCAATACAGCGAAGCTGTGGTTCAGCCAAGGTCTTTTTCAAAGTATACCGCCAATTACGGACGGTGATGTTGAAGAGGAGACAACGGAAGAACATGAAAATACTAGTGACGAAGCTGACTCTGAAAGCGACGAACAGGTACAGTTGCACCCCCTCAGGGTATTCCCCTACTAATATAGGCATCATTAGCCAGAAATATCAGACGACGATAGTATAGAGATCGTTCCTCATGACGCAAGTGAGGATGAGGATGAAGAGGGGATATGGGATGCAAGCCACGAAAACCAAGACGAGCTGAAACAAAAGAGCATTGAGAGTGCGTCTGCAGGGTTAGCTAACATAAGATTTAGCTGACGACCATAAAGGGTTCGGCCTCCTCACTCCAGAAGCGGTCACTTTGGCCCAAAGACTAGCTAACCGCGAAACAACCAAAACACACCTCATTAATGATGGTTTCAATCGCTTCTCCTTGAACTCCAAAGATGATCTACCGTCATGGTTTTTGGACGACGAAAGAAAGCACTATAAGCCAAACATTCCTGTGACCAAGGAAGCCATCGCAGCGCTTCGCGCAAAACAGCGGGCTTTGGACGCACGGCCCATCAAGAAGGTCGCCGAGGCCAAAGCGCGAAAGAAGTATAAAGCTGCCCAGCGTTTGGAGAAGGCCATGAAGAAGGCGGAGGGCGTAATTTCGACTACTGACCTGACGGAGAAGGAGAAGGCCCGGCAAATTGAGAAACTCATGTATAAGGGTAAATCTAAAGGAAGATCGAAAAAAGAAGTCAAAGTTGTTGTTGCCAAAGGCGCTCACAAAGGCATTAAAGGGCGGCCAAAGGGCGTGAAAGGCAGATACGCCATGGTTGATTCCCGTATGAAGAAAGAGGTGAGAAGTTTATTGGCATATCATGAGGTTATGAAATATTGATACTCTATTATAGCTACGGGCGAAGCGTCGGAGGGCCAAAGAGGGTCGTAGCCGCCGTCGATAGTACATTACGCCCTGAACATATTTTCAAGGAAATCCGCAGCCGTCCTTGATTTAGCTTGGGTGTTTAAGTGGTCGCACTCTTGCAGGAAGTTGGCAACTGACGAATCCGATGCAGCATCTTCGCAAAACACCTATCGATCGGTCAAGACTATCTGCTTAGTAGTGGTCCATAAATCACACGAACCCTGCATTCTGAATACTTTTGATCGCTCGAGAGGTCTGAAACGTGCTCCAGCACGCTCAATGTCTCCTCTCCACCACCCGCTGGTGACAAGGTTGTCGCTTGAGCATTTTGGCGAACATTGGCATAAGAGCTAAGAACATAAAGAACACCGTTGTAGCTAGTATGCAAGGGTGGTTGTGGGCTCCTAGTTGCGAAACCTTCATCTGCGCTATTTGCATGAATGAGTCCTAGTGGCACTGTGAAGACACGACAAGCCCACTATTGATCAAAATATTCTTGAAGGCCTTCAGGATAAGCGACCCTTGAGATGAGTGACCCGTCCTTCACAGAAAGTTGGAGATCCATAGGACTGTCCGAGACTTATTCAGCTCGTTGCTGAGGAGTAAGTAGTGACAGCACAAACCGGTCTGGAAGAAGGAGCTCTAAGGAATGCACGTGCCCAACCCAGCACTCGCTCTGTGCGCGCTCTCCCAGTGTTTCAGACGTAGGGTCAAGGGCGTCACTTGGTTGTAGATGATTGCTATCTTGTAGCACTATCTCGAACTCTATCGTATTTGCTTGCGAACTGGGTTGTGAAGAGCGGTATGTAAGCCTTTGGCAAGTCTGCAAGGCATTGGTAAATTCATGACGGGCAGAGACAGGCGCACTACTAGGGTGAACATCATCACTGAGCATTGTTGCGATAAAACGCACCTGGTGCAGAATATTCGGCTCATTTGGTGGCTATGAATCCAAGGACTAAGCTCGTCCCAGGGTAAGGAACCCTTCACTGGGGGAACCAACGCAGAGGCGTGGTTAGGAGAATGAAAGAGTAAATGGCCGAAGCTTTGATATGTAGTCATTGATTAGCGATTCAAATAGACATGGTGAACCATACTCACGAAGCGACCAATGCCCTCCGATAGTTGTGCGAACCTAAGGATGCAGGTTCAATCGAGGAGAGCCAGCTACGAATATTGAATGGATATCTATAGTCCAATTGAATAGGATGCAGTGCATTTGAGACCTGACAACCAACCCTTCAGTGGAATAGATGCCGCTGTCAGATATTCCAGCACGATCAACACCCGAGCCCATCTCTGACAACCAGTTTCCAACTCGACGCAGACGGAAAAGGTTTGTTGAGTTCATATTCCAATGTACATGCTTATTGGAGAAGAATGGGTACAGTGAGTAGGATACTGAGTCCTCGAGATCTTCATTGTTTCGAGGGACAGACAGTAGCTTTCCCTTTTCAGCTGAGTCCTGTACAAACTGTCATGGTGGATTCAACGCTCGAAGGATTTCACTTGCCTCCATAATGACTTGTGCTGCAAGTCGCTTTGCTCTATCAGCAGCTTGAGTATCGGCATCCTTGTATGAGATTTGAACCTGTTATCAATAAGTACATGGCATGAATTCATGATGTGATAGTCATACTATGCCATCTCGCACACTTTCTACAAAGGCACCGGAAATTCGTGATATTCGTTGGAGGTATCGTGAATTCAGAGTTTTCTGTATTGGCAAAGGAAATGTCTCCGTGACTACAGACTGCACACGTCTTCAGTCTTTCGATAACATCCAAACAAGGTCCACCCACCTCCTTCAATGCTCTTAACTCTTCGCCTAATTGACGGAGGGAATCTCTAACACCTTCGACGCGCAATGCCAAAGGGTCTGCTGACAACGATATTCGGACATTATACTTCGTCGACAGGGACAATAAGTTGGATCCATCTAGCGAGTGTGAGAGTGAAATGAAGGTAGTACAAGGGGGGTCAACATACCCCGTCCAAGGATATGGAATGATTGCTGAGCGTTCAAGGGATATGCTAGGATAGTGTGAATATCTGTGGAAGACATAACTATATCCAACTAACTGGTTGTAACAACTTCCGTCTTGTCCTTTTGACGCCTCTGCAAATCCGTCAGAGATGGCCAATCCCATCTGCGCTCCATAATGGTCGCGGCATAATTTCGTTTTGTTCGCCGAGGAGGTCTATCAATCCCATACAAATCAAGGGCCTCGAGCAATTGTTTAGAGGTAAAGGAGCGCATTAATGCACTCATGACCTGATGATAACTGGACTCGTACTCCGGAGTGCCTGGCGTTGCATGAGATTTGGGACGGCAGTGTTCCACATCCTCCAACGTGAGGGTTGTTTTGGTAGCGGCAAGTTGGTCTAAATATTCTTCGACTTTATTCTTTCGGGTGGGATGGGTCGAAACCTCCGATTCGCGTACCGCGACCTGGGTTTGCTCTGGGTTCGAGGAAGCAGCGACCACATGAAAGCCCTTCGATTGAGTTTGCAGCCGTTTGAAGGCTACTGGTATGCAATGAGCACGGTTCTTGTGGCCGTGTAATGTCGCTGAACGAGGAGTCAGACGCAGAGTTGCAGAAGCCATTCCGTTGAACACGTCCACGCGAGAATGGGTTGCAAAATGACGGATATAAATATACACAAACAATGATCGGCAATCTACATTCGGTGCAGCTATCACTCCTCCGTATCGACAAAAAATGCCTGCTCCGACCGTTCAAATCCTTGACGATGTCGACTATTCCGACATTGAGAATAAGTACGGCCCTTATTTACAGCTTTAATGCATTGTCGAATTTTGATCTTTGCTATCAAGGTACCGTGTCCACTTCGATGAGAGCCTGGACAACACAATAGTTGTAGATGGTGTTCCAATTATCGACAAGACAAAGCAAGAGAGGTTGCTGGCAAAGATGGCAAAGGAATTTTCAAAAAAGGGTGTCTCTATGAAGCCGGATGACATCTTCCTGCCCTGGGATGACTCCAAAGGCAAAAGTAAAGGGTGTGTGTCAGCGCAATTTCCTTCTAGATATGACATACCTACAGAAATGCTCCTGGATTAGCTATGCTTTCATCGAGCTCAAAAGCACGGACGACGCTAACTTGGCAATTGCGGCACTGCATGATCATCCATTCGATGCTAAGCATACCTTCAAAATCAACCGCTTCACAGATATCGAAAGGTTTGCGAACCTCGACGAAGCTTACGTAGAGCCCCCCATGGAAGAATATGTCACCAGAGTACGTGACTTCTTGGCTTGTATGCTATCTAGATGCAGTCATTCACGCCGAACCCACGATTCTAGGAACATTTGCGGGCTTGGCTAACAGATCCACAAGGCAGAGATCAGTACGTTACATACAGAGGGGAGGAAGTGGAGATACACTGGCATGGAAAGCCCTCGCAGTCAGAAATAGCCCATAAGCCGGTAGGCACTCAGGTCCCACGTTGAGGATTTGATCGCTAAGCCTGTTTTGTAGGATTGGAAAGATTTCCTCTACGTAGCATGGTCACCACTGGGCACTTACATTGCCACAATACATCGACAAGGAGTGCGACTCTGGGGTGGGCCTTCTTGGAGACCTCAGCAGCGGTTCGCTCACCCTCTGGTGAAACTACTTGAATTTTCACCATGCGAAAACTACCTCGTCACTTGGTCAAATGAACCCATTGTTGTCCCCGACGGAGCACAGCAGGGTCCCCAATACTTTTCGCATGAAGATGAAGGAAATAACATTGCAGTGTGGGACGTGAAGTCTGGTGACTTGCTTCGTACTTTCTCCACTCAAGTCGAAGGGGAGCCGCCCAGTTCCAGGAAACAGATGCAATGGCCAATCCTCAAGTGGAGTCCAGACGACAAATTTGTTGCTCGAATTACGCCCGGCCAGATGATCAGCGTCTATGAATTACCTAACATGGGCCTTCACGGGAAGAAGTCTCTGAAGATAGAGGGTGTTGTCGATTTTGAGTGGTGTCCACTTGGGGAAAAGGACAAGGAGGACGTGGAAAAAGTGAATGGGGCCGGAAATAAAAGCAAGAAAGTCAAAGAAAACATGCTGGCGTATTGGACCCCTGAAGTATCTAATCAGCCTGCCCGAGTGACTTTGCTCAGTTTCCCTGGCCGTGAGGTTCTTCGACAAAAGAACTTATTTAATGTATCTGAGGTGGGTCCTTTGGTCTGTATTACTCTTCCCTCCACTAACTGGGAGCATCAGTGCAAAATTTACTGGCAAAATCAAGGCGACTTCCTCTGTGTCAAGGTCGACCGACATACGAAGACAAAGAAATCTATCTTCTGCAACCTTGAGATCTTCCGTGTCCGGGAAAAGGATTTCCCAGTTGAGGTTGTGGAACTTAAAGGTCCGTCTGGTGTCGAAAATTATCACCTATCTAAACAATGATCGCAGACACGGTGACGGATTTTTCCTGGGAACCCAAGAGCGAACGCTTTGCTATTGTTTCGACTAGTGATCCCAATCTTGGCAACACAGGCGTCACGGTCAAGACAGACGTAAGCTTCTACCAATTGGACAGGACGAAGAACGATTTCAAGCTTTTGCGTGAGTGACATGTCTATGCGATGCCGCAAAATCTAAACTATTCCAGGTACCTTGGCTAATCGGACGAGTAACGCCATCAGATGGTCTCCCAAGGGGCGGCATGTTGTTCTTGCTACCGTTGGATCGTCCAATAAATTTGAGCTTGAGTTCTGGGACCTTGACTTCAACACTGAAGGCAAGGAAGCACAAGGAAAGGACGATTGGGGCGCCTCTATCCAGCAGCTCGGCACTGCTGATCACTACGGCGTGACAGACGTGGAGTGGGACCCAAGTGGTCGGTATCTCGCGACTAGTGCTAGCGCATGGACGCATACTGTAAGTCAAATGTACTCCAGTTGGGAGCAATGCCTAATACCGTACCAGTTGGAGAATGGATACGCCATCTGGGATTTCAGAGGCCAAGAAATTGTCAAACTCCTTCAAGACCGATTCAAGCAGTTCATCTGGCGTCCTCGGCCCCTCACACTATTGAGCAAAGATCAACAACGGACAATCAGGAAGAACCTCAGAGAGTACAGCCGCACATTTGACGAAGAAGATGCTGCAGAAGAGAGCAACGTCAGCGCAGAACTTATCGCACTTCGTAAGCGCCTTGTTGACGAATGGAATGCGTGGCGAGCACTCCAAAAGAAGGACATCTCGGATGAGAGGGGTTCGCGGTCCCTTAAGGACCGTAAGCGAAACGAGGAAAAGGAGGAGATTGAGGTCTGGGTGGATGAAATCATCGAACAGATAGAAGAGGAGGTTTTGGAGTAGATTCTGTCTTGGTTGCGCTCGATACTTGACAGACTTGCACAGAGGACAAGCAATACCTTTTAAACATGAGAAAATAGTCAAGAAAATGGTTCTAGCTGAATATTACGGGGATGTCGGCCGATTTTCTCAGCGCATCAAGCTGCGATTTGTATCTACTAGACATATTCAAAGCGTACACGCATTAACTAGGGTCTGCGTAATTTGCTCTGAACCCTTACGCTGGTCCTCAATGAGGACCTGGGAAGCTCCCGCCAAGCCTTGCTCGGGCAAAATGTCCAAAATGCCCTCAAATCCGCATTTTTACTGCCCAGAAACCCGCACATCCGGACAGGTGTCTCAGGGTTTCCGTAAAGGGAAGTTCGCGCGTTTGCTAAGTTACCTCTCGCTACTCTACAAACTTAAGGCGACAATGTAGGTGGACAATATCAAGTAGAATTCATGAAGACTTTGGCATTTTCACTCCTGGTATACGGATCTTTAGAAGGGGTGCATTCTTTTCAATAATGTCCTTGGCGCATGCATATGCCTGAGTCGTCTTGCACCACTGCAATTCTTGAAATTACTTGTTTATTCACGAGTCATTGAGTGCATTTCGTCCCAAGTGATAAACCACATTTCCTGCAGGAGCATGAGGCACTAGATGTCCGAAGAGGCTGGCCGTGATGTTCTACTGCACGGGTACCCAGTTCTACCTCGTCAATGAGGATCATGGCCAATCGTGTCGATCGATTGCGCGATAGTGGTTGGCAATCTTATCTACTCTATCCGCCAGTCTCAAATCGGGCTGATGTGCTCCCCAAAATTCGCAATTTTCCGGACAAGGTGGAATGATCTTGGGGTACCGTGACGCGCCGAATAGTCCCGATATCTTATCAGACAAGCATCATCGCCCTCTTTTCATCCTCATCTCGTCATACCCGGCTTTAAAATTGTTTACTCATACTCCTTTGGGTGTCTGACCACCGTTTGCACGGGTATCTTAAGTTCACAATGGCGACTTCAGCCAGCGCTTCAGCGTCCTCCACCCTCTGGGCAAATCGTGAGCTTGTTTGGTATTCCTGGAATCGTGCATGTAGCTTATTGAGCACCAGCTTCAAAAGAATGGATTATACAGCCTAAACCCAAGCCAGGGAGAAAGCCCAAGAAGGATTATCCAGCTCAGAATAATGAAAAAATCGATGAACATGTGGGTCAAATTACACTTCCTTAGGTTTTCTTCACACTAAACGCAGTCAATTATAGGGAAGGAGGGTTCAGAACAGGTATGATATTTGTATCTGCCTAGTGTGGTATAATTTCAAATACTGGATGGCAGAGCTGCTCAGAGAGCCTTCCGTGAAAGGAAACAATCACAACTTGCCGACCTTCAGGCACGAGTTCAGTCATATGAGCAGGGCGAAGTTGAGAGGAATATTGCCCTTCAAAGTATAGCGAAGAGACTGAAGGAGGAGAATGAGGCATTACTGAAGGATAATGCTTCATTAAAGGAAAGGGTGTCTCAACTCGAAAGTCGGGTGCTCGATGCAGAGAAGAAGCGTTGGAGAGAGGGCTCACCATCACCTTCCTTGCATAGTACGACGCAGCGGAAGAAGAGCAAGATCGATAGAGAATCCCCAAGGGAACTAACGCCTACTATTTCTTCGACCTATCTTCCCTCTCCTCCCTCCATGATGCATTCGCCCGACTCTATTGGCCCTGGAGATGCGCAATTCCCTGGAATATCATTTGAGAATCACCATGAAAGCTTACAGGCATCTCTTTCAAGTTTGCTGAAAATACCCAAAACTGCTACTCAGGCACCTCCGGCTACGGCTTTCCCTGCGTTCAGTTGCGGTTTCTGCACGGAGAGTACCGCATGTATGTGTAGAGAGTTGTCAACGACGGCCAGCACGACTGCAATAGTTGACCAGGTCAAACTTGACGACTTCTCGCCAGCTACCACCAGTAATCGGTCGTTAGTCATTGACATGGCTTCTAACTCTCCAAGCGACTCCATTCTAGACAATCTACCTGCGTATCAGCCACCGGTCTCTCTTCCTCGCAGAACTACTAAATCATCGTCAGCAAACACAATCTTCCCGGTCATACCGCAACCAGCATCCACACCTCTGAATACTAGTAGCTCACTAACTTGCTCGGGCGACCCACAGAATTGCATGGCTTGTGCAGACGATTCTTTCGGAAAGGCATTCTGTACAGCCATAGAAGAGGTTGCTGGCCAGTCGCGATGCATCGGCTGCCCTTGTAGCGTTCAGCACTCTCTGGGTCAAGGCTGTGGCACGGGGTGCTGTCAGTCCGAGGCACTTAATCAAGATGGAGCAGGGCAGACAATTCCTACTAATCAAGCCTGGCAGCAAATCAAATCTCATCCTAATGCATCGTTCGCAGATCTGGCGTTACTGGCTGACGTTGTCGTTAGGAGATCTAAGTGCGCGGGACCGAGGGTTGAAATATCACCGCCCCCAAGCTCTGCCACGACTGAACGGATCACGTTGACGAGTCCAACCGCTGGTCCCTATGACATGAATCATGGCCAGATTGATGAGCATCGACAATTTGGTGACAAGGAGGGAGAACGGAAGCAAGGGTCAAATTCACCACCACGGCTTGTACCCGAAGAAGTTTTGGTTCGATGCGGGCGTCGAAGGGTACGGGAGGTGCATACAGATGCGGTTCGGGATGCTCTGCGGATGTTGGATGCCAAATTACTCCAGCCATAAGTACTCGACTAGTCGGATTAAACATGCCTCCGTGCTAATATGTTTCATGTTGTAAAATAACGCACATCAGTTGCCTTGTCCTCTATGGAAACCAGTTGATAGAGCCCTCAATTATACAAAGAATACATTATTACCGCAATCTAGGTCTAATAGACACCTTTCTCCAATGATTTGCTAGATCCCACAGGTGCCATCGAAGGCTTATCCGGCGCTGCGGGGATAGGGAAACATTACGGTGGGATGGGTGTAGTTGGCGAAATGCATGAACTAAATCCCGTAATTTAGCGCCGCGCAACTCTTTTGGAAACGGCTGAATGTAGGTCCACAGTGTGATAAGTACGCGCTTCGCCTTCGCAAACGCACCGGCTGCGAAGAAAGCACTTGCCAGGGCATCAATAGCCGGGACGTCAGGTTGTATGCCATTTTGGACCATTTCCTGGAACGTTCGAAGAGCAGCGTCTGGATTTCCCTGGCGGGCGTAGCCGTTGATCAACATTGTGTACATGACGACGTTCAGCTGGATGCCAGCCGACTCGGCGGCTTTCATCACATCAACAGCTGCTCTAATGTCTCCAGTGTAGCTGTACCCCTCGATAAGTGCGCTATAGTGATAGCGATTGGGATGAATGCCACGAGCCAGTAATGCATCGAACACGGCCTTGGCTGTGTCCATATCACCTTTGATAACGGCATCATGTCTTATTCGAAGGGCGAACATGGCACCGTCTGGTTGCACGTTACGAGACGTCAAGGATTGTAGGAGGGGGGTTATAAGAGATCGCGATGAGGATATTCGCGGGAGGTCCACACCGGCTATAACATTTATTCCGGATGAAGTTGTAGAAACCCGGTCAGATCGAGCGAGATGATGTATGAGTCCACGATAGGAAGTCTGGGATGCGAATGTGAACCATCCTGCCCCCCATGTGATATACTTCTGGTATCGCAACAGACGATTCAGGACAATCTGCAGGTGTCGTGGCGTCGGACGTAAGTCTCGGCTTGTGAGCTTCCGAAGAGTTCGTAACATCATTTGGGGTGTTGCATTTTCGGAGCTGGAAAGATGGTCGAGGAGGACATGCAATGTGGTAGCATTGGGGCGGAGATCGTTCGATCTCATGATTTTGAGCATAGCAGTAGCTGCTTGAAGTCCATAGGTTTTAAGCAAACCTTTCAGGACAACATTGATAATCTGCATAGTAGGGCGAATGCCTTTGATAGAGGATAGAAGTTCGTCAGGCAGCGTCCCAATCGGAAAATCCTGAAACAGTATGATAGGACACCGCTTTGAATGGCACATTTCGAAGAGTATACGGACGGCTACATCCCCCTGGCCAGCGGCAAAATATGCCTGCGCTAGAGCCGAAATCGATGATAGGGTCGGCTTGATGCCCATGGAAAGCACCTCCATGTAGATCATGAGTGTTGCATCAAGGTTGCTTCGAGAAGCCATCAATTTGATGAAGATAGTGAAGGTTGTTGCATTCGGCGTAATACGAAGAGATGACGTTGGGAGTAAGGGAGGGTGCTGTGTGGTTGCGGGAAAGATATCGGTGGTGAAAATAGGCGACATGAATGCAACGAAACGAGGGTCAAAGTAGGACAGCAAGTCATATGCAGCAGTCCAGTCTTCCGCATCTAACTGCATTTGCAGTGAACAATTTAGGATAGTAATTGCTGCACCAGGGGATAGTGAGGATAACCCTCCGAGAGCTCGTCCTTGAACATGTATATCAGCCCCAAGGTATCGATAGTGCTTGACTACGATAGCTTGTGTTGAGGGGTCCACTGGATAGCCAGACTTCTCCATTTCATGCATGCAAATCTTGGCATTGGCCAAATCTCGATTCCGCAAATAGCCTCCCAAGATGATCTGGTATGTGCGACGCGTAGGTCGTAAGTGAGCTTCCTCAAACTCTTGCAAAATGGTTCCAAGCAACGCGTAATTGTGTGTCTCCATGAGAGCTCTGGCCTTCCAATTCAATAGCCTAGTCGTCGTTCGGCCAGACTGCTCCTTGCAGAGCCGTACAACGGAAAGGATAACCTTCCACTCCCGTGCAGAGAACAGTTGATGACAGGCACATTCATAGGCACTCTGCTTGAGGGCACATCCGAGGCGATGAGCCAAAACTAGCATTCGGTGTAATTGGCCCGGGTAACTGGAGGCCTGGACCTCCGCGAGTTGTCGTACCAGCTCGGGATCAGTGAAGTACCTTCGCAAGATAGGCGATGCTTCAAGCTTGATTAAGATCTGCGATTGCGTGATGCGCTTATTGAGCAATTCATTAATGGCATGGAGGACCGCCGGCTCAATTAAATTTGATGTAGGAGGTGAAGTTAACCCGATCCGGAGGTGTCGGGAAGAAGGCGAGGGATTTTCAATAGGACGTAAGGGAAATTGTTGCTTTTGAGCTGTGGCTATGCTTGCCCAGCGTTTTGAGGAAGTGAGATAAACTGAGGATGATACTAGGGACGCAACTCGAAACCCGGTGTGCTTGCCAATGAGAGAGGCCTTCTCGAGCATTGACCGGTCGACATGCAACGACTGTAAAGTTCAATTCCAAAGATGAAATACATAAGGACGGCTGAAGACCATTGAAGGACGACACGACGCACCCCACACTGCACGGTTGACGATAAATTGAGATTCACAAGACCAAGCCGAAAGTCTCTGAAGTTCCTGGGTGTGACATAGTCCAAGCTGTATTATGTCAACTGTGACACCGTAACATCACCGCCGGAGCACAGCTTCAAGCACCCATGTTATAGGACTACTGTCCCTTCAACACTCGTGTCATGGCATCTAAGCACATTTAAGCAACTCGCAACTTGAAGGATCTTAGCTTTCATTACAACCTTGCCCAGTAATGGTCGCGGATGCACTTGTTTGGAGTTGCAATTGTGGAAAGGCATAAGCCTCCTCGATTTCTTGTTGCGCTGAAATCGGCAGGTTTGTCAGTTGTGACTCAAATTTTTTTGGCTGTCATTGCTGGTGATGCCGTTACGGTGATGCATTGCATTGCATTGTTCTCTCCTCGGACAAAATGTAACATGTTCCTTCAAAGCGTCCTGATGGATTTACCTCTATACCCGCTTCAGGAGGACGCAATTTAGCTACTATCTAACCAAGTAAGTAAACCCATATATCAACTTCTGTTCTTGACTTTCCTGTGTTTCGGGCCAAATCTTGCAATCGAGGCTATTCGAAACAGCTTCTTACCCGACGACATGGGCTTACACTCCTGGCCGTACCCGTTTCCTCTTGACTCGGTCATAACACCCTCTTTCTCTGCCAGTATATATACACTATGATTCATTATGAATCTCATCGACTCCCCTGCTTGTACCTCTTAAATGCTTCACACACACCTCACGATCCTGGAATCTAGTGCGCGCAAATATGCTGAATCACCAGTATTCAAGACACCAGTGGTTGACTCACAGTCAGGCCAGGTACTTCGATGGCAGCACGTCACATACCAGCAGTTCTATCACGACGTGCAACGAGTGGCCCGATACTGGTCTCACACCCTTCGGGATGTGCTTCCTCTTGGTTCAGTCGTTGGGCTTTGGTATGTTAATTTATGATTTCATTACCATGACGTCATTGACTTTTTAATTTTAGGATTGGCGGATTTTCGTATACCGACGCCTTGCACATCTATGGTGTCTCAAGAGCAGGATATATTCCTCAACTCTTCAGTATCCGCCTACCTAATCCCGCTGTCATCTACGAATTGCTGCTTCGAGCCCATGCCAAGGCTCTAATCTATGACTTAACCTTTATGGAGAACCTAGGCAAATGCCCAGTACCAACTTTCCTCGCTTTGGAGGAGTCTCATATACAGGAGAGAAATGAGCTCCTAGTCCCTCTAAGGGTCCCCAATAGCGAAGCGGATATCGCATTGATTTTCCACACAAGTGGGTCGACGTCTGGTTCTCCGAAGCTCGTCCCTTGCACCTATCGGTGGTTAGACTCTGTCGTACACAAATCTGGTCAAATCTCCAACCCAATTCACTCGAAAAGGCAGGATGTTACTGTCTGGATGTAAGCTAAATTTCAGTCAAATGTTGCACTACCTGACATATATCTCAGGGGTAGCATGTGCCATATTGCACAAACATTCAGTGGGTGCAGTGCTCAGTACCCATAGACGCATCGCTTACCTATGGTCGCCCTATTTTAGTGTTAATTGGAAGCCTACAGCATGGATCATGCGTCATTCAGCCAACCAAAATCGGGTTCTCGTCGGAAGAGCTTGTGGATATGATTGAACGATGTGCACTCAATCGTTTGAACCAGTTCCCCGCGTTCTTGGCTATGCACCTCCGGACGTCGGGCCAAGACTGTAAATTGTTGACTCACTTACGCAACCTGGATGAAGTGCTGTATAGCGGTCTCCAACTTCCTCGAGACGAAGAAGAATGGGCTCTTCGAAACGGTATTCGGTTGAAGGTGCGTGCCAGCTAGCGTGCCACGTTTCAGGCTGTTGAGACTCCTTCCATAGAATCTATTTGGTAGCACGGAGTGTGGTGCTATGCTCCTCTCCGAAGGTGGAGGCGATTGTACTGGTACATTGCTGTGTCCTCTGGAAGGAATGGTATACCGATTCGTACCAGTCACTCCATCAGAGACAAATCACCAATCGACCGCACGGTTACTGGAGCTCGTCATCTTGTCGGAATCAAGAGATTGCCCTCATACTTCTCTCAGACATCAAGACGGAAACTTTCACACGGGAGATCTGTTCCAAGAACCGATGCCTGGGATGTATGTGTTCCGCGGCCGTGATGATGATTGGATCAAGTCAGAAAATAGCTTACGGTGCGATACCAAGTGAGTTACTTTATTCGAACCATCAAAGTACATAGCTAAGGACATCTCGCAGGGCAATTGAGGACAATGCGCGAACACTCTGCAGTAACCTCATTGCTGAATGCGTTGTGGTGGGTTCTGCGCGACCATCCCCTGTCATGTTCATTGAGCCTGCCGTGGATATGGACCACAGCAAAATCAGGAAGGAAATCATCCGCAAAACTCGTCCATTTCATGCCCGTCGCTATCTTCACGAAAGAATCACCTCTGACAAAATGATTGTTGTCGTCTCCCCCGGCACACTCCCTAGAACTGCCACGAAAGGAAATATCCGACGGAAAGCTGTTGAAGAGATGTTCAAGACACATTTAGACTCAATTTACGCATCGTCCTGATCATACACAAATAAACCACACTTGTAGCATTAGTCGACATTCACATATCCTATCTCTCGCTATAATGACTCGGCTTAAAGGCTTCGTTAATACTGATACGCTACTCACGCACACAGCTGTACCATACTTGGTTGTGTTGTAGATTAATCTCCATTATGTTAGGTATATATCATCTTGAGTAATTTTTAGCATGAAAGATGTCGTCTGAACCCCCGTTTGTGTTGTTCGTGTTAGCGCCTTGAATTCGACGTGCTGGTGATGCGGTGGTGAAGCTGAATCAGGCTGATTTGCCACTGAGGAATGGCTGTTCATGGTGATATGTAACGCTAGTGTCAGCGGCACGGGGACAGTCACAGAAGCCTGCCGGAGGCTGTCATCCACAAATCGAGTTGGGGACGGGCGCAGATGTTGAGAGTAGTAAGCTGTGTGGGCGGTAGAATCCTTTACGGGATACAAGCCCCAATTGGCTAGCACAATCAAAGGCTGGTGAGAGGAATGGAGCGCATCCAACGCTGTGCAAACGTATTCCATCGGCGCACTCTTGCGGAGGACCATCTTCGCCGGGAGAGAGTTGCTGGGGGTAGTGGTTTCGAGTTTGAATTGCTCAGCTGTAAAACGGTCAGGCCAATAGAAAGCGCTCATGGAATCAATTGCCACCACCCCAAGTACCGAATGTGGGAGACGCGTAGCGTGGTACTGCGACAGATGCCGAAGGGTTGTGGCAAGCTGGAAAGAGGAAGTGGGTCGAAAGACGTGGAGTCTTGTTAAAGAGGCGGCAAGCGCTTCCTGCAGTACGTCAGGTTCAGGCAAGTGGCGTGCAAGGCGATTGCTCATGAGATGGGCAAGACGAGAGACGCTAAAAGTCCCATCCGTATCCATCACTATAGCAGCATTTTCCCATCCGCCCAAGTGAGTGGGGCCAATCGCAGTTGGTATTAGACAGTCGATGAGAATCAGGTATATTAAGTGGGTCTTTCCAGAAGCAGGAGGACCCTGTATCTCGAGGACATCACCCCTATGAAGGGGTGATTCCACGAGAGTGGCAAATGTTGGTTTTGGTCGCATGGGAGCCAATACCTATAGAAATTTAAAGTGGGCATTGCAGCAGGGGAGTAGAAGAATAAACAAGGGACCTGTGCAAGATTCTGTGAGAATAAGTTGTTGAGCATAGGGAATACCTCGGGTGGGGCAGATGGTTACTGTTGACAAAGTAGCCATTCTGTCCCATCAACTGTGGCCATACGCCTTGTTATACTGATTACCCACCATCTTTCCTTTCACCATCACGAACATTTACGACTTTTCCTACCTTCCACCACCAAATGGCAACTACTGCCACCACTCCCCCTACTCGTCCCAACCCACCAGCCAGCAGACGACGCTACACCACCTCGTCTCCGTCTCCTAGTCGTGCCGTCACCTCAGTTAATCGTGCTGCCTCGACCCGTTCCACAACCTCTCCACGTACTTCTCCCCCTCGTCGGCCACCGCCAAAACAAAGTTTACCTTCGGCTCATTTGAATGGCGAGTCTCGCGAAGCCCTCACTGCTTCGTTAAAGTCGGAGACGGACCAGAAGGAGCATGTACGTATACTTTCACGCTCAAAATTATTCAAGTGCCATCCTTTCCCCATCCTGACTTCACCGACGCGTCTAGTTGCTCTTACAAGTCCAGAATAAGGATCAGACTATCACACAGTTGACTAGTGAAAATGACCATGTCCTCTCCGCTTTGAACGCCGCCGAATCGAGGCTGAATGAGTTGTACGCTGAACAGAGTCGTTCAGAAGCAGAGCTCGCCCAGAGGATAGATATTGCGGACAAGTTGAGGGTTCAAGTTCGAGAGCTAGAAAGAGAAAAACGGGATATCCACCGTCGGTATAATGAACAAGTAAGGCCGATGTCCCTGACACCTGGGGAGGTATCTAATATCGATGCTTGCCCTTAGACCGCGACTTTTGAAGCAGAACGTCAGGCGTTTTATGACAACGAACAACACCTTAAATCTCGAATTCAATCTCTATCACAAGCACGGAGACAGCCCGAGCCTATAGTAGCGATTCACACGGATACAGACACAGAAAATGATACAGAAGATGAAACAGACTTTGAATCCGAAGCCAACGAACGGCCTGAAACTCCAAAGCAAGACCTCAATGATCCAGAGACTGAGCCCGCAGAGATGACTGCTTTACGGCTCGAGCTTTCAACCTTATCTACATCCTATGCCTCCCTTCAGAGTACTCTGATGCTGCTTCAAGGTCAACTAATCGATCTAAAGAGGGTCAATCATGAGTTGCAGGAGGACAACGAAAGCTACATGATCCTTCTCCGGGAAAAGACTCTAAGTGGCCAATACGACGTCACGAGGCAAGTTCGAGGTGGTGCCACCTCGAGTGACGAAGAAGAGGATGATGACAGCAGCAGTGATACTGGTACAACGGATATGGGTAGTCTCTCTAGTGCTGGCCGTAGCACCCTGGACCGTGTACCGGAAGAAGAACAAGAGGAAACCCTCGAGCAAGAACTTGAGCGCAGCCTACACGACAACGAAGAAGAGAAGGGGTCACCTCAGACGTCACGTCACGGAAGTAGACATGGCCGTAAGCGCACATCTTCCACAGGTGGAGGTACCAAGGGAGAGTCCTTGGCTGGTTTGCCCATTACTGGACCTGGACTGGACCTTGCTGCTGAGCTCGGCAGAGCCGAGAACAAGGATATCCTTCTCAACGGTAACATCATGGACGACCGTCCACCACCCAAAGCGAAACGAGCCAGAAGGAGCACAGAGAGCCGTAAAGTGCCGATTTCAGACTCAGGCAACATTGAGACTACGAATGACATCGATGCTCTTCGTTCGGAGGTCAAATCTCTCAAGGATGCCAACAAGGCCTTATCGTTGTACGCGTCCAAGATCATTGATAGGATTATTTCGCAAGAAGGGTACGAACACGTCCTGGCTGCTGACTATGAACGGCAGCCCGTGACCCCGAAACCACCAGCAGAGCAAACACCAACTGAACCTGCCCCACCACCTAGAAGGTCCCAAGCCGCTTTCATGGGACGGGCCTTTAGTACCAGCAGCAGCACAAACACAAGCAGCAATTCTGCTGCCCTACTATCGCCTCCTGTTGCCAATACTGTAAAAACCCAACGCCGCTCTCTGTCGTTCGACTGGCGAAGCAGCTTTTCCTTCCTTTCCCAGGAAAAGAAACCAGAGCCACCCACTTTGCGTCCGTTACCCCTTAAGTCAGGCACTAGCCCGACTGTCCCGACTGTCACCACTGCCCGCAAGCTGGAAACGGAGGAAGACGAGGAAGATCGCAAAGAGCGCGAACGGCTCAATGCCACTATGAAATTGATGGGAATTCAGCCCCCACCGTCACCACAGATAGTACATGCGCCTGCCCCGCAGAAATCACTGGCGCCCAGTACGCCCCTGGCTAGTATAACCAGGCGATTCTCGTTGTTTGGGAGCAGGACCCCTGCTGAGAGCGAGGCCTCATCCATGCATTCTACACCATCAGCAGACGGCCGCATAGGCCTGGGTATCCAGGACGCACCTACATTGACCCAAGAAGCCTTGGTCAATGCAGAGGCCGAAAATACAATCGCAGCCCTTGAGGCACAAGAACGTACCCTTAGCGCTGAAGTAGCCAAGGGAGCGCCTAGCGGGTTTACAGAGATCCAACGACGGAGTAGTACGAGTGGTCGAAGAAGTCGACGCAGCGCAGGCGGTAGTGGAAGCACAGTTTGGAGCGCTGGTATGAGCGACGGGCACGATCCTGGACACTGATGGTAATACCAAAGAAGCCAAACCCTTCATAACACGTCCCACGAGCCTCTTAACCCAAGAACCACGAGATTTTTTTCTGTTCTCCATTTGCCATTTTCTGCTCTATACATACCCCTTTTCTCATTAGTATATAATACATCCATTCGAGTATCATGTCATTATGCCGCCTCGACCGAAGTCGTTCTAGACCATACATACCCATTCCAAACATGCGACAGACTCTGGTAGACATATGGATGTCATGGCTTGACAATTTTTTTTTAAATCCTTTTAGAACAGTAGTTCATTCAGGGACCTTGTGCTGTAACAGAGTATTCTCTGCGTGTGTCCGAATTGTCTGGAACGGATTTGATGCAAAGTGTGGGTTCGATAAGATCAGTGGATGGCGTAGTTGTTCCAGTTTCCTGATAGACAAATCTGTTTTGGTCAGGAGTCGTGGAGAAATGCCCATTTGAACGTACAGTGCACGTTTTCGTTGTGCTTTTGAGAGTGTGGACCCCTTTCCTTCACCTATCACGCCAGGTGCAGGAGCGTTCCGTTGCCGCTGTGCGACACCTGCTGCATTGGATTCAACATCCTCTTCAGTGGCAGCCTCGCCATGTGAGGCATCAATGCTGTCGAGAACAGCTTGAATTTCTTCCATGCCGTTCGCGAGCTGCTCTTTAGCCCTTCGTTTTATTCTTCTTTGATGTGATTTTGAATACGGACTGTGCGAAGCCTTCAAACCTATATGACATACACGTATCATGACCATACAAAGAATCAATCAGAAAACGAACTCACGCTCTAAGAATGCTACTGTTTTGAGTTGCTGCTTGTCCTTCTTAGACATCTGTTCCCTCGTGGAGTCTACATTCTCGGCAGCGAGTAACACATCCGCCTAAATGGGTAGGTACTATGCATTGACACGACTTGTCGACGCTAGGATGAAGGTGACTGTGCGCACCGGAATGTGGGCACTCTCCCCAACTTCCAGGTGCTTCACCTGGTTGTCATCTACAGCAAATGCACGTTTCCGAATTGGAACAGGAGGCGGGTGCGCTGTTATTTTTCTGCGTGTTGCCTTGGGCTTTAATGGGCTAAATCAGAGATGCGCTGAACTACACAAGTGGTAGTTCATACCATTACTTGGATGGAAGTATGATGGTTTGAGTGAGAGTCTACAGTGGATACACACGCTGTCACCTAAAATGGCAACTACGCTATTCATACCTCTCAACTTCTTCTTTACGGCCTCCCCACCCAATCAAAGCAAAGCTACCAATAACCAACAAAGCACCCACGATCACCTGTAATGTAGCAAATCTTCCGAGCACCATGTCTCCTACCACCGCTAATGGTATCGTTAAACTGATCCCGACTGTGACGATTAGCGGTGTGGTTTTCAGCATCGCCAGTACATAGATATAATCGCTTGACAGTGTAATCGCCATCTATGTTCTATTAGTGATCCTTTACACCAAAATAGCCATTATTAGGATTTACGTTGATCAATAAAGCGAGCACGACTTTATTGGTTGTGGGAAATTCGAACGTCTCCATTCCGACAAGGTGTAAAATCACTCCAATGGGCCAACAGAGTAGGATGTTGAATAGCCCCACAAAGCCAAAAAATAGTTGCATGTCTATTCGGGACTCGTGGCGTATGCGAACCTTGAGTAGTGTGACATAAAAGGCATAAAATATCGCAGATAGAAGGGCAAAGAAGTCCCCGAGGAGTGGTTGTGGGGTCGTCGATGGGGCAGTCGATGAGGACGCAATTAAATTCGATGTTTGTTGAGAATCGGATGTGGCAACCAAGATAGTTCCACCAAAGCTTGTGGACGTTCAGCATTGTGGAGTGTTCATATATGTTCATATTGAAAACCACCCACCTGATCAATACCGCTGCTACCTTCATCCAGTTGAGGGATTCTACACCAAATATTCTGCCAACCCCTAAGGTAAAGAACCCTGCAATTGCTTGTTCGGATTCACGACCAGGAGCAGTGTGAGCACGACTCACCGCTCATGCTTGACAGAATCGTAGCACTCGCCACGCTGGTGTAGTCTAATGACGCATTCACGGTCCAATTGGCTACGAACCACAGGAAGCAAAATTCGAGGGCAAGCCTGGTGGTTTCTCTCGCCGTTAGTGGGACATCGGCTGTCTGGGCTTCGTCCTGCTGAGGAGTGGTCGATGGCTGGTTGTGGGGTTTAGTAATTCATCAAGCCATGAGTGAATGACTGACTTCGGTGGCAGGTTGAGCCTCAGGTTCATCCTCCCGCAAGGGCTGATACTCTACACTGGAAATGATGATCCTTCCGCACGACAGAACAGTTGTAATAAAAATACATACGGGTCGTTTTTGGAAGATCTCCAATATCTGTAGCAGAAGGGAAGCAGATACAGACTGAATGCGCTGGTGTTGACGTAGGTTACACTAGTATGGTCAGTCTATGGGTGTCTGGTGCACGAGAAAATCGATGAACCAACAGGAATGGCTTCGCATATCCACCAGCATAGAGATCCTGTACAGAGCATCGCGGTTAGCATCGTCGACAAATAAAGAATGAATTGGGGGTCAATCACTTGGGTAATAAAGTTGGATGATGTCCATAGCACGACTACGGCTAGGAGGAGAACGACTCCAATAGCAAAGTCCCGCTGATTGGACACTGGCATGAATGGGGTGGTCGTATGAGTTGATGGTAGATGGTCGCGAGCCAAAGGCGCCAGCTCGTTTTCTGGATCAGACTTGCGAAGAAGGCGCATTCGCATTCATGAACGAGTTGTTTCTGGAGGCGCGTCTTCGGGTCCCCTCAGGGTTTGTCAGTTCAGCCCAAGTGGAAAAAAAAACCCCCGGTGCCAAGTCTATTTGCTAGCAACAAGTGAAAATAAACTCCAGCCCAAATTCCGTATTGAAAAGAGGATATAGTAAGGTAACTAGGGGCCCCAATAATATACAAATACACAGATAAATGTATGGTGTCCATGCTATGCAATGCGTGTCGGTGCGGCGGGATGATACTTAACCTTTTCGAATATACGGAACAAACTGATGATGAGGTTCGTGCAATATATCGGCAGTCCAATTCCAACAAGACAAATGAGAGATAACTGGTCGTCGCAAATACGTTTTCCATCGTCACTGACTATAGTTGTGGGTTCAGGTAACTGACTATACCATGCCGAGTAGGAGGGTGATGCACAAGGAATACGAGATGTAAAAAAATTGTCAAATGATAGGGATAGTGCTGCAGACCAAGCACAAATAAGAAGGACTTCGGAGAGGGTGTGTGCTAGTTTGCGAGAGGTGCGCCAAAGGCCTAAAGGGCGTCCAAAGTATTCAAGCTAAAAGGTGAGTAGTGGAGGTGAGTAGGAAGCCAAGTTCCAAAAACAAAGACGAACATAGATGGCAGCCATGACATGGACCAACGTCAAGGGTGCAAAGATGATGACAACAGTCCTGGGATAGAAAGTTAGTAGATGGCTAGGAAGGGATAGCGTTGATTTACGGTGAGCTCCCGACGGCACCCATGACATTATGCTCTAATTCTGTCCGTCTAATTCGGATGGCCATGCCCAAGGCGGCGGCGGTAAATGTTATGTTCATGAAACGGAAAAGCTATAACGATGTTAGCGTCCACCACCACCATATGATGAGTGTTACCAACCAATGGTACATAATTGTTGGTCAATACGAAATGGCGCAGTCTCCTTTTGCGTCTGAACCAGGAAGAACGTCTTTTGCTACTGCTCCCAAATTGGCTCTCTCGGTCATCCACCACTGCTTCAACGTCAAAGTGGCTGCCTTGTGGGGTATGACTGTTAAGTCCGACTTCGTTTCGCTTCCAGATGATCTCTGGAGGTTTGAGATTTGGAACAGCACTTGACTGTAATGGAACAGGCAAGGTTGGTGGCGAATTAAGGTCATGCGCCCCTTCTTCTGGAATGACATTGTCGTTCAATTTATCTCGTTCTTTCCGCATTAAAGCCGTGTTCAAAGATGAGGCGTTCAGCCATGATAACGACCTGTCCTTGAAGCCTTTGCGCTCAGATCGTGCCAAGCTAGGGATATCTCTCAAAAGGGGTTGTCTCGGCCTTTGCAGTGTGAATGACCACCAGCGCGAGTCAGGGTGAGAGGTGTTGGATATATATGATGAAACGTCAGATAGGCGCGATTCTGCTGCGTAGTGGGAATCTGGTAGAGGTGCAGACGGCTCCTTTGGGGAAGGTGGTTCATCTCTTGCCCAAGCTGTCAACAAGCATACAAATGAGTCCATCAACTACTGGAAGTAGAATAAAATCAACTCAAAACGCACGAGGGGATGCGACTACGAGCTGTTGAGGAGGTCTTATAGTACTCCGTGCACTAGTTGCGCGATTAAGGCTAAAGGATGAGTGTGGCGACGGTGAGATCTGACGAGAGAGCGTAGAAGATGGCATTTGAATTTATAGATAGGATGCCAGAAACAAAGGGGGAGAGCAAAGGAGGAGGAGCGGAGGAGCGGAATGGCGGAGGAGGAACATGGAGGTTTGGGCTTAAATGCAACTCGTCGGCAACAATTCTTGGTCACCGCCACAATCATGGGTACACCAGCCGACTCACTCATTCCATCCCTTTCCTCAGGCGCCGTGGGTTCACGCTTTGTTACTCAAGACGAAATCGAATCTGCCAAGGCTCGAAAAGAAGAGCAATGGAAGGCTGCATACGCCAGGTTGCTTTTTCAACGACGTTCTGACCTCACACAACTGACTCCATCTCAGGCTCGGCCAAGAGCCACCTTCGCAGCAACAGGAGGATTATCATGACGGCCGAAGTCTTGCAGAGGTACTCTTGCACTTGATCACACGACTGAATAGCATGTACTAACCCCTCCGTTGGCAAACCGCCTTGTACTAGAAACTTGCTGCCAACAGGGTAACTTGTCTTTGTTCCTGTTTCCTAGGCATCAGCACTTAATTTTGTCTCAACAGGCTGCCAAGCAAGAGGAATGGGAAGAAAGGAATAAACTAGGTTGATTTCGATTTTGGCTACCTCCGATGCCCATCCGAGTCTAACTGTGCCGTAGCAAATCAATTTCGTGCCTTGGAGGAAGATGAAATTATGTTTTTGGATTCTGTGCGGGAACGGCAAGAGGCCGAAGAACGCGAGAGAAGGCAGAAAGATGGTGAAGAGGTTCGGTCTTTCAAGGAGTGCGTGTAGCTTGGCTTTCTATTATTCGGATTCTGACGCACCCCCAGAGCCGTTGCGGCACGAGAACGCGCCCTATCAAATACGCCAGCCTTGCTCGGTACCAAGGCTGCCACGCCCACACAACCCAAGCCCCCAGTGACTATCAAGAAAGACACGAAAAAGTCCCTTAAAGGCGTTGTGGTCAAGAAAAAGGCCAAGCCATCTGGTCCTACGCCACAGGGCCGCCAACCTACAAAAGAATTGGCGTCAACTCGGAAAGTTTCCGATGTCCATCCTGCGCCATCAAATGCAGATGCCGAAGAGCCACAATCCAAAAGGAGGAGAGTGGAAAGTAATGATATCACAACGTAGTCTCCTCGGACGAGCTGATATGATGTATGTAATATAACGGGCTGCAAACCAAGTGATAGATTATCTCCGTGATTGTGAATGAGGCGTTGGTGTCCATCTTGTCCGACTAAGCGCGTCCCTTCTTTGACTAGAACCGTCCCATGCACTGGCCCGCTCCATCACCGCAGCACGTTGTGATCCCGCAGTACCCAGCGTACTTCGTTCCAGCAATCTCTTTGCGGCAGGAGTGAGGCTTCCGACCGCATCAACTCGCCTTGGCGTCCATGATGGAGGTCCCATACCACTCCTCCGTCCTCCTGGAGTCGACGAAGCCATTGACAGAATGCCAGGTGTCTTGAGCCCCAACATATGCGCCTTGGCTCGAAGATTTTTGGAAGCCGTGCTCGATAGCTTATGTCCAAGGGCCTCTCGGGATGAAGGGGCTGGTATGTGAAATGGAGCATTCGGAAGTGGGATGTCCTCCTCTTGTGAGATGACGCGTGGTGTGGCATTCAGCGTACCCCAGGTCATCAGTTGCTGGACAGCCTCAGGCCCAAGTTCTGATGGCGTTGGGGACGGTACACTGGGGACCAACGAATGCTCTTGCAAAGTTTGTGATGGGCGATCTGGCGTACAATAAGTGACAGTCAAAGAAAGAGGTAGTGAGAAATACATGGTGTTCCTGCAATGGCGGCATCTATCCGACTTCTTGTAGGACTGGGAGGAGCAGATGGCGAGGGTAGCGAAACGGAGTGATCCTGTTCTGGCAATCGAGTGTTCGTATATTTTATGGTTTTTGGGTCCGGCTTGCCCTCTCGTGGCTTCAGCGGTTGATAAGGAGAGATATCTGCATCGGGAGCAAACATCAACGGGTTTCGAGCCTTTACTCCAAGTTACTTGCAACTAATGATTCAGAAAAGCAATGGACGTACTTTGAAATTCCAACCATCCACCCCCGCAAATCGTGTGTCTTTCTTCGGTGCCATGACGTCCTCGACTTCTTCACTACTCTTACCCTTGGCCACAACGTTGTTTCCTTTGTCGCTGTCTTCATTCTTCTGCTCGCTTTCCTTCCCATCGGTGATCATCATGGGGGGTGTGAGCTGCTCTATGCTCAGCTTCTCTCGAACACCAGTAGCAGGTGGTGCTTCCAACAACATTCTCTCTCGTTGCTCAATCATCCTGTCTCGTTGCGCTTCAACTCTTCTCTGGGCATCCCAAGCCCATGCGGATTTATCTCGTCTTTTTTTGTTCTCGTCATCCAGAATCTGCGTGAAGCTCGAGTTATCTTCGGACGTATACTTTGCTTGGAATGCATCGAGTCTCAAGCTTGTATCATAACGTGGTCGTTTGTTGGTGCGTTCACCACGCGGCGTTCGGCGAAGCGGGGTATCGGAAGGTCCCTGTGCAAGGGGCGTTTGGAGCAAGGTTCGCCTTGAATCAACGTAGGGTGTGTTGAATTCCTCTAGTCGGCGGACCGAGGCATTAATCAGATGGGGGTCACCGCTGCCCAGGGCGTCCAGGTAACCATTGGTGGCATCTAGCTGGACTAGAGAGGGGAAAAAGTCCCGAGCGATGACCTGTGACAACGCTGCGGTGTATTCATCTTCCTCGAGAACGACTTGGTTGTTCAACGAGCGCACTGGGGCGTTTGAAGGTGTTTCGTTGTTGGATGCCATAGGATGATGAGGAGTGTGACATCATCGGACGTGACATTCCAAGCTCAACTCCTTGTATTGCAGAACATATTAAAGTAACACGAAACAAGGATATATAGAAAGAAAACAAGTCTCCGAGTCAGCCTAAAGCAAAATAATCGGTGATAATGTTAATTCGCACAAGTTGGTAGCTATGCAAAGGGGATTTCATCAGGTTATCGTATTATCGTTATATGTTAGGAAGGAAGAAATTACGCGGAGAGGACGGGTACGTCGTAATGGTGGTAAATCATCGTCTAGCCGTCAGCAAAAAGTAGAAATCGCTATGCACCAGATGGCCTGTGCCGTGCGTGGTGATTGAACTCGATCAATCACCCAACGCAATACATTAACCCCCCGCAAATGCACTCCAGGAGAACTTGCGATGTTATGAGTCCCCGAGATAATTCGCAACAGAACTACTAGCTCTTGGCCGCATCTCTTTCATCTGTTCTTCTTCTGTCGCGCCCTTACGGCTTGACACTCCTGTGCTGTGCGGCCGTGCAATCTTGCTTGGACCGAATGAGGTGAGAGTCGAAGATGAGGCTGAGATATATCGGGTGGGGGCCCTTAGTGACGGGCCCGTGTTCAAAGCAGGGATAGGAGGTGACTTCATGTAGTCAAATCCATATCGCGAGCTAGCTAGTGGAGTATTGGATGCTGGTCGGGTAGGTGGTACGTTGGGTGGTGGTGAATGGTGGCCGTATCCCAACGAAGTGCGTTTGGTGCCATTGGAGGTTTTGACTACAGTTGGGCGCTTTAATCCAGTCAAACCGGCCGTTGAAGAATGAGCATACAGAGAAGTTGAAGGAATAGGAAGGAATGTGGGTGTCGCTGGTCGAGAAGTTGGAGTTGGAATAGAGCTTGTAGTAGTTGCTGTACTCAGACTAGCACCTGAGAGTCTGGACGATGGCCGTCGATTGTTAGCGCTGGATGCGCTTTGATACGCTGTAGGCGCTGTGGAACTAAACGATCTTCGTTCTTTGGGAGGGGAGGGAGAGTCCTCCATTATAAGAACCCAGCCGCTGGAATCCGCAGCGGGAGTTTTGTTCTTCGTCTGGTGGTCGCTGTCATTACTGCGCCTGGAATCGTTGCTTCGGCGTGTCAATCCATCCCAAGTAGATTTGGCTCTTGAGGTGGAAGCCGTCGGCATGGTTGCTGGTGTGGTGACAGAGTTGGATACATAATTGGAGTTCTGTCGAGACGCGGCACTGCCCAATCGTAAACGAGGCACCTTGGTGTGTATCTTTTGCTCAAGGTTCTTTACTCGAGCCCGCATTTCGGACACCATCTGGACGCCTTTATGCCTAGATGCTGTTGCCGTTGTGGAAGTAGATGATGTGCTGGCGATAGATACATGACGTGCAGTAGAGGGGCGAGTAGGTGTGCGGGGAACGGGGGATACGGAGGGCAGAGTGGTCGATCGAGGGAGCGCGGAAGGTACTGGGATGGCCCTGGGTGTTCGCGGCAACGGTGTTCTTTCCGAAGCCGAAGGCCTAGCTTGCGTCCTTGCCTTTGGAGTTGCTGCAATGTTTGATGGAGCGTCACTTGTCGGCTCAGATTCAGACAATTGCATATCGGTGGGCAAGGGGGTCTTCAGGAGATCATCGTCGGAGGGAATCTTGAAGCCATGAAGGGAGGATGAGCTTGCTGAAGCAAGATCTAATTTATTGGGCAAAGAATTGGGAACCTCCGCAAGCTGATCTTTGAGAACCAACACTTCGATGTTGGCATCTTATAATGAGCCATGTGAGCATGGTTTCGTAATCACACGAATATCGAAGTTACCTCGAAGCTCGTCTCGCAATCTTTGGGTCTCCTCCTCGAGACTTGCTTTTTCAAGCAGCTCGTGCTCCAATAAGATCTTTTCTTCCAAAGCTTTGGTGTACTTGGCCTCCATGTCTACTAAACTTGACGTAACGGCACGCTCACTCCTCTCTAGGTCGTCATTACCCATCTCCAAGTCTCGTAGCTGAACTCTGATCTGCTGGTATTCGTGCCGTAGCTTATCAAGCTCCTGTTGCAGGGACGCGGTGGTCGTATTGTGAGTGGTCTGCAACGACATGAACTTTGTCTGAAACATGGGTGGGCCGTTGAGTGAGGAAAGGGGGGATGGCTAATCGTAAAAATCAGGCATACCTTCCAGTCATCTCGCTCGGATTCTGCGCGAGAGACCTTGACTTTGAGTTCTTGGTGAGCCTTCTCCGTCCGCTGGAGCTCGTTTTCTAGTTCGGCCTCGAGTTCCTTGCTTGCATGTTGAAATTCCTCGAGTTCAGTCCGAGTTTCTGCAAGCATTTCTACGACCTGGGGAGTGTAAGTGAATGATGAAATGGGTAATGTGGATGGATAAAGCACCTCGTTGTACTTTTCACGCCAGTCGGTACTCGAACCGGAGTAGCTGAAGGGGGGTTCAGTTGGAGACGAAGCAGAGGGACAAGGGGCGGTCTTACTTGACCAAATCGTCGTCGAGAGAGTGAAGTCTGTCCTTGCGAAGAGGGTCCATGGCAGAGAGCACAGCAGTCATTATAATGTACAGTTACCAGAACCGAAGGTGGTGGCGGCGAGCAGGACAGGGCACGCAGTTGCTTGCCGACATGACTTCCGAAAATGGATGTGACAGATCCTGCAGTGCAGACAATAATATTTGCTAATTAATTTATTAATTTTATCTACTCTGGCTTTGCGCATTTCCGTTTTTCTCTTCTCCCCGTCTTGGAACAGCGCATCTCCTGCCACGAGACGGGCGACATTGTACCCCCTGTCCCAGTCGCCTTGAGCACACAGCAAAGAGCAATACAGTCTTCCTCACCTGCTTCGCTTGTGGCGAAGATCACACCGAGATCATTCCTTGCCGTGGTCACAAAATAACTTCGAGCATCTCCCAGTGAAATCTACAAATCTTTCATCAGGTGTCATTCGCTGTTCGTGCTGTTTACCCACAACCACGCCTCGAACCACATCGCCCCCTCTGAAGCAGTCTCCAATCTTTACACGGTCCTTGTCGGTCGCTCTGATATCTTGAGTCCGAATGACGCCAGTGAACTCCTCCCCGGGAGGTAATGGGACGCCGTCAACAACCGTGATTGAGAGCATCGCTTGCAAAGGTGATAATCGCGTAATTACCCCTAACACCACAGACTGTGGTGCTGGAGGATGTGGCCGTATACGTGATATTGTCAAATTCTGTGTTCCAATATCGCATGCGCAATGCGACACATTTTTTGCAGAATCTTCAGACCTTTCCAGGATAAAGTGGAGAGAAGCTACCAACAGGTCCGTCACGCCGAGGCTTGCCAACAAGACTTGCTCTCAAGCACCCATCTCTTTCATAGATTCCGTTTCCAATTTGTGGCGCAGGACTGTTGGCGGGAAGGGGAACTGGTTGACCAGGTAAGAGTAGATCGCCCATAGACGAAGATAGGGCCTCGTACGGGCCGCCCAACACTATCGGGCCATTCCGGCATGTTTGCGATTATTATTCCCCAGACCCGTATACCCCCAAAACACAAAATTCGTAAATCCTCATCACCTCGCAATGGCTTTCTCAGTTGTTCGTACCCTTTCGCGGCGTATGTTTCCTTGCGTACCACATTCAGCACCCTGTCCTTACTCTCTGAATTCTAGGCTTCCATGTTTCAGCGCGTCGAAATGCATTGGCTCAGTTCAACATGCCCGCCATGAGTCCTACTATGACCGAGGGTGGAATTACCTCCTGGAAAAAGAAGGAAGGAGAGTCTTTCTCCGCAGGCGACGTCCTTCTGGAGATTGTAAGTGTTCCATCTATCACTATTCTTTTTCACCTTCGTGACCCTGCTACCAGGAAACCGACAAGGCGACGATCGACGTAGAGGCACAAGATGATGGTATTCTCGCCAAGATCATTGTGCGTACCTGCCCACTGTTTTGTCATATCTCCCTGCCTAAATTCTCCTACTCAGTCCCAAGATGGTACCAAAAACGTTCAAGTCGGCTCTATCATCGCCATTCTTGGCGAAGAAGGAGATGACCTATCTGGAGCTGCTCAAATGGCAGAAAAGGCGGCAGCTGCCCCACCACCCAAGCCAGCGGAAGAACCTGCTCAAGCCACAGCACCAGAACCTTCTTCACCACCTCCCGCCCCCAAAGCCTCATCTCCTTCTCAAGCAAAGGAAGAGCTTCCTGCCGGTGCACGCATTTTCGCCTCTCCCATCGCGAAGAAACTTGCTCTTGAGCGAGGAATTCCCCTTGCACAAGTCAAGGGATCCGGACCTCAAGGCCGTATCATTTTGAAGGATGTCGAGAATTACAAAGCGACCGCTCCCTCTGCAGCTCTGCCTGCAGAGGCTGCACCTTCTGCCGATTACGTTGACACACCAATTTCCAACATGCGCCGCACCATTGGCTTGAGGTTGACTCAATCGAAACAAGAACGGCCACACTACTACGTCACTGTCGACATCAACATGGACAAAGTTTTGAAATTGCGGGAAGTCTTCAATAAAACGCTTTCGGAGAAGCACAAAGATGCCAAGCTCAGCGTTAATGACTTCATTGTCAAGGCTACCGCATGCGCCTTGGCCGATGTTCCAGAGGCAAACTCGGCCTGGCTCGGGGAGGTGATCAGAACGTATGTCATATTCTCGTGCTAATGTTCGTTCATGTCATTGACTCGATATTTCAGGTACAAGAAGGCCGATATATCTGTAGCTGTCGCAACACCAACTGGTTTGATTACGCCCATCGTCCGCGATGTCGGTACAAAGGGATTGGCCACCATCTCCTCGGAGACTAAGACATTAGCGAAGAAGGCGAGAGACGGCAAGCTGGCACCAGGCGAATACCAGGTATGTCGCACATTTGTTCCGGATCTTGAGGCAAATGATCTAACCCATGCTAGGGTGGTACTTTCACAATCTCCAACTTGGGAATGTATGGTGTATCACACTTCACCGCTATCATCAACACTCCCCAGTCGTGTATCCTTGCCGTTGGTGCAACACAAGCAATGCTTGTTCCAGCACCCGAGGAGGAGAAGGGTTTCAAGACGGTTCAAATAATGAAGGCCACATTAAGCTCTGATCATCGTACTGTCGATGGTGCTATCGCAGCTCGGTGGTTGCAGGCATTCAAAGGATACCTCGAAAATCCTCTTACTTTCATGCTATAACTCGATAGACCTTTACACTTATAGATCATCTTAATTCATGTTAAGCCACTTGTCCGAAATGGTACAGCACACCTCCGTAAAATCTTCAGTGACCCTTGTTGTCGTGGTATTTGCTGCAAGGCTTTCCTCCAGAAAAGAACGGAATTACATCTAGACTTAGATGTATTTATAGTTATATGCAATGATATGGATGCACATGTTTACGATTGGCGGAAATGTCATCGTGCGCTTGTTCATCATCATAAAGCTCCAAAATGGGTGCACCTTCACGCCGCTCGCCACTTCGCCCTCCAGGTAGGTGAATTAGTGCTGCTGGATGAGGTTATTGTAATGATAGACAGAGCGACCGTACATTGCCCTGGGTTTGGAGGGCTCGGCCAACAAGCTGGGCATTGGTGTGATCAGACATTCTCCAGAGGGTTCCAGCGTCCTCTCTAACATCAGGCATACCTACATCACCCCACCTGGTGAGGGATTTCAACCACGAGATACTGCACGACATCATAGAGAATGGATCATCAAACTGGTCAATGATGCCCTCAAAGTTGCTGGAGTTTCGATGCACGACCTGGATTGCATATGTTACACCAAGGGTTAGTGCTCGCGCTATCCATGCCTTCATGCTGAAAAATGTTGGCCTGCAGGCCCTGGTATGGGTGCGCCCTTGCAATCGGTGGCTCTGGTTGCAAGAACGCTTTCACAAATCTACTCAAAACCCCTCATTGGCGTTAATCATTGCGTTGGTCGTACGTACTTCGCCATTAGCTGCATTTGGAAGGCTGATACTCCACCAAAGACATTGAGATGGGTCGCGAGATTACCCGTGCTCAAAACCCCGTCGTATTATACGTCTCAGGCGGGAACACTCAAGTTATCGCCTATTCAAGGCAATGTTATCGAATTTTTGGAGAGACCTTGGATATCGCGGTTGGGAACTGCCTTGATCGATTTGCGCGGGTAATCAACCTGAGCAATGACCCTAGTCCGGGGTATAATATTGAGCAAACGGCAAAGCTGTGAGTGTGGTGTTTCTAATACATCCTCCAAATCCACACGAATTATGTTGCAGTGGAAAGAGATTAGTTTCCCTTCCTTATACAACGAAGGGTATGGACGTCAGTTTATCTGGTATATTGACCTCCATCGAGGCATATACCAAGGACAAGAGGTACCGACCAGAGAATGCCCAAGGAAAGGAAGGGGATGACGTCATAACGCCAGCCGATCTTTGCTTCTCTCTTCAAGAGACTGTGTTCGCAATGCTCGTGGAGATTACGGAGCGGGCCATGGCTCACATCGGGAGCAAGGAGGTCCTTATTGTTGGGGGTGTTGGGTGTACGTGCAACAGTCAGCAGAGTCCCTCTGCTATCGCTGATTATATGTCCGTTCAGGCAACGAACGTCTACAAGAAATGATGGGTATAATGGCAAGCGAGAGGGGAGGCCGTGTCTTTGCTACTGATGAAAGGTACTGATAGTTGATCCTCCATCGTCAGGAACTAATACGGCTTGATAGGTTTTGTATCGATAATGGCATTATGATTGCGCAGGCTGGGCTGCTGAGCTATCGCATGGGTGGTACAACACCGTTGGTAGATAGCACTTGTACACAACGGCGAGTGTCATTCCATCGAATGAGTGATGGCTAACTTATCTATATCAAACAGGTATCGTACGGACGAGGTGCACGTTGCATGGAGAGCTTGATACATGTAGGACTACGGCCCTACGGTATCTTTATACGCAATTCACTGGCTCTTACCCTTGTTGTCAACATTAGCCAGAACGAATTCCCATCCTGCTGGATCGACTTTTCTCATTTCCTCACCCAATCTGTCGAAATGCGCCCACCACCACCTATTCATGACCCCAAACTCCTCTTCAAGTTCGGGGGGTGTTTGACGGCTCTGCCATGGTTTATCTGGTAATATATAATGCAGGCAGCGAACCTCGTCGTCATCCCATTCTTGAGGATGTATGACTCGTAATGTCTTCAGAGCGTTGTAGTACCAATGAAGTGGTTTCCATTTTCCGCAGAAGTACTCCGTCAGTAGGTCTTGATCCGGGAACGAGAATTCGTGGACTCTATCATACGTAGAGAGGAAATGTACAATCCCAGCGGCAAGTTCACTTGACGGGTTCAAAACCACTGTCCCCGAATTTAGTTGGCTATACGGTCGAGGAGTGGTTATGGTCGCCTGAGGTGGGAGGGCGAGTGGATGCGAAACGGCAGTGTGTGCACAATTCTGAGGTATCCTGTATTCAAGTTAGAATCAGCTATAAAACTATCAGGAAGTAAGGCCAATGGATACCAATCAGCGGGGTAGTGCTCTAAGTTCCGAGGGTTACAAGCACAAACATGCACTGCTGCAATCTCATCCTTGGCCAAGTCCATTTCCATTAGTTCATCCATGTTTTTGCGGACAATCATATCGCAATCCAACAACACTACGCGCTGTAGTTACGCATTAGGTATAAGCATTGGAAATGAAATTATAGGACTTTCGTCATATTCTGTGAGCTCGAAGCCCCTGAATCATGTCCACGTCGTGAGCTCAAATGTCAAGCAAGAACGGCAAGCCCTACCTTAGCTTTGTCCAGGTATCCGCAAACCTTTCGTCGTGCGCCGCCAGGGTGTGCTTTCCATCTTCTGGTTTTAGGGACTGGACTTCCCTCAATGCTATACCTCGATGACGCAGAACCTCCCGAGCATTGTTAGGTAACCCAGGTGTGACCATTACGATCAGCGGGTATTTTGAGCCAACGTTTCGAAGGTCATTGTCTAGAACTAAAGTCCCAGGGAGATACGAGGTTTTTGTCAAGAGAGTAACGAAAGCCCGACGACTCATGGTCAATGAGCTGTTGGTGTTCAAGATGCAGTGAGTAACCAAGGCTCGCCTCACGTCATCAATTAAATATACAATTTTCGTTTCCTTGTCAACTACATCGAAAGAGCAATTAACTCCCTTAATTTTAGGTTTAGGCTGTGACCTCCTCAGCAATGCATAGAAGTGCGGCTATGGAATTGGAAGATTGCAAGTGAGAAAGCGCGTGATACATGCAGGGCAACATGCCCGGGGTGATATACTACTGCAATGGCATTCTTAACGCAGACGACTGCAATTAGAGATCGAAGAAAAATTCACGGCTTAGTAACGGATCGGCGATGTCATAGATTAGGGTACGCACCGTGCTTCACGTTCGGATTCTAGTAGAGCGAGGATATCCTGCTCTCGGACAGGTCCCTTGACGTTACGAATGATGGTTCGTGCAGTGTCGTCCATGAACTCAACTCGGACTTGAGTGACACCTCCACGAGAGCCAGTTCGACCCAAAACCTGTAGTTTAACCAAGCTCCTCTTTAGCCCTCACGAATCCTGATTGTTATAGGCTGATAACCGAACCTTAATAACTTTTGCGAGCTTGACGGGTGCTTTTGATGAATCCTGTACCAACAGACAAGTATTAGCATTCAAGTCGAGCGCGATGCGTGTCCACTGACCATTTGAGCGGGACGAAGGTAGCGGGCTGCCTGGTTTTGTGTGGATTGGAGGATATAAGGTTTAGTGGATCAGTAAAGCTTCCGATCTCCGCTTAAATATACGGGGAATGCCGCCAACGACGATAACTACAATGCGTAGGCTGGCATTATTAAGTTAATAGATAGGAAAATACAAGCGTCTATGCAGTCTCTGTACGATATCAGGTTGTTTTATGCTGTTCCAGTCCCACGTCACTTGATATAGAGGATTGTGTAACGTTTTGTTTCTTGGCGGCGGTGTTCCCCCTGAGGACGTTCTCAATGTAAAATTCCCCTGCCTGAAGGAGTTGAGGCTGCATGCAAAGCGTGATATAACAGAAATATTGCCCTACCTTATAGCTACTACGGACAAGGGGCCCACTGGCGACGTAGAGGAATCCCATATCTTCTGCAACTTGCTTCCAACGGTCGAACTCAGCCGGCTCGACATATCGGTCCACCTTCATATGCCTCTTCGTGGGCCGCATGTATTGACCAAAAGTGACAACGTCGACATCAATCTTACGTAGTTCTGCAAGCAAAAACGTTGATTCACCAATTCAAGCGAGGAACTGGGACTAACCTCGAAGCGCGTCCATCACTTGAGTCTTGTTCTCTCCAACGCCCAGCATCATACTGGTTTTGGTTACCTTCACTCCTTCTTGTTTGGCTCGCTCCAAAACTTTCAAGCTTTGACGAAATGTTGCCCGCCGGTCTCGTACGTACGGTGTCAACTCCTCGACAGTTTCGATATTGTGTGCATACACATCCAATCCGGACTTGGCCACCATTGACACGTGCTCCAGGTTTCCAGCAAAATCACCCGTTAGCGCCTCAACAAGGATATGTGACGCCCTTTGGGATTATTTAGACGTAGACGACATATCAAATGAGGAGATACCTACTTTTGCTTGATCTTCTGAATAGTTTCGGCGAAATGACGAGCACCCCCATCCGCAAGGTCTAATTTATGAGTCAATCTTCATTATTGGAACATGACCTTGAGCTCGGAGCGTACCATCTCTGTCGACACTTGTTAGCACAATGTACCCCAAGCCCCACCGGCTGATAGCTTCTGCCGTATTCTCGGGTTCATGAGGGTCCAATGGTGGTGGTGCCCGTGAAGTCTTGACTGAACAGAATCTGCAGCCCCGTGTGCACGTATCACCCATTAACTAGAAGCCGTAAAATAGATGCAGATTAGACAGAAAGATGTTTATACCATGATGGTTGCAGTTGCAGCACTTTTCGATCCACCCCAACAATCCCCTATATTCGGACATCGAGCCTCCTCGCAGACGGTATGCAAGTTAAGGCCTCGCAGGTCCTTCTTGATCCGGTTGAACGACTCTCCAGATGGTATTGAAGTCTTGAGGTAAGATGGGAGTCGAGGGCTATACCGCTTCAGAAGGCAATTCAAACCAGTGAGCACAAAGAACCACACCTGCTAGTATTACCGAGCACAACGCGTTCCGGAACACGATCAGAAACGAAGTCATCGAGACTAGGTCCCGAAGCTAGAGTCTCCGAGAAAGTTGCTTTGGCGGTCGTAGAAGACGTTGAGGAGGCATAGCGTACGGAAGAGCGCTGAAAAAGGGTCCTGCGCCCTGCCGACGCAAAAGACATGGTGCGGGAATGGTTTGGAGCCTAAAGCCACGATTTAGGACGTGCGGCCAGTAATAGCTCCCGCTCCTGTTGATGTGTGTTTATTTAGCGGACCAATATCGCTGGGTCCATTGGGCTCTAGCTCTGAACGCAACGCACCAACATGAACGCCCTATCGCGTCGGGAGGAGGACACGCTTCTCAAGACAACAAAAGCGCGTGCTCTTCAAGACTGCGACACCTTTGTCAAAGGTTAGCGAAGTCTTAATCAGTTAGGACTGCATTAACCCTCTCTCAGCTTTCGCGGAGTGCGCGGCTGGTCGGACGATATCGGTTGCTTGGGCTTGTAAGAGTCATTTAAAAGCTGTTCAGGACTGCATGCTCCAATTGTACGTTTCTTCTGTGCATCACGCGTGAATCCTTGCTCAAATTGACTGTACAGTACTGGACCCGAGCACATGGAGCGAGTTCGGCAAGAGTACCTACGCCTTCGGAATCAAGAAACCACTGGGGAACGAATGGACCATCCAGACAATGCGAAAATATCATAAATATACGCTATATAGCAAGGTATTCGAGAATCTACATTTTGCCATTAACCGCTTCCCACTGTACACTACCACCCATAATGGACGAGATGACGCCGAGTATACCCAATGCCCCTTCGTTAACACTGGCAATTTCCAATGCTGACGCCGGAATCCACAAATCAAGCAAGTCGATAACAAATTGTCGACGTGCCGCCATCCTGGAGCTAAAGTAGATTGGTATCTAAGAAGAGACTGAGCAGATGCTTGCACTTACGCAATGAGCGAATTCAGCTTCGATAGGCGGTCTGCCTCCTGGCCTACGGCCTTTTCGCTCCTAGGATCTCCTGCCTCTAAATGCTTGGACTCGCGTGCGAAGCGACGTAGCTGGTGGTGCCACTTGAGTTGTGATATAGCAACCATGAAGTGTAGCCTACTTTGATAATCCCATTTATGATGCTAAATGTAATTCCTGCCAGCCAGAAACGATTGGCTAGCTTGGCAACTTTGGATGCAGACTCTTTTTGCAAATTGAGGAGTTTGATGGTGTTAGCCTGAATGTATGTGTTAGGAACCAATCGCAGAGCACTCATGAGAGGATTATGATTTATTCACCCAGACGAGCGCATCGTAGGTCAAGAAGCTGAAATAACACAGCTGCCGTGCAATTGTCGTGATTTGCTCTCCTGCTGGACCAGAGGCAAGGGATGCCCGGAGTGCTGCTTGCAAATGCTCGACAGGTTTACCAAGGCGCAATACTTGTGAATATCATTCAAAACCAGAGCTTGTAACTCAGTGAGTCGGACGTACACTTTCTGGCAGTGCCAAGATGCGCTTTGAGGGCGCTCCAACGAGCTCCTTCTTCTTTATTGCCCTTCAACAAAGCGTACCACGCCAGGAATCGGGCAAGGTATTGGACAGCTCTGTAGGCCTTTGTGTCCGTCAACGCCTGAGCATTGCACTCGATGTAATACAGCGCTTACTTTATCCCGTCCAGCAGTTGTCCCTCCGAATTTCAAACTCTGCGAAACCAATGGATGAAATACCACTTGTGATGCCATGGTGGCCATTATGCTAGGAAAATAATAAAGTACTGTTGGCAGGCCAGAATATATAGGACGGTTATATTCAGTCCGGGGTGTCTTGCTCGTGATTCTATACAAACCCCATGACCGGCTCCCCGGAAACCCAATTAATGAATATATCAGATTGGCGACGCGGAACGCCGCAACACTATACCCGTGGGGATGTTGACGCGCTAATGAGTCCGAGTGAGTACAAATCAGCGACCTCGTAAAATCCCGAAGTAGTGACCATAGGCTTTCGCTACTCTAGATCTCACTGGTTCACGGTGTTATTCAGCAAATGCACAGCTATATATTGTTACAGTGGGGTCTGAATAGCAAAAAATCAGGCCGTAGGCTATCCCCAAAGGTGTATTGGGAACAACTGTTCATGAACAAAGTGGGCCTGTTGCGAGCGGGAGAAATCGGCCGGAGAAAGCCGTTACGCGAAGCAGCAGGGATGCTGAGGATACAAGCGCGTCGTTCATAGCAGTCTTGTATTCGTCGCGGTGAACCTTTTCGGCCAAAAATGTCCTCTCTCCAGCTTCCACAACGGGTATGCATGCTCTGCCGGTCCCAGTTGTCCTGGTCCTCATGCACGTGATCATGCAGGTACTCCATCTGAGCATTCTTGGAAGGATATCCAGCAGACGGCTGTTTAGTACCAGCTCCATCATGGCAAGTGTCGTATTGGATCGCTATGAGCCGTATCCATTAATTTGAACACATAGTCCCAGCAATATCGCATCGAAAAGGATACGTTCGGTGAGCTGCAAGTGCCAGCAGATCGCTATTGGGGCGCTCAGACGCAGAGGTTAGTCATAATTGCACTCTGTACAGCTCTATGCCGAATGCAAGCCTAGGTCCCTGCAAAATTTCGATATTGGCGGTCCTGCTGAGCGTCTACCACCGCCACTCATCAAAGCATTCGGTACCCTGAAAAAAGCGGCAGCGACAGTCAATATTGGTTATGGCATGGATCCTAAGATTGGTGAAGCCATTCAGAAAGCTGCGGACGATGTTAGTAAGAGAATTCTCGATAATAAATGCGGTCTGCTTAGGCGTTTTCATAGGTCATATCGGGAAAACTGACAGACCATTTCCCCTTGGTCGTTTTCCAAACTGGTAGCGGAACGCAGAGTAACATGAATGCAAATGAGGTTCGCTTTTCCGAGCCTCGGTGTCTATTATTGCAACCCACGATGCAGGTTAGGTCATCTCAAATCGTGCCATCGAATTGCTGGGAGGAGAGCTTGGATCAAAGAAGCCTGTTCACCCTAATGACCATGTCAACAGGAGCCAAAGTAGCAATGACACGTAAGGCTACTGTCCATGCAAGGTCGGAGTAGCAATTAATTGGTTGTTTACAGGTTTCCCACCGTGATGCATATAGCTGCCGTAACCGAGATCTATAATTCACTCATCCCTGCTCTCACCGAACTCCGTGATGCGCTCGATGCTAAAGCGAAGGCGTTTGACAATATTATCAAGATTGGGCGTACGCACTTGCAGGTTCGCACAGGATTGTATCATGCTACAATCGATGCGTTAATAATTTATAGGATGCCACACCACTCACCCTCGGACAAGAGTTCAGCGGCTATGTTCAACAAGTTTCCAACGGCATTGATCGTGTCAACGCCGTTCTCCCTCGTTTGAGCTACCTTGCACAGGGCGGGACTGCAGTTGGCACCGTGCGTGAAACAGCACATGGTCAAGTTTTCTGATGCCTGACGATTGATTGTAGGGTCTCAATACGAAAAAGGGATTTGATGTCAAGGTGGCTGAGGAAGTCTCGAAACTCACTGGCGTGGAATTTAAAACTGCCCCAAACAAGGTTAGAAGAATATGGTGGTAGCCTAGACAAATTGCTGATTGCTCCATATAGTTCGAGGCGTTGGCTGCGCATGACGCAATGGTTGAGGCCCATGGTGCTCTGAACACCATCGCGTGCTCCTTTATGAAGATCGCCAATGACATCCGCTTCCTCGGCTCTGGTCCTCGGTGTGGTCTCGGAGAGCTCAGCCTGCCGGAAAATGAACCGGGAAGCAGTATCATGCCAGGAAAGGTCAACCCTACGCAATGCGAAGCCCTGACAATGGTTGCTGCGCAAGTTATGGGAAACAATACCACAGTGTCTGTGGCGGGCGCTAGTGGACATTTTGAGGTTAGTCGCAAACTAAAATGATGGTTATATATGGGTTTGACAGCATTCGATGATCAGTTGAACGTCTTCAAGCCAGTCATAATCAAGAATGTGCTCCAAAGCATTCGATTACTTGCTGATGGTTTGTATTCTGCTGTACCTGGAGGAAATGGCGTTCTTATGAATTTCGTAGGCGCTCGTTCCTTCACAAAGAACTGCGTTGTTGGTATTCAAGCCAATGAGAAGCGAATCCACACGTTGCTGAACGAGTCGTTGATGCTTGCCACGATTTTGAACAGCCACCTTGGATATGACAGTACGTGTTTGCATGTGACCAAAGTGACGAAATGGAGTAACTAACATTGGTACCAGATGTAGCTAAATGTGCGAAGAAGGCGCACAAGGAAGGGACGACATTGAAGGAGGCGACGGTAGCATTGGGATTCCTGACGCCGGAGGAATTTGACGAGAAGGTGCGACCAGAGCTGATGTTGCACCCTGACGAGTAGTGGTATCTCGAGTACATATATGGTAGAGTCGCTGGCGATGATTGTCTAAGCTTTTGATTTCCAAATACATACATGCAAGCCTGGTTTCCTTGAGGGTCTTATTCTTACTTCCTGTGCTAGCCACCTTGGTTCCTGATCCCACGAGCCTGCCAACGATTTCATCCCAGCTCCATCCAGTTTCGTCCCCGACCACCATGTCCTTGAGCCTCATTCTCAACGACGATCCCTTGCCTCTTCACAATGCCGCCCATCATTACAACCCTCAGGACTCAAATTCATCGGAAGCTGCCTCTACTTATTCTCAGCATTCTCGTCTTCACTCAACGGACCACGACCGAAGGCTGACTTCTCAACCCACTATGACGCATCAACTTTCCGGTTTGTCCCTCCTGGTCCTCCTTTCTCTTCCACTCACGTTTTCCGCAGGCCGTCGCCATTCCGAATTCGAAGGGCAGCCATTCACGTCACCGGGGAGGACTCAAGGTGGACATAGATTAAATGACGACGACGCTGATATATCTCGCCGAAAGCGCCGTAAAGGGGCGGATGAAGATGCAGATTACCAACCCCCTGGGAGACGCGTGAGCATTCACCGCTCTGACTGGATTTGCATTCTAAAAACCTGTCCACAGCATACACCCCGCAAGACGGCTGCAAGAGGCAAGCACACGCAGCCGCGTCCATCGTCCCCAGCCGGGGTAGATTCAACTCAGCTAGAGCAAACAGAGTTTGATGAATCTCGTCTAAACTCAACTGACCTGGATGACTGCGAGGAGCTCTGGTTAGGGGAACTGAGCGAGTACATCATCGAGACGCAAAAGAGGCAAAAGCAGGTGGAAAAATGGTTTGAAGCCACCACACTCGTATGTTCTTCCATTCCATTCAGCTACGTAATTTCTCATTTCAGCCAGGAACGCAATTTTGACCTGCTTGAACGGCTCACTACGGGATACCAGACCCAGTTGGATAGCATCGTGCCACCGTCACCACCTAGGTTGTTAGGTGAGCCGCTCAGGGGAGGCTCGAGGGAGGTGTCACCTGAATACGATGCTGGTGACCATTCTATGGGTGCACCAATTCCTTGGGAGGCGGACCCTGGTTTTCGGGATACCGCTGAGGGCGTTGCTCATGAGTTGGAGCGCTCTTTGCTTGGAGATGCAACAGATCCATTGCCCCGTAAGCTCAAGGCAAAGGGAAAGGACACCATCAAACGGACTGTGTCAGGCGCTGCGTCAGATGTCAGCAGTGATTTCGACGTTCCGACATCGAAACGGAGGAAAGTGGATAAAGTGTCCCAAATTAACCTGGAAGATATGGGAGGAAATAGGTCTTCTGCAGGTGGTCCCTCACATGCCTCGAGTAAGGCGAGAGGAAGGGCAAAGCAATCGCATGAAGACCAGGGTCCGGATAGCATATCGGTGACGCCGAAGACGAGTCGTAAAAAAGCGGCACCCAGGCGGAAAGGGGATGGAGATATGCCTTCTCATCCTCCTTCAGTCGCTGGCGATCAAACACCGACAATATCTAGGGCAGTTTCACCGGCACCCACAGTATCCACCATGGTGTATGAACTAGACGAGGTGGTTCCTCCATTAAAGAAAGCCAAAAAGGTCGATGATACTGCAATGGCAAAGAGGATAAAGGCATTAGAAGAAGCACAGCGTAAGGTGTGGACCAACATCGCGAAGAAGGATATCGCAAAGGTCAGATCTAGGCTCTATTAACCCGTGTATCGGCTTTCCCTTATGATTCTACCCCACAAGGCCTACAAATTCCATACATTGGGGTCACAAGCGCGTCAAAGCCAGTGCGAACGCATCGCTAAAGTTTGCTCTCTTCAAGCTCGCAAGCCCTATGTTAAGAACAGTAGAGCGGTTAAAGATACACAAGCAAAGGCCAAGAAATTGATGCGCGAAATGCAGGTATTCTGGAAGAGGAATGAAAAAGAGGAGCGAGACGTTAGAAAGCGGGAGCATAAGGAGGCGATGGATCGCGCGAAAATGGAAGAGGAGAAACGAGAGGCGGCTCGTCAAGCACGCAAGCTCGAGTTCTTAATCAGTCAAACGGAGCTATACAGCCACTTTGTTGGCAGCAAACTGAAAAGTATGTGCTACATGTGTTTTTCTCTCCTGGCACTTAATCTGCAGTACAGCAAGCCAAGTGGAGGGCGAGACCGAAGAGACATCGGCACCTGCTGGTGCCGCTGTGCCTGACGCTGATCCCAACAGCCTTCGTGAACTCGACTTCGACGACGGTAAGATACATTTCACAACTGGATGCACGATAGCTTATGCCTTGACGCACCAGAGGACCACACTAATCTCCATCAACATGCTCGACGCAATGCCCAAGAAGCTGTCACTTTGGCAAGGCAACGAGCACAGCAATTCGACACACAAGCCGCTTTAGAGCGCAAAACAAATGAGGCCCTCAAACTTGCCAAAGCACAAGAGCATACCCGAGAAGATGCACTCGAAGAGCCCGAGCAGCCAAAGGGCGCCATATCCGATACACCGCTTATGGACTGTAAGTCCGTGGTCACCAATTTTGAATAATCCTCATGATCATTTTCAGTGGATTCGGATGAACTCAACTTCCAAAATCCTACTTCACTCAGCGGCCCCCTGACAATCGCTCAACCAACAATGCTGATGGCTCAGCTAAAGGAGTACCAGTTGAAAGGGTTGAACTGGCTTGCAACGCTGTATGATCAAGGGATCAATGGCATTTTGGCGGATGAGATGGGTCTTGGAAAGGCAGGTCGTTATCATATACGACCTGCGCCTCCTAATATAATTCTCCCGTAGACGGTCCAATCAATATCGCTTCTTGCATATTTGGCAGAAACACACGACATCTGGGGGCCATTCTTAGTAGTCGCTCCAGCGTCCACGCTGCACAATTGGCAACAGGAAATCACCCGATTCGTGCCCCGTTTGAAAGCATTGCCATACTGGGGTAACGTCAAGGACAGAACGACCTTGCGCAAGTTTTGGAGTAAAAAGGAGATTAGTTATAACCAAGACGCGCCCTTCCACGTCCTTATAACCAGTTACCAATTAGTGCGTCCTGTCTGTGGCGATACTGACTGTTGCTTATCTAGAGTTATTAGGTTACGCAAGATCAGCAGTACTTCCAGCGGGTCAAATGGCAATATATGGTCCTCGATGAAGCACAAAATATCAAGAACTCGTCCAGCGTTCGTTGGAAGACTCTACTGGGCTTCCAATGTCGCAATCGACTCTTACTGACAGGAACGCCCATCCAAAATTCAATGCAAGGTTGGCGAATACCTTGATAACATTCTTCTCTGGCTAACGCTACTTTAGAGTTATGGGCCTTACTGCACTTCATCATGCCAAGCTTGTTTGATTCTCATGACGAGTTCAACGAGTGGTTCTCCAAAGACATTGAAAATGCTGCAGAGAACAAGGGTAGCAAACTGAATGAACACCAACTGCGGCGACTTCATATGATCCTAAAGCCCTTCATGTTGAGGCGCGTTAAGCGTCACGTTCAGAACGAGCTTAGTGAGAAGGTACAGTCTATCACTTTATCTGTCAATAATAATCTCACCCTTCTCCTAGATCGAGAAGGACATCTTTGTCGATCTTAGCCCTCGTCAACGCGCACTTTACAAAGCACTCCTTGCCAATGTTTCTGTTGCGGACCTATTGGAGAAAGCAGCCAATATCAACGATGCCGACTCTGCTCGTTCCTTAATGAATTTGGTTATGCAATTCCGCAAGGTACGCTTAGCTCAGGTGTATCTGAAGCAGAGCTAAACAGCACTTCCTTCAGGTCTGCAATCATCCAGAGCTCTTCGAAAGAGCGGATGTGGTGGCTCCCTTTTCATTTTCTAAATATGGTCGCTCCGGCCCCAGAGAGCCTGACTTTGTGTCATTAAATTACTCCTCAAGGAATCCAATCGAGTACACCATCCCGGAACTTTTCTATCAAGAAGGTGGACTCTTGTCGATCCCTTGTGAAAACTCCAAGCTTGATATCACGAGGCGATTCAGCATTTGGTCAACTGAATGGATTCATAAGTCCATCACCGATGATGGTAGGCTAACTTTCTCCCGCTCATGAAGTGTTATTCATTAGATGTCAGAATCATCGTCTTGGTCTTTCTTGCGCCTGGCCGATGTGTCTCCCCAAGAAGCGCATGCCTTGCATATTTCTCCTTTAATACGACGACGACTGATATCGATGCAGCAAGACGTAGACTACGATGCTGACGAACCCTATGCCTCGTATGTATCGCCTGTAGCGCCGTTCAGATTATTCTAACAACACCCACAGTGACCGTGACCTAGTTGCACGCCATATTCGTTCCCCTTTGCAATTTAGGGTATCTCGTCCCTTATCTTGTTTCGACAGCCCACCTGGAGTCCCACCCCTACACGCGATCATGACCAGAGTGTGGACGCATTCATGCTTATCTCGTCCTGGCTTGAAGTGGTTTGTGCCACCCGTCGTTGCACCCCCCATCAGCATGTCGTGCAGCGACAGATCCTGCCTAGAATATCAACAACACATCTCGGAGGCACCACTGGAGACACTGGCATTATACGGTCTAACACCCAGATTAAGAGATTCAGAGCTCACTTGCAACGCCTACAGGCACATTTTAGGTGGCCTAAGTCCAACAGGATTGATCCAGCAATCTCCATCATATCAGCTCCCTTCGTCGCCGATGCAGGTGCCTGAAGCCAAGAGACTTGTTTACGATTCCGCCAAATTGGCCCGCCTGGACAGCTTACTTCAAGAACTCAAGGCTGGTGATCACAGGGTCTTGATCTACTTCCAGATGACGCGCATGATGGATCTTATGGAGGAGTATTTGATTTTCCGGCAGTACAAGTACCTCCGACTCGATGGCTCATCCAAACTAGAAGATAGACGGGATATGGTGATGGATTGGCAAACACGGTTCATTTTTCTTCATTGGTCCCGTTAGCTCAATGCTAACGATGTTACCAGCCCGGATATCTTCATTTTCTTATTGAGTACCCGCGCTGGTGGTCTAGGTATCAACTTGACTGCAGCTGATACCGTCGTCTTCTATGACCATGACTGGAACCCTTCGAATGACGCGCAAGCCATGGATCGTGCTCATCGTCTTGGTCAGACCCGTCAAGTTACTGTCTACCGGCTCATAACTAAAGGTACCATCGATGAGCGAATAGTACAGCTAGCTCGTGTCAAGAAAGATGTGAGTTTCCCAACTATTGGTCTAAGCATCATTTTACTGACAGAAGGTCAGGTTCAAGACATCGTTGTTGGGAACAAGAACTTCACGGACGCAACGAAACCTAGCGAGATTGTGCAATTGCTATTGAACGACGAGCAACTCGCCTCCTTAGGCAGCTCTGGTGGAGAAAGCATAGTTCCTAGGCAGTCCGAGTTAGCTTCACCGCCTCGCAAAGATGCGGCGCCCGTGCGCGATCTCTGGAACGAAGAGGGGGATGACTTCTTTGGGCACACAGGCGTAGGCGCTGGTGCTTCTCAAGTTCCGGACGGTGCAGAGGATGAAAGTGGGACACCCGTCCCAGCTGACGCTCGTGGTAAGAAACGGAAGCAAACATCCCGGCCCCGTAAATCGACTGGTAAGAGGAAAGAACCCGGAGTCAATGGGCAATCAGCTTGATTGCTAGAGTTCCATTAGGCATCATATGTCATTTCTACAGTAATCCAGCTAATTTTGAGATGGACGTTAGTGTAGCATTGTGCACGTGCTCGTGTTGCTTTCTTGTTTTGTTACAATTTAATGGACTTGCCATAATTGCACGTGGCGGGGCGGATCAATTCAGAGATCTTCGAATAATATGGCACCTTCTGCATGCACACTTCTGTGGTACTATGGCCAAAAAGAAGAAGCAGCTGAAACCCGTAGCAAGGGGATATGCTGTGACATCCATTCCGAAACGACCAGCTATGAGCGACCAGGCCAACGAAAACACTAATGCTGAGGAAACTCTACAACCAGGTGGTCAAACCACCGCGAATGAGAACGATGCGGTGGTGGATCGTGACGATGCCAGAGTTTCCGTGGACCCTGTTGTCCAAAACCTCGTGGAAAGGTTACAAGATAAAGTGGAACGAGAGGTGGCCAGGTATGCTACAGTTCTTCTCCCGGTTGAATCCTCGCGCTCATAACATATAACGCAGAACTGTCAAGGTCAGGGTCTCGATTTAGGACTGAACTGATGCTAATATAACGCAAGGCAGTCGCTTAGTAGCGAAGCATGGGAGTTCAAAGCCTCACCACTGCTTGAAATCGATCCACAACTATTGCAATCCATTGTCGATCTCGGACATGAAATAATTCGGGAAGACAGTAAGTTATTACTCGAACGCAAAAGTCCATGTATTGATATATAGTGACTAGGGCCGATGATATCTGGAGATACTGAAGACAAGCTATTGCTCAAGATTGGTGTCGTTTATGGGACCCTTCGCCGTCTGGGATTTTCTGAGGAAAGGGTAATCCAGTGCCTAGAGACAATGAGTGGGATAGAGTTGGATGATGCTTGGGACTGGGTAGGTATTCTGCGTAATTTGTTCATATTGTTGCTCACAGAAATAGCTTTTTATGAATTGCGGTGAGGAGGAGCTAAGCCAAATTCGTGAGCAAGCAAACGGTTCATGCTCTGTCGCGCTTGCTAAGATGAACTTTACGCACAGATGGCTCACCTCTTTCGTGCGCACAATTAACTACCAGCATCGGCTCTACTCCCCGGACCCCTCGCACGCCAGCTGAGCCTGCTGAGAACGCGCAAATATCGCTTAACCCTCACGCCCCTGAGTTTAGGCCATCGAGCACACAGCATAGTGCTAGAACTTCTGCTAGACGAAATAGTGACGATCCTGAGGCGGCCATTATTGACTATGTTCAAGTAAAACTGGAGCTCCTCCTCCTTACCCAAAGCTCCCACCCAACGGAGCGTGACCTCGTACAGATCGCATCATTGGAAGAAACTATAGCCTCCATTAAAAGCGATATTCTCTTCGACGAAGAGATTGCAGAGAAACAATTTCGATCAGAAAAGGCGAAACTGAACGATGTCGCTATTCGTGCTCGGCTTCGAGGAGAAGCAAGCAATCCTTCTTCACCTCCAACTCACCCCATTCGAACCGATGCCATTACCCACGAAGAAGATGTACTAGATGAGGATGATACCCTTGGGGGCCTGTTTGATCTCCCCAATGATATCATTCAGGATTCCAATTCGGGCACATTTGTTACGATCCGCGAGATGATGACTCCGAAGAACTGGGCTGGCCGCACTCCGAAAGCAATGCTCCAAGAGGTTGTGATGGGCATAGACAGGTATGCGATTGTAAACTATGAGCTGATATCTGGGCAAAGCAGAGCGAAACGGGCTTCTGTCCATGTTAGATGGAATAACAGATCGTCCGATCACTGGAGAATGGATGATGTTGCTTGCACAGACGCTACACAAGCAGAACATTACATTGCAGCTATAGCCCTTCACGCGCTAGTCTTTCCCCCAATCGAAGGCTTTCCTAGGGGCCCTTTGGCACAAGTGTCGTTCAAGTTACTTCCGGTGGCTTACCGAGATTTGTGGCATGAACTAGAAGGGCAAAGGAAGACCAAAGAAGAAACGCATAACTATCATGTCTGGGAAAAACTCCGTTTCTTGTTACTCACTAAGTTGCGAGCACGATCCAAGGTTCGCTTTCTTCGATTTTATGTCCTGCGAAACCTCTTATGGTCTTCAGACCGGGGTGAAAGACCTCAGCAATGATGTTGTTCCAGTAACTGCCCCTGCAAAGACCAGCAATATCTTGGTTGACGCTGTCAACCTATTTGCCCTTCGGAAAACATACCCAAGTTACCAAGAAATGCTCGTATGTCATGAGGGATCCTGAAGTGTTGGTACTCACACCCGATTATGAATAGGCTTACCGCGCGACCTTGCCCATTGCTGCTTATCGTGAACACATACTTGATTTGTTGGAACAGTCTCAGGTCGTCGTGCTAAGCGGAGAGACAGGATGGTACGTTAGCAAAATTAATCCTTAAACCTGCTTCAATTCCAAAACAGTGGGAAATCGACACAAGTACCATCCTTTATATTGGAAGACCGACTGTCAAATGGTCGGCCATGCAAGATAATATGTACAGAACCTCGGCGCATTTCGGCCATCTCTCTTGCCCAGCGTATGTCATTCTCTTTTCATGTTGCACATACGACCCACCCTGATATGAGCAGGGGTATCAAGGGAGCTTGGAGAAGCTGCAGGCCAAGTCGGAAATAATGGCTCCTTGGTTGGCTATTCCATCCGCTTGGAGAATCGGGTCTCAAAAACAACACGCTTGATATATGCAACAAACGGAATTGCCCTGCGCATGCTTGAGCGCGGAGACCCTGCTGAACAGCTTGCTTTCAATGAAGTAACTGTGCGTGCCTAGTTTTGAACCTTTCACGACACTTATCTCTCTATTGAAGCATATAATTATTGACGAGGCAAGTCTTTTTCTGTAATTGTGTCATTGCTACTAACACTAGTTCAGGTGCATGAACGCACCATCGAGTCGGACTTCCTTCTGATAGTGCTTAAGTCGCTCTTGCAACAACGACCTGACATAAGGTACGTTGGATCAAGGAATACCAATCTGCTATAACTAACTGCTATGCAGAGTAATCTTGATGTCTGCCACCCTTGATGCTCAAAAGATATCTGCCTACTTTGACAACTGCCCCATGGTTCATGTTCCTGGCCGTACATTCCCTGTAGACGTGTCTTACCTCGAAGACGTCATAGAATTGACCCGCTGGTCGATTTCTGACTCCTCGCCTTATGCACTTCGAGGTGGGCAACACAAACCACCCCTGTCCATAGGAAAAGGCGGTTCGTCCTCGTTCACGGATGAATTATTTGACGAAGACGAAGAGTCCCCAACGCAAATCAAATCGGAGAATAAATACTCAGCGGACACCGTTTCAACCCTCAAGATCTTGGATGAGCGTATCATTCCCTACGATCTCATTGTCCGTCTTTTAGAGCAAATTTGTCTTGAAGACGTAAACCTCGTCGCGTTCTCTGCGGCCATTCTGATATTCATGCCAGGTATTGGCGAGATTCGTCGAATACACGATGCATTGGCAGCGCATCCAGTCTTTGGAGACGAAGCAGCATTCCAGTTATACCCACTACATTCCACCTTATCTAGCGAAAATCAGACTGCCGTATTTGACATACCCCCGCCCGGTATTCGCAAGATCGTCATCGGTTCGTCGCTATCCGTTGTACTTGTCCCTAACTGATTTCTGCCTTTTAAAGCCACCAATATTGCAGAAACGGGCATTACGATACCCGACATCACTTGCGTTGTTGATTCTGGAAAGCATCGTGAAATGCGGTAAATGCGGTCTTCGAGGTTATCGATGTGTATTGAATCGAGTATAGGTATGATGAAAAGCGGCAGATAAGTCGACTCATAGAAACATTCATTGCCAAGAGCAATGCAAAGCAACGCAGAGGACGTGCTGGACGTGTACAACCTGGTCTATGCTTCCACTTGTTTACCCAAGCTCGACATGATATCCGTGTAAGCTTAGGTACCTTGCGTTGACAGATTTTGACTAACGACCTCACAGATGGCCGACCATCCCCTTCCAGAGATGATGCGGCTTAGTCTATCAGACTTGGCCTTACGCATCAAGGTCATGAAGGTTAATCTTGGTTCATCCATAGGAGAAATACTGTCGAGAGCATTGGACCCGCCGACAGCCATTAATATACAAAGAGCGGTCAACATGCTTGTGGAGGTATGCTGGATTGATTGGCTTAGAAAACACGCACTTACGAAAAGAAAAAAAAAAAAGGTTCGTGCCCTGACTGCGTCAGAGGAATTGACTCCAATGGGTCGGCTACTGAGTAAACTGCCGACTGATGTGCATCTGGGAAAGTTTTTGCTGGTTGCGACAGTCTTCCGTTGTCTTGACCCAGCTCTCACAATCGCCGCGGCGCTGAACTCGAAGAGTATCTTTAACAAACCTTTTGGATTGGAGCAGCAGGCCGACCAAGCTAAATCTAACTTCAGAAATGGTCAGGACTTGTTCCAAGTTGGTGTATGCGCAACCATCTCACATCTCTGACGATAGATAATTCGGACTTCTTGACTGTGCACAACGCATTCTCGAGCTGGCGCAGGGCACTGTCCAGTCACGAGAATATCTACCGATTTTGTCAGGCAAATTATCTTAGCCATCAAGTTAGTAGCTGTCTTTGTTCAACCTCCAGACATTAATGGCGTGGATGAGTAGAATTTACAGCAAGTTGAAGAGCTACGGCAACAGTTCTTAAGGTGACTGTCCCTCTACTGTATAGTTTTCTAACCATCTCGAACAATAACCAGCTACCTGATTGATTCTAATCTCATTCATGCTGACGTCCAGCTCTTGCGTCAGCTGAGTCGGTAAGTCAAGGCTCCTCCAGTCGTCGCGCTTACTAAATATTGATATTCCTCAGAGCACGTTATGGCCGGAATCGAACGCATATAGTTGCCGTTCCAGCAGAGTATGACGTCAACTCCACGAACATGTCCATTCTGAACGCGGCTCTCGTCGCTGGTTTGTATCCTAACATTTTGTCGATCAAGCCAGAAACTGGGGAGATGCGTACAATGTCGAATAATCAGCCCGCATCCTTCCATCCTTCATCTGTTAACTTTGGAAAGAATCCTCTGGACATGGGCGTCAACTATATGACCTTTTTCACACTAATGTCAGTTGGTTGGTTGTCCTGGTTGTAGTTCATGCTAAGATATGTCAGGCGTGCGCGCAAGCTGTATGCGTCAGAAGTAGGACCGGCTGATAACCTTGCAGTAATACTTCTCTGTGGAGAGAGCGAATTTAAGGTGCTGTGATACCTCACCCTCCAGCGTTTGTTTGATTGAATTTACTCGGAGTACAGTTATTGTCAAACGCAGTATCTGTGGATCGTAGGATCCGTTACCAGGTGACGGGGAAAACTGGCATTGCGTTGAAGTTGCTTCGCAATAACCTGGCTCGTGTGTTTGAGTGCCATTTCTCTGGAAAGGAACTCACGGAGCATCGCCTTAAATGGCAAGAACTTGCACTAGAAGTATTGGGGAAGGGAAAAGGCGCGCCTAATCCTATTAGGTTGGCGATCTCGCAAAAGTAGTAGACTAGCAGGCTATTGTACAATGCATTGATAGAGCCTTGAAACAGACACTTGGATGCACTAATACATTGCACAATAAATACAAGATGCGAACTATGCCATGCTAATATGGAGCCAGTAACCCTAGTGGATTCAGGAGCTTACTCCTCCTCTTCCTCCTCAGCACCACTGTGATGAAAGATGAGTTGGGGCATCAAGTATCGGGAGATAAAAACTTACGCAATGTTGTAGAAGCGGAGCTGGTAGTTATCTTTTGAAGATGCGACAACTCTACGAGCCTGTAAGCATTGGGCATAGAGCTAGATGTAACAGCACGAACCGAATCCAATCACGCAAGCTGTTCTTCTTGAGGAACTTCTTTGTGAGATACTTAAGGTATCGCTTTGAGAATGGGATGCTGGATGTTACGGTAATTTTGTTGGCGCCTGAATGATTGTTGGTGAATTAAACAACATGCTTGACGCTTGTAACACTTACCATCACGAACGACCTTGACGCTCTCGCCAAGCTGCCCAGCCTTGCCCTCTACCTTGATACGGTCATGCAAGAACTTTTCAAAGTCGGCACCATCAAAGACACCATCTGCAGCAGGCTTCGAGTAGTCGATCACGAATTTGTGCTTGGGGGTAGGACCCTTGTTGGCTGCGGCTTTAGGCTATAATATTGAAGGACCGATGAGCCTACTGAGAAGGTAGCTCAGCAAAGCGACACCTGGTCGGACTAACCATGGCTGATGATGTGCGGTGGCGGTCTTGAAGCCTTTTCGTTGAGGATAGCTAAATTGGCCAGCCACGACGAATCAGTGGTTTTGTGTACTGTACAGTGATTGTCGGGAGTTGCCGAACATCACGGGAGCACATTAGAGCACGTGGCTAGAATGGGATTTTAGGAAAAGATTGGAGGAATTGGAAGGAAAATGCCTTCACTGACAAAAGAACAAGTCGCATCAGCGCAACTTCAAGGCGACTATTCCATAAAATCAGAGTCGACTGTTCCCAAGCTCGATACTTCCCAATGGCCCCTGCTCCTAAAAAATTACGATAAACTTCTTGTTCGTTCCAGCCATTTCACACCCATTCCTTCTGGGTGCAGTCCGCTCAAGCGTGACATTACCTCCTATATAAAGTACCACTCTTTCACGATTCTAGCCTTATATCATACTGAACCTCGCTATCGCAGATCGGGTGTTATCAATCTTGATAAACCCTCTAACCCTTCTTCGCACGAAGTCGTTGCATGGTTGCGAAGAATTCTGCGCGTCGAAAAGACAGGTCACAGCGGTACTTTGGATCCCAAAGTCACCGGGTGTCTGATCGTTTGCATTGACCGTGCTACGAGGCTCGTCAAGTCGCAGCAAGGCGCGGGTAACTAGATTTGCTGTTCTCGTACTGTTCAGGCTCATCAGGTTTCATACCCACAGGCAAGGAATACGTTTGCATTTTGAGACTTCATTCCTCCCTCCCCAGCCCAGCAGCACTTCCCCGCGCACTCCAGACACTTACAGGCGCCCTATTCCAACGGCCGCCCCTCATATCTGCCGTCAAGCGACAACTCCGTATCCGAACAATCTATGAATCAAACCTACTCGAATTTGACGAGAATCGTAACCTCGCAGTGTTTTCCGTCTCATGCGAAGCTGGAACATACATTCGAACGCTCTGTGTTCACCTTGGCTTGTTGTTGGGTGTAGGTGGCCATATGCAAGAGCTGCGTAGAGTTCGCAGTGGTGCGCTGTCAGAAAACGACGACATGGTGACAATGCATGATGTGTTGGATGCTCAATGGTTATACGACAACACGAGGGATGGTGAGCATCTCGAGCTTTACCTTGCGTAATGCTCACTTACGTCCCCCCAGAATCGTACCTGCGGAGAGCTATCCGTCCATTAGAATGCTTGTTGGTAAATCACAAGCGGATCGTCGTCAAGGACAGCGCCGTCAACGCAGTTTGTTATGGTGCCAAACTCATGATCCCTGGCTTGCTACGCTACGAAGCAGACATTGCCCTCAACGAAGAAGTTGTACTGATGACCACCAAAGGTGAAGCGATTGCCCTCGCCATTGCCCAGATGACAACTGTCGAATTGGCCACTTGCGATCACGGCGTCGTCGCGAAGGTGAAGAGATGTATCATGGAGCGAGACACGTATCCTCGCCGATGGGGTCTTGGGCCCGTTGCCCTTCAAAAGAAGAAGATGGTCAAGGAAGGAAAATTGGGGAAGCACGGTGAAAAGCTTGAAGGCGTGACCCCATCGGAGTGGACACGAGATTATGTCGATTACAACCGAGATGAGGTATGTCTCATGTCATTGTGCACTACTTTCTGTTCAACTGTCTTTTTTCAGCCCCGCGTACCTAGTGTTACTGCATCTCTCCCGCCTATGACTGCTACACCTCCGGCCACGATATCAGAAATTGAAAGAACAGAACCAGAGCAAGACGAGGAAGCTCAAGAGGACCACGAGCACGATGGAAAAGGAAAGGAGAAAAAGCGGAAACGGAAATCCGTTGCCTCGGAAGTAGGCGCTGATGCTGATGCAGAGGCAGAGGCAGAGCGCAAACGCCGAAAGAAGGAGAAAAAGGCGGCCAAGGAGGCGGCTAAGGAAGCAGTCAAGGCGACGGAGGGAGCAGCAGAGGACGAAGCGAAGCAGGAGAAGAAGCGCCTGAAGAAAGAAAAGAAAGCTCGGGAGTCACTTGCAGCAGCAGACTCATGAGCATACTTCTTGGGTTTCCTGTATTGTAGTGTCACAGTCCAATCACACAGAAAATCCTGGTTATTGGCTTAGTGTTTTCAGGAATGACATTGCAAAGCTTAGTAAAGCAACAAAGTGGAATGGTAAACTCATCGAGAGTCAGCTAAAAAGAACAAAAAGCAACAAATAGCAATGTCTGCAACTTCTGCGCATGCCAAGAACAATAATTGACGGACATGGAAAACAAGCAAATTACTCCTCGGGTATTCCTTATAGTAGAGTTGAAGCAATCAACCCGACAAGGGCAACAATACTTGTTGCACCCAATTTGATTGATGCAGCACTGCTGTCATTGGCAGCTGTAGGATTGGGGGAGTTAGCAGCTGCAGCCGTGCCATTGAGCTGCGCTGCGACACGTTGGAAGGCAGCATAATCGCGTTCACCAGACTCATCAGAATTGATGGCGCTGCAAATCAGCGATTAGGACAGGCGACAACATAAGGTGAGGACAGTGCTTACAAGACCATGCCGGCACCACAATGGCTCGAGGGTGTTTTTTGACGGCACTGTTGACGACATGAGAGGGTTTCATCGATAGTTGTGAAGAGAACTCACGTAAGCCCAGATAGGTGCAGTATCGTTGACGGTGAGTGTCCAGGTTGGGAAGTCACTTGTGCTGTCAGCAGAGACTGGGAAGCTTTGAACACCATCAGGAATGTGAATACAGGTGTTATGATATGCCAACTTACAAACCAGAGTCAAAGCCGAGAACTCCGTTGCTGCTCAGCCTGCGGCAGGGGTCAGCGAAGGTCGATTGGGTGACAGTGTGGTTTTTTTGGTGGCTAGTTGCATCGTTAGCACAATTATCATTATGCAATTTCACCCAATACGTACAATTCGAAGACAACTCTGTCGCGGGGCTTAGCGTCAACGCGAGGAGGGTCGAAAACCAAGCCACTGCCGCCGCCGACGATTACACGGTGTTCTACACCCTCAAGGGTTTCGGGGGTAGGTGCAGGTGAGCCAGCGAAGGAAGTGTAGGTGGTCGCCCAAGTAGAGCCATCCAAGACGATGGTCTCCGTAACGACCTGAGCGTCAGGTGCAGGGGGGATGGTAACGTCGCCGTAGGCAGCTGTCCAGGTTGTGGTTGCTGCTGAGTCGCCAGCATTGCCGCCATAGTTTCCTCCATCTCCTCCCCCGTAGCTACCCCCATAGCCACCACCGTACCCTCCACCAGCAGTGGGGGAAGCAGCAGCAGCAGATGCAGAGAGGCTCTGGCCAATAGCTAACGCAGCATTTCGGAAGTTTGTAAATGAGTTTGGTTCATTATCCGAACCACAGTTGACAGCAAACACCATGCCAGCACCGCAGTGGCTCTGGGGTGTGTTGGCGGCTTGATTACAGAAGACCCAAATGGGAGTGGTCTATTCCAGGGATTCTAATGAGAGACGATCGAAACAAAAATAGAAGTAATACGAACGTCATCGACGGTAATGGCATAGGTAGGAAGTTGATCTGTCTGATTTGCAAGGACAGGTACACTTTGGAGGTGATCGGTCAAAATCCCAGGGAGAATAATGATCGAGATCACTTACAAGCCAGAGTCGAAACCGCCCTCTTTCAAACCACAGGGATTATCAAAAGAGGATTGTGTAACTGTGTGGTTCTTTGGATGGAAGTGGAAGACGACTTGGTCACCAGGTTGCGCTGCCTTTAGCAGCAGTTAATGTCATATAGGGCTACAATATAAAATTCCATGAATATAATCTTACAATGGCAGGAGGGTCAAACATGAGCTGTCCACCAGGAGCAACTTGAATATCATGAACGGCAGCAGAAACAAAGGGCAACACAGCCAGGCCCACAGAAGCAAAAGTAGCCAACATCGCTAGCGAGTGGAGGGGGTTAAAAGATTCAATGAAATGACAGAAGGAATGTGTTGGAGGTTGTTCCTTGCGTCAAGCAAAGCAATACAGAAAGAAATGAAAAGGAAGAAAAGTGTGATGAAGATGAGGAGGAAGGGAGAGGAGAAGGAGAGGAGAAAATTGGATTGCGTTTTTGTACTTGACCGCAAAGAACAATACTGGAATCCTTTCCGCTGCCTTGGTTTTGCCAAGGTGACCCAATCCAACGCATCTCGTACAATGTACTCATTCGATTTTCTTTTTCCTCCGTACCTGCCACAGCCACCTCGTTGCCTTTGTTAATTGAGCTATCTATGGCCTAACAATCGCTTTGTTTCATTTCCGAGTCAGTGTACTGTACACCGCACACAGCTCTCATTGTGCTCGGCCAATCAGACTCACCCTGGTGATGCACACCACGCCCTGCTGAAACTGAAAGGATGTCAGCATACCACATGGCGCAGTAACAAACCTCAAGCTAAAAAAAGACCATTTCCTTCCGCCCCATTACCGAAAAAGGTCATCTCATATGTTAATCATCCCTACCTAATTCGCCGGTGCCCTAAATTTCACCTACCAACGAGTTTCGCCGCTCGTTACCATCACTACCCCAACCTCCTAATAATTCTATTGATGCCAAAGTTTTAATCTACTACACAAACCTGGCATTCATATATAACGACATAATGAGATGATATCAAGCAGTGTTCATATCATTACATTCACATAAGCCCTATGCAAAGCAGCACTCCATGTTGACTCGTCAAGAAAAGCTAAATCCATGTACCTTTCAATCATAAGATTTTCATATCATCAAAATTGACCATTCCAGAATTGACCGGCTATACTGTCCATCCCAAAGTCACCAAATCGACTGTCTCCGTCCATCTCCGTTCCATACATCGTCCGCTTAATTGGTGGTGGCTCATCCCCAGTGACTGAATCCGTAGTTGATGAACTGGAAGGAGTCACACCAAACGAGGAAGCCGCGACCCCCTTGCCCTTCTCGTTTGAGCTTTTCCGAGTCAGCGACGCCGGGTTGACGAACCCGCGTTCGCTATCCGTGTTCAGAGGAGGATGAGCGCGAGACCGCGACGCCAACCCAAATAACGGTCCATCACCATGCCCCACAGCCTTTCTATCCGGCGTAGGCGTCTGCGGTGGTTCTGGATACGGAAAACCTGACATAAAGACTGGCACCGGCGTCGACTCTACAGGAAGGAGAGGAAAGTTGAATGGATTCTGGTTCTCTGATGCATTTGCTGTGCTGGTTTGCCGCACGGAGCTCCCCGCCGCAGAACTCTCTTCTTGTGGTATCAATAATAGGTTTGGTGGTTCGTCGATCTCCATCCCCTCAGACCCAGTGAACACCTTAAACGGTGGCCCACGAGCTATCAGTCCGTCTCCCTCCACATCCCCATGGTCCTGGAGGGATGGATCTGCATCCAGGGACACCTTTGTTCGCTTTTTCGATGGTACCTTCAGCCGATCTCCTGTCCTGGTGCCAATTCCGGGGTTTCCTTCCGGCGGAGTGGTGGCCCTGTGCCTCTTCCCCAATAGTGCTTGGGCGACCACTGACTGCGAACCACGCATAGACGCCGTACCTTCTGTTGTCCCGGCTCGATTGGGCTGAAGTGTCTCCCAAATACCGACACCCCTGCAGTGTACTATATCAATTGCTCGCGACATCAGATGTGAACGCTATCACCTACCCAGGCACTGTGCTCTTGCCTGCGAGCCGCAGGCTTGGTTTTGGTGTTGAAGGATGTTCAATCTGTACCATTTCCTCGTCCGAGGATCCTAGAGAGCCCCCGCTCTGCTGTAGGTTTTGCACCTGTGTCGTTAGGTGCGTCACCGTCTCACGCAATGAGTTAATTTCGCCAACTTCTACTGTCAAGCGTTGCAGCTCAGTTTGAAGGGATTGCATTTGCTCTAGTTCTGCTTTGAGTGCCTGTATCTGCTCATATAAAGGTCCTAGCTGCATCGCAGGTTTAGTGATATCTAGTGCTCGATGCTGTGGGCCTTACTTCGTTTTTGACGTAAATTTCAAGGGTATCCCTCGATATTGAGCTATCGGCTCGTTTTATCAACAGTTCTGGTGTCCGTTCAGCTGACCTTGGAGGTGTGTCTGGTGGTGGTATAGCGTCTTTCGGACATATAAGCTATTAAGTTTAGTTGGGGGATATCCTAAAGTTACCTGATGCGGGAAGCTCCGAAATTTCGGCTTCTGGTGGGTATTACTTGGGGACATGACAGGAAAATGGCAATTGCTCTCACCTTCTTCTATAATGGTAACCTCTGATGGTTTAATGGTCTTACTGTTTCTCATGCGTTTGGTCTTCGACGTACTCCTCGATCTAGTCACAACTCTTGCTCCCTGTCCTCCTGCTACAACAGGTCGACCAACACCAAGCCTATACTGTGTCTCTTTGGCCTTCCGTGTCCGAGGTGGAGGGACTAATACGGGGAGTGGCTCTGTTGGTGTGGGATAGGATGATAACCTGTCGTCCGAAGAAAATTCTTTGCCTATGTGTGATTCAGGTATGCCCTCGTAATCTTCCGGTCCAGTTTCCACGTCTGGAAGGTCATGTATGATGATCGAACTGGAACGCATTGCCGGTTCACGTGTGGGAGGCTTGGACGCTGTTCTTGTCCGTTGCAACGGCCCCGGCCCGAACCTTAAGTGGTCAATCAGGATATGATCCCGACAGCCTTTATCAGAGCCACATACTGTGCATCTAATAACAGATCAATCAACGCTTCCGTCTTCAGATTTGCTTTCACTCCATAGTCCTGCAGGAAAGGTCAACAATGCGTGGAATTGAACGCATTCTGCTCTAACCTTGCATAACCTTTGCAAGTCAGAGCGTTTCATTGCCTCGAGCGTAGCTCTCGTGGGGAGTGGCATGGTTCAGTTGTCGTGAACGAGGCGTTGAACAGAAGGGATGCACGAGGAATGCGGCCAAGGTCTAGGCAAGCAGGACCAAGCAACGCGCTGATCACGTGTCGGGTGTATCGAACTGGTTCGTAACTTGATGTGATATCCGTGCTATGTCCGGTAATTTTTGTTAATTTCTGTTATGGATGTTGTGGCGGTTTACGCGGTCCGGAACAGTCCGCTCCCCATACTGTGCATTATATAGCCGGCATGGTCTGCAGATGGTTCTTCTGTACCTCCTCGTGCTCTCATGCATTGGACTTTGGAACAAGTTGCACTCCACAACTCACAAAAGTAAGCTGTAATAAAGCCCCTTGCGTGTACCGTATGCCATAACGATGCTTTCAGCTCTTGTTGGGTCATTATCCAGGACCAGGTTTATGATGTAACTGACTTCTTGAGTGTATGTGCCTTGGCTGCTAACGATGAACCGAAGTTTTGAGCCGTAGTGATTTTCAGGAGCACCCCGGAGGCGCCGCTATCATTCTCAAGTACGCTGGTAAGGATGCGACCAAGGCTTATGAACCCATTCACCCGGAGGATGCGCTCGAAAAGAATCTTCCGCAATGCAAGCATCTTGGACCATTGGCCGTCGAAGCAGCTAAGCTCCTCTCTGATTCCCGGGACAAGGCAGGAAAAACAAAAGACGAGTCACGAGTAGAAGCTGCCCACAAACAGAAACCTCCCCTCGGTCGTATCCTCAACCTAACTGATATGGAGGTTGACCAGAGTTCTGATCTAATATTTTCATTTCTCCCTGACATACCTTTTCAAGGCAGTCGCAAGGCGCACCCTCCCATATAAGGCCCTGGCTTACTACGCGTCTGCAACGGATGATCTGAATTGTACGTCTTACGACTACTAGCACGTTTTTGTGTGTCATTAACCTATCTCCTAGCTTGGCGGGAGAATGAGCACGCCTTCTCTCGCTTCTTTTTCCACGCTCGAGTGATGCGGCCAGTGTCTAAGTGTGACCCATCCACGGCACTACTCGGGCATAAGTCGTCTATACCTATTTTTGTGAGTGGTGCAGCTCTGGCAAAGTTGGGCCATCCTCTTGGTGAGTTTTACATGATCCCAGTGATACAGGTCTAGACCCTCATGTGCCTATTATTCAAAAAGGGGAGGTCAATATCACAAGGGCAGCTGGCAAGGCGAATATAATCCAGATGGTCTCGTCCAATGCCTCCTTATCAGTCGCTGAGATCGCCGCTGCAGCCCAGCCTTCGCAAACGCTCTTTTTCCAGCTATACAAGCACTCGAATAATGATATAGCTGCGAAACGTGTGCGGGATGTTGAGCGGCTAGGATATAAAGCCATCTTTCTCACAGTTGATGCCGTCGTTCCTTCAAACCGGGAGCAAGATATCAGAAGTGCATGGGAGGTGGAAGATCTGGAATCGGGCATCACAAAGTACCACGATGAGCTTTCACCGGACGTCTCGGAACGTAATAGCCTAGGCACCGCGGGAGCGTTGATCGTCAATGACGATCGCGACATGACCTGGGAGACGGTCAGTGGGCCTTTTAATCGGACGAAATAAGACTTCTGACATATTCTTAATCTGAAGACCATACCCTGGCTGCGTAGCGTGACCAAGCTGCCCATTGTGATCAAAGGTATGACACACATTTTCGTAAATTCCGGAACTAATAACTTTAGGAATTCAATGTGTCGAGGTGATGCACCTTGTTCAAGTACAACCCCCCTTCTATTGACCATGAAAGTAGGATGCATTGTTAGCTGCCAAAGCAGGTGTTGATGGCATATTAATTTCGAATCACGGAGGTAAGTTGACGTATGAATGTGTTTTAGGCAAGGCTAAAACATCCTGGCAGGACGCCAGTTGGATTTGTGAGTACCCCCAATCGTTGGTGGTCACAAGATCACTAACTATCTGCAGCGCTATGCCACCTATGGAGATACTCTATCGGCTGCGGATGCATCACCCCCAGATTTTCAATACACTTGAGGGTACGTTATTTGAAGAGTCAAATGAACCTCCTTACGTACCATGAAACAGTGTACATTGATGGGGGCGTTCAACGGGGCACTGGTATGTAATGCCTAATGCGCATCCTGACGTGATAACTGTAGCAAATCACAGATATATTGAAGGCATTGTGCCTGGGTGCAAGAGCGGTAGGACTGGGTCGACCCTTTTTGTATGCCCAAAGTGTACGTACACCGCGTCATCAGAACACGGAAATTACTCTGATACTTCTCACATGTAGGCCTACGGCGAAGCCGGGGCGACCAAGATCATCCAGATTTTGCATCGCGAGTTAGTCACGGGCATGCGTCTACTGGGAGTATCCAGTGTCAGCGAATTACGACCTGAGCTGGTATGATCTATATTGATGGGTATGGCCGTTTATTGAGCAATTTGTAGGTCGAGAGGGTAGACTGGAATACTACCAAGGTCAGATCGAGACTCTGAAATCAATGGAAAGATAGGAAATACACCGCACATACCAATTCATCGAGCGTGGTTCAATTCCTCGATCAGAGCCATCAAGTAAGGTATATCCACAGACCCAATTACTCCGTTTGTCGGGTCCCATTCCTTGCGTTCATGGAATGCCCATTTCCATTTCTGCCCCTTAGAAATAACTAGTCATGTGCGGCAATGTAACATACCAGATATAAAACCAGCTCCTTGTCACTTGGCAAAACAGCCTTCCATTCTTGGGATGTTGACTCTTGATGAGGTGTACAGAAAATGCGGTAAGAATCGAGCGCATATGGACCTGCTCCTGGAAGGTGGGATATTGGGGTCCATGGATATGAGGAAACTTGGGTGCCAGGAACTGGAGCCAGTGTGATTGTCTTTGTTCGCCTTGTGTCGAAAGGTGATGGAGGCTCCTGAAGGTACATTATGGACATTCTTACGAGTCGCTTGGAGCGGACAGTTTGGATACCTAAATGTTGAATCATCTCTTGTAACTCAAACTCTTTGGCTGCTAGGGTTGTTATCAGAGGCACGGGTGCATGCGACACGGTACTTGCCATGCGCCAGTGCCCATGGTGTCGGCCAGCGTTCAACGATTTCCCAGAAGGCAGGAATTGCACATTTCCCGTTCGTTTTATTGAGCAAAGTTACAGCGACCATCACTTTCCATGGATCATGAGCTATTTGCTCTAGGGTGAGTGTGAGTGGCATGGAAGACCTATGGGCGCGATACGCGAACCTTGGATGAGGTTGGGCTTGGCATGATATAATTGGTCATACAGCGTCAGAAAAATGCGAAGATAGTAGCAATATAACGGATCCTTGGCAATTTCTTGCTGAATTTGGGGGAATTGATAGGGCATTTATCATTCGTGGTGGTCAAACGCGTTCGAGAAGCAGAATGAGCTGACTAAGCAAAGCTAAACTGGGCGGGTGGGTAGGCGTGCCGCGTGCTTGAATCGCAGTTGAGTTGGAATCAATAAATGAATTGTACTCCTAAGCTACCTTGACTTGACTCTCTCTCATCCCCAGCCTGTAATCTTTTTTACGGTTACACCAATCACACAATGGCTTTCTGTAGAAGATGCGGGAACATCGTCGAGGGGGAGCGTTGTCGATGTGGCGGGTTGGCAGTCGGTGGGTTCCATCTCCTCATGCAGCATTTGCAACTGATGAACTTTGGCGTAGCTCCTGTCGTCTCATTCAATAAATCACATACGAAGGAGCAATCACAGGACGCATGGTCGAAGACATATGTATCGCGTGAACGTTCTCCTGTCCGACCTATTAATCACGAAGCACCTGCAACCACCACCTCACTAATAACCAACATCGCTTCCACCAGTTCAAGTACGCAACGTTTCCCTCGTCCCTTTTCGTCGACATATAGGCCCCGTTCTACCGCTCTTGATAGTCGCGTCTCTGCGCATATTGCATCTATCTCCACGACTCCATCCACCTCGACCAGGACCTTAAGGTCTTCATTATTCTCAACCGGGTCCCAAACGGATATTCTTCCGTCCCTGCATTCGAATGATGCTACCCTATCCAAAGTCTATGGTTCCGTTTTGCAACCCAAAGAAACATTAACGACCCATTCTTGTGCAATCTGTTCTGCACCATTCCTACCAGACACGACAATTTATCCTGACCCAATGTCTCCCTCCGCCACACACTTCCTGTGCCGCTCATGTTTCCTGGCCAGTGGCGGTTCAAAAGGAGTATGCCCCACGTGTTTTCGGCCTGTGCTTATACTCAAGTCCGAGGGTGGTTATGTTCAAGCTGCCGGCCAGTATTGGCATAAACAATGCTTTAATTGCGCTGGATGTTTTAGGAATCTTGGGGACAACCCAATGGTGGATCTCCTAGGTCGGCCTTCATGCGCTGAATGTTTCGACACCTGTTTAAATAAACCCTCTAAGTCGCCCGCAAGAGACATTGCTCTGAATTCGGCTAGTAATCTTGGTGGAATTAATGTCAATTCCAAGGACGGGAAGAAGAGTCGTGAGGGTGCTCCTGCTATTGAAGAGTTGGAACATCGCCTTGGTATCTCGAAGAGTCTGGATGCTAGCCCAGGCGTAAACACTACGGCACCCCGAACCTCCTACAGTGGTGGTGTCAGTCCGAAGAACTCAGTCCTTACCTCTCCAACTTACACGCGGAATACAGGCGCAGCAGTCGATCGACTCTCGCTGCACCGGGACTCTTATCATACAGACCGCTTTAGTGGTCGTTCTGCTCCCAAGGCAAATGATAAGTCCCCAGGATTATTTTCTCCCAGTGTAGGTGGATATAAATTCTTGTCGCTGCCAAGGAGCCGCTCGAGTGACAAGCTCGGCGATTTTTTGACCAATGTATCATCCACAACCTCTTCAAAAAGAACGCCAGCAGGCCCTCCTCTATCAGACGCCAGTAATCTAGCCGAGCGAGGCACGCTCGGCCATAACAAGCCGCTTGGAGATGCTTTCCCGCTTAGCTCCCGAGGGATTTCCCCACACACTATCGATAATCCCATCAGGACTTCAGAACCGGCAAAGTCGCCCGGGGTCAGCTTCAAACAAACTTCTGCTCCTTCAACGAGGCAAACCTTCAGATTGGATCAGTCCGCACTTTGTGCTGGGTGCGGCGCCTCATTATTCAGTATACGTGATAGGGGTAAATTTATCACTGTACCAGGGGAAAACGGTGAAGAACCCTCTGTGTACCACACGGGCTGTTTCAAATGCGTGATATGCTGTGGTGATTTCAAGGAAGGTGGCGGCGCTCAGGCAGCGTTCGTAAGAACAGAAAGAGGTCCATCTCACCCAGATGTAGGCTCATATCTGATTGAGTCAATTTGATGTGCTCACCCATTCGCACAGTGTGCAACACCGCGGCAAGCAACCATTCGTAAATCGCGCAGTGCGACGTCGATTCATTCTACTCCTATTGTAACGCCTACAAAATCTCCGCCAACTCCTACGCCGACAGCAGTCGCACCTCAGTCGAGTTCCAGTAGAGTGGAAAGGTCTTCGACAACACCGATAGCTGTGCCATTCCCCCGATTTGGAAGCCGTACGAGTTGTCCTGGGTGTCAGAAGACTGTGTCACCCATGGAAATGGGTGTTGTACCTGGCCCGCAAGGGACAAAATGGCATGCATCTTGCTTAGTATGTGGTGGTAAACGGCCCACATCTGGCGTACTGGCAAAACCGCGAGAAGACGTCCCTGGTTGTGGAAAGCGGCTTGATAGTGCAGCAAAGATTGATGGAGAAGGGGGTGTTTGGTGTCGGGAATGCTTGGTGAGCATTTAACCTGAGATTTCGGGAATATAGACGATAAGCTTCTATTTCGCAGTTATTGCTTGGGATAGGGGGTTCCCCTCAGGCTTCACCGCAGCGCTCTACGTCTCCCATCCAGTTTGGGCCAATGCTCTCTAGAAGACCAACAAGCATAATAGGAGCCACACCTCTTGTGCGTCAAGTCAATGTGTTTGGAAGTGATAATGCGTTGCTACGCCGGATGACAGATGAGGGTACTAGCCCAACGAAGCACTTAGGTGTAGCAGGTATCGCACGACCAAGACCTAAGAGCATAAGTGGAGTGAGAAACACAACGACTTCCGTCAACTCTGGCAGTCGTACATACCTCGTGAGACATGCGACTGGCAACTCGGAGCTGACAGGGTAGATGCAGCGTCGACAGTGGACCTTCTGTTCTGCATTGTAGAATATCCCTTTAGTCACGTGCAGCCGTATGTCATTTATATAACGTAGTCAGCCAATTCAACTTCCATTTCATTTAACCACTACGATGATCGTAGCACCCGGTTGATAATTCAGGTCCTCGCACCTCCGGGGAGCAGTGCTCTCCTCGTGTTGAGGTATTTTAAACCTGGTCGCATTCAATGGCTAAAGGCGTTGCCTTTGAAGCAAATATTCCCAAGCGCACATGGTAGGTACGGAAGATATATTGGTCGTTGCTAAGGTCATTTCTAAGCTCTTTTTACCCCCCTTCTCACTGTTCGTTAACAGCCAGCGAGGTTCTGTGCTTCAGCCGCTTGGCTGCTGGTCTACAATTCTCGTTCTTTCCCTCCGTCTTTGGGTTGTTGGCGCGGCCAGACTGGTTTCTGTGCACCTTCCTATTTGTTTTCTTCTCCAAGGAGTGGGTCAGGTTGCGCTGAGCCCTGCAGCATAGGATGTCCAGCACTTCCAGCACTTCCGCATTCCCGGATACCTTCTCACTCAGCTATGATAAGGCTGTAAGTTGCACTCTCTATCAGACTTTCTAATCTTGACTAGTTTCTAGGTTGAATCAGTTCTATCTGATATACCCTTATTTTGTGTCGGCTTGGTGGCATTTGCCGTCTTCACATTCTTTCTCGTTATGAAGCGCGTGACATTGTAAGTTATTCCGGATCCCCTCTAGGCGTTTGCACTCAAGCTATCAACGCAGATCTTTGGTTTTCCTACATTCATCAGCGTTCTTTGCCTTCATAGGCGCTATTTTCGACCTGAGTCAAGTTCTATCTCGTGGGCGTGCCGATGCAGACAATAATCTTGGCTTGCAGGGTGTCTCAGGACTCATCGCGGCTAGGGAGGTCGCTTTGGCGCTATCAGTCGGCGCGGTGTACCTGTTTCTGTGGAAATTTGTCGCACAGTGCCCTCGGGGTGAAGCGGTGATTCCACCCGAACATCGTGACCACCTGTACAATCCAAGACCCGATGGTCATAGTGCAAGTTGGCATCGCTGGGGGATTTTGGGAGTCGTACTCAAGTGGTTTACGTTGGCAATAGTATTCTCCATACCAATCTTGCAAATCGTATGGCGACTGCTAGCAACACCAGTGTCTCGGACCATCTACATTGTAGAGACGACCATCCAAGTGGTAGCATCCGCCGTGTTAATCCTGAAAGTCATTCTCAACATCTCGATTTCTCCCTTATCACCCTGGTGGATACCTGTTCGTTCCTACATCCCTGTTTTCGCCTCGTTGCTCCTTAGTTTACTTATTGGCATCCAAAATCTACTGAATGGTGCGTTGTCTCTATTCAATATTACCTCATGGATTCAGCTCAGTTCAAATCAGTTGCTTTTTCGGAGACCACAGTTGGGCGTTTGCTTCAAGCTGTGGAAATATATGTCCTCATCCTCTATACGTTAATCGCAACTTTCTACGACACTGCCCTGGAGGCACGAATCAGTGGTATCTTACGCAGCCGTATTTCACGACCTCCCACTATGGTTGAGAAGCTTCGTATGGACACCTTGATGCCAACAAACCCCGACGAATTCAGCGACAGGAAGCCCGATACTGGAATATCCCAACTGCTTTCACATCAGTCTGATAATGCACAGTCATTCGCTGCACGAGTCGTTTCGTGGATTAGTTCTCGTCGCAATTCGTCTACATCCACGATCAAAGCCCGCGGACTCCACGATGTAGAATCGGGACTCAACGTCACGGATGGCAGCACGCCCGTGACTGCCGCTTCCAGTATGCGCGTCGCAGTGCCTTCCGATATCCTAGCACGAAATGCGGATCAATCTTCCCCATCTATCAACGCATCTTCCCTGGACACAAGGAAAGAGACGGAAGACCTCGTCGCATCATACTACCAAGTAACCCGTCCACCTGCAATCAGAACAACTGACTCCCCTGTTTATGGTTTAAACGGAATTATTATACCAACCAACGAATCAACAGAGGATCGTTCGGGCAGTTTATACTCATTTGATGAGCTGCTCCGCCAACAATCTGAACTCGATAAAAGCATTGCGGCTCTGCGGCTCTTTTCTCCAAGGCCTAACAACAAAGAGCTATCCCAATCATCCAACAATAGCTCTACTGGCCTTCAGGCAGATCGAAGTCCAACTCGCAGACAGGCTTATTCCTCGACATCATCTGGCTTGAAACTTGATTCTCCATCCGTGCGCAGTGATTTCTCATTGAGTGTGTTCCCGCAGCCCCCAGTTGCTGAGGCATTATCCCGCCCAGCTGTAGATGTGGGAGTGAGACCGCGACAGATTCACGACAAGCTTCCTAAAGCGGTTTCTGGAAGCGCGTCACAACGAGAGAGCGTAAGGTTTGAATCTGGAACGCAATACGATGTGACGTCGTTCATAGGAGGTGAGTAGTCTTTGTAAATAATTGCCATGTAGGACTCTTACCATATCCATAGATTTAACACGAGGGCCCATGGCTATCACTTCATCGGACTCACCGAGCTCGGGCAGGGATGTCCTGCATTCGGAGCCACAGCCAATCTTGAAACCCTTGCTAGGATCTCAAACTGACACCCCGATGGTTTTGCGCGGTCGATCAGACGGCGCAAGGGCGCAGGGCGGCTTCCCAGCTCGACCGAAGTTGTCAATCAGCGCTCCTCGTCTATTGCACTTGTCACAGGATGGTCAGTCAGCACATGCGTACGAGAAGCCTAGAACCCCACCAGCACGAGCAGGCACCAGCAAGGGCTCAAACTAAGGACATACAATGTACATTATACAATGTACATATAGCGGACACAATCATGATGTTTGGTCTTTGTGTGTGTTGTATTATTAAGCTTGTTATGAACACTGCCATCAATACAAAAGGTGCCCAATCAAGTTGAATCAAATTGAGTGACGTCAGAAGCGTCGCGCCGCAGCGGTGAGGCACGACTACTTGTCCAAGGACTATCAGCATGTCTAGCTTCCCCGACTATTACCAACTACTTAAACTCCCGAAAAATGCAACGCAAGATCAAATTCGTCAAGCATACAAGAGGGAATCCTTAAAGTTAAGACCTATCTACCACTAATTCGATGGCAGTCAAACCTCATCGTCACAGCTTCTAGGACGCATCCGGATCGCTTGTTCAATGCTACAACAGATGAAAAGAAGCAGGCGACAGAACGTTTCCAGGTAAGGTCCATCATTGTTAGCGTCGGTGTGAAACTGTGTTCACGGTCTATCTAGGCCATCGCGGATGCCTACTACGTCCTATCGGATCCAGCACGGCGGAGAGAGTATGACCGACTCTACAACACTAGGCCAGAAGGACGAACCACCAATCCAGAAGCCTTTTCTGGGTTCTTTTCACAATTTGCTGGTATCTTCACGGGTGGCGCATCTCAAAGCGGCACAGCTAATAGAGAAGCAAGACCTGATCCAGAGGGTGTATTTGCGGACGTCTTCGACGAGGTGGGTTATGGAATAGCCCCTCATGCTCTTGGTCTCTAATTTGTGTCTCTTACGCAGTTATTAAGACCAGAGATTGAACGTCATGCACCGTGGTGGAGTTACCTTGGCGCTGTTTGTGGAGGTGGCATGGGCTTCATTGTTGCTAATTTACCGGGTATGGTACTCGGAGCTTACGCCGGGAACCGGATAGGCGCAGTCAGAGATGCCAAAGGAAAGAGTGTTGCCCAGGTATTTAGTGAACTGGGAGCAACCCAGAAGGCAGAGGTGCGTGTGATGAACGCTCATCAACCTAGTGACACCAATCGACTTCATCCCTAGATCTTGCGTGCATTGGCTGTTAAAGTCCTGGGGGCAGCCTTCAGTTAATGAGTTCATCTCGGCACAAATTGGATCATATTCTAGGATTTGGTAGTATAGAATCCACGCCGCTGTAACTGTCGCACACGGAGACTCTCGTGAGATAACAAGGAATGGAGCAAGCAACATTTAAGAGTTCGACATGAGAACCAAGTCCAGGCGGTCCAGATCAAATTCTACAGCTTATTACGTCTAAGCATTCGTGTATATACGACATTCGCGATGTATGACAGTCGGTTGCGTTGCGTTGTATAACATATATATGCAGTTAAGAAGATGTCAATGCGTTTAAAGATGCGATCCAATAGACATGCCGATGCTAGCAGACTGCACAGCAACGCGGGTATACGTGCTCAGCGCCACAGCTCTCCAACGTTGCAGCCGTCGAGCACGGGCTTTTCTTCTAGTGCTTGCAAGTCATGGTAATCGCTTAAGCCTCCAGCGCCATTCGCAAGAGCAAGAGTTAGAGCTGAGATAGCCTGTTCGGAAGAAGTTGCGGCGTGAATATCATTTGGGCCATAGGGACAAGGATAAAGTCCTTCGACGAAGTCGGCGACACTCATTTTGGAATCGCCCTCTCCAGTTACAGTCTCAACTGGAGCTAAGGCGGGAGTAGATGCGTTGGTGGCACTACTTCCGGCAGAAGAGCCGGGTGAAGAGTCTGTTTTGGGTGAAGGATGGGGTGGAAACACAATAGGGTATGTGAATGGGGTGCCTTCTGACATTGTAGTGAGCTCGCTTTTATTATGAGTGTCGCTGGGTGCAGTAGTCCGAGTATGACCTGCAATGATATCAATGTCGTTGTCCTCCTCTGCATCACTATGTTCTGGAGTGATACTAGTCGTGTACCACGCTGGTGGCACGACTGCCCTCCTCTCTTGCTCCCCGGTAGGCGAGATAAAACCAAATCGACGACGCTCATAATCGAGCATCCGTTCATAAAACTTCTCTCCACCTCTGATGACGCTATCATGTAGTTCCTCAAAGGCGTCTGAGCGTAGCTGCTGGAGCTCCTCTGGAGGCAGCTTTCTGGGGGTTGGCTGACGACAGGTAGATCGCCTTGTCTGGTGATTAGGGTATAGCGCGAATTCGAATGAAGTTGATGGGAATCTTGGTCTAGTTTGCCTTGATTCGTACAAATCAGTTGGCGGTGGGATTGAGTGGGTTGGCCCAATGGCCCTCTGGGGCGTCTGGGGCGTTGCCTAGGAGGCGCTGAGAGATGCGATTGCAACGAGCGCCGTGAAACCATACCGACGGATCTCTTCTGAGGCGTTTCCCCCTCCTTGATGAATCTGTCTCGAGAAACTGCGTGGCCGGTAATGAATGATCTGCAGCATGTTGGGAGTGTGATCTTTTGGATGCAAGTTGCCAAGAATACTCCGTGGAGTGGGGAGCAAACAGTGAATGTGTGGAGAATGAGTGAGAACGCCTCCTTCTATTTGGTACACGATGAGCCGACATATAGAAGAGCTAGGGAAAGGGCGACGATGGTGAGCGGCAGCTGGCGTTGAGGGGAGTTATCAGACCTGTTCATGATGTAATGCTACTACTATATATAGTCATACCAAAAGAAGGCATGAATGTGGATAATCATAAACCACGAGGATAGTGTCGACTTCCGAGTCCTGTTCCTTCGTTAATTCAGGCTGATCCGCCGACATAAGTACAACATACCAACGACTTGGCGTCGCAGTAACGGTCACTTGCATCGCGGCCCCTATCGAGCTGTGTAATATGCTCATGTAAATAAAACCTCAGCATCAAGAACGATAGGGCTACCATGGTCAGTGCTCCGTTCGCCGAGCGCAGCAGCTTCTCATGAACCTGCTCCGTGTTACCAGCATTCTGCAATAAGTCATTCACAAAGCATCTCAGGGAGTTAACGAGCCCCTTTGTCCAGGGGGATTGCACAAAGAACGATACTTGGTGTTATCATTACGTTAGTATGACACTTCGCTGTGCCCCACCAGTGACTGATAACACACATACCTATCCCGTCCCGAGTTTCAGTCAAGCGCACCAATGCGTCACAAATCGATGGACAAACTAGAATTCCAACGAATCCATTTTCAGTTTCGGGCTCAACATCCAAAATTCGTGTGAGGGCAGAGCGCAAGTAATCAAGAGCTTCTAAGCGCTGTATGGGGTGCATTTCATATTCTGCCTTGCAGACGTAGCGCGCAAATCCAGCTTCCGTGTAAGTTAAGCCAGATTACACATAGCACGACTCATATATGAGACCCACCAACAACAGCTTGACCAAAGGCTTGGCTGTCAATGGCCAGTGACCATATAGTCTCCAGCTGTGAAGACGAGAGTTTAGAGGAGATCCTCGAAACCGAGAGCGCACAGAGTAATGATGCCAAGAGTTCGTGGAAGAAAGATGGGTTGCCACGACTTTGAGCGAGGTATTCCGTTATCGTGTTCACAAGTGCAATTATGGTGCCCACGCTAGTGCAATCATGCTTCCCACAATGCCACAATATGGTAAGAAATTGCAGCCAACTCTTTGTCGCGATGAGGACTATGTCGTCAGGAGATTTTGCAAGTAGCCTAGAAATGTTCAAGCACTGGCGCTCATCCTGACGATAACACGTACCTGCGAGTTTCTACGATACCTGCACGCAATTAGCATTCTCCATCTTCAGCGAGTGTAGGACTTGCCTGCTTCAACGCGGCTTTGATACCGCACAGTGTTTTGCTCCTGAATACTCTGGAAGCATGAGCACAGAGTTTCAGTCGGTGCGAAGGAGATGACTTCTAGAATCAAGTCTTTGGCTTTCAAGTCCACATCAGGTTAGTATGCCGGGCGACAAACACACGAGAACCAGAGCGTACCCCGAAGTCCATCTGAAGTGCTCGGCAATATAACGAAGATCTTTAAAACGCATTCGTACAGTCGACCGCCGACACTTTCAGAAGTAGCGGAAGACCCTTGCATCCTCCGGAGCAATCGTGATGAGAACCAACAGGCCTTACAGATCAAATGCATTGTCGATGGATGTCCCTGCATAAGTGGCGAACGCGACATCAAGTAATGAAGAAGTCTCTAGAGAGAACGTGTTGGAAATGCCACGGTCGAGCAAAAAAGGAACTCACAATCAGAGTATCCAAACACTTGTGTGGTACGGTAATATCCTCAATCAAAGAAGTCGAGCAGTCTGTTTGGCTGAGCCATGTAGCTGCCTGCCATGCTTAGCCTCTGATTGAACCATTACCAAGGTCGCCGCGAATGTACCCACCATGTCCAAAAGGAGGTCAACAGGGATGACGGCTTGGTCATGCCAAAATTCCCAACACCATTCAACTACCCCACCCCACTTTATCAATACCTTCTGTGGAAGGTCCAAACCCTCGAGGGGGAATAAATCAGGAAGACCACGGCCCGGCAGGCTGAACGCCAAAACCACAAGCTGCAACATGTCTGACAAGAACTTCGGCCGGAACGGTGTCAAGTCGATATGCTCCTCGGCACGACGGTCCACGCGCTTTTTCAAGTCAGGTCAAGAGCATTGCCAGCGTGATGAAGGGGAGAGGTTGGCATACAACAAACAGGGAAATCAAAATAGCAACTGTGGTTCTTTGCGAAAGACCACATTCTGTGGCATTCAATTCACATGCTTGCTCCAGTTCTGGGAGCAGGGAATTCGATAGACTCATTCGGCATTCACTGTTCACCGCCCGTCAATTATTAACATCGGAAGGAAGAGGGTACGCGTCACCTGCTTAGCAACTCTGGCTGCATGGGACACAACCGTGGGCGTACGATAAATGTCGCAAATATGAGGTGCAGCGCCAATCGCCTGGCCGCAGGTGACAATGTTCCTGCTTGCAGGAGCCGGATGATCAATTCCCAGTCATCTATATCGAATTCAACCGTAGCTATACGTCAGTAAGGAATGTCTTACGAACCTGGTAGCTGTGATGCAGCTTTCATGGTGTCGCTGTCTTTCTGAGAACGAATCATGGGACCCATGTTCTCACTTTCGGCGTCAGGAGAGAAGTCATTGACCACCAATATGGTCAACTCCCCAATCCTAGCTAACATGATATCAACCCAGCAAGAAAACATTGTTCGAGTCGATATATGCGACGTATTATGACGCAGAGCGGCCCTAGTGCACAGCAGCATCTTTATAAAAGGGAGATGGGCTGTCCAAAACGCAACATTGATAAACCAGAAACGTATTTGTGCAGTCATTGTCGTACCAAGTTCAACAAAAATCCCAGATATTTGGTGGTGATGGGGGATATATCTCAACGGGTCGGAGAGGAAGTATAAGATAGGAGTGATGATGTCTGCGTGATTCGTATCTGGCTTTTGGGTCAATGGAACCCTGATGTAAGAATAAAAATAGAGAGGAAAGATAACACCTTACCCCTGGATAGAGGCCGCGAACAGCCTGAAGCACGACCTCATAGGAAATTATGATTTCTGCGGAGGAAGGTGCGCATATATGCGCTTCATTTTGAGCAAAACCTTGAGTGGACTGTGTGTCGTGCTCTGATGCATAGCGCTCAGATTCTGTATCGCTCTCAGGGTTAGTATCCATGTGCAAGATGATGGTGAGTTGACGTTTGACTATGCGCGGGGCACGGAGTGTTGAAGTGTGACAATTGAAGGGGAGAAGCAGAATTACAGGTAAATGTATTTCCGAGTCCAGAGGGTCTACAAATTTAAAGTGACACTTCACAAATCCTTGATGTTCGAAAGGAAATTGGAGATATCCGTCTTGCATACCAGCACTTCATCCTTTTGCGAGAATATCTCCTCGAATGACCTTTCTGACTCGGTCGTCTAAAGACATTTGCTTGATTCTAACTATTCTGGAGGAAATGGGAGCTTACCGTAACATCGTAGAATTTGAGGTCTTGCCAGCTCTCTTCCTCTTCAACCCTGATTTGCCTCAGCATATCCCGACGCACAGCTGACATCCCACCGAGGGCCAACTGCGCTTTGTCGTCGCCCTTTTTCGTCGCAGAAACCTGTACCTGCACTTCCTTTGCATCTCCTGAGGCTCCTCTTTTCTCCTTCTTCGGAACTGGTTGGGCTGCTGGCTCATCGGGATCTACTGGTACCTCATCTGAATCCGAGTCTGCTCCGGCAGCCTTTGCTCGCCGAGATTTGCGCGATAGGACGTCCAGGTACGTCATTGTCGGCCTGAATTGGTGCGTCTCAGTAATTGGATGGAGATGAAGTTGTCCTTGAAACCATTAAGCTCCTCAAGCACGGCGGAATAATTTATCATACGCACCATTCCGTATCATACCTAGCATATATGTGCCCTGTTGTGGTATTGGCTCGCTCCTCAATCGTATCTCATGTAGTCTCGGATCGTCTTGAATCATATTCTTTGGCGCTTGATTTTTTTCCCGGTCGTCCTCCAGCTGGGCTGCACCTAGCTGCTTTGCACGATCTATGTTCCATACTTCTGGTCGAGGATCAGTAGGGACATGGATTTCGATCCGCCGAGCTTCTGGTTTAATGCGCGCAGAGATGAACTTTCCACTCGCTCCTGCAGCAGGCGGCGTTTGCAGCGGCCTAGCCAAAAGTGGGAATTGATGCAGTTGGATGGCAGGCTCTAGCTTATTGGAAAGGTGAATGGGTAATACAGCAAGGGGTCCATCTTCCTCGCTCGCCATCGAGCTAAGCATTGATTGGTCCGTGGGAACTTTGATTTACATGAGAAAAAGGTCGTCTACACAGCTGAACAGAAAGCTATAAAAACATTTCTCAAGAACGAAAAATGCTACGAAGTAGATGGCTATTTTAAACTTGTACGTGTGTGTCTGTCCCGACGCGTTGATTTTGTACGAACAGAGAATTCTGAGAACGAATCGTCCTCGTAAACACAACTATCAGGGAACCGCTGTATGACAGTGCCGTCTGTACCATCATGAGGCACTAGTGGTGTTCCTTGACCAGAAGCTGGGAGATCGGACTCATCTGGTGGAGAATGAGGTGAAGGAAGAGCCCATGGTAGTGTTGGATGCATTAAGGTTTTGAACGAGACTACTGGCGATGGTGGTTGCCCATCGGGGACAGCAGCAGTAGCACCGTTCTGAACTACATCTGAGCCCCAGCCATCAGAAAAGGGATTGGATAAATTATCCTCGGAGGTAGGGCGATACGGGGAGCGCGACTGGAACCGTAATGAACTTGGGTGTGACTGTCGTCTTCGGGTATAGGGTCCTGCAAATCCAGCGCGAGTTTGCGCATCACATGTAGCTAGGTGCTGCAATAACGCGTCACGCTCGTGTCGATGAACCACGCGACCAAAGCTATGGATTGTCAAGATTGAAATTATACCCCCTATTCCTTGTGCGTCGGTAATCGTCAGAGTGACATAGAAATCGCTCCTTACAATTCAAAACTATCCACCCCGTTACGGTGAGTCCATTGCTAATGTCGAGCCCTACAATAACAAGGATAGCGGCCACGACACAGGTTCCAGTCATGGCAGTCGTATACAACAACTAGAGGTCCGATTTCCACCCACCATATGTCAGACATGATAAGATAGATAGATAAATTGCCTTACCTCATCCCTCATGACAGCTCGAAACGATTCCACTCGTGGTATTAATTTACTGAAGCGACTGAATGTGGAGGGCACAGGTGAGCTGCGGCCGCCGATGTGCGGCCGCGGGACCGGGGATGAAGGCAGGGTAGGGGGGTCACGTATTTCTTCGGGAGGCCCTGAAGAAATTCTGACGGTCGAGGGTTGTGGGAGTGCGACGATGGATCCTTTACTCCCATGAGACCTTCGACGCCGTCCTTTCCTGTCCAAGGAGCTGGGCTGAGAGCCTAGAGGAAGTGCTTCAACAACACGATTGAAAAATGACGCAACCACGGCCTTCTTTTGATTCCTTTGTAGGTGGTATGATTGGAACTTCTCTGACGGACTGGGAGCGACGTGATCCCACCAACCCCGTCTTGCTGGATTACCTTCGCTACTATCGTTCGCTTCGTTTGATAGATTATCCATGGAGAGGGTAATTGACATCCGGCCACGGACAGCTGCAGAACCCCTTGATTTAAAGCAGGCATACAAAACTGTCTCCAAATCAGCAAGTAGGATGAACAGAGGGGAAAGAAAGATTACAGCAGATGCAGATAAAGAGTGATTCGGCGAACTGGATGGTGACATAAACCCGGGCAAATCTGAACTCGGTCGTTCGAATGCAACTCCCTGAGAGATAGTAAAGTCAGAGATGTCGCATTCGGCTAAGGACTAACAAACATACCAGAAAGCCTGCGCGAGCCGCGAGTGGCGGCAACGTCCATTGCGACTGCAGCACTGGAGCCCAATTGGAAGATGACGAGCATTATGGCAACGAAACGAGAGTTATTTAAACATTTGTATGCCTTAATTCCAAGAATACCAGAGATCTTGCCAAGGGTTTACGCGACAGTCACACTGGAGGTAAAGCACACGCACCAGGATCGCCAATGACGTAGTAGCAGCAAGACCAGATAGCACAATCACACTAAAGCCATAACTAGTCAGCTATTAATATATGCAGGGGACATTCCAACACTCACACAGTACAGGATATCTCTCGATTGAAATAGGACAAGATAGATGGGACAAAGCCAATTGGTGCCAGGAGTTGTGATATGATCAATAAATGAAAGAGGATCTTATTTTTAACTTTACACCGTCGAATGTAGTCAATGGCAATGTAGAGATTTCTGACGAATAGCATGGTCAGCATGCCAGCTATGAGTAGGCTTATGTTGGCATCTGTGAGGTCGGAGAGAAAGGCGGGTGTGATAAGAGAAGCGTCGTCGAGGGGGAAGAAAGTTGGTTGGAACAGATGGATGGGTGTTGAAGCGTAGTAGAGGTCGTAGTCGGGTATGAACAAGGTGGTCGAGAGTTGTATGACGACCTGATTAGGGTCACAACAAGATGGAGAGGGGGTATCGCGAGGATACATAGGGTGATGTATAGGATCAGAAAGGACAGTGGTTGGAGGAGGACTGGAAGGAAGGGATAGCCATGTCGCAGTGGAAACAGTCGATGTTTCCTGGTGCATTAGCGCGACAAAGGAGCTCAGCACTGGTTAGGCGAGGATGAGTGATGAAACGATGCAAAGTTGAAGAACTCTCTGGGAGACCATTCCCAATTGCCGGTGTAAGTTTTCGTACAAGCTTTTCATCACCCTGACTGCTGGTTCCGCAATATCGGCTTCCCACTGCCGAGCCTCCTTTAGCGCACATTGTTGGCAGGCAAGCGCAGACCATCGTGTAACTTCCTCCGTTGTGTATTTCAATTCCCTTTTTAGTCTCTCATCCCATAGGCGGGCACACCCCGTTCCTCCATTTGCCGATACTTTCTTACTCTCCACCATCTGCTACCTATCCTCCAACCTCTTAAAATATCAGACTGTTCCGATGGCTCCACAAGCCGATTCTGCACGAGGGCCTGTCATCGTTATTACAGGGACACCCGGCACTGGGAAGTCGACACATGCTCAGCTTCTTGTCCAAGAATCCCCTATTCCTCTACGGCATATCAATGTTAGCGAACATGTCAAGGAAAAGGGCTTTTATGAAGAGTATGACGAGGAATGGCAATCATACGTCGTTGATGAGGACAAGGTGCTGTAAATTTCATCTTGTCTAGCCTTGATACCAGTCCGATCCTCAATGCCGCCACAAATTAGTTGCTTGACGATATAGAGCTCTTGGTCGAGGAAGGTGGCATCATTCTTGACTGGCACACATGCGAGACCTTCCCGGAGCGATGGCCAGATCTAGTCGTGATTTTGCGATGCAGCCATACCCTACTCTGGGAAAGATTAGAAAAGCGGTTAGTCAGGGCCCTATGTCATATGCTCTCGGCATCTCAACATCCCCACTCTTCTCCGAAGTCATTATCCTCTCAAAAAAATCCAGGAAAATAACGAAGCAGAGATTATGCAGGTGGTGCTCGAGGAAGCAAGGGCATCATATCCACCGGAAATCATCGTCGAACTCCAGAGCAATGAAGCGGACGACCTGCAGAACAACGTCGCACGAATGGTTGAATGGATTAGCAGCTGGAAAAACGAGCATTAGACATCCGGTTGTTTTGACACTAAAAAATAGGGGAGAGCTGTCGACCCTTTCTGTTCTCTAAAATAGGTGCCTAACGGCCGGAGATAGCAAGGCTAATACACCCAGTCTCGCTCAATTTTAGATGGATCAAGTTGCCGGTGAAAGCTAAACGGATTTGATGTCATTTCCTATCCGTTGTCGTGGAGATGGATTTTAAATTGCGAGATCAACATCAATCAATACTCAAACCTACAACATTCCGGCGCCAAACTCAATATTCTACAGCGATGACCCTCAGAATGATGCAAGCACCATTGCTATTGGCCAGAGTGCCCAGTGCCAGCTGCCAAAGAAGACTTTCCATCGGGATTTTGAAGAGTTGACCGGAACGAAGCCTGAAAATTCTCCGACTTGTGTGGTACTCGGCGAACTGCATAAGTTCATAATGATCCATGCCTTCCGGATATGACAAAAAAACTCACGGAGATGATGTAGGGCTCTGTCCACTCGCTGTGGTCGTCACTGTTGCCACTGATACGACGACAACCGTTGGCGATGTTGCTATTTGTTGTGTAGTAATCACTGTCAGAAAACGAGAGGATGTTGCCACCACGGTCGACCCATATACAGCACTAGATGGCAGGAAGTACGGTTCATTGGCATTGAATGGTGCAGAAGCCTGTGGTTGTGCTTGTAGCGGATTCAAAATGGCCCCACAATCACCACTGGGGTTGTTGTTGGCTATAGTTATTGGAATGGCGGTTATAGTAAAAAATTGATTTCCTTCAATGTGAGCAGTCTCATAAAAAGTCAACTGTGATTGAAAATATTGAAAAAGTGAGATGTCTCTTTCGACCATGATGAATTGATACGCACGTTGTACTTCCCAGATGGAATACAAGATGGGATAGTATAAACCAGAGTCCTAACTGATCCTTTCCCCCCTGTCAATAACTTGGGGCCTGATGAGAGCGTTGCGTTGGTGTTGGTCTCTGAAGAGACCAAGAATATGTTCAATTCGTCATAACGAGTTGGTAGGCCCGAACCAAGTATGGCTGCTGAGGGTGACAGTTGCCCATTTCCCGAGACCTAGTGCGGCATCAATGGCTCAGGCTCTTGCCAGACATGAATATAACTGACATCGATGGAGATGGGCAGCAAAGTAGTAGCAGTGAACGAACTGTGTAAAGGTATTTAGCAAGGGTCGAGACACATCGTGAAGGGGCTTACGCATTAGAAGCTGGAGCATTGATGATGGAAAGACCGTTGGTAAAGAGTTGGCCATTGACAAGTACCTGAGCATATACATATTGAAAGCAGAAGGAAGTTAAGGTAATGTAGCTGCAAAGCACGAAATAGAACGAGAACGGTGAGCGACCCAGCGCTCTAATCGACATGAAGGACATCAACAAAACTTCCAGACGTGGCCAGCACTCAAGTGGGTTAATGAAAGTAGAGCGATACCTTAATTGCTTGCACTACAGATTTCCCAATGAATCCAGGGTTAGTCTAATACTTGCCATCACACCCAACCACGTGGGATTCTGATATTCATCATGGATATCAGAATCCCACGTGGTTGGGTTTGCAGATGATCCATTGCTGTAGGCACTAGGACTATGCCCTTGGACTCTGAACACCACAACGAACAAGATCAGGCCGAGCTACCACCATCGAAATTGCCTCTATATGAGGCGAGCACACAGTGCAGAAATTGGAGGTATTCCCCAGAAAAACTACTCCTCATCCGATCCACCTTGAACCAAGCGGCTGTCCAGGCCATCCGCGACAAAATCGAAGCCAATGAGGTACATACCTCTTCTCTCCCATGCGAATCTCCTTGAACGTGCCCAGCCAGGGTCGTCTACAGATGTTTCGTTTCTTACAGCAGACGAAGAGGTCTTGCTGGTGAAACTCTACATCACCAAAATTACGCAGTTGTGCGGTTTATTCCAATTCCCTGAAGAGGTTCAAGCCACTGCTATCACGTACGTTAAGCGGTTTTATTTGAAGAACACGGTCATGGACTGGCACCCAAAAAATGTCATGTGGGTCCTCCTCAGTTTGTTCTGGACCGAAGTGCCTCATTGGATGCAGGTTGACTGCCCTTTTCCTTGCTACCAAAACTACGAACAACCCAATCTCGTTGGAGACGTACACTAAACGTATCAAGGGAACTGCCCCTTCAGACGTTCTAGATCTCGAGTTTCTCGTGGCACAAAGCTTGAATTTTGAGTTTGCGGTGTGGCATGCTCACCGGGCCTTGTGGGGTCTGTGGCTGGACTTTCAGGTAAAAACGCTTTACATCGCCTGAGTTGTCTTAAAAACGTAAAGTGCAGAACCTTCCAGATGGCGTTTTGAGTCCAGAAGTCTACGATGAGGCTCTACTGCGAGTTCGTGCATCACAGCTAACCGACGCAGAACTCATATACACGCCATCTCAAATTGCGCTCGCAGCGTTATCGACGATTGTTCCAGAACTTTGCTCACAATGGCTGCGCTCGAAGGTTACACCCAACACTCCAACGTCAGACTTGTCAGCCAATGCTCTGGAGAGCACACTGGGGACCATCAAGGCTCTCATTCAATCCAGTGGTGTAGCTCCGAATGTAGAAGCTGTCCGGGAGGTAGACCGAAGATTAAAGTTGTGCAAGAACCCGGAAAAGGTGGTTGGGAGTAAGTTGTACATGGCTAAGAAGGCGGAGAAGGAAAGACAGGCGGAAGAAAAACGCCTCAGAAAGGCGGAAAGTGTCCGTCAGACCATGGATGAAGGTGACCCATTCGATGGCGACTCGCTTGGCGCACCAAAGAAACCTGGCCTGGTAGATTACGACGACGATGACGATGATGACGATTAAAATTGCATTAGATTTATGACTATGATGACAATGTATTTCTAACCAGCATGGCAATGCTTGACACGGTGAAAACCCGTGTTGGGCATATAAAATGATTGTGAAGAAAATCGTCAATATTGGCTTCATATTGACCCCCCAGATCGTCCGAAAGCAGTCTGAGGGGCTTCGATAGAGCCATTAAACCGATATCTTACTAAGAGGGACTGAAGGGTGCAAAGATGTGTTAATGAATACTCATACAATGAAATGGACATGCAGATGACAAGGAAGGGCCAGTTATCCTGAACAAAGAAATGGAGTGCTAGATGCAAGGCACTCAAAAACCTGGTTACAAAACAAGATCGTCTGAGCCGACGAACGCGATCAAGGCTGTCAGTTGGAGATACTCACAACAATCACAATCGAATGGACACAGTGGTGTGTCTATTGACATCTGAGTGGAAATAACTTTTCTAAAGATGCAGTGTACATTACCTCCTCCTCCTGCACTAATGCCAAGCTCATCTTCTTTGTAGATGCTCCAACCCTCTTCAGTCTTGCGTCCTGGACATAGATTAGTAAAATCAGTTGCTCAGGGGAAAATGATGACAAACGAGATCCAGATCCCCTGGAGTCTGCGAATTTGGCGTCCTCTTCTTCGTTCCTTTTCTCGGGTTGAGTGTGTTTGACCTTCTTCTCTGGCGGGGTACGGTCAAACTTGGACTTCTTGAGAGGTATGGATGTATCCACCACCGTCTCTGGTGCAGATCTCTTGGTCAGTGATTTTTCTGCCACAGTAGGAGGGGGGAGAGTAGCCAAATCTCCAGATTTTTTCACAACAGTGGGAGCATCTTGTTTTCTTTTCTTGGATTTTTTCTGAAGTTTCTCCGTCGAAGATGAAGGAGGCGATATGGTTGACTTCGACTGTTTGCCCTTGGATGCAAAGATGTCGTCAATTTCAGACATTGAAGCGTAGAATCATATCGGAATATCGAACAGATATCGGAACCTGTCACGTTTGTCACGCAGCATCATCCCACCCTGGTTTTCTGGTCATGTAGGCACGGACAACTGGAGAGATTCTGGTTTAAAAATCTACGGTTCTGTTGGATAACTTGGCTCTGCTTCAGATTGTAGAATATATTGTATTATAGAGGTCAAGTAAAATGGCGGCAGAAGAGCGTACCAAAATGGCAATGGTTAACAGTTGGCATTAGCCCGCCAACGAAGCTTCTCACAGTGCCTTGCTGCCGTGGTCCTCACAATCCCCAATGCTGTGAGTACTTACTGTCCGGTAAAATATCTTTCCACTTATTCTGTACTGTCCAGTCCACAAAATAGCCAGCAGTCGCGGCCTCAACAATCTCAACCCTCCCTGTCGGCCTTCCTACCACAATCAACCGGCTTTGAGAACACGCCGTATTTCAACCTCGATCCGTCACAAGCCGCCAAACAAATGGCCGCTCTTAACGCTGCTAGTCAAGCGAGAATAGCGCAAAATCGTGCACCGGGCCCTCCTAATCCTCTTGGCGGAACAAGTTCGGGGCCATTCCTCGGCGGAATAAACCCCGCCAATCCAACCACCACTCACGACAGCCTTTCCGGCTCAATTGGCGCTCAATCCGGTTTTTCAATGTCAAACAACAATGTCATGTCCCCTGCGGTCAATCCCACCGTTCCGTCCCTCGTCGATTCATCCATGCCGCAACCCAACGTCATGCCTAGAAACCCGACCCAGCCAACCCAACAGTACCTCCAAGCAGCCGCTGCCACCGCTAAACAAAGACAGCAACAGTTTTTGACCGGCTTAGCAAATGTCATGGCGAAGCGGAACACCCCTCTACCCCCTGCCCTTACAGGCGTCCATGCACCCAATTTTGATCCAAACAACACGATGTGGAAGATGATTGAACCTTCTCCAACTGAAATTGGCTCGTTCCGACTGGCAGGGAAAGATGTGGACTTATTCAGGCTATGGGGAACCGTTTTGCAACATGGTGGAGGGTCTGCAGTGCGTCACTTGCACATCCTCCCATCATCATCCTCTGACTTCATTTAGTTACAAGCAAATAATGGTTGGGCATCGTTATTACCCTTATTTGATCTGCCAGAAGAGTTCATGCAGCCCAATGGCACCTCAGCACCAGCAGCAGTGCTGTTGATGCAACATTATTTTAGCATTCTACACCCGTTTGAGGAGATATATAAGAAGAACATGCAGGAACAGCAAAAACGAGCGCAGATGATGTCTCGGCAGACAGGTCAAGTCCAACCTGGGCTAATACCTCCCAATCCGAATCGACCGGCGCAAGGACCGCACGGCCAGACTCAGGTACCGAACATTGCCCCACAACGAGGTCCCTTGGGTAATACCATAAATCCGGCCGTTCAAGCGGGTATAGCAGGTCATGCGCCCAATGCTCTGAACACTTCACAACTACAAGCGTCACAACCACCACAGCCGGTCCAAACTTCAGCAGCACCCGCCAACGACGCATCCCACGTTACACCGGTAACCACTTCCAGCTCGGGAAGTGTGCCAGGAACAGAACATTCGAATCAACTTGGTTCCCAGGCTCAAATTGATGGGGCGTCCGTGGATCAAGACCCCCAACGTATTAAGCGGAAATTGGATCAAGAGGAGGAGGAGAACAAACGAGCCAGGCAAAAAATGGGTGTGTTATATATACATTGTTGTTAGCTCACAAGCTCAAACCATTTCACATCCAGGTGCTGATGCTCCTGACGCTGTAAGTCAACTGAAAATCGATTGAGCCAAATACTTATTCCTTCATGTTTTCACAGCAGTCTATATCATCTGGGCCGAACCGTGCGCTACCTCCCAATGGCCACTCGTCGGCCCTTTCCAGGCAACCACGCAGAAAAATGGAGTATGCACCCCTGCGTCGCGAAGTTGACACCTATGGTGGGAGGAATCTAGAGTTGATTGAAGCGGAGCACAATGGGTTGGCTCAACGTCGACCGCTTCGAGATATTAATGATTGGGGTACAATCGACATCGACTCCCTCACATTTTCAATACGTTCCAGGCTCTCGAATGAGCTATCTTATGCGTTAACAACCTTCACCCTTTTATCCACCATGCGTGGCCAACAGCCTGGTACCGGTTTCCCGATTCAGCAATGCCCCGACCTCCTAGACGAGGTTCTTGATCTTGTCCAAGAGCTGGCCTTTGGTACTGCCAATAACGAATCCGATGCTATCATGGCTGATGAAGATTGTCCGTCTATATTCACCAATCGTGAACTCCTGAGCATTGTATCCGAGAAAGAAGCGTCCCACTTCGCTGCCTTGGAAAAACCGCGATTCCAGCAGTTAAAGGAATCCGGACCAGTACAACCTCCCAGCAGCCTCATTCTGGCAATCTTCAACATCATTCGAAACCTCTCTATAATCGAGAACAATTCGGAATTCTTGGCCAAACACGAGCGAATTCTAGATATTTTCTTGAGAGTGACGGCTATTGTGACAACACAAGATGGCAAGCCCCAGCCTCTATCCCCGGCGCTGTCACTTTCGGACGTTATCGTTCTACGCAAGAACGTACTGCAGACGTTCATAGGCCTAGGGGGTCTCATCCAAATCCCGTCGACTCCCGCCCACTCAGCACTGCGGATAGTCAAGCGATTGTTTCGTCTCCTAGCCTCCTATCTGGTTGACCCTTCCGATTCCCTTCCTCCATCCTCCTGCACATTACCGCCGTATACCGGCAACTCTAAACCCCCAGTCCTTCCCGACATGGCATTAGACGCCTTCGCAAAACTCACTCAAGCAGACTCCAATCGACAGGTTATAGCCAAATTGGTCCCGCAGGAGCAGCTGCAACAATTATTTAATGCCCTTGTTCACCGCCTGCCTGTCCTGGATACTGACTTCCAGCTAGGCTTCAGGGAGCCGTGGCTCAGCTACCTGGAAAGAGACGTCATGGCGATTTATTCCATCGCGTTCTTGGCGCCACCAGACCTGAAACAGAGGATTATTGCGGATAGAAAGCTCGGAATCAAGGCCGTCATGTTTAAGTTGGTACAACGCTGCCTGCGGTTATCGAACACCGAAAATCGGGGATGGTTCGTGGTGTGCGCACGGAGGGCCATCGAAGCCATGAAGGTCTTGGACGACGGTGGAGACCAATTTGACACCCCCAAGGCGGTTATGGCGCCCACTCTTTCCTTTGGTATGGGCTTTGGGGAGCCCGGGGACACAGGTACTGAGAAGGGAACTGGTATTCTTGGCGGACACAGGGACCTGGCTCTTGAATTATTACTGCTCCCTGTGTTGAATACTGACGAGGTGATGTTTGGAGAGCTGGACAGTCTAGTACGCATTGAATAATTTCACATGTATTCTGATTGTAGGACAGCGCTGTTGCTTGGATATTTAACGTAGATAATGTCAATTGACTCGACGGAAAGCCATGAGCCTTTAAGCAGCGTCACAGTGACAGCGGAAACGGTAGAAGCCGCACCATCAATTCATCAGGTTACACCTCCAAACCAGACAACTTCCAAATGCGCGTCGCCGGTCCCTTGCATCTAGTAATATCTTGACCATTTTCTTCACCTTTCACTTAAGCAAATGGCGGACCCTAACAACATCCCGCCACCCACGTATTCTCAAGGTGATCCCAACTGCACGGATGCTTCGCGCCCTCGATTGGCTACATCGCCGGAACCCCAAATCCTCATTGCCCCTTCAGCCGATTCGGTGAACTTTCAGAAAGGATATTTGGGTGCAGAAGACGAACGGGCGGCTATTGAAGGTGAATTACAGGTCAAGGGTGCAGACCTTGGTATGTGGGATAGAGTGTATGTTTGTCCGCCTTCTTCGTCGATTCCTGCATCGTACTCAAGATAACTAGTACTGTATCACTGCGCACCCTGGAGTCAGCTTACCGGCGGGAAATCGAGCTTGGACTGTCCGAAATTGTACTGTACAAGCAGCCCATCGACATGCACGACAATATCCCTTCGTCATTTCTCTTCTCCATTCCATTGATGTCGGATACCCCCCAATCCTTCCTGACACCCTTTTCATCTCTGAGGCACATCCTAACAGCGACCTTGCATCCCATTGATCCTGACCGCCCCACAATTACAAGATCTCTCTACGTGCCCACAAAGCGGTACACGTCCCATCTACGGAGCGTCCCCATTGCACCTAGCAAGCACGTAGTGGAGCTCCCAACCCGCTGTGAAGTGGAAGTACCACGGACAACATTTACTGCTGGTGAAGTTATTCCTATCTACGTCACTGTTCCATCGCCAAGTCGTGAGTTGGTTCTGGAGCAAGGACTTCGACTACGTAATGTCAGAGTTGAATTGGTTCGGGTGGTCCGAGTCGCCAAGGACGAAGAAGCCTCTGGGTCAGAGGACCTGAACGAGTCTGTTGGTCCACAAATCCCAAGCTCGGAGGCATCTGCCTACGCTGCCAAATCGTCGACATTTTGTCGTCCGTTACAACCTTCATCCTCATCCTCAAAGGAGCCTATTTCTTCCCTAGTCCCTCACCCTGCGTCTAGAGAAGTGTTGGCGCGTTCGGGCGCATCTTGTCGATTCCATTCTACTCGCCCAATCAAGCTTCGCTTTGTCCTTCACCAGCCATCCCCGTCAGGTTCGCCCATGGACAATCCTCTAACTTTGGCCAGTGGCGACTCGCATTTCGTTGAAAATGATGCAGAGTGTGCTCCAATCACCCAGAAGACACTTCTACACTCGATCACCTTCAGTATCTATGTCCACATTGCCTTCGTCAATGTTGCAACGCGGACAGAGCAAATTTCTGTGGTTTCTCTGCCAGTGGTTATTTTACCACCTCCTGCACCGTTACCTGAAATACCGCAAGCCATCGACACTGCGTACAAAAAGAAGCACGACCGCCCACCAGTCAAGACTAATAGGCATGATGATCCTGATGCAATAGTTCCACATTACACAGAAGGCGAGGCCGGACCTAGTATTCTTCATTCCGGAGCGCCGCCGCCATTTGAAGAACGTGAAGCCCCCCCGCCTTTTTTTTCCTCCACCTCAGAACCCTCGACTTCTAGTCGGTTGCCAACATTCTTAGAGGCTGAAAATGAGATCCTTGTTCCAGACCATACGTCACAGGACCCCTACGCCTCACTTGCCTTATTTCCTCCCATCTTTGCAGGGGAAGGTGTAATATTTGGCTTCCCATCGTCACAACAATTTGACGGCCATGACAACCTACAGCGACTTACAACACCACCCCCTTCACTAGAGATGGCGACTAGAGACGCTGATTTGACTTGCCTTGCAGAAATCCGGGAGCCCGATAGAGCAATGGAGGCCCTGGGCCTGGTCCTGGAGCAGCATGATAATCATATTGACACCGAGCAACCTCCTCCTCCCCCCCCTGCTATGGATGACCCATCAGATCCACCTCCCTTGATTGATTCTGATTTCCGGTCTCCGGAAGGACCAATCCAGGGGTCGCCCACCCCATCGCAGCATTTGCCCTACATCATCACGGAAGCACCTTCTTTACCGACGGTATCAGCACCATCCGTCATGCCTGAAGCACGATCAAGGGATGGATATGCGCCACCCCCCTATCTTATTCCAGAGCCCCACCCGGATGTTGGGAATGTGATCAGACCACCACCATATGTGGATTAAGATTAGTAGAGATCCTAGGTTTTATTCTGACCCTTGCACAATTATGATTTGTACGGCATCCTCAAATTGTTGGCTTATATGTAGTTGTTGTAGCACCACCCTCTCAACTGGCATGCATGGCGTCGCATCTTCTCATTCATCAAACGGATTGAATAGAATATTGGAACCACCATGCTTGTGCGAAGATCTAAAGTGCAAGCATCCCAACATGATCGTCTGAAATATATTACAGGTCATCCATATATGATAACTGGAAGAATGGAATCGTAGACAGGAGCCACCAAACAACCAACTGAGTACGTAGATAGAATGATGACGCAATCAGCAATTGCATCCGTCCTTGGACTTGTTGGTATTATCCTCCAGGTTTACATTGCTATCTTGGCCCGGGGTGGTTGATCGGCCAGCAGCGCCTGGTCGACCAGTACCGCGTTGTGCTGCAAGGATATGCTCAATTGGGATCTTCTTGGCTGCAGATGGCAGATATATAGTGTATCGAGAGTTGACATGTTAACACAGTCATATAATGGGGCGTGAGAATAGGACGTACCGATTTCCGTGAAGATCTCAACGATGCCCTCTCCAGTCTTTGCACTAGTCTCGAAGAAGAGAAGACCAGCTTCTGTGGCATAAGCCTGTGCTTCCTCCCTTGAAACCTGTCGCAAGCTCTCTGGTTCCTCATCCTGTGGGCTTGGTGCTTCACCTGGGGTGGCAGTAGCATCATCAGCTTCATCTTCGACGTCTGGAGAGGATGGGCTGCTTGATGATGACGCAGAGGGTTGGACGAGATCGACTTTGTTCCCTGCCAAGGCAATGACGATATTGGGATTGGCCTGCCTCTGCAACTCCTTTACCCATGATTTAGCCTTCTCCAGACTGGAAGCCTTGGTGATATCATAGACGACAACCGCTGCTTGGGCATTTCGGTAGTACATGGGCTACGTTGATGAGAGTTAGGTGAGGAGGAACTCTTTGGAATCAAGTGGGCTTACCGCAAGGGAGTGGAATCGCTCTTGACCGGCTGTGTCCCAAATCTCATAGCGCAATACCCTGTCCTCAAGACGGCATTTCTGGGTTAGGAATGCAGCGCCAATTGTTGGCTCCTTGTTGGCTTGGAACTCGTTGGAAACCTGTACGAGCGAGTGCGTCAAGGGATTGTGGATAAACTTGAAAGCATTGAGCCTACAAATCGCAATACGACGGATGACTTTCCAACAGCAGCCTCTCCTGTTAATTACAAAGAAGTGTAATCAATATGATGGTCGTTGAGCGAGAGCTTGATGGGCGATAGCGCTTGATGGGTTTAAAGTGGCGGTGGGGTTCGCGAGTTACTTACCTAAAAGAACGAGTTTGACCTGAACGGACCTGTCGACAGGGCCTGCTGCTTCTGACATAATGTACGGATGTTATGACACTGAGGAGGAGCTGCTGCGAGAGGGGTGATTACGAGTATGTTTGTTTGTCCGACTCGGTCTGACAATGACAAACCACAACATCTGCCTTAAATGTTAAGGACTTGTGAGCAACACCCGGAAAAAATATTATTTTCTGAATCGCAATGAGTTCTACGTTACCTTGTCGCAGCGTCTGGCGTCGCGGCTACAGGCGCAAACGTCCAAGCTATGAATTACGGCCTCCGGAGCCGGCGCGGGATCCGGCAGTGGTGATCGGATGGAGTACCTTTACCCCGGACTTTGGTACTTATTGGGACCGGCGATTCCGGCTTACCCCGCAAGCATGGCACTCAACTTTGCTTTCACTCCTACTCCAGCGAGCATACCCCCTGCTCTTGTAACCTTTCACCTCAGAGAATCCAATAGAGCACTTCCGGTCTATCATCACCCTTTGGTCTGCCCTATCTCTCGTCGTATACCAGTCATTACAAAAACTTACTTCGGCCATCTTATAGAACCCATTGGCTTTCATTTTCAGAGCTGCTCAAATCTACCCAGACAAGCCAGCTCTCGTGCATCCTAATGTTAGCCATCCTGTCCGATATACTTTCTCCATCTGGTATGCCAGCGAGTTTATTAAAACCCCTACGCCCACCCTCACATTGCCTAGGGCACAACGTATTCAAAATCTTGCATACGCCCTCATTCAGGCAGGTATCAAGCCCGGTGATCGTATTGCCATAATTGCACCCAATTCGTGAGTTCTCTGTTTGCGCACCTAGTCTGTCCTTGCTGAACTTCGTTGCCTCATAGTCCTGCCATAGCGGGTACTATTACTGCCTTCATGGCTTGCTTGGATCATCATTGACCCATCTCTGTTGCTAGATGCTTATTTCGGTGTCCTGGCTGCTCGTGCAATCCTTTGTCCAATCAACACCCGCCTCAAACCACAGGAAGCTGCATATATCCTTGAACATAGTGGCTCCAAGTTGATTATCGCAGATCATGAATACACCCACCTCATGCAGGGGACAAATATACCCACCATTATCTGCCATGATACCGGAGGGTTGGGTGATCCTTATGAAGATTTTCTAACTTCCGGGAGGCGTTTCAGCGCGGAACAAGGTTGGGGCGGACTGGATGCCGAACAGGACGAGAATGCGCCTGCGATTCTTTGCTATACGTGAGCATGAGCAAGTATAGATCTCGTACAATGTAGCTGATTTCCAATGAAGTTCTGGTACAACAGGAAGGGTGTGTAGATTTGTATATGTCGTTTCGGCCGCTGATCGCCTTCACTAGCCCAAAGGTGTCATAACATCGTTGCGAGGTATGTTGCTCCGATTCAGGCCAAATTAGCTACACTCACATGTGGCAGGTTCGTATCTGGCAGCCATTGGCAATGCAGTTGAAGCTCGGTGTGTTCAGGGCGTTCGTCCTGCGCAACATATATACTCACGTCGCGGTATAGAATAACTGAGGAGTCCACCTATGCCTGGTAGTTAAACTGCATGCACCGTCAACTTCACCATTCTGATGCCCTTCCGAGGATCTTGCCCATGTTCCACGCCGCAGGGTGGACATTCCCGTGGTCGAACGTATTTTCATTTGCGACACAGATTACACTGAGGACCGTCGACTACACGCAAATATGGCATCATTTCCTACATTCAAAAGTGACTCATTACTGTGGTGCACCCACTGTTCAGGTATGCTTGAGTTGACCTTTGATTAGATCATTGAATAAGACTCTTCTCAGATAGGCATCATCAACGATCCAGCAGCAAAGACACCTCCACAGCCTATCACCGCTATTATAGGTAGGGTCGTCTGTTCTGTGACAGAAACTCTCGCTGAATCATGCTGTAGCTGGCGCTGCGCCTACACCTCATCTTATTGGCGAGTTGGAGAAACTTGGTATCACCCCTTGTCACGTTTATGGCTTAACGTATGTCATTGCGAAAGGTGCATGTTCTCATTAACTTAAATCATTTTTTCAGAGAGGTGACATCATATCAATACAAAAAATGTTCATCCCGCTGATTGGCCATAGACATACGGTCCGTTTACACGTAATTACGTCCAGCCAGGATGGTCCACCCTTTCCTTACAAGATCGGTCCAAATTCATGGCGAGGCAAGGTCATGCATTTGCAACCGCTGAGCATGTTCGTGTCGTACAACTTGCTGAAGATGACAACCTCGATGCTCCTGTCGTCGACGTCCCCTGTGATGGCAAGACGCTGGGGGAAATTGTCACGCGAGGTAATATCGTCATGAAGGAGGTATGTTGGCACAGGCCGCACAGGCAATCCCACTAATATCAAATCATTCTCAGTATTTCCGCGATCCTGATGCTACAAGGAAGGCTTTCGCTGGTGGTTACTTCAGATCTGGTGACTTGGCCGTAATGCATCCCGACGGAACTATTGCCATCTTGGACAGGAGTAAAGATATCATCATTTCAGGAGGAGAGGTGAAGCATTAGTTTCTGTCATTTGCCTATTTGTTTAACGACTTGCCCGGATCAGAATGCATCAAGTCTCGCTATTGAACAAGGTAGCTGATCGTCATGAAGTGGACCGCATGAATGACATCTCACTCCTCGACAGAATTGGCAACTCACCCTCACATCCTGGAAGCCAGCGTCGTTGCCCGATCACATCCGAAGTGGGGTGAAAGGCCCATGGCCTTCGTCACACTGCATCCACAACAGGCTGCACAATGGAAGGGTCGCCACCACGAGTTTGCTGAAGATTTGAAGCGACATGCGAGGGCACGTTTGCCTGGGTTCGCCTGCCCAGAATGGGTAGAAGTTGTTCCCGAATTACCTGTACGTTGGCTGGATTGATATTGCTTGGTGTTATTCGGCTCATCTATCCCAAGAAAACCTCCACAGGGAAGATCTTGAAGACAGAGTTGCGTAAAATTGCGTTTGCCAAGCTATAAACGGTGAACTGTCATCTTTTCGAATTAGAACACAGAGAGCTATGCGTGATTAATGTATCTGGGTTATGTATCCTTGGTCTTGAACTAGCTTGATACCACGTGTCCAAGTATAACAACGTCCCAATAAGAGTGCTAGGAGACTAGTAGTGCATGGTAGTCCGTGGTGTGTTGGATAGGATCTTTCCAACAGAAGATTAATTTATTGCAACATAAGGGAAAAGGTAAAAATAACAAAAGTCAATGGTGATGATGGATTCCAATGATTGTACGACCGGAAAAGATATTCAAGTAGGGTAGTATCAAAATCATTGAAGTTTCGTCAAAGGACCTAAGGGGAAAGCCTCAATATCCGGAATGAACCAGCATTCCGCTCACAGAAGTAAATCTCGTCACCCTTCCGCCCAAGAAATAAGACCTCATCGCGGTTGTCGTAGATGATGTCTATCGCTGAGAGTTCTGATCTGTGACCAGGGGACCGCACAGGTGCTAAGCCAGGTTTTCTGAGCGGCGAAGGGCCACTTGACCACGATTTTGCTGTGGTAGGACGCATGGGGGAAGGTGGTTCCAGGTCGGATATCGAGGATACTGGCATGCCATTTTTCCATGTGAAGGGGCCACGGCGACTAGTGCTTGATACAGTGGGATTAAAACAAGGGAAAAGCGTCCTAGATTCATCTGCTGGGTTGAGTAATGCATCTCCGAAATCCATTGCCTCCAGCCCGCCCTGTCGCATAACTACGATAACCGAACGATCTTTCACGTCAAATACTTCTACACGCTTGATGTCGCCCAATTTCCCGTAAAACGCTTTTGAGTCGTCTTCACTCCAAAGGAACCGCCCCTTTAGAACGGGTCGACCTCGGATGTCCACAATGGTTGTACTATGACCTCCTCTGGACGAGAAGAACAGCGCGGGAGGTCCAAAATGTCGCGATTGGGTAAGCAGCGATAGCGGTGGGAGAAGTGGTTTGGGATTCTCGGCCGGCCATACCGGGGATGGAGGGGGGTGTGGAGATGCAAAGGGTTGTGATGGATCCATGCTTCTAGCTCTTAGGTCCCTAAGCAAGATGTAATCACTGTCTTCTTCACGCCTTACTGGTAGATCTGGAGGGAGAAGGCCGTCCTTATACCAAGCTTGCATTAAAGAAGCTTTCCATGGACCTGGTCATAAAAAGCAAACGTCAGATCCATTGACGATCATCGGTACAGTAGATCTCACCATGAATGGTATTCTTAGGGTCACGGTAATACCATCGAGAGGGAGGTGCTGATGTTGGTATATGTAATCCTGGTGGTGTAAATCGAACTTGTGAGAGGTCTTGTGCTCCATCCGGAATGCTATTATCTGGTTCATGCTCTGCGCGATAATTCATGAAGTCTCGATAAGTAGGTGGAATGACGTAATCGTCCGCTATAGACGCTAATGGAAATATTGGTGCGAAACCAAGTTGTTGAAAGGTGGTATAGGGTCCCATTTGCGCAGTCGCGACTGAAAGAAGTTCCTCTGAGGGCGATGAACTGGATGATGGCTCGTTCACAGTGTCTGATTGTTCCTGTGTCGTTGAAGGGCCGAAGACTTCGCTTTGATCTCCATCCCTCCTAGCATTGGTCACAGCCGGCACAGAAACACCGATGCTCACATTGACGTCTGTTTCTTCCTCATTTGCGACGGCCTCGGAATCATTAGCTTGACTTTCGCTTGCTCGATGTTCACGGGCTCGGCGCCTAGCTGCGCGTCGCTCAGCACGTCCAATACGAACCTCACGCACTCGGACAGTGGCAGGTTCCAGCCCGAAAACATTTTGTGAAAAGACCAGGAAAACTTCGACCAAATCGTCACCTTGGAGCTGAAGTTCGAGCAAACGCGGGGAATCCGGCAAGATAAAAGTCCGTGAGAGTCCCAGAGCCGTCTTGTAGGTGCCAGCAAAGAGCTCTACCTTTTCGCCTTGTTCACCGCATAAGATAGCCAAAAAGCTGCTTGAGAGTGAGCATGTAGGAACACAACGAATGGAACAATTGAATTACCTCTTTCTGGGTGTTTCAACAGCTTTGACGGTCAATGCGCCCTTTGTACCTGGTAGCTTAACATAATCGAGTTTAGGTGGAGGGGCCTGGGTCGTGCTTTGTGGTACAGTAGGTCTCTTGGCTTCATCCGCTTTGACTGATGATAAGGACCGTTCCTCCGATCTGCGATTCGTGAAAGCACTGGAAAAGATGCGAGGAAGAAATCGAGAAGAACGTGAGGTCATACTTGAATTACTATCCACCAGAGTTGGGATAGTGGATGCTGGAGGCGGTGAGGAAAGTGAAGGATGCGAGGAGTGCCGTTCAGGCGCGCGAACAGAGTGAGAGCGGTGGAGGCGCATTTGCGGGCGTTCATTGGACTGGGATGCAGATGATGTAGGGCTAGTAGGTGCCGTCGGTGTGCCTCCACTAGCAGAACCTATCATGACAGACCATCGTCGTCGTCGCTGGGGTCGACTTGTGGTTTGAGGCCGCTGAGGAGGTGGCTGTACCGGGAGGGGTGTATGAGATCCTGACGTTCTCGGAGTCACTAGATCATCCTCGCCTGTTGCAATGGGATGCGATGCGGTGATAAGTATAGGCTGTTGTGGGCGCTGCGTCCCCGGCGGGGGAATATCTGGTAACCGACTTTCCATCAAGGCTTGAGCCAAACTGATGGTAGGGTCGCCGTCATCGTCGTCATCATCCCCTTCTACAAGCGGAGTGTGATGTGTTCCTGTGATTTCAGAAACGCTCGTAGCTGGCGGCTGAGCAAGCGCTTGGCGGAGTGTAAGTAGGGTAGGAGCAGGTGAAGGCTCTGATGATGGGGTGCTGGGATTGATAAGACTCAGGTCAAGGTTGGAGGGCCTTCGAGTGCGCCTTGCACCGACTGACGGCCGGGATACATTGCCGGCTGTAATTTGCAAGGTACTCAGGGGGGCAGTGCTAGCATCTGGAAGTGGTGGCTGGGAACTGGTACGCTCGTCCAGCGCTTGACTGCCACTTGGACCTGCAGCAAGAATATCTATGGCTTCATCATCACTAGACTCAATCCAGTCAGTCTTGGAACTGGATTGGTGCCCACTGATGAACAGGCTTTGGAGTGATGACGATGCCACACCGAGTACGTCATTGACCTCGCTGCCCTGTGGATGTGGATACCCAGGGCTAGAGGGACCATTCATAGCGCTGTCATAAGATGGTGGACTTCCAAGTGGGCGGGGTATATGTACAGATGACGAGGTCATAGCTCGTTGGGGTATCAATTGAGGAGCTGGTGGTACCGGCGGAGGTGGTGGGAGAGGAGGACCGGCAATATAGGTACCACGGGGAGTTAAATTATGGATTTCAGAAGGCGAAGGTAAACTCGACTTCCGTAACTTCTCTGTTCGAGTACGAAATTCTGAGCCGTCCATAGATCCAGCTGGATTTTTTTTGTACGCTTCCCGGCGCATGCGTTCCTTTTCCCTTCGAATCTCTACTTCCATGCGCCACTCTACAGCTCGTCTGATTTCTTCCAGTGCGTAAACTCTGACGCCATCTCTTCTTCCAGCGATAGCTACCAAAACACCTCTCTGCTCCATCACTACAACGCTCTTAAAACTCACACGACGGATCAAGGTGTAAGACTGTGGTGCCGGCGGAGAGACAAGGGGCAACACATCCAGGCCTTGTGCATGACAAAGGAGTAAATAGTGTGGTGAAAGATAAGTGCCGCTGGATAGAGGAGCAGAGAAGTGAGGGGGACAAAGTTCGGGTGTCATGGCAGACAAGGAGAGTCCCAATTCCTGCAAAGTCGGTGCGGGTAATGAGGGAGGCGGCGTTAACGGTCTTGACGGTCGCTCCTGCTCGTTCTTTGATGCCTGGTCGGAAGATGCGGCATAAGCTGACTCTTCTCTTAGTGGGCTTCGTGTTGAATCTCTGCGGTGCATGAGATTGGAGAAAAATCCTGAAAGTCTGTTAGACGACCGGATCTAGTGATATATGTTGTCGTGTGAGGTAGTTCGCCAAGAAACACAAAAATACTGCTTACTTCCAGAGCAGATCTGCGTCGAGCACGACTTTCTGGATGAGACAGATGGGATGGACTACTCGGGGCTTGGAGACTCGACGGTGAAGGAGGAACACTCAATCCGGATTGTGCGGAGGGCGTCTCAGGTGAGCGAGGAGTAGCTGCAATCGGGGATGTGGGTTCAGTGACTTGAACTGTTGGCATGCTGTGGACACTAGCCACGTCCGAATTGTGCTCGGCGTTGGTGGACAAAGATGGTTCACAGGATGAATTGCGGATGTCAGCGGAGTCCATTTGAGCATTTGAAGGTATCTTCATGGTCTGAGTGACCTGCTCGATGGCCGCACTGATTTCGGCATGCTGGATAGCCGCTGGTTGCTCAGGATATTGTTGGTCATCAACCAGTCGGTTTACATCCTGGACTTGACGGAGGTCGTCTAACATGTGGGGCGTAGAGAGGAGAAAAGGAACAAAAAGAAAGACTACACTGAGGAGAAATAAATGAAGTGAACGAACACGAGGAGCGGTGGGATTAACAGGACATGGAGGATGCTATCTGGGCTTTGCTCTTAGCCGGGAGAACATTAAGCGGCTTAACGTCCACGCAGTGTTCTTGCCCCGACAATCCCACGCATTTAATTTAGTTATTATGTAATTTCGACCTCCATATTATGACCTCCATAACATTCAGAACCTCTTGCTCGCCGACCTCCATGATTCTCTCCTCGCGGGCTTCTGCTGCTGTTCGGCGCCTATCATGGGTACGGTACCATTCGGAGGCATTGAGATACTCGTCCACCTCTTCTCATTTGAATTCCGTTACTGAGGAAGATGTTGCGTATTTCTCTGGAATACTGCCCCCATCTGCAGTGCTGTCCTCGCTTCCATCTGTGTCGTCCCCCTCCTCTGACTTGGACCAATTCAACACCGATTGGATGGGAAAATACAAAGGCCACGCAACAACGGTCCTAAAGCCCGGGTCAACGCAAGAAGTCAGCAGCATAATCAAGAGATGCTACGACAGGCGCATCGGGGTGGTACCTCAGGGTGGGAACACCGGACTGGTTGGAGGCAGTATTCCCGTGCAAAATGAGCTCGTACTTTCTCTTGCAAACATGAATAAAGTACGGTCTTTTGACCCAGTATCTGGTTACTCTTTTTACATCCTACCCAATGCCAACCATGCTTATGCACCAATGCCAACGCAGGTATTTTGGTGGCTGATGCTGGCTGTATTTTGCAAAGCCTGACCGATTATATCGCCCCGCACAATCATATTATGCCTATTGACCTAGGTGCCAAAGGCAGGTGAGTAGGACCCTATGTACGTCCTGCATCCTACCCAATTCCCTGCAGTTGTCAGATTGGTGGAAATGTCTCTACAAATGCAGGTGGTCTCCGCTTGTTACGCTATGGTTCCCTGCATGGTACAGTGCTTGGGCTGGAAGTTGTGCTTCCAAATGGTACCGTTCTTGACCAGTTAACCACACTGAGAAAGGACAACACCGGTATGTCCTACCATGTCAGTTCGACGTTTTGTCGTCTCATATTGTCAGGCTATGACTTGAAGCAACTGTTCATTGGTGCTGAAGGAACGCTTGGTGTTATCACTGGTGTATCTATTCTAACGCCACCAGCTCCCCAGGCGTCAAACAATGTTATTCTAGCCCTGCCTAAGTTTGATAACGTCCTTCCTCTGTACAGAACCGTGAAACGAGAGCTATCCGAGATTCTCTCTGCTTTTGAATTTATTGACCGCACTGCCTACGAACTAGCCGTTAAACACGGTCAAGGCAGGGCTTTGAGTGATGGAGATATTGAAGGTGCAGAGTGTTTTGTGCTTGTTGAGACCAGTGGTGGTCGTCGCGAACATGACGAAGAGGTGTCGTGACTCGGTGCTTCTCAACTCGAATCAAACTGACTTGATACTATAGAAATTGCAAACGCTGTTGGAGAACCTACTGAACGCGGAAAATCCCATTATCAACACCGGTGTACTTTCGCAGTCTCCAGCACAATTCTCGTCAATTTGGGCACTGCGAGAGGGTGTTACAGAAGCGGTCTCTAAAGAGGGCAAGGCTTATAAATACGACATATCTGTACCTCTTTCCTCGTTCCAAAGAGTGGTTGACGGCACAAGAGAACACCTACGCTCCAAGGGACTCCTTGGAGAGAAAGCTGTCAAGCATGTCTTGGGCTATGGCCATGTTGGGGATGGTAGGAGCTCATAGATGTCACGTATTTTTTTCGATATCTCACCTTCCTTCAGGAAACCTCCACCTGAACGTCGTGGCTCACTCGTATTCACCAGAGATACAAGCCGCACTTGAGCCTTACGTGTACGAGGTAGTATGTAAGTGATGTGTGCTCTTGGTTTTTTTTCCGTCGGCATTGACGACCGCGTATTAGCATCCTATCGGGGCTCCATCTCGGCCGAACATGGCATAGGAGCTATGAAGACAAATGCTCTACATTACTCGAAAGATCAAATTAGCATTGGGTATATGCAGAAGATTAAGGAGATGTTTGACCCTAGAGGCATCATGAACCCTAGAAAAGTACTTCCGTAGTGTAGAGCACCTCGAACTTTTTTGAGAAATATACTGGCTGGATTAGTTGCCATTGCGTTACACGTGACTGGACTAAAACCTAACCCTGTGTCACTTAAACCCTAACACTGTCTCTTGCACTCAACCTTAATCTCGGGGCACCTGGCACACTGAGCGCAATGGTACTTGCCTTTCTTTTTCCAGTGGCACAGATCGCTTATATAACCCTGCATATTGGGTGTGCTCACAACAAAACGTTCCACAGCCTATCTTTCAAGACCACAACGGCTTAGCCGTAAAATTCTTTGTACAAAAGGACCTACCACAAGAAATCCAGGCTGAACTATGCGAGACAATTGCTGTATGTCATTGATTATCACATCGCTACATTAGCCGGCGATAAACTTACTTCACCTCCCTTTCTCCCCTTTCCTTCATCGTAAAGTCACTGGGTGGCAGAGTTGAATCTAAAGTGCCACGCCAAGGATATATCCTTGTGCAACCCGGAACAGCTGAGGAGGAACGCCTACGGCTGTGTTGGACCAGTGACGACCGACCAGACCGGCATTTTGTGCCTTACACATATGTCGAGGCTTGCAAGATGGCTGGTATGCTGTTAAAGCAGATATTTGTGGAGCATGCCGCCCCTATTGGCATGCATATTCACCAAAGTATCGCGAATCCTAATGCCCGTAATGTGCTGTCGCAACGAATTATGGTGAGTGCAGTGGCTCTCTTAATGTATGGTCTTGCTAGAGCCAACCTGCGTTTATATTCATCGCTTATGTCGTAACAATAGCACTCTGGCGGAGACCCTTACGCGTCTTTGCAATCAGCGCGCGTTATCCTCGCAGACCCGAATACAGAAATATTCCAACACTTGGTGAAAGTTTACCAAGGTGTTCCCGACAAGTATATCGAATCCTATTTATGGGTCAAGAAGTGCATCGAGAAAGGATCTGTAGTATACACCCCTCTCGTTTATAAAAATCCAGGTGGGAGGCGTCCAGGAGAAGAGTGAGGAAGGCTCTGATTGGACTGAATGATATACTGACTTCGTTTGTTGCGTTATTAGGAGAACCCAATTTACGGAAGAAGATGAAGAGCATCTATGCACTTGGATCGCACAGAAAATACCTTATAAAGAAACGGGCGGCCGAACTGGAAACAGACTGTATCAGCAACTCTGTGACTTGGTATGTTGTTGCTCTGCGCCTTTGCATCCTACGCACTGACCTAAATTAGGCTGCGGATCCTGAATATGCATGGGTAACGCGTCATACGTGGCAATCATGGCGCGAACGTTATAAGAAAAATGCTGCCCGATTAGATTCGATCATTGCAAGTATTGTTGAGCAAAAGAAGCCTGGTCTTGGGGAGAAGGGACAATACGGTTACGTTCGCCAGGCCGAGGACAAACCGAAGCGCTCTAGAAAACGACGTGCAAAGAGTGTTTCAACCACTGAAGAACTAAACGATGTCTCGAAATACGGCATGGATATGACGGAAGTCCCAACGATTGCTATGCCTGCCATTGCAAATATGGTTCCAATTGGTGTTCCTGGGCAAGATCATCTCCAGCCTGAGGGCGGAGCCTTCCAGAGTATCATAACATCGTCTGTCACACCTACATTGTACACAGACGCAACACACACAGGGCCTGCTGAAGAGGAAATGGACGAAATCGAGGACGAAGAAGACTGGGCCGTCAAGGTCGGGAATGCTCCACCGCCTGCATGGAGTCGTAAGCGTGAGGGAGATGAGGAGTCATTGAACCATCCCCAGAAAAGGATGCGGGTGTAAGTGTGGCATATTGTACAAGCTCTCTTACTCACGTTTGATATGACCTACTTATCAGTTCTGCATTGGACCCACATGAAGGTATTGGCGTCGGCCATCGCCATCCCCCCGGACTAACGAACGAAGCCTTGGTGCAAATTGCTAGTCTGCATGTAGGCATTGATGATATTGCCAAAGAAACGCGGTTCACTGTAGAGGAGGTCCAGGAATATTACAACAAAACTGGAGGGGATTTAGAGCGCACACGAACGAGGTTCCATGCCATGAGACGCGAACTTCGGCTGAAGTTCGGCGACGAGTAATTTATTATCGGCTACTTTACCTTCCTACATCTCATGTAATATAATCACTCAAATTCCAGTAATTCGATCGTCAAACATTATGGGATCTCAGTGTCTACAGGCATTTTATAACGCCTTCCTGGTGCAGATGGGCTATCTGGCTTCCTTCGCCTGGAACAAGTCAATATTATTCCAAACATTCATAAGCATACTCACTTTTCACCAGCAGCCGCAGAGGGGTAAGAGCCGAACAAATCTGGGTGCTTGGGTAGGGGCGATTCCCTGGAGGCACAGCATTAATGCCAATAGGTCAACATTATAGTATTATAGCGTCCTGACTCACGTGAAAAAGGGATGTTTTAAGGCTTCATCAGCCGATATACGCAGTTCGGGGTCGTAGGTAAGCATTGACATCAGCAAGTCCAGCCCATTCGCTGTCAGATATGGAAACTTTTGGCGGAACTGATGGGGTTGAGGTGAAGGAAAAGCAATAGTTTTACTGAGTGGAAGTGAGTGCAAATCAGGCCATGAACTGGTTGTTGGAGGCCCAAGAAGCTTGAAAATCATGGATAGCATCTCAAGCTCCCCTTTAGCTTGGAAAAGTGGCTCTTTCGTCATCAGCTCTGCAAATATGCAACCAACAGACCACATATCCACAGCGGTAGAGTAAGTCGTCGCCCCAAGAAGTATTTCCGGTGCCCTGCGGCCAAATTACTACGTGCTTGCAAACTCGAAGCGAATACGCCACACACCTATACCATAGAGTTACAACCAACTGTGTGAGGCCTCCTACCCCCACGGGGTCACCGAAGCGCCTTGCCAGTCCAAAATCGGCTACCTTGATCGTCCCTCGGTTATTCATCAGGAGGTTACTAGTTTTTAAGTCGCGGTGCAGGATCCACCTGGAATGGCAGTGGGAAACGGCGGAGAGTAGTTGCAGCATCAACGTTTTAATTTCGGATTGGAGAAATGGAGAAAGCATGGCTGTAAGCAATGTCTTGAGGTCATGCTCGATGAAATCCATCACAACAAAAACTCTAGGGCAGATTGATAGTACACCACGCATCGAAAATGGGGCAATTGCACCGAGGTCAGACGGCCCATTGAGTTATTAGACTACGTACTGAGTTAATGTATCTCCGACCACCACCTCACGGATACCGACAACATTTTCATGGCGGCAAGTCATGAGAGAGTTGATTTCGCGTAGTGCAGTAATGGGAAATCCATGCTTCTCTTCGTCCAACTTTAGCTTCTTGAGTGCGACGATGTCGCCGGTTTCCTTATCTCGAGCGCGGAAAACAACGCCATAAGAACCCTCTTCGATTTCGTTCAATCGCTGGTAACAATATACTGAACGTGATGTTATTATCGATATATGCCTGGTGCGTGGTGGGACATAGACACTATGCTTGGGGCGCACGATGGGTGGAGTAGAGGATGGCACCGTCGGCTCTGCTGAGTCTGGGGCAGCAAGCTCGGAGTTGGTCGTTCTGGGGTGGTGTGCGACCTTCGGCCGACGTTTAGGCTGAATCTGGACATTAAGAGATTCGACATCTTCTTCTTCGTCCCATTTTGAACGTTTCCTTGAGGGTGCGGACGATGAACCCTCAAGAGAGGACATGCTGAGCGCTCCGCTAGACCGCTGGTACAAGGTGAGATCACATTTGTCTCTATTTGTCGGCGCTTCTGTTAAGTTATCCAGTCCAAAATCGTAGGGGCAAAACATGAATATGAACATATTGGTTAATAATGAATTTAGCACACTACACTTGTATTCAATAATAATTGACAAATGTAACAGTATTGCGAATGTGCCTAAACCCAGATCGAAAATGAGCACTGCGCCTAAGTGTGCGGGACGTAGTCGACGTTTCTACCTGGCGTCAAATACAAAGGGGGGCCTAACAGACCCTAAGAAACCATCATCTCTCAATGCCTGATCCCAAGAGGCGGGCAGAACTGTAATTTTCGACAGCGACTGGGTGGGTGGGTGGTCGTTGCCGCAGTCTGCAACAACTTGAAGGTAACGACCCGAGGTGACCCTGTCACACAGTGTACGATACCTCACAGTCGATAGTTAACCTCCAGTGTCGCAATTATAAGGGATTTCACACTGGAATGATCAAAACACAAATTGGAAACCTATTAAAAGAGCAAAATAAGGTTCTCGACGGTGTCCAAGATGATATCGACGCGTAATATAATATGTTGTTTTGTGGGACATCCAAATGGGGCATTCTTAGACTGCATAGTTTTATTGACTGAAGCGTGACCTGAGCAAACTGCATTGATCGGTTTTAGTTTCCATTGGTTAGTATAACTAAGGCATCCTCGAAAACCGGCCAAACACGAACTTGACCATCTCTGCAACATATGCTATTTGCGGTCTGTCTGGCTCTTGTATCTTCCGGTGAAATATGATGAAATTTCGTATATAGTCCTAGATATGCTATTTCATGCTAGATTAATGATATACGACAGAGGAAAACATTTTGTCTGACGTTAATTTTGGTGTTTCATTGGGCCGTCTTAGACAGTAACCGAAACCGACAGTCTGCTTTCCCACAGTTCGAGTTCCGTTTTGTCGCACCAGTTACCGAAAGTAGACTAGACCGCGGCGACACTAGTGCCATTGGTACGGTGGGGTTAGCCAAGACGACCATTCTCACAACTTTTGCCTCGGCTAACTACCTTTTTGTTGGCACAGCCAAAACATAAAACCTTAGCATCGTTCGAAAGTCAGAAATGAGTAGAGTATACATATGTATATCTATGTTATATCATGAAGAATGACGATTATAAAAGTAAATCCAGATTAAGGAGAAAACGAGCGCCAAGTGATCTGCGGCACATAGATAAGAGCCGGCATGGTGCCGGGCGCACTCTAAGGGAGTGTGCTACTAGGATGCAAGCATGTCCAGCACGCGTCTAGCAGCACCAGAAACATGCTAAAAGCTCACATAGGGTAGTAATCCGTATCGTCTTAGTAGTCCCACGAGGCGAGAGTGTGAAAGCCTAAGCTCGCACGAGACAAGAACGGGACCAGGCTCCTATACCAGCCCCTCGAGACGTAGGTGGGAATACTAGGGGATGGGGTGCCAATCGAGTATATGATATTGAGCAGTAAAATTAAATAGTACTCTGACACGCTCTACCTAGTGTTACAGCGGTTCTGGAATTTGCCAGTCGAAATGAAATGAAATTTACATGACCCATGCTCATTGTGGAGCCACTCCCTGTGATGTAGCAGAGGAGTCTTTGATTACATGGGAGGAGCAACGGGGGATGAGTATTGACGACGATTATACAGAAAGTGAGTTCTCATTTCTTAGTTCTAGCCTATTTAAGGATTCTCCACCCATGTTCTCGAGTGAGAAGGACCATCGTATGGACACAGATGGTATAATTACCACTAGTAGGCCAAAGAAGAGGACAACACGGCCTCGAACAAAAGGTCAAAATCATACAGAAATGCAGTTGATTAATGATGATAGTTCTAATCTTATCATTCACTTGGCATTGGCCTTGGTGCCGCTTGACTGTGCTTACTGATGGTAATTTACAGAATAATTAATAGTCTGCTGGAATGGTAGTCTGTTGGTGCCTGCCCTGTTCGATGTTAATCATATTTTCTAAGTTCCCGGATTTATGCAGCAACGATCCCCATAGCACAATCCCATATGGTGTAAGAAGAACGCCACTGATATTTGGCCTTGTCGTCTTGTTAGGATCTCAAATCATGTTGATGGAAGCACCCAATTATGTGGTCATGTGTGTTGCCCGTGCCATTCAAGGCATTAGCTCATCCATGGTCTGGGTAGTTGGTCTCGCACTCTTGTAAGTCTAATTTTTTTTTGTCCAGGTCTCCAGATGCTGAGTTTCCTCAGGTGCCATTGCACACCAGAACAAATCATCGGCAGAACGTCATGTCACTAAAACCAATGCATTGGTTCTTGATCCCGTACTACTTCAAGGCAACTTGGTATTGCTATAACAGGACTATCGATCGGGTTCGATTTTTGGTTGATCGCCCCTTAGTCGGCTTTGTACAATCACTTTGGATTCCGCGGTCCATTTATCTTTGGCATGGTCGTGACAGTCATTGACTTGATTGGTCGGATCGTGATCATCGAGCGAAGTGATGCCCTCAAGTGGGTGTCGATCCTGCTGCTCCCGTCACCCTCCGGTTCTTCAGAAGCCGAAAAGGCAGAGCTACCCATCGAGAAAGGAGAGCCAGCAGGTGCTCAATATCCATATAGGACTGACGCGAATGCTATGGAGTTTGGTGAAGCTACATTATCGAAGCCAAAACAGCTCTCGCTTCTAGCCGTAGTGTTGAAATTAGGCTGTTCCCTAAGAGCTATGATAGCCAATATTATCACCTTCACTCTCGGGTGAGTGGCCCTTTGCTTCTGCTTACTGGGCAGACAATGATGAGTTATACGATAGTGTTGTGTACACCCGCCAGGAACCTTCAATTGCTATTCACTTGAACGACGTATGGGGCCTCAACTCGGGACAAGGTGGGTTGGTCTTCCTCGCGGCCCTGATTCCGGCAATGTTATGTGGGTAATCGATGTGTCTGACGTTGCTCACCTTGACATGGCAGGCTCTGTAATTTCCGGTTATGCTTTTGATAACTTCGGAACAGAGTGGATCATGGTGGTTTTGCTCTTGTCGGCAATACCATGGTGGTTCGTCGTGACCATAGAACGCCAACTCGGTTTATTTATCGTGGCGCTTGCATTTGGCAGTGTGTCTCCTCTAGTTGTTTACCTGAGAATCTAGACCCTCTGATATTAGTGTAGAACTCTTGACTTTTTCACCTCTGCAACAATTTCTCCGCTAACGGCTGAATTCGCTGCCGTTGCGAGGAATATATATGGTGTCGGGTGTAAGCAATCTACCGCATACACCCTCGACGTCGTGTGGCTTGTGGCTTACCATGAAATCTGATTCACTTTCTAGATGCTCATGTGTACGGTGCCTTCAACATCACGAACGGCGTTGGTTCAGCAGTGGTCCTGTGATTGGTGGCCAAGTAAGCAACAGTATCGCCAAGGGCTACCTCAGTACAATGCGTTACGACCGCATTGTCACCTTACCGATGCTTGATAAATTGGATCGCGGTTGGCTAGCCCAGTGTGCTCTCGCTGCTCGTCTATTGGCCGCATGCACTGTTCTAAGCATCTTATTCACTGGTCGGGATCCTTTATGGCACAGGTTGCTCCGGGTTTTCCATCTGGGCAAGCCCCTTCCTCCCCCAAATTCACCTAACCAAACAGCTTCCCCTGCGCAGATCAGAACGACATTGAGCTTACGCCTACAATAATGAACTTATGAACCTACGAGATTGGCCCCCACTTTCGATTTGGGGGTCAGACAATCTTTCCCATCTAGAGCTCTCTCATTTAACAGACGCCGTGCATTGCTTCACAAACGCGCAACTCACCTCGCTTAATAACAAATCGTTTAAATATAATTTCAATGTCGTGGATGCATCTAAGTTAAGATAATAAGTGATGTTGCTTGAGAAGTGATGTCTATGTGTTTTTAAAAAATCATGTTGGCGGGCCAAAGTTCCGTACTTCAGAATCCAAACACTTTATCAGATGATGGCGTGTCTCGCCAACCTTCCATTTCTCCACTACAGACGTTTTATCAAAGAATGGCTCTACGCATGTCTTCCCAATCCCAACGAAAAGGTCCTCGAGAATCCAAGCGAGCCTGGGGCCAGTCATCTCGATTGCAGGTTCTGCATTGAACTCCAGCAATTTGACTTGAAATTGGGATTCAACCTCGGGGTGCGCAAGCGAATCATATTCCACCAAGAAGTCTACGCCGTAAAGCTCAAAGGCATTGGGCAGTGGCTATTTCTACGTTAAGCATTAAAATTACGTGCCTTATTCGAGGACGCACCTGGAAATGTGTGGGCAGCTGTATTGCGGCATGGAAGGCTTCACAAAGAATTTCGGTAATTTGGCCAAGGATATTACTGATGTCAGGCTCTGACAATATCTTATTTTCACCGGATCCAGATAAGGGCAGAATCTGACAACCCTCAAGCTCACTCAAAAGTCGGACCCCAATTTCTCCGCGTTGTTGCCCCGGTAGCGAAGTGTTGGTAAGGTGAGCGGATAAGTCCAGTTGAGTGTCCAAATTATTGTGATCGGGTTTAGAATACGGCGTCGAGGAGAACAGGGCCAGAACACGGTCATATACATATACTTGAATGACCCCAGATGCGACGCAATACACACGCAGGTGGAACTGGGGAGGGAATTTTAGTGATTACGGAAACAGTTAGTGTTAGACCATACCTTGTACCCACCCTTTTCACCTCCGTTAGGCGCGTCTTTGACGTCCGGCGGGTCCATCAAAAGTGGATTAGAGATGTACTCCTTTTATATCCATGTAAGGAACAGGGATAGTAGAAGTAGAGCCTGGACTCACTTGAATGACGAAATGCCGAAGTTGGGATGTAGTCACGCCTGTGGCAGACTCTTCGGTATCTTCTTCCTCGTCAGATACATCATCAAAATCTTCGAAAATATCTGCCAATAGCTTTTTGCTATTAAAAAGTCGGATCCCCATTCCCCTGTCAGCCATGCCACTGGAATTGTAGGAGTAAGCGAGATCACCGGTGTGCATGAGTTCAAACACACGGTTTCAAAATCCACCAGCTGTCGTGGTTCTCTAGCTCCTGGCCAAGCTCCCACAACTCATCAGTCCACATCTCTTCCAATTCATCGGCATAAGCAATCTCGATTTCATACGTTTTCGGGAACGAACTTTTCAAGATTGACTTGGGCCTCTTTGCAATGTATAATTGTATGCAGCGAGAGAGGTAGTGTTTACGAATCAAGGCCTTGCGAAACGTGTAGGAGGAGGAAAGGCAGTAGTTTGGATTTTTGAGTACTATTTCATGATCGATGTGATCATAGCTTGACCATTGCAAAACGAGACCGGGCGCTGAACCTGAGTCCGATGGAGTTTCCTCTAATGCTTTTGTTGTAAAGGACAACGACTGTATTGCTTTAAGCACCAGCGATCTCGTGAATGGTGCGGCTGGCCAGCAGACATAAGCATCGAGGATCAGATCCATAGGCAAGAAAGGGTAGACCAAACTAAGAAAGTATTGGCGGTCGCGTGCGGTGAAAATCACGTGTCAAGAAACATGGTCTCGAGCATGGTCAACAGCGTCGAGCAACCAAGCCCTTACTACTCCCACTGCCGCTCGCAATGCCCAGCGCCATCTTCTCTCTACAACCAACGTTTACGCAGGGCCTTATTCTGGGACAACTCTCCATCCTCGCCCTTTTATACCTCATCCTCAAATACCTCTTCTTCGAATCCTCTCAGTCACCCTCCCAAACTTTCTCTTATCAGCCCTGCGCAGAAGCTGACGCGTCCTCTTCGCTTAATAAAGAGCAGTTGAAATCAGTTTACGAGCAACCAGACGATCAAACCGAGTCCACGGAATGGTTTAATGCGTTGATTCAAAAAGTCAGCAGCCCTCACCCATACCCTAGTATTATGCTGAGCGCCTTTCTTGCTAGATCGCTGATGTATATCGGTTGAAACTGAAGAACGACGTGGAAGGTCCTGAAGGACTCGAGATTGCGCGCCAAAGAGTTGAGGACTTTGCAAATAGAATCAGGCCTGTCGGATTCCTTGTTCGTCCATCTTGAATCACATTTGTGTCCTGCTCATGGAAAAGTAGGACCACATCACAGTACATTCTGTAGATCTGGGAGTCTCTGCACCACAATTGTGCAGTGCTCGATTAAGAGATGTCAGCTTGGTGCGCGATTTCCACATAGTCTTTCAGGCATGGCTGACCTGCCACAGCAAACGGAATTCGAGGTCCAGTACACGGACAGTATTTCCATATCTCTATCGGCTTCGTACCTTTTCAATTACCCTCTACGATCATTTGCCCGTCTCCCTGTTTCATTGACAATCTCATTGTCAAGATTCCAGTCTTCTGTGAGTACCTTGGCTATGGCAAGCTCTGTATTGTTCACTCTGCTTTTATAGATGACCATTACACCACCACTACCAACCTCACCGACCCCCGTGCTCACAATCAACATACCTCCCACTTTTACTCTCGATCTGACGACAACCTCGTTGATGGGCAGTCGTGCTAAACTCGCAAATGTTCCAAAACTACATGAATTGATACAGCATCAAGTCAGGCGTATCTTCGCTCAAAAAGCAACATGGAAGATTGCACTACCCGGCCTCATGACTGCTGTGCGAGTGGATGAGGTTAAGCGTGAATCCAAGGTTGAGAAGAGCATAACAACATAAGCCCGACACTAAACTTCGACTCTTCTCATTTATCAGTTAGCTAGGATACCCCCAACCTACACTCTCTAATACTGTATGTTAATTTGATGTTCTGTTGACTTGTATGTGCAATATCAACGCAAAAGTAAAAGCGTAACGAAATTCTAGCCGGTTACTAATGCCACCAGCGGTAACCAAATCGGGTTCGCGTCAGAAACGCGTCCGCGATTTCAACTGCCTTTTTCAATTACTTCGTCTGCCTACCCTTATACTCAACATGGCGACAGCCTCATCCAATGTTGTTTTTGATGATATTTTCACGATCAGTGCCGTAGATAAAGAGGGCAAAAAGTTTGATCGAGGTTAGTTCAGTCAGTTCAAGCCCAGTCTCTTTCAATTTTTATATCAAGCACATTCTAAACACAGTGTCACGCCTATATGCTCATTCAAAGAATTATGACATGGATCTCACTCTTGATTATAACAATGAGTTGATGAGCCTCAAAGCTGACCAGAACTTTGCTCTGGCACTGGCCTCTTCACTGTCTCGGAGTGGTGCTCCGGCTGCTACTGACGGCAACGCAGAGGATCCCGATGACAAGGACCGAGATGTTTGGAGACCAGATGGCAAAGGGCGACGAGGTCTGGAAGAGGACTACGAGTATGTCATGTATGGCAAGGTAGAGTGTCGCCTATTCATCCCTCTATGGGTGCTGACAAGTTCCCTGATATATGAAGGTGTACAAATTTGACGGTGGGACGTCGGAGATTGTGTATGATTCACACTTGGCTGGTTTGCTGATTACTCATGGCCAGCTACGACAGCACGGCATACGCTTCGTTTGGAGGGTTATTAATGTCCCTCACGGGGTCGTTTCGACACATGACGGGAATTGTATTGGGAGATCCGATATATCTACTTCTATCCAAGTGATACCAAAATGTGCAAAGCCACCCACAATCTACGAGTCTCGATAGCGACGATACGTAAAAGAGATGGAATTATGAGAGGGGAACATAAACTAAATTATGGTAAGGAGTGTGAGCATGCAAGGGTTGTGGTGTACAGGCAGATATTAGTGATAGTGTAGTGAGCTAAGGAATGTGAGTCATATAATGAGGATTAATCCGCCTTCAGATCCCGGAGTCGTTGAAGAACCTCGCCAATATTTGCGTCCTTCATCTGTCCTTCTGCTTCATCGAAACTCCAAAAGCGCCAACTCCTACGACCAATCTTTATGTCAACATTTTTCTGGGCAGCCTGTTTATTCTCATCATTTGGTTCGTTGACTGCGGCATTGATGGTCGTTGGATTGCTGGCAGGAGGATTGATGGCCGCGACTGGACTAACGTCCATTTGGATGTCTTGGTAGTTGACCCCAAAGAATCGACTTAATTTGACTTCTCGCCTATGGTGTACACCATTTAGGTCCTTTGGCGTGTTCAATTGCGAAGGAAATTCATCGTCGTCATCCAAACGATAATTATCCCCGGCGATTGACTCGGCTTTCATAGATAAATCGTCAGTGGCGTTAACTTCTTCAAGATACCTGATAGAAGGCAATGGTGAGGCCGGAAGGGAAGGAGTATGGCACGGCGTTGTGCGACGCGCCCCAGGGCGCGGACTTGCTATGAGTTCGGAAGGAGGCTCCTGTCCAAATATCTGTACAAGTCAATATATCAATTTCAGTGATCACCCACGGCCTTCAGAAGACATACCTGAGCAACCTTACGAGCACGTCTAACGTTCGAGACGTGTGCATTGTCATTTGCGGTGGCGAACTCCTCCCAGAAACTCGGAAGGTATCGTTGTTGAAATTCCTTGCGTAAAGGCAGATCCTTATTTAACCTCGAACCATTCTTGCACCGCAGCGATTGGGATCTTTGCAAAGGAAGATATGGGAGTGCCACAGAGCTCGAATAAGCAAGAGGGGTAAGGTCGACACTTGTACTCCTGCTAAGGAGTCTAGCCGTTGCCTCGTGACCTTCCTCAGTTGCCGCCAAGTCGTCTGGCGGCGTTCCTGGAATCCTCGGCAACCGTATTTGCGCAGGGGACGAAGGGCACGACATGATACATCCACTGGGTGACAAAATAGGGAGACTGGCTTTTCCCATGGATGGAGGGGGAAGGTGAATAGACAGCAGCGGCCTGCGCGAAGCAGGATTACTACACATGGGTGCATTTGCTGCACTCAAAGACTGCAGAGAATTACGGCTTGTTTGGGCCGTGGATGGCAATAAGACCTGCAGTGCATTGGGCAGAAGAGGTTGGTAGGCCCTTTGGGGAAGGGTATGATCCCGGTTTCCTCGTTGGCTAGCGAAACCATCCTGGTCGATGCTTCGCAGAGCCTGACCGGGGATGCTGATGGTACTCGTAATCGCCGGTGTAAGGGCTTCGAAAGTGAGTGTTGCTCCAAGAACCTGGCTTAATTTCCTCGCCTTCTTGAGTAGTATAGCTTTTTCTTTGGGACGCAACTTGTTTGTAGTTGGAGGTAAGTCAAGGACTTGGTGTGGCAGGTCAAAATCGTCGTGTATGGAAAGACTTTGCGAACTGCTGAAGAGGTTTGTGGTGCTGCAAGCAAAATTGCTGGACGATAAGTCCAACGAAAGTGTGTCACGATGTCCCTGTTGTATTCCCCTTGGCAACTCTCTGGGTGGATGGATTTGAAGAGGTGCTGTCATGGTTAGATTTGGGTACGAAAGGTAAGCCAATCTGGGCTCTTATACCCATCCAAAGCTGGTTGCACAAGTTGAAGATGGACGTTAAAGTGTAAATTCACCAATTGTTGTGCCTATGAGGTGAGCCCCTTGCATTTCGTATTGATGTTACAAGTATTGGCATCAGGGTCGAGGACCCTCGACAGTGGAGTCGTCGCTTGGGTGTTCCCGGAACAGCAATATTTCAGTGGGATAAAAGTGATCAATTAGTAATAGTAAATAACTTAGTGTAAGATAGCATTAACCGGATCGATCTGTCCTATGGCTGGCAAATTGTGTCGACAAATGTATGTTAGATGGCAACCTAACCAAAGAAACCCGCTGTGCGCATTGTGTCCTATTCCATTCCTCCGCTTGCTCAGGTACGTCCTGCGATGTAGTATAATATCTCTCATGCGGGTGAGAGTCGAAGCTTGTCCGTGTTGATAGATCGCCGGGAAATGCGACGGAATTGAGCGATTCCACGTTGTTGTCATTAAAAGATGCCTCGAATGACAGAGGGGCTTCGAAAGATGGCCATTCGTCACTGAAGTCAAGAGCTGAGTGGAATGACTCGCAGATCGAAGATTCGTCTTCCGTGGAAGAGCGGAATTCATCCTCCCAGCCAGTCTTATCACTGATGTTCGTGTCACGGCGGCGAATAGGAAAGGGTCGAGGAATTGACTGGGCCGACGGACTAAGTCGACTTCGAAGGGTATCTAAAGCAGCCTTTAGTGCCAGCTCTCTGGTTATTTGCCAGTTCTGGCTTTCCACCTCCAAGTCCTTGCTCAGCACCTCACGATGGCAGGCGAGCCTACCAATATCAAGCCGTACCTGGCTGAGTCGCTTTGCTACGGTTTGCACCGCAGTAATGACGCGTTCTCGTGTCGCCCTTTGGAAAGGAGTGAGGGTCTGAAAGTTTCGGAGAAGCCTTAGGTCGGAATTCAGTTGTGTCTGTGTCACAGCAATCCGTGAATCTAAATCTTGTATTTTAGACTGAAGGATATGTATACGGGTGGGAATAGCAGGTTCTTCCGTTCGGCTTCGAGGAGCGCGAGATTCATTGTTCATAACTGAGTGTCGTTCGGGATTTAACTGGCCATCCTCTGTCAATGACCATCTAGTGAGCAAGTCCGCTTTAACATGGTCAAATGTTGTTTTGAATTGGTCGGCGCCATCAACCTCCGGGGCCTCGGGAATAGCCAGCTCTGGGGCCTCCGCGATGGGGGAAGCAGCCATGGGATCCAAAAGCATGCCCATCAAGTCCTGAGGTGCATCACGGTCCCATTTGTGGCCTTTGGGATGAGACTTGGACAATGTTTTCAGTTGCAAATCGTGAAGGTATGACGTTGCCGCCGCTATGCCCGTGAGTTGGACGTCCTTCCCTGTCATCCCAATTGGTCGCATGCGAATGCCAGCGGTTTTGAAAGCGCTAGCGTAATTAATCCTTGCTATCCATTCATTGAGCTCTTGCTCATTGTGAAGTCGAAGGAGTATCTGACGACCGCCTTGTGCCACAAATCGCAGGGTGAAATAGTGCTGCAAGGAAATTAGTTACAGTTTCAGGGAGCAGTTGTACAACATGCCTTGGTATAAGATGCATCAAATACAGCAATGGTATCCTTCAATGACACGAGCTCATCGGGTCGGAATGGCAAGGGAAGGGATGGCCCCTTCGAGTTTGTGACATACTCTAGGACGATTCCAGCCCAACCAGGATCTCGGAAAAAGAGCAGCTGAGAACCAGTGAGCAGCAGAGTATATGGCCTCCATTTACGGTTGGGTGCCCTCTTGCCCCCTTCTAGAAAGTCGTCCTTTCTGTATACCACTCCAACCTTCGTAAGCCTCAAGGGCAATACATCCCTTGGCGCCAGTGAAGCAGGATCGGGCAGTGTTGTGGAAAGTGTGGGGGGTACAGCACCAGATAAGCTAAAAAGCTGGTTGGCTGTAGCCTGCTCGGGATAGCCAACCTTAACCACGCTCGCTCTTGCGAATGCCCTATGTAGCACAGGGTAATCCCAGGAGCCCGCAGTACCTTCATAAGAGTATGGATTCTCCATGGGAACGTGGAATTGCACGTTGACTCGTAGGGTATCAAGCATGTTCTTTGGAAAGGTCAGCCAGCGAGCATTGGGATCCACACTACGCATGCTCACATTGGTGATCAAGTGATAAGGATCAAGCTTATTCCCTTTCCCCAGGATGTTGTTCATTTGCCCAACAGGTGACGAAACTGGAGAAACGTTCCGACTGGAGTTGCCTTCTGAAGCAAGGAGCCCACGTTGGCCATTCACGTCGACAGGATCTTCGATGAAAATGAAGGGTGCGAAAACAATGTTGTCGTAGAAACACTGGAGGCGATTAATGGCCTCAACTAAAAATGTGGCAGTTCAACTTACATCCAATACCTCGGGGGACACACCCGGTAGTCTAGTATTTTTGATATAGTCTGCCTTCGTCATCTTTCGCTTGTTCGACTTGTTGAATGCATCGGTGTGCAGCATTATGAGGCTGAAAGCCAGGATGTAGGGATGGTCTAAGGATGCATGAATATTGCACGGAGTGACCGTGCTATAGACGTACCATCAGATGCGAACAGATTGGGATTGCACATGAGATAACGCTGAGCAAAGGCCTCCATGACTCGGTCAATTTGCTGTGTCTCCTTAGGAAGACCGACATGCATTAGGAGCTTTCGCAGTGCAATGTCGAGGGCATCATGGATGAAATCAAAGCGCTCCAGATACGCCTGAAGTGCCTGGGTGTGGAATGAGTCAGATCTGTAGAAGGTGGTCAATATTAATACAAATCTCGAGAGTCAAAATATACTTTGACGCGAGAACCCCAGCTATTTCGGCTTTGGATACAGCAGACATGAGGCGGCTGAGGTACAGAGCTGGAGAGTCCCCTTGCTCAGGGAGTTTGAAGGTTGTCGTTACCTTCTCAGTAGATATTCGCGCTGAACTAGGAGGTATTTCTTTGTACTTTGTAGACGGCAGGAGAAATGTATTGCTCGACAGAACATTCATGGATAGGCGACTAAGCAACGGGGGGTTAGTTTGAGACCTTGGGCGGACAACAGAAGGACTAGGAGGGGGAACAGTGGACGATGTCGGCGGGATAGGAGGGTGCTCTGCCTGAGGTGCTAACTTGGCGGTCTGCGGTCGCGGTGTCGCGGGTTTGTGGGTGCCTAGGCGACTGGTGGTTGTCTTCTCCGACAAACTTCTCGAAAGGCCGCGAGCATGAGTTCCAGGACGTGAAGGGAGTGTTTGCGGTAAAAATTCGAGACCGACGTAAAGGGGAGAAATAGGTTGCGCACTGGGCAACGAAGGGGAAAGCTGGCTAGACTGAGCTTTCTTTTTGTCTGATTCGCTAACAGTAGACTTTTTGCGGTTCCAAAATGACGACCGCCTGGTAAGGCTCTTGGTAGGATTTCGCATGTTTGGCTCCGTAAACCCATCCTTGGTTTTTCCTTTGTCATCTGAACTGAAGGGAAAGAGTGACGTTGGTCCGAATGATAAGCCGCGGCTCCGCCGTCGGTCGTCATCGTCCAATTTATCGCCAGTTGGGAGGATTTTGGATTTGAGCCTAAGCGAGCTTTTGGACCTACGAACAGCAGAAACGGGAGAGTCTACTATAGTTTCATCGTCCACTGTGCTGAAGGCTACGCTGTTCACCCCTGATGACGACGACACAGAAGGTACAACGGGAGTTGCAAGTCCAAGAGTTGCCTGAGCAAGCGTAGTTGCGCGTTGGAAAGACGCTTTAGGACGATCCGACAAACTCTGAAGGGAGGGTCGCGATCTATTGGAAGTCGATGAGGTAGGGTTCAGTGCGTTTGACCTGTCCACCTTAAATTGGTGGCTGATGGCTGCAGGTTCATGAGGGCTTGGGGGTGGGTCCTTTCCGATTGTAAAGGAGCGCATGCGAGGAAGGCGGCGACCAGCGGGGTCGTTGACATCCTCCGAAAGATTGGAATGTGATACTTTCCGTTCATAGCTTGTATGTGGTCGTTGAGGCTGCCCGCGCTTGCGCCATAACGGTAGGCTGAAGAAATGAGTGGTAGTAGTGGTAAAGATCTCTGTCCGTGTCGTCGTAGTCTCAGAAAGTATGACCTGGGAGGCAGGTTCTTCTGTGTAAGGTGGGACCTTTGGTGAAGGAGGTTTCGATGGACTCCCGGTCAAGGGCCCTGGGTGGAGCATGAAATCGTAAAGAGCCTGGAGCTCACGGGCGCAAGCACAGTCGATACGTGCTCATAAAATAATTCCTCGACAGGAGAATAACCGGGGCGTAGATAGGTTGGCCAACGCCGAGCTGAGTAGACGTTGCACTAATGGTAGCAGGATGGGGTCACGGTCACACAGCGATAATCCAGGGATAACATAACATATTGCTCCAACCGAGTATACATAACAACACAACTGACTATCAACTCCAACCCTTTTACTGCCTCCTGCTCCCTTTGGCGATGTTCCGTCGTTTGGCTTCTAGCGTCGCCCGCTGCCAAGAACTTAGCGCTGCAGAGCAGAGCATTTGGGAGCTTGTTACGCACCTCGCTTTCTCGTTTTTGCTTGCTATATTGAATTTTGTCATACAACTTCCTCTGCTTGTTGCTCATCATCATTTTGTTCATATCCTGTTCATCATCCTCAATGATTGGCTTTGATGTCTTCTTTTTGAGCGACTTTTTGAGACGGTTTTCGAATGCCCCGTAATCAACTCCTGCTGCCTCGGCTGCTAGTTCAGCCTCTCGGAGAGCATCAGCATCGTCGCTGTTGATCATCATTGCATCAAGGTCTTGTTTCTTTCCATCGTCCCCATCATCCGCGTCCGCGTCCCCATCCATTTCGATGCTCTCGTCATTTGATAAGTCATCCTCACCAGTTACAACTGCCATCGGGTCATATGCTCCTTGCCGTTCGCCAAATGGACTCAGGTGAGGAGGGAGCGTCTTACCTTGAGCATAAGCGTCCTCCAATTGTATTTTGCCGGTATTTATGCAGTCAACGACCCATTGAGGCTGGACATACTTCCGCCGCTGCCGTTGCTCTCTCTGCTCTGGGGTTTCATTTTGGCGCTCAGCTACGGGTCGGTCTATGATTACATGAGTAATCGATTCGTCGTTTTCTTGTATAGGAGAGCCATCTCCTGATGAAGCGGGCCAACCGATGCGCCCTCCAAAAGATCGCACAATGAATTCAAATATGGGTCTTGATGTCTCTCTTGACAACCAGAAGGTATAGGATGCAAAGAGCTTTGTTGCGGCCACTTCTGGCATTGTCGACAGTGATTTAAGTGTTGGTAGAGCGGTCGTGGATTGTGGATCTGAAGCAGACGGATGCGCAACGAATTCCTCGTCAATCTCAGCTGGTACGTCCGCAGAATCCGACATTTCTGCATCTGCGTCTTGACCAGTTGTTCCAGACGCTTTAATGCTCTTGATTGTGCGTTGCACGAGCTTTCCTGAGACTGGTCGAATTGGTACAGCCGGCGTGGTCGACTGCGTATGAGTCACTGTTGAAGTAGTGGGCTGAAGACCGAAGGCACCAATTCCAGCGGCTCCTTCGTATTTTTTCATATCCAGTGGGGGTGGATATTGCAGACCAGCATCAGTGTAGAGTTTGAAAAACACGAAACCAAGGAGGGTTTGGTAGAGCTCCAGGAATGTCAACATTACGCGGACATCGACATCTGGGGGTACCTGCAACACCTTGAGTGAGGCATGAATGGTTGGATTGCAGTGTACGTACAGACTGCGCGAACTGGTAAGGGACTAGCCAAGTTAGGGTCTGGTCCAGTACTTCAGCCTGGTAATAGACACCCTTGATGGACAAGAAGGCTTTTCGGAGGGAATGTGAGTGCATGATGTACAGTTGCCATTCAGCAGCAAGACGTGTGCAATTCTCAGCTAGTTCGGGTGGAAGTCGGGAACTTGATGGTAGGGAAGCGAAGAGAAAGGTCATGCAAAGCGCATCGTCAATGTCCCTCAGAGCATCGATGAACGTAGGATAACTGTAAAATCTGTCCAGATTAAATCCGCACTGGATGGGGACTGAGCGTACCGTTCTTTGATGATATGGTCCAGCCTGTAGACAGGCTTGTTATCTTCCAAATTCTTTGCGGTACTCCACTCTCCTCTTCCAATGGCACGGGACAATTTCTTAGCGAAAGCTTTATGCTCCCTTAATTTCCTCAGTACCGGTTCATGTGCAAGGTATACAATGTCCTTGGCATAGTAGAAAGATGTCGGGGCAGTAGATCCCCTGTTGGCTTTTTTCCGATTTTTGGGTTCCCTTGGGAAGATACCTAAATTGAGCAGAAGATTAGATGAAAAGGGAGGATGAGGCGTGAGTCTGACATACCTTTCAGAATACACAAGCGACGAAAATCAGCAAGAGAGCATTGAAGCTTTTTAATGGCCTGTGATCTAGTGATATAGGCCTTCGCTGCGCCAGCTTTTCCTTTTTGCTTTAAACGGCCCATGATTATCGGGGTCGAGGTGGGCTGCAGAATCGGCGCCGGCCAACAAAATTATTCCTATCTGTTTGGTGACTTGGGTCACAAACATCTCCACGCGTTCTGCATTCCGCTCATCCTTACCGTCGATTCACCAGATATGAGGCAAGTGCTTTTTCCTCCAGCATTTTCTACGTCGCACAATCAACATATTAACGTGTCTATAGCCAGTATGTCCACGTTCCCAAGTCCGAGCTAGATGAGGCTCAGCTCCGTCAGCTCGAAGAACACGAGATTTCACAAGGCCCTTTATCGGTCCTGCAGCAGGCCGTCCGAAACCATGCGCAAGTCCTGATATCCTTGCGAAACAACAAAAAGCTGCTGGCCCGTGTCAAGGCATTTGATCGACATAGCAACATGGCGAGTAAAAATCTTTTCAACTCACACCGTACCAGCTAACCTGTCTCTAGGTCCTTGAGAATGTCAAAGAGGTACTCTTTTTCTCGCATTCTCTTGCAGCCCCTGATACGTCCTAAGATGTGGACAGAAACTCCCAAAGGGAAGAACAAAAAGCCTGTGAATAAGGACAGGTTTATCAGCAAGATGTTCTTGCGGTATGTATAGTCGATTGGCCGTTCCACGCGCGAAACTGATCAATCTTAGGGGCGACTCAGTTATTCTCAGTAAGAGCACCCCTCGTATCTTCCGATATTCTCAATCTCATATTATCCAGTCCTTCGCAATCAAGGTTAAGCACGAGCCAATTTGAGGGTTTACGGCGTTATGCACAATATATGTGCTGCATGTGTATTCTATCGAGTTCCCCTCGTACCTCTTGTGCCCCTTTCTTGCTCGATCTCCCTAATAGCATCAAAAATGACGCCTAAGGCGATCCAGCCAAAACTAGCAGCGCCGAATTCCTTCTGCTCAACTCGATCTTGACTCAAGTTCCACGCCGCCCAGCCTCTCTCCAAAACGTCCTCCCAGGATCCACTTTCATCCTGTTCGAATTCTCTGCGGGCGATTTTGAGATAGAAATCGGTTTGCTCCCTGAGATTTGAAGTATACTTCTTCCGTTTCTTTGGCTGTGAAGTTTGTTGAGCAATTGTGCCAACGACCACTTCTGCCTCTGTCAATGGCAAATTGTAGGTCGACAAGCTATTATCGGCACATAAGCTTCGAAGGTCGTAAACGTAATTGTTGAATAGGCGTTCTACCACCTCTTCACTTTCCCTAGAAACGTCGCCACTACCAAGGTAACGTTCAACGATCTCGGACAAAAAATCGTCCATATAATCATCCTCCAGACTCATGTTGTCAAGCACGTCTGTTACATTGCCATGGTCTGCTCTTGGGTCCGGACGGCGTCTGGAACGAGTCCTGTTCCGTTTCTCCTCTATTACTGGAAGGTCGATTGCCCTGAAGAGCTTTCCGATAGCTCGTTGGCTGCTGTAGTAGTTAGTGGCCTTGCGGACATCAATTGTTTCGGGTGCATTCCAATCAGGTCTCGCCTTCACGCTCGATCTTGGAATAAGCCCCGGGTCAACTGGCTGACCGGATTTTGGGTAGTCCACTGCCTGGCTATGAAGGTCGGCCAGCGAAAGGCACCTCTCGTCAAATATGCCGTCCCAGTCTGCGATGACGAGCCAAGTAATGGCTACAAGCCCCAGCACCTACAAACACAAGGCTCCCAAATCAGCATACCAGATGTCCCATGGCGAATAAGAAATACACACATCACTATTTATATACTCGACGACAAAATCTGCAATATCCCTCAACTCTGAAGGACGATCCAGCAACTTTTTCTTTGCAGGGGGGTATTCTGCGGGTTCTTGAGCCCGGATTCTGAACTCGGGGTATTGGTCCAGAGGGAGGAGATTATATTCGTCTCCATCAAGATCTCCACCCCCGAGCATAGAAGGGACGGGTCTAGAGCCTATGACGAAGTTCAGATTTGGATTCAATTAATTTCATAGCAATTACCTTGAACGCTGAACACAACGGTATTGGCCAATTTTTCGATGGCATATGGACTACCTGCTGGGGGTTTTCCAATAGCACGAACTATTTGCACGTCACCAGGGTGAATGGTAGGAGAGCGTGATATTAATATATCACCCTCAAGGTACAGAGGGCTACGGCCTGCCTGCTGCACACATGCATAGATAGTGTTAGGTGCGAGATAGTTATGCACATCAGCAACCCCAACTAATGTCCAAGCACCTGGTACTGGAATTCGAGCACGTTGCTTCAATTCTCGTAAGATGTGATTGGTGGCATAGAGCATAACGTCGCGGTAGAATTGGTTGTTCATATGGTCCTTGCCAAAGCGATCGAGGCTATATAGAATAGAGGGCACTCGATATCCGCTGCCCAAGCCATGCTGCTCGAACAAGCCAGCGGCTGAACGGAGAAGAGACGACGCTTTCTTGACTGCACTCACTGCCTGGTCCTGCAATCTTTGAAACACTTCGTATTGGACACCCAAACCTTCGAGAAGCATGATTAATGGGCGATTTAGATAGTATTGTCCAGGGCAGTCGAATGCCCTTGCAACTTCGATAATGCGCGAGTCGGGGGCTTCAAATTTAATCATAGAGTCCCGAAGGATCACAACCCTTCCAGACAATGTGTGATCCACTGCTAGCATGCCTTTTGAACCCATCAATCTAATTTGGATTGCAGCAGCACGGGCTCGGCCTCCACGTCCTCTTCCTTTGCGGGAGGCCTTGTGAATTGCTAGGGCAAGATCCGGGGAGATTCCACCAACGCCGTCAGTGAAGCACCAACGAAGTACCTCGATATCTCTCTCAACAATGATTTCCTCTGCCTCAACAGAAAGCGAAGCGTCTGTTGCTGTGAATGCCTGAGATAGTCGTGCACCGTATCTTGCAGGGCAGTAGATCAGGGTTTTGTCAAAATCTAGGCCGTCAAATTTTCCGATACTCTTGATAATGCCCTGAGCATTGATAACTGTGCCCTCGAGAGTGAAGGGTCTTATAAACCTATCAGCGACGGTAGAATCAGCAGTTTACCAATGTCCATTTACGAGGACTAACCAAACGGTGTGTTCTTTCAATGCAGACTGGGAATACCCCAGAAACTCGAATTTGCGACCAACAAGAGTTAAGCCTTGGAAGAGAAAACTGCCAACTCTGTCGACGATAAATGCCTTGCCATCGATATCCCTATCGAAGCGGTATTGGACTTCATCTTCATCCGCGAAGCTGACGCGTAAGAATGACTTGTGGTCTTCTGGATCAAAGGTGCGTATGACCCTGTTTGAACGTTCAATGCGCGGTCCTTCAAACCGCATCCTGGTAGGTGTGATTACCACGTGAAAGCACTCAAATGAACTGTCATCTTGCGATCTTGCACTGATCCTATCTGAACCCACAGTGGCGTATTTTTTGACTTGTTCCTGGAACAAATCCAGAAAGTTGTTGAAACCGGATTCAGAAAATTGCAGTTGTGAGGCCAACGGACGGAAATCCCTAAGAAACGAAGCTGTATACTCCTCCCCACGATCACGCAACATGTCGCGAATGTGAGGAACCAGTTCTAGCGCTTCACTGATATCCACGGCATGGGCTGAAACCAACCCTTGAAGTTGAAAAGAGACATGCCATGGTATTGAACGAAGCCAAGCCGAGAGCTCATTTATTGCACTTGACGAAAACAACTTCCTATGAGCAATGGCAGTGACAAAGTCTTGGGTACGACGTTTGTTGTTTCGGCATAGATACGAAAACCTCCGTAGGTCCCCAGCGCTACGACACACGAGACGAAGGGCTAGGGATGTGTAGGGGGCAACTGCGTGGTGATCACCCCAGGGGAGAGCAGGAAGTCGTCTTTTAATGGTTCCTTTGTCGTGCAGAAACGTGGGTGGAATTGTGAGATAGAAAAAGATGACGGGCTCGTCCGAGTGATGTACCGATATGGTGGAAATTTGCATAAAACGTACTGAAATCAGATACAGAGCGTTATTCCTGCTCATTTCAATCAGGATTTCTCTCTTATCCTGGTTGAATTTAAGAGTAGAGGTGGAAAGCTCATCTCGGATGGTAGTCTCCCATTCAATTGAAAACACACCATCCCGACAATCCCAACCAAATTGAATTGTGCGAATTCCGACGTAGTCAGGCTGTGTATACGCAAGATCCTGTTCTTTCTCTGGAATTGGATTATGCGAAGCCTGGTTCAGCCGCTCGACAACCGCCGCACGAGGTGGGACCTTAGAGGGCGAGAATAGGACAGCCCGACGACTTTCCCCGATATACAAAGCTTTCTGACGCGACAGTCCACTATACTCGCGTAGAAGCAACTGGCCAAGCGCTTCAGATGGAAGGGTGAGTATTGCAGAACCACCGTGTCTGTGTGCACCCTTTTTGTCCTTATGAAGAAGGAGGTCGAAGCGGATGGGAACATGTGGGGAAATTACTGTGTATTGTTCACCGGCCAGCAACCCGGCGATAGCGATTTGAATACTCTGCTGTGTAGAGAAGAAGTCGAGATTGCTGAGAAAGATGGATGTCATAGGATGGAAAGAAGGACAAGGACAAGGCTATATTCGAAAATCCCCGGTATTTGTAGTCGATGAGATGGGCTGCGCTTCTGCGAAGTTATCTCGCATCCAGATCTCATAGGACAACCTAGCACGTGCGCGTGAACATTCAAGCCATCAGAGCCTGAGTGGCACGCCTGCAGTCTCAGCGCAAATTGAATTCCACCCTTCCAATCAGCAGTATAACAATAGCGAAAACGAAAGTCGTCGATGAAATGGGTCACTTCTATTGTTAGGATAACAGACAGGTTATGGTTTGGCCGTTGGCAAAACCCGTCGTATTTCGCGAAATATAACATTCAACCTATCTTCAATGGCCCCCTTGAAGATATGGGAAGTTGGAGAACGACTGCATTGAATAGACGACTCACTACATCAGTCAGATCACGAGTGCATTCTATTTCACTTCTAATCCAGGCAGTTGTTTCTCGGCGTGTTCTGGGATCTGAAATTACTGAGCAAAATGTAAGCCAAGGCTCATGAAACAGAAGTTGGGAAACAAACCTCTTGAAGCACGAATGGTATTACGATAGAGAGATATTGCACGTTGTTTGAGAATAAAGTGCTTGAGGGTCAATTGCGGTCGATTCATTCTTGCTGGTCGCTAGAAATTTGGTTCCAGATTTGGGCAGGCCGTGATTGTTTCAAGTCCCGCTGCAAAGCCTCATCCCACCCTCCTCACCGTTCTCCATCTTCCTCTTCTTCCATCGCCATGTCCCTCAACGAACCCGAAGCATCGAAGTTTCAGTCCTCTCAGCCCGCGTCCATTGAGAACCTATCTGACGCTATGGCAATAGCTACAATACAAGATGACCCCCCAAATCCAACTCAACTCGATCCTCAAAACCAGCTCCCTGAAGCTCTATCCATTCAAACTTACTCCCGTACTGATTTGTTGCGTCTTCGGAATTCCCCGCTCGTGCAGCCACCCTCGAATATGCCCGATCTTAAGGACTGGTTTGGGTGAGTGAAATAATCCACTCTCCGGCCTTCGCGATTAATTAATCTGTCGTCAGCACCGAAAATGAACAAGCCATGTTAAAGAAAGAGTCAGAAAGCTCAACTTCAACTAACATTAGGGAGAGGAGGCAAATATTCCTGTTTCTACAACTATTTATGGATCTGCTAATTTCTTGCATTGCATAGATTTCGCCGTGACCTCGAAGATGGAGGTACGTCTCCACCCATACATGCGCCGTCTCACCAATTGATGACGACATAGATCCTAGTCGGCCAGCTTATAGGACATCTCAGCCGTCCCAAATGGGTAACTTCAAACACCAGTCCATACGCTCCGGCGACAGAGATCGGGATCGCGACAGAGATAGCGAGAAGGACAGAGAAAGAGATATCAGAGACAAAGAAGGCCAGGAGCGCCTCAGAAATGTTTGTTTTAACTGATCTGCGTATGTCCTTTCTGACGAATATGCAGCTCTCTGACAAGTATGATCGTGACCGTCTTACACACCCTTTACCACTGCGGAAGCAAGATCGAGATTCAGCTCCCCACCTTTCTGCAAGTGGGACCTCCAGACATTCCTCACAATCTCAGAGTTCTCTGGCTCCTGGAAGAGCAAATCCTCGTGAATCAGCTAAGAAAAAACCTGGTGAAGCAAGTGACGATTGGAGAAGAGGTGAGAAAAATGCTGCTATAGTGTCGTAGAATTAGCTTAATTGACATCCAGGTGCTGATGTCTCTCGACCTGCTAAAGATGAACGTACGTCATTGAGCCCCTTTCTGTGACTCTGCCTCGTCCTAATCTACTTGAAGCACGCGAGGACCGTGAGCGACCAAGGTCTGGTCCTCGTGATTCCTCTCGATCACGCAGGGAACCCTCGACATCACGCCGCGACCGTGACGCTCGCAAAGACAAGGAAGAGTTCAGAAGAGATCGTGATAGAGACCCTGATGACCATGAGGATCCCCGAAGATGGAGGGATGACGGGAAGAGGGAAGAGAGAATGGCAGTCCGACGGGCTGACCGCGACAGGGAATTGCGAGAACGTGAGCGCACCAGAGACAGATCATCCAACGATTCAGCTTGGGACGTATCTGACCGCCGCTGGACCCCTGGCGAAGACCGTGCGAAACGCGTCGCCCCAAGAGAGCGAAAAGCGGAGGACAAAGACCGAGAAGAGCGTCGTGAGGTACAAAAAGAGAAGGAACCGGCCTGGATGGATGCCTATATACCCACCAGTGGCAGCGGCATCCTCGGGGGTAAGCTACCCGACGGTGAGCTAGATGGTATCCAAGCTTGGAAGAAAGGTATGAAAGAGAGGGAGGAGCGAGAAAAAGCGTCAAGCAATCAAAATGATGATGATACTGCACCAGAAACCAAACCACCCCAGTCCGATCCCCAGGCTAAACTTGACGAGATACAATTATTCAAAATGTTGATGAAGCAGGAAGAAGCAAAGAAGCAAAGAGAGAACTCGGATGTGCCCGCAAACGCATCTGGCACCTCTACGCCATTTGGAGAGCCACGATCCAAGAACGAGTTGTTGACGGCTGAAGGTGCGTTTCTATAGCTGATGGTGGTGTTGAGACTCATAGCTTTATACCTTACCAGAGGCTTTCCACAACAACCCGGGTTCCTTAGGATTTATTGACGGTCGAGTCACCCACCAGCCAGTTTCAGCTAAACGCTCCTCGCAACCCTCGCCTGCTAACGACACTCCTTCTTTACCACTCGTGGAGTCAGACGAGCTCTCTCCCGACACTTCTAAAGCTCGTCTCTTTACCCAACCTGTTGGACACGGAGCTGCTGCTAACGTTGCAGAGCGCGTTCCCAACAACCTATCCCCGAATCAATACACGCCTCCAGCAGCCTCCCGCTTACTTGCCTTCGCAAGGTCATCTGGTCCGTCAGGGCAACCTAATGCTCGTGCAATAAAAGGTATCTTCCCCAATATATCCGTTCATAGGACAAATCCTAAAATGTAGAGCAGACACTCAATTGCCGGTTAGTCCGGCCGCTGACGGTCCGCGTTCTGCATCAGCATTTACACAGTTTGAGGAACACGCACGACAACTACACTCTCTTGAGGAAGTCGGGCGGAATGAACTTTCTGTGAATACAGCTCTTGATGGCTACCAGGACGGCCCAGAGCCTGGTGCATATGGAGCAAACAAAGGCAGTCGATTTGCCAAATTCTTTGATGGAAAGAGTAAAGACCCGCCCGTCATGAACAAAGGCCCGACACCAACTGGTTTCCATTCAACATCTCCGAATCCCATCCAGCGCCCAGACCAAGCGGGATATTCAGCACCTATTCCCCCAGCCCCCGCAGAACGAACAGTGGAAGATATTGTTGCAATGCTCAACAATTCAGCCCAGGTATGCACGGCCAAGAACATGTCCTGTTTGTGATTTTTGATTTTCATATTGCAGCGAGGCATTGGTGGGACAAATGCTGTACTTCCTAACTTCCAGTCTGGCCAACCCGGCGCACACCTTCTACACCACCAAAACCAATTACCAACACATCCGCATCCCTTCAACCAACAACTCCACTCTTCTGGGCGCCTTGACGCACTTTACGAAAGTCGTGAAGACAGGAGCTTTGTGCCAGATGGCATGGTGCCAGGCCTGCGACCAGTTCCTCCTCGAGTGAGGGACAACGTAGGAATGTATAATGATGACGATCTCGTCGTTCATAACCCACCGCGTCTACCCAATCAGCACCGCAATGTTGAACCGCTCTATTCAGGCCCTTCTCCAGCATTATTCGCGCAATCTGCAATGCGCAACAACGGCATCCCAATGCAACAACCTCAATTCCGAGGTGGACCATCACCGATTTCCAACTTATCCGCGCAACAACTCCCTCTTCAAACTTTGCAGAATCAGCAACGCCTCCCACCTGGACTGGCAAACCATGGTGGGCGACCTTCGCATGAACCGAATCAGTACCTTGGTATGCCAGGTATGCTGGGCACTGGGTTGGTTCATCCGAACGGCTCTACCCAGCAACAACCCCCGTTCAACAACTTTCCTCCCTCCAACGGACTTGGATTTGGGGGCCCGCAGCAACAAGTACGCCCACCTATCCCGGCCGGTCACCTCCCAAATCCAGCAGCGCATCTCGGGCTCGGTGGTATTGCCCATCCAAACAATTTAGAGATGAGAAGCCCTACACACCAGGGCCCGTTATTAAATCTAGTCAACGCCAATGCTGCTGGATTGCGTGGACCATTTCCTCCACAACCCGTCCCCGGTCCCCAATTGCAACCTCCACTTCTAGGACTGCGTCAGCAACCACAACAATTGCACCCGCATATGATGCCCCATCTCTTACCCCCACACTTCCAACAACAGTCAATGAATACTGCTGCCCCTCAACCAGCCCAAGATTTAATGGCATTGTTAATGGGCGGCCCTCATAGGGAGTGAGGCCGCGCTCCCGTTTTCCAGTCGTAATCGAAACCCATGTCTTTTTGGTCTCGCCCTGTTCTTGTGTCTTTCGACTATACTTCTTTCTACTCTGTACTTGCCAACCTTCCATCGCTTCGCCTGGTAGAACCTGTGGGCCCTTGTGCGTATACAACAGCATTGCTCGTATATTCATTGTTTGTTTGTGAGGCCTCTGTGGGTGAAATGTACATATGCGCCCCTAAGCCTTATCTAGTAAAAAACCTGTGCCTCAAGTGATCGTTTTTAACGTGGATCAGGAGGTGAATTGAAGATTGGGTGAGGCTGGTATCATAGATTTGATCACGGATGAAACAACTGCATTGGCGGCTCGCCGGCGACGGTGTAGGCTTCTACATGTCATGAAAGGATGAATGGAAGCCATCATATCTCCATCTCTGATAGCTCTACGCATGGCTTCTATCTTTGGCATAAGGCGTATGGCACAGGGGAATTCTTGAAGCGCACGATTGACCGGTACGACGCAAGGTTATGTCAATCAAGGGGGGTAACGAGGACTCCACTGCAATATGATCAATGATTAAAGTTATAACGGTGATCGCAGACGTGTGGCGATAATGGTATTTCTGGCCCGGCCTGAATATACTCGCTGAGTAGACCTTTAGCCTGTTCGGCTCTCAGCCGCACCAGAAATACGGGGTTATGCTGCTAACCGCCCGCTTGATATGGATCATCAGGAGAACCTAGTTTTTTTAACATCCGATACTGCTTTTTGGTATGGAGTGGAATAACATCGGCGGTCCTCAGGAACGCGCGCGTATAGCTGTAATGGATGACGAACAGAAAATATCGACGATCGGCCTCACCTGTTATCTCTCTCACGTCCAAGGTAAGACCAGAGACAATGAGGGGCTACGCAGAGCTGGAGTGGTACTCTACGGGAGTGGGCAAGTTAAGACCGAGGATCCACGCGAAAGCACAGCAATTCCCACCAGGAATGCGAGCTGCGACTCCAGCGGAGAAACTGGGCGTCCACTAGCCAGGGCGAACGGCTGACCAGTTACTCCAATACTGGTGGGGTAAGGAGCGCGCTAAGACCTGGCTAATAGTGAATCCACAAGGAGAACGGCAAGAATTCTAGGGAGACAGGGGTACACTGTTGTAATATGTCTGATGTGGGGATCCCATCAGGTCGACCTCCGGATTCACACATGTACATATACAGGTCGCAGATGGCGATTCCGAGAAGCGATGTTGGGGTGATCACCCGACTTGGATGTCGCCACGCAGGAAAGACGAGCACTTGTTGCTAATGTGTTGTGCAGGCGACGAGCAGAGTTCTCGGCATATCCATAAATAATAGCGTTGCGCGGAAGGCAATTTTCAAAGGCGGTAAAGGGACGGAGAAACGGGACACTCGACATTGACGTGGGGGCTCCAAATACGTACAGATTAATACATGCTAAACCTTGGTGGGTCCCACCCGCGAAAATGCTCCGTATTTGGAGCTGGCAGAGAGGTTCTTTTGTGGTGGAGTTGGAATGCAGGAGGGTAAGTCAATGATAGAAATGATCAAGGGCGTTTGTAGAGCCGATGGATACGATGATAAGAAGAGAAGTAGTACGGGGATACTGGGACGGAGTTTTGGATATACAAGGTAAATGGGACATGCTGCAGACCATAAGTAGATTGGGCATCCATAGATTGAAAGGGAGAATGCAAAAAAGAACGAGAGAAGAATTACGTAAAATGGTCAAGAGATGAGTGGATCCATGCCTGCAGGCAGGGAACGTGTCGGCTTGCAGCATCCAACAGGGATTTAATTATGACCGAAGTGCTGCTGAGCCTGGACATCGTGGAACAAGCGGTGCGCTGTTGGAACGCAATACGGATTCTCCCCTTGAAAAGTTGCTTATTTTGTGGACGCCACTTTTCACCTCTTCCCATCCCACCACCAAACGCTTGTTGTCGAGTTTTTGAGGTTTCTGGCCAAGACCTCTAGCTTGGACACTGCTGACTTATCGACCGAGTGTAACTCGTCTCACGCTCCGCTAGAGCTAGTCGCTCCTGGAGTCCCGACACCCACAGACATTCTTTTGTTCTCGGCACAGATTGCGCATCCACACTCGCTTGACAACAGATCGCGCCCTTGCTAAATATTGTCATTGTTGCCCATACCGACCTTGTACCAGCTCTTGACGGAAGAACAAGAGCGAGATACGCACGTATGGATGTCCAATAATCAAAGGGAGAAAAACTGATGCGGGTCTGGCAGGAAACATTGCACTCCTTTGGTCTCGACTCCTTTATTTTCGACAGCGGACAGCAGAAAGTAAAATTGAAATCGCTGGAGAGGTGAGCACCGGATACGTCATGTCAGGATGGTGGGAGACGCAAAACGTGGGGTGTGGGAAAGCGAACCGAGAGCGTGGATAGGAAAACATCGGATCTGGAAATTGGGAGGCCAATGGGATTAGGGGTGCGAGGACGGGACGTGGTTACGATTTGACTCTTCACGTTGGTCACGTCCAGATAATCCGCCTTTTCGGATCCTTATAATATTTCTCTCCATCCACGCTGTCTCCCTTTTGTCCTCCCGCTCCGCACAAGAGCCAATCATTCTCCTCCGTTTCCTGTCCTCCGTACGAACTGCCACGCTGACCACGATTTCCCTTCTTCTGTTTATTTCTTATCTTATAGCGTCTCTTTTTGCGTGCACTTGATTGAAGCACCTGCAAAGCTCTCTCTTCGTCCTTGTTGTCCGTATGACATACACCTCTTCATAAGTCAGTCCATTTTCACCATCTCTCTCTCTCTCTTTTTTTTTCTTTTTTTTTTCTTTTTTTTTTCTCTCGCGCGACGCTGTATGATCGGCCAGCTTCAATGCCATACATCGACCGCACCCCTTTCTTCTGCCTCCCACGCTGGACGCTCGCCACGACCGCCAGCCCATTTTTTGCACGGCCTTTCCTCCTTGATATGTCCCCTCCTTCAATTGATTTTCGTTCTAATGTCGTTCCTATGACCCCCCCCAGTCCTCACCCGAACATATATCCATCCGTATCGATTAACTTCGATATGAAAGACATCTCTGCTGCCTCCAATAAACATTCCCGCCAATCCCTCATTTACCCCAAGAAGCGTCCCTCTCCCCATGGCATAACAAAATCAACAAAGTCCCCTTCTCTGCCTTCGCAGGCACTATCTCGAAAATCCCCTCATCCCTCAAGGGCGCCATTAACACAGCAACAGCGTCAGCAAGCACGTATGATGGCTATCCGCAATGACGCCCTCTTACTCGAGGATGAATATCGCGAAGAAATTCGGTACTATATGCATGATTTGGAGGTTTGTTCTTCCCTTCCCCTCTTCTCTCGCCCTCCGAATCCGCCTAACGCCAGCCATCCGTTTCAGCGTTTTACAATGTCCTCCACCCAGTCAATGGATCAACAACCCGAAATCCGCTGGCATATGCGACCATGTCTTGTCGACTTTTTAGTCGAGGTCCACTTTACTTTCCGGCTTCGTCCAGAAACACTTTACCTCACCCTCAACATCGTTGACAGATACGTCTCTCGCCGAATAGTTTACGTCAAGCACTACCAGCTTGTGGGTTGCGCTGCTCTTTGGATCGCCGCAAAGTTCGAGGATGCCAAAGAGCGGGTCCCGACCGTCCAGGACCTCGCTCAGATTTGTCAAGACACATACGAGGAATCAGCCTTCATACAAATGGAGGGACACGTTTTGTCCACTATCCAGTGGAGTCTAGGACACCCAACAGCAGAAGCGTGGTTAAGAATGCTTTCTTGTGGACCTGTCGCGGAGGATGCCAAGGTTCAGCACGTTGCTCGTTTTTTAATGGAGATCACTCTATTCTATCGCGAATTCGTAAAATACCCGCCGTCAACCATTGCCCTGGCTGCGCTTACACTAGCTCGGTACCTCTGTGGCAAACCTCGTAGAATCTGGGAGGAAACAGAGGAGTGCTTGGAAGTCATTGACTATCTCGACACTAGACTCTCCAAAAACGTGAACGACCTGTCCGAAGTCTTGGTGAAAAAGTATTCCTATGCCTTTTACTCCAAGGCAGCGACGTTCGTTGTCCAGTACTACCTTCAAGGTGGTCGGTTCCTTCCTTACTATTTGGCTTCACTGCCCGCTACCCCAACGAGATCCCCGTCCGCCTCATCCTTGAATACCCCCATGAGCTCTACAACATCAAGATCTGATGTTTCCGACGACATGCCGCTTACTCCGACCACACCAGCTTTTTCCAGCGATCCATTTTCAAGCTCGCAGTCCTCGGATGACAAGGAAAATACCCCCGCTACGTTTGAGCCCATCCTTAATAAGCATCGCATTGAGAGTCCTCCCGACAAATTCCTTCCACACGATTTCGTCGCATTCGGTCGCCCCGCGCTGCAGAATCTGGACAACGTCTCGCCGAGAGCTGATCCCTCATAGCAGCGTCCAAGAATTGTATTTCTCCCAGCTTGAATCCCCCCAACTATAGTATCCCTGTTCCAAAGTTCTCCGCAAAATGTACCACCACTCGCAGACATTTCTCGCGCAATCTCTGTTTCTCCGCACTTCATCATCCATGCATCCACAATTGTTTCTACCGCACTACTAGTCTACCTGACAGGCTTTCAACCTATTATTCGGACGGCACAGGGCGTATCAGTGGAGAGTCGGTCAACTCTTCCATCTGGTCGGTCTCTCGGGAGCATCGGGCCATCGCCTATACCCCCTGCCTGGCACCTATCCTTCTTAGTCTACCACCTTTGTCTAGCCGTGTATAGAGAGGGACTTGAGCCTTGCCATCGTGTCCACATTCTTCCTTTGGTCGTGTAATATCTTTTTTTTCACGACGTTACACTCTTTCCTTCTCTACTACCCTCTGCATTCATACCATCGAGTCATCGCTTCACCGCACTTAATACCTCATCGCAATACACCATTCCATCTTCGATTACTACGACAGCTTGCATTCCTTGTGAACACTCGTTGCAGAAGCCTTCATTCAATTTCCAGTAAAGTTTACCTTATTTTTACTTACTTCTGTTCCGCTGTCGTATTTCGCTAGTACTTTGCCATCATGCACATACGTTTTGGTATCCCACTCTTCGTCTCGACTTTCCGTTGGCGATTCATTTCTCAACTACGTACTACATATACCTCTTCGTCATGTTGCAACTCGACCCTCCTCACGCTTGACTTCCACTCATACCGTTGTCCACATTACAGCTCACATACTGTCACAGCTGTTCATGGACGCTGTTAATCGGCCGCTGAATAAACCCATTGTCAAGAATTCTTGTTGCACTGCCCACAAGCATTCATCCGAGGGAACCGCGAGCGGAAGGACCCTGCATATGTAAATACACTTGGGAAGAACAAGGGTGGAGACGTGTGACAGTCCGCACAGAAGTTCTTCCACAAGCACTGGACAGGAACCGGGCGGCATGGGAAGCGAATAGGATAAGCGGTAGGATTGAGAAATAGAAATTCCTCCATTAAGTTGCGCGTAACGCCACCCATCCCCCCTTCTGTCTTTTTAATCAGATCATGCACCTTGTCGATGAAAAGAAAGTTTCTCTGTGGAGAGAGGTAAAAGGGTACTCCAGCAGTGCTGTATCAAATCTTTGATCAGATAACCACCCCTATCTACAACTTCATGCTTCAAGGCTGATGCCGAGCGGCCAGAGCTGGTCTGATGACACTCGTTCTAGACTTGCTATTGGCCACGTCCAATAATGGCTGCTTGTACAGCTGAGCTTGTTTAAATTTTCGCAAGTATTTTGAAGCCCAGATGGGCTGCTATACATATATAATAAGCAATTTATAACACGACCGAGCTTCCGGATAGCACGAAAACCACATAATGACCAACTCCATATGATCAGTAGAGGTGCGATCACGCACATCCTCACTCCAAGACCCATCGATCGCCATTGCGCTTGATCCCGACGGCCCTCTTCTCATCGAGACTGATCCTCCCAGCATTCAAGATGGCGGTGGTCAAGACCGTGTTAGCGATGGTCGGGAGACCATGCGCATCGTACTCCGCGGCCTGGCTATGGCCGGCGTTGACACTGCGAGCAGCATCAATAAACTTCTCGATGGATACATATCCATATCCACGTTGCCCATCAAAATGGCCGGATTCTGATGGAGAATACTTCATACTAAGAATGTCAGAGTAAGTTTATTAGGAAAGTTCGGTGTTTGTAAGGATAAAAATCAATGTGCGATAATGTGCACAAAATAGTAAGAGGACAGGGGGTCGAAAAAAGATCGCAGGTGGATGATTAGCAACGAACGCCAAGGCGACTTGAATAGATAATACTTACTAGAAGGGATTGGACCAGGATTTCCCAGCGGAATCCACTGTGACGTCGTAACCGCGATGGGCTTGATCAACAGTGATGTCTCCCTTGAAAGAATAGCGAGTCAGAACGACCGATGTAGACAAGTCGATCTGGGGCACACCTTTTCTCCCATATAGTACCAATGCTGACCGGTATGAATACCGGCATTTAATGGAGCCGTCCAACTGGCGGTGTACACGGCTGTGCCCTTGTGCTTGGGGCTCTTAAGCGACTGCCAGTCCACCATGAGCGTAATGGTATCTTCCGTTTGGGGAACGCAGTTGAATGGCTCGCTTGTCGCAATACCGGTAGCGGCGCTAGCTACAACCCGAGTCGGGACTGCAATGTCTTGAAGAATCCAACAGCAGATGTCAATATGATGGGACGATAAATAATAACTGGGATATGAAGGTAGGTCAAGCAATGTAACAAAGCACGGGCAGCCTGAGTACTGACCTGATGTCAGAGTCCACTCCCGCCCATGCTCGGAAGGTCTCGAGCTGGCTCTTTGGCTGGCTCATCCACGCATTGAAGAAGTTGAACTCTCCCAGTGTCTTGGCTCGGGCCTTGGCATCGCTGTAGACGGGATCAAATCTAACGAGATGGGTCAGTAACAAAGCTGTTGAGATAAGAGATTGCCTACCGCTTATGGTGCTCAACGAAGCAAACAACGCCCTTCTTCCTTGCGGCCTCAATAAGGGCGTTATGGTGCTCGAGCAATTTTACGGCTGGCTTGGTGACCAGGACATGGAGTCCACGCTCGATGGCGTAGAGAGAAATGGGGTAATGTGTGGCTGCCACATGGATCAGATACCCATCGCAACCTCAAAGCTATTGTCTTACTGTCCGGTGTAAAAATGATGACAGCGTCACCAGGGGACAGTTTATCAATAGCAGCTTTGTCTGTAAATGCATGGTAAGTGGAGGATGAGAATTGATGCTACAGTCGGATGACTTACAAGCTTCGGGATCAATTTTGTTTTCATCGGGGAAGGAATCAAAACTGCAAGGTCGCGGTTAGCGACTGTTGCCTTCATTGCAAATTAATATTCCCTCACGTCAAGTCCATATCCTTGTAGACAGCTCCAATATTGTCGGCAAGGTGCTTTCGGATAGCAGGGAACTTTCCGCCATTGACACCGACCATTCCAAGTTTGTTCACCTGGATTGCAACGAGATATTAGCCAGAGGTGGCTTGTAATATACGTTTCGATGGTACCTTGCCCAGACGCCTCAAATCAAATAAGGTGAGGCCCACAACCTAGGCGACAAATTAGAGCGATTCGTCAAGGGAGCACTGGCGTTCATACCCCGATCTAAAGCACGGCAGGAAAGAATGAGACCTAAGAAATCACGGTCGAATATTGGGTATTACGCGCACCTTCTTATCCGACTTGGATGCACCGGAGCCAGTCCAACCGGTGGTGTACTCTCCCTACGGAGTCCATAAATATTGTAGCTCGTCGCTATAGGATCATCAAACGTACAGTACCACCTGAATGGTGGTTAGAAGGGTGGAATCATGTGCATATGTTATTGCACTTACACATGAGCACATTGAGGTTTTCGAGGTTACCAGACATGTTGATAGGTGTATCTCAAGAGGAATAGATTACGATGGGATGAAGAGGCGATGAGCTCCATTATCGCAGCTTATACGAATTTTTGGGTAAATCGGGGCCACTCTTCGGACCGTCAGATCCCGGGCCGGACGGGAATTCGTGCCGGATTACCCTGTGCTAGACGGACAACGAAGTGAAAGTACACATAGGCTCCATATGCACCTCACAGTGTGCAATACCGAATGTTGGCCCAAGCTTGGTCACCCAAGCCAGGCTGGCTGGGGAAGCGTTCACGGAATCGTAGGAAGGCCCTCCGGAGCGGGATCAGATTGAGGTGCCAGCGACGAGAGCATCGGCGCGGCACTGTTTGTAAGTTTCCCAGACTTGATTCAAATGTCCTCGTATGTTTCCCCATCACTCATTGGCACTAATTGGGCGAATGCGTCATGCTTTCCATAAGTTCATGTGCAATACCACTCACTGGCGCCTAAACTAAACCCGTAAAATCCCCGTTTGATTGTGGGGTGCTCCGGTATGATCAGTCATTTCCTGCTGGGATTGATGCAACCCTCCTTCATCCTTGGGCCCCACCGAGGAGAACAATAGTCAATCATCGAGTACGCAGCTATGTTTGTCCATTCCGATATCCCATCATGAGGAGGAGGCAGTGTTCCCCAACGACTACACGTGCCTGCGTGACGTCAGGCAACAACGTGTGGAACAGTTCGCGCCTCTCACCTACCTCTTTCCGCACAACCTGAAGATCTGTGACGAACTTTTACGACCTCCCCCTCAAATCGCTTTCATGCCCACAATCTAACCCTCTATCGCCGTCAACATCGAGCTTCGTCAACCACGAGATTTTCTTTGCTTCCATTTCCCCATTCCAACTATTCCTTTTGTCGACGTCTTTCCATAATATCTCATTTTGGTTGAACACCTGTCTTCTCATTTTCATCATGCCTCCACTGATCCTAAACTCAAACACTCCTGTTTCGCCACCAGAATCTGGTTTCGTACCTCGGAGGGAGTTTATACGTGACCCCACTGTTACGCGACATACGTTCGCCTTAGTAGCGATGGCAGGCTCGAACCTTGTCAGGCTATTCTCGTTTCCTGATTTCGTGGTAAGAGCACTTCGGGAGGCATTGGCACAACAAGAATTATTCAAGTACTATCGAGAAGATGTCTTGCAGCATATGTGCGAATTCACTATCCACGGTAAGCCGTGGGCAACTTCCAAGGCATTCGCCACGGAGAAGCTGCTCGTGGATATTATAACGCTCATATGTCAATGCGGCTTCAACTACCTATCCACGATTGATTACGGCCGGGAACAGGACGATCGCCTTACCATTGCCTTTGCGACACCCGTAGCTGCGAATAATCCCTCATCGCTACCCGGCACTCCTCAGCTTGGGACCCCTCTCGTAGATGGCGCTACTCTCAATGCGGATAAGTCGAGCAGTTTACGCTTACCATTTGCGCTTTCCTTCGTATCTGCAACGGTACTCCGGGTTATATCTCCACCGTTGCATTCAACGCCTGCCATCCTTCAGGCGGTACGTGGGTCGTGGCCTCGTGGGGTAGTTTCGGAAAAGAAAGTTGGTGCAAACTCATATGAGTTCAAATTGAAGGGTTACAGTCGTGAGTAGCACACATCAGCATTCCACTTGTGTTTGTTGACTGCATTCAGTTTTCCAGCAGGATACATTTGCAGCCGATTCTCTCCGTTATATCTTGTCTTTGCTTTCAACTCTCGATCATCACTCCTTCGCACTCGTGACATCGCTATCGCTCACGAACCGTTCTCGAGTCAAAGACCTTTGGGTGTTTACATGCCATACCCCCGTGAACTCGGAAAATTCTGTGCCTCCGTCGATACTCAATACTTCCGATCCAGATATCCGTCGCAGGAGGATGAGCAATGAACCAGGACAGGGCTTTTCATCCAGTTCTCATCGCCGGGCGGCCTCCGAAATGTCTCCACCTCACGCCTCATCCCATCAAAGAAGCTACTCTGACGTGAATCATCAACGAAGGGGATCACGTACCTACCCAGCCTACGCCAGGTATCACGAACCAGACTCGTTCACGCGCGCTAAGCTCCCTAGTACCGTGTCTAGTAGTATTGAGAATATGACTGGGGTTGGCTCCGGCCCGCAGCAAAGTCCTGTGTCCCCAAAAAATGTAGGAGAGGGACCGGATACCACTTCAGATGCTATCGACAATACCGTGGGGACCAACGAGCGACCTCTCTCGAATTTACCGGTATCCAGTCCGTCCGATTCCTTCTCGAATCAAGAGAATCAATCTCATCCGCCGCTTGCAACCCGATCACAGACTTGGTCCAGCGTAGCCGATTCCGAAGGGAACGCAGTCCCTCCTCTCCTTGGTCCAGGAGCATTTCGTGATTCCGCCATTTCTACTGGCACTGAGGAGCAATCTCGAGCTTCTTCTGAACGCGGAGACAGATCGTTTAAGCGCTCTGACAGACTTGTAATCGTATCGGGTGTGCCAGGCGGTTGGCAGCCATCACCAATTGAGGAGAGTACAGAAGAAGAGGCGCTTTCCCCGCTATCCCCTCTGTCTTCAGTGCAAAAGTCTCCTTTGGTGGGTATAATGCCAGAACTTGAAGAGCCTTCAGTCCATCAAGTAGAGTCAAGGCATGATTCACCGGCACTTAAGGCTGCTGATCAAGGCCTGAGGAGGAGCGAAGCGGGTGTAATTGTCGAACCATCACCGTTGTCGTCTGTACCCCCGTTGCCACCGATATCCCCTATGCAATTGCCGCAAGCTTCACCATCAAAACATATGCGATCGGGGCCTTCACCACATCGTTCTCAGCCAACACGGGGAAGGTCTAAGGAAGCTCGTAATGGAGGTAGTCATGGATGGGTATTGGTGAACGTAGAGCGCCCAGCATCACCTGGCACTGACTCTACTGAACATCGCGGGGTGAATTCACGTAATACTAGCCCTCGCCAGGGACCTGGACGACCGCCAGAAGGACAGTTAGGTGCCATCCCGCAATCAAGGATAATTGCAGCCGCCGATGCACAATCTAACTCGCAAGGCGTAAAACGGGGTTTGTCTCTCACACGGAAGAATACGGTAAATATCAAAACTTGACTGCATTCATTATCTTCATCTTGGAATATGCAGGGAAAGCTGAAGGAATCTCCGACCTCGCGGACCATATCACCAGAGAGCAGCAGTAAAGACAACACAGATAAATCCCGGCCAGGTTTTTTCGACCGTCTGCAACACCTTGGAACGCCACAGGCGTCTCGGAATGAGCGCAAGCGACAGCTTCTTGACTGACGTGTCGGTAACATTGAAAACCTGCAACACCTCTATGATAGTCATGATATTATGTTCGCTTTAGGACATATTTATTGGCTGGACTCGGCCATTTGATGATTCTAACCCTAGGATAGCTGTGTATGGCATTACAGGCTCTCGTTCATAGTTCAACCATACCCAAGTTTTAATTGCCTAACCTTCACCACGTTTGTATACCAGGACTTTTTGACTAGAATACTCAGGACATTGTACCTTGCCTACTTGTTGTACCGCAACATATCCATTTACGAGTCACGGTCACGTGCAGAAGCCACGTGGTGCACAAGTCAAACTTGGTGAGGGTCGGGCGGAAGAGGCAAGGGCAAGTGGTGGAGACACGGAAATGCATGGGGTCAAGCCACGGTCTGAAAGTATGATTGAATGCAACAGAATTGAGTTGAGAAGTAACTCGCATGCCAGATCAGGTGGCGAAGGATTTTTGTTTGTGACACTGTACGCAGCGGGTCGGTTCAACAGGTTGGCAGAGAACACGGATGACTGCTCAAGGTTTGATATAACTGGCGACTGATTCTGGGCTATCATTGGGCGAGAGAAGAGGATCAGATGGCGATGAAATATATGGCAGATGTGCGGAGACAACAGAGATGGAAGAGCTCGGAATGGTGGTGGTCGGAATGGTTGGCTGAGTTGAGGATTGTCTGGTTTTACAATTGCTCACTCGCCGGTCCAGCACCAGCCACCCACCTGTGTCCCTTTCTTTGCCGCTTCCCCATCACCCTCTCCCACTCTTTCCTCCCAACCACTTCCTCCTCCCCACCCCACCCGCCTTTCCTCCCCCGTTCCACTACCTCTCCTCCTCGCTCCCTCCTCGCTATTACGCCACTCTTCCTCCTACATCACCATGCCTACTTGCCGCAGAAAACGGGTCATTTTAACTGAACCCTCTGATGCCGTTATGGAAGCATGCGAGTCAAATCCTGATAGAATGGTCTACTACCTCGAACAGACCGGCGAAATTTTCGAATCTTACGAGCAAGTCTCTTCTTTTGTTACATGCCTTCTCGTTCCAACCTTTCTATTCTACCTCTGCTACCATTAGGGCATATGCTGCACGGATGTCTTTCTATAGACTCAAGCAGTTCCAATGCGAAGTTACTGGCAAGAGTGGCCTCGATTACTTCCAAGCTCTGGAGAGTGAACGACAAGAGGCACGCACGATGCATTCAAGGTTTCCTGAGCCTTTGAAACCTGCTGTCCTCAAGGCTGTCCAATGGCGTACGTCTCCTGCCTATATGCGCTCCTCCTTTTTGATCCTGAACTGTTCCATCTCTCAGAGGTCATGGGAAGGCTTGACCATTTAGTCGAGGCCGTATATGAGCGTTTCAAAGACCGTTATTTCCCAGAAGAGAGTGCGCCTTTTACAATTCACTCTCCCAAACCCATGACTGATGGATAACCCAATTCATAGGAGTGATTCTGGAACATCAAGGGTGCCGGTACGTCACGTCCTAAGTTCTGCTTCTCGCTTTGGCTCAGGCCATTCTCTGTCACCAGGTATCATGCACGTATTGAAAGTGTGCTCTTGCCCATTAAAAGAGGCGACGCGCATGCCCGCCAATCTATATCGCAGTGTTGTCCGGAATTACACGCGATTGGTGATCTTAAAACGCCACTTATCGATGTTATTGCCAAAGATGACCCTATGATGTACGAATATAAGGCTCGGATATTGGAAATGGAGAAGGAGAAGGCAAATGACAAGGCGAAGATGACTAACAAGGTCGAGAACCCAGAGGCCCTTGTCGGTGAAACTTCTCAAGTCTCTCCCAAGCAGCTAAGGTTGGATTCATTCTGTAATATGGTCCATTGATTAGCTCATGTTCATTTGTAGTCGCGATCGCCTCTCCTTCTCAAAGTCGATCCTTCGACGCTTCATCCGTGATTGCGTAGATCGCGAAGCTGCCGTGGCTTCTCCTTGGACAGTCAAGCCTTCAATCGCCAAACGATATGGTGTCGACTCTGTCATGCCTGAAGAAACGCGTAAAGGGGTGGAAAGCATCAAAAAGGGCGAGATAGATAAGCGGAAGAAAGTTTGGGAAGATAAGGAGGGTCCGCCAAGCAAGAAGCAAAAAAAGCTGACCGCAGCACAAGAGGAAAAAGGTAAGACCTGAATTCAATATGATCGTAGCTCATCGCTGAATTGCAATATGTTATAGCGGAGAAGCGTGAACGTGAGGCTCGTGAGAAGGCCGAAAAGCAGAGACTGGCGAAGGAAGAGGCCGAACGATTGGCAGCGGAGAAGAAGAAAAAGAAACCCGTACGGTACCCCACTGAGGATCTTGACGTGCGCATTGGCGAGAAGGACAAGAAGGCTGGCATTCAACTGAGGAGACCATTGCCTTCCCGAACTGCACTCCCATTCAATGACATCCCTGGTACCTTCGAGGCTTTCCTTATGACTTGGAATTTCCTTGTCGTGTATGGGTGAGTCGAACATGTTCTCAAATGGTATTAATCAACTGATTTACCGATCGTTAGACAACCTCTTCATCTATCTGCTTTCACGCTAGACGATTTTGAACATGCTTTACGTCATTCTATCCCTGACCCACCTTGCAATCTGCTTGCAGAGGTTCATTCTGCACTTATTTATAACTTGCGGACTGTGCCATTCCAAAGGCACAGTGCTTTAGTCTCTCTGCTGAAAAAGAAAGATGAGATGGACCAAGCAGGTCTTGATGATGAAAAGTCTCTAGGAGTTTCCACAGAGCAACTCACGAATGCCATGGCTGATGTTGGCAACAATTGGGAGAGAGCTCCGCTTAGGGGTCGTGCTAGTTGGGAGGATGCATTGCTTGGATGTCTGAAGGATGTGGGTATCATCAGTGTACATCAAGCAGACACCATTGCTTATACTTTGCCTCTTAGCATGCCACAGACGAGACCCTACCACAACTCAGAGAAATCCTCATACGATTACTGTTTGCTCCCGAGTCACCGACCGACCGATCTGTTGCTTCTACGAGCTCTCGAGGATCAACACCCGTCTCTGCCAACTTTACAATTCCGGCAAGACCATCCGAGCGATACTATTCCTTACCACCAGCGTATAGGATCTCAATCTTATCTTTTATGTGCAACTTAGTTGTTTCAAGCAAAAGTATCCACGCACACATGGAGTCCTGCGAGGAACAACTCACTTTGTTGAGAAAAGAAAAAATTGAGGTCAATCGCCTGAAGAAGCAATAGTGAGTTACCTCATCATGTGCAACCCACTCCCAGAAGCGTTAACAATGTTATCATTAGTGCCGAAGATATGGCCGCTCTAGCTGTAGAAGCTAAAGAAAGTCCACCCAAGATTGATGAAGACGTTGTGATGGATTCTAGTGAACTTTCAGATGCCTCACAATCCGTGAATTCATCTGATCCGAATGGCATAAAGGGGCCGCTTCGTTCAAAACTTCGCAAAAAGGTTACCCAAGCCCATGCGAAACAGCGGGAGGCAGCGCGCGCCAAACAGGCATCGATAAAACAAGCAATCGCAGAACATCGCCGCCTAGACGAAGAAGTTGGTAAATTAGAGAGGCGGCTAGAAGGCATTGAGCGAGAATTCAGGAAGCTTCTCGGGGCAGTGCGCGTTAAGCCGCTGGGTAGAGACCGATTTTACAATCGAATCTGGTGGTTTGATGGGATGGGTTCAGCATCGTTGGTTGGGAGCGGAGGTGTTGCGCAATATGGAACAGGCAGGGTGTTCATTCAAGGTCCAAGCGAAGTGGACATCGATCTACTTGAAAAGAGGAAAGATGAAGATATCGCGCAGCGACGATTGGAGGAAGAGGGTGAAGGGAACATCTTGGGTCCCGGAGATTGGGCTGTGTACAGTGCCCAGGACGATGTAAGCCTCACGACCCGATTCATGGTACCTCATCATATTCACGCCTCTTTAGCTCGAAGAGTTTGTGAAATGGCTTAATCCTAAAGGTCATCGAGAGTTAGCCTTAAAAACGGCATTGAATAAATGGCTCACCCACATTCTTGCTGGCATGCGAAAACGGACGGCGGTAAGTCAAAGGTATTCTGCTTGACTTTCATTGTCATTCTTATCGAAATACATTTAGGACCTAAATGTCACTGCCAAACTTCCCGAAGCCCGACGCAGCGCTCGCACGAAAGCTATAGCTGGTTATGATATCGCTCGAGAACCCTATATGTTGTGGACTAACCGTAGAGCCGTGAATTCATCGTAGGCATATTCCCTGCATTTTTGGTCATCCATATCTTGTCGCATCGTAGATCAACCCAAAACTTGCATCTTCTCCTTGCATTCCCTGCTGTCAATAAATACTACACTCTTCGCAGTTCATCGCGTCGCCTAATCCCATCAACCTACTGTCAAATTCTATGTACCGCATAATTACATATTTGCGATTATAATTGACGTTGTGACCAGATTTCCGCGCGAGGATCGGTGTAGCTGTGGCTTTCAGCAAAAGGATCGGTGTAATGGTGGCTCTCAAGGCACGTCATGATGCTTGATGCCGGATACATCAGTTTGAACAGGGAGTGGATCTCGACAGGCATTTGTGAAGTTGTTAGTTGTCATCAACTGCAGGGAACTTGGCGGACGGAGCTTTATCTGCACATCCCCGAGGCTAGGCGAGTTCTCATCGCATTTATTTTGCAGGCGACGCAAAAAGCATCTTCCAGAACAGTCTGATTAGGCCTTAACATGCATGCCCTTGAGCCCATCCAGTAATTCTCGGGTACGAATGTGAAGATTTGTCTATGGTCAGTATTTCTAGAATTGATTGCTGAGTCGTGTAAATTTTTGAACCAGAATGGAGCTGCTTTCTCAGAAGGTGATGCGACTTCCTACCCGCCACTGCTAATGAAAGCCGACCTTGATAAACCTCAGTTAAAAGGCCCTTCACCCCAAGTCAAGCCGGTACTCTAACTCTCCCTTAATCTCCCTGGTTCCATGGCCTCTTTCTCTAGTAGCTTCATCGTTGGCTCGACGAGCAGCGCACAGAGCGTGCGGGATGTTATCTCCTCATGTGAGTACATGCCGGTGCTCCTGCCCAATCTCTCCAGGACTAACCATGCCCATGTTGCATAGATCGGAGAGCCCAGTATTTCGTAGCTGGGTCCACCCTACCTGCACCCGGTGTATCTGATAATGAGGTAGACGAAGAGGCGGCAATTGGTGGACCTCAGGATGACGAGTATGATGATTCTCTGGATGCAACAACACCTAAAGCCGCAGAAGAATTCGTGGGCCAATTCCAATGGGATGATGAAGGGACAGAAGAGGGTTCAGGTCCTCAAAGGCCAGTTCAGACTGTCCAACCTGCACCTTATTCAGGCCGAGAACGAGCCCAACGTCAGAAGAAACGAAAACGTGGAACTGGATCCGTCCACAGAGCAGGACCCGCCATTCTACCCACCGAGGAAACACCTCTGCTACGAAAAATCTCATTCTCGACAACACCACATCCTCGCCGTGTTTCTGTCACTACCCCGCTTGTGAACGATACTGCCGGAGTGTCCGAGCAGCAGAATGCACCCTCCCACGGGCGCATACGGAGGACATCCACGGCTTCGAGCAAGGCGATAACATATAGCCATGCCGGAAGAAGCACCTTTGGCCAAACGGTGGGTGCATTTCATTCCTAAGTGTTCTAGATATCGCTGACTCATGGTGATTGTTCTACTAGTTATTCAATTCCATAGCCATCTTGGTCGGAATTGGTATGCTCTCTGAGCCCCTCGCCTTTTCTTACGCCGGATGGGGCTTGGGCACACTGCTCATTGTGTCTTATGGGTTTATTTCCTGCTATACGTTGGTTTTGCTCCATTCTCGAGTTAACACTAACCTGAATTTGTTCCGAAGCGCCAAAATTTTGGCCAAGATCATCATGTCTGATCCGAGGTTAAGGTCGTACTCGGATATTGGTCGCAAAGTATTTGGGCCGCGCTCGACTACATTCATTAGCCTTATGTTCTGTCTCGAGTTATTTGCTGTTAGGTGTGTTCATTTGTTGGTTAAGACATCTGAAAGAATTGACTTGCTTCAGCGTCGTTCTCGTCACGTTGTATGGTGATTCCCTACACGCCATCCTTCCTACCCGTACTGCGAATGATTACAAGTTATGGGGTATCTTCATGTATGTCATTCTCGTACCAATAATGCGCAAAATCTTACATGGATCCATGTAGACTGTTACCCACCGTGTTTCTTCCCCTGTCTTTGTTATCATATACCTCTATCCTTGGAATATTATCGACAATCCTAATAGTCGTCGTAATCTTTATTGACGGCGTATCCAAGAGGGAAGCTCCCGGAAGCCTTTGGGAGCCAGGAGAAACCTCATGGAATGGTGGAAACGCGAGGCAACTCGGCGTTGCGTTTGGGTTGTTCATGGCTGGTGTACGGCTCGCCTTCTACTTTTCGTGACGACATGCATACTCACTCGTTGACAGTTCTCTGGTCATGCTGTAATACCCTCACTTGCCCGTGACATGATCGATCCTTCTCAATTTGACCGCATGATCAATTGGGCATTCGTAAGTTATATCTGCGTTGTTCTGGAGAAGGCCTAACTCAAAATATGTGTGGTAGCTTGCTGCCACTTTGATTTACACTTTAATTGGGTGGGCAGGTTACCGGATGTTCGGAAAAGATGTAAGCGAGGAGGTAAGCTACATGCATCGCTCAAGTTTATGAATGCTAACGTTCAGGTAGTTTAGTATGGACCTACTTCGCACACCAGGTTACAGTCATCAACTTAACCTGGCCTGCCTCTGGATGCTGGTCATCAGCCCGCTGTAAGTAATAACTGATATTCTGAGTTGTTATCTGCCTGATGCATCCATCCCAGCACCAAATTCGCGTTAACTACTCAGCCCGTAGGTTCACTCGACCTTCTTCGAGATCTGCCATTAAGTTTGACTTTCTAGCTCAATGCAACCATCGAATATCTGCTTGGTATCGATAGTCCATGTCCCAGCACTGCAGAAGAATCGGGCAGCAGATCCAATTCGATAAACGGGCCCATCAAGAGCTCCAATGAAGTCGTTAGACGTATATCTGCCATCCTTCAACGTGTTGCCGTTACTTGCTTATCGGTCACAGTTGCCATTACAGTACCCGAGTTTAGCGCTCTGATGGCCTTTCTCGGTTCCTTTTCGGCTTTCATGCTTTGCATCATCGGCCCAATTTCTGCCAAAGTTGTATTGGAGGGGCGATGCAACTTATTCGACGCCTCACTGCTGTGCATGGCGACTATCATGGCTATCTGGGGCACCTGGGCAGCAGTTGTTGCATCCGGATAAGATTTACGATTGCCAGAAAGATACAAAATGACAAGGGATTTGAATCAGGTCCTAGGGCAAAGGTTGGAAAAGCAGGGTGACCCCAGGCTTGGGATCTTTTGGACTCTGTATTAGACATGATATTGTTACACTTTCGCAGCATGTGAGATGATTTTTGTAAGCTCTGTAACGACCTTGTCATGACGGATGGATGTTACGATGTATTAGGTGGCACGTACGTGGGAGCTTGATAGATTCTTGGACGACGGTCGATTCTATCTGATTATCTGGGTTGGGAGTGATCGACACGACTGAGCGGGCTCCATCGAGAGTCCAGTTCTGTTGAGCAACAAACTCCTCAAGTGCTTGTCCTAAACATCTGGTATGAACGCAGACGTAGACTAGAAAGAAAGAAAGACCTCTACCTGATAATGCTAGATATGACCCAAGTCGGTCAACCCCGATTCGAGTGAAGGTAGCTTTCACTGCACGAATCACAACTTCGCGAATTGCATCCTCGAAGCCGACGAATTCGATAGTATAGTTCTCTCGCAAAGTATCAAGCTGCTCGGATCGATAGATCTCCCAAAATGCCGGGAATCGACAACGATACAAGAGGTCGTGCAACTCCTTCAGGACAGGCAGTAGCGCTGGCAATGGGTCGGGTTCCTCAAGAGTTGCATTACTCGGCCGCTCATCAAGGAGAGAAATACAGAGGTTGAAATCAGGTTGAGGCGATGCTGTTAGGGCCTTTATGAGGATGTTGATGACGACGTCTGAGTTGTAAAGATCTGGGTTGAATTGATAGCTAATATGATGATTAGGGGGAAGCCATGGGTCACAATGTATTGCATGCGCACAGCTTGAGAATTGCAAGATTGGCTAGGCAATCATATTCCTTGCTTCTTATCTGGTGATAGAGATAGTCCTCCAGAATGCCAACATTGGATGGATTGTATCGATCTAAGGGTTATCAATTAACATACGAATTGATCGATAATCCTTGAAGAGAAATACGTACCTACGCCGGAAACAAGGTCTTCAATAATCTGAGTGCGAGTGGCGGGTTGAACCCAGGATGAAGCCATTATCGAGGAAAGAAAGAAAATAATTGGCCGTAAGTGATCTTGCCGAAAATGTCACTAATTTATTGATCACCAACTCAGCCACTCCTGACCTTCATCCACCCGTACACAAAATCGCCATGTCAGATCAAACTATGGATGTCGATGGTCAGGACCCTGCCACAGCCAACGATTCGGACACTCCATCCTTGAACCAGCCATCCGCCGCGTCAGAAAATGGTACCATAATTGTGCCGGACTATGCACGCATCCATAATGAAGTACCAGAACCCGCGAACAAGTCGGAAACGGATGAACCAACAAGTCTCGGGCCTAACTACGGGCTAAAGTACATCCTAAGTGGGCATACTAGGTCTGTGTCCTCTCTGAAATTCAGCCCAGACGGTGCCTTCTTGGTCTCAGCATGTTCGTAGTCAATCATTCTCATTTCGCACAGCGCCTAAAACGTTTGCAACAGCTGCGGACAAAACGCTTAAGATTTGGGACGCTTATACTGGGGAGATTGTCAAAACGTTCAATGGGCACAAGGAGGGTGTTTCCGACGTCGCTTGGTCCAGCAATGGCGAGTTCCTGGCATCTGCCTCTGACGACAAGACCGTCATAATATGGAGTCTAGAATTGGTGAGTATCCTTTAAAATCCATCTGGTTTTGCGCATATCGAGATGGACAAGCAAGGGCGCTGCCGTCAAGACATTGGAAGGCCATACGAACTTCGTGTTCTGCGTAAATTGGAACCCTAATTCGAATCTCGTGGTGTCAGGAGGCTTCGACGAAACGGTTCGCGTTTGGGATGTTGCTAGAGGTAAGTCATTGACTTCACTAAGAGGCACAAGGTTGACGGCGCGCAACCCTTAGGCAAGTCATTGAAAGTGCTACCAGCACATTCGGACCCAGTGACAGCAGTCAGCTTTAATCATGACGGAACCTTGATCGTTTCTTGCTCCATGGATGGTTTAATGTAGGGTCACGTATGGCACCTTCTCTGGGGTAGTGCTGACTCGGACCTTCAGTCGGCTATGGGACGCGGATTCAGGGCAGTGCTTGAAAACGTTGGTGGATGATGATAATCCAATCTGGTGGGTCTGTGTGAGTCAGTGCAGCTTCACCTGAGTTCACCCACACTGTATCAGTTCCCATGTCAAATTCACACCAAACTCCAAATTTGTCCTGGCGGCTACGCAAGATTCCACCATTCGTTTATGGAACTATCAAACATCACGTTGCGTGAAGACATACACCGGCCACGTGAATCGGACGTATTGTATTTTTGTCAACTTTGTCTTCTCTGAGAAAGGCAAGTACGTAGTAAGCGGTAGCGAAGATAACAAGCTGTATATATGGGATCTCCAAACTCGCAAAGTCGTCCAGAAGCTCGAAGGACACAGGGGTATGTTCCGTCAAAATCCTCATTCGCGTCACTGAGTTGCTTCATAATCAGACGTTGTGCTTGCTGTGGCGGTACGTAAAACTATGACATGGCTCTAGCATCGCGCTGAAGTCGTGCAGACACACCCCACGAGGGGCGTTATCGCGTCTGCATCCATGGAAAAGGATTTGACGATCAGACTATGGTTCGATGACAGCTGATTCTGGGTATAGCATCGCGTTCTTTTTTGGACTGCGCCCCACGCTAAGCGACTCCGCATCGCCACGTTACGCATGTCGTCAGCGATTACGTCGAGCAGCGGGCATGAGCGTGGTATTGTGACCAGGCTTAAAGTATTGTCTTCGCACAAAGGATCAAATATAATGTCTATGAGGGCCATCGATTTAGTTACGAACAAAGCCTTGAGGTGCTTGCCGACCCTCGGCCTCATTCATGGTGACAAAATTGGAATTTCAGAAGTTGTTCGAGTTGATAGCGTGAAACCTGTTCCCATCAATTCTCGGTTATTCCATTGGCACCGAATGACTCGTGCCTGTTGCTCTGACTAATTCAAACTCCGGTTGCACAGGTATATAAACCCCTCTCCCACAGGCACCCCTCAAGGCTTCCGCCAACGCGCATCTCTTAGCAACTCAACACTCTTACTCTCTTATCATGCAAATCTTCGTCAAGACCCTCACCGGCAAGACCATCACTCTTGAGGTCGAGTCTTCTGACACCATCGACAACGTCAAGGCCAAGATCCAAGACAAGGAAGGGTGAGTTCGCTTCTCCCAAAGACCAAAGAAAACCCCTTTTTTACAAGTCCGCCTTTTTAGTATCCCACCCGACCAACAGCGTCTTATTTTCGCTGGTAAACAGCTCGAAGATGGCAGGACCCTTTCGGATTACAACATCCAAAAGGAATCCACCCTTCACCTCGTTCTCCGTCTCCGTGGTGGAATGCAGATTTTCGTCAAGACCTTGACCGGAAAGACCATTACCTTGGAGGTCGAGTCTTCCGACACGATCGATAACGTGAAGGCCAAGATCCAAGATAAAGAAGGGTATGCACCAAGTGCCTCTCAAAATAGCTCTTTTTTTTACTTATGTCTCGCAGTATCCCCCCCGACCAGCAACGCCTCATCTTCGCCGGAAAGCAACTAGAGGACGGCAGGACTCTTTCTGATTACAACATTCAGAAGGAGTCTACCCTACACTTGGTCCTTCGTCTCCGTGGAGGCATGCAAATCTTCGTCAAGACTTTGACCGGAAAGACGATCACCTTGGAGGTTGAGTCTTCAGACACAATCGACAACGTCAAGGCCAAAATCCAGGACAAGGAGGGTATTCCTCCCGATCAACAACGTCTCATCTTTGCCGGCAAGCAATTGGAAGATGGCAGGACCCTCTCCGACTATAACATCCAGAAGGAGTCTACCCTCCACCTCGTCCTTCGTCTACGTGGTGGTATGCAGATCTTTGTGAAGACGTTGACTGGCAAGACCATTACCCTGGAAGTGGAGTCTTCGGATACCATCGACAATGTCAAGGCCAAGATTCAGGACAAGGAGGGTATTCCTCCCGACCAACAGCGTTTGATCTTTGCTGGCAAGCAGTTGGAGGACGGGCGCACTCTTTCGGATTACAATATCCAGAAGGAGAGTACCCTTCACCTCGGTGAGTTCAATGCTAGTTGTGCGGGTCTCTCATACTAAATGTTTCACCAGTTCTTCGTCTTCGTGGGGGTAACTAAATCCGCTCCCTGTCCCCTTGCTCCCTCCCCGTCTATTCATTGCCTTCCATTGGGGGACTGGGAGTTCTTCATAGCATATATGTCGTCCAGTCGCATTTGTACTATAAAAATGGTGTTGAAATATTAAATCGCGGCGCATTTTATTGAAGATATTGTCTATTCTGGTGTGACTACAGATAACGAGTTTGCCTTTCCATGGCTCCGTCTACGCTTACGCTTTCTGTGCTCCTCGCTGCTTTCAGAAAGACCCTCCAAGGTGGCTTCCAGTCGTCGCTTTTGACCTGTAGAAGGGTTTTCCTGTTCAGGTAGTGATTTCGGCGCTTTCTTCTTCACGCTGAGAGGGTTTGGACCTTTCGTTCCTTTTCGTTTCTTTGGTGGAGGATCGACGGAGGAAGAAGGCAAAATTGCACGATCGGTCGCAGACGGTTGAAGTGCTTGTTTTTCGACCTTGACGTCGATTAGCAATTGACAAGGACCCAAGGGGGTTTCCATACCGTTTCCTTCGCCTCTAGGGTCCGCTCACTTGCTGGCTCCATAATCATCACGGATCGATTTATGTGCACGATGGGCACAGCAGGGACTTGACGCAAGTGAATGCGCAGCGGGTGGGACTGAGTAGCAATCACGTAGCGATGCTTATTCGTGTCGCCTGCACACACGAAGTTTGAGCATTGGCTGCTACGGACATAAGATGAACGTACCGACGATGCTCTTGATGCATAAATCACTCGGTATGGCTTCTCTGTGATTACACTTCCTTCGTTCGAAGGTTTTGGCTAGATCTACAGCGGGCTGCAAAGGTTTTCCTTGCAGGTAAAGTTCGTGGATGCTGCACTGCGTTATCACTGTTAAACGGCTTCATCCTCGGGATAGGCTGGCAAGGTCTTCAGGCACGACACTTACTTGGTTTAACTTCCCCTTGCAATACGGTAGCCAACTGCTTGGTAAATTCAATTTTTGTATCTATTGCCGTTCGACACATCTCAGAATCCACTGCTCGAGTGGTGAGGTCGTGTACACTGGAAATGAAATCGTTACACTCGGATACTGACCTATGACTTGGTATGGCTGTCTGAATCCAAACGTGATATGGTACAGGTGCATGAGTTTTCTATACCTCTTTGCTCGTTTTTGTCGCATCTTTGGGTAGAAGGTGAAGGTCAGGTGTTTGGCTCTGTTGACCTGAATATCGCTGTCTCCAACGATCGACGTGCCAACTCCACCATGCTGTCCCGCCTGCTTTTCGCACTCTCTGCTCTTGCAAGGTAAATCCAACTCGAGGCTGCATCCATAAAGCTTATGGTGCATTTGCCTTAGTCTTTGTCTGACTGCCTCGTGCTTGGACATTCGAGGGACAATACTATTCAATGAAGTTTGCCCAGGTCGGTCCACGTCGTCATCCTATTAAAATCCAGGGACTAATTCAAATCAATTAGACGCGAAGGAGCTAAGCACTGCGAAGGTCATCCTTGACCATGGAGCGCATTATGGCAGAGTCATGAAAGATGGCAAATTCGCCATGTGAGTGTTGCGCCATGTATTGGGAGTATGCTCAAGGGCCTTCTAGTCCAAATGTGCCTTTAGGAACGCACATCCTTTCAGTGTTGTCCCATGACGTTGTATTTGATCAAGTCAGCTCTCTTTGCGGTTGTTCTGACATAAATCTGAGCTAGAGCCCTAGCTACGTGTTGATGTCCAAGAAAACATCACATTTGCCCGACCTTACATTCCTGGGACACCCTTAGACCCACCGTCAACCATTCGACTACCACACCCGTTGGTACTAGTTCCAAGGCAGAGGCATAACTATTTCGTACCAAAGGAAAGCTTCAACCTGCTTCAAATGTTCTCTAATCCCATGATGATGCTCATGGCCGGTGCGGGCGTGTTAGTATTGGCAATGCCATACATTATGGTACGTCAGAGCTTGGCTTGAGGTTGGCTAGGCTTAATATTCTTCAAGAAAAACCTGGACCCAGAGGCCCTTGAAGAATTCAAGCAGCGACAAGCAAAAATGGCAGATATCCAGAGTGCTATGACAAGTGGTGATTTAAAAGCAGGGTATGTACACAATCTGTGCCGCAAGGAAACTCGGTGATAATAGGTTGGTTCTGCTATAGAGTTTCCGCTTTGATGAATGCTGGAGAGGATGCTCAGCAGACAGATAGGAAACCCGCTCCACAAACACCCCGTAACAAAGCTGGTAAAAGGCGCCAATGATTCGCTGATGCTCCTGACCCAACGAGGAATATTCCTGGGAAGAGGATAGCAACAGGATGGACAGAAATGCCATGCCAAGCGTAATTGGGTCCTATTAGTCGTTGGTACCCTGACTCGATGTAGATGCTATCTCTTGTACAGCCTTCAGTTTCCTATTAGTTGATGAGGTGGCATAATGTTCTAGTACGCGTCGTATGAGAAGGTTTCTACAAGGGGCACAATGCTTCAGCTTCGTGCGACAAGCAGAATTCCATGTAACCTGCCTTTGTTTGAATTGCGCAAGTACGGTTTGCACATTGGTTGGCGTTTCGTCAAGTGACCTGTTGTAGTCGGTTAGAAGGATTCGAAACGGGGAGCGATGCCACTTACTGTTCTACTTTCCCGATGGTCTCAATGGTGTACACGTTGTCACTTTTACTATCCTCCAAGACAGCTCCTGGGGCTTCTTCGACGTTCAAACCGGAAACGACGATATCTTCTGAGACGCTTCGGACCCTCTGGGCACCTGAGGTTGGGTCGATGTCCATGACGATGACATGTTCGCCAGGCTGCCCGATAAATTCGCGCGGAGAATCGTCTTGGTATTGGTATTGGATGATAGGATGAGCTAATCCGCTTGATGTTGGCCCGGTTCTAACGGCTGATAACGGGGAGTGAGAGAGAAGAATGTAGTGTGGTGGTGGTGTAGCCATGGAGGCGCTTTGGGCGGTATTTGTGGTTGCGTCGCCGCAGAGATGCTACGGCCCTGCAACCACATTTAAGCGATTTATGGTGTTCCTGCTTTCAATATCAATGGTAGCCTCATATTGGTCTCCTGGATTTTCCTGTGCATAAATTTGGGTCATCACTGTTGCCAAGCGGGGTCAAGGAAGCACCACAGCCTGGTAACGATTCCCGGCGACTCGGATGAGCATAATGTATAAGTCTCAACTTGCAACATTTCTTTCCCTCGCACGTCTTTCTGCTTTAACCTTTCTTTAAGCTTTTCTCAAGCACCGTCTTTCTTTTCCATTCACGCTCTCTGATTCTTATTGTCTGTTTTTGTTACATGTTACTTTAACAAGGATGCCCAGTCTTTTCTCATTCATTTATGTATGTCTCGCAGTATCTGCGATACCAGGCACCCTTGCTGGTCCAGCCTGCTCAAGGAAGTATTATCAAGCCAGCGATTGTATTCAAAGATGTCATTCAAAGTGGGGTTGGACTGGCCATATGATGGGCACCGATCCATGGGGGTCGGTCATGCAAAACCCGGGAAATTCTGCCCAGGCATTTGAATCTGCTATCGCGTCTGCTTGCGGCACACCAGGGTATGTGTCGGTTGAAATCCTCTGCTCATCAGCAATTGACGTGTGATTGTCCTTCAGTAACACCGACAGCTTTGTGCCAGTTGGCAATGCGGGCACTGGTCCCCAGACAACTTCGTCCTCGTCGGTGTCCGTTGAAACTACACTTGCTGCTTCATCGTCACTTGAAGTATCACCTCAGACTGCTATTGAGACCACCTTGTCTGTTACCTCTTCAAGTTCGTCCAGTTCTACTCCCGAGCCAACCCCCACCACGAGTCCCGTGGCAGCGCCTGCCTTTGCTCCAGTAGCAAGCACTAGTCAACCACCACCACCACCACCACCACCACCACCACCACCACCTCCTCCTCCTCCTCCACCACCACCTCCACCACCACCTCCACCACCACCTCCTCCACCACCACCACCACCACCACCTCCTCCTCCTCCTCCTCCTCCTCCTCCTCCACCACCACCACCACCACCATCAACGGATAGTGGTGATAATGGAGGAAACTCTGCTGGCTCTGGTGGAACCTCTGGAAGCGATATCGCCGCTTACCTCGACTCCCACAACTCAGTTCGCGCCCAACACGGGGCTTCTGCTCTTACTTGGAGCGATGACTTGGCATCAAAAGCCCAGGAATGGGCCAATAGGTGCCAATTCCTGCATTCTGGTGGCCAACTAGGACCCTTCGGAGGTGAATATCCTGTGATCCTATGCAATTGGGATCGATACTCACAATGGTACATTGCAGAGAATCTGGCTGCAGGCACGGGAGATCAGTATGGTATCCAAGAGGCCATCAAATCGTGGACAGATGAAGTTTGTGAGTCATGCTCAACCGTGGATGGGTTCAAGTTCTGGCAGATCACTGACAAGAGTATAGCTGATTACGACTCTAACAACCCCCAACCCTCGCACTTCACTCAGGTAGTGTGGAAAGGCACAAATCAAGTTGGCTGTGCTGTACAGCTGTGTGATGGGATCTTTGATCCTAGCTTCGGGGTGTGTCTTGCCTACTGTTAGACAAATTGTCAACAGTTACTCATTACTTTGCAGAAAGCTAAATATTACGTCTGCGAATACTCCCCACAAGGCAACATCATTGGTGAATTCAGGTGAGCGTGTTGATACCCTTACCTAACCGAAGGTAGCTGACCGTTATGACCAGCGAGAATGTTCAGGCTTAAACCCGTTCATGTTGACCTTTTAAGATTAAATACTGTTGATATACCCCTGTGCCTGTAAAATGAATGAATCCCATCTGGTATGGATAGCTTAATGGGCGTGTGAAAAATATCAGTGTGATCAATAACAAACCAACTCAATCCAAAGACGTCCCCTGCTTGTCTTCCAACCTTCACCACCCTCATCCTATGCTCCCCCTTCGAGCGTGGAGGACCATCTCTGAACTTTGCCATGCTCTCCTCATCCTTGTGACCATCGCCGCTACGGGTCTCTCCTGTGTAGCTTTGCTGTCCCAAGCAGTCCGAAACTCTCCTACCCGCAACTGGAGGACTAATTTCAATGCGCTTGTCATTGGTGCATCTTACGTCATTGTGGTTCGTGATTCGAAGTATCATTTCCAGGATATTGCAATATCTCAACCCATGGATCATCAATAACAGCTTATGGCTTCAATACTCGTTTGTATCAAGAGAAGGGTAGCTATTCGTCTAAGGCTTCATCGAATCTCCAAGTCCTTTAGCACCATCGGCAAAGGCGATGTTCCTGACGTGAGTGTATGGACCTCTTCGTTGACACACCTGTCCCACCACCGCTGCCCTCCATAATTTGGCTTCAAGACCGTACACGAGTACATCTCACAGGAGTACTTCCGGACATGCTTAGTGTTTCATAAATCTATTCCAACTAGTGCATCTCATCCAGGTTGGACCATAAACGGTAGGCGTATCTCCACTGCTGTCGTGGTATTTGTTGGGGCGGTATGGTGCATCACATGTAGCCATCATCTCGGGTCTATGCCCTCCTGTTACCGCTTGAATCCTTTGAAAAGCTTCGAATTGTTCGCTCAACAAGGTATCATGTTTGTAGAAGCTGGACACCCTATCAACTTTCGCCGCGAAATGCTGAGCACGATTCCCAAACTAGGTAGGTCTGGTGCATACGGCGTTTTACCTATATCATCTGACTAGTTCACATAGATGCATTGGCGCGCATAGTGATCCCGACTCATCCCCCTTTGAAACCACATGCACGCATGCTCCATCATTTTCGCTTCATAAGGCCATTGCTTTCAACGGATGAATTCGGTCTCACATCATTGCATTATTACGACTCTGTTGTTCAAATTGCTCGCATGTCCTCGAGGGAATTATCTCAGGAGGAGTATGAATTAGGCCGCAACGCAGCAGATGAAATAATAACGAGGTGAGTTATTGGTGAAGTCTGCTTCAGTAAGCACTTATTCGTCCAAGTCTGGACGCCATACGCCTGGATATGGAACGTGAAGCCAACACAGGAAGCCAGACGGGTTCGAGTCTCAACGAAGAGGCATATAGTACCTAAGGGTTTTAGCCTAGCAAATAATTCTATGGGAATAGGACTTTATGGGCATGCTAATCGTTGCTATCAGAATACGAAAACCTGTTGAATTGCACGTCAAAGCCCAATCTCTCGGGATGGCAGTATAAGCACATACCTTGTCTACGAGTTTGCTGATAGTCCTTGGAGCAGGATAACCTAGCTCTTCTATATTTTTCCTAAGTCATTACATTAGGACATTGAACTAACAGCAGACACTTGAAATCTTACTTCATAGCATTAATCATTGGCGGAGGGCCTAATGAGAAGTTTAGCGTTACCCAGAGCAGCGCTTAGAAGGGAACATCCACGCACCACACAGCAATAGCTTGCTATCAGTCGTCGCAGGGTTGGGCAAGTGCTCCGCAATCTGTTCCTTGGTAACAAAGCCGGACCCGCCCGTCCAGCCTTGAGGAGGGTTATTAAGGACGTAGAACACTTTGAATCGTGCTCCATGACGGGCAACCAGGTCGTCTAGCTCTGTCTTGAGGAGGATGTCCTCGGGGTTAACATTTGCGTAAATCACGGAAATAGTCGTCTTGTCGAAGGGGTCCTTGAGAATTGAGCGGATGATTTGGAGCATTGGGGTGATGCCTGAGCCGCCAGCAATCATGCTAAGGTGTCCGGTAAGACCGACAACATAGTTGAATTGACCCTTGGGACCTTTGACGCGTATTTTGTCCCCGAGCTTGAGGAGCGAGACGTAACGAGAGATATTTCCTTGTTCATAAGTCTAGCGATGATGCAGATATGGAAATGAGAGTCAATGACATGATCAAGTTGCGGGGAAGAACAGTAAGCTCGTGCGTTGACATGAACAAATGGGCACTGTTACCTTGATGAGCAGGTCGAAGTGACCGCGTTGATCATTATTGCTAACAGGAGTGTAGCTACGAGTGACCATTTTTCCATTGATTTCGGCGGAAATGGAAATGTGCTGGCCAGTTGGTAGACCCAGAATGTCTTGCGAGTGCGGAAGGGCGAAGCGATAGCTAGCATAAAATGTAAGCGACCCCGGTGAGATTGCGAATGGCGTGATGTTTACAGTGCGGTGTTTTGGTTAACCTGAGTTTTTTTCACAAGAGGAAACTCTTGCCAGATATCGGGGTTCAAGACGGGTTTCCGGGCTGGAGAGAGCCTAGTCAGCAAAGGTGTTGGGAGAAAGTCTTTGCAGGTAGTGCGTACTGCGTTGCAAGAACTTGGTAGAGAAGAATGTAAGGATGACAAACGCGGCAGCGACGATGGCGGTGCTCGTCAGGTTTATGGCGCCCACTATTGGCAACGAAAAATGACTACTTGACAGTTTAGCTTGAAGTATCGCGCTCAGTCAAGATAGGACACGTTACCTGGCATCCTGAAAAGCCATGATGAGAACCTGGGAGAGAGGCGGGCGGTCTGCAAGATTGCTGTCGAATTCTGGGTCCGGGGGCAGGCCAATCAATATGAGATTGGAGATATTGTAGCCGGCAGCAAGGAGCCTTTGGTTGATGAACCGGGAGATGAGAACGAGGATGGCAAAGGTGGCAATGAAGGATCCCAGGAAAGCGAGTTGATATTTGTTCGGCATTTGAAGGTACAAAGAATGGGCCGACTATTTAAATATGAAGATTTCATGATAACGATTTTCCCATCGCCGTGTCGGTCGCTGCCAGGACGAGGCTGCAGGTCATCCTCCCCGTGAATTATCTCGGCTTCAACGCTCGAGCATGGGACCTTTCTTCGGAGCCATAACAGGGGCGGGCGGCTCGCTGCAGCGGTAGCATTGATGGTCGCTAGCCAAACAAACAGAAACATATTTATAGTCGCACTCACCACTAACCTTCACTACGGCTCATATCTCCAGGCCGCTGTCGATTATCACAGCGAGGACCGTTCCCCGTTCTCTGTCTGTGTAAAGGCTCTTTCTCCTTTTTTCTGTTCTCTTCTTCCTATTCTTGTTGCTTTATTTTTGCAACTTTTCCATTTCAGCTTGGTCGGCATCATACCTTTCGTTCCACGCTGCGCGTGCCCCATTGCCTAGATACTATCGGATCTGAACCAACACGCTTTCGACTTCCAGTCTGCCCTCACACCTCTCGCAGTCCGTACAAAATGACCCCCATGCCACGCAAAAGAGGGCCTCCCTCCACCCTTCGTATCGACACCCCGGTTCAGAATCCACATATAGCTCTTGCACTTGGTGACAGTTCTGCTTCTACTCTTTCTTCTGCTGCTTCGGACTCCGATTTCTCCCCTTTGAATACTCTCCCAAAGTTTAGGTCCTCCAGGAATATGAAAAAATTGTCCTTGAATCTCTCTTCCGCCCAATCTTCAAGCAACTCCCTGCTCCTCCCTCCTGAGCCCCCGAGTGCCTTCACCTCGGACTTTCCTCATAAAGAGAGACCTCGTCGTCCGTCTGTCATATCCCTGCCGCCTCCTTCAAATCCTGCCACTCTTCTCCGTAGGGATGAAGATGGCTCTCCCTCCGTACCATATTCCGATGGGCCCGTTCAGTTCCTTCCAGGTATATGGCTTGGGTCCGAGGATAATGCGCGAGATTGGAAAGGTCTCGTGGAACGTGGTATCAAATCCATCTTGAATGTCGCAAAGGAGGTCTCCTTGCCTTTTGATGCCCCCTACGGATCGCAGCCTTTGCGATCCGTGGCCTCTACCCCAGACTTTAAGACCGCACGCGACTTGAACTCAACGTATTACCCTCCACATGCTGCTAGTGGCTGTCCCGGCATACATTATCTAAAACTTCAATGGTCACATGGACAGCAAAACTTGGTAAGGGAGGGCTTCAAGGATGCAATGGGCTTCACCGATGCCGCCCTGAACCGCCGAGAAGGTGTCCTTATCCAGTACGTTTTCGAGATTTTTCGTTCTGCCCCATGCTAAGTAATCACATAGTTGTCAATGTGGAATTTCTCGCTCTGCCACCCTTGCGATTGCACTCGTCATGCGAGCTGCTCATGAGCGATCCCAAACTGTATCCCCTGAAGTATGGGCCTTGCAAGGCATGCAAGGGGCTTATTCTTTTGTAAAACAAAAGAGCAAATGGGTTGGCCCCAACATGTCGTACGTCGCCCTGTCGCAATTACTCTTGGCCTGTTACTAAGCAACCACTTACCTCAGTCTTATCTACGAGCTTCTCGAATATGAAAAAGTACTCAAAGGCCGCTCCTCGTCACCTACTCCCTCAGACAGGTCTTCCGTTCTCGCTGACGAAGAAGAGTGGGGACGTCGCAGACGTCTTCTCGATGAAACTCCTTCGGATGCCGAAGGAGAACGAGAGAGCACCTTGGTGTTGCGTGAAGCTCAGGCACTCGATAAGGCAATGGAGGACCGGGTCGTTGCTCGCAAAAACTCCGCTTCATCCATTGTTTCCGCTGGCTCAGGTGTGGGCATGGGTCCTGCTTGGAGGAGCCGGTACGATCGCAAGCGTACGGGCTCTGTTGCTAGTAACATGACCAATAGCAGCATTCTCAGCGAGAATCTTCTCGAAGAAGATGAAGAGCAGGAATTATTAGGCATTGGCGGTGGGTTCGATGACGACCGACCCCGAAGCTCTGGTGCAGAACCTGACGAATCATCAGCAACCAACTCGCCGGACGACGAGGTTGAAGAAACCCCTCGACCTGTCGTTCCCCTCGCTAAACTCGGCAAAGCACAGAAAATATTGCGCCAGCCACCGTCCGCGCCTGTTTGGAAGGCTTCGTTTAATCTGCCATCACCACCAAGCACTGCCATCCGCTCCACCTTTGACCTTCCACCTCGCCCTATAACCAAACACAAACGTCGTCCTCCACCGATGAATTTGCTACCTCCTGTACCTTCATCACCCATCGCTCTATTTGTGGACGATCAATCTCGACCGGCAACAGCTGTTCCAGTTACTGTATCCACCAATGCGTCTGCTAGTTCAGGAGCAAAGCAGCGTACTCAAGCTCGCAGAATCGCGCCATCCCCGCTGCCTCTCCGTCAGAATATGCTGAAAAAGGGTGGGTCTTCGCAGTCTACTGCAGCAACAGTGTCCACCCCTTCCCAAACGCTGTTTGTGTTCCCACCCTCCCCAACGACAACTGCATTTACGCCGTCTACCATGACTCTTAGTATGAACACTCCCATTGCATTTCCTACACTACCAACACCACGCGTATCCTCCTTCCGCTCTCACGGACGGAGTCATTCATTCATCGGCATCTCAGCGGTCCGCACACCCACGACGGCATTCACCAAAGTGGATGCCCGAGGCATCCTTGGCCTGGAATGAATCAAATTATATTTAAAAAAGCCATCACATCGTCACGCTGTCTGCTACGTGCTATGACTTATGCTCCCTCAATTCATGAAGAATATCGCCCTTTTCATGATGACTATGGTGGTATGTATACTTATCATTAGCCACGCGGACATTGTGAACATTGTTGTCGTTGTTATCGTGCCTTTGCCCCTGCACTTGCACCGTTCGTCGTACCTTTAGGTAGATTCATTATTTTCGAGTTGGCATTCTCATGTGCACCCTGGTTCTCCAGCTTTCCACTTTGCATTCACTTTCTTTTTGGACTGGATCGCCTGATATTCGCTGTCTTGTGTATTGCTAGTGTTTATTATGTTCTCCCTACAGCCAACATGATCACCCACAATCTGGCATTCAGTTGAACCTTCAATATTTCTATGTGCATACCATCTGGACACCCCTTTTCTTGTTCTTTTGTGCATTCTTTGATATCACTTGACAATTCATAGTGTCTACTTGTTTATTGCTGGAGGTGGCAATGTAGCCCCTTTGAAAATGTATTGCCTGGTGTGGCCCTCCCTGTCGATCAATGTACTTGACGGTACATGATAGGACGTGTGCATACAACTCGCCACCTAATGACGAGCCGCTAACCAAACACTCTTCCCACTCCTCGTTGTACTGCGCTTGATAGGAGCTGACCACCAATATTACCCAAGCCCCAACCAGATCCCATGATACTATTAGCCCAGCGTTGCTTCGCATCACGGTCACTAACTCTAAGCAGTAAGAGTCCGCAGCAATGACATGAGTTGGGTGATAGACTTACGCGTAGGTGAACCCAATGGCATTTGTAACGTTGAAAACTAAAGCGAGGATGACAATCGGAATAAACCTGAGGAACTTTAGACAGGACTGCCAGACACAGTAACGCTTCGACTCTTACGCGAATCCTAACTTGAGCAAAGACACGATCAACAAGGCGCTCCATAGAAGAGGAAACACGTATATCGCGACCTGTCGAGTCATGAGTATCTTTCGTTGGAGATATGGTGGACGGTAATCACCCAGAACATCCTGTACGGCGTGGGTCAAATCAGAAAAGAGCAGCAGCTCAGCATGATGCTTACTTGGCATCCACTGGATTTGGAGGGCGTGAAGGCTAGGCATCAAGTTCATATGCGTGAGAAGCAGCAAGGCACAGAACCGCGTACATCTCGGCTTTCAAAGACCCAATAGCTTTCCCCGTCCTCGTCCACCTAGTTAAGGACCACTAGTCACGACAGCACCAGCAAAAAGCCATCATGACACTTACTTGGTTCCAGAACCGTAGTCCTACCAGTGTGCGACCCGCCACATTCTGGGTTATATCAGCCCAGAGGTAATGCATCTCTCAACCCGGCGTACCCTACAATTCCAAAAGTCCATCGCGAGGAGACCCACGACGATCACCGTCTGTATGACGATAAGTGGGTATATGCATCGGAATTGTTGAGGACGCACCGACAATACAAAATCAGATGTGAAAAATCCAGATAGAATGTAAACAGAGATCGCGGCTATGCGGAAGAAATAGAGAAAGAAGAGGGCGATAGGGTGCGCCGACTAGGATCATGTGGTTGGTGCCGATAGACCCAAAATAGCAAGACATACTTGACGAAATATGCCCGCTATACCTAAAGGCGAGTCATTGAAGGAGTAACCTTACTTCTGAGGACTATAACCCACCAGATTCTGCATCACCTGGGGTGGTGGCCATATTACCCGCATTATTGGTTGGAGTAAGGGTGATTGGCTGCCTTGGGGCCGTATTTGTTGGCGCCGCGATGTTCCCAGAATGTTCAAAAGTATCATCGGGCTCGATGGTCTCAAGTAAGGGTGCATTTGAACTCATCGTGGTGGTCAACGTCAACCTGGCGAGCAGTCACGTCGTGACGCGTGACTGCGTAGTTCGCAACCTTAAAGTAGCCTATCAACAAACCCGCCCAGCGACATCACGATGGCGAACGCCTTTCCAAGCTATACGGAAACAACCCCGCTTTTGGGACGACGAATTACGAGAAATTACGCCCTGCCCGCTATTACGCCAGATTTTATTGAACGAATACGAAACTCCGACTTCGACGTTTTACCCATGAGTAATTTGTGTCCACACGCATTGAATTCACCACTTTCAACGGCCTATACACTCAACGTATTCCTCGAACTAAGAAGGATAGAAATAACGGACTGTACTATACCCGTTGACTACGACCATTGGAGACGATGTGATCTTGCAAAGGATAACATCGAGAAAATTGAAGTGCGGATACTCCAGTTATGGGAAGACTTCTTGGCACGGTATCGAGGTATCGATGAAATACAAGAAGCCCTTCTAGCCGAGTTTCCAACAGCTACAGCGCAAGGTCCGAAGTATCTAAGCGGTACGTTGGACAACGCGTTTTTCTTTGCCACGTTTTTTCTCAATGACATCAATTGTTATAGTGATTCGGTTCCTTGGCTGCCAAAATGCGCCAACCGATTTAGCTGCTCATCCTTTGGTGCTATCAGTCATCTCTCGAGCCTGGCTCCGTGGCACTGAGCGGGCAGAGGAGGCAGATCCGCCAAATTTCGCAGAGCAATATGATGCGACGTGTACACCGCAGTGAGTGATACTGCTGCCACCGTCCCAGAGTCCGGACTTACGATGCATTAACTCCAGGTTATCCTATCTCCTTGATACTGTGTCGCAATTCACTTTTGTCTTCTTCCTCGCCCACTACATAATATACCCACCAATGATTTCAACCAACATCCTCGAGGCTGCAGGTGCACGCGAAACTCTGCTGCTTTTGCTCTCAGCTTCCTGGTTGTTCCGCTCGTGGTCGCTGACCAGCATCCCTTATCTGGTCACCGTTATTGCATTTCTTCTCCGTGCACCTTATACATTGCAACCTTCAGACGCGTCATTCACGCTACTGCTATGGGCACTTGCACTCCAATTCTTTATCTTTCACCTTCCAACCCCAAGAAGTCCTGTGCATTTTTTCCCTGCATATACACTCCCCCTGTCCGTGCTCCTTCATGAAGTCTCTGCTCGGATCGTCCTTCCCGTATTGGCCTTTTTCCTTCCCGTTTTCTTGACGACATACTTCCTCCTATCCGCCTCTCTCTCTGGCACGTTAAGCGCACTCGTTGACACCGTTTCGGCGGCAATACCTGGTCCTTGGATACCAGCCAGCCCAGCCAGCGTCCGGGTAACGTTCTTTTTAATGCTTGTTTTCACTTTGGCCTTCATCATTTCATCTATCTGCGTACTGATCGTTTCGAAGCCATGGCCAGCCACGTCGAATTCTAATCCAGCCAACCCTAGACCTTACGCAGTGCTGGCCACATGGGACCGTTTCTCAGAGTACATTGGTCATGCTGCTCGTGTGACGTTCTTTAAAACTTACTTGACATACTCAGACCCATATTACTTCCCCTCTCCACTGAACCTTCTCGAGGTGTTTTGCATTGTTCTCACATACATCTTGTCGGTGTTCTTCTGTGGACGTGCTTGTTCGTACAAGGATGACGTTAAGATCCTTTTTTGGAGAGCCGTCGTTGGACCCATCACTGGGATCGTCGCGACGTTGTGGAGATACTTTGTTTGTATGGGAAGTGACTGTCCACCGCCTTGAAGTAGACAATAGACTTTCTGTATCAATTTGTGCAATCTGAATCCCCACAAACTGACTCAGATCGGTCCCTCACGCAAATCCTTCCCGGGCCCGAGTCACGTATGAGTTCATTCAAGCTCTGTTCTCTTCATCATGCCAAATGGCCTCAAAATCTAAAGCAAAACGCTCTAAAACTCAGTCCGCCTTTGGCGCGCCCACTGAGGATGATAGCAATCCCCAGCATTTGGTGACGACGGACATCACTTCTGCAGCACCCTCTACCCGCGGACTCACGTCAGCGACTCCGACCCTCACTGCACTTTGCATGCGCATATTCGCGCAGCATTTCGTGGGACTTCGAAGTAATGAGAAGCAATGGGCGCATCTTTCGGACCAGCTCAGTTTACTTCCTGATCCTCTCATACCCAAGATCTTCGCTGCCCTGAGAGTGCAATGTCCCACCTATCTCAAACACGAATTTATCGTCGCTGTACGATCTCTCTACATGCCTGTGTATCACGACTGACTCACTGGCATAGTACTTCTTCCGTGGTTCCTCGATCACGTTGACCAGCGCGCTTCCTAGTGTTCACAGGCGTACCCTCCTTGACATTCCTCGGCTTGCACCTAATGTTGTGGAACTAAAGTTGGACGGTTTTAGCTCTATAGCTGATGTGATTTTCGCTACCGTTTTCCAAGGACTGAAGTCACTTCAAATTGCAGTATTGCGGTTAGCTATTGGTTCTAAGTTCATGCCGCCGTCCTCATTTTCGCTCCCAGCGGTTGTTCTCAAGTGGGATCACAAACCATATCAGCAGTCTCGGAGTCATGCCCTTATCTGCGAGTCATAAATCTCAATTACACTTCTGCAACTCCGATAGCCGTTCTGGGACTCCTGCTCTCTCATCCAAAGCTCGAAGTCCTTAAACTAGCTGGGCTGCGCAATTGGGCGAGTCTTTACATCCATCTTTCTGATGTTTCACTGGCTTATTACAAATGTATATATGCTCACCCTTTAAATGGAAAGACGGATGCAACGCTTGCCCGTCTCATTGGCGAGTTAAAGGATGCCAAGCTCTCGGTGCTTCATACCTTGAAACTGCGACAGCTGGCGATTTCCGACTCATCACTGAACACTTTGATCCGCGTGTGCCCAAATCTCAAGCGCTTGGATGTTTCTTTCACTGGGATCCGGCACTGCAAGACCGTTCTCAATCCTGCTGGGTCACGGCTGAATCTGGAGAAACTCTCGATCGGTTCAACTAGTGTATCGATCACTGAATTGCTTGTCGTGGTACCCAGATTCACGAAGTTACGAGTCTTGTCTATATCTGCGTTGGGCACCAGTGGAGCTGCATCTGGGAACGCACTCTTGATGACCTTTAGCGACGACAACCTCCGGTTATTGACAGCAGCATTACAAGGCTTGTCTTTTCTGGAGGATATCAATTTGGCGTGCAATGCCAAGCTATGTAAGGATTCCGTAGTTTCCGGTAGCGCGATGAGAGACTTCCTCTTCAATATTGGACGAAAATGCAAGGTGCTCTCGATCGGTCTTGTATCGATATCATCTTGACTAACATCTTACTTGATGCATTTTAGAAGCTCAATTTCGCAGGGATATCGCATCTACGCTCCTCAGATCTTGAGGGCCTCGTCACGGATGATCCCCCAGCCCTCGAGCATTTGAATTTGTCGAATACCAGTGTAGACGACGACATTGCCGGCGCTGTATCAAGCTGCCATAGCCTGGAAGTGTTGAACCTTTCAGGTACCAAGATTACTCGTGAGTCTTTTTCCTCATCCTTCATATGGTCTAGATTGTTACGAGAGCTGTCTAGGGGATGGGGTACTGCGCATTATTGAGGCGTGCCCAGAGCTTACCACACTCGACCTCACCAGTTGTCGAGGCGTCAAAGTTGTAGAAAGGCGCCGATTTTTTGAAGTGAGACCCACTATTCTACACTGATTTCTCTATTCGTCTGCTGATCACTCCTAGGTATGGAAGGAGGAAAGGGGATATTGAAAGAACCAATCTATTCACTAGCTGGCTAGGTGAAAGATACATAACTTAATTTCTTAATTTACTTGGGAATGTATTGCGAACACCCTGGAAATGTGGCGTCACTGATACTTACAATGGTTGCTATATGTGCAGACGAAGCCTTCGATGCAAGCTGTAGGGCCGGTCCACCCTTGGCCACCACACTGGCCATAACCTGAAGCAACGTCGGTTGGAGTTGGTGAATTGGGATTTCGATGAGCTACTGGTGGTGGTTGATGGAGGGGTGGTCGCTGTTGCGGTTGGGTCTGGCGCAGAGCCCGTGGCGTCACCATACCAGATACCACGGCCATTTGTGCCGATATGAACACTGAAAACGTGTGATTAATCCATGTTTCACAATCACCGACCGTAAATGCGAGGATCAGCTGTAAGGAAATTAGCACTTGCAGCGCCAAAGCCGTGGGCTGCATCATTGATCTTCACCCAGTTGACGCCAGCATCATCGGACCTGAAATGGCCGATTCCATAGCAGCCGCGAATAGAGCAGGATAGCTGTTAGAATTCTTGAGTGCTCTGAGTGCGATAGCCTAAGCTTGGGTAATGCCTGAGATTGCAGTGAAGGATGTTCCGGAGTTGGTAGAATGGAATAGACCCTTGTCCGTGGAGACCCATACGTCACCAATAACTGCCGGGTTAACCACGATCTTGGAGGGAGTAGTGGACGAGCCAAGAGTTCCTCGCGAGGAGAACGTCTTGCCATTGTCAGTGGAGAGGTAGAACCTTGAGCCAGATGCACCGTAGAAGACGGAGTTGTTCTTCTTGTCGGAGGCAATGACAGCATTGGAAGGCAACGAGGAAACCGAAGTGAAGGAGCTCTGATGTTGAGAGACCAAGACACCATTGTTACTTGTTCTCCAGAGAATGGTATCAGTGTCCGCAGACAGAGCAACTTTGCCGCGTTGTCGGGAGCTCCATAGTGTTGTGCCCTGGACTATATTTAGCGGACATTTGGTTGAATTACTCGGGCAACTGACCAGGTAGCGCCGCAATAACTGGAAGGGCAACCTGCTTTCCGGGGGTACTGTCACCAGTACCAATACGGACAATGTTGGTCGGCTTATTTCCAGCAAAGTCCATGTCCACGCTAGTATTCCAGGCAGGATTATCGAAGCTTTTTTGAGGTGGCTTTGTCAGTGAGCTGTGTACGAAACCCGCTTTCCATCAGCATGCAAGCCGTGGACACTGGTGTGTGGATCTTATCACAAACATCGCCGACAGCAGACAAGAGGGAAGGTCCGGTGCCAAGCGAAATCAATCCATGGATGGAGGTTTCTTCTAATCCATCTGCAAGGGAAGCTAGTGTAACGTTTCGAGTAGTTTCCCACTTAAGAAGGTCATGGCCTCCATGAATGGTGGCACTAGTTCCGTAGATCCAGTGTTTGAGTCATGAGGATCAATTTCCAGAGCTAGAATGCAAATTAGTTGGCAGATAAGAAGGGTTGGGATGATCGGTGCTTACACTCCATCATCCAACCTATTTGCTTGTAATCAGGATTGGTGACAACGTAACTAGGGCCCAGCCAAGGCGCAAGGGCATTCGAGTATGTGTAGTACTTGTTGATATTGGGGTAGTTCGCCCATGACCAGAAAGGCGTCCATGATGCACCACCATTTGTGGACCAATAAACTTGACCATCGGGCCACCAACAGTTCAGTGCTGCAACCATAACTGTGCCGAAACCACCGAAACCGAAGTAGAGGTCGGAACCGGAGACTGGGGTGATCTTGATATCGTATGTCCATTGAGACGTACACGCAGAGGAACTGATGTTGTGTTTGTATACTGCACCGAGCGTGCCGTCATACTAGACTTAGTCAGGACGGAGATTACTTCCATCTCAAGTGCTAACGTACTCACAGGGCCGGTACCATCGGAGTACGTCACATATAGGACTCCCTCGGAGGGAGAGATGACACCCTTGTGAGGAAGATAGGTCGTGTTACTCCCAGCCACGGCAGACCCTAGAGAGGAGGATGAGTGTGACTGCTTTCCGACGCAAGCTTAGCTACATACATGTCGAACCTCCGTTGGTGGAAACATACAGACATGTCTTTCCTTTGTTCGCGACACCAACAAAAATGCGAGGTGTGGCCTTCCCAGAAGAACCGGACGTCTTGTCGAATGTGACGAAGGCAATACCGGTTTTGTCAGAATTGAGGCCACTGGAGTCAGAAGGATCAGGTATGAAGGAGCCTGTTGTTGACGTGTTGGAGTAAGACCACAATAGTAATTCTTCTATGCACCTGTGTCTGTAAAGCTGGTGACCTTGGACCAGCTTTGGCCATAATTGGTCGATTTCCACAAGCCATTGCCATTATTAATAGGGTCCACAACGAGACGTTCTCCCCTGATAATAGCATGTTAGTCATGGATATAAGATGTAGTTGGCGATCAGGACTTACATTCCACGAGCAGGCATTTTGCCTCCGATCTTGAAAGGCAATGACGAGGTTTGCCAGGTCTTTCCGTAATCAATGGATCTCATAATTTGGCCACTGTTGGGGTCCCAGGAGTTGGTGTACATTCCAGCGGCCTGTTATAGAATGAGCAGAGTACCCGACCATAAAAAGAAGAAAACTTGCCAAATAGAGACGATTGGGCTGCACAGGGTCGGTGGTGAGTGCATCAACTCCCCAGTAATTCCATCTCGCATCGTCTGCAAGGTTAAGCAGTGGTGTCCAGGTATCATCGGCATTCAACTTGTAAGCACCACCAATATCTGTGCGGGCATAAGCAAGTCCCTGAAGGGAGAGGATCGGTTATGGTGATTGCCGGCCATAAGGTGTGTGTTTACCTTTTCTGTAGGGTTGAAAATGATGCTCCACCACCAATCTTGACGTTCTTCCAGTTGTAGGACTGGCTAGCGACAGCGGCACGAGCCACAGGGCTCAGTGCCAGTATAGCGAAAACGAGGAGCTTTTGGAACTGAATCATGCTGTGGATAGACGACTTGCATATGGCTGGCTATGGTCTGTATTTTATACGATTCTGAAGGAGAGCGGGCCCACGGGATGAGAATGAAACGACCATCCGAAGAACATGCGGCGGTCCGTAGACAACTCCGATGATTATGCGGAGTATACACAGGTGCAAGTACTCTAGACGCCATATAGAAGACATTGGTTTGGGGAATAACTGGTACCACGGATCTGAAGTGTTGACGGGGATAGTTAATTGTCCCACATGACCGTAAGAATGACCATATACACTAGGTAGGGTGATTATCATATGATTAAGTGCACAAGTGCTGAGCAGGCAAGTTGGTCATTGAACAAGAAGTATAAGTAAAACGGATGTGTGCCGGCAACGCTAACAATAGTCGTGGTGTGTGCACGTGATCGTGAATTCACGTGAGGATGCACGGTGTGGCTGCATGGCTTTTGTATTCTGGACATTGTAATGGATGGCGCTGGACCCTGTTCATACCTTGTCTTCAACTTTCTTCCTTCTGAACAATGCCAAATCGTCCACACGATAATATGCCTGCTGCAGACTCTCTATCTTTGCATTTCAACCGTCACGAACACCCACGTCTACCACCCATACCCACTTCACCTTCTCATTCTGACACCGCGCCGGTCGTTCTCAACTCAAAACCTTCCAAGAAGGACCTAATCAAAAAGTCTTCAACAAAACGCCCCCCATTAAGCGATAAGACGCGAACCAACAATGTTGTGCGTCTTCCCCTTCATCTCCTTCAAAACCTGTTGCCCATCCTCCTTTTCTTATCTAGAACCCTCACGGCCAGAGCTCTCCGCATTCCATGCTAGATTATGCCAACGACACTGCACCCTCCTCACCTTCATTTCGACCAATTTCCCCCGTAGATGCCGCCTCGCTCGGCGTTCCCTCATTCATGGACTTTTCCTTCCATACCTTAACCACTTCACCTGATGTCACCCCTTTGTCCCCTTTTTTTGCCCCCTCGGCGGCTTTTTGCCCATCACCAGAGCCCGTATCACCAAATATAGACTCAAAATTCGGTCTATTACCACATCCTCCATCTCCCGAGTTACCAGAGTTTTCTCACCCCAACAGTCCCTACGTACCGTGGACATCGCCAGTGCGGCGTGAGATTCTCCGCCCCATAACCCCTGCTTCTCTATTCTCAGCCTATTCACGTCCCTACTCGCGCAGTGGTGCACAGGCTCCAGAACCCACAGAGTCAAGGGATGAGTTGCCCCGCTCTCATGTCCGGTTCGCTACGGTCACCAATAAACTCAAAAATTTTCGTCTTTTGGTCAAATCCAATGTCAAAGATGTAGCTAAGCGCTTCATAAATCTTGGACGACCCCTTTTTCCAAGCACCAGGCCCTCTCAGTGTCTTGTTCAACGGACGCGTTTGTCCTGTTCCACCCCTGCATTACCCTCCCCCGCGTTGTCCGGAGAGTCAGCACTTACCACAAGTTTAGCTACATGGTTGGCTGAATGTCAACGCGAGAACAACGAGGAAATCCCTCAAATCAATGGTATGAGCATTGAAGACTACGATCAAATGGGTAGTTGGATAGATGTCTCCCGCCTCCCAGACGAGCAACAACGCGATGAGGGTCTGTATCTCCCTGTGAAGGAAAGCCAGGTACTGCTGGCCCTGCCTTGTAGCCCGGCCGAATTTATGTCAAGGGTAACTGGTGTGGATCTGCCATCTCGGCGCTCATATTCGCACTCTTCCCCACAGCTCTCAAGAACATCACCTTACACCGAGTCCTTCTACATGACACCACGTGAAACCTTGAGCGGAGCAAGTACTTTGCATCACCAAAGATCACCCACCTCCGACCGATGGCATTTCATGCCTGGCGGCTGGTCCCCGATGACCTAATTTTATGAAGCTCCCAACCACACATTCACTGTATCAATTTAACAATTGTCGTCTTAGTATAGCATAGCATACCTACACTCGTCCAGATCATTGTACATCGCATTTCACATACCACTATTGTCGTAATTTACATTAATCTATTTGTGTTAGCTGATTCAGGGGTGTGAACGTTGCTGCCAAACAACTGAAACGTGATGGCGACCTCTTGCGCTGGCTAGACGCTACAGATTCAGATGGTTTATTCGCCTCCTCCCTAACTCACAATCACATTGAGCTCTCTCTGATACGATTTCGGCATGCCTAGGCGCTCGTCCCGACTGCATACCAAGAATCATTCTACTGCTGGTTCAGGGGTAGATGAAGCGGGCATTCTAGCGGTCAAGGTCAATATCGCCACCCCGCCTGACAGCCCAGACCGTTCTCGAAAACCACAAGATGACATCAAATCGCCGAAAAGCACACATGTGGGACACAAAGATACCTGCACATCACCATCGACACTGAATACGAAGAACAATGCAAGCCCTCAAGCAAAGTCTGAACGGCGCACAAGAGCCGAAGACATTCTCTCCAAATCCACCTACCGACCTAGTCCACGATGGCTTTGGACCTTAAATCGCTCGCTGCACCCTGGAGAGATTCTGTTGAAGCTAGGAGGCATGTCTTGCTTATCGCGATTGCCGACCCTGCTCACAAAGTGCATAGGCACCGATCATCATACTATCAACCTCATGCGAGGGAGTATAGGATCAAGGTCCTTCTGTTATATTGCCAAAACGTATGTAGCTATACCTGTCGGATATGTCTGTCTTGACGTCCGTCCGTTGCTAGCTGGTTCAACTCCAAAGGACTACATGAAAGTTTTTATTCAGAGGTAGATTACATTTATCCCGACTAGGAGGCGCTAATTCTGTCTGTCTACTCAGCTGGCCCTCTACAAGACAAAACTAAGACCGCTCCAGGGTAGCATAGTGCTCAATGTCATTGGAGTATTTTCTCAACCTGAGGGCATCACCATGGCATTTGAGCCTCCCCATGGAGTTTTCTGGGCTGAGGCATCTCAAGATCTGCCGCTTATCATGAAACGGCACTGCATCGAAGCAGCAGACGAACTGCATAAATTGGGTGTCTTGCATGGAAACCTGAACCTTTCCAACATCTGGATCGGTGCCGACATGAGTATCACGATTGTCAATTTTGACACCAGTCGCTCCGTTGACCCTGACGAAGATGTTTACCTAAAGACCACCACGGTGCAGGATATTTTGGTGGAGAAAAGGAAACTGAAACTCCAACTTGGGATTGAAAAGGCTTGGAAGGAGGAGAAACAAATTCTTCTGGGCCGAGCACCACCTCCAGCAACATCACCGGTCCCACCGACCAGGGAGTGGTTCAAACAACCACCCGATCCACGTATATATTCCATGTCCGGTCTTGCCGCCAATCACCTTGCTTCAGCTTTGGACAAATTTCGCATCAAGTTGCGGATATGGGGAATGGACCCGTCGTCATCTTATCCTCCTTTCCCTGAGCAGCTGCAGTCTCTGCATAAAGGCAAACAGAAGGCGGATAACGCCACCAATTCCAAATCCGACAACATCCCCATATCGTCCAATTCGTCAGTCCAAACACGGCGGGATGGTAACACTATACCAGAACCAGTCCGCCAATCCAAACCAACCGGGACTTCAGCTGTCCCAAGGGACAGTGGTAGTCAACCAAGCTCGTCTAAGCAGCCGCCCGCCGCCAAGGAGATTTTGATTAAACGTTCACCCTCGCCACTTCCCTTCCAACTGCGTGACTTCGCCAACGATGAGCCTAGTTCAGGTGCCGGCGGCGCATTGGAGATAGCGCCTGCATCGCCTGGGATGATGAACAGTCGAAGTTTACTCGAGGGAACGAAACATGCACAGGAAGATGCTATAACACGATACAGCAACCAGCGAGCGAAGCGAAGGCGACCAGAGGAATCGGACAGTATAGGATCAGACGTCGATCGAAAGTTTAAACGCCCAAGAATATCCGAGCAAGCCAGCAGCACTGGGTGTGCTTCTTGTGGATTACCTCCGCGTGGTGGTATCACGCCCAGTCCATTGGGGCTTATGCTTAGGCTTCCTGGCCATGCTTCTCCGCTTATACGAAGACCCGAGAATAATTTAAATTCAGGTTTGTCACCGTTGTAGTAATGGGTCTTCGCTCCAGCAGACCTGAGTGCTGATTGATCACGCTCAGACCACCCGACGACAAGGTTAAGCAGGAGACTCCTCTCTCTGCAAAGATCGTCTAAGAGTCGCACGGACTCCCCCTTTGTTCGGGAATCATTACGAGTCGTTGGTCGGACTTCTGCAGGAGACTACATTTTACAGGCTCCACCAGGGTGGAGGAAAGATTCACCTGTCATCGCCTGTGATTTCAATGAAACCACCAAGCCCACTGAATCTCCAGGATTTCTGCGACAAGTGGCTTCGTGGTTCAGGATACGATAGCGTCCATTCAGCTATGGCGCTTCTTGTAATTTATACCCACTGTCTGTTGTAACACCTTGTTGGATTGTTGTTAGGTCATGGGTTCGTGTTTTGTTTATTAATCTAATATCTCCAGTGACTTTCCCTACATGGATTACTCCTCTTGGCAGCCCGAACCCTTCTTGACTCGGCACCACAATTATTATGCTTCAACGGTAGCAATCGCCGGGAGCATATTACTATAAAATATGCACTCGCTCGGCTTCTCTTGCTTCTCGCTTCTGCAGTTTATCTCCCACACCCCATTATCTCTGACCATGAGCGACACAGAAACAGGAAACAAAACGATACCTTTTGATGAGAAGCACTCAGATATCCCAACTGCTTCTTCCCATGAAATATCATCTGCAAAAGGAGAAGTTCGGACACAATTGACAAGAAAACTTAAGAACCGGCATGTTGCCATGATAAGGTGTGTACAAGGCCTGGGCCGTTCATTCTTCAAGCTAATCTTTGACCGTCAAAGTATTGGAGGCGTCATTGGTGTAGGTGAGCATTATTTTACTTTATTTTCTACTTCTTTAGCGCCCAGAGATATAACATTCCAATCCAAATAGGTCTATTTCTCGGAACCGCCGGTGCCCTGCGAAATGGTGGCCCTCTAGGTAAGCGCTAGCGCCGTGTCGAAGCTCAATGCTAGAGTAAATGTAGGTCTCCTTCTGGGGTACATTACCATGGGGAGTATCTGTTGGTCCGTGATGGTAAGCACATGGATTCCTGGCACTACGAAGCTGCTAGACCATATTTTGCAGATTTCTTTGGGAGAAATGGTGGCATACTTGCCAATTCCTGGAGGCCATATCAAGTTAGCTGAACGTTTTGTTGATCCGGCGCTTTCTTTCACAATGGGTTGGAATTATTGGTGAGGACGATCACATTGTGGATGATTACCCTCGATTAAGGCGCGTATAGGTACAATTGGACTATCCTGTTACCTACAGAATTGAGCGCCGCCTCGATTTTAATCGGTTATTGGGACGACACAACAAATCCAGCTGTATGGGTTACTGTATGCTTAGTGGTCGCAGTAACGATCAATATGCTTGGGGTTGGTGCGTGAAGATGCATATCTGCGGCCTGTTCGGGTGAGCTTAGTGGAATGAATATCCAGGTGCTTATGGAGAGGCCGAGTTCATCTTTGCGTATGTAATAGTATCCCCAGGCCAAAACGTTGCTCAAGCTGCGACCATAGGTCCATCAAGGTTATTACTATCATTGGGCTAATTATTCTCGGCCTCGTGATCGATCTGGGCGGTAGGAACATACCTATCAGAACCTACAATATGATGACCGTTAGTTAGGTGGCCCATCGCGAGACCGCCTTGGGTTCAGATTCTGGAAGGAACCAGGGCCACTTGTACAATATGCGGGCATTCCAGGTGTAAAAGGCCGTTTCTTGGGTTGGTGGGCTGTTATGACCCAAGCCGCCTTCTCCTTCATTGGAACGGAAATTGTCGCTGTATGTTCCATTTTTTGCTGTCGATTCAGGCCACTACATGACTCCTTTCATTTGCCTTAGATTGCAGCAGGTGAGGCCAAAAACCCTCGTCGCAATCTACCGAAAGCCATCCGTCGCGTGTACATTCGTGAGTATCTTGAGACCCTCCTAGTCATCCGTTCATTCAACCCTTGGCCAGGTATCCTTCTGTTCTACATTCTGGGTACCTTTATCATTGGCATCTTGGTTCCTTCTGATCACCCGCGTCTCAACTTGGCTGATGGAACGGCTGCGTCCTCTCCATTCGTTATTGCTATCGAGAGGGCTGGAATTAAGGTTTTACCTTCCGTGAGTATTGTGCTATTCTTCCTGATAAACTCGAAGTTATTGAACCCAGGATGCCACAGATTATCAACGCCGCTATATTGACTTCTGCTTGGTCTGCTTCAACCAGCGACTTGTATACTAGCTCTCGTGCTCTCTGTGAGTCTAAAAGCCCTAGTCAGACCCTATAATCTTATCTCTTCGCCCAGATGGTCTCGCGGCCGCAGGGAATGCACCCAAAATCTTCCTCAGAACGTCAAAATCTGGGCTACCATATGTATCCATTATTTTCTGTGCTTCATTCGCCCCCCTAGCCTACATGAGTGTTTCATCCGGATCAGGTCGCGTCTTCACCTGGTTTGCGAATATGACTTCCGTTGCTGGTCTCATGACATGGTTTGGTATCTCTATCACCTACCTCCGATTCTACTCCGGTTTGAAGGCCCAAGGAATCGACAGAACCAAGCTGCCCTTTGCCTCCCGACTACAACCATTTGCTGCCATCTATGTTATGGTCTTCACATTTGTCATTTGCTTCGTGAGTTTTGCAATGCCATAGCACGGCATTGAGTGTCTTTGCTGATCTGTGTTCCACAGTTCAGCGGATTTGCAGTGTTCATTGAAGGGAACTGGAGATCTGATATCTTCGTCACCAACTATTTCCCGCTAATGCTGTTCCCAGTTCTCTATGCCACCGCCAAGTTCTTCTACCGTCAACCCTTGGTGAAGCCTTCAGAGATGGATTTCATTACTAACATTGATGAAATCGAAGCTGAGACGTGAGTTTCTCGTTTTGTGTGCTTTCAATGCTTAGCATCATTCTCGTGCAGCGTCGATGAGACGCCTCCAAAGAATAAATTCGAGGCGTTCTGGAGATGGCTGGTAGGTGTTATGTTCATACCGCCCAATGAATGCCTAACCCACGCTTTCGTAAGATGTAACATGCCTCAGCGATTTTTATGTACGAGCTGAATCAACGATATCACGATTATTTTAGCGTAGCTTCTATCCTCTCTGGCCATCAAGCCCCGTGTACTTTATTTTTGAGAATACAACGTAGTAGAGCTGGATAATTAGAAACTAAAACATACTTGTTTGCAATATCTTAAGATGACCGGTAAGCTTTTCTGGATTTAAGATATGAAAAAGGAGCTTGAATTTTTCATGTACAAAAGAGGAAGAGAAATATATCCAGAAATAGCACCAGGAGGACAATGATAAGTACGGTGATGCGGGATGACATTCAGACAATGGATATCACATTAATTCTAAATGGCAATGGAGGGGGAAACTCGAGACAAGGAGTGTGATAAATGCAACCGGTGGTAAGGACGAAAGAGCGACAGACCGGGGGAAAACGGAATATGACACCAAAAGCAAAGCCCCAAGTCTATGTTTTTGACGCAGGGATGTGAAGGTTGATAGCTGTGGGTGTTATGTTAGTTTTGTCTGAACGGCAAGTTCAAGAATTGATCGTTGCTCACCTCGGAACCAGTTCAAAGCGTCAGAAGGTGTTGGCGCATCGAAGTACAAAATTGCCTTGTTATCGACCAGACGAAGTGCTATTATAACGAGCATGTAAGCAAGTAGTTAGCCCGGCACTAGTAAGGGACTCACAACTCCCGTGCACTATACTAGCTGGTTGAGGCAAGGTCTGCATTCGCAGAACTGCCCACAGGTCTACGGCACCGTTTGGATCATGGCCTTCGGAAGCGTCCCGGCACAAGACCATTAAGTCGTTGCAGAGTATACCAATCAGGGGCCGTGGTGTCAACTCTGGCAGGAGACAATCAACCTGGACGGTTGTGGTATCTCCTTGTGCATTAATTGCCTCAAATGTATAATACGATTTTCTCACAACTCGTGTGAGTAACAGAGGGCCATCCATGATTAATCGGCTTTATATAATCTATGAGAACTTGGCCTTGCATGGAGCGAGGAAACTCACCGATGGGGTTGTACAAGCGGGCTTGGGAATTTTCCACGAATCCGGGCCTGCCATTGTACGAGCTTTCTCCTCGACTCGGCTTCCCGCTTGCCCTCGTTCATATTGTTGGCAAGGGATGCTATCTCGGACAACGCCCTCTCTAGCGGATCCTCCACATACTCATACATTGGTGGAGTACTGCGCATCAACTCCTCAAGCTATACAAATAGCTCAGTCCAAAGTCTCCAAGCCAGATAGGTTTCACTAACCAAAAGGCGATAACGTGGTATCCGCTGTACAGGTAGCAATAAATAACCTTCCAGGTTGAGTTGAGAATGATGGGGATTCATTCTGCATCGCTTGAGATAGGTCTTGATTCTTCTCCGTTGATTGGACGTCAATTGGGGTAAGCCACTCGAAGTTGCTGCATCGGCCGCTGTCGATATTGCAGATATCGCCATACCTATGCTAGCCAACTGTGCTGTGCTGGCGGAGGGCGAAATCGTTGTTGCAGGGGTAGTCGTTCCGTTGGTGCGATCCGAGCTCCAGTGCTTGACTCGGTGGACGGAGTTGTCAAAGTTGCTACAGTGGGACGTAAGGGAGGATATTCAAAGGGGTAAGCCATTTACTCACTTGATGAAGGTCGAGTACATCTTCAGGAACGCTGCATGCTTCACGAACATGCTGGCCACAGCGCGTACAACTTGCAAGGATAGCTTTCCATCAGGATCTGCCTGCTGCAGGTCCAGTTTTGGGTTCATCAATGGTGCCGCTGCTCCTTCCAATGCAGGAAGGAAGCTATCTCGATGGAATGAGAAAAGGGCCTCAATACCACCAAAAACAACCTTGCGCTCGGCAGCTGGCACGACCGTGTCCTTGGAGGAGCCGACGCCGCTCAAAAGGTGGACAGGAACTGAGGCAGGCTTGATGTAAATGTCCACTAATTCTTGGAGACCCTTCACATAGGTCCGCTCCGTGCTACAAGATGTCAGCTCAACGAAATCAAGTCGTGAACAGTTCGACGTACATGACAATTTCTTTCACAACCATTGCTCGCTTGCCTTTGTCGTCTTTATACTTCCTCTCCTCATTGGACCCCGTGCTGTCAGTGGTTGCTACACTCAGCGTTTGTGATGCACCTCCGCTACGTAACCCAGCCATTGACTCTGTTGATCTCAAATGTGGCGGCATACCGTCCACCAGTGTGGTACCACTCAGAGCCATTGAAACCTCCCTGGGGTTATCCACGCCTGGCGGCCTGCGTGGTCGGGTAGTCCCTGTCCCTGAGTCCTCAGGACTATTGTACATACTCAGCGGATTGCCATGCTGTGACATCACCAAATCATTCATATCCTTGAGATATGCCATGACAGATCGTAATGCCCTCAGGTAAGCCTCTCTTGCACGTTCCTCTTCGCGACGTAGATACTGTTCGGTGTCTATAACGATGGAAGTTGTGATAGAGGAGATGCCAGTGACAGTCGCAGAAGAGTTTGCACGTCCTTCGCTAGCATCATCTGCGTCATTTTGAGCTGTTATACCAGGCAAGAATTTCGAGGAGTCTGGGATAGGAATACTGAGGGTCGCAGGAGCATCGCTTATGGGAAGGAAGCTCCGGCGTTTGGCAGATCGAGGTTGCGAAGTGGGAGGGGCTAGAAGACTCGGCGGGGAAGCTGCCGGTGCTGTCTTCAGCAAATCTTGAGATGGTTGCTTCTCTGGCTGGGGGGGAGAAGGGGGATTTGAAAAACTCGGTGTCGAGATGGGCCCCAGAGTTCCTGTTGTAGAGAAACGTACATCGATTTGTGGGGTTTTAGCCGACACTATTGATGATCCCAAGTTCGAAGTATCTCCAGCTGTATTCGCCCTAGAGGGTTGTGGAGGTCGATTAGGAGGTTGCATCGGTGGAATTGCTGGAGTTTCAGTTTTCATTTTGCCCATGGACATCTTCTTCAAGAATCCCCAACGCCCAGGGCCCTTCTCCTTTAAGTCTTTCGCCTCCTTGATAGAACGCTGCCTTGAATGAGTCGCATTTGGGTGAAATTTTTGGGAACTGGGCGTGGGAGGAACAGCTTGGACCATTGAGTCTCGGCTAGGCCTTGATGATTCGTCTTCGCTTTCTGAAATACTATCCCACATGGTTTGCGTAAGTCCTGGCCTTGAGTAAATTGTGGACCCTCGCGGGGAACTGGCAAATCGCTTACTGTTCGGGGGAAGGTCAGGAATAATGGGACTAGAACTATTGAGGTTGCTGGTCGAATGTGAAGTAGGGTAATGAGACAGTGGTGGCCGCAATGGAGTCGACTCGCCAGAAGCGGCGGCGGCATTTCTTCCCTTTCGTAGGTCTCCTGCGCTCTTCATTTTACGAACTTCATGACCCCCACGGTAGCCTTGTTCCTCTCCCTTTGATGCTAACTCTGCTTGGATGGCTGATGGCTCAATTGACGGTGCACTACTTTTGACCCTTGACTGATCATAGTATGAACGATTTGGAGTTGTACGCGTCCTTGTAAGGCCGCGAGATTGAACTGGCAGAGGGGGTGGGCTGAGTGGTATATCAGGTGCCGTAGTGGGCCGCTTCAGGAACGGTGCCCTATATGGTGTGAGAGTAGACTCTTCATCCTGCCAGTTGGATTCCCCATCAACACCGGAACTAGGAGAGTCGAGGTCGTCGTCAACATCAGTAGGGTCACCGCCTTCAGTATCCCCGTACTGACTTTGGACGCTGGAGGAAGAGAAAGGCATTGAAGGCGTCGAAGGTGGATAGATAGGGGTCATCGGCATTTTTGTAAGCAATGGGTCCACTAGTGCTCGCCATGGGCCTTGGAAAGGATTGTCATCTACGCAAAGGGTCTGTAAAAGCGGAAGGAGGCACAACCAACTCGGTAGTGAATATAATTTGTTCTTTCTGATACTTAATGTATGGAGTCTCTCCAACTCGGCGAAAGAATCAGGTAGAGTTGTAATTCCAGTGGAATCGGCGATGAGAACGCGAAGACTGCCCAAATCAGCCAGGAACACTGGAAGGACGCGAAGTGGATTCGAAGCGACATTGAGTTCTTCCAAAGTCAGGCAGCCGGCCAACACAGGGGGAAGAGCATTAAGGTAATTGTTGGAAATGTCGAGAGCAAGGAGAGTAGTGGCAATTCGTGGTAGAGTGGACATTAAGAACGTCGGCATCGAGTTGGGAGTGCTGGATTGACCGATAAGCATGTGCGTTGTGCCTGTGAAAAAATGAATCACCAACATTCATGGGCGAAAAAAATGAAGAAAAAGCTTACCGGGGTGTACACTAAGCTGGAAAACGGGGACATTCTCGCCGTGAACGATAAGTCCACGTCCCTCCTCGGCAATAACGACAGCAGATGTCCTTTCGTCTTCCTTGTCCTCAAGCTCACGATGCACCTCGGGCAAGTAGTTCTCATCGTCCGTCTCATATTCACTTAAAGCCAACTCCTCTCGCTCATCTGCTGGCTGCCATCCAGTATCATAACTGGGCTTCTCTTGCAGTCTTGGCGCGGATGAGTTATCATGGGTTCCATTAGAATTTCCATTATTAATCGAAGATGATCTTGAACGGGCTGTAGAACTGGAGGAATATGCCTCGGCCCAGCGCTCTACTGGTGCCCTGGTAGGAAGAGCACGTGAAGGGGATGGGGCTTCACTTGCCAACTTTTGCATGAAGGAATCAGATGCCAGACTGGCGCTGACGCCGGATTCTTCATCGCCGGTGAAGACGTTAATGTGACCATAGTCGCCGGATGCCAAGGCACCTGTAGAACTAGTATAGGCAGAAGATCTGGTTGAAGAAGAACCGGCAGAGGAAAGAGGGGGTGGAGTTGAGGTGGGATGGCGATGAGCAGCACGAACAGGATATGGGTCTGGAAACTGGGAAGGATCTACGATGGGCATTGCAGATTTGAAAGAGCGAAAGACGGTGGATGGTGGAGAATCTGGAGGACGAAAAGCAGAGGAATGTTCTGCGAAAGATATGGGGACCGGGGCACGAGTGAAAGTGAGAACGGAGGGCGGGGAGGAGGCGAGAGGAGAGTCGAGATTGTAGAAGCCGTTTTGGAGGAAGGGGGAGAGGAAGGCAGGATGGGGAGGAGGAGACTCGTCGTGCTGGGTTGTTACGGACACGGATGGGGTTGGGGCACGTGGACGACGTGGTGAGGCTGGCGATGGCGATGGCTCTCCACGCAAATATTCTAAATTCGAGTCTGAAACGATGGAGATCAGCACGGTGAACGGCGTTCGGGTGAGGTGGGCGCAACGAAAAAGAAAGTCGCTCAGGTGGGCAACAAGCTCAACGCTCCCCGTGGCCCTGAGAGCAAATAAACCAATCAGCTACTACAGATCTTACCATCATTCTCACTGTCCGTGTCGGTCCACAAGCTTCGCTCTTCTTCCATCTTCTCTACCCTATCACTGCCCTGCCCGTTCGCCATCGATCTCTCTCTTTGAAATAGCAGTCCCGCTGCTGACCGTCGCCAGATACTTTGTAAGACTTGTACCGTGCGTGAACTCTGTTTCCCTGCTGGCGGATCACCACGTTCGACCTTGATTACCTGTTTCCTGTGAGCAAGCGAAATGTGTGGAAAGAATGATCAAGAGCAGAGAAGAGGACGGGTATTCAGTTCCCATCATTCGTCTATCTGGGGTACAGTATCCACTCTCACATCATTTTCTTGTAATTCCCGGAGAAAATCGTATCCAAGTGCCGCCTTGCGAGTTTGGGGCTGTTGCCAACAGCAGTCGACCCGAATAGAATATGTCCACCAGGCTATATGTCGCTTGTGCCCTATAAATTGTTCGAGCTATGATGTAGGAGGCTGCGTAGTGAGAACTGGGCGGCAATCCCTCCCTTAACATCCTCACATCTAGACTTATCGGCACCCCGTAAGCTTAAGATGCCGTCAGTCAAAATGTGCGCCATCACCGCCGCAATGTGCTTTAGATGAGCACGTCAATCTGTCCAAGATGTCGCAACGCTAGCAGCCTGTTCCAGCACTTCCGCCCTTTATTACTTTCATTGTTCCGCAAAAGAACGTTCACTGCCTCTCATGCGTTTAAAATTGTACACATCCATGTGTTATCCTGGGCTATGTCACCAAAAATAAGTAAAAAGACGCATCAGGTACATCTCGCTGCGATCACCGCTTACGTCGTCATGATGCACTGCAGCAGATGACAATGTAGCGCCCGATGCATCTTTCTGCCCAATAATTATACCTTGCATACATGAAAATAGCCCCGGCCTACATCAGCTTTGCTATCAAAAGTCATACAAGTCGGGCCGGTCCGAGTGGAATGCCACCTTTTTCTTGGGTTTTGTTGCTTTCTTATCCGACGTTCGGTACCCTTCGATCGTATCAGGCATACCGCCGCCCTCCAACTCGATATTGACCGCAGCTAGTCCTACTGTTGGCGTCTGATGGGCAGTACCGGCTCCAACGGTGGCTGTACCGCCTATGGGAGCTGTCGTCCGCCTTTCTCCCACTCCACCTTCTAGGTCCAAATGCAATGTTTCGAATACCATGCGTTTGCGTGTGCATTTGAATGCAAGATTGTTTTCTCCGCTACCGCCGGTGGAAACAGCAGACGACGAAAGGCCACGTAGCGTCGAGAACTTGTCACTCGGAGCAAGAATGGTGTGCGGTGCGGGTAGAGAGATGATGCGTAGGAAACCGTGATACAAAGGAAATGTCAACGCAAGCGCGACGTTCGCTAATTTTGACTTCAACACTTCGCCTGGCGATCACAATCAGCCAAGGCTTACCGGAGAAAGCAGACAATACGATAGCTGCATCTGACACCCAACCCAACTTCTCCGTCCAACCTGGTCCACCCCAAGCATCCGTGGAAACGTGAGAAGGCAATGCGATCGAAGCGCACGCAAACGGATATCGACGGAGTAATATACGAACGGAGTGGACGAAATGCAGTAGTTCCTGAAGCCATGTTGATAAACTCTTCCAGATCTAAATTGGTGATACGCACTCGGCTAGAGATGTCCCCCCATGATGCAGACCCTAATGCAGGTATACAAATTCTTAAAGTCGGTGGAGATGATGACGACTTCGATGACTTTGCAGCATAGTTCTCCAGAAACCTGGACAACTTGGCGAACACCTCAGCAGGTGTGGCTATGATATCTGACGCCTCCACGTATGAGAGCTGGCCTGATCGCAATGCACCCTCAATTAGCGATTCAGGTACTCTACTGGTCAAGTCAAAGGTCTGACAAAAGTCTTCAGACGACCTAGCTCCCAAGAAGCAGGGGCGCTCCAATAAATATAATGTATTGGACACGGGACACTTGGAACTTACATACGGGGATGATGTGGTGATGGTAGTCTTGAATTGCTTCATCTGCTCATACCTCCAAGCAATTTTTATTTTTTGATCCTGCTCCATTGCTTCCTCGTCCCCTTCTTTATCCTCGGCTTCTAGCACACTGTTTGCAGGCGCTGTTAAGGCGGGATTAATACTCTCCCTCCCTTTAGGTGTCCACATGATGTCCTTTACGAAATCATCCGCGGCGACATCGACAATATGGACAGCATGCCCAGACACCAGACCTTGAGCAACAAAATATTTTTGTACCAGTTCCCCGTAGGACGTATGCGGGTCAGGTGCGATAACAAGCTGGAGGCAAGATAGGGGTAAACCCCCACCCAGAACGTCATCGAGTGAAGGGATGCCTGTCGAAGTGATGGTGGTTGCTGGAGACGAAGGAGATGACCTGGTCCCAGGGTGGAATACCGCCGGCTTTGAATTGCTCTTTCTTTTGAAGGACGACATCTCTTCGTATGTGAGGATCGATAGGGACGTTGCTCGCGTTTACCCGCGGAGAATTAAGTGTTTGCCATTGTTGTCAACGCTAAGCAAACCAAGGTTCATTCGGTGGATGAACCGCTTCAGCACAAGATTGTCTCAAAAGTTCTACGCTTTCAAGTCTGCTCCATGGAGATCTAAGGTCGGCTCTCTCGGTTTCGGGTTGTTCAAGGCAAGCAGCTATCCTCCTGATTGTCCATACCGCACCTTGATGTTATTTCCAGGTTTTCAATGTAGCATGCGTCGTTCACTTATTCACTGAATATGTAGGAAGGCCATCTCTGGTATGTAACAAAGCGTTATACTCCTTCTTCGCTGATCAAGTGTAAGATGGCAGGTCCTTCAATGCTGCCTACTTTCGCCGAGTCCGGCGAAGTTGTCATCGAAGAGTGCTTATCATTACACCTAAATCCCACAGGAGTTGCGCGCGGTGATCTCGTTACGCTCAGATCACCTATTAACCCAACTCGCGTCATCTGTAAACGTGTGCTAGGCCTACCAGGGGATATCATTTGCGTCGATCCCACAGGTCAAAAGGCACCGTCAACGGAACACGTCGTGATTCCAAAAGGACATGTATGGATCAGCGGTGACAACGCCACGTATTCACGGGATTCAAGGGATTACGGGCCTGTGTCCATGTCTCTATTAGAGGGCAGAATCATTGCAAGGGTACGTAAGAGTGCTCGAACTCGTTGGTCAATCGTAGCTAATGCTTTGTCGTATACGTGTCAGGTCTGGCCATGGCAGGACTTTACAATCTTCCGTAATCCATCGACTATTATTCGTTAGAGCTCTTCTAATATTATTATTCATTGCTGGAAATTAACTGAGTATCCGCCTTGCCCATTTGGTTCAAACTTGAAGTTGTCTGTCGAGAGCCCGAAATTCCCTGACAGAATCGACCTCTCAGCCGGGATCAAGTAAAGTTACAGCGGCACTTACCAAGAATACCATTTCCAAAGCCCTTGAGCTTTTCCAGCATATCTCCCATTTCTCGTTTCTGAGCAGCCTCAGTTCGCGGCTTTAAATTCTGTAATGTCCGTTCAATACTCGTCCGCTGTGGCGAGGACGCTGGCAACAGTTTCAACAGTGACTTGTAATCTGAGGCGATGTTCACGTAAGCCTGGATAAGTCTCATTTCAGGTACAGACCTGCTTCAGCTGCCGTCAAAGATGACCATGTATCAAGTTTGACGTTGGACACTGCCCGTCTTTGCAACACCTTAACGTAATGCGGGTCGTCGAGTAGGGCTGGATAGTGTATCATCAGCAAATGGGCTGAAAGTTATGTTTGAAAGTTACCTTGGGTACATGCATCCACGGCTTCTTTGTGCTCCTCCTATTTGAACATAATATGACATTGATGTAGTCGAGGAGACCACACTGATGCGAACGACGTACCAGTTGAACGTGACACGCCCCTATATTTCCGTGCAGAACGGCACGCAATTTGGCATATTCATCCACCTCTTCTGATTCGACACCTTCAACACCTTCGTCGTTGCTTTCTGACTGGCTTGATGACCTTTTCGCCCCTGTAGCTCTTTCTTCCATAGCTACATCTGACATCGTGTTCCTGTCTCCATCGGGTGGAGATGATGATGGCAAGGGTTCTGGTATCGGTTTCAAAGGCTTTGACTTTCGGGGAGGCAAATGCCCGAGCGCATTACGATATGCGACTAGAGCTTCAGTCCATTGAGATGTACGAAAGAGCTCGTTTCCTTCTGCTTTTAACGCCTCGGCTGCGGTCACAGAGAGGGTTTGCTAAGGATATGGGTAGATTGTTCAGAATCGAAGAGATATCTAAAGACTCTTACATTGAGAGAGTCACCAAGGTCGGAGGAATCAGTCATCAGTGATTTCCGCCAAAGTACGGTTATGAGATTAGAAAATGAGTGCAAAGCAGTAACGACTAAATCGTGCCTGAGAAGCACGCCCAATCCTTTGCCGATTTATTATTTGTAAGGCACAGATACCCTCGTGCCTACTACGATTGACGAGTGCAAGTCAATTCTGGTAACTGGTGGTACCGCTGGGATCGGGCGCGCCCTGGCCACAGCTCTTGCAAAACTCCCAAGCAAGCCTCAAATCATCATTTCTGGAAGACGCCAGCAACGATTGGACGAACTCGCTCAGTCTGGTATCGGAAATATTGGAACCATACAGGCTGATCTCAACACGGATAAGCATGGAATCAAGAAATTCGCCGACAAAGTCCTTGCCAGATACCCTGATGTATGTAGGGAGGCTCTTGCTACGCCGATCAATGAATAAACGCGATGTAGCTTGATGCCGTCATTCTCAATGCGGGAATACAACATGAAGTGTATTTCAAGACCGACTTCAATCTGCAGGTCCATTACCAGCCATGGTTCTTCAGTTGATGTCGACCGAAGAAATGCCGGAGGAGATGAACATAAATTATACATCTTTGGTTACGCAGATCGCCTACCTACTCCCTCACTTCTTGAAGCTCGCGGTAGGCTCAAGGTCGACCTTGTTATATCATCACAGTGACCTCCGGCCTTGCAACCACACCAGCACCATTTGTGCCCGGCTACTCTGCTTCGGAAGCAGCTGTGCATAGCTGCACTACCTCACTTAGGGCCCAGTTGAAAGACACTGGAATTTATGTGACTGAAATTATTCCGCCGTGCGTATCACGCATCCTATTTGTTTCCAGTGGTACTGATGAAATACAGTCTTGTCGAACCGGAACTTCATGACGGTATGCGCTTGTCCAATGGCCAGTAATATTCGTCAGGTTACGACTACATCTATGCGTAGCATATGGAACGACAGAGACTCTGTCCAAGTTTTGGATGCCTTTGGACGAGTTTACAAGAACTGCGATGGAAGGACTCAGAAAAGGAACTGACCACGTCCCTGTGGGATTTTCTGCAGAAGTCTTCCGCAAACACGAGGAAGGTAAAGACGACCGACATGGGAGCAGAAGTAAAACTATATCCTAGCGTGTAGATAAGATGGCTGCTGTCAATGAGGGAGGTTGCTAAGGAGTAGCTTGTTTAGAATCGAAGACATATATCTGAAGGCTCCTACATTGAGAGTTACAGAAGTCAAAGGAATCAATTGTCGCTATTTCCGCCAAGTGAAGATTAGAAATAAGTGCGCTTAAGAAACTGTCCGCAACGGTGCACCCCGCACCTGGCGTAACTCCCTTCCTCTCATACTGGTTCTACGGTGAGACCTTCTCTATGACTACCTCCATCTTACCTATCAATGACTCGAACCTCTTTCTCCACACCTTTACACCATCAACCGGCTGGCTTACGCGGACTTGATATGCCCGCCTCTGTACCTTGCTGAGAAATAGAGTCTACACTGTATATGACGTATATATTGCCGGCCGTTGGTATATAAGGCCTTTGCGCCTCCTCATGGATATTCTTAGATTTGAGTAATCTCTCAATACTTGAAGCGGTCATTTTCTGTCTGATCAACCAACTGATCCTCAGGCTCACTCTAACTACCAGTCCCTATCAATATATCACTTATACCAAGTCGCCCAGATATCCTCATGCCTACGATCGACGAGTGCAAGTCAATTCTGGTAACTGGTGGTACCGCTGGGATCGGGCGCGCCCTGGCCACAGCTCTTGCAAAACTCCCAAGCAAGCCTCAAATCATCATTTCTGGAAGACGCCAGCAACGATTGGACGAACTCGCTCAGTCTGGTATCGGAAATATTGGAACCATACAGGCTGATCTCAACACGGATAAGCATGGAATCAAGAAATTTGCTGACGAAGTCCTCGCCAAATACCCTAATGTATGTAACCCAAGGGCTTCTTTAGCTCGCTACTCCGATCACTGCTGATGAACAACCCATTTGTAGCTTGATGCAGTCATTCTCAATGCAGGTGTACAACATGAAATATATTTCAAAACCGACTTCAATCTGGATAGTAAGCAAGGCCATTACTAGTCGTGGTTCTTCAGTTGATGTGGACCGAAGGGGTGCTGGAGGAGACGAACATAAATTATACATCTGTGGTCACACAAGTGGCCTACCTACTCCCTCACTTCTTAAAGCTCGCGGTAGGTTAATGCAATATGCGCCGTCGTGACTAGTTCTCATGGTTACCTGGGAGTTTAGGCTCAAGGCCGACCTTGTTATATCATCACAGTAACTTCTGGCCTCGCAATTGTACCAGGACCATGGGTCGCTAGTTACTCTGCTTCGAAAGCAGCTATGCATAGCTTCACTACCTCGCTTAGGGCCCAGTTGAAAGACACTGGAGTCTATGTGACTGAAATTATTCCGCCGTGCGTATCACGCATCCTATTTGTTTCCAGTGGTACTGATGGAAATACAGTCTTGTCGAATCAGAACTCCATGACGGTATGCACTCGTCTGTGTTAACAATATCCATCATCTTACGACTATATATATATGTAGCATATGGAACGACACAGGCTTTGTCCAAGTTTTGGATGCCTTTGGACGAGTTTACAAGAATTACTATGGAAGGACTCCGAAGAGGAGCGGACCACGTCTCTGCTGGCCATTCTGCAGAAGTCTTCCGTAGATACGACGAAGGTAAAGACGAGCAGGCACAGGCAGCGTTGGAGAGACGAGCGAAATGGTAGCATAAGGACAACTATGATCCTAGCATCGTAGATAAATGCGCTTAGATCAAACTAAGCGAGATAATCGATTCGTACAAGATTAGCTGAGAAAGAACTGGAGAAGATTTTCATCCCCTCCTGAATATGACTCGACGAGTACACAAGTATATACATACAGCATAAAATTTTGAGTGGCCCCAACAGCCGGTATCCAGTTCTTCCATCCCACTCTACAGTTCTACTCAAGCAATGGTGCCCACACTCTGGCTTCGTTGTGAAACCAAGGAGTTTGAACGTCGGGCTGCTCTTACCCCAACAACGGCGAAGAAATTGATCGACGCTGGGTTTGAGATCCTTGTCGAAAAGGATACGCAGCGAATCTTCAACGACGCTGAGTATGCTGCGTGAGTAATCATCTCATCCATCACGGCTTGGGGAAACATATGGATCTCGACCATTTGGCAATTGTATGATTTCTCGATTGCAACCTTTGGCTAATCTACATGCATTACAGGGTTGGCTGTAAACTGGTCGAAAATAACTCTTGGCCCACGGCCCCAACGAATATCACCATTATCGGATTGAAAGAACTTCAGGAATCAACGGATCCTCTCCCTCACACCCATATCCAATTCGCACACTGTTACAAGCAACAAGCTGGATGGTCGTCAGTTCTAGCCCGTTTCCATAAGGGCGGAGGAACTTTGTACGACATTGAGTTCCTTACTGATGCCAACGGTCGCCGTGTAGCTGCATTCGGGTTCCATGCTGGGTTCGCCGGTGCAGCCGCTGGTGCACTTGCGCTCGCTGCGCAGCAAGAGGGCGCACCCTTGGGGAAGTTGGAGTCCTATGAGAATGAAGCAGCCATGGTGAGTGGTGTCAAGCAAGCATTGGGAGGGAGCGGGAAGGGGGTCAAAGCCTTGGTAATCGGGGCATTGGGACGATGCGGCCGTGGAGCTGTTGATTTGTTCCGAAAGATAGGTTTGGAAGAGTCAGTCATATGCTCGTCATGTGAATATTCACTGACATGACGAACAATTACTCCCTATATCTCAGAGATGATATCTTGAAATGGGACCTTGACGAAACCAAGAAGGGTGGACCATTCCAAGAGATCCTGGATGTTGACATCTTTGTCAACTGCATATACCTCACCAGCCCAATACCATCATTTGTAACGCGAGAGCAGATTGCTGCTGCAGGGTCGCAAAGAAAGCTCTCGGTGGTCGTCGATGTCAGCTGTGATACCACGAATCCAAACAACCCAATACCGATTTATAGCATCAATACAACATTCTCAAGCCCGACTGTCTCTGTAGATGTGGGGTATGTACATCTCGCCCAGAAAAAGGGTGGCAAGATTGACTGACGTGGACCGCTTATAGACCTGGCAACCCCGCTCTCAGTGTTATTTCGATCGATCATCTGCCTACGTTATTGCCTCGAGAAGCATCGGAGCAATTTAGCTCGGACCTCTTGCCCTCACTGCTGGAACTCCCAGAAAGACAGAATGCACGAGTGTGGTTGGATGCCGAGAAGTTGTTCAAGGACAAGTTGGCAGAAGCCGTTGTCAAAGAGGGTCTCTGAAGAGCAGGGGAAAATAGAATATGATGGTAGAAATGATAGACCAGCTCCTTGGTGTAAAATATTTCACAACCCATACCTGACAAGTCAACGATCAGGGGTATGCATACTTGAACTTCTGGATCGGATGGTCGAGATGGTAGTAGTCCAGCTGAGTGTTGAGAAAATCCAGGGGGCTGGATGATAAAGCATAGGGTCATCGCAGCCGACCAAGTGAACTAATAGGTGATAATAACATAATACCGGAAGGAAAACAAAGGGTCAAGGACGCCAAGGAGACGATCGTTACGGGATCGAGTTGCAGCCGAAGGGAGTTATTAAGTAGAGGAGATTTGGGACTGGAATCTAGTAAATCACCTTTGAAAGTGTGAACGCCGTCGTCGTCGTCGTCGTCGTCGGAGGCATCGTCGAATTGTCGGTCGCATTGATTTTTTGTTCCATTCGGCTGAGCAGGTCTCAATCATTATCATCTCTTGGACTCCATCCCCGACTCTTCTCTAGCTCGCTTTCGCTGCGCTTCCCCCTTATTATATTCTCTTCAACGCACTCCCAGGCTCTTTCTTCCTTTTCTCCTCCCTCAAATCCTTCATCGTGCATCTCCAATTCAGACCGACGCTGGTGCTGGCCGCCTCATTCCTTTTCTTCCCCTCTGTCTTAGTCCTCCTCGTCTTCGTCCTCATGTCCGAGCTCTCGATTTCCGAGATACCTTCAATTTGCATCTCTCCCGCCCCGCCTCAGGATCCCGTCGTCGAGCCATTCTCACCCTTCTCCAACTGCTCCTCCACCACTTCCAACGACGACGAATCCTTCAGGCCAAACCTTTTGACCCCTCCCCCTTCCCATACCTCATTCCGCAGGCAACTCTCGCCCCTCCGTCCTCCCGAAGCCCCCGTCACGGGAAAAGGACTCGAGCGTGAACGTTTCGAAGCATTATTGAACGCCTCCAGAGAGAGGAATGCGGCTCTTGGTGTTAAAAAACCTATCGAGCTCCGCAAGGAGATCGCCCTCAAGGCCCACAAGACCAAGCAGAGTGAGATTTTATCTAATGTTGCCTCGCGCTTTACTCATCCTATCTTAACTGTTACTCCTTGCAATCCATATTAGCCGAGCGCCGTGCACTTTTCTTGTCCAAGATCTTAGCACCTCCTTCGCCCTCTGCCACGTTTACACCAAAGACTCCGCCAGAGTCCCCTGCCATGTTCTATTACAGTCTCCCATCCCCGGGGCTTGAGTCCCCACTTGCACTCTTAGAATCTCTCACAGAAGGAGCTGCCAATGGGGAAACCGTAATCATGCACGAGCCATGGGTCGAGCAGGTCGATTTCCGTCTCCCAGACGAAGCGGGAGGAAAACACAAGGCAAAGCCAGCCCTGTCTTCTCCTGCTGCAACACGCAAATTCAACAAGGTTCTTCTACCGTCCTTGGATGAGATTTCTGCTCGATTGGCTTCTCAAGGACATGTTTCCCATCTGCCTATTGACGCTGAGCGTGTGACAGGCCGTAATGCCCGTCTTCCAGCTTTCCTGGCTAATCGCTCCAAGGCAACAACAACCACGGTTTCTAGTGCCGCTGCTGTTCCTTCCATTGCTATAGAGCGCCCGCCGTTGGCTAACGTTGGTCGACTCAAGGCACCTGTCCGTGCACCGCTATCTATCAAGCCTGAAGGTTCGCGATTACTTCCCCCCAAATCGCCATCGTCCTTATTACCCAAGATCCAAATCACGACCCAAGTCGTTCCGCGCTCGGCCTCAACCTCACCCACCAAGCTATCCGAATCCAACCTGTTGGCTTTGGTTTCGAGGGAGCGTAGAGCTCAAGATATGTTATCAATGCTTAGACGCCGAACCCTACCTTCTGAAAAAGAATTTAGTGTCAGTGACGATCCTGTAGATGAAAGTAACGTCAGATGGAAGAGGCATAGCGCTCCTGCTGACCTCTACCCCTTACGCCCGCGCCTTGGATTCGAGCATTCTGTTCTTTCCATGCCGGGTGGTTTCTGACTATCTGTGGTATCAACATCGACCCCAAACGTGTCAACCATTCACTTTTGGACATTTCTCTTATTCGTTATAGCTTCCATTTTTTGTTCATGCGCCTTGTAGGACCATTCCATTTTCCCTTCTTTCTTGAATTTGGACGCAATATTCTTTGTTGAACTTTAGTGTGCTTTTTAAAGGAGAGTTTCGAGAGTGCGAGGTGTTGGAAGTTTCATTTTCGTTCTTCCTTCTATACATACCTATACACACACCACTCGTCTCCCCACTTCCGCCTTTTATCGTATGCCTGAGATTCGCTCAATTACAGAGCGAGTCTCACTGGCAGTGGCTCCTTTTCCTACATCTGATATGGACTATATCGATCTCACACTCATTTACAATACCACTGGGCAGTCATTTCTCCTCCTCCTCCTCCTCCTCCTTCTCCGTAGCCCCACATCTTCCTACAAACCCACATTTTCATAGTTTGGCGAGATCTGTCCTCGACACCCTTTGAATAGAACCGAACGTTGCATTACATGTAACTCGTTCCCATGTGAAATCTTATGAATTCGACGTGCACCCCAGTTCAGTAAATTGGGTAATCATTCAGTGTTACAGGATATTACAAAGCTTTATATGTTCGAAAGCAGTACACAAAGCATGCAGGCACTGATCAACTTAATAGCTTCTCGTACATCGGCGGGAACATATATGTCTATGTGCTTACTGTCAAAGATCGATGAGGATAGTCACAACATAGCAGGAACTATCATCACCCAGACCGGCTTGTGCCTGCCTGTATAATCGAAGGTTGACCATCGCGATCAAGTTCACGACTTCTCTGGGTTTCGTCGTTTTGCCTATGTTGTGACGAGCCCCTTGTTGTTGTTGCTACGGATGGGGGTACTGACAATGTCAACGGAGTAGGATGTGTCCCACTTCCTTCGTACTCTCCTTCATTCGCCGACATATCTGACGAATCTGACCTTGGGTGGTTTCTATGGTCATGAACACGGGTATTGTCGCGGTTACGCTGATCGGTATCGTGGTCCGGTTCGGAATCGGAACTAAAGGAAAAGGGAGAAGATGGTGGATGAGGTACGAATTCGGCTACGTTATTTAGGATTTCCCGACGACGAGCTGTTGAGATGAGCCGAGGTGAGCGATCCCATTCATAGTGAGAACAAAAACTCAAAATCGATAACCATATGACACGAAGAGGAATGCCCAAGAGGGAGTGGTTGGGGGTGTTAGTGTAGAACACCATATACTGCATTGTCCCCCTATTTGAAAAAAAAAAAAATCGATGAATGACGCAACTTACCATGATCTCGGCGCACCTCTTCATCTTCCTCATCGGAATCTTCCAGTGCGTCCCTTCCGGATAAGATCTGTCGCCAAGCATCTAAAATTTGGTTCCGTGAGGGGTATATTTGAAATTCAGGATAAAAAAGGAAGTGATCGTGAATAATATCGAGGGGTCAAAACGTGACATGAGAATTAGCAAAATAGATCAATAACCCAAAACTGAGATGGGACGGACATTGCAGCATTGATCCTTGTGGTGGGTGTGCCATGCGAGCTGATGGAGGAGGTGGTGGTTCTGGTAGAACATTTTCGTTTGAGAGGTGGTACGTGAAGACTTGGGATAAGACGACTTGCCTACTATGACTGTAGGCCGAATTTGCTGTGGTGGTGGAGGCGGAGGCGGTTCGCGACTGGTACCAGGAACGTAGTACATGAACTGATTATCTTCCCGGGTGTCTTGGGGAATGCGCGATCTTGGACGTCGTGTCGGAGGAACGCCTGGTACAATTGCTGGAGGCGGAACAGTGACCACGGAGTCCGGCCCTGGCACAGCTAATAGACGAATCAACTCACATCAGTCAGCTATTCTATGCGTGTTCGAGCAAGTTCGCAGCATGAGGTACCTGAAACAAAGTGAGGAGCTGCGTTCTTTGGCCGCCTCTCTCCCCCTCCATTTGAAGACATCAGTGTACGAAGGAAGTTGATACGAACAATCTTCATCCTGTATCCCCAATCCGTCTCGTTCACTGTGTCGATATTCTCTCGCGCCCAGTCCTGGTCTGACAGTGTACGCAATCGAGGCGCTTTCCCAGAATTTTGTCGCGAGTAATCGTCGTCGAAGGGATTATGACCTTCCAAGTCCTCCATGTAGTGATAGATATGCCATAGGAATGCTTTGGCTCGATCTCCGGAGTGGAACTTTTTGGGGAGGAACAAATCGAGGAAGTTGATGTTGCCGTCAAAGTGAATGCCAGCTAGCGGCTATTTTTGATGTAATGGTGATTGATTACAGGGTCAATAGGATGCTAACCGATGCCAATGAGAGTTGACCTTACGGAGGCATGGTTGGAGATGACGAAGACGAGGTTAACGATGCTAGTTGGTGGGCGCCGACCGTCATTCTTAGTTGAGACCCAAAGATAGCATGTACAACGCAGAAGCAGCGGGATGGCGGGTTTCCGCGTCAGATCCATATGGCCAATGACCAAATCGGTCGACGAAACACTTACTCTTTTCGTTAAGATCTCCTCTGGAGTCGAAGGAGGGGAGTTTTGCTCGAAGCTTAGAAGTGCGGCCTTGAGACAGTTTTTGATTCGAGGAGCGTCCTGGGCATTACCATCCGTCTTTTGGAGTGAGGGGACAGGATGATATGTCCGCAAGGCAGTCCTCATCTCTGGGAAAACTAGGCAGGAGGTCAACGGTCACGATATCCAACGCGGAAGGAATGCTGATATAGATGGAGATGGAGGAAGGAGTCTCACAGGCCATAGTGGTATTAATGCGACCGACATTTGTCAATAGAGAGAGCTTGGCAAGCTCGAGAGCGAAGGCAGGGGTCTCGGTCATCTTGTCCTTGAGGACCTTGGAGCACTTGCTCGAGCTCTTGAGGGCGGAGATATAAAGCTCACTAAAGTTGACTTTGGCCGATTTTCCGGGGAGGGGACTTGTGAACACCTTCTGTTCATTTGAAAAGATGGCGTGCAGTAGATCGTACTGAATATCACGGCGCGTGAGAGCATCACCGTCCTCCCTCTTAATGGGCAAGGCCTTTCGACTGAGATAGCCGGGACTAGAGAACGGAAAGTGAAAAATTGATGTCATAAGAGATACGTTAGATACCGAGATGGGACTCACGGATGGACTGGTTCGGGGGGCCATGAGTTCACTGGAGGTTGTGCAGCGGCCATGTACAACAAGTCAGAATGAGTGGCTGATGCTCGATGCTTCAGAGAAGACAGGAAGCATATTCCCAAGATGGACACTTATAAATGAGGATGGTATAGCCGAGAACGGGAAGTGAAGATTGTTTAACTCCACGTGTACTTCCCGATACTAGAAGGATGGACGGCGATGTTAGTGGAAAGAGGGTGTCTGCCAATGTTAAATAAATATGAGCACACTACGTTTGGGGGGACAATTCACGCACAAGGGTTCTCTGATCCCAAATCACAGGTTCAACAGTACAATCGATTCAATTACGGCCGTGGGGTACATCCTCATCGAACACACGCGCCTTTGCTTGCTACCGACCCTTTCCGCCATCTCAACCATTCCACGCTTAGTCAGCTCTCCAAAAACCTTTCTCTTCCTTCTTCAATTCCCAAATCATTCTCTCCAAAATGGCCGACAATCTCAAGTTTGATGAAACTACACAGGCATGTTCCCATTTCGCGGTCAACTTTTTCCAATTCTCACTAGTACGCCTCTATCAGAAAGAACTTGCCACTTTCCTAGAAAGGGAACAGGCCCAGGTCAGCATCCTTCACATCCATCGGAAAATCCAGTGCGGCGTTTGACAATAACCATTTCTTCTTTAGGCTCGCCTCAATTCGTCCATTCACAACTTCACAAGCATGTGTTGGGACAAGTAGGCTTTCCCCATTCACCTTTCCTTTATCCGCTGAATCCCCGTGTCCAGGTGCGTCCTCGGGACACCCTCCACACGTTTTTCTCGGGGTGAGGAGACCTGCTTGGCAAATTGCGTCGAACGGTTCCTAGATACTAGTCTATTCCTGGTGAAGAGCATCGAGCAACGACGTGCGCAGCTCTCCTGATTAACAATGACTGCGCAACACAATCGCACCCTCGTCTATCCACAACCTAGAGTACCATTTACCACGAACTAATATCTATCCAACAAATACAAAAGAGACCGTGACCAATAGTTTCAACCAGTTTATGACCGTAATTTACGAAGAATATACGCAACTGCTGTGGGGCCAAAACAGCAGAACGCATCTAAAACATCTCGGACTCGGCGCAATCGCAGGGGGATTTCGATCGCTGTTATCTTGGACTTGTCCAAATTTGGTTGTCGCTCATGGAACGATGTAATGTGATCGTCCTTTTCCTTCCACAACTTTCGCAGCCAGACGTCAAAGATATTCTTCTCATCCTCGGGAATCTCCACCTGGTCTTTGTCGACGCCACCGTTACTGGTCATCGTTTTGTTTGCCTGGTTTCCAATGGGAACTTGGCTTTTCACGTCGAACATTCGCAAGTGAAGATGAATTTCGGGTGGAGGAACTTTATCCATGAAAATGGAACGGAGGGTGTAATAGCTTTGACCGTAGCCCATGGGTGGAATACCTTCGGCTAGTTAATTTGTAGTTTTGGACACGCATGACTGAACTTGCCTGGATAGATCATCGTAATATCAAGAAGCCGCAACTCGGGTATACGGGGTGTTAGTGATCTCAAGCTGTAATGGAGGCCGGTCGATCGGGGCAGAAGCATGTTGGTCAAATCGGACTTGAATGATTCATTATCAGCTACAAGTCGCTTCAACGCTCAAAGACCTCACGATTCCCATCTTGTCTGCAAACTTCTTGCTTATGGGTCGGGTATTCTTGCTGACGAGGGTTCCTTCCGGGTATAACATGAAGCAGAATGGCCTGTCCTCTTGCTCTGCCTTCTTTCCGAGTGCGTCAAGGCTTTTGGCCAGATGTACGCGGTCCGCTGCCCAAGAACGTGCAAGGAATATAAACTCATAGAGTTGCATTCCCTGTCCACGCGGCAATCAGACACGGTCTAGAGAATGGACTGTCCACGGACTCACCCATCCGACTATTGGAACCCATTGTAAACTCTTCTTTAACGTAATAAACACGTGCTTGTGGACTTCCTTCAGGCCGATGAAATATGTCAGACACCATGCATACCACCAGTCTGCATAAATCTGTCCAGCAGGGCCACGTAGTAAGGATATGACCGTCCCGAGAAAGCTGTTAACCTACTTGGTGATTTGAGATGAGGATGAACTTGTCGGGCAAGTTCAAATATGCAACATTCCCTGCTGAATCCCTGACCACAATCTGCTCAATTTCCTTGTCCGTAAACTTGCCCATTCCTTCCTTTTCAAACGTAATCTTGAATGAAGTCGGTGCAAACCATTGGCACATGAGAACTTTGCAGCAAACATGATCAACAAGCTATCAATAGTCTATTCCATGAGCACCTACTTAGCAAGCATCCAAAAGCGCCTTTGGTGTAGCGTATACCGTCTTCGTACAAGCTCCTCGACCATTGGAAAGGCAGTAAACGGAGAGAGAACAGAAAGATAAGCTGAGAGCCGTGGGTTGAAAGACACCCAAAAAGGTATATGATGAAGAACGCTACTCCTTTGACCCTGGTAGGCCATGTATTGGGTGGTCTCTGGTTAATGGGAAGCACATGCAATGGGGGGTTGGCAGCCATGAATTGCGTATTGCGTTAAGATTCGCGGAGAGAACTCCGGGCTCAACGTGTGGTGTCGTAGATACCCGCAAAACTCGTTAGAAATAGCTGAGATGTCCGAAATTGCGGGCTGTACAATGCTCAGGCGTAAAGTGATATAGTGCCGCGGCCGAGTCATTCTCATGACGTAAGACCTTCCGCCAAAAGCGATGTTCACTGGCACAAACGGATCAATAAGTGAAAGATGTGAACGCTGGGCGATTTGAAAAGAAAACGGCTAGGCTACGTCTGTATGATGGGATGTGGTCTACTCTGCCGTTCGTGCAACAGAATGAGGTGATAATCGAGGCGGACGCGAGCCAGATTCTAGTCGACTTGAAAGTATAGTTGTGGTTGAAAGTAGGAAAGCGCCACCGATTGATGCGTTCTGACTGCTCTTTACCCAGATAGTTGGCATAATTTGTCGATACACGAATGCCAGTGCACGCTTATTCGAGGCGCCCATGCGCAATTTAATCTAACCCTGTCCCCACACTAAAGTTAGGACACAGTTTGTGTCATGTTATAATTAGGGATTGGTATTCAGAACGGAAGAGTTGCCGTATGCTGTACAAACATCACATCACGACAGGGTCCATTGATGCTCATCAGTCACCCAGTTGATACTGTCATGATCAGGAGCATGCGTAGGAGGTTGAGTCTTGACCATAAGCCTGCAGCACTCAAGCACCAGTTACTATTCAGGGTTACTTTTGTAAGGTGCACTGCCACCCTGTGGTTCTGCATCTGACTGCTATTTATTGAAACTCCTGCCTTCCTCCGTGCTGAAATCATCCCTTTGTACCGACATAACAAATGAACAGCACTGGCCATCGCTCTCCGTTTATCGACGACCTCGTACCACTCGTACTCGAGTGCCACAATCACTGGTGGCCACGGGACCTTTGTCGCCTCGCACAGGTTTCTTCAGCATGGGCATGGCACGTTCGGAAGCGACTATACGCTCAGCCCACCGTCAATAGCTATCGTAGCGCAAACCTGCTCGCTAATTCGCTATCCCACAATCCTCAATTACATCGCCTTGTTCAGGGGCTACACCTCTTTCCGATGGCATCACTTTCAGGCAACATGCACCCCTGTGCTTTGCGGGACCTGATGGGTGTCCGCTTGCTGTTGGGCCTTGATGGACTTCGTTCTATCACGTTGGGTGGGGACCTGTCGGAGGGCGCAGAGCGATTCATCCAGGTCATGGCAAACCCCCACGCCGTGGAGAAGTTGCATATTGACGGAACTTTATTATTCAATTTCTTTGATTCTATGCCTTCCTTGGAGTGGAGCGAGATGATGGCCATGTTCTTGCCAAATCTCAAAGAATTGCGACTTACACGTGTCGAGCTGGATATAATTCCACCATCCATCCCCTGTCAACTTTCTTTGACCGATCTTATACTTGAGCAAGTCGTCATCGTCGGTGGATTTCTGCCGCATCTGCTGCGTGATGCGAAGCAACTATATCGCTTGAGCGTGTCCTCCGACTCGACATTGGAAATGGACGAACAAATCGGGCTTTTGTTGAACACATGCTCCATCAACACTTTGTCCTATGAGGCCTTGGCCGGGGGCCCTGCACCAACAACAGATATATTTTCAACCGACGCGGCGAGCACGGCCTCGGACCTTCGACATATCCGCCTCCGGGTGGATGTTATCGACTGGGATGCCCTAGAAAGTATTTTCGAGAGGTGTCAGGGTCTAACAGAGCTCGAAATTTCGAGTCCAAGGCCGGTCACGATGCTTTTCTCTCCATGGGAGGGTTTGATTGGTCGAGTGCCATCTTCATTAAGAAGGTTGGGGGTTCCTGAAAAATTGGAGGGGTTAGAAGGATTGCGGACAGTATGTAAACGAAAAAATATTGAGTTGTTCGCTTGTTAACGACCTCTCTATGGTACAACATAGGCTACTTATTAGTTGAGCCGGAAAATGATAGATAACATACGTAGAACTACATAATTGGGGTCACCATAGTTGCCCCTGGCAGCGGGTTGAGCCGATTGGGTAAGAAGAGTTTGTGGTTTGACTCTGCATCTCAAGCAGCCCGTTGCGCTTGTCCTCCTTCAGGCCGGGGGACACATCGTCCAGTCGTAACCCACTGCGGACCTTCATCCTTTCCGACACGTCCTCCATTGCCCCGACTGTTCATTTTACGCCTTTTTCTTCCTTGTTCTTCAGTTTGGCTTTTTGTCTTCGTTCCTTCCGACTCGTATCCAATTTTGCCCTGACTAATAATGCACTCCATCGCCTCTCGTCATCAACAGTCCGCTCCCCCTTCTATCCCTGTCCATCATCTCGTTCGCAAAACTTCTTCCTATCTGTCGTTAAAGGGCGACAAAGACAAGACGCCAACAGAAGTGACAACACCTTTGCCCCCCACTTCAGACTTTTCAGGGCCATCATCATATACGCCAAAGCCATCTTATTTCGATGCGTATCCTAGGTCCAAGTCTTCTAGCCAACGTCCGACAAAGAGTAAAACACGTGTGGGATCCATATCTCGAGGCAACCCAACTGTCGCCGAGCGCCATCCAGATTTGTGGGAAAATGAGGAACCTTCTTATGCCTTTCCCTCATTTGATCAAACAGCAGACGCCGAGAATTATTCCCCTTATCCACTAACGCCCAAGCAGTACCCTAGGTCGCGTTCCACGACTGACCATTCAAAAAAATCTCATTGGAGCGACACATCAGTCCTTCAATTCAGGTTTTCCAGATCTTCGTCTACACAACATACAGAAACCCCGCCAAGAACACCCATCGACGCCTCGACATCCTCCGAGTCTCTAGATCAGTTTCCCGTGCTAGTCGCCGCACCAGTGGCCGGTGTCGAAACTATGGATGCACTTGTTGACGGAATGAATGGTGGTGATGACTTTAGAAGTTCCAGTCGGCGCATTCCAGGACATCACCACCCGCTATATTTGCCACCCCTGCCTACACCACCTCCGGGTGTTGTACTAGGTGGGGGAAAAGCCAGGCGGACAAAGCCACGGCCAAAGTCTAGTCATTCATATTCTAGTGAATCCGATCAAGGGGAGGGGGCAGCGACAGCACCTTCGACACGACGACGAAGGACTCGTCCGTCTTCTGCTCGCACGGTTTCTAGTACGGCTCCGAGCTTAGTCCCGTCAGTCGTTTCAAACCCAGAACAGCGGGTTACGCCACCACCTTCAAGACCTGAAATTACACCTACGTTACGCAGGATTGCCCCTACGGAGGCACGAAAAGCGGTCGTTCCTTCAATATCCGAAATCATTCGCACATACGCACCTCAGGAGCTACGGGGCAAAGGACCCCCTTCACGTGCTTCTTCGATATATGTTCATAGCCAGGGGCACAGCGTGGTAGAGGAGGAGGAGGTATCTGAACAAGAAACGCAGCAACAAGATGATGCCGACGTAATATCCCGCTCGTCAATCGATAGCGTAGCTGACGAAGTTCAACGAACTCTACGAGTGCAAGCTGTTAAGCCACAACCACAACCACCGCTCCCATCAAGTCTCCCTCCATCTTCATTCCCTAAGCGTCAATCTCTAATGTCTGAATGCGGTAGCATATACAGCCCCAAGTCTGATCCGGGGGCTCCATCTTCAATACATTCTTCAGGCGCCTCTTTTGTACAACCTCCATCTCCTTTCGAAACTACAGCTTTCCTTACTTCGTTAAAACCCCCATCTCCATCTCAGGCTGTCGCCCAATACCTCCGTTCTGCCAGACTTACGACTTTATTGAAATTGACACGAGCCCCACATGCCTCTCAAGACACCCCGTTGACTGTCAGTCTGTCGGATCTAGGAAGTTCAACAGGATTCCCTGTCATTGTATTTTTGGGCTTGGGTTGCGTCCGTCACATCATGGGTCTTTACGACGAAATGGCAGATTGCTTGGGATTAAGGTTGATCACGATTGATAGGTAAGTCCCTTGTCCATCAGTGCTTCTTTGAACCGTGAAATGACGTGTTTGCTAGATGGGGGTTAGGTAAAACAGATTCAAGGTCAAAGACTTCTAAAGGAATCGTGCAGTGGGCAGCTATCGTCGAAGAAGTTCTGGATTTGCTGCATATTGATCAGTGTAGCATTATGGCTCATTCCGCCGGGGCACCTTATGCGCTCTCCTTTGCAAATAAAGTTCCCCATCGAATAGTTGGGGATATATGCCTACTAGCACCTTGGGTCGGTGGAGGTGAAGGTACGTTAGAATCCGTGCTGCTTCGATGGAAAACTCTTCTAACGTGCATCAGCAGGCGGCTATAAGTGGCTCAAATACGTCCCAAATGGTATCCTGAAGACAGCTCAGGCCGCTGAATGGAGATTACAAGCATGGATGATTGGCAAGCCCCCCACAATATCTTATCAGGGTATTGGCTACACAGCGCAAAACCAAAGCACCAAGTTCTCTCCGGGTCGTTCGGTTACATCACCAATACCACCGCCACCCCCACCACCATCAATCGAATCTGTATATCCATCACGCTCTAAGTCGAACGAGGGCAAATCACGGTCACGTCCTAGTATTGGTTCGAGCAGCTTTAGCGAGTACGACGACCTGCGGGATTTCGAGGGTAGGTTTGAGAGTCGAAGCACTCTTGATACAGCGGCGCCATCGTTGGGGAATGTCAAAGGAAACACGGCCAATGTGGCAAAACGAAAACCCTCTAGAGGCTTTTTGAACCGGCTCAAGGGAGGGAGTTCAACAGAGGAAAAATCTGGTTCGGGGAAGCGGTTGAAGGCATTGCGTTCTATGGGATCACTCAGAGCAAAATCTTCGTCACAGTTGAAGAAAACTTCTGAGCCTCCAAGCCCAGTTTTACCTCCACCGTTGCCGTTTGAGGTCGGTCTTGGATTTGGTGATTTGAACTGGTCAAAATCAATCGGATCAGACGTGTTATTTAATGGGTCCCTGGGTAGGGTGTCCGCGGAAAGTCACTCCCAGGATCATCAACCCGGGTCGGATTTAATTTCAGGAACGGGAAGTAGCAATGCGGTCAATGGTGACAGTGGTAGCACCACAAACATACCTAGCGGCAGCCGACATGCTACGGGAAGACGATCGATATCCTTCACTTCAACTAAACCACCTACCATTTCAGCACCGTCATCACCTATACCGAGCACAAGGAGCTCGTTCGGGATTGTGCCCGGAAGTGCATATCAAGCCGCATTGGGAAACGCACTAATAGCTGCCTCACATGCAGAGTCTGCAAGGGGTACGCACAGCGACCTGTTGCAAATTTTGAATCACGAGGGGCATTCGTGGGGTTTCTCGTACTCAAACTACCCGCATAAAGTTAATGTCTGGTACGGGGACAAGGATGAAAAGATTGCAGAGAATGCTGTGAGATGGATGGAGCGGAACATGGGAGAAGATAGGTGCAGCGTGAAGGTGGTCAAGGGGGCCGATCATGGGTTGATGTATAGAAGTAGTGTAGTGGTGGATGTCCTGGAGCAAATGTTGGAATTTTGGAAATACCGACGAGGTACGGCTTACGTTTTGTATGAGCCATTCCAAGGTCTCTGATCACGAGATCTTAGCGGATCACTATTAATCTACGCACTTTTATTTGGGATCACATTTCTTAGATGCTTGCGGAGTTTTATGGTAGATTGGCATCTGTCTACTGTTTTCTGCCTTTTCCCGCCGTATTTCGGTCACGTTTAGCTGCATGGTGTTCTTACTTATTTCTTGGATATGCTGGAGCCCACTACACCGTGTTGCATGATATACCCTCATCTCTTCGCAATAATCTTATCTCTACACCAGTTTGGATTTAGTCATTGTACCGTTTACAACCATTGGCCGCCATTTCGATCCTTCTGCTCCATTCCTCCTTGATGCGACACGCTTTTCCTTTCTTACTTTAGAATTTATCACCGCCTAAATAAGCATAGTATTGTTGTAATCCTTCTTCATGCAATTCTTCCTCGTGAGGATGTTTGCAGAGATAGATGGTGGTGGATGGCAACGTTCCACGACAACATTCATACGGCCATAGAGATTGGTTAGTAGAAAACCCAAAAGCGTTCACCTTTGCGGACGGACCACTTGTGGTAGACCCCGGGTGAGTCTCGTTCTTTCTTCCCCATATGTACAATGCATACCTCGACTATTTTCCTTTATCTCTCTCCCAACTATTTTTAATAATGCCCAATCAGCCTTGACATCTACGACTAGAGTTCTCTGCTCTTTACGAGAGCTTCCACTATGCTCCTCAATAGCTAGTACCTTACTACTGTATCTATCGGTTACGTAGTCATCTGCCTCGCTACGATATTCCAACTTCCGTTTCGTCCACAGTTCGCCCTCCTGGTCCCTCACCTGTATTTTACCTCTTTTGGCCGTCGATATGTATGTCACGGAATACAGTAGATATAAAAAAAAAGAAAAAAAATGCAATTTTTGTTGAGTCAAGGCACCACGACTTCACGCGTTGGAACCTGAGGCGCGTGAGTTGTGCCTCAGGCGATGGCGCTTCAATTAAATCAGCGTTATTACACGTAATTGTGACCTGAACAGTTGCCCCGGTAGGATTAGTATGTTAGGATGACGTACCAACCAAAGGAGCACAGGGCCATCGTATGAGTATTCTGTTGGTGCGGCTGCCATCAGGCGCTTTAAACCACAGCGACGACCATCAGCGGCACGACGGTTTATTCAAATACTTCGCTCTAACAGGTGAAGACAAAACCTGCACACGCTAGTGAAGGGTTGACTGAGGGTCAGTAGATCAAGAAAACTTTTGAGTCTTTGAACGGAGATTGGTAGGGTGTAAGTGGGCCGGTAATCTGGCGGGATAAGACCCACGAGATCACAGAGATGTTGTTAAGCAGGCTAGAAGGCAGGAATAGAACGTGAACATGTACAGTACTTGAGAAGAGGGAATTGCCTACATCCGTGGGTACGCCGCACTGGCGTGTGTTACTGATGCCAAGTTGGCAACAAGTGAAAGTAGAGTTTACTTCATGATCAGGGAAGTATACAAGGGCCACATATGGTGACTTCTATGTGGTCAAGGTTTCGTAGTAGACCTTGTGAAGATATAACGACCTCTGGCTGAGAGACAGCGACAAGGGACACTACCGAAGAGGCCGCGCCAGTGAGAACAATCTGATACACAGGATCGCGGGAACGTTGGTCCGAGGCTGGTATAGAGTTTATCGCCATCAGGGCAGTATATGAGGGTGGTTAGACCAGAATTTTAACCGTCGAGACCTAGATCTCTCGTTCTGTGGAAGAATTTCCGAATAGTAAATCTTCCATAGGACGAAGGAGGAGAAAATATTGATGCAAGCAGGTTCGCGGGCAGTGGTGATGTAGATGTCACGTGGTTGACAAGACAAGTATGAAAGGAATGTAGGCCGAGAGTGCATTTATTCAATCCTCACTCTTTTCCTGCTCAATGTCCATTTCTTACTCACTCTCCTCTTAATCTCTTACCACCATCTTCCCCTACACATGTCTGCAAGTCCAGCTCCAAAGAGGAGCCTCGCCATTAAGCATATTGATGGCGAGCCTCTCACTCGGGCTGATATACATTATGACCTACTCTATTACATTTTCAGTGACCCTCACAAGGTCTTTACTGACCCCTATGGGGACAATCCAAATTCAAGGCTCTCCTTCCAAGAGCTCTACATAAAGGCGCTCCTGCACTCTGATAATTTGAGCAAGGCAGCTCGTGGTTATATGTCAAAATCCCACCTGTTTGCCGAGGATTTTGCCATGCTGACTTTATTGGTTAACATGGGTCGCGTCAACACTACAATGAGCTGTTCGTAAATCCAACCCCCCTTTCATATAGACCTTGACCCTCTGTGTCTTTATTTCGTTCTTGTCAGTCTTCCCGGAAAAGCGGACCAGTGTTCGGACCTATCATCCCATACCTGCGCTTCAGAGGACTTCCAATAGTCTTCAAGATGTGCCTCGTATAAGGCACCTCCTGAAAGCCAGTGTCATACAGTCAGACAAGGAAGGGCCGCCTCTTAAGGCTCCATCAGACATTTTATCACGGGCAGTACGTCTTACCTGCAGAGCACCATCATTGCTCCTATTAATCACACGCCAATAGGCCATTCGTACGCCTCCAACAAGTGTGACGAACCTGATAACGATTCTTTGCAATTATTCATCAGTAAGGCTGAACCAGCACTCTATCATTGGCAGTGTCATACCTTCTCTCCTAGTCCATTGGCCAGGCCTACTTAGAACCGGGCATTGAATTCACAGACCTTTTCACCCGAAAGGACTTCTCGTCTGTCTCTCGTGGGAAAGTCTTTTTATGGCTTTGCTACCATTACCTCGAGTCGCCTTCTAGTGCCAGTCTCGAAGACAGCATGAGCAATCCTTTCGACACAGAACAGGGAACCGGACCGCCCCCCCTTGTTCCGCTAACTGAAGCAGGAATCAACGAAGAAAATGTCGACACGGAAGAAGAGCTTTCGAGGTGTCGGGAGGCGCTGGCCAAGCGCAGCACACATGTGGCTGCAAAATCAAGCCGTATCACAGTCATAACGCCCACTCCTGCTGGTGATGAGGACGAACTGATGTCTAACAGCGACGAGTCAAAATCCAAGTCGAAACGCGGCATGGATGGAACAAAATCCGTTCCAGGTTTACCCGAAAAGAAGGCCCTGGCAGATAACCTCCGACAGGAATTGCTGAAGACACGGGCTGAGAGGGTGCAACATGCAATTGGTACGGAAGAAGATGTATATAACCAAAATCGATTGTATGGTATGTCGTCATTTGTCTGTAGGGAGTTTTTGCTTTGAGACGGTCCAAAGTCTCTGCACAGGGTCACTACCAGCGGGTATCGCGTTCTTCGCCGTATCCTGTTTCCTCAAATGTGCGCCCACGCTCTGGGCACCTAAAGCGGTCCTTTTTGGAGAGTACGTTATGTATAGCTCTCGGGGTACCCTCGGCCTTATTTCGGAAACCTAGCTGCTTTTCACGATGCATTGTTCAAGCATCCTTTGGATGATGACGACGATTTTGATTATCTAGGTATGGTCCATCCGAGTATGGACTTGCGTTCTTTGGCTAACGTCCCGTCAGAAGCAAGACTCCTTATATTGAAACGCCTTCGTGGTGAATACCCCGAATATGGTCAATCCATTGAGCCCTTTATTCAAGACTACGATGCGGCTGTCTATCTTGGCTAGTCGTGACGCGTGAAGCCTGAGTTCATGAACCACAACCAGTTTTTCCTTACCTTTTGAAGGGAAAGGCACGCGACCGTCCTGTACTATAGGCATTCAGTCTTTCGTTCCCGCAGGTTTCCAAGTGTGGTTGTGTTACATCCTAATGCAATCCATTTGAACAACTGTTCACTTATATTAGCTTTATAACGAACATGCAGATAAATACCGGGTGATTGCGAGGTAGGGCCCAGCAAGGCACAGGTATATGAAATCCCTTGAACAAGAACGAGTGAAATGACAAAAATGCAAGACCGAGCGGCTGTAGAACAGGAAAGGCACGTAATTCGACAAGCGTGGAAAGTTAATTGAAGCGCCGTTCAAGACCACAAAAATAAATGCGTGTAAAGTACAATATAGCGGCTGCTTGCGTCAGTCTACTACCTCCAATGCCTACGCTATGAAACACGCCATACACAACTGCCTGATGTATATCGATAAGTCACATAACTTACTGACATGAGCAGGAATGAACAGACCAAAGAAACCGATCATTGAATGAGACCAAAGGAGCGTGTTGATGAAGCACAAAGTCCGCTCCATCTCAAAAACAAGGATGGATGACAGATGTGAACCAGGTATCAAAAAAAAGGAAAAGAAAAAAAGAGAAGGCTCCAATGACAAGAACGAACAAAAGGGAGCAGACAAACAACACTGGAGTACAGGTAGAGACTTGATCCTTTGAATTGACCCTAGCACGCAGGGGTATGCGCAAGTAAGTTTGACCTCGAAAATACCATATACCAGCGGTAATAGATGTGGCGGATTGTGGTGGCCCTTCTCAACGAAGGAGTAGGATTACTCCGCGAGCCACTTTTCACATTTCTTGGCATATTTGTCCAGAAGCAGCATTAAATCCTGGATGACAAAAGTCAGAACAATCCTCGAGAAGAATTCCGAGGAACGTCTGAGTTTTGCGTCTGCAGCGGCACGGATATCCAATGGGAGAGCGCTGTAGACGGGTGCCATTGGTTGCGAAAAGACGGCCTTGGTATGCTCATCTAGAAGTTGCGCGTGCAGGAACAATCGCTTCAAACCTTGCACATAGGTATCTGGAGAGTCCAAGCTAGAATCCAGTAGCTTAATTTACAGTCTTCCTAGGTTAAGTGAGAAGAAACCTTACTTTTTGCCAGCTGTCAACTTATCAAATCGTCGACTGAGCTTATCTCCCCAAGTGAACTTCTTTAGCGCGAACCCGTCACCTACACCTAGTTTCTTCCCAAAGTTGGACGCGACGTCATCGCATATAGATGCAAATTCCTCGAGTTTAGACATCCATGCATCGCCTTCTTTCCGGCCTATGCTTCCAATACCTAGGGCCATTCCGCTGCTCACATTACCAGCGCCAAAAGCCTCCGCGCTGGCAATCTGCAAGTCCTCCAGGGCACCACACAATATGTTCACCACGCGGACCTTGTCTGAAACATTCGTCAACTTGGCGCCTCCTTGGGACCAAACTTCTCTTGGGACATGCAACCGGCGCGTGACATAACCACCAGTGGTGCTATCCATGGTATTCCTCAACAAGTGCATCATATGATAGGGCTTTCTAATAGGGTCCGGGGGTGGGGCAGGTGGTAGTGGAGAGGTGGGTGTCGTTGGTAGATTGTTTGATAGGGCGGGAGGCGGTGGGACAAGGCCATGTGGGCCTGTAAACATGTCCGTCTGGATAGTCAAGGGAGATAGGACATTGGGATTGAGTTTCGATGGAAAGGATGGCTTCCTTGTGGCGACTGCAGCATTTGGAATAGGTGGCCGTTGTTCATGAGGAGAAACATGGCCATTAACAAGAGTTGGACGTTTGCCTGGCTGCGAACTGGCCCTACTCCTTGGGTGAGGAGTAGACCCATGTGTTGCAGCTCCTGGGAGTGAAGTTGATGGTGCTTTTAAAGGTACCGAACCAAAAGATGCCGTGGAATCGGTGGGAGATATCGATCGCGGCGTTGGAGGGGCAGAAGTTTTGGTTCTGCGTTGGAATATTGTCCCTTGTGTTGTGGTCGGGTTGATAATTGCGCCATGGTTAGCGAAGTCTGATCGAGTGGTTAGTATAGAGGTGCCCCTGGGCCTTGGAACAACAATACCAGTCAACTTTGGGGAGGATGGCTTTGGTGCCGGAGGTGTAGAAGGAGTGCGTAAGGGTGCCGCTTGCGGAGGGGATGATGGGATGGGCGGCAGGGGAGGAGATTCTCTTCTTGCTGTCCGCGGAGTATCTGGCACTGGATGAACGGATTGCACTGGACAGTTAACTTCGTCTTCCAGCTTTTCTGTTTCTTCTTCCAGCGCGGTTAGCCTGCCAGAGCCAGAGTGGGTGCTGCGATGTCCAATGGAGTCACCGCGGGGTCTGGTATTTGGCACTTCGAGACGCTTGATCGTGGCGGGCAGACTGCCCTGTGCTGGTGGCTCAACAAATGTAGGGTATGGTGCGGGTGGCGGAGAGGTTGCGGGTGGAGGGACAGGTGGAGGAAAATTGGATATCGCTCGAGGCCTACGAAGTATGGAAGCACGATTGGGGTTGGGAGGCGGGGGTGAGTTTACGATCGGGAGAGGTGCTACAGGCTGAGGTGATGGGACGTCGTACGGAACGGCGTATGGGTGGTGCGAAGAAGAACTTGAAGAAATAGAACCCCTAGTATTGGTCGAATCTAAAAGTGCAGACATAGGGTCCTCTAATTGCTCCGTGTCGCTAGCTGAAAGGTCTGGGGAATAGTGACTATCCCTGCTGTCATGACTTCTGTGCTGGGTATATAGTTGTGAAGGTATCTGCTCAGAGATTTCCGATGTAGGGGAAGAAGTAGTGGGGGAAGCAGACTGCGCGGAATCGGTAGATGCGGCTGTTGAGTAGAGTGAAGTTGAAGAGTAAGGCACGACTGGGATGCTGTATATGATACTCAAGATATTCATACGATCTGCGTACGTATCATGCTAAAAAGGCATGTTGATTCGATTTGCTGCAAAGGGACGCCACAAATCTACTTACGATAGTTTGCAATCGCCTGACTTCTTCTTCCTGAGCAGCTATACTGCGTCGCCTTCTCCTGCGGTGATTATCTGTGCTGTCGTCCCCACGTCTGACTCGTTCCATTACCTCGCTCAAGAGCGCAACACTACGTCCATATGCTTGAACGGCAGCTTCTGGATTATCATTCATAGAATCAAGTTGAACAGCCTCTCGTGCCAGTTCCAAAGCCCTGGTCAAAGCTCTACGCGATGATGGACGAGGTTCTCGTCTTTCCGACAGAGGAGTTAAGCGATCTTGAGGTGGATCACGGTCTGGCGGCCGACTAGGTGAGGTCAATACGGGGTGCGGTGGGGGGTCCACGAGATCATCAACGGAGGTAGCTGCGGAGGGACTGGGGCTAGGATTTGTTGAGGGTGCTGCTTGTCGAGATTGAGAGAAAGCGGCTACAGCTGCTAGATTTGGCGAAGCCCCAGGCCGAGCTGGAGGTGAAATCTGTACAGGAGTGTGATGAGAAAAGTGAGGAGATCCCTGAGATTCTTCATGTTGCATCCCGGTTGGAAGTGGTGGGGGAACACTAGGAATGGGTAGGTTGGGAGGAGGGGCAGCGGGGCGAATATGAGCTGCGGAAGAACGACGCCTCTGGGAAAGAGAAGGGGAACTGATGTAGGAATTTGGAGGGGTGTTCATTTGGGAGGGCTGAGCTGCAGATGATCGTTCATGCCAGTCGCGCGAAGAGTGTGGGAGGGGCCGCGAGTCCCAATCTAATTCCGCCATAGGCCGAGGACGCTATTGCCAGCTTCCAATACGGCAGCACCTGAGGGGACGAGGAGGGAATGGAACGAAATGATGGTCGAGGGGAGTACAAGAAAGGATTTCAACGCCGGGGATGGCGAGGGCGAGTACAAGTGCAAACAGTCAACAAGTTCTCAGCCTTATTTTACCACAATCAACCTATCTTGGCCGCATTCCCTTTCTTTAGGGATTTAATCGAAATATCGACAGGGCCAATGAGAATCTTATTATTATTGCAGAGCACATTTAGACTAAACGAAAGCAATGTGCCCTACACATCGGAAGTAGTAGGAGGTAAATCAACCAAGTCGCTAGGTATCCGGGAGGTATCAAGATTGAAATTGAAAGGAGTGGACCAGGGTTCGATCTGAATATGAATAGGGTATAACTGCTTGCGGCGCCGTGCATGAGGTTATCAAGTCGATCAGCCTTAATCACGGAAGTCTGGCGCAGAGGAGCCTTGTGCTGCCAGACGGCTCTCCAAATTCCTAATGGCGCAAGTCGTCTTGTTAAAAAAATCCTGCAATGACTAAGACTGTACGCACCTGAGCGATTCTTCCTTGGCCAACAATTCTTGCCTCTTCTCGTTGATCTCGCGTTGGACCTTGAGTTCAATCTCACGAAGCTATTTTTTTTTGAAAAAGTAAATATATGGCCGAATTTAATGTGGACAACACGAACCTTCTCTTCTTCGCGACGTAATTGCTCCTCTTTGAGTCGGACGCTCTGGGTTGCGAGGTCCTCAGGCAAGATAGAGGATTCGCCACTGCATGCACATCAGCTAAAATTCCGCCCGCTACGAGATGTAAACTCACTAAGAATCGGAATGCACCGTGCGCGACAATTTCTCCGTTCGGTATGTCTCGTAGAGGACATCGTGAGTCAACGACTTGAGGTCTGCGAGATGGGAGCTGATAAAATCACATCAATAAGGTGTTGAAACTACTCGAAGTGACCGTACTTCAAAAGAGCGCTTCGAAGCCTGCTGAAATCAGAGTGCTTGGGGTTATCGACCTCCGCAATACCCCATGGGTAGATTCGGGCGCGGACCATCTGTCCTTCTAGCTCTACTTCCTCCTCGGAGCCGATTATGGCAAATGGCAAGAGGGCCTTCAAAGCATCGTTAGAATGGGAGCACAAAATATCCAAAAGACTCACCCGGAGTTCACTATTGTCTTGAATAGTTTCCTCATCGTCTTCCTCGACATCATAAGGGAAGTTGTAAACGGGTATATCGTAATGTTCGATGTCTTCCATGATCTGAGATCATAGGTTCACACACCCGGTCAAAAAAAAAACATAGATATAGCATACGCGTTTTTTAAAGCCCTTCAGTTCACTAGGTGTCAACGTGTCGGCCTTGCCAACAACAGGAATGACATTAACACGAGGAGAGAGCCGACGCATGAGCTCAATGTCCATTTCCCTCAACCTGTTTTGTTTTAGCCCGAGAGTCGACTCATAGAACCCTGTACGCACGCATGACCAGTAGGGGGGATGAAGTAGAGGAGAGCATGAACACGATTGTCCCTGAAGCGTGGGTTACGCTTAATTCGGGATTCTTCTGCCAAAATGTCATCGTATTGACGCTCAAGATGTCCTACGATTTCTTGGAAACTAGAGCATATTCGTGAAAATATGATTGAAAAGCAAGACAGCACACTTACGCGAATTCGTTGTCAATGTTATCACCGAATCCAGGAGTGTCAACGATGGTCAACGCAATCCTTACGCCATCCTCTTCAAGTTCTAGGAAGGGTTTGATCTTGGGTTACAACAAGTACCACCGAGTAAACGTACCAATATTAACAGGTTTGATTTTGATACCCTCTTCGATATGCGCAGTGGTTGGGTCATCACAAACTTTGTGACGCAAAACCTCAGATTCGCAGAGTGTATTGACAAAGGTGGTTCGTCCGGTCCCAGAAGCCCCTAAAAATCATGGAGCACAGAGTACAAGAAGCAGGTCATTAGCATCGTTGCCTAAAACTTTTAAGAACACATCCAACATACCAACCACCATAAGGGTGAACTGGACACCCTTCTTGACCTTATTACGACCACCGCGTCGGCCAGCAAAAGACATTTTTTCAAGAGAAAGTGGTAGTGGTTGGGGAGTAAGCTATAAGGAAGGGAAGGGCAATATGCGAAAGCGAATTTGGAGGGCAGATGGTTGAGGTTGGCTTGAAACTCCGACAAGGTGGCGTGACCGTGCCCCTAGCGAGTCCAATTTACCCGCCTTCTCTTATGCTAGCGCGCGTTCGGCGTTACTCTTCGCCCTATGTCTCCCGTTTGACATCTATTGAGCTCACATACTCCGTTAGACGCGAATTTCAAACCACTTCGCGTTCCAGCGCTCGCAAGCTTGTGTCTAGCAAAACATTTGCAGAACTACCCTCAGTCTATACGCGTCCTGATGGAACGCCTGCTCCTCCGCTGACAGAGTGGTTGTCAAGCGCTGATGCCAGATGTGCGATTATATTTTACCTCTTCTTCACCCTAACTTACGCGCGTCAGCGCCAAGTTCGTTAGCTGATACCATCGCTCAGGATTCTAATTGCAGTGACTCGAAGAAACCTAAGTCTAAGAAGAAGCGCGCTTCCCAAAAGGCAGAACCCTTGACTGACAGCGACTCTTTGGCACAAGCTCCAAAGCGTCGGACCCGAGCTGGTGAGCAGACTCGAGAGCATTCAGCCCGATGTGCGTCAAACATTTAATAGCAAAGTCGACTGCATTGCCCGCTGAACAGAGCGTGGAAACTGAAACCATTCGTCAGTTTGCAAGAATCACTGCTTTGCTTCGTCTAAATTATTTCTCACTAGCTCCAAAGAATCAACTCGCACAATTGGTGCAAGAGAACCTGAAGAAGTACCCAAATGCGATTCTACTGACCCGCGTCGGGCAATTTTATGAGGTAAAGTCGCCAACCGTCGTGATTACTCACGTTCTTATTCTCGCTCTTAGTCATATTTCGACCAAGCAAAAGAAGTATCCCAACTCCTTGACATAAAACTGGCGTCACGCCGATGGAATGGCCAGCGCATCTACATGTGTGGATTCCCGCCCATCCACTTGGATAGATATCTCAAAGTCCTTGTGGAACAACATGGCAGATTCGTGGCCCTGTGCGAGGAGTTTTCCCGCCAGATTAACTATTCCACCGCAAAAGAATTTGATCGTCGAGTTGTGCGCATCGTAACTCCTGGGACGCTAATCGACGAAACATTCCTTAAGCCAGACGAAAATAACTACCTTCTGTCTATAGGATTGCATGCTCCTGAGTCAGGCGAAACAGAGCTTGGACTTGCATGGACTGATATATCGACGGGCGAGTTCATAACGAAGCCGTCAAGTTTTGAGCGCCTCAGAGATGACCTCGTTCGATTATCCCCTCGCGAGGTTGTGTTGGATCATAGGTTTCAAAGCCAACCAAGTCACCCAATTTTCAGAATCTTATCTGAAGAACCAGGCCTCACTATATCATATGCTACTCCATCCGATAAAGAGGGAGCACTGCCGTTAGGGGCTTCAGGCAAACCAGAATTCACACCAGGCGAACTCAATGCCACCAGCATCATCACTACGTTCTTGCAAGAGCATTTATTAGAGCATATGCCAAAACTGTCGTCTCCATCCCGCGACCTGGGAGAGCAGAAAATGCAAATAGAATCTCAGACTTTCAAAGCACTCGAAATTCGAGAAGGAATGATTGAAGGCGGCGCTAGAGGAAGCCTAATGAGCGCAATGAAGCGAACAATCACCAAAGGTGGCACTCGTTTATTGGCCCGATGGCTTTGTGAGCCTCCCTTTGCTTTGCGAGCCTCAGCTACTAATTGCCGATTTTAGCTGCACCGAGTACCTCTATCAAAGAGATCACTGACCGACAATCGATAGTCAGCCTCTTAGTTGACCATCAGCATTTGCGTTCCGACCTAACTCAGCTGCTGAAACAGTTAGAGGACAGTGAACGCATCGTCCAAAAATTCTTGACCAACCGAGGCGATGTCTCTGACTTACTTTCACTCAGCAGAACCATTCAATTATGGGCTACAATCCGTGGACAGATTCTGGAGGAAAGGGCTTCAGATCTTTCCGAAGCAGGAGATCAACTTTGGACTAGCTTACTTGCTTTGGTATCACAGTTGCAGGGTCTCGCACTTCTCTCTAGCAAAATTTCAGACGCCATTCACAGTGAATCAGCGACTGAAGATAGTCAGCTTGAGTCCGGCGACACCCAAGTTGAGGATAAAGTGGAACAACAATACGGGCAAAGAGAGTGGGCCATAAAACCAAGGTAATTACCATGACTCTTGGCCAAAGCTACTGCTGAAAACATGGTAATAATGCAGCTTTTCTGACCACTTATCAAAACTGCATGCTGAGTATAACCAGTTGCTCGGACGGCGCGAAGAAATGGAACGATCGTTACGATCGCGCTATGGTGGGTTTAAACCTCCTCATTACCACTAGAGAGACTCACGAGTAACTGTAGGTGTACCCTCTTTGACACTTCGATCGTCGCCGCCCCATGGCATGCATGTTCACGTTTCTAGGACTAGACGAAAACAGGCGCTCCTGCAAGACGCCGAAGGTTTTGTGAAACTTGCTGAAACCGGTTCCACGCGCAGCTATTTCTACCAGGTTAGTTGATGCAGATAAGCTGGTTCTATGCTGGGCTAATATTAGTGAAAGCCATGGTCCCTGCTTGGCGCTCGAATGGATGAAGTCAGCTTCAACATTGAACAACTAGAAAAGCAGGCTTTCGCGTCGCTTCGGATGGAGGTATATTGTAAATCTACCCCGAACGCGGCATCATCTCAATGTATTATAGGTCATCAACTGTGCAGGCTCACTGCACCGCAATGCCCAAATCATGGATGAACTTGACGTGACATTGAGCTTCGCTACGCTTGCATGTGAAATGGATTTCGTTAAACCCGTCATCACTGACGAGTAGGTTTTCTTGACATTCCTGGTCTACTGATTACTAACATGGTGTCAGTACGTCGTACAACGTCGTAGACGGTCGCCATCCGACAGTGCAACATGGCCTCTTATCGACTGGCCGCACATTCGTACCCAACTCCATTAATTTGACACCTCAATCCAGACTGCATATCATTACTGGACCCAATATGGCCGGCAAATCAACGGTTCTAAGGCAAACAGCACTAATTGCTATACTCGCCCAGATTGGGTCGTTTGTCCCTGCGGAGGAAGCAACGATTGGCATTGTTGACCGTCTTTTCTCAAGGGTGGGAGCAAAGGACGATTTGTTCCATAATCGAAGCACCTTTATGGTCGAAATGCTGGAAACGGCTGAAATTCTACGACGAGCAACTCCGAAGAGCCTCGTACGTGATTTTTTTTGGCAGTTCCGGGTTCAGGTTACCGAAATGTTTTGGATTCATAGGTTATCATGGACGAAGTTGGCCGAGGAACTACGGTCAAAGATGGGCTAGCCATTGCATATGCCACCGTCCACCACCTAGCCACTGTTAATCAGTGTCGTGCGCTGTTCGCTACACACTTCCACGAATTAGCCGACCTGGCTGGATATCAGTCGGACCCAGTATTCAAGTCGGTGGACTTCTTTTGCACCAGTGTCACTGAGACAGAGGTATGTGAATTTATGCGACTCAGAATTATGTTGATGATACTTCCAGGACGAGCATTTCACGTATTCCTATAGATTACAACCGGGTGTGAACCGCGATAGTCATGGTTTGAAGGTCGGGCATCTAGCTGGGATGCCAGCAGCAGCAATGGAAGTCGCGAAACAAGTCCTAAAGAAACTCAAATCACAAAAGCTCGTCCAATTGACCAAGAAGATTCGTTGACTACTATTCTAACTTATGTCTATAGTAATACCTAATTAATGCATTTGGGAGCGGATGTAGTTCAGTGCTGAACCCGCTCGAAGCCACTGCAGCTGATCCGCAGACAGGGTATGCATAGTGGGGATATTGAATACCTCCCCGTTCGCTTTTGTCACCTTCAAGGAGATGGTGGGATTTTGTGCGTCGTTGAAGAGGTCCTCGAGGCCAATGCTTTCGATGGTGTCACCAGAGCCAATGCGAGAGTAGTCTTCCTTGTTGACGAACCAAAGAGGGAGAACGCCTTGTTTCTATCGGCCAGTAAGCTTCAGTGGGTTCAGAAAGCGAAAATATTGGTTACCTTCAAATTAGTCTCGTGTATGCGAGCGAAAGACCGCGCGACGATGAGTCCGCAGCCTATGTATATGGGACATCAGCGAAAACTCCTAATGAGGGTCAAGCAAAACGAACCATAGAAACGAGGTTGCAATGCTGCGTGTTCGCGTGCGCTACCTTCTCCATAATTTTCGTCTACCACCAATGCCCATGGCTGCTTCCTGGCTTTCAGACGCTTGGCAACCTCGGGTATAGTCCCTGTGGATTGAGTTTGGGTGTCATGTGCAACATTCATTTCGCCACCCTCATCATTTATGGCCTAAACGAAACATTGAGTGGGTGTTAAATGCCGCCTGCCTACATAGTACGTACTGTAATCACTGGCAGCTGGTTAGCAAATAGTTACAACAGGAGGGAAAAGCCTTACAAAGATTTTCAGAGATATTCGTCAAATGCCCTTTGTACTTTAACCAAGGCCCCTGCATGGATTTAATTAACTACTATACGTTCCCTGCCATCAATCCACTTACTGCTGCTGAAATGTGATCTGTAGTGCATTTGCCACGAACCCTCATCAGTACCTTCAGAGAAGGAAGCTCGAAACCACGAGGGTTTCCAGATTCCGGTCCAAAATGGCTTGCGAACGGCTCAAGGATCTCCAAGCGCTCAGAGCCTTTTTTAATAATTATAGGAACCTCTGGTTGAGGTTCAGGCATTGGATCGGGGTAATAGTCGCGGTTGCCGCCAATGAAACCTGCAGAAGGAAGGTCCTGGCCAACAGGAGCTGTGAACTTGAACTTATCGCCGGAGGGTGTTTCTATGTGGTCGGTTGCAGGATTGAATGACAACTTTCCCGAGAAAGCCATGGCAGTCACGATAGTGGGCGACGCAAGAAAATTCATCGTGAGCTTATTACCGTCGTTCCGAGATTTGAAGTTGCGGTTGAAGGAGGTCAAGATAGCTATCTGGAAATGAATAATAGGGTATGTTTGAACAAGTAACACCCACCATTTTCTTCTCCCTGTTTGTCATTGCGCTTCCACTGCAAATCTATCAGCAACTATACTAGTTGATGACGCAGCACCCGACCTGTCCAATACATGGGCCACAGGCATTGGCAAGGACCGTGGCCCCAACTTCTTCCAGTGCAGATGTAATGTTGTCTCGCTCGATGGTTGCACGAATTTGTTCAGAACCCGGTGTGCAGAGAAATGGAACCTTTATTGGGTTAGCAACCTGTATACTGCTTTACATATAATTACTTTTCCTACCTTAGCTTTAAGCCCAGCAGCCTTAGCTTGTCGTGCCAACTCTGCAACACGAGTCTAGTTTCGTCGAGTTAAGCGAGGATCACGTGGAAAACACAAAGAACATACCATATCTTCGTAGGAACTGTTGGTACATGAGCCGATTAGAGCGGCCGAAAGTTCGTCCTTCCATCCTTGCTCTTTTATAAATCCACCAAATTTGGAGAGAGGTGTAGCCAGGTCAGGTGTAAATGGACCATTAATGGTTGGTTCTAGTTCGGAAAGATTCTGTCCGACACATTGGCACAACAGTTCGCCCAGTGGGAACGGAACACGTACGATCTCGATGACCTCATCATATTCGGCGCCCTCGTCTGCACTCAAAAACCCTTGTGTAGCTGCCTGGGATGCAGCACGTGCTACGGGTCCCCGACGGGTTGCATGTAGGTATGCCTCCATGTTAGGTGTATATGGGAATGTTGAGGTTGTGGCTCCAACTTCAGCACCCATGTTTGCAATCGTAGCCAAACCTGGCGATGTCGTCAAACTAGCATCAATTACTTGAGAGGCCTTCTACTTGCCTGTGCAAGACTGGCTAAACACTCCGGGACCAAAGTATTCGATGATTCGCCCAGTTCCTCCCTGTTGGGGGATGAGGAGATACTTAGGATTAAAGGGACAATTTTACCTTGACAGTAAGTTTTCCAGCCAAGTGAAGAATCAAATCCTTGGGAGTTGCCCAGTTATTGAGTTTACCGGTTAGGTGCACACCTATCCGGTGTCAGCCCGTGGTATAGAGTTAAGAATGGAACGTTACCGAGAACTTGGGGTGCCTTTAACTCCCATGGGGTACCAGTCATGGCATCTACGGCATCCGCACCTCCAACCCCAATCGCCAGCATTCCAAGACCCCCTGCGTTCGGTGTGTGCGAATCTGGTTATAGTTGAATGTGATCCGATGTGCGATTGTATCGTAGTCTGCTCACCTGTTCCAAGCCTGAGCGAAGGATATTAGCACAATTCCATATGTGATGAAAGACTCACATCAGCATGCCAGGCGCTGCATAATTTTCAAGCACAATCTGGTGTATAATGCCTGAGCCCGGTCTCCAGAATTCAATCCCGTACTTTTGAGCAGCGCTCTGCAAGAAATCAAACACCTCTTGATTGGTGATAATTGATTTCTTGAAGGAAATGAGTGAAGGAACACGCCTGGATGATTCTTCGTACCTTGAGGTCTGCCTCAGCGCCTTCTGCTGCTTGAATGAGATGATCGCAGTGTATGCTCGTTGGTACAGCGCAACGCGACAGGCCTGCACTCATGAATTGCAATCTGCACATTGTTAATAGTTGTCCCAGATTCGCGACAGTAAACGCACAATGCCATTCTAAGACCAGCTACATTTAGACACATGGATTGCTATGAATGTGGAATAACTCACTGTGCGGATGCATCTTGCATAGCTACTCGCTCTGGTCTAAGGAGAAGATATGCCTCTCCTCGGATATTCTGACCATTTCCAAGGCTACGTTTTGGGTCGACGAGATGACTATAAAGGATTTTCTCGGCCAAGGTGAGTGGACGGTTAAGTATTTTGCGGACTTCTCCTAGTTGCTTTATGAGAGCGGAATAAGGCGGAGTGATGGAGGTGCAGTCCTTCTCTGCTGGGGACGCATGAGTCGCCAAAGTCCTCTTGAGGGTATGCAGCCCACGACTCCTCAGACGAGTGAGCATGGTACACAGGCTTAGGCCGAATAAAACCGAAATTCGCGACGCAAATCCCCATATTTATGTCTTTCCCTGATTGGCCGATTGATTTCCAGGGGGTCAACGTCCTTCTATCATGATTGGAGGGCAGACAAAATGGTCAAGCATCGTGGTGAATACGGTGTATTGGCACCACTTTTTGTCGCTTTCTTTTTGGCACAATGACTGACCCTATCTACACATTACCATATGAAAAATACACTAATCAAGAAGAGTAAAACGATTTTGGGGGTTTTTTTGAGTGATTTTAAGGATTACAACGGGGTCGTGCGCCTTAGCTTGAAAGAATGCATCGCCTCAATTCATCCACTCTAAGCCCTTGTTTCCATTTCTCCTTGCAAGCCTCTATAGCGGCATGTACATTTGTTTATTGTCTCTCTGACAAGGGCACTCCCATTGAGTGTTTAAGTTCGGAGAAGTGACATAAGGGGGACACAGGAAATTTAAGCGAGGTCGATGTATGGAGAGTTTCTGAGAAAATAGGTGGTCATTAATGTACAAGTGGTGTTTATGCCATAGAGTGCGCATATCAGGGGACACAGGTAGTGGAAACGCTGATAAACGATGAAATGTGCTTTTCCGAAGCGTGTTTTGACCACCACACATCACACGATTCTATTTACTTGCACTTTGCCAGCAATTTATTTCACATTTTCCTATTCAAGTAATTTACCAACAGTTGCTTGAGTATTGATGGTATACTGAGCGAGTGTGAACTGTGAAAAACGGTGCCATGACTATATTCCTGTGTCTACAATCCATGCATCTGTTCAATACCATCACACATATGCAACATTGATAATGTAGTAATAAATGCAGCATCGTTTGATTTATGGAGCGGGTTGGTGTTGTTCTGAATGGGGAGAACGCACTGATGCGTTTCCACACATGAAAAGGACAGCTGCATCCAACGTGGATGTTCTCCTGGGATTCCGGACGTGATCATGCGTGGGCACTGCTGGCTACAATTGAACGCGTGTTGTTAATGGAGGGCATCGGTGGAACCGGTGGCATTTCGGGAGGAGAGACTGGACGAAGGTATGTAGGAGGCGTCGAACGCGAAGACGGTGATCGAGACGCGGATCGCACAACACGAGGTTCAGAACTTCTGTGGGAGTTGCTCGACACGGATGAAATGGATTTACGGGGTTCATCTGGAAAAAACAGATATCATGAAGCAATCAGCAACTCGACAGCGAATGAGGAGAAGCATGAGGTAATTACCGGTGTCAGACGGTTTGCGTGAACCCATTGGGCTGGAAGACCGGGATACGGGTGTAACCCATTTATCCGCCGGGCTGAGGTGATCACTTCCATCATCGTATCTGCTCACTGAACGTGACTGCGCAGGTGAATGGCCATTCGATTTTAGATATGGATGTGTTTCCGGTGCCAGGGGCGCTGGGAGGATGATCTGTATTTGATTGCGCGGTGCATGGGGAGTGCCACGTATTGACCTGCGCGTTGAGCTTTGTACTGAGACGACGGACATAGGTCGTCTCCACTTGCTCTGAGGGGTATTATTTGCAGAACGAGATGCCATTTTGATGTCATCTACGGGATTTGATGGTGAAGGGCCCGGATTATTGGACGTGACGGAAAAGTGGGGGTCCAACGGACTTAGGGTCTTCATCTCCTCGTCATGATTGGAAGCAGAATTTTCCGAAATTGTGATATTTGGGCTGTCTGGAATAAGGAGAGAAGTCTTGGAATTTCCAGGGGTAAAGTTTCCGAGGGGACGTAGAGTTGGTTCATACCAGGTCGCAGACCTGTTGTGTTCGAGTCGTGCAAGCAGTTGCTCCCGATGATGAGCAAGTGGTTGGACGGGAGGTAGAGGAGCCGAGTTGTTTCTGCATCTTGAACGAAGACAGCGCCATAAGATTGCACATGAAATAATTGCACCGACAGCACAGCAAACAATGATGATGATCAGGTCCTGCCGAGTCAGGCCTGCTGGCATGGCTGCGGGTATATATAGAAGGGGGATGAAAAAAGAGCCAGGAAACTGAGCCAAAAAGTTGTTGAGCGCCATCCAGCCCTATCCCAGTCACGTGTTCTCTCTCAGATGGTCTCCTCCACTCATTCCACTCTCGCCAAACGCTTGCTATCTCATGGAAAGGATTTGCCTCCGCTCTTAAACACCCAATTGCCCTCTGATGAACTTGATGCCGAACTCTATGACTTCATCGCCCTCGCTCTCCGGGCTTATATCAATCCTTGGTGGTCTAAGGTTACTCGTTACGACAAGGAGTTCCTCCCAGAGATAACTGGGATCCTCATACATGTCATACGCAACCTCGAAGAACGCTTGTTGGCTGCTGAACTTGCACCTTTGGTCTTCGTAGACCTTCCCACCATCATCGCAACTCACTATAGGGATTACCGGAATGCAGCCGACAAATTGTCATCTTCCTATGCATCTGGCGGAGCTGCACCTCTGCCCCACCTGTTCCACTTCATGCAACCGCATATGGCAGTCTCTCCTGACGGGGTAGTGGACCAGGAGTACTTTCGCCAAGTAATTGACATCGTCCTGAAGCACACCATCCCACCTTCGGACTACCGTCCCGATGCAGAGCGGTTCATCGTACGGGAGATCATACTCAAAGTTCTCGTCAACGATGTGATTCCCAAGGTTACGCAGCCTTGGTTCATACAAAAGATGATCTTAGACCACATTGTCAAGGTAGCTGCTCCGTCATCACTCTTAAAAGTGAGATAATGCCAACTATCTGTTATGAGGGGCATTGACCTTGTTTCAGCCAACTTCCCCTCAGAATGGCCAGAGCTTTTCTCTTCAGACCTTTGTAGTCATTATATTATCTGCCATTCAATCCGTTTCTGGTGCTTGTCTCGCCATCATACATGGATACAAGCAAACTATCAACACAATCAAGCTTGTTAGCAGCACCGCACCTCAAACAGCCCTCAATGCTCACCTTTCCCAGCCAGCTACAACCATGTCAGGCTCACAGATCCCTCCTAAGGATGTTGATTTCGAGGATGATCCTGCGGCCACGCCTCGACATATGAAGTCTGCAACAAGCTCTACCATCACATCTGTCTCCTCTTTACCGTCACGCTCTCCTATCTCTTCCCCCGCATTCATACCAAACCCAGACAAGATTTTGCCATTAAATTATGCACGAAATAGTATAGTCATGTTCTCCGAGATCTTTTCTCTCAACGATCGCCTCAGTTCAGCCACGCTCGTCACCTTTTGCACTATGATAACGAGCACGATATCGCATTTTCTTGACCGGTACGCCCGTAGTGATGGAGCATTGCACATTGCTGATTGGTGGTCGTCTGATACATATTTTAGATACCTGCTGTACATGCTATCGGCCGTCTTTTCTCCAGCCTTCGTCCTCAACGCCATCCGCAGTGGAAAGGCAACACTGTTTCCAAATGGATATCCAAGTTCAAACCCAGCAGACCCTTCCCCTGAGGAACAAGCTGAGATCAGATCTCTCCTGGTCAATTGGAGACCGAAAGGTGCTGTAGGTGAGTTTGTTCCTTGCCTTCCGGGCCTATCGCGCTGTAGTAACATAGACACCTCGGCTTTCTTCCCCTGCCTACCACTTTGCGTAACGACACCCCACAATCGACATAGCGCATGTTTTTCCCTGGCTACTAGGAACAGACCCATCGAAGACGCTGGATGAAGCATTGGAGCCGCTGAACAGCCAGCCGTGTAATGTTCATTTATTGGTAATAATCTTGGATCGTGTATTTTGCGTCCTATTTCCTGAGCTAATGGGCGTCTCCTCATCATGATGATAATGAAACAATGATTTTACGACAAAAAGGCGGCTATGAAATGCTGTGCCATTCCGTGTGTTCGCTTTGCAGGACCCACTTCGAACCCTCGATCCGGACGCTCACGATGGAATTGCCGGCGTTGGTCCAGAATTTTTGATCATCTTGATCATTGTGCTCACAGCGCCCCTGCGTGTTCCGGTAACCTATCGTGATGGATTCCCATGCCCGTCGCGATTACAGTTTTGCGAATTAGCCGGAGGCGCTCCTGGCATAGCAAACTGATCGAACTCGAGGCTTCAGAGGGTTGTTCGATTCCTTAGGCCTTAACTTTCATCCATTACTGCAACCCCAAACTTGGTGACGGAAGCTCTCATCACTTCACGATGTCAGTGAACAGCACTCGAAAGACTCCGGCGTGTGAAAATGGTGGTGCTTAAGACTGAGTGACGACAGCACCCGTTTGTGTTATCTTCACGTACGAGTACTACGTCTAGTACGTAGTAGTCACGATCATGCTTCCTGTTGGGGTTAGCGATGCCAAAACGGTGATCGGATGCAAATGTTATGCCTGCATTACCAAAGTCGTTAAACTTGCCTATCTCAGCTTGCCCACTTCATTCCCCAACCAGAGACTTCTATTTCCATCTAGACAATGTCCTGTAATCTATCCCGAAAACGAATTTTTCACATAAGGCCGGCCTCACAGATTGCGCCTTAACCCCGTCTCATGGGCCCACAAAAGAGAACAAGGCACGGGTACAATGCAACTCGTGTTTGTCTGGTCGATCTGGGCTGTTTTAGCTCAACCGACCAATTTTTCGATCAGTACTACTAGAGAGCACTACGAGACGATAACAGCTGTTCTGATGCGGCATTCAGCGTTCTGCGCGCTAAATCTACTAGCGGTATCTTGACGACAGCGCATCTACTGCGCGGTTCCGGGTTTCCTACTGATGCTAAACAATGACGAGGCCGATGCGCGGAGCAGGCTAGTCCAGTTATGTCGCGGTTTGATTGTAACAAACTATCTGCGACCCTGAATGCTTTCCACTACATATCTTGGAGACTTAACGATTACCGGGTGTGTCTCCAGCCAGCATGGCGTTGTTCTCAAACGTTGCCAGAACAGAAATACGTAGTTAAGGCATAGCATTCCAAACGGTTGCCCGGAATGATACATAGGTAGTCTAAGAAATAGATTTTCACACTAAATATGAATATGGATTGCAAGGGTGTTGTGGTACAAATGCAGTGGAACGAGTCGTGAGTGGGAATTGCCCCGAAGCCCAATGAAGGAAATGATCAGACTTGAACAACGGAATACTCGATATTAGTTGGTCATTTCTGTAGAATGCCTGATCCGTGCTTGTGATAATGGTACAGATGCGATATGAAAGTCCAAGTGCAGAAAGCCTGAGAATGAATGGACTTAATCACTGCTTGGCACGAAAGAGAGCCAATTTAAGTTTCTTATAACGCTTAGGTCAATTCGCAGCTGATCACCTGAATAAGGATCACTTACGTTTGCCAGTCTCTCTGGTGATGATTTCCGACTTCTACTCTTTAGGCTTGCTATTGAACCAGGAGACTCGCTCTGTTCTTCAGCATATGGCTTTTCGCAACAATTAGAAGGGTTTCGTGTATGCTATAACAATCTACAGGTGAGCGACTGCGCATTTCGGAAGTGAGCGAGCAGTAACCTACCATCACGAATGTTGCCACGTCTGGATCAACATCTTCTTGACTATAGACTGTCTTCTGTAGGGACGTCAAGTACCGTCAAAACAGCGGTACGCAACGACATACCATAGACCAGTCCTTCATTAACCCATGCATGGGTTTTGTTTGGGTTTGCTCAGATCGTAACCCCAAGGAGACATGATATGTTCGGGACAGGGATGAGTCCGGACGAGTGATGTCAAGTGGGCGTTTACTCGAACTCCGACTATACCTTGACTTCTTTTCGTCTGAAGGTACAATGGTTATATGTCGACGAGAATCCCAAACACTCGTCTGGAATTGTGGTCGTTCGTTGGTAGAGGTTTCCATGAAACAGAGAATGCGAAGGCGGGGATTATAGCTAATTTGAAAAGGGCAATTGCGACCTGCGTTATATATCGGAGAATGCAATGGAGGTTTAAAACCCAGCGCGTTCGACGTAAAAGAGGGCGGAAGAGTGACCAGGCTACATAGCTTCAGGAGATTTTAACGGGATCCTGATACATTTGCTCATTAGGATGAATCCCGGACCCAAATTAAGGAGGAACGAAAAAGTCGGACATCGGGTTCTAATGGCCTACCGGTACCGAGACTTCAGGCCCTATTCGGCAAACCTGCCTCGAGCAACAAGCGCAGGCATGGCCTATTTTCGGCGGTGACTAGGACCATGTCACTTGATTAGATAAGACACATTTTTGTTCGATTCCGCGCATATTGAGGCTCGTTCATCATCAACACTTCATCGGAATGCCAAGAACTCGCAAACAGACCACACTGACGTGCATCTCAAAAGAAAAATCAGAGTATTATGAGTTGGATTCCCATTAGGTACCATGTTGACATCACTTACCGTAAAATTTCCATTTATTTACACGTAACTAATGTATAAAAAAAATGGTTTTGTCACTGACGGCTGTAAGGAATACACTTTCTGTCGGACAATTACTAGCAATAGTTACAGAGGGTTTGGAATTTCTTACGGAGCCCTAGACAAGAAAGATGGACACGTTGATGTGAGGCGCTCTCACTGAGATGTCACGCCTACACTGAAACAGGTTACCAAACACTCCGCCTGTACCGGATATGGCCTATAGACCGGCTCCGGCTTAGTAACATCCCGGACGCTTCAAATTTGGCAGGACGCCTGGGCATAAGCGATGTTACCGAACTGGGCCCTTAATTTCATTCCGCCGCCACAATGCCATTGACGTACAGTACACCAAGAGGATAGGCTTTGGCACTTTTATCGGCAGTACCACTGCCTGCCAAGCTTGCCGCGCCTCCACGGTCTTGACCGCCTTTGCCGTTCAACTAGCAGCAAGAGGACAGCATCCTATCGCAATCAGGACGCGCGTGCAATGGGTGTGTCCTCAGCTAAGGCGCGCGATCAAGCTTGGCTCGCGACCGATGGGCCGTGTTTGCAAAATTCGCACGTCGGCCTGATATTGAGATAGCGGTCGTAATTCAAGCTACTTGATGCGTTTAAAATTCTAAAATTGAAGTCACCCCATTACAAAGAAACTGGCTAAGCTGTAGATTCAGATCCGTTTGATATTTTTTCTCTACACGAGTAGGCTGATGTTAAATGCAGCAAGCGCGCGGCTATTGTCGTATCGTTACCGGTCCACGTGTGAGATTGGGCCTTGCCGCCAACTCTGTTCTCCTGACCACTGTGAGGTGTGGTTCCAAAAGCTAGTTCTAGAATGGACCTATAAACCAACCGCCATGGGCTCATTTCACAGGGGTATACGGGTGTACCTGTATATGGAGAAGGTACCAGGATCCATCGGAACATGTAAATCTCGTGGAGCAGTTATTATTGTGGCAAATAACAAGCTCTCAGTTTCCAGGGTGCTTCCAAGAGTAGTTTGTGACGTCAATTAGACAAATGAGGAGATACGTCTGTTCTGAAGTCGTGGCATGGACATTAATCGTGATCATCGAAGCAAGATATGTGCAAATGTACTCTACGTAGAACAACGGCGCCTTCAGTGGTCGAGTAGGCCTCAATACGGGGTAACCGTGGCATCAAAATCATAGCCGTCCAGCACAAGTGGAGGGATTGGTTCAGTGAAATATAACGGCCGTAGGCTGAGAAGCAAGCGCGGCGATCGCTAACCAATTAGCAGTTGCAACTACCGCTCTGTGTATTTTCCGCACTAAGATCGATTGGGTCGGGATAATCGACGTATCTAAAATAGGTAGAGTTAAATCCGTGAGCATTGGGCCAAGTTAACGGGAAATATGGGATCCTAACAGTTGTTCCTCTGCTTCTTGTTGAAGAGCGTTCTTTGCAACGGTCTGGAATGCCTGTTCAACGTTGATCGCTTCTTTAGCGGATGTCTCGAAATAGGGGATGTTCCCTTTCGACTGGCACCAAGTCATTGCTCGTTTCTGAGTCACCTGTATCGAAATAGGGTGTATGAGCCACAATGCATGCAGACGACCAGGAGTACATACCTGGCGCTTATTATCCTCTACATCAATCTTATTGCCCAACACCACGAATGGGAAGTTTTCCGGATCATGTGGGCTTGCTTGGATCAGAAACTCGTCTCTCCAACTATCAAGTGTCTCGAACGATTTGGCACTGTTCACGTCGTATACAAGGACACAGCAATCTGCACCTCGATAGAAGGCAACACCTAGAGATTGGAAACGTTCTTGTCCGGCCGTGTCCCAGAGCTAGTATTGCGCAGGTGTCAGGGAAAAGACAACAGAAGACGGTAAAGTACCATCAAAGGTGATTGTTGTTCCTTACCTGCATGGTAACAAGACGGTCGTCAACTATAACCTCCTTGGTCAAGCTAAGGTTGATAGTCAGTTTATGAACGAAGCCCGGAGAAACGCCGCACAAATCTGCGCCGATTGTGGCTTTGTACTGATTACTGAAGCGCTTGTTCACATATTGGTTCATCAAAGATGTCTTTCCGACACTTGTGAGATAATGATAAGCCATAAAGATCAAGAAGAGGCTGGCTAGCGCGATAACACACCCACTGTCACCGAGGATGATAACCTGCGGAAGGAGAACGTGGTCAGCAGTGAACATAGAAATACGTGAATTGGATAAATTACTTTAAGCAAGGCACGGCCCATTTCTGAGGATTGATGAACCAGAGAGTGTCGACAGTAAATGAAATGAGGAGGAAGATTGTGAGCTGGTGGTTGTGTGGAGTGACAACAGCGGTCAGGCAAGACTGCACATTGGGGCAGTTTAAACTCCGATTCTGTCCACCCCTCAACGGGATTGGATCTCGTTCTGCACCAACCCTCCCAATGGCAGAGCCGCAGTGGCAAGAGCTGCTACGCCTCAGACTCACTGAACGGAACGCGAAGGAGGCCGCATTTGCCCCAATTATTGACCAATGTAAGTTAATCAGATTTTTTGCTCCGTGTGCCTTGGTGTTCATTCTGTCAATCCCCCTCTCCATGACCATTCCCATTGAAGACCGTAGATTAGCCCAACATGCGAAACAGCTGAGGGAACATAATGCAAATGTAATGCGTGCCATGAATCAAGTCCGGAGCTCGAGCTCGACAATGGGGTCTACAGATGGGGAAGACAAGTATGATCAGTTTATCGCGTTGCTTATGATCACTGCTCATCATTTTTGGTTTATTCCAGTAACCCTGTGCGCATGGCGTTTATAAACTCTCTGCAATCTCAAATGTCTGCTTTACGTGATGAGCTAGCCATGCAGTACAAGACCTCGGGTCAGAATGCGCAGAGGTTGGTAGCGATGAATGAAACGCTACGCGAGAAGGAGGAGGTAGCGCGGATAGATTCTGAGACGATTCGCAAACTTCGGGACGAGTTGGCAGTTCTTAAACGAAAAGTGGATCAGCATGCAGAGCTAATGTCGGAGAAGGACCGTACAGTACAGGTCCGTTCCTCATCCCATGAACTTTCGAGTTTTTTATTCTCAAATTCGTTCTAGATTCTTCATGACGAGATCAGTACGCTTCAACTCGAACTGGGTCAAATTGAAGAGCGAAATCAGAATTTGACGAAAGACAACGCCAAGTTGTTGCAGCGGTGGTTAGATGCCAAACAAGCCGAGGCGAATAGGATGAATGAAGCGAACGAGTTTTATGAGGACATGCGGTATCAACACCAAGCATCGAAGAGAGACGAAACTGGGCAGAGTGTGGCAGCTAATGGACCAAGTGCAGTGCAACCCTCTTTTTCACTGTCGGGAAACGGGGATCTTCATGACCTTCCTCGCCAGATTCCACTGAGTCAACAGAACTCGTCGCCAGCGTCGAGGACGGTCGATCTGACTCCGAATGGCTAGTTGTTGACGATGAAGCTAGTTGATCTTGGCCCACACCTTATCATACCCCTGCATCTCACATTATATCCTCTTCATTGCTCGTATGGTACTTATTCTTTTGTTCTCAACGGGGCTTCAAGAATATACAAACATTCTGATTGGTTAGAACCGCTATGAGAGGCAAGACTAGAAAGGAAGCGGCAGAGGTCTTGAGATACATGCGTTCATAGGATGGCAAGGTGTCAAAGGCCTGAACAAGCAATAGGCGATGAAATGTGATGCAGAACGACAAGAATTGACGGTGAAACCAAGAGGAAGAAAAAAAGGACCATTTAGAGAAGAATATAAGTCAATCAACTTGAATGGGAAAGCAAGGAAGCCAAAGTAACGATCACTGTACTCAACACAATATGAAACACTACCGATGAACGACTGTTGGGCTACACTTGATGACAGAGGAGAGAAGACCAAAACGGAAGAAATAACATCAACAGTCGCTCCAAGTCAATATGGATCGAATTAGGCACTTATTGAGGCGCAGGCATTTGAGCGTCGCCAGTTGCTTGAGGTGCAGCTGCAGCTTGCTGACCGTAATACCCTGAGGGAGAGAACGTCAACAACGGAAGTGTCAAGAATAGATGCGACATACCGCCCCAGTAGTTGGAATAATACGAATTTGGGTCAGCACCCGCCCAGGGGTTCTGCGCAGCTTGAGTGCCACCAGCTCCAGCATTCATGTCAGTACCTAATCGATGTATGCGAGCGATTAAGCCCAAACGTGTTCCAACCGCAACAGAAGATCGTAACGCACCTGGAGAGGCAGCACCGGGAGCGCTTGCAGTGCCCGCAGGTTGATTAGGGAAAGCTCCATAACCTGCAAACCCATATTGACCGTATGCATTGGGCTGAGGCATTCCGTACATGGCCTAAGAAAGCATTTAGCAAAAGATCAAAAATGCCATTAAAACGACTAACCATGCCGGCATATGGGCTTGCAGTTGTGGGGCTCAACGGTGCGGCGGTGGGCGTAGCGGCGGTAGTAGTGGTACCATCTGCACGATCTTTACCCCAGCTACATTTGATGGGACGTCCATGAACCATCTGCCCTTGAAGCTGCACAATAGCCATGGCAGCGTGCTCATGGGTATCGAGCTTAACGAAGGCAAATCCACGGTCGGCTTGCATGCGGATCTCTGAGAGGTAACCGATAGATTGGAATAAGGGAATCAAATCGGCTTGAGTGCAGTAGGGTACTAGATTGCCAACGTAGACGGTCGTATTGTAGGCTGGTGTTTGTTGCACCACGGCTTCATAAGACAAAGGGCCACCCTGGAAATTGATAGGTGCTGGAGCGGTACCACCAACAGGACGAGGCGCCACCGGTGCAGACGATGCTGGTGCGCCTTGGGTCTTTTGGTTTGCCCAGTTGACTCGAATAGCCCTCGATCCCAACCACTCTCCATTCATAGTAGCAATGGCCTGCTCTGCGTCTGTTTTGTCTCGGAAGGCAAGGAAACCATAACCACGAGATTTCCCGGAGTTCATATCCCACATCACACGGGCATCGGAGAGGGTACCGAATGCACTAAAAGCTTTCCCCAATACCTCATCATTGACTTCGGGACTAAGATCACCAACGAAAACGTGGAAGTGGCCTGTGGTATCCTCTTTGTTTTGAGAACCTTGATAAGCCCAGTTGACTCGAATTTCCGTGTCAAAAATTTTGCGGCCATTCAAGGTTTGAAGGGCAGTCTCTGCGGCACGCATATCCATGTACTCGACGAAACCGTAGTTGAGGCCCCCATGCTGATAGTTGCGATCAGGGATGATTTTAACATGCTGGACTGGACCGGCCACAGCAAATATTTCAGTGAGCATATACTCTGTGACACGTGGGCTTAAATTGCCGACGTAGAGATGCGCGCGCCTCTATGGGACAAAAAATGAGTGAAGAGAGCGATAGAGCAGGTAGAATACGCACGGGGGCTTCCGCAGGTCCACCCATTCCCATTTGATTCATGATTTAGATATGAAGAAAAGGAGCTGGAAAACGAATAAGATGGGAGTGCGGGGAAAAGATAAAGAAAAACAGACGAAAGACTGAAACAGACAGGGAATATGAGACGAGAGAGAGGAGAGAGGAAAACAGAGACGAGAGGAGAGAGACGAGAAGGAAAAGAGAAAAGAGGAAGAGCGAGAGATACTTTAGAGACTAGATGACAGTCAAGAGCACAACCTAATCGTGGGAAACACCCAATCATATCATATCGCCCATCGTCATTCAAGTCACACCCCACATAGAACTATTATATTATGTGCGAATTACTTCTGAGTAGGTACATTCAACAGCAGACCATTACCACCGCTCGGGATGTACGTAACGTTCGGGTTCATCGAAAGCGACTGGACAATCGCCTTGCTGGCTTCAATCTTCCGCAGCGCCACAAATGCCTCGCCCGCTTTATCCAGTGCACGCGAAATCGTCGCAGCGGCTTCTGCTTCTCCCTCTGCACGAATGACGGCTGCTTGTCGCTCTTGTTCCGCCTGTTCACTTCCATTAATTACCCTTCACACGACGAGATTGGCTACTATACCTTCTCGACAATAAATTTAGCCCGCTCGGCGTCTGGAAAACCCCTTTTAATCGAGAACGAGCTAATTTAAGAAGCAGCGCTGCACATACCTTGCTGAGCAATTTGCTTGGCTTCAACAGCTTGCGTGAATTCCTGCAGTATGAGATGAGAGACTTGGTCCCTCTAGACGCTGGTGACATTGACGAACCTTCCCGAATGTCAAGTGCGTAATTGAAACATCCTCTAACGTAATGTTAAACTCTCCTGCACGCTGTAAAAGGTCTGCTCTAATCCTCGACGAGACCTTGACAGGAACTCCAGCATGAAAATCGAAATGGCTCCAGAAAATGTGTTACGACGCACCACTTCACGTTGCGTAATAAGCTCTGCCGCGTCGAACTGTGCAACGATACTTTTTAATACTTCATTGCCAATGGATGGCAGCACCCTCTCGTCGTAGTCCATACCGAGACTCTGGTAAATTCTTGGGAGGTGCTCCACGTCTGGTCGTGACAATACACGAAGCGTGATGGAGACCATTTGCATATCTTTCGACCCAGTCGTAGTTGAAATATTCTTGGTGCCCATATTACTGCCATGTGCCAAGAAGGGGGTAGGTTGTAAAACTTACCCTTGGTTTTATACGGCAATCGTAGACAATGGCGCGTTGAAGCCAGGGGACCAAGAAATGAGTTCCTTCACCGGTAGCCTAGCTGTCTTAAACTAACGAACTATCAAAGAGAACATTGGACAGCTCACCTTGTCCTTAACACCCGAAAAACGGTCGAACATAACTGCCTGGTGTCCTCCTGGAACATCGTAAAGACTGGCCTGCACTGCTGCAGCTGCAATACCCAGTGGAACTACAGCAAATACTCAATAAATTTGACTCGAGAGTATTACAGAACATTACCCAAGAGACGGGATGCTCGCTGCGAAAATGCCATGTTTTGTAGAGAGTAGTGAAACTGCAGGTGGGAACGGCAGGATTACATCACACGCGACTTCCGGCATCTATAATTTTCGACCACAACAAATTGTTTATACTTTTACTCTGTCAACAACAAATCACCGCGTTTTTCCCCTTCCATCCGCGCGGAGTGACTACCAAATTGCATCGCCCTCTTTTTCCGACCACTAGCAGAAACAAGACCCAGCTTATATGTGGCTAGGCGAAGAAGATACTTGTCTCCCATCCCAAGTTCTAGTCGAGGATCCAGCTTCATATGGGCTGGTAATGACGTAACATAGGAAACTAATGAAAGAGAAAGAAAAGGATGCCGTGCTTCCTTGCCGTGTGAAGATATTATCCTGTCATCACGACCTAGATTTCGACTTGGAATGCGGTCGATATCCACCTGTAACTTCAACGTTATCAGGATTATCACTCGCACGGAATACGAGTCCGTTTACCTCTCCAATCACCTCTGGCCAACCACCTCTGTTGTACGCCGTGCGATGCCTACTGTACCCACCTAGAAGTTCATCTGCACCTAAGCCATTCAAAACAACCCTCGCTCGACTGTGATAAGGAGAAGCCTCCGCGCCAGGAAATCGGCGGAGCTGACCGACTCCACGCGAGGCGAAGTACAGTGCAATGGCCAGGCTCTGGCTTGCTTGTCAGGATGCCTCCTTGAGGGACTTTTCACTCACCATGTCCATGACAGTTCGGCTGGGTAACATCAAGGCGGCCACAGTGGATCTAGCAGCCATGGACTCCTGTAACGCGTTAATCCCTGTTGGCGTGCATGTCTTCTGTTTCAATACTCACTTCGTATGGTACGTTTACTTCTACCTAGACGATCTGTTAGTAGAGGTAGAAGTGTGTCCAGCTCTGAAACGAACAAAATTCCAGGTCCTCTTAGGACACAAGGCAATTAATTCCTCTAACTGCTCTAGTCCGGTCAGGCGGTCCGGCACTTGGTAAGAACCGTCGATGGCCAGGTCTGCGTCTTCGCCCGCTGCACCATTCCTCACTGCCCGTGACTTCAACTTCCGCGGGTTCTCAAAGGCGACATTCAATAGATCAATGGGTTCGTCGAGGGGTATATGCCTGAAAAGCAGCGTGGTCATCAGCAATGTCCATGTTGCATGTCAAGAGTCTGTTACTTGGATGCTAGGTAGGCAATTATTGTGGAATCAATACCTCCGCTGAATAGCACGGCAACCCTTGCACGTCCGTTCTCGTTTCTATCAAACAATGTAGATCGCAGGCGTCGGATTTATGGAATCCACTGACGTATACCACTGTGGAATGTCCTGAACCTGCTGCCGCACGCTTCGATCTAGCTGTTCAGTGAATACATGGACGGCATTAGATATATGAGCAGGTATGTGAGCCAGTGAAGTCGGAGCTTCCAAGTCTTCCGGCGGCAGTGTAGTATCGAGGCGCCTCAGAAGTGCCTTTGGATGGGAGTTAGTTCATGGCTAATGCCTTGCAATGACGCGTACGAATGGCCGTGGCACTGAGCCATCCCGTGTGCGGGGAAAGGCACGTATCGAGCTTTGCCAGGTCTACAGAATTAGATCAGCACGTTCCTCCTCATTAGACTTTTCGTTCGTTATGTGGTGCTTACGTCTGGCTTTATGCACGATTGAACATCCAGGCAATGGATTACATCAGTGGTTACTTCCTCAGAACTCTTTCCAATGTCTCCTCCAGCCGTCGTGGATGCAATCAATAGGTATGGATACTGTGTGCTGGGTTTGTGGATGAGGAGAGAACGACGCCCTAGGGGATCTCGACCAAAGAAAACCTTTTGAGAGGCACCCTATGATGTTCCTTAGGCACGATCAGCTATTCACTACGACTTAATGACCTACATGGTAATACACAAAGGCATACCTTGATAGATTAATTGAGCTGCGTTGATCTAATGGGCTGCACATCAACTTACGGGCCTTCAATTGATCCAAACAGATCAACGATATCGCTTTCTTCATCGAGGGCGTGCAATGCATGGAACAATCGAACTCCGTCATTTTGCCCAGGAAGTATCTGCTCGTGGAAAAATCAGGCGAAATGCTCAGAGCGAAATCGAAGTACATACATCCAAGCCATCAAAAATCTTGCGTGTATCGATCAGAGACAGTGGATACAATGAAGTTCTCAGTGCTGCTTACTTCCCCATTCCAACATAGCAAATCTCCCCCTTCAGCATGGGGTTGCGAAACTGGTGCACCTCCGCGCAGCTGCAGTTCTGATGCAAAGAACTCCATCACAATCCCAGCTCCATGACTCGCATTCCCAACGGCTTCTGCGCTCATTAACGGGCGACTGGCATTCAAAGAGCCAGGACGAATGAATGCATAATAGCTCTTTTGTGCATCAGGTCCTACTAAATGGTGGGACACTTTCCTCTGGCTAATGTATTGTTTGCATTCTCACCTCGAGTTCCATTCACGCCTCGAAGAGCTTCGCAGTTCCAGGCGAGTCCCTCGTCAATGTCTGTGTTTAGATAAGAATGGCTCTGCCACCTTACAGATAAGAGGATACCACACATGATGGGGGACTGAATGTGCTATGTCCGTGCAAAAGACATTCACGGAATTCGGAATTGCCCTATCCAATTATAGTAACTAGCAGTTACCCGTGCTTCGCGTGGCATGAGCTAAACAGTGTAGGTGCTCAGCAAGAGTTGCGAAAGTTCATATATATTCATATATATGTGGACACTGTCACGGAGTGTACATTCATGATAAATGCATTGATGATATGGTACAAAAGTATGTTAGACGGGATAGTAGGTTAGGATATTTATCCAGATCTATACTGATGAATATATCACAAACCCACGACGTTGCAGAGGGGTCGAATTGAAGTAAATTTGAATGAGACGAAAGGCAAGGATTGAATTGACGTGAGACATAACGACGATCAGGGACGATGCGAGGACACACGACTTCGCCTTATATGGGGGAGAATTGTTGTATAAAATGTATAGAATGGGACACAGGAACTTCGGTTTGACACTTTACATGTTGTATAAGACTGCTAATAAACATTAATACACGACACGCGTAGTACGAACGTCTAGAGGAAACAAATCCGTGGTGCTGTAAATTTCCCGTCGGGTCTTCTCGAGGTTGATCTCTATGTGTTGTAGGTGGTAGCCGAGACGTTACCGCCACGACCAGTCCAGTTAACGTCTATGAAGAACAAGCATCAGCATTATTTAATGACCGGGACCAAACGCAATTTTAGCGTACGGATGTCTTCTCCGGCCCTGAATCTCTCGTTCTCTTCGCCTGGCAACACGCGGAAAGTGTGGGCACCAAAGTAGTCGCGCTATACACGGACATTGATTAAGCATACGCCCATATGACAACTGGAACTGAAACTGAGACATACCTGACCCTGAATGAGATTGGCTGGTACAATTTCACTACGATAACCATCGAAGAATGCAAGTGCAGTGCTGAACGCTGGAGTGGGTATCCCCCAAAGAACTGCCTGGGCGATGATCCTTCGCCAGCCTGGTTGGGCCGTGTTAACAGCTGATTGGATAATGTCAGTCAAGTATTGTAGGCAATCCTTAGCATCACCGACCGTTGTTGAAGAAGCCGTCAAACAACAAGGATTCCAGTTGGGGATTCTTCTTGTATGCGGCTGTGATGTCACCCAGGAACACACTCTATGATTGTGATCAGATATGACGGGATCAGTGTGCAATGACGACGATGACCCCACCTTGATAATACAGCCGCCACGCCACATTGCTGCGATCCCGGCGTAGTTTAGGTTCCAGCCGAGCTGATTGAAAGGGTAAGAATCGATTAGTGATAACGGTAAGAGCACCCTACCTCCTTGGCGGTTTCCCTCATGAGCATGAACCCTTGCGTATAGGAAATGATCTTTGATGCATAGAGGGCTTGCTCAAGGTCGTCGATGAATTGTTGCTTGTCGCCACGGAATGGCTCTCGTTTTGGGCCAGAAATAGCCTTGCTAGCACGGACACGCTCTTCTTTGATGGCGGACAAGCAACGTGCGAAGACAGCCTCACCGATGAGGGTGACTAAGGACCATTGAGGGGTCAAGCATTTGAAAAGTTCATTTGTACACACCAGCAGTACCAGCTTCGAGCGCGGCGATGGCAGTCCATTTGCCTGTGCCCTTCTGCCCTGCCTTGTCAAGAATTTTGTTTATAACATGTTCACCATCGTCGTCTTTGAATCTGAGAATGTTCGCGGTAATCTCGATGAGGAAGGAATCCAAAACGCCCTTATTCCATTTGGTGAAGATATCGGCGATCTCATCCTCAGAAAGTCCCAGGCCACGTTTGAGGATATCGTAGGCTTCGGCAATCAATTGCATGTCACCATATTCGATACCTAAGGGAGAATAATAAGCACAGAGGCCAAAATCCAAGACGTTTCGTAGCTCTTACCGTTGTGGACCATCTTGACATAGTGTCCGGAACCAGTTTCTCCGACCCAGTCACAGCAAGGCTCGCCGTTGACATGAGCAGAAGTCTTTTGGAAAATTTCCTTAATAGCGGGCCATGCTGCGGGGTTGCCACCGGGCATGAGCGAGGGGCCGTAACGAGCACCCTCCTCACCGCCAGAGACACCAGAGCCAACAAATAAGAGACCCTTGGATTCGAGCTCCTTGGCTCGACGAATAGAATCAGGATAGTGGGAGTTACCACCATCAATGATGACATCTCCCTTCTCGAGATGGGGCTCGAGCTGATGAATGAAGTCATCGACGGCAGACCCCGCCTTTACGAGGAGGATGACCTTGCGCGGGCGTTTAAGCTTAGAAACCAGCTCTTCAATGGAGTGGGCGCCTTGAATGTTGGTTCCTAGGAGGAAGCCGACTCGCAAAGATGTTATCATGTATAGATCTCAAAAGCCTACCTTTAGCTTCGTTTGCAAGGAAATGGTCAACCTTGCTAGTTGTTCTATTGTAGGCTACAACGTTGAAGCCCTTATCGTTCATATTTAAGATAAGATTTTGGCCCTACCAAAGGGATTAGAAGAAACGACGAGCAACGACTTGATGTCTAGCTTACCATAACGGCCAAACCAATGAGACCAATATCTCCACTAGACGACATGAGAGTTAGACGTGCATGAAGACGAAAAACTAAGTGAGACAACACACGTAGCCATTGTTGAGAGTGCTGAGATGATAGTTGAAGAAGGAGAAGTAACAGGAGCTGATGAGGAGGAGATATCGTCAGTGGGATATTGTGAGATCTATATAATCAGCTTAATCATCCTTTGATCGATTTACCACTTGTCCATGGCAATCAACGGTTCCCCCGGAGACATAGCGCGGCTTTAACAGCCCAATCCTTTTAATTATCGCCGTTTGGTTACATCATACCCTGGTGAAATTGCCAACTTCTCCTTTGTCACCCTTGAAATATTGCGCTTCTACGACCCGGTCTTTGATTGTTTGTCTACGGCCCTAGCTCCCCCATTTAGGAAATGCGGCCCGTTTATGCAGTATATCTCCGCCAACATCGCTGCATCACTTCACAGGTGTTCGAACATAGTCAGTGGGCGCTATTGCTTGTGGCCATTAGCCCCGCAGTTCTCTTCATTCTCGGGCCCCATTCACCAATCAAAGCCTGTCTTGACAAGCGTATTCAACTCTCAGGATACCCTGGTTTCAACGCTGGGTCGTTGACGTTTCCAATTTATCGTTATGCCATCCTCGCGGCGCTCTGAATTGGCTCTTTTGAGCGCGTATTCCTCTTCAGTTCCAACTACCTCTCTCCCTCCAGTGGTGTGCGAAGGATGGATACTCAAGAAGCGCAGAAAGAAAATGCAAGGTAATCTCTATTCATGTTCGACGTAGTTTTAATTAATTATTCAACATCAAGGCTTTGCCCGTCGATACTTCGTGCTGCATAATACTGGTCTTCTATCTTACTCCTTCGAGCCAGGGCAGCCTGTGAGAGACCAAATTCTACTTTACAATGCTGCCATTTCGACTGCACCCGATCGCAAGGATATCCATGTGGACTCAAATACAGCAACTTTCCACCTGAAATGTCTCAGCACGGAGGATTTTAACAGTTGGATGGCGGCTTTCAGGTTAAGCTGCTTTGACGAATTTTTCACCCTTATTGACGTTTGAGACATCTTCAGGAAGTTTATCGCATTAGGTGCAGAACTTCGGAGATCGGCTAGTGTGAGGCATGGCACTAAGCAGGGCACATCCTTATCGAAATCGGGCGTTGTAATTGAACAGATTGGGGCGGTATGTTCATATGTAATCTTTGCATTTGTGTATTCAGCTGACCCTAGCATACCACAGACAATTGCCGAGCTAGAAGTTGCCTTCAGGCTAATCGACCCCCCTGCCCTCAAAAAGCACCCTTCTGGTAAAAAATCAGAGAAAGAAAAGCACAAGGAGCATGCCAGAGAGGGTCCTTCCGTTTTTGGTGGATTATTTAAGAGAGGTAGGCCATTGGTCAACTTCCTCAGTCCATCATGCTCAAAAATCAAGGTCACGGATCCGCTGAGACTGCTCACGGAGAGTCTCTCCCTTCCGATCAAAGTCATACACCACATCAGCGTCTTCAAGATGCCATATTTACTTTGAGGGATCAGTATGCGACTCTTGTACAATCCATCGGAGCCGTAGATAATGCTGCTTTCCCACACGGTCCAACGCTATCACCGCTACCAAGCACGAATGAAGAGACAGGGGATGAGGTTCAAAGTTTGCATACTCGCCGTATCGCACCAAACTCAAAGCAAACTCAACAAGAGTCCATTTCCACGACTGTCAGTGACCTAAGTGAATGGTTTGACGCCCTGGATGACGGCCCACAAGAGTTTGTCATGGAATCGCAAATTGGGGATAGTGCCGAACAGCCATCGCGTATCCTCGCCAGTGACAGCCGCAGTAGCCTTGACCACCCTATTACACCCAGTGTCGAAACAAGTGCCGAAAGCACTCAGAAACCACCATTGAATGTTGTCCAACTTGAAGAGAGTCACGGGTCCTTTGCACCACTACAAATTATAAGGCGGACGCAATTGCCAGCCCGCCCAACGGCCGACGAAGGGAGCTTGTTTGCAATCCTCAAGAAAAACATCGGCAAGGTATATGATTCCTTTTCTCCGTGGAGAACCACCTATAATGATGTTCATACACTTACACTGACATAGGACCTGTCCTCTATCGCGTTCCCAGTCACCTTCAATGAGCCCTTGACATTATTGCAACGAATTGCGGAAGAATTTGAATATTACGACCTCCTTTCTCAAGCAGCGGCAACCAATGACCCAATCGAGCGCATATGTTTCGTTGCAGCATTCGCTGTGTCTGAATATACCCATACACGCCATCGTTCTGGCCGAAAAGGCTTGTAAGTTCTCTCTTGCCAACTTATTTTGACACGCCTATAATTATAGCCAGTAATCCGATGCTTGGCGAAACATTTGAGGATATTCGGATGAGATTCATTGCAGAGAAAGTCCGCCATCAGCCTCTTGAGATGGCATGTCATGCTGAGGGCAAGGGCTGGGAATTAACTGCCACATCCGCCGGCAAGACCAAGTTTTGGGGTCCGTAGATTGCTCTAGCTTCCATTCCAATTATTTCCCATGTCTGACGTCTCCCAGGGAAAAGCCTAGAAATAATACCCCTTGGCGCAACACACCTCAAGATATCAGGTAATCATTATGTTTGGTGCGTGGCGTAATTATGTGTGTCTGTGTAGCAAGCTCTCATCTGTGGTAGGAACAAGCCATCATCGTTCATGAGAAATCTTATGGTTGGGACTAAATATCTCGAGCATTGCGGCAACATGACAATCGAGAATCGAACCGACTCCACTCGTTGCGTCCTTGATTTCAAGCAGAACGGTTACTGGGCCCCGTCCAATGTGGTTTCTGGCACTGTCTATAACAAGCTCGGACAAGTTGCTTATCAGCTGGAGGGGAAGTGGGACGACCAACTTGCCCTCGCCCTAGATTCCTCGCATTTCCGTGTTCTATGGCGGGCCACACCTTTCCCGAAGGATACTCACGAGTATTATGGCTTCACGGCCTTCGGTATCACTCTAAACGAGATCACGAGCGATCTCGTCGGTAAATTGCCTGCCACAGATTCTAGGCTAAGACCCGACGTTCGAGCACTAGAGGAGGGAGATCTGGATAAGGCGGAGAGCGAAAAGTTGAGAGTCGAAGAACTTCAAAGAGAACGAAGAAGGCAGGGGAAAGATTGCCAGCCAAGATGGTTCAAACAAGTTGGCGATGAGTGGGAGTACGCAGGCGGCTATTGGGAGGCCCGGGAACAGGGTTGGCAAAGCAATCCTGTTGAACCGCTTTGGTGACGAAGTGTCGTATCCCATCTACTTTCCATGGGCTTGGTTTTAATATTTTTAATGGAAGTGACGAACTCGTGATTCATGCAACACATCATCAAACATATCGCCACTAGTGTCGAGGTTGTCGGATATTTTCTCTCCACAACATTAACCCCACTAGCCTTTTACTTAGCCGGTTGAACCATGACGGTGCTTCTCCTCCATTAATCCGTCCAATTTAGTATCTCCTCCCGGGGATAGCCATCTAATTGGGGTTCTGAGGCTTTCCATCTGGTCTAAGAAGCTATTTCTTGTCGGTATTGGCTCTCGCTTCGAGCCTGAGAGTTAAGCCGCCGAAGGATTTCCGTCTCGTGGTCTGGACGCTTTTAAAGTGGCCACAATGCCTTCCAACAAGCAATCCCCAATCCATCCTCGAACATGATTTCGAAGGCTTTTCGTACTCTCCTTGTGGTGGCCACTGTTGTCCCCGTGCAACAGGGCATGTGGCAGCAATGCGGCGGTATTGGATGGTCCGTCCCACTGTAGTAAGCGGACCCTTTTACCGTGACGACTCATAACTCTTAGGATTCGCGGTATCACTTGTGTTAGTAGTGCCATCTGCATTAAAGTAAATGACTGTATGTGCAAGACTTGCCAGTTATTTGGTAGTGACATTCAATCTGTTTATCGACATGAGGGTACTTCCAATACCAACACGGCACTGCCCCGACTACGACTACCACAACCACATCGACCATCACTCCCAGTGCGCCGACCAGTACAGCGCCAGGTATTTCAACTTGCTCTGGTGTTACCCCGGACTCAATCTGGTGTTTGCGATGCTTTGCAGCTAATATGTCTCCTGAATGGACTGCCGCTTATGCCAAGGAAATGTGGAAGAGCTCGCGACTCGTGTTGGATGGCAGAACGGTCACTGCATCGGGAGCACTCCTGCAATTTCCACGACCAACTTCACTTGCCTCTGTTTGAGTGGTGTGTCAAAACATTTTCTCTAAGCGCGGATCAGCATTTCCTGCGTAAGTGCATCTCCTCCCTGTCTGCACCATCAGTAATCAGTACTAGTTTATAAACCTGGGTGAAACCTTTAATCGAACACTGCGAGGCAGTATGGAGATCAACTTGGTGCTGAATTCTGCGGCAAAGGTGTGAATGTGGCATTGGGGCTCATGATGTGAACATACGTGACAACTTGCTTAAATTCGACTCATACACCGCACAGGAACATTGCGCGTGCTCCGGCTGCAATACGTAACTGGGAAGGGTAATGTCGTCGCAAATCCATGTAATAGTGCTAGAATGACCGTGATTCAGATTTGGTGCTGACCCGCATCTTTCCGGGGAGGGCGCCATCGAACACATTAATGGAATGCAATCAAACGGTGTTCAAGTTAAGAAGGCGCGCACGCAAGTGCCGACAAGGATAACTTTTTAACCTGCTCTAGCAACTGCAAAGCACTACATCAAGAAGCAAGAGCACTTCCGCGAACAAAGCTCCGCTAATGTCGATGATAGGACTTCTAGAACTTGGCATACTTGTTGCTTGGCATAGCCTTATTCCTGCTACAGCAACACAAAGCATACGTTGCGCCCGTACGTTGTTTCGTTCCTACCTTTCTGTGATATAATTAACGAACCCCTAACTCCTTCGCAGCGTCCAGGCCAATGTTGCCGCTGTGATGCGTAGTTATAGTAAGCCTTTGCCTCCCTTCTTCTGTTTGCAGCACCAAGTCCCTCAATTAGATCAAAGTAAGCAGGCAACGCATACCCAACACGATTTGAACCCGAACGTATCCCAGAATTACCTAATTAACGGAAACCATGCCTGCGAAAATGACAAGATGTTAAACCAAGTGCTAGTGGGCGAATTTGGGCTCCCAGGATGTAAGTAATCAGTACTATGAGCCAGATGCTTCTCTTGACGTCCTGTCGTAGATGTGATGTCAGTGTGTACAGATTGTGTTAAGAATATCGGGCTTTCACAATTTCTCCCATATAGACTGGTGGGCAACTGTGAGTCGCTGAACTTTCTAATTGCGGAACGGTCTGACTAATAGTGGGCAGCATTCAACGATCACCGCTGCCAGAGGATTGGACGTGAGTATCTGCTCTGAGCACTGCACCCGAGCAATTCAGAGTGTTGGTTTTAGATGACTTTGCCTAGGGACAAAACCTTAGGTTTGGTCAAGACCTCATCAACGCAGTTAACTCTGGTCAAGTATCTCGAGATTGGATTGATTTAAGCATGGTCCATAGACTCCATGTTTGGTGCTGAAATCGTGTGCTAGGATATGGCACTTCGTATTCTGGCTGCCTGGTTTGTTGCAGGTTCCATGGAGCGGGCCAGGAGCCGCTCACAGTGATCTCAAGATTTCCAGCATTTTACTTCCATACATGGAACATCAGAAACTCCTTCAATAAACACGTCAATGTTTAAGGCAACCCCAAGCAGTATGTGCCATTGAAGTTGCCAGCGCTTCTCATGCTGGCTTCGACCAGACTCATTCGCGAAATTGGTGCCGCATCGACTGTTCTGCTCGAAAATACAAACAATGTACTTCCGTTGAGAGCATCTTGTACGCCCGCTATTTTCGGCTCTCATGCGGGTCCAAGTTCTCGGGGTCCAAACGGGTGAGTGAAAGGTCATGCAAGCTGCCACATGGTCTGACACTGTTGATAGTTTTGCTGACCGTGGAGGAAACGAGGGCGTCCTCGCTATTGATACGAATATACCGTGCTTGCTGGGGTATGGTTTTGATTTTTTTTAGCAGACTGGGGCAGCGGAACATGCGAATTCTCTCACCTAACCGCGGTGCGCAAATCATTAAGCCTGGCAGAGATGCACAGATCTACATCAGCAATCCAGCCTCTTAACGCCATCAAGTCGAGAGCTAGTGCTGACGGCACTACAGTCACAGCCTCACTCAACGACAATGACCTGAATGCTGCTGCTAGCGCTGCATCGGGCAAGGAAGTTGCACTTGCGTTTACAACAACATTGACACCTTCACCTAAAGGATCGGAGTCAATATCAGCTTCTCCGCCGAATCCTGCAGGATCTTCGCCCGGCACTGGGGCGACGAGTGCATTCGCCTCTGTGTTTCGCTCCGTAACAGGGTCCAACTCTCCTTCATCACTGGCTAAGAAATCCTCTTCGTCCTCTGTCTCGCCCACAGTCTCGTCCTTTGAGTCTGGACCATTGCTAAATGCGGTCCGAGGGCGGACATAAGACGAAAAGTTGGAAAGCTCAAGATCCGAGTGAGCCATAGGGAGAGGTTGGGGTGTCGGAGATGATTCCAGTTGAAGAACGTCGAAACATGAATGGCGATTGCGACCGAGCGCATGGTGAGTACTCAAAGGCACTGTTCAAACTTCGCTCATAAGCTCAAACGCGCTGCAGCTGATTCTGATGAATCATATATCACGGTCAGCTTTAGTGTTAAATCCGGTTCTGCAATACGCTGATGAATCACGCAGGCCATGCTGGCGATCGCAACCACATATCCGCCTGGCACAACGGTGTACGTTTCATTACCATTGCGTCATTGCTTTGTTTACGTTCTTTAGGACAATTTGGTGCAGAAGGTTGCCAGTGTTTATCCTCGCACCCTAGTCTTTGTCAATAGTGTTGCAGCGATTAACATGGAACCATAGGAATAGTGAGCAATAACTTGTGTTATCTCCTGTGTCTTACCCTATTAGGTCTGGAGCGGACTACCAGGACAAGAAGCAGGTGTATTGATATCCTGCGTTTGCTGGATGGTTGTCTAACCCGCCACTTCAGGCAATGCTCTTGCGGATGTGCTGTATGGTGTCCACAACCCAAGGAATAGCAAATTGACCACGAATGTAGATAGGAACACTAACAAGATACCTCAGCGGCCGCCTCCCTTACACAATCGGCAGAAGCATTGACGACTATTCTGCGAAACTTATCTACAACTCAAATGGTGGAACCCTACGAATCCCGTACAATGACGGCCGTTTCGTGCACTATCGCCGCTTCGACTGCAAAAACATTACGCCTCGCTTTGAATCCGGCTTTGGCCTTTTTTTACACCACATATCAGTATTCCTGCATCTCTGTTAATCCTGGATTTGTCACAAGTGGTCTTGCCCCATCGCCATCCTCTTTTGACCCCTGGTACTGGAGTAGCTTATGAGGGCTATCACGTATTCATTGTTAATACCGAAATCCGCACCTAGGCTCCATCACAAGGTTCTCGGCATTACCTTCTCGTTGAGGAACAATGGCACTGTTGCCGGTCACGAGGTCATTTCCATTCATTGTGTTTATCCAGTCCAGACTTAGCATCTCTATTAGATTCCTCAACTCTACTTAGGTCTTCCTGCTAGCCCAAACTCACTCCCTCGTGTCCTCAAAGGTTTTGACAGTGTGTATTTGGCACCAGGGCAGACCAAGTCTGTAACATTCCAGCATTCACGTTATGACCTCTCCATATGGGATGTTGCAGCCCAACGCCGGCGTATACTCAGCTGGTACCTTGGGAGTTTCTGTTGGACCAAGCAGCAGAGAGCTTCGGTTAACTAGTTTCACTCTAATCTAGTCCAGCAGAAATCAAGAAGGGAAGAAGCTGTGACCTGTATATCAAGGGCTGCTGCCCTCACCACTCCCAATGGATATCTTTTAACTGAGGTTTTGAATAGCAGCACAGCGAGTGTGTGCATGGGTACACAGTTTGTATACCCAATTTCAGCAACACACCCGGTTCACTTGCTCACATCGCCTTTTGCCTTGCGCCGTATACCAACAATCACGCAATGCTCACTCATGTGAGCAAGTGGAGCTTTTCTGCCTTCAGGCTTCTTGGTCTCTATGCCACGTTTAATTCTTACCTCCCAGATGGTCGGAATGGCAGATCACCTGTCATACCACTACCATCATAATTCAGGACGATGACCACCTACACTGCTCTTCTCATGCCGTGCCAAGCACGGGTACCTGCCAGTGAGTCTGACAGTCCAGTCCTAGACGTCCCATACAAGGTGGGCTTTTTCGTCGACTACAGCCATTTCAATTGTCATAGGATTGAGCCCCGCTTTGAGTTTGGTTTCGGACTTTCTTATACGACCTCCAAATATCCGACAAAAGTTCTGTGAGGGCCCACTCAGTTAAAAGCGGGCTTGCTCCTCTTCATCCTCACTTAATCTTTGGTATGCCCGAGGACTGTCATGAATGTAACTGAAACGCTCAAACTCACTAGGCTCCATGCGAAGGTTGTCCCCGTCACCTTCTATCTGAGGAACAGTGGCTCGATCGCCGGTCATGAGGCAGGTCTACCATGGTCACTTTTGCGGTTCGAATCTAACGCTCACCTGTCAGATTCCTCAACTATATCTGAGCCTCACAGATAACACCAACTTGCCATCTCGTATCTTGAGGGGTTTTGATAGTGTATATATGATCCAAGACAATCGAAGTCGGTTACATTCCAACTCTTGCATTACGACTTATCGATCTGGGATGTGACTCCACAATGCTGGCGTATTCCTTCTGGTTGTTTCGGCCTTGCCGTCGGTGTAAGTAGCAGGGATATCATTGAATGACTCTATTCAGCGGTAAAACTAATGAATATTGAGCAAAGTCTGTGATACCAGAAATTAGCGCAGTAAGAGTTTAAATATTTATTGTAGGTGTGATCGAGTGATCGAGACGGGTGGCTCACGTAAGACGGATGCACTTCGCCCTACTCGCGTACTTGCCCTAGATTTACGCGGACGCTCACAATGGGCAAATCTAAGAAAGTAGCGGCTGAAACAGAATCTGAGCCAGATGAAGAGGTTTATCACGTTGGTAAGTAACTCTGCCTTGCTTTTGCCAGTGAACTTAGCTCTGATACGCTTGCGTGCCTACTCAAGAGGTCATCACAAAGGCGCGTGTTGCCCCACTGTCGGATGACGAGCAAAATGAATTCGAATTGGATGAGCATGGAAGGAGGCGACCAAAAACAGCAAAATGGGTGAGTTGGATTGGCCAGTATAGGCGTGATTCCGCTGTCCTGCACGGAATGCGGCCATTTCATCGTACCTCTTCCTCATTCTCTCCTCAATAATCAACTGTTCCGACTGTTATATCCAGGAATACTATGTCAAGGTTTGAATCACATACACTGTATATCTTAAAGGCGTAACTGAGGTGCACTCCCTCTTACCACCCTGGCCGTACAGTGGGCAGGCTATGATTCAGATGCATGCAGGTAAGGGCGTATGATCATCCCTTACATCAAGTATGCTCACCTCTGAACTTTGTCCGGTTCCTCAAGCTGGGAACCTGAACAGAACGTAGCTGGTTGTCAACGTCTCTTATCCAGCTTCTGGAGCCATGTGGGATTAGATACTAAGGATTACCCTGTTGGAACCATCTTCAAAGCGTCCGAAAAGTGGATCAGTAAGTGCTGCATTGCATTTTCTTGAACATCTTCATGATTGCTTACAATTTGTCAATATTGGGTGGTGCTAGAGAGAGAAAAGAGGTATTTTCAGCGGGAGTTCAATCAGGCCAAGGAACACTCGTTGCGAGAACGTCAGAGAGAGGAGAAAAAGAAGAAGGTGCGGTGTTGCTTCATTCTCGTTAGGAATCGGTGAATGACTGCAGGCGTGTTTGAAGTCCAAAAAACGGACAAAAACATTAACTACAGGACGAACGCAGAAGCGTAAGAGAGTTGATAGCTCCTCGTCAGAGGATGTGAGTCAAGATCTAATATTTCAACGATTATTTGGCTAACTATTCTCGCAAGCAACCCCTATCACATGCGCTTCCACCAGCGAAAATACAGAAAGTTGAGGAACCTGAAACCAGTCTCGCCATGGAAGTCGGTATATACTGCTGCACACTAAATGCACTTTTCTAACCGTGGAATAGGTAGTACCAGACCCGACGGAACGCTCTCCTTCACCAGTAAACTCACTTTTCTCGGAAAGAGCACTCCCATCATTAGAGCCGAATGCTGAAGTTTCCGCACCGGTACAAGCTTCAAAACCTAGACGAGCAATACCCTTACCTCCAAAGAATCGTACAAGTCGCAATACCAATCCCTTCCTTAGCACCACTCCTCCAGCACTGCCAGCATCACCCGCAGCTGCACTCACTCCTCCAATAAGTGCACGAGCATCATCATTAAGCGGCATTCCGACAAAACAGAGACTGGCACAAGATGCTTTGACCTTCACAGACCCTAAATCGCTGGTACAAAAAAGCAAAGCAACGAAACCCCCCACGGCGAAGTCGACAACGGATGCCCTACAAAAAATTAGTTTCAAGAAGAATAAGCCAGATGGACCTGTCCTCACTCAGACACACGATGCAGCCCCCACACAGAATGATACCGATGAACCCACGCTAGCTGCCTTAAATGCAGGAACTGCGTCTCCAACCAGAGAGGGACACGCAGTGTTGGGCACTGTTAGTGATACATTTGTTGAGTCACCAATGGACATCGCTGGAAGTGATTCCTTAGCTCATTTCTTCGACGGGATTGGTGATAACGACATGTACGTGGGCTCACACCCTTATGTCCGCCAATTTAACGAGATCCATCAAGCCACCCTTCACGGGCATCCGCCTCTCAAACTGTGAGCTTTAACCAAATGCAAGCAGCAGAGAACTTCCTTCGGGAGACTTTACCCCAGTGAGTCGCACCAGATCTGAAAACGCACAACAAGCTAACGAAGCACATATCACAGAGTCGCTACCCCTCTCGTGTAGGTATCCAATGAGTTTCAAAATGCCTTGGTTCTGAATTTCGTGAAGGCCAGCTTCGGAGCCTGTTTTTGAACCGCAACCACCGAAAGCTGTTCGCCCGAAAGAAAAGGCGATTTCACTACCGCTTAGGTATGCCAACCTTCGACTAATGCATGTTAATTACTTGATTTTCACAAGGTCATTGCCAGATAGCCAGTGGTCAGGCCAACTAACCTTTGAAGCGGATGGAGGGACACAGACCCTCTGCAAAGTCATCATGACCGATTACACGGAATACAAGGAGAACGCTTTGCGCCTTCGTATTGTTGTTGCGCCTCTACAAGTACTGCATATACCCAGTTTTCACGACGCTGAGGATCTAAGCATTGTTCTCCGAGCGTGCAAGCCCGTCGATCAGTCCGCTCGCGTTAGCCCATGTGATGAGAAAGACATTGATCCCTTGAGGACACTCGTGGCATATATGTTGACGAAGGAGAAGGCACGCCATTGAAAGCTTTTCTCTCTTACGAGCAGACAGTCTAACACTATTAAACCAGGTTGCACTGCTTCCAGTTATCATTGATCATAAATTCGTCGGCCATATACTCCTTTTCCCATGTGGCTTGGATTTTTTGTGCGCCAAGTTGAACATTCCTCTAGAGTTTCGGCGACAAGGTGGCCTCGTTGCGAGTATATTCGCATGGAAGCTAACGCAAGCCCAGATTGAGCTTGATAGGAGACGGCCACCAATCGCCTACGTATCCGCTAATCCAGAGCACACTCGATATATTTCGAGTGATCGCTGGTATTCCGTCGTCCGCTCGCTGCCCCTTTATCAAATTGGTCTTCGAGTGTTAAAATTCCCTAAAAGCCTCCATGAATTTATGGCGGACGGGCACGACCGTTCGTATGCTATTTTCAGCAACCAATTGGATGAACCCAAGAAATGCCATGCATACGAAACCACCTTCTTAAGGACGATCCTTGACCAATGCGGTCAGAAGGCGTTTCACAACAGCAAGAGTGAATGGAGAGTGGCATTTATTCACATCGGAGCATTAGGACAACTGGTCAAATTCCAGAAGTTCGTCGAGAAGAGGGCAACCAGGCATGAGCTCCAATTCTATACTTACGGAACCCACGATAGCGTGTCGCCAGATGAATGGGGTATTCGGGAAATTTATCCATGCGGTCAGGGCGACATACTTCGCGGATAAGCAATGTACTGACATACGTTTCAGGTGGAGTTGTGACGTTTACCGCTCACGCACTATCCCAGAACGCAAGCGCTGTATATCGCCTCATCAAGCAGATTGAGGAACACCCACTCTGGCTCGCCTACATTACACCTACAGCGCTAGGTTTGGCTATCCATCATCTGGCAGGAGCAGAGAATCCTTTTGCATTTTCTGAAAGGTGCTTTCTCATACTTGGTGTAGATTCTTTCAGCTGAGCATGATGATTCCCATAGGCCTAACTTTCCTTTACAACTCGTGATCACGGCCATTAATGAGGGTATAGTGTCACTATTATCAGCGCCCCCCTTGGCACATGCTCCCACAGAGCGAGTTGATCCCCGCTCCGAGTGGATCAGGCAGCATCTGCATTGTAGACCATCGAGCCCGCGCTCCATAATTGAGCATGCCGTACAAGCATGGAAGGACAAGTACGTTACGCTGCCTCCCGCAAGGTGGAACAATACGTTCAAGAGCGAAATAGTGGATGACATCCTTCTCATGCAACGGCAACCTAGTTTGATGAGGGAATACAGGCGCTATGTCATTATTAGAGGGAATGAGTCAGGGTTTGACAGTGATATTGTAGGTGCTACCACCTCGCAACTCAGATGCTCGTGCACTGGAGATTGACGTATCGCCTAGGTTGAATCAGCCACTCTCACCGGCTTTGATTTCCACGACGATTTTTTCCTAGGGAAGTAATATAGCATTGCACATTGTATCATAGTATCAGCTTTGCATCACCAGGCGACAGTCTCAGCATGGCAGGGAGATATTCAGTTTAGCAGCAGAGCACAGGAGCGAAAAAATGCATTTTCTATGGTAGTAACATAATTGTGCTCCGTCTATCATCGCTTTTAATTGATACATGTACTGTACAACTTTATATTTCTGGACTCCAACAAAGTACAAACCAACTAACCAAGTGCAGTCGAAGGGGACAGGTTACAGGATCCTAGGGAGGAATTGCAAACATACTCGAACAGCAATACCATCACACTGTAGCTGTATAGAACCACTACAATATCGCAGATAGTCAAACGAACGGAGTGCGGGGATATTTGACCTTTTCGGAAGCAGCGTTATCTACAAACCAATAGAGTTGGCCGGGGAATACCGGCCTCACCCTTGCAGAGGGCAGACCTGTTTCAGGAGTATCCAGGACAGCGCGAAGGACGTCAACCTTTTCCTTACCCAAGGCAACGAATGCAACACGAGCCGCATGATTGATGACGGGGTAGGTAAAGGTGATGCGTTTGGGAGGTGGTTTTGGGGACTCTTCAATGTATGCGACCCATCTGTCTTCTTCGGTCAAGAGTTCATGACCTGGGAAGAGGGATGCTGTATGCCCGTCCGGTCCCATGCCGAGTAGTATGAGGTCAAATACGGGGAAGCGAGCGGCATCGGCGCGAGCAAATTCGGAGATCAGAACTTTCTCATATGCATCCGCGAGCTCTTCCAGGTCGTTGAGGAAGTTGACATCAATGGTGTGGATATTTTCCTGGGGAATGGGAACCTTGGAGAAAAGCAGGTCGTTGCAAGACAGATGGTTGGAATCGGGGTGATCCAGGGGTACAACACGCTCATCTACATAGTAGACATGCCTATGTTCCAGTAAATGAGCAATGCTCCTATACGACTAAGAAAGCGATACAGAGTACTAACCACTTGTCCCACTTAACGTGGGGATTTTCGATAAGACCCCGCAGCATTTTGGGGAGCGAACCACCGGAAACAGCAAGAGTGAATCTTCCCTTCCTTTCCACGGCATCCTTCTGAGCTCTGATGATAAATGTGGCGAGAGCATCAACGATCTCGTCGGAAGTGGAGAAGGAGTGGAGAACTGGCGGGTGGGGAGCAGGATGGGTCATAATGGTGACAGCGAACCAAGATAAGTGCAGGCCAGTAAGCGACCAGGCAGCGATGCGATGTAACACCCACTTGCAGCCAAACGAATCCCAAATGATTATTATCGATTCACTGTGACGTCACACCTGGTAAATTGAGAATTGAATTATTCTGGCCATGTTTCAAACAGCCACACTGTAAAAATTCACCACCAATGCCGATGCCGGTGTTGAAATGAAATCGTCACAAGTGGCTCAGCCGTACCAATTCTGAATGTGATGAAAATAGGCTCACTCACGTGTACTGTAAGTAGGGGATTTGATGAAATGACCACTGGAATGAAATTCGATTGGCTGACTACGTTGAATTACATGCGATCCCGAGTCATTCCGAAAGCAGCTGCAAGTGCAGCCACAACTCTAGAAGTGATGGACTTATTCATTCATAAACGGCATCATTTTCACCGAAGTTGTGAGGTATATATTCGAAGTCTTTGTTAACGCGGGACATCAGCTCAAATACTCCGCCAGGTGCGTGCAGGAGACTCGGAACAATTGTAACGTGACACAACGTGATCACTGAACTTTCTAAGCTTGATCGTTGATGCAGAACACCCGTCCTGTAACAGATGTGGGAACGAGACTACCTTGTCCACAATGTTGCAATTCCTTCTTACTGCATGCTGTGAGACGACCTGAACAACCAATCAGCCAACGTCCGACTAATGGCGCATGGGTCGGAATGTGACATTTCCTGTCACGAATCACGCAAAAGAACATGTGGAGTTCCGGCCGTACTCTGTGGTATTTGACTCCTACCTCTCAATGTCGTTTGCTACAGCAAGATTTGCGCATTGCTCTGGTCCTTGGAAGAAGTCCTTTGGACCCTCCAGCTCACTTGGTCTCAAGGCCAGAAATGCATTCGGAGCTCGCTTTATGGGGAGTCTTCAAGATATTGATGTTTGTCATCACCAGAAGTGATTCCAATACCTATGGCTCACTACAGAACATACAGCCAGCTCAAGTACAGGTGGTTCGGACACAGAGCCCGAAGACACCACCTCCGTCGTCTACTCTGAAATTTGGACATACTTTTGTAAGCTCGAACGTCGCGAGCCCCTCAACTAGTGGACTGAACACTGTGCTGTGGAACATAGACGGATCATATGTTGGCTATACCTTGGACGGCAAGCAAAGGTTGGGGTGTTCCCACCATTAAGCCATGTATGTCTTTGTTTCTATGTTTATTGCCACGTACCGACCGCAAGTTTAAGATGGCCCACTTGACTTGGAGCCTAGTGCAACTGTGTTGCACTATGCCCAGACAGTCTTCGAAGGGATGAAAGCCTATAGACATGAGAATGGGAAGGTATCATTATTCCGCCCAGGCATGAATATGAAACGGATGAACACCAGTGCATATAGAATTGCCTTACCCGTACGCAAGCGATCATGACTTTTTTTATCTGCATCGCACTGACCGAATGATAGACTTTCGATGGAGATGCCCTTCTCGAACTTATCAAACAGCTTATTCGCGTCGACAAGCATTGGATACCAGATGCAGCTGGTTACAGTCTTTACATCCGCCCTACATTAAGCAAGTTTACTTGGCTAATCCTTGACGGTATCGCTAATTCTAGTTAGTTGCGACACAGAGAGCGATTGGAGTAACCCCTCCCAACGAAGCGCTTCTTTTTGTCATTTGCTGCCCTGTTGGTCCCTACTATCCGGATGGATTTAAGCCCGTAGCACTATACGGCACAACGGATTATATCCGAGCTGCACCGGGTGGTAAGTTGAAGTGGTTGAGGAAATGCCACTTGTTAACAATGTATTACAGGAACCGGTGCCTTTAAACTGGGTGTAAATTACGCGCCTGGGATCATGCCACAAAAGGAGGCGTCCAAGAAGGGTTATGTGCAAAACCTTTGGCTCCACGGACCCGAGCATTATCTTACTGAGGTAATTACACAACTATTTGTCGCTGGAATCGTATCTAATATAAGCACCAGGTCGGAACAATGAACTTGTTTTTGGCCTTTAAACAAGCCGATGGTGGTAAGTTTTCTGAAATCGTATTATCCTCCAATTGAACTGGTTCACTGCAGGTCTGGAGCTCGTTACGCCACCACTTGATGGTATGATTCTTCCTGGTGTTACCCGGGACTCGGTCCTTGCTCTTGCTCGCGGTCATGCCGTTGGCAGCTACAAGGTCCCCAATCTGCCCGAGAATCTGACCGTTTCGGAGAGACCGGTCACCATGAAGGAAGTGAAGGCCGCGGCTCAATCCAACTCCCTTGTGGAGCTTTTCGGTGCAGGTACGGATCATGGATTTCCCCCTGATGGCTTATTGAACCAATGATCACATAGGCACTGCGGCTATTATCAGCCCTGTCGATAGGATTGGTTACATGGGAGAGGATGTTTTGATTCCTACTGGTCCAGACGGCATGGGTCCTATCTCACGGGCAATTTGGACAGAGCTTGTCGGCCGACAGTCAGGGAAAATCCCCAGTGACTGGAGCGTAACAGTAGACGAGTGATCTAAAAGAGTCTTAGTACTTATACCCTGGATTTGTAAACATATATTCTCTGCATATCTTTGCAATCACACCTTAAGATGCATGTGCAGCAGCGAATGTCCGAAGCCAACCTCAGAGGGTGTTTCTACCCTCAGAACGACCTTTGCAGTAAATTTAAAACAAGCAGAAAAGGCAAGGGTAAAATCCGAAGTCTCAGAACATGCCCATCGCGTCCTCCTCGTCACCGCCCCAACTACCAACAACAACTTCCTCCTCTGCTACGTGTAAAGGGACATCAACATCTTTCCCAACCTCTTCATTACCGTCTCTGGAAGGCGCCACATCGTGACTCGCTTGCTGCTGGGGGGATGTATTTGGCTTGTTGGTGAACCAAGCTATTTGTACAGTGCCAACACCAGGAATATCTTGGCCCTTCGCTAACGCCTGCCAATGAGAAAAACTGTTAGAACGACACCCAAAAGATGAACACTGAACCAACCTGTTCTGCCGCGGCACGTGTTTTGAAGGACACGACCAAGTCTCCCTCATCCTGTGTTTCCACAGATTCTAGCTGGCCAGATGCCTGCTCAAAAGGTGAATCAATATGGCAAAGATAGATTAGCTCAATACGTACCTCGTACCACTCTCGTACAGACTGTGAGGCAGCGTTATCTGCGCCTTTGATAACCAACTTCTTAGGTCGGTTATCAAGCTTCATACTACCACGAGGAGGACCTCCGCGTAGCGCCCCTCGGAAGCCTCCTCGCATACCTCGACCCCGCCCACGGTGGGGGCGATATCCACCTCCATAGTACGGCGTTGTTGCATGACCATCGGTAATGCCAAGACTTGCAGCCTACAGAGAATGATTCATGAGCATTGTCTGGTTTGGTGAAGATCGCTACAATTACCTCGGCCTTTAGCCTTTCTAGTTTGGCTTTCAACGCCTCCGTACTCTCCTCCTCTGCGCCCTTTGTACCGTGCAGCTCCAGCTCTTTGTCAAGCTTCTCCTTCTCCTTCTCGGCATTGTCACTTTGAGAGGGTACGACTGGGGGTGTAACCGGCTTCATTTCTTCATTGAGCTTACGCAGCCGCGCTAGTAGTTCCTTCTTTTCTTCTAATGTTGCAGTCTCGAGTGAAGCCATAAGCGACTTTTGTTCTGCAATCTGTTGCTCAAGAAGGGCTTGCTTTGCGGCAATGTCGGAGGCCGCCGCACTCGCGTTGGTCTTCTTGACGGTTGATGATGATGGTGCTGTTGAAGAGGATGCAGAGGTTGGCAGCAGTGATGAAGGTGCTTGTGTCTGAGGTATTGGTCTGCTCGCCATATTTGCGACAAGGGGAGCCGATGCAGCTAGCGCCCGTGCACCCGCCAAACCGTGTCCTTCCAGCGGCCGATGCCAGAAAATCTTGACAAATCGGTTGTTGAAGACGGCATCTTCAGATTTCCAGGCAGCATGAGCTTCTTCATGGGTTGAGAAGCTGACAAGGGCTTTCGAGCCCTGAGCGTCGATGGCAACATTTGTAACTGTGCCGAATCGCTTGAACCAAGTGTTCACATGTTCAAGTGAAAGCTTGTCTTCTGGTATCTTCTCCACCACAAGTGTCTTATCATTTCTCTTCTCAGGCCGGAACTTATGCACATCGCCACCAAAAGTCCCTCTACCTCTTCCCCCTCGCGCCCCACCTCTGAAGTTCTGCCCTCTATGGCTCCTTGAGACATCCATATCTACCCCATTTGCCTCGCTTCGTGTACTCATCATTCCTTCCATCGCACTAGACGCTTCCTGATCTTGCCCTGGTGCTAGCTCAGCAGGCGCCGACGGAGACGATGGTGGTTCTCCTGCTGCTTCTGAAGTGACCATGGGTGTTAGGTCTTGAATCACGGGTAACTCCCCAGATATTTGAAGACTTTGTTTCCCTTGCTGTGCACGAGCCATTACCGGAGTCCGTCCTTGATTTCGTCCACCCATGGGTCGCATATCCATCCTTGCTTCATGCGGATCGTAAGCAGCTTCCGCGAAAGGAACCATACTGGGAAACATTGGAAAGAATGGGAGACCAGGAGGTATTTGAGGACCACCCATGTACATAGGAGGTATTACTGCGTCGTCCCCATGACTGTATTTACAGTGTGCACCCCGTGCACAATACCCATGATCTTGTTGATACAGTGAGAGGAGGTAAAAGATGTAAAGGAATGCACCAGACGTACTATGGTAATCCCGACAAACACCACGCTTGTGATCTGGCGGTTGGTACGAACTGCCTCTTTGTTGGTTAGGCATCCCCATAGCCATCATTCCCAAATTTCCAAACATATTCATAGGTCCTCCGCCATCCGCAAACTCATTGGAACCATTGCGTTGGTTCCAGCCTCCTGAGGAACGTCCTTCCGCTCGGCCGTGGTTAGAGTAACGGGAAAACTGTCCGTCAGAGTTCAACCGGGGTGCTTTCGCAGGTGGTCTTCCATCTCTTTCTTCATTGTCTAAGCCCCTCTTTGCCCCTCTATCTGGAGATGATGGAGTAATAAGCGCATCCAGTGGAATCGGTATGCCTGCATCCAGCGGTTTTGAATTGAAATTTGGAGTAGGAGAGGAGGCGTATGGAAGGTATGATTTCGTTCGTAGTACAGTGAACAGCGTTTCGAGGAAAGCAGGGCATTCTGCATGAACACGTCCGGGATTCAGTAACGCCACCAACAGAGGTCAGTGATCGAGTGCGAACCTTTTTCCAAAAATTCATCCAACTGGACTGCAAGCTCCTTTTTCATCTCATTCTCCGATACATTGTGCTTCAATAGAGCAAGGATGTAATCCGCTAGCGCGCCCGGTTCTGCATCGCAACTTCGGCGAATCACAACTTGTCAAAGCTATGTTTACACAGCGTGGATTATAAGAACTCACATAGGTTCTAGTGTTCGAATCAACCAAGGCTTCAGATGATTGGCGGTTGATGGGTCATAAAACATGATGAAAGTGGCCCGTTATATGTCAAAAAATGTGGCCAGAATCAGGCAACAACACTCTGGTCGAAGTGAGATGTTGCGCGCTCAATCCCAGTGTGCTCAGGGCGTACTGCTGACTAAGCAGCACTCTGCACTGACCCCGATAACCAACGACCAAGATAAAACTGAGAAATACCATCAAGGCGTAGGAGCCAATGGGTTGATCTTTGCAGCTGTAAGCCAGTATCAAGCATTTTGTCAGGCACGCAACGTAGAGTCTGATGTGAAGATGTTTATTGCTACGCCGGGAAAGTACACGCTACATTCATGAAAATGCGAAAATCTATTATGATAATAGAAAAGAAAAGGTGATAGCATCCACTTTGACCCCGAAGAAATCCCCTTCTGGCTCTTTCTGCAAAAACAAACCACTAACCGCACGGAGAAAGATCCGCGTTCCCGAGTCAGAGCCAAAAATGCCAGCGAGTATTTGCATTCCCCGAGTCAGGACGAGACCCTAGAGATGGCTCGGGAACTCCAAATATTGTGACCATCGTGAGAAGACGAAATGTATGGCACGACAGCCGACCGCAATCGCATGTGAATGTGAATGTGAATGTGACAGTGACAGTGACGGTAGATGATGGAGAGTTTGTTTGACACAACCAAACAAACAATGGGAGAAGGGAAGACGGGTGAGGTGAGTCGAGATGAAATGAGGGGGGGATGTTGCAAGTAGCAGCAAGAAGCAACAAGTACAAGAACAAACTCAGTCGTCGGAGCTGACGAGCGACCAAGCCTTGCGCGAGCACCTCGTGAATGTATACAAGCCAAGTCGAACAAGCCCAAGTCGACTCAGCACAGTGAGGAAGGAAGAGGTAACAAGGGGAGGGGAAAGAAAGAAAGTGGCAAGAGGAAGGAAAGTGAGTTCTCATTGAGGCATTTATATACTCGGGAGGGTTGATTCCCCCAATGAGACAATTTTGCTACTCAAATTAACGCGATTGGTTGATGGTAACCAGGACCCCGATACTGGTTGAGGCATTTTCCCCGACCTGACAAATTCAGCCGACTCGTCTCCCTTTACGCTGTTAAAAACTTCTACTACCATTTGTGCTCACGCCGGGCAATGCGAACATCTAAATAGGTAGACGCCATTCAGCCGTCTTCATATCAATAAATTTTTTTGTCCATACCTCGAATATACTCTCTGCTGGTACACCCCATCCTCTGGTGCCTTCTATGCGACTGTCGAGCCTCGATCCCAGTAAGACGCCAACAACCGCCCCACTCTCTTCATCGATTATAGGTCCTCCACTCGACCCGAATGTAGGTTCTGGTGCGAAATATAAATGGTTCAAAGTATCATACGTCCCTGGCTTTGTCTTTGTTCAGAAGGTTACAACACGTGTAAAGAGCACAATCAATCACCTCGGCTTCTCGCCCAGCAAAATCACGGTAGCCAAGTACCGTTCCTTTTGCCCATCTCCTCCAAGTTCCGCCAATCCAAGGATGCCAACCTGGTTGAACAGGCTGGTGGTGTGCTACCAGGTGCACCTTCAACGCCGTCCCCTTTGGTACCGGATATGGCGAAACCGGCAGGGTCTTCAAACCTGGTATCTTACATGACAGTAGGATGAGGTCGGAATTTGGTAATGCAGCTGCCACTTGAGAAACAGGGTATAACCTGGGCGATTCTCTTGGCCCACATATGATATATGTTCCCGTGATGCTCTCAGCAGCTCCTGTGGAGGAACTCCGCAACAGAAGCGACGATCGTCGCATCTGCTAAGACTGCTCGGACAATTGTCAACGCAAGGGAAAGTAGCACCCACCTCCTCCAAAGTATGAGCGCAGGTCAGGATAAATGAACGGTCTCCATCACCCTGTGCTGCCAGCGCGAATCCAGCCGCCACTGTTATTTTGTGTTCTTCCCCTACCTTGGCGCAATGAGCGACCAAGACGACTTCCTCGCCCTTGTCGTCTTCGAGGATGGGCCTTCGATGTTCCGTCGGTCTCGATTCATATGGTAAGCAGCAGTCAAGACTTTGTCCAGTGACTGCCGTATACTGGTCAATAAGTGTCTGGAGTGGTGTTTGTCCATAGTTCGACCGTTCCAAGGCCACCAGCACCTTCTCGTCCAGTGTCGGGGATGTCCATTCAGTCTTCCGAGGTATTAGTAGTTTTTTGGGCAGACCATGAGAAACGGTTGCAAATGTCCGCCTCAGCTGAACGCTGCCCAACTTCCAGAAATAGCCATGTAAAGACGACAACATAATGACGGAGAGACACGAAATTGGTGATAACAGGTGTGACTACTGCCCATGTGACGTCATGGGTTATCCTCATATTCAGACTAGATTTTTAGCCTTGTCCAGCATACCGTTGCTTTTCGTAATCCTTCCATAACGATTTTAGCGTCGCCTTCCCTCCTCCATCAAGTCCAGATATCATCAGGGCGTCCCTACTATGCTCGTTCATCATACCACATAATGCGTACAACCCTGGCGCCATTTGCCTCCTCGTTGCTGAGCTCAGCAGACATAGCGGGTCGTTCATCACTTCGACGTAGGCCTTTAGCACGTATGCCGCATGTCTAGAAAATGCCTTCGCCAGAGACTCTGCTTTTTGTGGTTCAGTCGTCGAGATGTGCGTTCGAGGAACCGTCTTGACGGCGAGTCCCTCTAACAGTCGCGATAGTGCCTTCGCCTCTTCTTGTCCCAGAGGCTGCTCTAGAGCCAACCATTGGGGTTGTGTATCCATGACCAGTTTCATTTGTTTCCCTCCTAGATTTGGCCTGCAACTGCGCATTGAGAAAATGAGACGCCCGAGTATTAACCCCAAATGTGGTAGGGTATGGATAACTAGGTCCCGCCGTAGCCGAATAAGTGCACTGAGCACCCCTATAATTCTATGAAAGATGGTTGCTGACGTTGCCTTATCATGCGTCGCAGAAGGGCAGAGCATCTTTGACAACAGAGTGAGGATCGCACTAAGGTCCATTGACCGTAATGAGGAGGGCTTTACTTTCGTTGGTGTATGCGCATTTATCAAAGAGAAAATATGGCTTACTCTGTCAGAACAATGCCTCATTGTGAATTCGAGTACTTCTGAGCGTAGTTCCTGTGGCCCCTTTGTAAATACCTCGCGCATTGTAAAGTTACTTATTAATTGGGAAGCAAATCGTTGCACCTCCTTGAGAGAACCTGCAGATAGTGAGCCCAGTAAACCTCGTCTTATGAATTACTCACCCTGAGGATGATCTGACAGGACAAGGGTGGCAAGACTCGCTAATTGGATAAATCGACCAAAGGGATCTGCACTCAGTGGGAATGGGTCTTCCGCGAGCAAAGACGTGACCTCGTCTAGCAAAGACGCATAATGCACTATCTCTGTACCCTTACAGAAGGCGGATATATATCGATCCATCTGGTGACGCGCTAGATACCACATCAGGTTTCGATCGTGTGCGATCATAAAAGATGCATACCCTCTTCCGATTTAAGGTTACCAGAGACGCATGCCACAGTCAACAAACGCCAATGATGTCCTAGAGCGTGCTCAGGACAGAAAGTGACTTCCTGAAACATAATAGCAAGTGCATGGGCAAACGTTGTGTCACAGAATCTATGAGGCGGAGAGTGCCGAAGCTTGACGAGATCCATGCATAGCCTCAGACCTATCGAGGGGGTGCTTGGACCTAGTCGTGCATCAAGACAGGCAAATGAAAATAGAGAATTCTCCCCTGACCTAACAAGCCAAGCCAAGTCCCCAGTTCCAGCAGCGAACGCCACGTAGCAACAAGGCTCTGGAATCCATCTCCAAGGTCGTTAATGCTCAATGTCCGCTTGTTTACACGAGGCAGGATATTGGAGGATTGTGCTTGGAAGACATTTTGCAGCAAAGTCGTAAGGTCATTGGGAAGGCTACGTATCGCTGTAAGCATAAGCATGTTGCTGCCGTCAATGCAAAAATACCTAGACTGCGAAGGGCCAGCTACCACAATGCCAATGAACTTGATAAGAGCTTGTGAGTATAATAAATTGTCCTTGTTGAGGTATTCATGGGCGATATACAATTGCAATATTGGTCGCAGCGGTGCCAAGTCTCCCCTGCTGGCATCTCGCCATATGCCCCTGAAGAGAAGAAAATCAAGACATTAAATTAAGCATGAGAGGGCATTTGAAAGAAACTCACAAGAAAAGTGTTTCCATCAACTGTAAAGTAGACGAAGTATAATCATGATTTAGCGGCACACCACTGATCGACCGCTTGATCAAGTGCTCTACAAAGTCAGATGCACTATACTAGCGCAGACATTAGCCTTTCCTCCCTCGTAAGGGCATAAAGTCATTGGCTTACCAATTGGCCAGGAGAACCAGAGCTTTGGCATGCGCGCTTCAGAAACTGGCGAAGCACAACGGCCATATGACGGCTTTGGTCATCATCTGGAAGTGATGCATGAAGCGCGATGTCAGCCGAAATCGCGCGTTTGATGAGGTCAGTGCGCAACGTCTTGGATAAGTATTCTGTTGGGATGACGAGGAGGAGTTTGTATATGTTGATGCTGTCCAGAAGCTTTTGTCCTCCGCTGATTTGAATTATCCTTTCAGCGCCCTCCAACGGGCCTGTCACGTCATTGATTAGGGATAGAAATGTTGCTAGTGCGACTTTAGAATGCAAGCACTCAGGTAAGAGGTAACACTTACTTCGTAGACGGGGCATCTCCCAGAAATGTGCAGAGCACAGACTTTGCATCAGAACGGCATGACCATACGCAGCAGGCCCTGACGAACTGTCCTCTTCGAGTCGCTGATTAAGTAGCAGGTTCATATACCGTTCTAGATGGGACTCGGACCCATATGCCCTAAGAATATCTGAGGTATGCTTACTAAAAGTGACTGAATTCCGCTTACTCTGCGACTGTGATCCAGTTTTGGGTGAGCATATGCAACAGAACGAGAGCTGCTGAGATGTATTCCCCGTCTGCAGTCAAGCTAGAGTTTTGATTTGGTGCATTCACGGGTGAGTGATTGCTCTCGATGAACCTCAGGATCGCATCAAAGACTTCCGGTGCTCGAACTCCGTTATCGATTACAATGTTGTAGAGCAATGCCCGGGACTATAGTGTCACGTTAAACATGCGAAAGTTGACCAGAGCAATTACTCACGATATTCAACGATAACTCGGAGACAACGCCTTCGCGTTGTGTTTCAAGCAATTGGTCTATCATCGTAGAGCTACGAGGCCGGACATGGGAGTACAGAGGGGGATGTGCGGAGTCCATGGCATATTGTACGTCTAGCAACGCGGCAGACACGATCTGCATACTCCAACTCCCCTGTTCTTTGGCTTTCCTGATAGATTTTAGGCTTCGGTCCAGAGCATGCTCCAACAGTGACTCTCTCGTCTCTTGCAAAAGTCTCGAGAGGTCTGTAGCGGCTTGACCAGCCAACGAGCGGAGAGGTACAGAAGTAAGTATTGTTGCTGCTAACTTTAATGTAAGCGATAACGAAACCGCTGGTATGTCTTGGTCGTGGTGATTTTTTGATTCCCGTTTTTTGTGTCGATCGTAGAAGCTTTCCCATTGGGTCTTTATGTCCATACAACCCTCCCTCACTATATTTTCCACCTGCGCCGACGTAAGGAACATTCGAATAGCCGAGGATATTTTGTATAGGTGCGTGGGCTGAAGCAATGTACCTCCACGTGCAGATGCATGCAATTCCGCGGCTGACCGCCACGCATCATCAAGCCTTGATGTATGCACTGCATTGAGCAGTGCGGAAATGTAAACATCGAGCGTGCGTATCTTGCTATGATATGATAGCAAAATATCCAAGAAGTCGGAAACTGTCTGGCTTCTGTCCTACAAAAATGAGTCGTTTTAGTCCTTGTATTGAGGATAGCGACGATAACCTACCGGGAGAAGCAAGAATATAATTTGTGACGTTGAGGGTGTCAACTGGGTGCAATCAATTCTTGACATTACCAATAGGCACTCCGTTGCGTGTGCTCGGGATTCGGGATCTGTTCAACAGGCATCAGGGTACATACAAATTTATCTCATTCGGCTGCTCACCCACAAACTGGCTTGAAAGGGCGTCAAGAATTTGGGAGACGACCTTGGCTAGCAGGGTATTCGCTTCTGTAGAGGTGCTGCGAAAAATGTTTTCACGCTCTGCGGCTTGCATCAAACCTACCCTCGCTAACCATATGGCTTGAGAGTCGGGGAAGGCGTTGATAATTTCAAAGGACGCTGAAAGAAAATGAATTCCTGCAGCAACAAGTCCCTCAGCTCCTGTGAGGTGTGTTGAGCTCTGCCCATATAATGCGCCACGATGGCGTCGCGTGCTACTCAAGAAAGAACAGAAGAAGTGAGGGATGAGCCATGACAGCTGTTCACTATTGCAGTGGTCCGACAAGTGCTTGAAGAAGCTTCCGCCCTCAGAGAACTCTTGTGATTGTCGTAGAACATCCGCACTGAAGAGGGTCTCCACCCCGGACTCATATACGGCGTCTCGCAAAGCGTCCTTTGGTGTCGACGATAAGAAGGCGAGCCATGTAAGAAAAATGGATTGCGTAAAATGAGTATACAGCTGTGTCCATGAAAGGAGGCATCAGTATAAGGTAGGCTATATGGGTCATAAGTGCGACCTTTTTCTTGTTTGCGTTATTGGCCAGAGAATGCCGATAGGATGATACGATAGCCAACCCAATTTCAGTTGCGCTATCGTGAGGGTTTGCAGTGTGAGAAGAAAGAAAAGCACCCAGGCAATCTAGGATGACATCTGAGGACATCTTCTGCGCTGGGATCGCCCAAATCATGTTGAGACAACGGGATGCCACTGGAATTAGTTGTATCCAGGATTCTTGAGAGATTTTGTGGTGCCACAGAAAGAATGATGTGATGATGGGTCCAAGTGGTAGGCGGGCGATGAGAGAATCTGACCAACTGCCTGAATTTGAAGGGTTCTGGTCCGCCGACGAAGAGAAAACGAGATGAAGGAGGGACCAATATCTCAAGTCCAAAAGAGAGTTATTTGATCTACACAACCTGAGGTGAGAACGGTTTTTGAAGAGCAATTTGATGCTCACATTTGTGAGGACTTGTCCTTGGTAAAACACGAAAAAAGCCACTCCACGATGACTTTCCCTTTATCTGGAACGTAGAATGCATCATTGCTCCAAACCTGAGAAGCAATTTCGATTTTGGTTGGGCCTCCTTGCTGGGGTGGGTCTGAAGGCGCCTTGAGAGCGCGAATAAATTCGTGTGAGGATGAAATCATCGCATTAGCAGACGCGAGTATAGCATCTGCGTGCCAAATTGAAAAATGGTGCACGTGCTGATCTTGATTGCCTAACTGGATCATGATCATCCTGCTCATAAATGACCTCCGAATATAAACGACTACATTTGAGTACGTTCTTACACCGCCACAAGCGCCTCAAGCCTGCCCAATGGTCAAAAACTCTTATTGATTCTTTCCCAAGATGATAGCTGGTCCACCTGAGCCAGGATCTACGATAATAGATCGAGCAAAAGAGTTGCAGCGGGAAGAGTACGAGGTATTAGAGGTGCGCGCCACTTTTCCAGACGTGGTTCGTGGCACATAATTTGGTTCGGTAGTCTATCTATCCAGAATGTGTCTCAAATACTTTGACTGAATTGGGCGGCGTCCTCAAGTTGGAGATTCCGATCCAGTTTGATTCAGCTCGTCCTGTGGAGATCGTGGCAGATGGGGCCTTGAGGGGCTCCCCAGAGAAAATTATCATGAACCTCTTCTTGACGACTCTGCCCAGCCTGCAATTGCACGTCACACTGCCCGATACATATCCCATTGAGCAACCACCTCAACTTGGGTCAATTCGGGCTAAACACTTATGGCTTCCGCATGGGAGTCGACTGCACGACATACTGGCACAGAAATGGAAAGCAGGGGAGGGAATTCTATATGACTGGATCGAATTCATACGAACCGGCAGCTTTCTGGAAGAGCTAGGATTATTGACCCAGGGTGATGTCATCCAGTATGGCGATCGGGCTCTCATGTCTTCAATCTTGCCGCCTGTCTGACCACATAAATGACAGAATTCCGCATCCCGCTCCATGGATTTTGGGTCCATTGCTGCACGCATTTGACCAATCAGCAAAATCAGACAACTTTTCCCAAACCTCCTATCCTTGTTCTATTTGCTTGACGTCCCAGAAAGGTAGCAAATGTGTCCAGCTTACTTGCCAGCACGTGTTCTGCAGGCCGTGTCTTGAGGATTTTTGGAAACTGTGCATTCACGAGGGCGAGGTAGGAAGAGTAGGTTGTCCTGACCCAGAGTGCGTAAAGTCAGGCAGAGAAGCAAATGAAGAGGAAGTGGCCTTGATTGCAACCGAGGCAGAAATCCAACGATGGAGGTGGCTACGGGAGAAACGAGATTGCGAGAAAGGTAGGTAGATACCTTGAAGTGTTTAGTGTATAGATTGACAAGCTGTTAGACCCTAGTATCGTACATTGCCCTATGGATTTCTGCCAGACTGCCGTACGCAAACCACCGGAAGCCATCGCACAGGAGGGTACAGGATGGGAAAAGCTTCGTTCTTGCCCGAAGTGCATGTTTTCCTTTTGTGTCTTCTGCAGGAGAACATGGTATGCGATCTCCATTCGCGAAACCGAGATTAGTATTTTTTTTATACCGATGATTATAGGCACGGGCCACTGGCCCCTTGTCCGATCGCTCATTCGGAAAAGATTGTTTTTGAATACCTCGGACATGCAGAGTACTCCGAAGAGCGCACTGCGATTGAGAGGCGGTTTGGAAGGACGAATGTGCTCAAGTTGGTGGCAACGTACGAGGAAGAGCAGCTCAATAAGCAGTGGTTGAAGGTGTCGACTATGGCGTGTCCTGGTTGTCAAGTGCATGTGGAGAAATCACTGGGGTGCAACCATGTAGGTTTATTTATCAAACGGGAAGATGGGATGTTAAATGAGGGGGTACATGTGCAGATGACGTGTTCCAAGTGCCGTCAACATTTCTGCTATCGTTGCGGAGTCAAACTGCCTGGATCAGACCCATACCAGCATTTCTCTATTCGAGGGACATCGTGTTACTACAAGCTGTTTGATTTCCAGGAAGAGTGGGAAGCGATGGAGGGATTTAACGATGATAGGGACTAAATAGATGTCTAGATTAGATTTCTGAATGATGTAGAGATGTTTGAGGTGGTGTTGCGGGTGTGACATATTTTGGCTGGATTGGTGAGACATTTTTGTGTGGATTACTGCTGCCTCCTATATATCCTCTTTCTCTCCTTCTTTTTCTGCCTTTCTCATTGTCAGTTTCAACGACGCCGACGACAACGACGTTGATACCACTTTCTTCTCAATACCCTCCTCTTCACATACCCGAGCCATAACGCCTATCTCTGCTCTCTCAAGACTCCCTGTATTTTCTATCAATCCCTCATCAAGCATGGAAGTTTACACAACTTCTTTTACTTATCCGCGCTTGTCGCGCCACGTTCATTCATCCGCTTCATCTCTCGACCCTCAATCCAATCCAGAATTAAGGTCTTTCAACAACTTCTTCCTCTCTGACCTCCAACTAAATCTCCCCAGCGATGCCACTCTTGCCTCCGAGTCCGAAGCCGTCCAAAAGCTAGCCTTGATGGCGATGTCTCTCCATGGTTGTCATATCTCGTACAATATGCTCGACCATGGTAGGGCTTGGAATTTCCATATCACCGGAGCCTATCAACAGGTTATGCTTGCTCGTGGCATGATTTTAAAGGAGTGTCCTGTCCAGGTGCTTTTTTCTCCTCTACTCTTTCCAATCTTTCGTTCGCTGAGTCATTCGCGCACCAGCATCGCGCAACCATCAAAGTCGCTCGCTCTGAGATCCTTGATTCACCCTCCTCAAAGCCCGTCCTAAAAGCGGAGGTCCGGCGACGACTCGACGAAATTGCTTCTCTCACTCTCGCACATATCGCAGTCGTCAACAGTCCTCTCCCCTTGTCAAATCGCACTCCACCAGATGGGATTAGCAATAGCGCTGGCTGGACTGGTTTGGAGACCGAACGCGTCTGCGAATTGGTGATTACTGGCTCAGAGGATTCGGTGGAACTAGCACGAGTTCGTTTGCTTGTTATGTTGGACGAATTGGTAAGCTTTCGCCACATCCAATTTGTAGTGGTATGTCTGACCCATGCCCCTTTCCGCAGAGTGGGCTTCACGCGGAGCTATGTGAGATTGACCTCAAGTATCACGCCATAATCTCCGGCCGAAAACGCAACGTCCTCCAGTCCATTCAAGAAGAAACGGCGACCAACATCTACCTTCCTTCACCGCTGCAAGGTGTCCTTGGCCCCGACCTTTCTGCAGCCAGTGGACCGTCCTCAACGAATCCACCACGGAACAATCACGTCATTTACATTACTGGCGAATTCTTTGGGGTTCAACGAGCGCGGGACATGTTGTACAAGGTCTTCGTTGGCAAGGTCCGTCTTGGCTTTGTGTGTTCCGTTCTATGTGTAACACGGATATCAGAATAAGTCGGTGATGTCAAGGGACACCGCCATCCTGCCTCGCAAATTAGACTGGATGATCACCGATCGTGCGGAGGATTTGAAAGCCATTATGAGTGACAATGCTACCTTCATACAATTTCCTTCTCTCGGCAGTTCGACCAGCCTGATTAGTGTGTACGGGGACCACCGGGTTAATATACAACGAACTATTCGCTCTATCATGCAACTTGTGCGTACACCTCTTAGGCCCTTAAATCCCCCATCTGATGGCCCTTAGGCTTGTCAATATTACGTAGGCTCGTTTTGGCTTCTGCCCGTCCAGTTCAACGCGTTGCTTCCTCCGCCCAGCCTTAATGCATCATCGCTCACGGCTTTATTGCGACAAATCTCAATAAAATCTGGTGCTGAAATCGTTTTCAAGAGCATGTGTTTCGAAATGCATGGATTAGAGCATGAAGTTCGGGCAGCCGTCACCATGGTCATGGAGTTGGATGTGATTAAGGTGCGTTGTGCATAGTGTCGTGTCGCAGAACACGTATCTGACCCGTCTTAGGCATTCCATCACGAGATTCGGTTCCAGATTGAACTGGCTAATGAGCATCGAGAATTTATCAGTGGGAAGAAGAACGGCAAGATTAATAAAATCATGCAGACAACCAACGTCAAGATCAAGTTTGAAACTTTCAACGATCACAACTTCCTCATAGACATTGCTGGTCCCGATAGTTCCGTCCTCCAAGGTCTCACCTTACTCCAGGAGGAGCTTCCTGCAGAGATATCTTTCCATGTACCGGAGACCTACCATAAGCGCATCATTGGTGTCGGCGGCCGGAGTATCCAACGCATCATGAAGAAGTACGGAGTGTATGTCAAGTTCTCAAATGCAGAAGAGTTCGCTGCACTCGGTGGTTACAACGACAATGAGGACAATGTCATCGCTCGCACCCCAGCTAAGAATGCCATGAACCTCGAAAACCTCAAACAGTCCGTGATGGAATTGGTAAACCCAAAGGTACGACTGCTTCATGAAGTCGAACATTGGCTCTAATCAACTACAGGATAAGGATTATGTCAATGAGACCGTCTCAATCCCCCGCCGATACCACCGAACACTCTTAGGTGAAAAGAGTATATTTATCCATGATATCGAGACAAAGACGAACTCCAAAGTGCGATTCCCTGATAAAGAGACTGCGTCCGATGTTGTCATAATTTTCGGACCAGAAAGCCAGGTGCAAATCGCCGCTGCAATGCTTCTCGTAAGGGTCTTAGTTCGTGATAAGTGAATTTGGGTGCTAATGCGTCGTAGGACCACGTTCCCTTCGAAGCCGATATGGCTGTTCCATATAGTTCAGATTTACCGAGGGTGTGCTCCTCGTCCGAGTTCGCAAATCTCGTCGAGCGTGTCAAGCGGGAACTTCAAGTTGCCATCGTTCCCAACTTCAAGACGTCGCTAACCTCAAACGGGAGTTCCACCGCTCCGTTGCCCTCGGAGTATTCGTTCAAGTTCCGTTGTCAACGGAGCAATAGCGATTTCTTGATAACTGCCCGAGAGATGCTGGAGCAATTCCTCATGAGCCACAGCGTTCACATCTATCCATCTGCCACCACGCATACCCACAAGCGCGGTGATTCCTTCGCAGAGGCGTTCCCTCATTTCGACAGTAAGGTTCTCTCCGCAGCCGCGAAAACACGAGGTCATGGTGGGTATCTAAGTCTGCTATCGTCTTACGTGCCCTGACACACTCTCCAGAGTCTTTGGATATGGGCCGACCCGATTTGACTGATCGGCGATTGCGAATGGCCAGCTCATCTCCGGATGTTAAGGCGTTGTTCAATGCTCCTGCCTACATCTACAATTTGGAGGATCATGAGGATCCAGAGACGTCCTATATTCAGCCTTCATCTGTTGATTATTGGGCATCACTAGCCCCAATTGTAGGTGATCTGAACTCTCGTACTATTCGGTTGTCTAATGTTCTTTCCAGGGGTCAGGCATACCTCATCGTGCGCGACATAGCGAGGATGGTATTAAGCGTGGCTCGGATTCACTGCTTGAAGCTAAACTTAAGGAACAATTCTCTAAGCAACCCCGGTCCCTCCAAAATCGCGCCCAATCACTCGATTTAACCTCACTCTCACGGATCACTGAATCTCCATCGCTCGGGCCCCCAGAATCACCTACCACTTCTACCGGTGACACCGGTGGTAATTCCAGCCCTACCTCTGGAACAGCGCCGTTATTTCCAAGCGTATATGGGCCTCCTAGTGCAGCCAGGTCGGCAGCACTAGGGGCAGGTCAACGGGCGCGTCACGATCCCGATGAAGGCACTGCAGAGGAAGTTTCGCGTGTGCTATCTAACCTCCGCTTGTAATCAGTTGATTTTTAGCAAACCCCATCCCGTACGACATTTGTTGTCCTCCATCCCTTCATTTACTGATCGCTCTTTGACCGGCCGCTGCTAGTCGCCATTAAAAGATGTACATTATTTGTCGTCAATACTGGGAACATGTCTAGGAACATGGTGAAAGTTTTCGCTTTTGTTCTATTATTTCTTTAAATCTGTACTGCAATCGATCTTGCATGCTTTGCGCTTTTTTGCTGGTGCGACTAAAATAGCTCCTTCCGTTGTTACATAGACATCAACTACACTACCCCCCTTCAATGCTTGCTGTTGTGCGCTGGACTTATTCGTACATCGCTGAGAACGGGTCAGCATATTTCATCCCATTGGCTTCACTGCCCTATTCTTGTATAGTACCTCGTTTACAATAGCGGGCCGACTGTCGTACTATCCTTATCACTTTGTTAATGAGCAACGTCAAAGAACAGGCGCTTTCATAAAGGTTTTGTGGCATTCAATGTGGGTAGTTGTGGTGTAGCAATCTCGTACCTAATCTACGATCCATGGAACTTCGAACATTACAAAATCGTAAAATTCTTGGTCAAGTAGAGCCTGATACTCCCCAATAAACTCATCTCCACCCACTTTCTTCTGATTCTGATTTTTGTTGGGGTTGGCGCGAGGGCGGAGATAGGCAAACTGCGCTTGCAGGGTATTGAATATCTTCTTGGTTGATTTTTGTTCAGGCTGCGGAACGTTTATATGAGGTGATGTGAACGATTTGAGCGAGCGCAGCACTACAGCACTGACCAATATGATAATGCCAATATAGTTGGCAGGAAGACCGTACCTCAGCACGCTCTCAACAAATAAACGAAGGACTTTGAGGTGAACAAGGATTTGGAGAGATTCCGAAAAGTTTGTCCGTGATAATCGAAGCAGCTCAGTCTAAGCCAAAAGTGTAAATGCACACATATCGGGGTCTGAAGTACAAACTCACCCATAATTCATTTTCTGTTGTTTCTGCAACCGCTAACTCTTGGCGCTGCTTGTCTATTTCTTCATCTGAGTACACGAAGTCACGAACGATGTACCTATGGACATCACGGATGAGAAAGGACGCTAAATGCGGCTGATATACATACTTGTGTTCTCGACACTTCTGGACAAACTCATCTCGTACCCGCTTGAAGATGACAACAGAGAAGAGGGTATACTCGTCATCCGAAGTAACAGTTCTAGAATGACCATTCAATAGGACCATTAATGGCTGTCACAACTTAGACGTACTTGGATGACCGAGGAACCATCATGTGCACAAGTTTTTCATAGCCATTATTCCATTCCTTGGTTGAAGCCCTACGCCGAGGATTTATGTCACGGATAAGTAGGCATTGGTCGTGACTCACCTTGGTACCGCCACCAAGATGGTCTCCAAGTATTCTGAGTCTTCGATAAAATCGTCCTTGTCTACTATGTCTGCCAGAGACCGCACAGACAGGTTACCCCTGGATGTAATCGTGAGTTCGCGCGCGACGCAGTATTTGCACTGCATACATCTTCTTACGAAGCATCTGTGTAAGGGATCCCTTGACAAGATTGTAATTATTGAGTTTAACTTTCATCGCGTTGTCGATGGAGGTCATTTCCTGTGCTTAGTTGGATTGTACCACTTCAGCCACAGCTTGATTCGGAAGTACCTTATTGAGGACGTCAAGCAGATCCTTCGAACTCCTTTGTACGCCGTAACGACTCTCATTCCATTTCCAACCTTTCAGCAGATAGCTATCCACAGACTCTTCGTTTACAAGGATGTGTTGGGCAAGCTTCGTGGGGTCGTTATTGAGCAAACTTCGTAATGTATCAACGATTTTGGCCACGGTGGCCGTGAAGAAGGCCTCTTGCTTGGGTAGCTCCTCGGATAACGAAATTAAGAGGTCGAGCGTGCCTGTCTGTATATAGGGCCGTTATTGACTAGGAACGAGATAGGTACAGCGGGATTTACCTTGAATGATGGGATGCTGAATTGGGAGATATTACTCGGAGGGATGAGTTTCGTTGATTGCGAGAGCTTATAAGTCAGTTCCTGAAGCACGCCCTCTGACTCGCCGTCGTTGGGGACAGAGATTATCCAAGTGCTCTGGTCAGAAGGCATGATGAGGATGTCCTCTACCAGGTCTAGTCGCAAAGTGAGAGAGACTTAATCGGTCGACTGATGATGTTTACCTCTGTATACGTCGTCCCCAAGAGCCTGACCGGTATATCTGAAATTTGAATCAAGTGTTGTAATCTATGACAAGCTCCACACGTCGAGTACAAGGTGGGCAATTATTGTGACTAGGGTCACGACTTCCTCGAGAGTGGGCATTCTGACCGGAACCTGGCCAGAACCAACATGTTCACCCTCACTGTTAAGGCATATGGCCATGGAATCCTTCGCAAACCTGGTTTAATCTCAACAACATCTTTCCAACATTTCTCTAGGCACATATCTAGTGCAAAACACCCTCCGTTATTACTTTCACCCTCCCAAGTTCATGAATTAACAAAATCACCTGATCACAATCTTTCTTTTCTGGATGCAACCTGGTTTATGCCCAATTCTCCCAGGAATGCACGGAAGGAGTATCTAGCCCAACGCTTGCCTAATGCCCAGTTCTTTGACTTGGATGAGGTGGCTTCTCCTCATGTACTGGGGCTGAAACACATGATGCCTTCACCGCAATTGTTTGCTGATGCCTGTGGTGCGGTACATTCATTTTATATGATAAGGGATGCCAGCTGAAATACGTGCAGGAATAATGGGTATCAAGCCATCCTCTCATGTTGTAATGTAGTATTTCCTTCAATTATCAAATCCAATTTCCCTGATTCACATTACCCAGCTATGATGCGCACGGAGTCTTCTCCTCTCCTCGCGCCCTCTTCACATTTAAGATGCTAGGACATGATAATGCCAGCATTATCGACGGTGGGCTGCCAAGATGGCTAGTAGCAGGGTTACCGACAGAATCAGGTGAACCCAATGCTGATACACCCAAGACCGCTTATCCACCGCCAAATCCATCCACGACAGCGATAAGAAGTAAATTTGGATGTTGACGCCATCCACTTTCCGCAACCTAACGCCTTCTCTTAGGTTATGAACAAGTCGTCAGCAATTCCCAGCTTGAGCTTACAGAACCCGGAGTGGAACTTGTTTTGGATGCACGGTCGTACGGCAGGTCAGTATCCGAACTCTATTTCACCACAGTTGCTCAACTCAATTGATTTAGATTCATCGGCAATGACGCAGAGCCACGGCCCGGTCTATCATCTGGCCATATCCCCCATTCCTTATCATTGCCATTTAACACGTTCTTGAGGCAAAATAATGGCCCAAACAATACCACATACACCACCTTCTTACCACGGGAGGATATTCGAGCTGCGCTGATCCACGCCGTTGGCCCTGAGCTCGCAGAATCGATTATCAATGGCAATACCCAGGTCGTAACCACTTGTGGCAGTGGCATGACAGCTGCTGTCCTCTGGCTTGGATTACAACTGTTGGGGGCCAAAAGTACTGCGCTCTATGACGAGGTTGGTGATACAATCAAAAAACGTTCTACGAACACCCATTCAATCAATCAATAGTCTTGGACAGGGTATGCATCACGCAAAGAGAGCGTAATTGTCACATCAATTTGAAATTGCACACAAAATTGCTGTGACAGGTGGTAACACAGGTTATTCCGACGCCAGCTTCCGTACCAGGGCAGGAGCTATGTGCAAGGTATAATACACAGGATTAACAGTCGTCGATGTGGATGATAATATCATGGTGATAGTACAAATGATTAACTTCGTTCTGCTCATACAGTCTTCATCAGTTGCGTCTAGTTGTGAGTGTCAGTTGCACGTTTGCAACATGGCCGCGAAGGGCGGTGGTCGTTGTGCTGGCGCATTCCCTAAAACACGTGCAGCTGGGGATACAATTAAGGTTAGCGCCTAGACAACATGGAAGAAAGCGCACATACGCCGACCGCCGTAATGTACTTGCACCCGGTGCTGCTTCCCTCGACGTAAGTGAGTAACCCCCCAGCTGGCAACACTGAAGTCAGGAACATATATCTCATCCAACATTAATGCCACACCTTTCTGTCAACAACGCATTATACCCTTTACCCGCCAGTTGCTTTAGCAGCTCCTGTCGAGCAAATGCCACCGCCCTTCCCACGTCCACCCTACGTTTACGATCTCGAGTTTCAAAGAGATAGGTGGCCTGGGCGTCGGAATTGCCGATTACAGCAATGTCTAGGTCTGCAAGAATGCAAAAGACACATTAGTCACTTGCACGGCATGACTCGGACAATCACAAGCTATTTACCTTCATCTTCATCCTCATAGTAGGTTGGCACCGGGTCAATCTCTGTACTGTCGACGATCTCCCAAGGAGCCTCTTGTCGGCGAAAGTTGAACATGGCAATATGTTGTTGGGTTGATGGCGATGAGGGTATATAACGGTTGAAGGTAGATTCGGCGCACTACTCGCTCGGAACTGTCACGCATATAGCTGAAGCTTTCAATTTCAAAGCCCGCCACAAAACCACTGGTTTTGCAGCTCAGGCGCTCACGGATAAAGAATCAACTTTGCAACCCCGCCGCTGGCATACGACGGCAAGCGTGAGGCTCAAGTCACGCTCTGGTCGAAGGGGACGCGAGTTATTCCAGGATCTCCGAATCAACGGTGCGCCGAATCTACCGTCACCCACAGTATCAATTGCGGCAGTTACAGGCAAGGGCCGATGTATCATTCGCAGTACAATTCCTCCCCGCTCAACTGATATATTACCTGTCAAAACTGACAGGCAGGAGCGCTTCCGTATATGGAAATGGGCGCAATGCCCAATTTGGTTTGTCTGTAACAGTGCAATGGTATGTTCTTGATATAGTAACATAATCTATATCTATACTACAATTCACGGAGGGAATGTACCCCCATATAACGCGAAGTTGTGTTTGTCTCAGGTCAATCTAATCCTTGCCTTCCGTATCGTCCAAAATCACTTCGAATGGACCCCCCTACAACGTCGTGGGTTTGTGAGATATCCGTTAGTCTAGATCCGGATGAGTATCCACCTACTATCCAATCTAACATACTTTGGTACCACTGGCATATCATCAATGCATTTATCATGAATGTACACACCGTGACAGCGTCCACATCTGAACGTATATCAACTTTCGCAACTCTTACTCGGTACGACCACATACACTGTTCTTCCCATGCCGTGCGAAGCACGGGTACCTGCTAGTCTTCTATTCTTCTATTCTTCCATGCAAAGCATGGAGTGCTATCGTATCACCTTATATTCGAACCTCTATACGTGGTCCTGTGGCGCTCCTTCGATCGTCCAATCTCCGGTTTTCTCAGAATCCTCACCTTTCAATATTTCAATGGCGATTACGCATTTCCCGTCCACGTTCGTTTACTTTTCTCATGGTTCTCTCACCCCTCCTTCGCCGGATGTACATCTATGTAGTTGCTCCGTAGTACAAATAGCTTTCCCTTACGTGACCGAATCAAAATCTTCGTCGTAGTGACTGACTTCCATCATGATGGCTGTGCGAAGCACGAACGGCTATTCAAGACAACAAACAATTACTCCTTCCGCAGTTAGTTAGCTACGACTGCCCTTCCTCTTCGGGAAAGACGCTCTGTAAACATAAAACTTTGACATGAAATAAGTTACTCCTTTACCATAGTTAAATTCTGGCTGTTCATCTTGACCGACGCGCTCAGCACTGATCAATGTCCAGCGAGACAAACCAAGTCCAAGAGGAGCTGCAGTCATGTCAGCAGCGCCAACGTAAACGAGGCTGCTCAATTCATATAAAGGAACGTGAATAATGCCCTGTACGTCCCTTGGAATCCCTGCAGATGTTGATTACTGACTAAGTTCTTCGCGGCTACAGCACCAGCTATCGCCTCAGCCATATTTTACACCGAACCCTTCCGAACTTATCAAAGTATCCAGTGTTTCCTGCTCAGCGTGAAATCCAGCCATAGAAGCGCTGGGGTGCAACACTCCCAAACCCTCGGATTGGGAGTTATGCCGTCGTTAAAGGATTTCTTGAGCATGTATGACATGATCAAATGAATGCGATAACGTTTGGGCTCGAGGGAAGGGCAGGATTACAGCAAATGTCACCCGGAGGTAAGCTGTTGCACCCTCATGATCTGCATTCATGCTCATTGTTTCGTTGTCGATGCAGCTCCAGACTCCAATCCCACCAAGTGGAAAGGGTCGACGCTTGACTTACCACTCAACCGATGCCTACTTCACGCTGATGAAGAAGTGATTCAAATGAACTTATCACAGGGTTCTACGGCTTCGACTCCTTAGATACATGCCGTGTAGCATACATATAGATGGATTCTCATTTGTCGGCTCAGAACTTGAACCCCGTGGATATCTGCGAATGACTATACAATAAGTAAAACATACGATGCAGAGAGCGCAGAGCTCCTTGATAGAACATTCTGAAGTGAGGATATCAACGCCGCATCACGAGCTGGTATACGAGGCGAGGCGGCATTGTGCTGTGTAACACGAGTGGTCGTATTCACGGGTCGCGGCGCTTGATACCAACCCTACAGCCAAGGGGTTTCCTTAGGAAACCTTCTCTCGTTTCCAACTGGTGATTGAGAGGAGATTGCGAGGAGTGGCAAACGACGAGCGCAAGGTACAGTGGAGCAAAGTAAACGAGTCAGTTTCGTGCTTCAAAATCCGAGGAGAGGAGGCGGGTATGGACTTACGGGTTGGTCAGGAGATTCCAAAACAAAGTGGTATCGACGGAGTAAAGACCCGATGATGATTTGAAGTTCTAGCTGTGCTAGATTGCGGCCAAGACACCCCCTAATATGGCAAGTTACAGTTAGCGTTGGATTCAACTTGAAGTCAATATTGAGTTAGCGCGAGTTTGATGCCTCGCTAAAGTTAATGAAAGTCGATGCTTGCCTAGGACCAGTCGAGAAGGGGTTAAACGTCTTCTGCATGGCAGCAACATCTCCTTCGAACCACCTATCAGGGCGATATGCCTCCACATATTCACCCCAAACATCTGGATCCCTGTGAATGGTATAGCTGGGAACGCTGAGCACAGTGCCTTCAGGAAAAAATTGTCCGAGTACCGTCAAGCCGCCCTCAGGGACAAGACGGGGAAGACCGAGTGAGGACGTGGAATGGAGGCGGAGACCTTCCTTGATACATGCGTCAAGATACGGCAGTCGCTGGACTTGTCTCCAGTTGCAAATTGTTTCATCTTCTGACCCTAATTGTTCATCAAGTTCCTTCTGAAGTTTTTCCTGAGCATGTGGGTTACGGGCAAGATAATAGATGATTGCACATGTCGAACTGAAAGTGTTCAGGTTGGTCAGCTGAGCAGGGTGGGAAAGAGCAAGAAGGAAGAAAAATTGTGATCGGAAGGAAAGCGGAGATGGGAAGGGGTATACACACTTGGAGGTAGTATCCGAGCCTGCGATGAGAAGTGTAAGGGCCTCAGCCGTGAGTTCCTTCGGGCCCATGGGGTTCCCTTCGTTGTCGCGTCCTTCCTGTAGTTTGCTTAGAAGATCAACGCGATCAGTTGGTGTGGTGAGACGTTTGGCGACAGCCATGATTGCGATTCCGGCTAAGGAATCGACATCCTTTTGGCCACGTTTGTACCAAGGCAAGTGGCCGACCCAGAAGCGCCAATTGGGAGGAAGTACGCCCATGGACATCGAAAATTGGCCTCGGCCATTAAGGATTTGTACAGCTGGAATTTCCATGGTCTCGACATCAGTCTTTTGGCCGTATGACTGCATGGCGTCTTCTTGGTTTTTGGGTACGAGAGCCATATCTCTAGCAGCCTCTATCATACCAAAAGGTGCTCCAAAGGCCAAATCACCGACGATGTCGAACGCGAGGTAGTTCGCCCCTAACGTCGATAGACTTTCAGGATGAGAACGACTGGAGGCAAGAAGAGACTTACAAGGTAAACAGTCTAACCAGGCGCGGCCGTCGCGCCCAGACCATCCTTCGCCTTCGTTTCCTGACTCACCCTTGAGCGCGGCGTCATGAATACGGTCCCATTGCTTGATAAGGACGCTGACGTATTGCCGGATGTGGGGTTCGAATTCGATGACATTCTTTTGAGAGAAGATGTGAGAAATGATTTTGCGCTTCCTTGTATGTTCGTTCCGGTCACGGGTGCTGAAGACACCGCGCTGAATAGATACGAACGCGTCATAAAAGTTGGATTTTAGAGCGCCGTTGCCGTGCGCATAAATGATGTTCAACGCGTCCGGCTCTGCTATTGAGACGTGGTCGGGAGCAATACGAACGAATGGGCCTGAAGCGTGTGTCGGTGGTGGGTCAGCAGAGAGAGTAGAGAAAGTACAGACCGTATTTTTGATGCATCCTGTGCACGACTTCGGAACGATGACCATGACTAGAGACCCAACCCAGCCACAAGTCTGAGAACTTTGCGAGGAAAGGTCCTGGATAGAGACGAATTCCATGAGGGTCAAGTATCCATGGAACGAGATGGACGAGGAAAATAGCAGAAGGGATGAGGACGAGGAGGTTGGAAAGATCGGGGCTAAGGAGGATGGACATGGATGAGGAATGGGGAATAGGATCTTAGTAGCATGTGGTTTAAGTATTGTGTTCTGAGTGACCTGGAGAAATAATCATCGACGAGGGACATGTTTATCGGTCACAGATGGCGTAGATAAACGACGTCACACCAACACATCAGAATTTGTAAAGCCCCTTCGAACCGGTGGTTCTCTCTGATGTTCCCACTCAACATTCCTTCTATTGCTTTTTCTACCTTGTCAATGCTGTAACTTGCACAGGGTCGTGACTTCTCACATCAATTTCATCTCAATATACGCGTTCCTTCCGCGGAATTTTCTCAGGTAGCGAACCATGCTGTGCCGCCGAAGGTGTCCATGTGCATGAGACGTAGTACTTACAGCATTTGCGGGTGCCCACCATATGCGTCGCAGCAAAGCATCAGTGCGCACATTCATTCGAATTCATCAAGATGCACTACCAATGGCAGGATGATGTCCTCAACTTAGTGCAGACGTCGGCCAGAACCTTACCAACGGGATGTCCTCCGCACACAAATTCTAAAGATAGCACACGAGTATATGCGCGATGGCGCTCACCGGAGGCGTGAGAACCCTTAACGTATCCATTTGGAAGGGCCACCGCTGCAATTACCGCAATCGATATATCAATTTGCCGGATACACCTGTTCCTAAAACAACGTTAACAGGAATGGATGGATGCGACATTGTGCTCATTTACACACAATCAGAATAGTATCTAATTACTGAACTTAATTTATCTGTATGAATTCGAACAGAAATGGAGTCGCCCATATGAAGCCAGATCTCGGTAGATGTACAAGTGACCCTGAGTGCATTTTTGTGGAACCATGTACTGTACGTCTATCGTTTTACAACGAGCTCTAACCTTATGCGTGGTGACGCTATCACCTCTCAAGCTCGAGCGTCGGAGAAGGAACTCTCATTCCGGACATAAAATATCATCCTTGCCCGAGACCACAATAATCCGGTGTCACAGGGAATATTTGTCCCATAAGTCACGACATATACAAAGGATTGCGAACGACTTTTGGTAAGACTCATATCTAGATAACCGACATTCTCATGGCAAATAATGCAAAGATGAAAGTACCCAGGGATAGCCTCCACGATACACTGATGCCCTGCGCGCCACTATTATTACTGCCTGAGCCATTCGTGCCTCCCGTACTGTTTGCTGTAGTAGTGGGGGAGGAAGTGGCATTCGTACAAGCTACGCTGGAAGGAATAGTTGCGTTGCTCGACAAGATAAGATCAGCGCACTAGGGAAACCGACTTAGCCAGACGCGTATGTGCTTAAATATCGTCCTACCTGGTACAGCTGTCCATCTCCTCCATCATAGACAATCTTGTGAGACGAGCAGTGGGTCAGCAGCGAATTCATCAACTTGGGTAGTTATGCGCCTACCTGGAGAGTAACCATCTCCCCGTCCTTAACGGTAGCGTTAGTTTTGCTGAAGTCAAGCGGGAAGCAAAAAGGGCCTTCTCCCTGGGTTTGGAAGAAAGCACCGATCTGGGAAAATTGGTCGAAGGAAGTTGGATCAGTGTTATTGGACAACAAGAGACCAGCTGATTACGGGGGAAAGCGTTTTGTAAAATCAGCATACAGGCTACATCTCAAGTTAAAGAGACGAACTGGTCCAAGTAGGGTGCTCAGAGTTTAGACTAAAGAAGCCACCTGTGAGAGGGAATACAGTGCGATTCTCTGCGGGTGTTGAGTAGCCATCTGATCGGAATGGGTGGTGAACAAAAATGTGAGCTTGGGACACTTGATAGCATACCACAGAACGTGGGTTCATTGTCCTCGACGAACACTCCACGAGGAGGTGGGAACGCGAGTTGGAAATGAGCCAAGACGAGACTTGGAGCTGCCAGAAGGCCGAGCAAGACGTAGCTGGACATGGTACCAATGGAGAGTATTGAGACTGTTGACCCAGTCTCTTAGGGAGCTACCTCCCGCCATTAAATACCTAGCCTGTTGGCTGAGTGCGCCATGGCAAAAAAAGTTTTTAGTTGGACGTATTTTTAGCACGAGTGCGGGTGGGCTTGTACACCAATTTGGGAGAATCGCCGGGGTGCCACTGCATAAACTATATTAATACTTATAGAAGCATTTGAGACGGCGGAAGCGTAGTGTTGAATGGGGACACCACCGGGCAATGAGACAAATGTATTTCCCGCGTCCCACGTGCAGCCCTTGTCACCGGTTTATTCGGCTTTTGTTGAGCACTCTCGACACTGCTCATTTGTAAATTTTCATGATCAATGGTAAAGGATTTCATGTTCCACGGCGGCACGCAAGGAGCATCGTGTCCCAATATTTTGCCTGAAACAGTTCATGTCTGTTAATGCAAGCTCCAATGTATGCAATACCCAGCTGTTGTATCGTGTCATTCATCCTGCAACGATGTTCTGGGACAAATCATAATCTAGTCATGCCACGCCTTCCAAACATGGGTAGCTATGCTTCTTGAAGCATATGCACTCAAGATATCTATTATGCTTGGACGCGCCCTTCCTACTGCACAGAAGCTTAAGCATCATAATGAGTTATGTCGGAATATTGATAGCGATCGAGACGCCTTATGCTTACCGTTACATACCCTGTCACACTATCGTTATCTTGTCCTCTGCTATCATATTCCAACAGGTTCTTGAGACATGAGAACTTAAGGGACGGATTGATGTAGCCAACCAACTACATAAGAGCATCGGGTTCGAGAGCATGAGGAAGAGAGCCGAGAAACCATTATCTAAGCTGAATAAGCAGCCCAAAATGGTACTTCCCCATTGCCTAGCAATTGTGCCGTTGCCGACCATGTTTCTCAACGCAGCCCAGTAAGATATACACTGGATATAACTTGTATTATGGTACATAAGTGCGTGCTACCCGATATACTTCCCTTCATGCGAGCCGGAAACCGGACATATTTGGTTGTCCAATTCAGCTGTAGATCTAGCTCCATTTTCAACAAAGAAGTCTCGAAAGGGATCTGGCCATCCCATACCCACCTTTCCAGCTAGGGTTGCGTGACAATGGGGTTACTTACTTACCAAACACGGTTAGTAACGCGTTACTAATTCAGCAACTGACAAGTAACTGGGTAAGTTACCGGCTATTAACCCTAGTGGGAGCGAACTCACGCAACCCTAATTCCGGCTTCAGTCCTTCAATGACAAGTAAGGTCGTTAAGGTAGGTAGTGTTTATGTCACATGTCTTTGAGCGCATGAGAAGATAGAACCTCATTATTTCATCACATACACAAAGTGCGAGCCCTACACATAGGTAGTTCATCATATTTACAAGACAGACAATGCGATACCAGCAAACATCAACAGTAAGACAAGGCAATGAGAGTTTATGAGGGCAGCACTGTCAACGACACTCGAATCGCCTTCTGAATGGTCATCACCTTGACTATCACCTCCCTCACTTCCATGACCATGAGTGTTCGTTGTGTTTGTGCAAGCGCTAGGATCGAGAGTGACATTACTTGACAATATCACGTCAGAGCACTAAGACGAGCGTTAGCCTTCACCAATACATCTTTGGACGTGATTTACTTGGTATAGGTCGCCGTCACTGGCTTGGTATACGAATTGGAATGTAACATTGGCACCATCGAAAGCACCTTCAACACCAGCATCATTAACACTTAGAGGAATGCAGAAGTCCCCCGCAGGCGTTTCTTGTGCAAAGTAACGGACAAATTGCTGTTCACCATCGACAGCAAAATCATCAAAGGAGGTTGGGTTTTGACTTGTAGAAAGTACGATACCAACTACCGATGTTTCTTCTTAGCGCTTATCAACAGGAAGAGGGCATAAGACTTACAAGTCCATGGGCCGTGACCAGTGCTCATCAAGATGTATCCATCTTCCAGCGGGAAAGGCGTGCGTTCACCAACATTATTGTAACCACCTGCGGGCACAAAGTTCATCTGACAGGCAGCTCAACAGCCCTGAAATCCACTTACTGCAGAAGTTAACTTGTTCATCAGCTACGAAGGGTCCTCGAGGTGCAGGGAATTCAATTTGGTAGTGTGCATTTGCAACGCCAGCAAACAGTACCAGAAGAGCAAGGGCAGAAGAGGCCATCGTGATGCTTTTGAAAAAGATGAAAAAGCTTCTGCTGCACTAGAAACATGCAAGTGGGATCGAATTTATACTCCTGACGAGGATGTCCTCCATGTAGACAAAAAACTTTTTCGCCGATGTAGAGACCCACGTGAAGCTGCCAAGAGCCAAGGCAGATGGGCGAGGATCCCACCAAACAGCATCGGTCATGGTCATCAGAACGTAAGAGAATGGAATACATGCCTTGGTTGTGCCAAGGGCAATACCATGTCTGGTTTAGCGTCCAACATTGGGCTGCTGCATCTATTTTTGCAACGCGTAACGATACAACCAAATTAGGGATGCGTCACTGCACTGCCACCGAAACCGGGTTCTACTCTTCAGATGCGTATTGCCAATATTATCGATTTGATATCCAAAGTCGTTAATACCAAAGTCCAGAGTTCAACTGGAGCATGACGGCAGGTTATTGTCGATTAGAATGATGTCAGCTTTTCGAAAGCCAGTGAGTAGGATATGTATCGCAGGACCCGTTGGTGCCAAGAATATGGTGGATAGCCTTCGTCCTAGGTCTATTGAATGGAAACCACAGAGCAGGAAAGCAGAACTCGTCGAGCTCAACTGGCATCACGATGCTCAGTGCAAGATGGCCATGTGATGGATATACCAGGCAGGTTTCTGTCTTTGAAGGGGGCTCAGTGAAGATTGTTGGTCAGGTCAAAAGGTGGAGAGATTATGGATATGGTTGTGATGGTATTCTGGTGAGGGTATTCTGGTGAGGATACATACTTGTTTGCAACAAGCTGACAATGAGGCCATTTAGCGAAGACCCCGAAAACCTGGAAATCGCGTGATTAATCGCAATAGTATCATACTTAGGTCACAAGTTTATTATTGCAGCCTCCACAAGCGTTGGCGCATTTACAAAACACGATGTTCAGAGCTGCCCTTCTTCGAAGTTCCCTTACTATTACTCGTGCCCGCGTACCTCTTCACCCTGTCGCACGCCAATCTTTGTCGCTTATACGATTTGATTCAACACAAGCCCCTGGATCTAAACGACCGCGCACACCGGAGCAGGAAGCTCGCAAAGCAGTTCTTGAAAAAAAAGATGACTTGCAAAGAGATTGGGATGCCAAAATCCTGACTTATGACGAGCTCAAACCCAAAACTCAGAGCCCAAATTCGGTGACTATCTGCCTATATACCTTCCATGTCATAAGAATTCAGACCATTGCTAGGATTCGTACTTAATTGATGTCCGTGAACCCGATGAAGTTATCCAGGGCATGATTCCGTCAGCGGTCAATCTACCACTCTCTGTGCTAGCAAATGCATTGCACCTTAATGAGTCTGCCTTCCGAGAGAAATTTGGCTTCAACAAGCCTCAACGAGCCCAAGAACTAACCTTCTACTGCCGAAGTGGCGCGCGTAGTACTAGTGCATGTGATGTTGCGAAACGAAATGGATATACGAAGTGAGCTAGCTACCTTCGAGTCATGCGACACACGAGCTAACTGAATTCGTATTGATTAGCATTCTGAATTATAAGGGATCTTGGTTGGAGTGGACTGAGAAGGCGAGTGAGAAATCATAATGTATTTTTGTACACTTGAACTTGAGCTTGTGCGTCTCGTATTTGTGACTTGTGACTCGTGACCAGATTTATGCTTGTTCTCTGTCGCCGTCAGCTTGCCCGATGTTTCTGGACTTCCACAAGAGCACTCCATGCTACTCATGCTTTTCCACCTCAACATCTCAAAAGACAACCTAGACCAGTGCTGGTGCGATGCTTCTCCGCGCCAATAGACCATACCAACTCAAGGTACGGCATATTCAATTACAGCAGCAGAACTCGCGAGTGAAATACGCGTCTTCAGCACAGAACGATACCATGCACTGTCAGATGCAACAATGGACTCTCTGCTTGATTCTCTAGAGAGCTTGCTGGACGGACTGAATAACTCCGAGTACGAAGTTGAATATCATGTAGGTCTTACAATTCACTTCCATTCCGCACACCGTTCAGTGAAGGGATAGAGTGGCGTTCTGACGCTCTCGCTCGGTGAACATGGAACATACGTGATTAACAAGCAACCACCAAACAAGCAGATATGGTTGTCTTCTCCAGTCAGGTATAGGTTCTGTATTCCATGCTGGCATGATATTGAATACCCCTACAGTGGTCCGAAGCGGTATGACTACTCAGAGGCCAAAGATGATTGGCTCTATTCGAGAGACGGGGTTGCTATGGGTGAATTACTCAACAGAGAGCTAAGTAGCGCTCTGAACATGACAGTAGACCTCGGTATTTCTCGGATTTTTGCTAATGCTGAGTAGTAGAACGTTTTCATCAAAGATTACATATGACACTTCTTAGCATGTATCTTGTTGCTAAGCACTATGCTAATGGTCATTGATAACAAATTTAAACTGTCGTGAACACCATGATGTGGATAATATACAGATACAATGTAAGACGAACCGACGAAAGCTATGAAATCTTCTAATGCGTTAAGGGCGTTTTAAAATACTCAATAATCTGGTAAAGACATGCCAAGCTCCCGCCGTCGGCTGAGGAACGCCTCCTTGAGAGATCTATTAACGTTGTCAGCGATAGAGGAGAGTAGATAAATGAGTGGTGGCACCTATTCATATGTTCATAAGTGGGTTGCACATGCATATCACCTTTGCCCGTGGTAGATTCCTGCGAGTCTGAGGTTCCATGCATCAATTCCTGCTGTGGGTGAGCTACCACATAACCGGGCAGCAACTGATGCGTCTTGTCATACAACAAATGCTGAGCTGATTGCTGAACATACGGCTGGGTAGGAATGGGTATCTGAATGCTCTGCTGCGGTATAAGTTTGCTTTGGGTCGAATGGGATAGCATGCGGTGTTGGTGTGCAATGTGAAGCTCGTGGAGAAGTTTGTTGGTGCTAGCATATGACATTGCATACTCCCTAGGATCGATAGGCACGTCTTCATCGACTCCATCCCACTCGTCGTCTTCCGTCTCCAGGTTTTCACTCTGCGGCGACGGGTCTGCCCAACCCCGAAGTGTACCGTCGAGTGGCGGAGGCGCAACGCGTCGACGTTTTAGCTTTCTTTCTATATCGACAGCTAGGGGTCCCTCGTTCCCTTGCAGGTCGGAATTCAGTGATGGAGAAGGGGATGGGGCCCTCTGTCGTTTGAGCATTGAAAATCCACAAAGTAAGTTGGTCTTCAGCAATGATGGTACTGGACAGACGTCAGCCTGTGCATACAGGCAATGCTTATTATCGCGGCAAAGCAACAGACGTCAATGAAGGCTAACGTAAGCCATTATTTCTTCCTCACAGCCAGCAACACCACCAGGAAGCACAATGGCAGACATGGACATGCTCGCGGCAATGGGGATATCTGGCTTTGGAAAGCAGGCACAAAAACGGCAATTGGACCCCAGTCGGTTTGACAAAAACAAACGCGAGGAGGTAAGGCCGCTTGGCGGCGTTTTGTGCTACCGGCCGTGGATTGATATCTCGCATTAGCCCAAGCCAGATAACGAGAAAACCAAAGGTCGGGAGACAGCGAATAGTAATGACACGTCTAACGAAAGTCCACCTAAACATTCACCGATTTCAAACAATCAGGATAGCCCAAATGATCCAGGGCGTTCCTTACAACTCGTCGGTCAGCATGGTGGACAGGACGAAGAACCAGAATATGATCCGTCAGAAGACGAAGAAGACAGCGATTTACCCCGCTTCCCCGTTACACATGAAGTTCAACTCAATGATCATACAAAGGTCGTCTCCGCACTAACCATGGACCCATCTGGTGCACGGGTGCTCTCTGGCTCTCATGACTATGACTGCAAACTATGGGACTTTGGAGGTATGGACGCGAGAGGGAAGCCTTTCAAGAGCTGGGAGCCTGCTGGAACCTATCATGTATGCGCCTTTTTGGAATCGAACGTCTGTGCTAACTTAAAGATAGATTCAAGATGTCAAGTTTTCTAATGATGGTCAGCGTTTTCTGGTCCTCCCTGGCACCCTACAGGCTAGATTATATGATAGAGATGGTGAAGAGCAGTAAGTTGATGTAAATTCGTGGCCCAGTTGTTCCCCTCCTCACCCCACCTAGAGCTGTCTTTATCAAAGGCGACCCATACATCCGCGATATGAAGCACACAGCGTATGGTGTTTCATATTCTCACTTGACATATTTCCGACTCATTGGACATACAGAGGGCACGTTGGCGAGCTTTCTTCGTGCTGCTGGCATCCATCCGACTCGCAAACCTTTATTACAGGCTCTGCAGATTCAACAGTAAGGTATGTCTGGTAATTTCTCTGACGGCCATCGCTAACATTAGCCAGGATTTGGGATGTTGAGAACAAGCGCAAGCAAAAGTCCGTTATTGTCGTCAAATCGAAAGACCGGGGCGCCCGTACGAAAATAACTGCTTGCACCTACACCCCAGATGGTGCAATGATTGGTGGAGGTAAGGTGTCGTTACTCATTAGGAGATGACTGCTCATGGATGCAGCATGTCTGGATGGTGCATTACACATGTGGTCGGCTAATTCCAACTTTGTCCGGCCCAATATGTCGATTGAGGGTGCACATAAGAAGGGAACGACAGTCGGGTCCATGACATTTTCAGTTGACGGAAGAACGTTGATGACACGGAGCGAGGACGAGACAGTTAAACGTAAGCTTATTTCTAATGCATCTTGGTTAGTTGTATATTGGCTCACCTCTGTCAAGTATGGGACCTGCGATCCTTTAAGAAGGCACTTATAGTGAAAAATGACCTGACAACGCTCTATCCCAACACAAACGCCATGTTTAGTCCAGATGATAAATATATCATCACTGGATCTGGCGCTACAGCCAAGGGCGGCAAGGGAAAGGTACTGTTCTTGGATAAGACCACTCTAAGCGAGGTCAACAGTCTCGAAGTAGATGCGACTCCTGTGAGAGTGTTCTGGCACACTAAGATTAACCAGGTATGCCACGTCTCCCAACATGGCTTATCCCATGGCATTGATTGGTCCCATTTGGTAGATCCTTACTGGTCTTTCAAATGGCCGAATATGCGTATTTTACTCGCCGTTGACGTCCGTGAATGGGGCAAAGCTACTATTCAACAAAGGGCCACCAAGGAAAATCACAGTTGAAGACTTGTCAGATGCATTAGCCGCACCGACAATTTTGACACCGCATGCGTTACCAATGTTCCGTGATATGGATCCCGGCACCGGCACCAAACGCAAACGCGAGAAGGACAGGCTTGATCCACGCAAGAGTCGAAGGCCCGAACTACCCGTTACAGGGCCTGGAAAAGGTGGAAGGGTTGGAGCGAGTGCAACTCAACATGTTGTTCAAAACCTCGTTCGGGATACGACAAGGGATGAAGATGTGCGTTCTTTTCGCTTTCTTTTTCTTGGTTCTGAGCTGTTCCGAGAGAGAGGATGCCGAAACTCCTTAGATTGGCAGTTGCCGAGAGTCGTTGTTATGGTGTACTGATGTAACATTGCGCTCCCCCTGTGATCTTTTCAGCCCCGAGAAGCATTACTCAAATATGCAGATGCTGCAAATGATGATCCTCAGTGGACAGCTGGTGAGTCACGACCGAACATTGAGCCTTCTAACGCTTAGCATTTCGTATCTCAAACATTCTCAACCCCTTTTTCTACTTTTGGCACGTGCCGTGCTGTTGATTCCTATTTGTCGCTCTTTTGCTCTGTTTTATCGAGAAAAACTGACGTGGCGGTTTTTTCCGAAACCTTCTTGCAGCCTGGAAAGTCAATCAACCAAAGCCTGTATTCGCCCAGATGGAGGAGGAGGAGGAAAAAGAGGATGAATAAAGCGTGTACGATAGTTCTATATACTGTAGTGATCGTAAAGGCAGTGGGAGTCACACAAGAAATTTGTGGAAGGGGTATTGAGGAACGAGGGGTGGCCCCTGCGCGGGAGATCTGAACCTTAATTTTCTTGGGCTATAAAGACCTAGCTGGCTTCCGATCCCCCTAACTCCCCCAAAAATCTGCCCTTGCTCTGCATAAGGTCACGCCGTGACGGTCACGATCCCATTATGAGCAATGCGTCCGCAACGCTAGGCGCTGTTCACAACAGCGACAACATTCTTTCAACCATCAATAGCGCCCCCGACGCCCAGCTTCCTACGGCCACAAATGGAAATTCTGCGCTGAATCCCGCCTCTCCTCGTGCTGACTCACCTGCTACGCCTGTTTCCAACGCCTCTGTTCCAGATGTAAAGATTGACTACCAAGAGCAAGAGAGTGATGTTCGTCATGAGCCTGTACCTATAAAGCATATCGATCTCATCGACAAGGCGGAGAACGCGTCCGTAGTCCCACAAATCAGTACACCGGCGGACCCTGGTGCGTTCTGTCACTTTTTTTTCGCGTTCCTTTCTGTTCATGTCTGATTTTTTGCCATATGAAGCTTCGCTCCCAATTCACCCACCCAATGGCACTCCACCACCTCCCGTCGGCGAATTGCTCGAAGACGTCAAGATGGCTGAAGTAGCAACCCAAAATAATGGTCCCAATGGCTCTGGCGTTACGTCCGATGTAGTCATGGGTGATGTGGGGGACGCTCAGACCCCAGCCACAACGCCTGGTCTGCTTCCCCCTCAATCGTTAGTGGGCAGCAGTGATTCCAATGCCGCATCCCCAGCCAACAATCCCCCTTCTAGTGACTCTCCCCATGATGATGAAGAGCTAAAGCCACCTCCCGCTAAAAGGGCCCGTATGCAAGCCGAGTTGGATAAGCCATCTGCACCTGATGTAAGCCCAATCGTTCTTTGTGCGCCATATAGGCGTACTAATCACTATCATGACCGCCGCGTCGTCCTTCTGAAGTCCGCCACCCCTCCTCCAGCGTCTAGTCTCGTCTCCAATCAAAACACGCCTGTTCCGACTCCAACGACCTCTGCAGGACCTTCAACCCTCAGCGCCGCCCAGTGGCGTTTCTGTCTATCCACTGTGCGTTCGTTGAAGAAACTCAAGGACGCGATGCCGTTCCTCAAACCAGTCGACCCGATTGCATTGAATATCCCACACTATCCGTCGATCATCAAGCACCCCATGGACTTCGGGACGATCGAGCGGAAGCTTAATTCCTCAAATCCAGCGAAGCCCGATCCTAACCTCGCTAATCCACGCTACAATAGTGCTGAAGAATTCATCACCGATGTTCGCCTCATTTTTCAGAACTGTTTGACTTTCAACGGGGCAGAGCATGCAATCGCACAGATGGGTAAGAGAGTCGAGGAGGTTTTTGATAAGCAGATTAAACAGATGCCACCGGCAGTTGAGGTACTTGTGAAATTATCTTTCAGTGGTATATCAAAATTTATCGAATATGGTTATTTAGTTGAAACCTCCCGCCCCCAAGAAAGCTACGCCGCCGCCTGTGCCCCCTCCGCCAGTCGTGCCCAAGAAAGCCCAGCCGGCTCGCAGAGTTTCCACATCAGTACCCGTTATTCGCCGGTCTGATACAGAACCTTCAATTGGTCGGCCCAAGAGAGAAATTCATCCACCGCCGCCGAAGGATCTGCCATATGCAGATTTACCTAAGAAGCGCAAGGGCAAACCTGTTAAAGATGATGGAACCGCAGAACAGTTGAAGTTCTGCAGCAAAGTACTTACGGAGCTTCATCGGAAGCAGCACTATGCTATTGCCCATCCATTCTATGAACCAGTCGGTAGGTTCAAATACTTGTTTTGCACTTCTCGGTCTTTATATATGAACCATTAGATTATGTCAAGCTCGATTTGCCCTCGTACCCGAAGGTAGTTAAGAAGCCCATGGATTTGTCTACTATGCGCAAGAAGTTGGACAATCGCGAGTATCCCAATGCCCAGAAATTCTGTGATGACTTCAAATTGATGATTCGCAACTGTTTTGCGTTCAACCCCGCTGGAACTCCAGTGAACCAAGCTGGGATTGAACTGCAGCGACTTTTTGATGAGAAGTGGAAGAATTTGCCGCCGTTGCGCAATGCTAGTGAGGATGAAGATGAGGAGGACGAAGATGATAGTGAGTCGGAACGTCAACGTGAGCTTTTCCCGTTTTACCGGTCTTGATACTCATGACAGCCATACTCCCAGGCGCCATCGCTGAAATGGAGAGCCAGATTGAGACCATGCGGGACAGCATTGCTGCTTTGAAGGCGAAGCCCAAAAAAGAAAAGAAAAAACATAAACAAGAGAAAACGCCTGTGGCCTCGTCGTCCAAGGCCCCGATGAAGCCTGCCAAATCGTCCTCAAAGAAGTCTAAGAACAAGAAGCCTATTGCGGACGACGATGTGTTAACGTTTGAGCAGAAGAAAGATCTGAGCGAGTCGATAAGCAAATTGGAGGGCGCCAAACTGGAGAAGGTCATCCAGATTATTCACGAAGGTGTTCCCGAAATCCGCGACGTACGTATATCGCTGCACTTTGCGAAACTCTTTTTATTGTTCCCTTAGAGCACGGAAGAAATTGAGCTCGAAATTGATCTCCTACCATCGGCTGTCCTCACCAAACTCTACAACTTCGTCATCCGCCCGATGCGACAGCCTACCACCAAGCGTAACCGCACGGGAAAAGGCACTGGTACTGGTGGTTTGAAGCGTAAGAGCATGGATGAAGACGTTGAAGCGGAAAAGATTCGACAACTAGAAGAACGAATGGCGCTATTCAACCAAAACGCAAATGGTGCACCATCTGTTATCTCACGTAGACGCGATGACAGCGACCATTCCTCCGACTCAAGTTCTGGCTCAGACAGCTCTGGCAGCGATTCTGAATAATCGTGTTTTTGCCCTTTCATGGACAGTTCGACTGCTTGTGTCCTTCACTCTATACATTCCGCTTTCTTGCCGGCCACCATGTGCTCTTTCCCCTTGCCTTCTTGCAATGTGACCTTATACATTTCTATTATCGTTTTAACAACAAACACCTATGTAGCTAGTTAGTCAAAACTTCTATTGATACCTCAACCCCGTGCACGCCTAATCAAACGAATAATGTGCATCATGTTATAAGAGCGCGATAGATCATAGGAAGTTGGACTCAGTATTTAACTACATGTACCCAACTATTTCCGCCGAGCATTTGCCTTTTGAAATTGCTGCCACCCTGTTCGTGGTTGCACAGGATTACTTCGAGGACTATCACGACTGGTTGTCAGAGTGCTTTTCGCTGCCGGTGTTGTCGTCCCACTAACTCCTGGTGCCTCGCTGTTGATAGGTGCAAAGCCAGAGGTTAGCGGTTGTGAAGTGGTGGTAGCTGGAGCAGTAGAACCAGTATCCAGAACTGTCCATCCACCTGCGCGGAAATTTGGTGCTGCCCGAGCTGCGGGAGTTGGTGCATGTGTCGGTGGAGGAGGTGGTGCCGTGGGTGGGAAGGGCTGGGAAGGTGGTAACCTTGGGGGTGGAGGTACTTGTGGGGGTGGTGGGGCTGAAGCAACACCAATGGTTGCCCATCCTGACTTCTTAAAGCTACCTGCTCCTCCTGGTATCGATGCAATAGTAGCGTCGCTGACTGGCTTCGATGATTCAACTTCAGCAACGGTGCTGCTCGATGCGACGTTAGAGACCGTGGAGGGTTTGGGCATCTTAATTCCATTAGCAGCAGCAATCTTGCGTAGCTCTTTTTCCTCGCGTTTTCGTTCCTTTTCTTTGCGCTTGTCTATTTCCTCCTTCGGTTTGAGACGAATGTTCGCCTGCATGTCCTTAAACCTAGCCTTGTGGTGATGTGCATATGAGTTTGTGTGTTCGTCGTATTGAGCGACTGTCTTGAATTGCTTGTCACAGAGCGTACAATAGAAAGCCCTGAGGGTGGTTGAAATCTCAGACTCAAGTGCTGCCTTGCGCGCAACCAAATCCTACAATAAATGAGTATGCACTAGCGGCTGTGACTGGGAACGCTTGGACGCACTTCTCGGGCTTTGCGCTGCTCATCAGTCTCCTTCTGCTGTCTCTCAGAATCAAGACCACGCCGTTGGGAAACTGTCGTTTCAATCATCCGGACATCCTGCGATATCTTTCCCAAGCCAGACAAATCCTGCTTAACCTGGAAAGGTATGGGATCGACTCGGCCTGAAGGTACACGCAATTGTCAATGACATTGCTTTTACTGATACAGCATCTGACAAACCTTCGCCGGAGAGTCCGAGTGGTTGGCCCTCCACCCAGCCAAGCTTAGCTAGCATTGAAAAACCCTTGTTGGTCGGCTTAATTTTTGTATCAATTGTGATGACTTCGCGGGGCGCTCCGCGAACATATTCGTCATACTTGTGGATATCCCGGGAGTCTACATCCATGCGATCCAGAGGTGAAGGGGATCGCGAGACGAGAGAGACATTATCGTCATCGTTGTCATCGTCTTGAGGTTGTGGCGGCTCGTCCTCTGACATTGAAGGCTGGTGGAACGGGAGGCAGTATACACTGTTTCGTGGGAGTAAAACATGGGTAGAATACCTTCTGCTGCTCGGTTCGAGTGAGTGGTAGTGCATTCCATCGTGCTATGCTCTCTGCCGACATGTTGAGTGCTGCTGGTATATCTGGAGTCGGGAGCAACCTCTTGCCAAGTTGCCTCCACCAACAGCCAAACTGATCCACGTGACACTCCACGCATCAGATAGAGATCCGCCAGGTACGACCATCATTGAGGATATAATGTTTCAAGCTAGCGATGTATATCTCACAGTAAAATATGTATGACTCTATAGGTCGATAAGATTGCCGTGAATACGATGAACTCCTATTTATACGTGCACAGTAATCCAGCACTACAGTACCAAAAATCAAGCTGTGGGCTTGTGACATAACCACGTGATCGGCAAAACATGTCGCGTCGGACCACGAAGCATGGCGCAACTCATTACACCCACTCGCGATTCAATGGACTCTGACGACTATTTCGACGGGGACACTTTTGACGACGTTGTATGTCAGGAGCTCGATGCAATAGAGGCGTCCCTCGTCTCCCCACGCAAAAGCCGGGCTCGGCAACAAAATCCGAGAGCCCCAGTACCACCCAATGAGTCATCAGTTTACGATTTAACATTGGACCTAGACGACGAGGATCTAGCAAAACTAGATCAACTGGCCGAAGAGGCGTATAAGGCACCGGCGCGTCTAGGTCCCAGTCGTACTGTCCAGACAACGCTCTTCGGGGATGTCCTACCAAAGCAACCAGCTACGAAGCCTAGATCACGACTCGAGAGAGCCAATTCAGCATCACGGAACAGCTTTTCCAGCCAGCAAGCGCAAAAGACCAAGACTTGGGACCATACCGCATTTGCCAAGACAGGCACAAAACAGCTGAAAGGCAAGGGAAAGGGTAGAGCGATTAACCAAAGTGACGATGAAGAGGAAGAAGACCCTGTTGAATTTTTACAGTTTCCTGCACCCTTTGTTTCAAGTAAGTTGCTGGATAACATTGTCTAGTCATACTCATGCAGCGCAGTTGGGTATGTTACATACACCCTCATTAGTGACCACTAACCTCGTGTTCTATTCAATGCTACTCAAATTAAGCCCAGTAAGACTGCTTATGGATCAGGAAGCAAACTGTGCTAATTGTAAACGCAGCTACCAACGATGAAGCTGAAGCCAGATCTGCTTGAAGCCAAGCATTGGATCTTTCCTCTAAACCAACAAAAACGTGACTATCAGTATAACATCGTAAAGCACTGCCTATTCGACAACACGATTGTATCGTTACCAACGGGCTTGGGGAAAACATTTGTTGCTGGCGTGGTTATGTTAAACTGTGAGTGCCAGCTATTGTCCAATAATTGTCGGCTAACAAAGGTTAGTCTATCGGTGGTTTCCCCAAGGAAAGGTTGTTTTTGTTGCTCCTACCAAGCCCTTGGTGGCGCAGCAGATAGACGCTTGCCACAAGTCCTGTGGGATCCCCGGCAGCGATGCAGCCGAGCTCACGGGAAACGTACCAAAGGGACTTCGTGAACGAGCAGTATGTACCATCGGTTATAAGTTCAACACAATGTCCCTAATCAAACCAGTGGAGAGAGAAAAGAGTGTTCTATCTTACTCCTCAGACCCTGTTCAATGATTTATCGAATGAAACCTGCGACGCAGGGGATATCATCCTCTTAGTGATTGGTAGGCTTTGCCAGTTGTTGCGAAATAATCACCAACCCCACCGTCAGATGAGGCCCATCGTGCAACTGGGAATTATGCATATAACCAAGTCATTCGATATTTGATGGCAAAAAACCCGTATTTCCGTGTCCTCGCTCTGACTGCTACCCCTGGTAGCAACCCAGATGCTGTCCAGGCTCTCATAGATGGGTTACATATCAATCGCATTGAAATTAGAGATGAAAACAGTTTGGATCTTCGACCTTACCTCCATCAAAAGGTTGGTAATCCATAGCAATGAGACATACCATCATCTTTGACACTTGGTTCTCAGAAAATCGAGCAACATATTATTCAGATGAGCGACGACATCAATCTTGTCAAGGAGCCTCTGGCTGCCTTCATGTCGGTATGTGGGCACATAACGTGAATGGTGTTATGCTCATTCGAGTCTTATAGACTATTTTGAAACCCTTGGTTTCGAAAGGGGTCTGGTATGGACAGGCTGATCCCGTTACCATGCACCCGTACACTCCACAGGCTAAGATGTCCTCATTAGAAAGGGACAAGAGGTGGGCATTTGTGCCCTTATCTACACTATCATCCTTAGCTCGTGCCATGAGTTACCTTGTGCGTATGGGAGTTAAGTAGGTGGCGTACGACTCAGCATGTTTTCATAGATTGAGGGTACGCCGGGCATGTGCTACACGCTTTTGCAGGACCTCTCGAGCACGCAGCAGGGTGGTGGTGATCAAAAGCGAACTGCTAAGGCAAAGAAACTCCGTGATGATCCACAATTTCAGGCTGTCATGAAAGTCCTGGAAACACAAAAGGCTCGCGGGTTTTCAATTCATCCCAAGATGGATCGCCTCAAGGCATTAATTGTTCAACACTTTGCAGAAGCACTGGATGAGGATGGAGGGCGGTCGCAAGACAATACACGGGTCATGGTGTTCGTGACGTACCGCGAGGCTGTGGACGAGATCGTGGAAGTTCTAAATCTTGAGCGTCCACTTATTCGAGCCAGCAGATTCATCGGGCAAGGGATAGATAAGCAAGGACGTAAGGGCCTTGCTCAGAAGGAACAATTGGAGGTATGCAACTGCTACCAAGCCAGGGACCATTTGTTTACAATGACCGCAGGTTATCAACAAATTCAAAGATGGAGAGTTTAATGTTCTTGTCGCCACGTCTATTGGTGAAGAAGGTCTGGATATTGGAGAAGTTGACCTTATCGTCTGCTACGATGCACAAAAGACGCCCATTCGTATGGTACGGTTGATACCCAGTTTTACGATACTTGCCCTAAAGTCTATTGTAAACTTAGCTTCAACGCCTGGGTCGAACTGGTCGTAAACGAGACGGCGTGGTTCATGTTCTCCTCGCGGAAGGCCGTGAAGAATTCAACTTGGATAAGGCGAGGGATACCTACAAGGAAGTACAGAAAACAATCTTTCGTGGGGAATCCCTTGAATTCTACACTGATGTCGAACGGTTATTGCCTGACCATATCAAGCCTATATGCGTGGAGAAGGAAATGGAAATTCAGGAGTACGTTCGTGAGGATGGCACCAGCGCACTCGTTCCTCGCAGTACAAAGCGGAAGAGGAATGACGACGTAATGAGAAATATACCCGAGGGGACGAGCACAGGGTTTGTCTCTGTTGCAGATCTCATCGTCAAAGGGTCCAAGAAGCGCAAAGTGGTCAAGAAAAACTTCGACCAAGCAGGGGAGGATGACGATGAAGATAGGGAACTGGAATCCGGACTCATCTTACCGCTGGTACCACCACGTCGCTCGCAATCAGAGGTGACTGCAGATAAAGGAAAAAACAAGGCAAAACGGCAGAAGACGTTACGCAAGTCTAATACTCCAGATCCAACCAAGAAGCCGCCGCGCAAAGAGAAAAAATCTGAGGTTCCAGCTTCCCCTACATTCTCTCAAAAGGGGATGGATGACTCGGATGATATGGATATTGAATCAGGCAATATCTTCGCTCAGTCCTTGGCCAAGTCATTGACCAAGCCAGCCAAGAAACCACCGAAGACCAAGCCAGCACTAAGACGATCTTCATCGGGTTTGGACTCAGCTAATTCTGAGAGAGAACTCGATTTGCCATCGACAACGACGTCAAAGAAATTGCCAGAAAATGACACACATGCATCTCCCCAGCCCTGGCCAACTCATTTCAGTGACATTGATCTGGAGATTAGCGACGAAGAAAGCGGGTCAAAAACCTTATTAAGACAGTCAACTCCAGTTGGTCGCAAGGAGAAACACCGTGCATCATCAGAATCGCCTCAACAGGCGTTCGCTTCTCCTTGTCCATCCCTGGAATTTCAAAGTATGCGTGTCATAGAATTGACTGACTCCGAGTCCCATTATTCATTAACATTGGATGAGGATGACATTTCACCAATCCCCCCAGGAAACCTCGTCGACGATGAAACCGCAGGAAACTCCAAATCATCGAACAGTAAACGGCATGACATGTCATGGTTAGTAGATGATGATGATGAACTCGACATTGACATTGTTCATTCATCCCCACTTATTCCCGAATTTACCCATTTACCATCAACGGATGTTGCAACTAATCACGCAACCAAATCCCCAGATAAACCTCCAGCATACCAGTCAAGTAATTTTACTGAACGTGACCGATTTCTGCTATCACCCGCAGTATGGCCTGAGCGTGCTACATCGCCGGTCAAGACCCCAACCACCTTCGAAAGTCCGGAACTTTCAATGCCCGTCCGAGCTGGGGTACGATTGGATACAAGGCAGCGACCCACCTTTGATTCGCCTTCACTTTCGATATCAGGGCCAACTCGACGGCGGTTATACCGTCGTAGGAGTCCCGACGGGAGCCCGACCCGGGACTCCCCAGCAGAACCGACAAGGAATAAAAAGAAGCAACTTCCGCGCCATTTCAATCCATTGCTAGATGTAGCAGCTGATCATTCTGGGGAGGATATCAGCGATGGCGCATCTGAAGACTATTACGAGGAAGACGAAAGTGAATCCGATAGACAATTCTTACAAGAATTATCAGAGACTCAGGCCTCCCCCTCTTACGACCAATCCATGATGTATCGTCAAGGACTATTTACTCAAGCACCTTTAGGTGATAAAGCCCCTGTGTTCGCCAATCGGCCTGCCCGGAATGGTGTCTTTGGGCATGGATTTAGATTGGACCCTGGGCGCGCACAACAAGTACTCAGCTCTCCTGGAGTCGAACAAAGAACCGAAGACGATGAACCAAATGAGTATTCGATCGGTAGTTTTGTTGTTGACGATGATGCGGAGGTTTCTTATATTAACCCGTCAAGCCAATTGTAGGATAAATACCCTAGTACTGTACATGATGGTGGACGAGCTGGCTTGTTGATCCCCTAGTTTGCTTTGATTGGCCGACGAACATAGACTTCCTTGTAGGACCCATTTACGACTTCCTCTGGTCGTGTGAAACCCGCAGCCGTCTTTTCTTCAGATAAACCCCTCACAATGTGAAGAAGATCATCCACAGCTTCTTCTGATGTTTGGAGGTGTATCACTAGCCTGGAGCCTCCCAGATGAAGAGGCTGAGGGAGCCTTGCAGCACGATCAGCGATTTCGTCGTATGTAATACCAATGGGAGCTGGATCATAAAACACCTGTCGACAAAAATTGAGTTTCGACCACCGCGGAAAATCTTCTGAGACGTACCATGCAAGTTTCTGCACGACTCGTAATCTTCGCTCCTATTGCTTCAAGCCCTTGTTCTAGTTTTTTCGCAAGTTGGTGCACGGCCGCGAGCCTCGGGAAATTGTGAGTTAGCGCATAAGCTGCAGAAGCGGCAAGGATGCCAGTCTGCCTCATCCCCCCACCAAATGCCTTTCTAAACCAACGAGCCTTATCGGCAAATTTTTGTGTTCCAACCAGACAGGAGCCAATGGGGGCACCTGAAACCCGTGTCAGGAACAGGCCCTTCTGGACTTTGGAAATCCTTACCTAGGCCTTTGCTGAAGCAGAGACTAACGGAATCAAAAGGACGGCAGAGTTCTTCTATGGATTTACCCGTTGCAACAGCGACATGCCAAATCCTAGCACCGTCCAGGTGGGTTTTTAGGCCTAAAGAATGAGCATAGTCGCAGATTGCAATGACCTCCTCCTGGGGTATGATGGTTCCGTTCAGAGTATTTTCGATTTCAACTACCTGGGTGGGTGCACTGTGAAGATTCATTACTTCAAGAGAGTGTAAACCGGAGATTCGAATACCCACAAATGGACGTCTGTTCCAGTGATGATGTGCTCCTTTACATCAGCAAGAGTTATGTGATGCCCTATGAGATATGTACTACTCAGCATTACCCCAAACAGGCAGGACTGTGGATCCTTACCATTAGATGGTATGATGGTGGTAACAGCGGCACCAGAGATCATCGCAGCCGCACCCGCTTCGTATCTAATAAAGTGCGGGGATCCATCGGCATTACTACCTCACCTCGGAGTACGGACTGAATTTGTCCTCACCTATTAATATGAGCACGGTGATCGCATATTATTGAATGAGGAGGCTGTTGCAAGTGGGTCCGGAGAGCAATCTGGTTCGAGGCTGTCCCAGAGGGCATGAACACAGCAGCCTCCTTTCCAGTCAGCTGAGAGATATGCCGCTCGAGTGCCCTATCACCTATGTTATTGATCGGAATGTGACTAGAATAACACTTGTACCCACCTGGTGGTGGGTTCGTAGTACACATCATCGCCGAGCGTGGCTTGCGATGCGTACGCATACATCTCGATGGTCGGCACTGCATTCTTGCACTGAGTAAATCGAAGTACAGATAAGAATGATCAGACCTGTGACGGTATCCGCTATTAGGTCAACAGTCAGCGCTAGTCAGCACAGGCCATAGTACGGGAGATAAATTCTGACAGATGAATGTCCTAGACACCTCGATGAGCTTTGCCTCATTGACTTCGAGGGCATTCTTCGGTAAGATATCCACCTTAACTTGCTCTGTAAGTTGCTCGAGGGTAAAAGCAGACATAGCTCGAAAGGATCCTCGGAGGACTGTAGGGTGAGAGGGAAAGGCGAGGATTCGGGAACAAATCTTGCATTTACCACATATCTTGTCGGCCAAACAGCAGCCGGCTGTAAGATAATGATTTTGCCATGGGTAAACCTACAGGTTGTCCTTTCCGGGAATTAACCTCTCATGGTGATATTATCTAAGCAGCGATCTCCATGTCCACTGAGGCAGGTTTGTTCACTGGCAGCTATCTTGATATACACTACCTTCCTGACGTTGACCTCTTTTACCTCCTCCTATACTTGAATCTGTTATGGGAAACGTGAGTACTGCCTTTTGGTCTGCCCGCAACCCCTGTGTTATATCTGTCGTAGGGTGCAAAAGCAGCACAAAGACGTGAACGCGGTGGAGATAAGGGTGCAGCGAAGGGTACTAAGAGCCAGGCCAAGGTCAACGAGGCGGCAAAATCAATAATCTGCGCTACTTGCAAGCAGTCATTCGTAAGTATATCAAGTGTTTTTGGGACCTGCTAGCATTGACATAAGATTGTGCATGTCCTACATTAAGCTCGTCACAACTCGCGCGCCGGCGTAAGTCTAGTCCAAGTGCTTCCCAGCGACAGCTGATCCAAATTTTGTTTCGGTTAGTTTGGAAGAACACGCACAGAACAGGCACTCGAAGACGATGGCCGATTGCTTCCCTAGCGTGGCGTTGTCCAAGTGATAGTTGCTCGACGCTAACCTCATGCCACTTATCTACTCGCTGTCTTGCTTGCTAATGAAGGATTTTCGTGATGAGTGAATTTGCTATTATGATATTGATACCCAATCATGAATTATAGGTTCAATGGGAAGGTACACCACCCAAGAACGGGAATATACTACGTCTATACCCCCCTATAGCGTCCCAAATGCGCCTGCACCCCCAGCGTTTTGTGCACCCTTGTTTTGTAGTCGCTCCCCGACCTTCTTTTGGACTTCGTTGAATTTTGCTACACAGCGGTCGATGCATACGCTCTCGCCCTTGTTGAGTTCTGGTTCTGCATAACGTGCACTAATGCATTTGGCATGGCATGACCTTGATATCCGCATGGGTCAGCATTGGTGTAATGGGCTAGCAGCGCGAATTACGAACGAGACCATGCGGTTGAAAAAGTCGGTCACGGTGTCGAGTCTGTGGGATGTGAGCATCATATAAAAGGAAGGACATGTAGGAATACAGACTCTGTGATGGCTAGTTCTACTTTTTCAATATTAATGCCGCCAGCATTTGTGGGTTGGCCACGTCCAAGGAATGACATGTTGTTGGATGGGGAGAGTTGCGGAGAATTGAAGGATGAGGAAGGTATGGTCACGCTTTTACCAGATGCGGTAATTAAGTGATCGAAAAAGTTTGGATACAAAGCTCAAATCAAGGTCGATGCTTAAGCTCCTATGGCTGATCCTGCCACCGCCGTCCTCGCTGTCCATAGATGCCGCTTCGTTGATTACGCACCTTCAGCAATAACTGCACTATGTTTTCCGCCTTTGCCTCTGCCCTCCCTTAAAGGCAAAAACCAAGGCATACAAAAAAAATCATCCTTTGGTCCTCTCGCGGTCGGTCATGCCAATGGCAATATCGATATCTGTGAATGGACTGGGGTTCAAAATACCACTCAATCTCCTCAGGCTTGGGTCCGCAGGAAGGTTTGAAGTGCAATCCCACTGAATTTATTCTGGCTTATCTATGGGTAGACCTTGTTCGGCCCATTCCCTTCAAAAGTGGATTCATTAGCGTGTGCTCTACGATATCCCGAGCTTATTGACGGGAATGACGTCCCAATGTACCAAGATCTCCGGCTGTTTAGCTCAGGTGGTGGTAGTGAATTGCTAGAATGGGATCTTGAGCAAGGGACACTACGCGTGAGTAGTGGAATACCTTTACGTGTGTATATATTCATTGAAGCGTACTCAAGCGCACCATTCCCTCACAAGGAGGATCTATCTGGTGCATGTCTATCAATCCCGCGTCCTCAATGTTGGCGTTAGGTTGCGAGGATGGGACGATTCGCCTTTTGTCCCTCGAAAATGACAATTTGATTCACCTCCGGAAATTTGACCGAGTAAAGTGCAGGATACTCAGTATTGCTTGGGGTCCCCCGGTCCCTAATCAAACACCTCCAAAACAAAGCATAGGTGATGGTAGCAGTGATGACGACGAAGAGGAGAGTTGGAAGGATGTTTGGCTCGTCACAGGTGGATCAGATAGTAGCCTACGTAAATGGGACGTCACCTCTGGTCGTGTGGTCGACCGAATGGGAACAGAGAAAGTAAAAGGCGACAGGACGCTTGTCTGGTCAGTTGGCGTAGTTGGGTGAGTTTACAGTTTGACTATACTGGCGCGACCCTTCTGACATGTATTTCTGGCATAGAAATGGCACGATCGTTTCCGGTGACTCACTTGGGATGGTAAAATTTTGGGACGCACGTACATGCACTCAGCTTCAAAGCTTTCATTCTCATGGGGCAGACGTCCTTTGTATGACAGTGGGACCGGTAAGGCATCTCCCTCGTATGCTAGTCACGGCGTCTTACCATTTGCTCTACAGGATGGCAGGGCGGTATACACAGCTGGTGTGGACCAAAAAATCTCACAATTTACCTTCATCAAGACTGCTAGTCCTGAAAATGGTCGGTCCTCGTCACGTTGGGTGCAGACGTCTGCCCGGAGAATGCACTCACATGACGTCCGTTCAATTGCTATATGGCCCCCATATACCGTGCTACCACCTCAACACAAAAGGGCGTTTCCCATTGATATTGCCCCAGTTCTGGCTTCGGGGGGCTTGGATATGTCTGTGACTTTGACGCCAGCCTCCCTACCATCAAGCACTATCGTGAAGATCACTAACCCATTAGTGACTAGCACTGAGACCACCTTCGAGGAATCTTATCATCGCCGTTTGACATATTCTCGTTCGGCTTCAACTTCCCAAGTCCAGATCGCTCGCAACGCTAGACTCGTCTATTGCCTGCGTGATGCAGGTGTTACCATGTGGAGAATAAAAAATCACTCGAGAGAATTCGACATTGATGAGCATCTCAACCTCGAAGAATTGCAGAAGACCAAGGAGTGGGAAAAGGTGCTGGAGATGGAGGTCAATGTAAATACCAATATTGTCGCAAGTGCCATCTCGGATGATGGATCATGGTTCGTCATTTCGGATATGTATGAGCCAAAATTGTTCAGGCTCCACGTACAGGTAAGTATTTTTTGAAGCAGTAATCCTGGCTGTGTCCTGACAGTCCTCAAGGATGATGGGCAATTCGACATCAAAAGGGTTCGCGGTTTCGCCGCTATTCTAAAGGCTGTCCCAGTTCAAAACAGCGCTGTCGGCGGAGCTGCTTTTCGGTTCACGCCTGACTCCTCAAAACTTATTATGTCTTTTGCATCAACGCCATCGGTTTTGGTCATCGACCTGGGCACCAACCCGGTACGAGTACTGAGGAGATTCGACCATCATCGATTAAAGAGCCATCTTGTACGTGACCGTGTCGTGGTTGGACGAGTGGATACCGAAGATGTCGAAATGGAAGACGCTGGAGGTGCAGCTGATGGAGATGTCAGCATCGAAGACGGCGATGATGGTCCCATCATGACAGATATCCTTCACATCGCCATTAGCCCCGATGGTCAATGGCTGGTTACCTCTGACAACCATGGGCGCACGCATATATTCAACCTCGATGCAATACAGGTGAGTAGATCTATCCCTCGTGTTGGATATATACCGGCTCAATAGGTGTTCGTTCATAAGCACCACGCTGCTCTACCCTCGTTCCCCCAACCAGTACAGCATCTTGCCTTCAGTCCCGCTCACTCAAGTCTCCTCTTAATGGCGTTCCCCGATAACTCGCTGTACATCTACGACGTGGAGATCCGACAATCACCCAGCTGGGCACGAGATCTATGTAATAACCTGCCAAAACGATTAACCCATGCTCATGATCCAATATTGGGTATTGCATTTGATCCTGCTATCACCGAATTAAGACATAAATCTGGATCTGAAGTCGGCTCTGAAGCCATGAATAGGAGTGTACCAGAATATGCCTTGTTATGGAGTTCGACATGGATGTGCAAATTGCCCCTCGGCGAGGTTGCGACTGGTACCCGAGGAAAAAAACGACGTAGAAAGGATGGGATCAAAGATGCATCAGCATCGTTTCCAAGCCAAGATGGTGAGGGACTGGAATGTAAAATGATCATGCATTATCGGCCAATACTTGCAGTGGACTTTATTGGCCCAAGGGAATTGGTGGTAGTGGAACGGCCATTAGTGGACGTGCTAGCTACGTTACCCCCGGCGTATTTCAAGCATAAATACGGTGCCTCATGATCTAGTGTACTATTTTTGTATTGCGCACCAATTGTTTTCTCGCCTTCCGAGCTCGAGATTGAGACGAGTAAATGGATTGTGAATACAACTTGGTACATTATCCCTTGAACCAGAAAACGGTGAGAAAACGGTGGGTAATCGAATATATACAATTACGTATGGAATGATGACATGCAGAGGGATGAATGATCATAAGCATTTCCCCACCATTCTGAGGTACCTCTATCTTGTCGACGACCTTCCATAGTTAGGGTTTAAGCAACGAACGAATAAAGGCGTAAGCACTAAGTTCTCACGCTGAATTCAATAGCGATAGGTAGAGTGTCCAGAATACACCACACGTTGATTGAAAGGGAACTCGATAAGGTAATGGCATGTATCGGAAATTCACGAGCTGAGGAGGGGGTTGAGAGGTAGCTTACAATGGTTCCGTAAATGGATCACATACCTGAGCAATGGGCCATACCTTCCAGTTTGTTAGAAGCGCAGGGACGAACAGGTCAGCGTATTTTGCTCGTATTTGTGGGAGGGGTCGTCCTTCCATCAAGCCTATCGACCCTAGGAACACGGATAACTAACAAAGGGGTGGGGGGAGTCAGAAATGGCGGATTGGAACTTGGGATAGAGTTTAAACTATCATCGAAACTTACTCCCACAGGTGCCCTACGTAGGAAAATGTCAGAATCTATCCATTAGTTGAAAGAATACCTGCATACATTAGCAATTGGTCGTAAGCAACCCTCTTGGACAATGCGCTTAGCTTGACCTTCCTTGACCCTCGAAATGCGCGCAGTGGAAACCTGTGTTCTAGGAAATAGTTCCATCTTCCAATTAGTGGGCCTGGAATTTAAGGAAAGACATCAGAATGTGAGATAAGCGTAAGGGTACTGATACTGACTGATTGCGACCCCGTAGCAGAAGTAGCGCATTGTGCGAGGGAGGTCATAACCGAGATAGTTAGCTTCCAGACTTTCCCCAGCCTATTGACTATCAGACGTTGGCAAAGACCTAAAAAAGATCGTTACAGACTAGTTTCTGTGTGAACTGCGCCGCCATATCTCCCAGAGCATTGAGGCAACCTCCTGTGATAGCGAGTGTGGTATTTGGATGTGTGTGGTATGATTGCTGATAAACACGAGCGATGGCGATTGCGGCCATGTTTCTAAGTCAAATGAAGGCGTTGGAGGAAGCGATACAATGGGTCCAATGGTGCAGGCTGAATTACTTTCTGTTGCAGCTGGTGGTCCTTCTGCATTGTTTCGCAAAATTTCCGCTCCCGAACCCCCAACCTCTACATTATTTGTGCACGTGATAGTCATGAAAGCTGAAGAGCGCCTGGTGACCTCATAAACCACCCGCCCACATTAGCCAAGCACTCCTTTGTACTTACCCCGCAGCTGCTAGTCAGTATCGCTTGTATCCCCGCCATGTCTCCTTCATCCATCACACTCCTATTCCTTTATTTCATCCTATCACAGGTAGCGCAGGCCGCTCCCTCACCTCAAGCTAACCATAACGACAAGCTTTCAATGAGCGTCGGTAGTGGAAACGCTGCGTCCGGCCCAGGTGGTCAAGCCTCTGGAGGTTCTTCACTTGGTTCACCACGTCTTCTGCTGGACCTTGTGAATCTAAATTCTAGTTAGCTCAGCACTTTTATCCCTTGCCTTCATCACTGACTGCTTCCATCCATAGATAATGGCGGGGATGGCGGGGTCGCAATTTCAGGAAACGCGGGGCCCAGCACTCAGAGACTGAGCACATCTCGTAAAGGGCGATGTAGACTCAGTGTAGGCTCCGATAACTTCTCCACCGGGCCTGGAGGGCAAGCACAAGGCGGCAATGGTCAAGCCTTTGGCCTTATCAACATTAATTCAGGTACCCAAACCCAAGATAAATCATTTGAGAGTAATTGTCGATTGACTATCGTAACAGGGAACGGAGGGACCGGCGGAATCGCGAGCTCTGGAGGCATCATTCGTGGACTCCATCGTGTCTGATGTTGATAGGTTCTTCAAAGACTGGGGGGCTGATATGCTATCCTGTATTATCACAGTGTAATAACAGTGTAATAACAGTGTAATAACAAGTAACAATACCTAGTCCTCCAACCAGTGAACGGAGTCCTTGTATGAAAACTGATCCTCTTCAGGTGATACTAGGGTCCTCCAACGATGTCAGACAACGAAATCTTCTCAAAAGAGCTTCAGTTGTCCGGTAACCTGGTTGATCAGCCCTACTGGGGCAGGACCGATACCAAGTACTGTTTCCGTGCCTTCTGCGACTTGGTTACTGTCCCTACAATGAAAATCAGAGAGAGCAATAATGCAAAATATAGTACACTCACCCATCCTGGATAATTCGGGCACATAGGTTGAGGCTCTTCGCAATGGCTTCTAGTTCATGAATTTGTTCTTCCGAAGAAGCCTTAAGGGCGATTTTGGCTTGGCTGGATTGGACATTAATAGAGGAAGAAGAGCAATCTACTCCTCGTACCCTGTCGACTCCCAGTGCCGGACAAGCTATGTTTCAACGTCAGAAAGATTTGATGAGACACAGCTGGGCAAACGCACAGAAGGATTCTTCTGCTGCAGCGCCTTATAACAAGCCAACGTCGCGTGACTGGAAATGGAAGGCTGGCTTGAGCACGAGCTTTTTCCGACCAACGGAAGGAAAGGGAACTAACCCGCATCTTATATGAGTGAGTACTTAGAATTATGAAAAAGATCCCAGTGTTACTCACTGAGCAGCAACGTTTCCTGGGGTCATTTTGAGATCCGTCCGGACAACCAGAACCTTTGGCCGTCATGAACGACGTGCTTTGCGAAGCGGTGCGACACACACCAGTTTACAAGGCTCCATAAATCCCGCTTTAATGATGGAGAAGTCACCATCGTGGATATCTTCATCATCATTCTCGTCGTCAGAGTTATCTTGCTCTGGTTGAGTAGACGTTGGTGAATTTGTGGGTTCAAGACGCGGATGCGACCCAAAGTAATAGCCAATGGCCAGTGACGTCCCGGAGACGATAAGAGCAGCAGTTACTTAACAGTGTCAGAAGAGATCATAGATATCTGTGTATCTGTGCAAGAGACATACTTTTCTGTGTAGCACCGAGCATGTAGGTATCAATTGGGATTGGGTTCGGCACTTTCCGGTCACAGATTTTCTGCCTACTCCCTGTATCGACCCTCGAGCTCAATCTCTGTCTCTGTGCACCCATCATACAACCGATTCAAGGCAGACAGTGTAAATATATGGCAGAGGCGAAGGGAAAAGAATTCATGTCCAAAGGCAATGGGGACGTTATTGAGAGAGCGCCATTCTCCAAATTAGAGCTATCGGAGCAGACCAACAAAGCACTAGCAGAGATGGCATTTACAACAATGACGAAGATTCAGGAGAAGTCAATACCAATACTCCTGGCTGGAAAGGACGTACTGGGCGCTGCTCGGACCGGATCAGGCAAAACTTTGGCATTCCTGATACCAGCAGTGGAATTACTTCACCGATTGAAGTTCAAGCCAGTCAATGGTAAGTCGCATCTTTCTTTGGTGTCCTTTCACCCTGTAAATACTTTATGCAGGTACTGGTATCATCATCATCACGCCCACACGAGAGCTTGCGCTGCAAATCTTCGGTGTAGCGAAGGATCTAATGGCCCACCACTCGCAGACGTTTGGGATCGTTATTGGAGGGGCAAACAGAAGGGCGGAAGCTGAGAAGTTAGTGAAGGGTGTTAACCTCCTTGTTGCTACCCCCGGTCGCCTTCTTGATCACCTTCAGGTGTGTCTGGTATTCTTGTTAGAAACATCGCACGCTAAAAATTGAACAGGATACTAAGGGATTCGTATTCCGGAATTTGAAAGCCCTTGTCATTGACGAGGCAGACCGCATTCTTGAGATCGGATTTGAAGAGGAAATGAAGAGGATAATTGCAATTTTACCCAATGGTACGTCGTAGCAGTCGAATACCCATTTACTGGAAAGCTCATAAGAACACAGAGAATCGCCAATCTATGCTCTTCTCCGCGACGCAAACTACAAAAGTGGCTGACTTGGCACGCATATCATTGAGACCTGGCCCAGTCCATGTCGATGTTGACAAGGAAGAGGCTACCAGCACTGTGACGACATTGTCGCAGGGCTATGTAGTTTGTCCGTCTGACCGCCGATTCCTCCTTCTCTTCACCTTCCTCAAAAGAAATTTGAAGAAAAAGATCATTGTTTTCTTCTCAAGCTGTAATTCTGTAAAATACTACGCAGAACTGCTAAATTATATTGATGTCCCTGTATTGGATTTACATGTAAGTGCATCAGGCTTCATTTGCGCATCTTCTCCTAACTTTGAATACAGGGAAAACAAAAGCAACAAAAGCGCACGAATACCTTCTTTGAGTTCATTAACGCTGAATCTGGTATCCTCGTATGTACAGACGTGGCTGCGCGAGGACTGGATATACCACAAGTCGATTGGATCATTCAGTATGATCCTCCAGATGATCCACGGGATTATATTCACCGAGTCGGACGAACAGCCCGTGCTGGAAATTCTGGGAAAAGTCTTCTATTCCTACTTGAAAGCGAGCTGGGATTTCTACGGTATCTGAAGGAGGCGAAAGTTCCCTTGAATGAGTTCAGTTTCCCAGCGGAGCGGATCGCCAATGTCCAGAGTCAGGTACGATATCGATCGTGTTGCATCCGTATAACGCTGACAAGAACCCGACAGTTAGAAAAACTGCTGCAAAGTAATCATTTCCTACATCAATCAGCCAAGGATGGTTTCCGCTCGTATCTACAAGCATACGCGTCATACTCACTGAAAAAGATATTTGATGTGAACAAGCTGGATCTGGCAAAAGTTGGCAAGGCGTATGGTTTTGCCACACCTCCACGGGTGAACCTCAATGTCGGGCCAGGTAAAGGAACATCCAGCGCGAAGAGGAAGTGGGCACATGAGGATGACGACGTTGTGCTTGAAGAGCTAGTACCGGAGGCTGAGGGGTCTGATCTCGAGGCTGACAGAGAGGAAAGCCGTAAGGAGCATAAAACGGACGGACGACGAGACAAGGCGCGTCGGGTAGAGATAATGGGCAAGAAGCAGGTGGAGAAGGAGAGGTTCAGGAAAGAAAAAGAGCGGAAACAGCGAGGAGGCAAGGCGCAGTGGAGTCGGTAGATATATCTAGGAGTCGGTGTCCTATTGGATGCTTTTATCGTACAGGTGCTACGTCCCTTGAAAGCGTTGCATGTTTCAACGATTCATGGTGTCCTTGTCCTTCGCCTCGAGTGCTGCTAAAGTTGCACGTGGCGTGGTGTCACGTTGTGCCAAACACGTTGGATAGGCACAAACCAAACAACTACCTCGTTCACCTACCTGCGGAGACGTATAATCCTGCTTGAGTCTCTTTTTGCATCGTTGCTACCCCCCCAGCTCCTTCATTCTAAAAGTTAGCAACTAGCTCAACAAAATCATGGCGACGAGACAGGTGATTGTCTAAACTTTCTCGGACGCAACTGCCACGACTGCATCGCTAACCAAGACATCTCCCATAGCATTATCTATGGGCATCAGGCCATTTCTTGCTGCTTTTTGCTGCTCTTCGTTACATTCTTGCAACATTGACTTTCAAAGCTGTGTCCACTTGGTGGTATAAAGGTCTGAGCAAATTCAATTTGCGTCACCAAATACTCACACCATTCTAGCCAGCTTCGCCGGCGCCCTTTTCAGTTACGCAATCGTATGCCAGTATGTCAATATTCTCTCTTTGACGTATCAGGAATTTACTTGAGCGTATGCTCCAACAGTAAATCCCTAGGTGTATGTGTTTTGTCTATCTGTTGAGCGCGTGGCGTAACCCCGTCGATGTTCAGACCCCCCAAGCTTCTGTTGCTTATTTCAAGCGCGCAGTATTGGATGAAGTACGTGGTGCAACGTTTTTGTATGCGGCAGGTCTCACGCTTTATTTGACAGAATGTTCAATATTTCCTTCTTGCTTGGTATTGGTGGACGTCAAAGCCAGTTATGGGTATGTGCTTCCAATCCCCTTTTGCATGACTATCTCTTGATTGACACTTGAATCAGTCGCCCTAATTCCCTATACTATCTTCTCTGCATTCCATGCCCTCACATTCACTCGCACGACCTTAATGCCGCAGTTCCTGCCGCCTACACCTTCTGCAAGTGGCCAACCTCAGCCTCATCCTGCCGCTAAGAGGTTACAAGCCTGGGTTAAAGGTGGGTTTTTCAGATGTTATTTTATCTCACAAGCTTAGAGCCATGAATATCAGCACATTACGATGAAGCCATGAACATTGTCGCCTACTCAGAGATTCTCATCCTCATTCGCGTTCTTTTGGGTGCCATCACTTTCCGCAACTCTTTCTTGGCTCCAATAATTTACGCTCATTTCCTTCGTCAACGCTTCTATCAATCTGCATACACTCGTCATGCCTTTACCATCACGGGCTCCCGCATTACAGCGCAAATCCAGGCTGCTGGCAACCCCCCTCTTGTTGTAAATGCATGGGAGAAGCTTCAATTACTGGCTACAAGATGGGTTGGGACCGTCTTGCCAGGTACCCCTGGGAATGCTCCCGCTGCGGGCGCGCGTCGTTAATTGGCTGGTTGAACACTGAGCAGAGGAGTTCATTGTTTTGTGAATGAAAATCCCTACGACCATGTTAGATGGAAGTTATTTACGCTTTCCTAATGTTCATTCATTGCTCGATGTAGTTACTGTTGAGGGTGGTCCTTCAACCCCAGGATGGGTGTCTTTGACAATTGCAGCAACCTGAACAAATAAGCACCATTCCGGCCAAACAAGAAATAATCAAAATCGTTTATTGGCGCCTACTTTTTGAGGGCTCGGATTCGCCATATGTCCCGTATACCCGTTCCTAGTTCCAGTCCATCACAAACTCGTTACCGAGCCCATTCTCCCATTCCTTTTCCAGACCGTTCACCATCTCCCTTACCTCCTCGTCAGACACAAAGATCTGTAAGCGTCAGCATGTCGACCGTTTCTGGACACGGATCCCTGTCAGATATTCGGAAGAAGCAGTCTAGGAAGGATGAGGTTCGTGTACCCTTGTTCAGTTTGCTTTAGTTTGGGGCAATCCCGTAGCTTCCATCTAATATTCCCCTAGGCCATTCGGAAGAAAATTGAGAATGAGCTGGCTAGGAAGCGAACCATCTCTACCAACCTCACTCAACGCAAACGTACCAAGAACACCGCTGCAAAAGGAACCGTCGCAGCGCTCAAGCCATCGCCCGCGTTGACGGTGCCAGAAAATATCACTGTCTCTGAAGCGAGCCAACTATGTGCTGCTAAGAGGACAGACTGTGTCCTCGTCGTCGATGATGAGGAAGGTCTAAGTGGTATATTCACGGCCAAAGACCTCGCGTATCGCGTATGTTACCTTTTCCCAGCAAGCTCTACGTCCAATCCTTGCAATCTATACTGACTAACTCTCCAGGTCACTGCGGAAGGCCTTGACCCTCACACCACGACAGTTGACCAAATTATGACGCGTAATCCAATGGTGACGCGTGATACCACTAGTGCAACGGAGGCGCTCCAATTGATGGTATCTCGCCATTTCAGACACTTAGTAAGGAGGCAGCCCTTTTGCCCACGTTCCTGCGTTGTTAATTCCGAATATTAGCCTGTCTGCAATGAAGATGGCAATGTGGTCGGCCTCCTCGATATTACCAAGGTCTTCCACGAGGCTCTTGCCAAAGTCGAGCGTAGCTCAGCCGCTTCAGAGCAACTATTCTCTGCTATGGCTGGCGTTCAGTCTGAGTTGGGTGCTGTCGGAGCTAATCCACAAGCTGCCGCCATGCTTGCGTGGGCCTCTCAACTCAAGGAGAAGACGGCACTACCGGACTTGACTACCGTTATGGATTCTCGCACCCAGCCCGCCACTGTCAGCCCGAAGACTTCCGTCCGGGATGTTGCCAAGCTGATGAAGGAACGACGCACGACCGCTGTATGTGTTATGGAGCCAGTAAACGCTCCTGGAGCATCTGCTGCTGCTCGTATCGCCGGCATTTTTACGAGCAAGGATATCGTATTACGCGTTATTGCAGCTGGTTTGGATGCTGCCAAGTGCAGCGTTGTCCGTGTCATGACCCCCCACCCTGACACCGCGCCGCCGACGACTACTATCCATGACGCGCTAAAAAAGATGCACAGTAGGGCTTTCGTCTTCATTGTCATGATCATTTCACCAATGTCTGCTCAGATGGACACTATCTTAACCTTCCTGTGGTTGAAGCCGATGGACGTTTGGTCGCCATTGTCGATGTATTGAAATTGACTTATGCTACCCTTGAGCAGGTACGCCTTAGCTTGATATCAATTGCTCAGTTCTCAACATTAGTCAGATGAACGCGCTGGCCGGAGACCAAGCTACTTCTGAACCCGAGGGTGGTCCGATGTGGGGACGCTTCTTTGAATCCATTGGTCACGATGACGGCGAATCAGTGGTTTCCGGCTCCCATGCACACCCAGGGGATGTGTCTTACTCGTCCATTGGTCGCCTTTCTCACGTTCAATCACCACACTCTGAGGTCCATCCTAATGATTCTGCATCCGTCGCAGACGAAGACCGAGGCTCCGTCGTGGATCACTTTCCAAATCACAAGGGTGTCGTTGTGCCATCTGTGGCTGGCCCGCTCCCTGTTGATGACGGGACCTATGTCTTCAAGTTCCGTACTCCTAGTGGCAGAACCCATCGGTTCCAATCGCGTCAGGATGATTTTGAACATTTGAGGGAGATCATAGCTGGCAAGCTTGCTACAGATCCCTTCTTCACTGAATGGCAACCTACTGATGCAGAAAGTGTTCACCCTGATCCAATCGATTTTAACCTCTTATACACCGACGCCGATGGCGACACTGTCCTGATTACCTCTGATCACGATGTTACTGATGCTGTCAAAATCGCCCGAGCGGCAGGCGCTGATCGTGTAGTATTGTTCATACAAGGGGGCAGAGGATGGGCAGAGACCTCTGAAAAGCACGACTCTGCTCCTGTACCCGAAACTGAAAAAATTGACAAGGTGGAGTCTGCATCCGAGGTGCCAGTACGAGCGCCCGTCCCAGCACCCCGACCACCGGCTGAAGACGTATTTGGCATACCAAAAGATCTCTTGCTTCCGGCAAGTATTGGGGCATTGGCAGTGGTTATCATTGGTGTCTTCACCATCTCCCGCCTCTCCTCTCGCTATTAACGTGACTATGCATCTTTGCTGTTCGTCCAGTACTGACAGTCGGCTTTAGTGCCTCCTTCTATGATCTATATTGCCTATTGCGCCTTGAGCAGCCATCATAACTCTCCCTTCCTAGCATCCTTCTCTCAACTCAAGCCCCCACTCCCTTCTAATGCTCGTCAATACAATACCCTATACAAATCCCGAACTACGACGACTCTTCACCATGGTGAATAGAAATAATTTTATTCCTACCACTTTGGATTTCATTAGACATTATGCATTATGCTACAATTTTGCTTCGCGTACGATCGGAGTTTGTCTCTAGGGTCGTCAAGTTGAGCAATGAGAATGTTAATGAGGGTCTGCAAAGGCCTCAACATGCCATGCCATAAGTTTCAAATTAAAATTTACCAACCCCCCTGGTCACGTGTCAATTACTTAGGCGGGCTGTAGCTGTCGCGTATGTTGGTGCCCAAAACCACCAATTATCAGCATCGCAGTCCTACTGTCACCTTTTGGAGTATCAGTTCTCGCGTTGGACGGAACAGGGAAATTACTTCCGTTCACTTCCTTGCGTTATCCCGCATCCTTTCTTTACTAAGATGCCAAGCGCGAATGCACAACGAGATGAGATAATCTCAGCTCTGGTACGTCCTCCTTGAGTAAATCCTGATTGAAATGGCCGCTGAACAATTGGATGGGCTCGGGACTCAGGCGGCCAGGATATTTGACACTATGTTGGATGACATCATCATGGATGCGGCATTGCAAGCACATCATGAGGTGATCAAAGGTCAAACGGTTTGTAAAACATGTAATACAAGGTAAGTATCATCCCCTGCACTGAGGCTTTATTTTAATATCCACTGTAGATGCAATGAGGGTATGTGCCTTCTCTTGCCTGTAGTTTGGCCACATGGTGTTATTGTGGCTGGAAAAGGCTGAGCATTGTTTCTCTGGTGTACCATAGTGCATGCACAAGGAGTTGGCCCATCATCTATGCAGAACGGTGTTTCAAGAGCGAGCACGCCGACTCCGAGTGCAGACGTGAAACTACTGAATGGAACGGCAAATGGAAACGGACAAGGGACGGGAGCAAGCACGCCCATCAGCGTGAAAGGCGAAGGGACTTTGCTAGACTGTGTTGTATGCGCAAGACCGGTTGGTAACGCGATTTAGCGCTTGACTCATGGCTCACCCACTATTATTGCAGATGGCATCGAATAGATACGCGAGCCACTTGGCATCCTGTATGGGTCTGTCAACAGCTCGGAGAGGAGCGGTGCGGAGTGTGACGAAAACAAAGTATGATCATTTTTATTCGCTGCTTCTTGTAGTCTTCATCGAATGTTAGAAGTGCTACCGACATTGGTCGTTCCGTATCGCCGTCTTCTGAGCTCGGTAATGTCTCAGATGATGGGAAACCTTTGAAGGGGAAGGCAAAATCCAAGTCAAAACGAGTTGGTGAGTTAGTCGCATGTCTTATTCCATGAGTCCAAGGTATTAACCTGTACATAGAAGAGGCTGCATTCAACTTGAAGCGAAAACGAGTGCGTTATTGGACTACGTTCGTCGAAACAAACTGAATGACGCGCCGTAGCCCGAAACACCACAAGTGTCGCCCAATAAAGCCAAAAAACCAAAAGCTTCAGGTATCCCAATTATCAAACAGCATCACGAGAGGCTTATGACTTCTGACAAACAGGATCCCCTATATCCCGCATTAAAAGCGACACCGACCACTCGGGTCCGAAGGTGAGACAGAATGCAACTTTTTGGAGACATTCATCAAAATGACAATACTTCATTTTTACAGTCCAAGGTACCTTCAAAATTGAGGGACTCCTCAACAGCATCGGTGGTGGAACGATCGCAAACGCCATCGTCGCGTTCTTCGTCGCCAGAGAATGCATTGGCAGCAACACCGACGTCATCCACTTTCTCTCACAGTCCAAAACTGACGCATAAACCTGGTGTGAGTGCGAGGAATTCCACGATGAAAGGCCGAGTGACAGGAGCTGGCCCTCCTAAACGGTTTAGTCCGCCGAAGCCAGTGCCTATCCATGATTACTCACTAGGTGAGTGCAGTTTGACTTTCGGGCTGCTCGAGTTGACGATCGTTCAGATGATGGTGGTGAGGAGACTGGTTCGTCAACTGATACGGACAGCACATAAGAGTATTTTCTGCTATCTGTATTGCTTTCTAAGCTTTCGGTTCGCATGTTCATATATGTATAATCTATCCCGATATACCCTATCTATAAAGCACATATTGGTTTTGGTCCTTGCTCGGATTCAGCACAGCGAAACTAGATCTATGAAGGTGACAATTGAGCAGCTGAGTGGAGTCTCTATTATGTTGCATGTCGATTCTTTAATCGACCGTGGTGCGATTTCGCGGGCGCGATGGGAACATAGCCCACATAACAATGAGTGCAGTTGTCAGGGGTACCGTGACATATGTCAGAGTATGGACGCCCTTTGCGTTTGCAATCGTGCCAAGGGCAAATGGGAAAAGAGCTTTAACAGAAATGAGGAAGTGTAGATGGCGAAGTACTTGGACGACGCACCACCCCCAAGGCTCCCGAATGCGGACCTGTCATAGCAAATTGATCAGTGCAGGCCAGTATACCAAAATTAATTTGCACAGACATGAGCGCCATCAAAACCATGTGCAGTTCGGGAGGCAGTACGTGATTTGCTATAGCCAGTGCGCCGGGGAAGATAGGTCCGAAAACCGTACCGATAACAGCAGTGGAGAAAGCATTTTCAATATTCGAATTAACAAACCAAATGAGGAGGTGCATAACCAGCGCAATCACTACGAGGCGTCAGGAAAGTAAGCTGATCAGCTTGTCGGGTACCATACCGCTAATATTATGATAAGCACAATGCACATTACAGGAAATAATTTTGAACGTACAGGCACGCATGGATGATATATTTGCGCTGCGTAAAGCTTAGGCTGTAGCGATTTAGTACAGATAACACAGCGTGCGGTGGTGACTTACGACGATATGCAGTAACCCCATGCTAACCGGCCAATTGTAATTCCACCCCAGAATCCAGAGGTTACGTACCCAACAGTTTTTGGGTCAGCATTCTGAGAAACTGGTCATTGGGTAGTCTTAGCGGTCAAGAATCAGCTGCTTGCCCTGACGCCAAGAAGGTATGTGACCATCTATGCGTAGTTGTGAATTTTTGTAGTACAAAACAAAGCTATAACTCACAAAGCCTTGTGTAGAAGTTTCACTAATCGAGCATCAGGGTTATCCGACATGCTTGGGAATGTGTACCTACGTTCCACAGTATAACAATACGAACAACGAAAATGCCCACTGATAAGGCATTTTCAGTGCCAGTATCAGCGCTGATAACAATGTCAGCCAACAAGACAGTTTGCGATGGCAGGGTTACTAACTGTCGTTTCGGCCAGTTTCCTTGATGGATGGCGGAGCAGAAGTTACTGGTGTACTCTGGCCCGACTCGCGGTGCTTCACTTGTTGGATCGCAGAATGAACTTCCCTCTCATGCTCGTTGATGGTTGGCTTGAATGATAGGAATACAAACATAATAGCTAGTGCCGAAACGACCAATGAGCCGAAGTAAAAGTGGTGCCAAGGGACGCCTGTGGCCATGATTGCCTGGCAGACCAACGGCGATGCAACACCACCAAAGCCTAGTGGGATGGTTAAACATAGCGATAAGGTATATTGGTCAACACGTACTCCACATGGCGTAGGCATAGCCAAGAGCTCCTTGTGGACCCGTGACGAAATAAGCATTCCTGTAAGCCACGTTAGGAGAACTGATATTATATCGGTACGAAAAGACGAGTTACAGTGCGGCTACACAATTCAGTAAAGGCAGTCAAAACGTTAACTTCATAGCACTTACTAGTCCAGAAGGCACGAGCAAAAGCAGCTAAAGCATAGGCTAAGAACATGACAGGAAAGCCTCGCCTTGAACCCATCATGACGAAGAACAGCGCATGAAGGAAGCTGGCAATCAACAACGTGGCATATCGTGACTGAGAGATGGAATAACCAATGGTATCCGGACGGGCTCCCAGTAGGAAAAATGGAATGATCGAACTCTTCAATCTCTTCGATCTCTTGGCTTCACTGATCCTAAAACGCCCCAGGTAATTCATAGCTCGCTCAACAAAAAATGTCCCAAGAAAGAAGCTAGGCAAAATGTAAGAGGAAGCTCAATGCGACATCTGGTCCTCACCCTACAGTACTCCCTGCGAAAAGCAAGGAGGAGGTCATGCTGGAAATATGGAAGTCGGCCTGGAAGTCTGATCATCAAAATGAGCACTATCCACTCATCACAATGGATTACTTACGAGGCAACACAGTGCCAGTGACTGAAGCAACGGTAAGGTCCTTATTCAGTAACAGACAGAGAGACTCACCACCATCGCCCCAACCGCAGAGGAAATATACAAAGAATGCGGTACCAAATCGCGCCTTCATTCGCTCGAGTTTATGATGATTACCTTGCTCAGACACCAGAGATGCAGGCAAGGTGGGCGATGGCAAATTATTACCGCTCAGGACCTGCAAAGATCCATGATGCTGCAGCCCCCGCCCCTCTTTTGTACCGCTTGCTATGTGCACATTGCTGAGAGGGGTGAGAGCCGGTTCGTCTGACAAGACGACTGGTGATTCATCGCAAATTGCACTACCTGACGGTAGGGGTCCTTTGGTGAACAACCGACCTACAGGGTTCAGAGACCGTAGAGAGCTAGGACGACGAGACCTGAGGGATGCTTGGCATGCATCGACGACGATGGGTTGTAGAGTAGAAGACATTGGAGCTTGCTACTCCAATAGATCACAATCCAAGAGCATATATACCACAATCGAATGTAAGTTCCGGATCTCCTGAGAAAAAAAAAAGATGGCAGCACGACGCAAATGTATATGAAAAGATGGGTTGATGTACTTGGAAATTCTAAATTGCTGGTTCTGCCAAAATCTCTGGGGCATGCAAAGACAGGGATCTCGAAACAACCCCGCTTCCTGAGGACAATGTGTCATTTGCAGCAAAAAAGTCCTGATACCATGGATCCGGACAGAGTATCGATACCTGACATTGCAGGGCAATCCTCATGAGTAGTCGGCCACTCAAAAAATGCAAAACATAGGGCCATCAGGCAGGAAGAAAGTTCTTATGTTCCTAAGTTATATGTTAGGATTGGGTTTGTTAAGTGATATCCAGCACTTCCGGTTGGTTTATACATACCTTTAAAGACCTCCACGTAAATGGTCGGATTCTTGAGTCCGACGGAGGTAAAGGTACTCGGAGGTATCCTCATTAGTATGTCCTCGTGGTTGCGGTGATATGAAAGATATGAACTCAGGAGGTGAAAATATGTCCTGGATAAGCTTCAAATTTGAATACAACGTAAGTACTTTGGAACATACCTACTATTTCCGGCCCGCAGGGCCGCAAAAGATGGGTTGTTATTTGTGCCTTTCATACTGAATCCTTCCGCTTTACCATGGCTGCAACTGTTGACACATCCCCAAGATTACAAGGTCCGCGCTACCAAATCCAGCCAGTCCATATGAACTGCCAAGTTTGCTCATTTATTCGCTAGCCATTGCTAGCATTGCTCTCGCCGCATGCGCACTATCCATTGGTTACTTTGCGGGCAGAAGGGTGGCAGCTCGACGGCGCGGTGCGAAACAAGCCGCTCGTGGAAGGTCGGTATCACGCATTACAGATGACTGTAGACTGGTGAGCTCCAGTTCAGCAACCTACCGTCAGTGTTCCACCGACCGTTGCTAGGCCTTGGTCGTCCGCACCGATCTGGGCATGTCAACCGGAAAAATTGCAGCTCAGTAAGGAAGGTCATTCTTATGACCACGGTTTGGTGACGCCGATGTTGCAGGTGCTCGTAAGTGGTCGACGGTGAACCCAACTCTGCCAGTGAATCAAGGCCTATTCCAGACACGCAACACTTGGATGCTATAAGTCCTTGTCCGGTTCTGATACTAAGGTGGGTGATGATGCTTTTCATCGACACGTCCCTTCTAGATTAATTTGTATGCATCAGTTATTGAGGCACTGGGAGAAGACAGGGTGGGCACTTCTCCGTATGCTAGTGTTTGACGCGCTGAATACTCGCGACATTGGAACAGACAAACTAAGGTGGTTTTACGCTGTGGCGGTGAAGAAGACCTGCTAACACTTCAAGCACAAGCGCAAAGCCTGAGCTTATGCACGGAAACCATTCAAGATGGGTGAGTTCATCACGCTTGATCGAACATGACCATTTTTTCAATATCGAACTAGTGGGAGAACGCAGGTCGCACCAGGCTCCAGAACCGTGTTGGGAATCTTAGGTCTGTTTATGTCCCCTTTGGGATCACTGGTACTCACTTTACGAGTTCTTAGGGCCAACAAAGCTTGTTAATGAGGTGACTGGCCGCCTGCAGCTTCTTTGAGCCATGTTGCCTGAGAGATTATATAGTTCCGTCCGTATGGACGAGGTGTGATGGAGGTACTTAGGATTAATCGATGACCCTTCATTTACACCGTGGGAGGACGCAATTCCCCAGCTGTATCGTTGTTGTCATGGCTTGTTGGGCCATGGACCTGTGAGCTGTGCAGAAAAATTGCAAAGAGATACGCTACGCTCAGGGCGGGACACCTGAGCTTCAAGGCCTGGCAAACATTGATAAACAGCTTGTAGAGGGTGCCAATAGCAACGGGCAGAAGTATCGTTCATACTACTCGCGACCGTCGACTCCGTCCTCAACGCAAGTCAACCCACTGTCCTTTCTCTAGTCTATCGCAGGCCGAATAAATACTCAAGCATATCTCACTCGTTTTGCCTTCTCAATGTCGACACATCCAGTGTACGACACTTACAACACGCAATCCCAACCGCAGTGGCAGCGAGATGATCCAAAGGCCCCCTATGACGACCTAATAGACGAATATTCTGCCCCGTATGTTGCAAATAGTCGACATCAAACTCATACCCTGCAGACCTCTTCCGACAACGGACTTCGTCGTGGCCTCTCATTACCTTTCGGCCAAAAGAATTCCATCTCTACCAAACATTCCAACGACACTTCAGTTGACCTCATCTCATCACATTACCCACCTCAGCCTCAGAAAGAGTCAGAAGCCCCTGGACTGTGGCAAAGAGTATGGTCCCTCTCTCCATTTTACCACCCTACTCACTGGCCCTCAGATATTACCGGAATCACTAGCATGCCGGCTATTCGTCCTTACTGTCCTCATTGAAACAACAATCGATCTAGCTATTGAAGGAGAATTATTGCTGCGGGTGCGCAACGAGACCCACGACGACAATGACCCAATTACCTCCCGGAACCTACCTGTGTACCTTAGCATTTTCGCCCTTGCGCAGTGAGTAGCCTCGCCTATACTGGATTTCTCATCTTACGCGAGCCTCAGCGTCTTTCAATTTGTGATGGCGGTAGATGCCGTCTATGCACGCAATACGCTTCAATTCATCTCTCTAACGCAAGTTTCTCCTGCGTGTCTGACTATGCACAAATTGACAACGTTCGTTCAGAATCTTCAACGCACTTTTCCTTTGCTACGCCATTATTCAGATCAAGGAAGTAAGAGATGCTGTCTCTGGTGCTACAACAGGAGTATCAACCGTTCCGATTGACGTCCTCACAACAATAATTCCAATCGTTATCTCGATCGCTGAAATCGCATATATTGCCCTGGGATGGAAGATATATCATGAGTTCGGCTGGAAGGTTTATAAATTCCTAGGGGCCGACCGACGCATCAAGCAGATGTATGCCAATTATCAGATCTACGAGTGCCTCGTCAAATGGGACACATTTTTCTGGATCGGCTTTTCGGTGCAATTCATTTGGTTGGTCCTTCAGAACAATGATTGGGAGTACTACGTGACGTGTGCTGCGCTACCCTTATCCATCATTCTCCTTATTGAGGGCCATCTGGCTGCCCGTCACGAGAATAAATGGATGATGGCAACGTTCATGTCTGGTTGCGTTGGGGCTATGGTTTATTTTATCTATAAGGTTGCTTCTGAGTTTTCCTCTCGTATTGTTGATTGAGCTGAAACACATCTGCAGCTCATTAAGGTCCTGGTCCTGAGACAGACAGATGAATTCAAATTCGTGTGGAAGTCACTGACTGTGTTCTGTAAGTAATGCTTGAAGTAGCTGTCTTGTCTTCACTAATGAGCTGTAGCCGTTCTTGCCATTGCACTTCTCTTCGCCACATTCATCTTCTCTGTTATTATCATGAGAAATTTTGCACGTGGACTGAAGGATGCATGTACGTGGAAGATTCCATTTTCGATAACTCTGCTCTAACTGCTGTCCAGTGACGAAGAAGAAGCTGACGCAACATACGAAGTTTGGGTCTCAGAGTTTCAACAGACTGGCTTCTGGCCAAAACCAGCAGCGAATGAGCATCACTTAAGGACCACACATATTCATAAACCAATCTTGTACTGATCAATTATATTCACCGCCTACACGACGACATGGACATCGTAACATCCTCTCGAGCTCGATATTTCCTTTCCGCTGTCACCCTCAACCCGCCACCATTTCCGGGAGATCCATCCCTTCATTACATTACAGGATAAATTTGCATTTTACACCTATATGTTGGGACCCTGTAGATTCAGGTGTACCACCCTTTCGTTTCTGTTCACATGCACTTTTTGCGAGTGATTTTTGTATCGTTAGGTGTTGACTCTCGAATTCAACGGGTTATCATAACCTTATGCTGACAGCTTGTGCTGTCCCTCCCGTTGCCTATTTAAGGAATAGTAATGTGATGTAACTCACTGGCACTTGACCGTTGACTACTCCGTTCTCCCTTTAACCAATGCAACTCTAGACCAATACCACCTTTTGACAGTAAACTAATGGCTCAACGGTGAGATTAGGGTTTACTTAATACAAACAACATCTCTCAATTTCTGGTACAAGAGTTAGGGCAGCCAACAACACACTGCGTGACCGCTCCTCTCTATTGGGAATAACGCCCCCAGCATCGGGTCGTTCTTCACCATACTATGACCAGAATACGCAGTTTAGTGGACAGCGATATGCAGACGACCTTGAAGGTCAGAATGACGAGCAGTTGGAAGGACTCAGCGCAAAAGTCAAGTTACTAAAGGATGTGAGTGGGTTGTCCTGCTACGTGGCCTTTTCGTGTCTCACCCAAATCCTTCTGTATCCCAATGGTGATGAATTTGCCTTCTTTCCGGTGGAGCAGATAACTATCGGGATAGGAAACGAAGTGCGAGAATCCACGAAGCAATTGAGCGAAATGGTAGGCCTCTCGCTGTGTATCCCTATCTGCATTCTTTACTCACGAACTGCCTTCTTCACCCCAACTTCCTGACCTCATCCTTTATTGCCCTGGAAGAACGACGCATTTTCAGAGACATCTGGAATACTTGCTGGAACCTTCCGTCGAATGAACAACATGGCGGCGAGGCAAGGTTGTCGATGGCTATGGTACATCGTGTTCCTTATAATCGTCTTCTGGTTCTTCATCGTCGTGTGGTGGTTTCGACGGTAAATCCCATTCACATTATCTCTGCGTCGGCCGCGGACATATACCACATCTCACCCTTGAGATCGCTCTTATATATCATTCTTCCCTAATGCTATGCAAAGTGATGACCAAAAAAATTAATCCTTCGCAATTGTGTGGGTATCCCTCGCAGCACCAGCAATAAAGTACAAATTAAAATATGTAAATTCGAACAAGACTCCCTCGCACCACCTCACCCCGGAGCCAAGATGAAGTCAAAGCATCCCTCCCAGAAGAGACTACAAGGGATATCATGGTTCGTCACGCAATGTACCATGCCCGATTTCCCATATCATGCGCCTTCGGAGGTATGGCATATCCTTTTGCGTGAAGCTGAAACTGTCCTCCCCTCTTGAAATGCTTTCCAGAAAATTGCATGTGAACACGCCACAATCGAACCCGTTTTCCTGCTGTGGCGTTGACTAATGCCCGGCTAAGTAAACCTGGACGTAGCAATCATCAACAATACGCACCAGTGAGAAGTAATTTTCCCAGCCCGTGAAGTCGAATGACGTCTTCTTCTTATTCCTGTGCTCTGCATCGAGATATGCACGCAAAATCTATGTAACAGCGTCAGCAAGAATTCTGTGCGATAAAGATCAACTATACACGATAAACTTCATCTCTCTTGTAACCCATGCTATCGTACGACTCGATACGCTTGCGACGAAAGTTGATCGCGGCACCAGTCCAATGAGCATTTCCGTGATTGACGGGGATCAAGATCACATCTTTTGAGAATATGTCGATCTAAAATATTTGAGCGCGGGGGAACAGTGCGAGTGAGTTGTCAATTCACCTTCTTCGTCCACTTAGCTAGGCGCCCTTTCTCGTATCCTTCCTTGGATAGTTTTGCCCAGAAGAACGTGCTGAAGTAATGAACGGCCAGCATTCTTTTCTCTCTATTTTCCTTATTGTCTTCAGAGCGCCCCATTATCATAGCACCGTAGAAATTGATGACTTCGTCGTTCAACCACTGCGCAGGACGAAGCCGAGATAAATCCATATCCGTCACTTGTTCCTTTGCATACCGGGATATTACACCTTGTTTCTTCAAGAGTGCTTTCACCCGCCCCTCGTCCTCTGGTGGTAGTGAAGACGGCACAGGCTTGGGTGCACGAAGACGACGGTCGATCTCGTTGTCTTTGGTTCGTTGGGTCAGTTTCATCTTCTCAAACGTCGGCAGGAACGGAGGAGGTGGCTTAGGGCTGTCCAATATCTCAGAACAAGCAATGCAAGGTGATTAGATTCACGAACCCGCTAAGAGTTCTACGAGCCTTCTCAATCGCTCGCTGAAGGAACGCTGTCTCATCCTACCGAGGAGGTGAGCCATCATGTTCACAGAGGAGGTGAAATCTTACATTCGAGTACGAGTGCCTTCGGCTTTCCTGAGTGGCTTTGGCTGAAGAACGGAGGTCAGTGAGGGAAGGAGAAGCTAACGAACCACATGAGCTTCATCATCATGGAGAGCATGGTCATGAACATACATGACAGCGCGTCGCGGCTGGCCAGGCTGTCAACTAGTTTCCCATACTGTAAGTAGCCTGTTTCGATCTTGGTTTGAATCTTTTCTCCCGGTCATAACAACTCTATCTCACCTTTGAAGGTCTGGAAATCAGATTGATATCCTGAAGCATGATTAGCATTAGAAGATACACAAGCATCCAAACGAACCACTCGCTCGCTTCATGTCGTACAGCGTATTTACCAACTCCTCGCGGTCCTTCGTTCTCTCGGCTTGTACATGTGCTTTATGCTAGATGGTGATCAGCACCATCCTAGTCCTGAAAGCTGTTCTGGGGACTTACTGCTTTAGCCAGTATGTGAGGACGATTCTGGTAGTTCCTTGGAATCCCAACATCATACGATTCGCTCCATCGTTTACTCGATGACGCCACTGATGCCTCCTTAGCCTGTTCTTCACCCGAGACTAGGGGTTTCGAGGATGATGCCACAGCGGCTTCACCCCCACTATCCTTTATACTTGTCGATTGTGGCTTTGCGTATCGATCGTGGATGTTCGGTGATCGAGTCCGTCCGTTTGACTCAGGGAATGATGAAGAGGCTCCCTGTTGAGTAGATGAGGGAATATTGGAAGAAGGGTGATGCATTGGCTCTTGATGGACTGTTGGTAACTGTGACAGGCGTGCTGGAAGTGGAGGCGGTGGCATGAGCAGAGCATCTGTCTGAGAGACAGTGTTTTGTGGAGAACATAGTTCTTCTTCCTCGACCATTGGAGCCATGGTGGCTTCCTGAATGCGCGTGGAGTTTGTGAATCGCTTTCGCGGTGTCGATGCTGGTAGCTGAGAATGAAGTCCGATGTTCCGTTGTGACTCTGTGTTGACCAAAGCCGCTACATGAGATGTCAATTACTCGAAACGGCTGCTGAAGAATTGTTGTACCTGGTATCAAATAGACTGCAGTCTCTCTCGAGAGACTGTAGAAAGAAGAAGCCAGTGAGAGCCACTTCGAGAGGAGGCCTTGAGCTTGCGAAGGGCTGGCAATTTCGCCGTTTAAACCTTTTAGCGCTCGCCGGGGTTGTTTCGAGTTATGAACTGGAAGAAGCGGCTCTGGAGCAGGGCGCTTGCGGGAAGTCATATGATCCAAGTCCACGATTTGCGTTGAAGTAGTGTAGATAAATGATTAGATGTCGACGCCGTGATTGTGCTGGCCGCTGTAGCTCGCGGCGGACAGGGGGTTGAGTGCAACTTTTAGTGGCAAAGGTGTGCTCACAACCGAGTAACAGGTGCGGTCACGTCACGTCCCTTCGTCTACTCAAAACAAAGAACTCATCACATCGCAATGCATATGCCTTCTTGGCTCAGTTGGTTAGAGCGCAGGTCTCATAAGTCGTTATGAGCTGCAATATTGCAGTGAAATCCTGAGGTCGTGAGTTCGACCCTCACAGAAGGCATAATTTTTGTGATTTTGAATCAAACTTTGACCTCGGTACTGGACACCTTCCAAGTGCCACATGCATTTAGCAAACGAATGGCATGAATCACGGTACTCCTTTGAAATGGTGTTGGAAGCGTGCAGACGGCGTTAGTGCGTGCGTGTTGCTCCAACCCCACGTAGCGTGGTAGCCTTGAGGACGGTGGTCATGTAAACCTGGCCATCTTGCAGTGATAATGGAAGAACCATTCCAGAGCGTAGCACTGGCAGCCTCGGCGTGTTTACTTTATGTGTTACGACTACAAATACAGGCAGTGGGCGCATGGCGTTGGTCTATCCCTGTGACTTGGATGGTCACGGAGTGAAATGGGCTATATCTCGGTTAGTGCTCTCCACCTAGCTGCCATAAAACGAGTGCCTGGGTCATCTCCTCTTCACACGTCTGGAACATATATAATAACATTCCTGCGGCCACGGACAATCTCTCCCCTCTTTCAATACCAACCCTTGAGCGAATAAGCTGCATTTGAGCACACCCTCACCCTAAACTTCACTCAAACAATACTCCCAGAAGCGCCACACATCACTTACGGATCAAGGATGGGAATGAGTTATCGTCGATACCTTGCCGGAGAGCGCATCTACGGGTGTTCTACTTGCAAAACCCACTTGGCAACCATACATTCAATGATATCGCGTGTAAGTACATGGCTATGGCAACCTGTCCTCACTTTTCGAATCACACCCTCATGCTAGGCGTTTAATGGGCAACATGGGCGAGCATACCTCTTCGATGGAGTGTAAGCCGGTGTTTTCATATAAATGCTTGATACTGACGCAGTGATCATCCAGGGTGAACGTCATCGAAGGCGAGCCGAGTGACCGCCCTATGACAACAGGAAATCACACGGTTAGAGATATATACTGCTGCAAATGTGGTACGACACTGGGATGGAAATACGTATGTTCTGATAGCTCTGTGCTATTCAACTGACTTTGACGGTGAGAACCGAATAGGACAAGGCTTACGAGCCAACACAGAAATACAAGGAAGGCAAATATATTCTGGAACGAAATCTTCTCGTGGATGTCCAGTGACCAGTCAGTGCTTGGTGTGCCGGGGGATGTCTGCGTGGTCAACGGACCTCCTGTCAACGGACCTCCTGTCACACAAGCCCGGTCTCCTGGATGTAACCTCGTTGGACATCGTTTCATGACATTGATCAATTGTTCACATCGTCCGCCACACACCGGGGTTTTTCTCGGCGGCATCTGTATTATATGTACGCATACGTCGATGGATCAGTTGCAGAGAGGGATCGTTCATCGGAGAATGAGTTCCAAGAACGTCTCGCAATCCATGAATGCAATCTCGAACCCACAGACCATGATTGCGTTATTTTCCCCGGCTTTGACTTAACAATATAATGTACAGTACCTACTTTCATCCCCATAGAATGTGCAATAAGACGCATGGTCCGTTGATGCTGGCAGCATTGTCAATACGCGTTTTTATTAACACGTTGCAAGGACATGATGAGAGTAGTTAGTGTTAACTATGATTGGTTTCATTTGCCGAACTCGGCCAATTGATTGTCAACATTTAAACGCGCGGGCGCACAGATTGTCAGAGTAGGTGATATCTGAGATAAAAACAACATTGGGGAAAAAGACATGGTCAGGGACGTGTAATTTTAACGAAGAGCCACAGTGGAGGAGTAAATGCGGCAATTAAGGAGGATTGGAACAAGTACTCGTGAGATGAACATTGCAAGTGTCTCTACCGCCAGCCAATCAGGTGGCCATGCCAAATTTGGAATCCGACCCTTGCCGCCCCAAGTTTGCTCTCCCCAAATGAAATCGCAAGACTTCCACCCCAACGCGAAATCCTCTAAAAATCCACCCCTCCATCTGTAACCTAACCTATCCCGCTTGCCCAACGCCATTCGCAAACAAAATCAAGTCTTCGGACTACCCCTTTTTTATTATTCTCTGTCCAGCAGTCATCTACCTTTAGCTCAAACTTCCTTGTACAAAATGGGTTTGTTGTCTAGCTTTCCTTTCCCTGGCATCGCAATCTAACTTGGCTCAGCGACCATGACACTATCACGCCCATTCGTCTCATCCCCACTCGCATCTTCATCTACTGACGCTGGAAGGAATTCCGTGCAACGACCTACGCCTCAACGAACATCCTCCTTTCCATCTTCACGCCCTCTCCGTCCGTTCCCGTCTATCGCACACACAATCCGTCAGCCATCTGGCGCCCCTTCCAACAAGAAACCGGTGAAAATCATCGAGCCTCCGAAGAACCACAAACTCACTTTTACCTTGAACTTGACCCAAGCAGAGTTCAGCAGGCAGGAATGAACGCGTTTTGTGACCCGCTTCCCCATTTACTTTATGAAACGCGTCACGATGGCGTTCCACCTCAGGGTTCTTCTACATTTAACAGTGCACCACCCTTTTTACCCTTAGATACATCATTATGTTATACCCATTCACAGCGTGCTGCGGCACAGGCAATTTTCTGATATAGTAGAGTACAAATTCTTGTTTCAATAGTGACATTATTCTCTTTACCACCGCATGTATAACGTCTATACGCCCAATTATCGTCCCTTGCCTACCTGGAAAGCGAACACACTGATGTGCAAGGTTAAAGTTTCACCAGTAAGCCGGGAGCCACGACCATTTCGAGCACAGTCGCAGGCCAAACACATGTGATGTGTACGAGTTTGTGATCCCGAGTAGTACTGTTGAACCTTGAGACGGAGTGCGATTAGACCAACGGTTCAAGATGTAATTCAGATGCTATCTTTGCGGCGGATATAAACAGCAGGAGGTGTTCCACAGGAAGGGAGACGACTCAGGTATATACAGTTATGGAAAACGGAATAACGAGTATGCATGAATCTGTCTGACATCCGCCGGTTCAACTTGCATCCTGACTTTGAAAGGGTCTAAGATGAGATGCAAATATGCAACATGTGAAACTCTGGGAGTAGAACGACCTGATTCATTGCTGATCCTCAACGTTTGTCATGGCTCGGTCGGTACAACTACGGCACAGTGGCTTACAACCCCGCTTGAACGCTTGTGATCCCATATAACCGCTGGGTGAGAACAGGGGTGAGGCGCACTCTCATAGAGAAGAAAAAGTCGAGGAAGCAAGTGGACCAGCGAAAGAACAGGGTTGTAGGCGGATAAAGTTACCGACTCTAACGGCTACACACGCGTTCCGACTGAGTCCCCGACGAGCAAAAAATACACCATAAAATTAGATCAAGTAGTTCAAGACCCTCGAAATACGACACGGAAGTGGTCGGAAAAAAACCGGCATCTGGTCACTAGCGAGTGAGTGCCATGGCGGTGTTCCCACGGCTTGTGCACTGCCCAGATCTTCTCTCCAGAACGTGGAAGTCTCGGCCACTGGGGCTTTCCTGGAGTCCAGGGGTATGTGGAACTCTGTTCTGAAGATGAAGGGGAATAAGATAAAACAGATAATAATACAAGGCGAATAATTAATGATATAATAAATAATAACGAGTGTTGAATAAGGTTTAGATTATTATATTTTCTATTGTGCCCTGACTGGCCATGTGCGCCATGGAAAGCGGATAGGTGAACGCCCGAGGGGATCGTGGTCGATGTAAAGGGCGCTAAATGTTTGCCGGGCTCAGTGTCGGATCTTTTCGGTGTTGAGCATACCAGACGGTTGACGCAGACAGCGGCGACGAGGATGGAAGAGGGGAAAGACGATCGTGGTAAAAAAAAAGGGATGAGCAGGGTAAAGTAGAAATAGGTCCGACTCACTCTTAGACCGAACCACCTCTTCCTCTCCCATCCCTCCTTCAACAGTACTTTCTTTACGACCCCTCGACGAACTACGATCTTGCACGACATCTTACACGACGGCCTCCATCTTCCTCTCACCTCCATTCATCATTCACTCGCATCGCACTCCAACTCGTCTTCCAATTTCAATATCCGTTTTTAAGCTCCTACCCATATCTCAGGTACTCATTTGTAATCCCGGCCTACCCCTTGTTTTCTCATAATCTCTCTCTTCTCATTTTAGACATGGATAACTGGCGTGTAGCTGTTCTCGGTGATGGTGGTGTTGGAAAGACCGCGTTGGCTGTCCAGGTATAGTCATTCTCCACCTGCCTCGCATTCTTCCCATTTACCTCATCCATCACCACGTTCTTTCTATCAAGTTTACTCTAAATTGCTTCGTCGGTCAGTCACGGTCCTCTTCCGTTTCCTCTCTCCTTTGTCTTGTCGCTCACTACTCCTCACAGAGGTATGCGTCATGTCTTGACATTCCCCATCATTGCTCCATTGTTTCTCCAATCTGCAGACATATGATCCGACGATAGAAGATGCTTACCGCAAACAACTCGTGGTTGACAACCGTATGTGCTTCGTAGAGGTTATCGATACTGCCGGTCAGGGTGAGCCTTACTTCCCTTTTTCGTCCTCGGTCTCTCTTTTGTTCGATGCTCAACACTCCATGCAGAGGAATATGCCACTTTGCGCGATCAATGGGTCCGGTGCGTCCAACCGTTTATCCTCGATGTCGTTGAATTCAACACCCTTATCTTTATCAAATAGTGAAGGTCACGGTTTCATCCTAGTTTATTCCATTGCCTCTCGATCAACGTTCAACCGTCTCGAGGTATTCCGTCAATCTATGAGGCGTGTGAAACGCGGAGAGCCCGTCTTTATGCTCGTTGGTAACAAATGCGACAAGACATACGAGAGAGAGGTTTCAAAAGAGGAGGGTGCCGCTTTAGCAAGGCAGTTTGGTTGTGAATTCCTCGAAACTTCAGCCAAGACTGCCCAGAACGTCGAACGTCTGTTTACGAGTCTAGTCCGTGCTTTGCGACAAACCAGGCCCCCTGAACCGATGCTCCTTCCTTCGCCACCGACCAGATCGGGGACGGAAAAGGAGAAGAAAGAGGAGAAGAAGTCGCGAAAGTGTATTATTCTGTAGGGGACTTTCTTAGGATAACCATTCAGCGCTTTAGAATGTTTCTATATTTCTTTCCTCACATTTCATTAACCATTTCTCCTTGTCAATGTTCTCATTATTGCGTCGTTGATGATACCACGTTTCCATTCTCACAATCTCGTTTCTTCCTTTCCATGACCTCCATTTACGTGGCTCGGTCTTCTCCCTGCCATCTCTTGCTACCTCTCTTCTAGCTAGGGTTTGATATTACATTGGACAGAGTGATGGGTCCTCTGTCTCCATTTGCCACGCACATGGTTGATCGTTTTCCTTAAATCTTACTCACCTGCGAAACATTTACACGAATGCAGTACCTGAGAAGATGATAGAATTCCCAAAAATACAATAGGGTCCACGTCAACCCCACGTCAAATTGCTGCGCGCAAATGATTCATCGGGTACTTATGCAGGTCCAGGTAAATCCTTGATGGAAGTAAACCATGTCCTTCCACTGCTCAGATCCAGATTTTACTGTCAGGTCCACCGAGGATGGGACTACCTTCGAGGTCAGGCGTAAGACACTCGAGTCGAGCCAAGTGTTTAGTATGTCCAATAATCTATTATTATGTCAAGGGGTGGGAGGCAATTGTTGACCGTGCATACAGGAGGGATGTTCTCTTGTTGCGATCAGCCTTCGAACGCAGAACCAATTCTAGACTTGCACGAATCGGCTGGATCGTTGACTATTTTACTTCAGCTACTGCACACGCCGCCATCGCCGCCTCGCCTGTTGTTCAATTCGAAAATCCCTAGTGGTAACCATGTGTCGTCTGCGGAAGCACACCCCTCCACCGCAAGTGATACTCACGCTCAGCAGCACAGCCAAGGAAGACACAAATCAAAGAACTATGATCCCTCAAGTATCATCCCGTTTCCTTTACTGAAGCTTTTCCTCCAGATTACGGACAAATATGAGCTTTGTTCGTCCACGGTGGAAGTCTTGACTTCCCATCTGATGGTTTATGCCATCGCTCCGGGTTTAGGAGAGCCAGATATATCTCAAGTCGATCCTTTGGAAGTATATGGCCTTGCAACGATGTATGGGATGGATCAAATCGCTTCTAAAGCGAGTCAATTCGTAAAGTCTATGGCGTCCTATAGCATGGACGACATCAAAATCATCCCTAACATCCAAGCCTACCATAAACTCGTTAAACTTCAAGATTATCGAGTCAAGGCTATTAGAGAGCTCGTGCTTTCTGAGCCATTATTTCCTCATGGTGAGTCTAAACAACTACTTTTATCCTATTTCATTTCCAACTGCACCGAGATCTCCTGCACCCCAGATACAGCCACTTGTTTTCCCATCCCTCACGAGACCATCCGCCGGGAATCACCAATATTCCACGTGCCTAGATTTTCCTTTTCATTAGACATATAGCAATGGGGCTGTATGAGGCTGTCACATCGAAACTGATATCGCGTTAGGCTATGGCGCATGTACGGCACATCATCAAGATGCAATAACAATATGGGAACGTACGCAGAAGGCCGTGGCTGGAAGAGTCGAAATAGGTGATTACCCTCTGTTTTCCCTTTCCTCCTTCATCAATACTGTGATGCTTCGCACGCGATTACACGGGTGCACTTAGCCTTCAGTGCTATAGATATGGTATTTACAAAGGGAATGAAGGAGTTAAGGGGTTTTTTCGTCCAATTTGTATATTGGACCCAGCCTCTTCACCATAGGGCGCGGCACGTCGAATATCTGATGGTGCATTCCGTCTACACGGATTTGGCCCACCTTGGCCATTTATACCCTCCCTTGCCCCCGTTCATATTCTCTGGGGTTTCCAGATTTCCAACCCCGGAAACTCGGTGGGGTTTACCTTGCCGTTATAGGACAATCTGCTCTCATTGGGTCCAGGGTTTCTAGATTCGAAATTTCTACCCTTTTGCTTCAATTCTTCCTCCCTTTCAACTCTATCGTAAATATCGCAATTCTCACTCATGCCGTCGATGCGCTCGTATGAACAGGGATTGATATCGCAGGGGAAATGATAGCTTCAATCTCGGACCTTTTCAAAGGGTGCAAGACTTGCCATAAAGCCGCCATTGCTGCCGCGGAGATGCTTGATGTACGTGTTAAGTCGAATATTGCTCTCGCACCTTCCCCTTTATGCAGATGAACTCTGGCATGCCCCCGTCTTCGTTTGAAATTTCAACTCCGTTGCTTTCATTTCATCTTGTTACCTTAATTTTTAAATTGACGATGGCGCCGTTTTTCGTTTAGTACAAGTGTCAAAGAGTGCCAAAACGTTTGGATCAATACCTACTCATCTCGGCCTTTTAATGACTTGGGGAGGCGAGTCCTAGGTGAAGGGCAGTACAGATCTTCAGTCTGTCATAGGGCCAGGAGTAGGGAGTGAATGAAAGGATGTATAGAAACACTACCGGATGAGATTGTTGGTATAAATCATAACATTTTCTATGTGCTGTACACTATAAACAGTATGCACTTCCTGCTCCGCTCTGCACTGCACTAAAAATGCCCACAAATTCTCCTCGCGTGGTCAAGAAGAGGGCAGTCACGACATTCCCAACCCCCGACAGGAACAACTCCAACAAGACTACTGATTGTGCCAGAGTAGTGTTCTGATGTCGTGCCAGAATTCGGAATCACGGTACAAATAGGTCATGGAGTTGAACATTCCCGGTTGGATAGTCTCCCCGCGATGGCGGAATAACCACATTACGGCACCCCAAGACAAAGCAGCGAATACGGAGAAGTATTTCGAATCAGGCGGAAGGGGTCTCATGGCAGATGACGCTGTGGGTGACGGGGGTGATGACGAGGAATAGCCTTTGCTTGCTCGGGGTATGAAGGAAGCCACTACACGTGAAACGACGTATAGGACAATCTATGGAAGCGGTTGGAATCATGAATGGGAGAGCAGAGGGAGATGGTACTGCAGACCTGCTCATTGACGGCGTTCCGGTCACCAAATACGAGGTAGCCGCCCAATAAACCTGCAATAAATGTATCACTGCTTTTTTCTTTTCCTCCATTGGCCTTGTTCTGGATCAACAAGAAGGTTTTGTACAGAGACACGAATTTGGCAAGATTAAGTGCGTGCTGTCTCGTTGCCCTGTATATGGCACGCAGTCTTGTCTTCCAACTGGTATGGCACGTCCACAAATCCGAAGGAATGAATGGGCGGAGTATGCAGTGATTTTCCAGAGGTCAATCCAGAAATGAACGGACAGAAATGGACAGTGAGAACGCACTCTCCACGACCAAAGAGGATCGACATGACCAATGCATGAGGGAAGCGGATCTTGACACCGTAAACGAAGCCATTTCTAGCACCTTTGAGGATGGACAGGTAGTCGTGAAATGCGGGATTGGTGATAATCTGGTGAATGGCATCCATTTGAATAACGAAGGTCAGCCTGAAGATGGGAGGAGGGGCAAAGTGGCACAGCTGAGTGATACGTTGCTGGGTTCGGGTGTCGAGGCGTCAAGGAGAATCACATGTAATTTGGTAATACGCGAACAATGTAAAATGCAGGAATGTAATGTAGTTTGCTTCTGATATCTGTTGAGCATCAGATCTCAATATACTGTCTCCTAGTTCAAGTTGCACAATCTGTAAACAGCGTCTATCAACCTCAACTTGGTACGATCATGTCTAGCAAAGCAAAGTCAAAGCAGGAAGAGGCTCTTCAATTTCTCGACAACTTGGATTCGTTCTCTCCACCCCCAGCCGGGGAGCGCGCCAGTAGTGCCCCCCCTACCAGAGAGGGTGAAGCCGAAGTCCTAGCGTTCATTGACGAGATCACGCAAAAGTCATCAGAACCGACCAGACACACGACCCTTCACCTCGAAAAACCCTTATCTCGGTCTAGCACTCCAACTCTTAGGAAGACCACAGAAAGGGTCAAGCTTGGTGGTAGTGCACCGTCCCTATTGCCGTCATCATCTGCTTCATCTCTGAGCAGGACCGCATCAGATCATGCTAGACAACCACAGACAACATCTACCGCTACTTCTCCTGCACTGGCTTCTACTGGAGGTGGTTGGGGATGGGGATCCGTTTGGAGTAGTGCGACAACCGTTATCCAACAAGCTAGATCGGTTGTTGACGAACAAGTGCGCAATATGCCAAAGAATGAGCAAGCTCGCAAGTGGGGCGAAGGTGTTCTTGAGTATGCCAAGAATGCGCAGTTGGACAAGCTTGGTATCAATATCTTATCAGTTCCCGCCTTGCCGTTGCTCAGTAATATCATCCAGGCAAGGATTTCAAGCGAGTTGGCTTATCGACATTGAATGACATCCTGAATGTTGTTGCGCCACCCATATCAGAACATGAAGTCATTCACGTATGGTTGACTCATGACATGGAAGGTTATGATGGTGTCGAGTCTCTAGTTTATCGTGCTTTCGCTCGGGTATGTGGCCTCGACGCATCACAAGGATCAGTTCCTCATGTCGCCTGCTAGGTCTTGGAACAAGTCGAGGGTGGTGATCTCATAGTCAATAGGGGCCAGGAATCAAAGCCTAAGGATGAAAAGGGTGGACGCGACCTCAATGCCGTTGATGGCTATGAGCACGCACTCAAGCTAGCACAGGTATGCTATTCCATGAGCCGCCTGCGTTCGTCTCCAACACGTCTCGTAGGCCAACATTGCAGAGTTCATAAAAAACAAAGCAGCACAACCACCACCAAAACCGTCCACACTCGAATCACCCACAACTTATTCTCATATTTATATGCGCATCCAACCATACTTCAGCACCATTTCTGTCCCTGCGCAACCTACATCTGAGGGTCCTCCCACAAACACTGAATTTGACTCCAAACAAACTTTGCAATTCGTGCTTCATCTGGTCGACCCAGCGCATAAACTCGCTCACACAACAGTAACACAGCAAATCCCAAGCTCATGGCTAGCAATTTGGGACGACTACGATTGGGTTGAGGATTCGGTCGCCGAAGGCATCAGAATTGGGGTGGAAGTCCTGAGTCAAGAATACCTGGTTGCTCGCATGGGGTGGGCGAAGGAAGCGGAACAGGATACTGACGACCACGATGAGGAGGAGGATAACGATGAGGAGGATGAGGACGAGGACGAAGAAGAGGAGGAAGAACAGAAGAAACCGTAATTTGTATGATACCTCATGCTGAGTATCGCATCCTGCTATCACCGTCTCACTGAGCGTGGAAAATGTGTTATATGCGCCTTCATCTGGTTGTAACTGTTTAATGTACCACAGAGTCAGGAATCTAAGTAGAAAGCCTATTTCTTGACCTCTTCAGGCTTGGGCGGCGGTAGCGGTCTCAAATTGTCTGGTCGAGGAGCCTCAGTACCCTGCCCAACTTGCTCCCAGGGTGAAAGTGATTCAAAGTTGCTATGATAGTCGTCAGCCTTTGCTCCTTCCAGGGAAATGGCAACTAGAACGCACCGGAAGGCTTGTGTGAGTTGCAATGGCTCATAAACAACACGTTTCTTCTCTTCGTCATACCTGACCTCGGTGTAGCCCTATTCAAACCATTCACCTAGGTCTCAATGCAAAGGAAGTAAGTCACATACCGTAAGAGGGAAGTCCTTTCTCAGGGGGTGTCCCTCAAAACCTAGAAAAAAGTGGTAAACAACTGACTGAGGACCAGAAGTAGTGACATACCGTAGTCGGTCAAGATACGTCGTCTATGATGGCAATTGCAAGTCAGTTGGATGGCATACAGAAATAAACTGGACTCACAGGTCAGGGTGTCCACTGAAGAAAATACCATATAAATCCCAAGCTTCACGTTCATACCTGGTAATCGTTTAACTTGACAGCCCACGGGACGAAACGCGATGAGTCGTACCAATCAGCACCGCTGAATACCTCAGTAGCGCTGGGAACATGGTCGGCTTCGCCAGCATAGGTCTTGACACGAATTCTCCCAGAGTACTTGTAACTCAATAGGTGATAGACGACTTCGAATCGTTTTTCTCTCTCAGGATAATCAACACCACTGATATCCATGACACTCTTGAATTGACATTGAGAGTGATCACGAAGGAACGTAAGGACTGGAACGACTGCCGAAGGAGGAACGTAGAGCGTCAATTCATCCTTAAGGACCGAGAATTGCTGGATGAACTTTGGAAGGCATTGTGTTAGGTAAGAACCGTATGTGTGCAAAGCCTCGGTAGTTGTGGCATATTTTGTCGCCGAGATATTGGGAGAAGTGGGTTCAGTGAAGGGAGACGCTGAGGCTGGGATGACCGGGAGCAACGAAGAAAGTCAGTTCCGATGCGACGAACAAACCAAAATTGGGACGGACGTTGTTCACCTTTTGAAGACGATGAGGAATGGATGACACGAGCCGAAAGCCCTGCAACGCTTCGTCTAGGAGCGCTGGCAAGGACGCGGCCGACTCGAAGACCAGCACGGAAGGACATTTGGAGATGGAATTGTCCGGAGGTGCAAGTCGGACGGAGACCACTCGGAAACTGCCGGTCCTATCATTATACCTACTTTTCAAATTGGTAGGCTCATCTCTCAATGACTACGACCCAGGACACGACACAAGCTTTCGACATCTTGGACTCTTTGCCATATTTTGACGATGACTTGCAGAAGTATCCAGAATTGAAACAAAAAGTCGAGGAGGAAATGGCCAAGGAGCCAAAGCCACCTGCCACGCTCCATCCACGCGTCCCTTCAGAATACCAGCTGTTTTCTGTTCGTGAGCACGTCGGCGCCCTCGTGATCCAAGGTGCTGATACAGATCATAGAAAAATCCTTTGTTGCAAAAGGAGCTGGAACGCGTGTCAAAGCACGAACCTCTCCAGTCGCTCGACGCAGTACGGCATCAACTACCTGCCCCATCCTCGCTTCCTGGTACAGATGAAGAATGGCAACATGCATTAAATAATGCACGCGCTCAACTTGAGCACCAAAAGCTACGGTTCGGCCTCTCTCGCATCGTTCCAGATGAATGTATTGACTTAGTCCAGGCATACTAACTTGACCCTACTACAAACATACGGGGCTAACGCTTGGAGGGTTCACAACTATCTGCTAGAATCGACGGCGAAACAGATAGAGCAGGCTGCAGAGGATTTGAAGCAACTCACTGTGGAAGTCAATCGCGAGAGAAAGAATCAACAGGTGAGCTACAACTTGGAGCGTCATTGCCTTTCTGCTCACTACTGCTCAAGGAGCGTTATGGGAAGCAATTGACATCGCTTGAGACACGTTGGACGGAGTTAATATCCAGCGTACTACAAATCGAGATGGCGAATGTAGCTTTGGATGCCGAGATCGACCGCCTGAATAAGAAGGAAGCGGAGTTGGCAGAATTATGATGACTGGGACACTGATGATGATATTGTGCATATGACTTTGTCCATAATGATATCTCGTGGTCGTTGTTAATCTTTATGCCATAAGATTCCATTTGTGATGCTTGCGACTGCTTCATCAACGTTTTCAGTCTTAACCCCTGCTCGCCTCGCCCATCACACTCAACCAATGGGTGAGGTCATTAAAGAGCTGTGAGACCCCGGCCGAAGTCCGGCCGGTTTCCCCACCGGATCGGCACAAGGAAAGTGGGACAGACTGCTCTCAGCTTTGCGCTCTCAGTACTGGCGGAAACGATCCCCAGGTGAGTGTATCTCTGCTTAACCACGAACACCCATACTAATTAAATTCCTTCAACTCAATCCTGTGGCCCCGATTGGCAAGTCACCAACCAGAAATTAGGATTATACCGACAGGCGTCTTTCGACGCGTCTATGGCTCACACCGAAAGCGAACCTCAGGCGACAGCAGTATTAGCTGAACAAGATGTGACGGAGATCGGTGCAGGTACTGGACTCGATGGGATGAAGAAAGACTCTGAGTCATCAAATTTGAATGGCATTCCTTCACCGCCAAATACCAAGGAAGGTGGCGAGAGAGCGAGTACTCATTCAATCACGACCAACTCTCAAACGACGTCTGCGCTCACTCGACCGACCCTAGTCCAACTTGGCTCGAATTCTGCCCAATCGTCCTCCGCTACACACACGAAGCGGCTGTATACTTCCAATATTAACAAGAAATTTCTTGAACAAAACTCGAGCAACACAGTCACCGCAAACTCATCACTGAATGCTGCAGCTGCGATGAAACCGGGAATTCAGACTTGTGAGTTTTTTATCGCCATGAGATGAGGTTCCAAGCCCCCAACATACCAATAGCCCGACCAGTTACACAAACATCAACCTCCCATCCACGGTTGGTCACAACCAAACTCACTGCGACACCACCAGCATCTACTACGACCGGTCCAGGCTGGTCACGACCTTCATCTGCCACTCCACCCGTCGTTGCTGGAAACGCACAGTCACCCAAGGGCTCACCTACGCTTTCAACTGCACCAATCACTTTGTCTTCACAAGGAGCTCCCCAACTCCCAGTAGCAGGCAGAGTAATTCAACCACAACCACGATCCGCATTGTTGCAAATAGGAGCCGCCTCAGATAAATCGTCCTCGGGTCGTCCAGCTTGGGGAAATGTAAAACCTTCATCTAACATATCAGTCGCATCTCAGGACAATAAGGGCCAGAGTGATTTCCCTACTGCAGCTGAAGTCGCCCAAGGTGAGCTGGATTTAAGGTCGTTCAATCCCTACCCTCGTTCAATCCAACTCCATTCAGCATCTGCCCGTAAAAGCAAGCCCCAGCAACCAGATCTAAAGGGACAGAATCCACAAGCTGCTGCGCTCGCGGCAACCAACTCCGCTTCAAAGCTGGTCCGGTCTGAGGATGCAGATACTTTTCGAGGAAAGCATCTCGATCCACACTCTCACCACTGGGACGAGGTTGGTGGTCTCATGGATGAATCCCGCATCTTGTATTTGAAACCTTATCTATAGATGGTTCAAGAGGATGATAATTTCCTTGATGCACCGCTTGAGTTTGATGACGGAACGCAATACAAGATCAAGGCTAATGACGCCCCTTTGCAGTCAACTGAATCGGAGGAAGCGATCAACAAGGAGGATCGTTTTGGAGAAGATTTCGATCGTAGTTGGCCTCGTGCAGCGGCTTCTCCCATTTCACCCGAAGTAACACTACCCTCTGCTAGTCCGAGGATGTCTCATTCACCCCAGGAACCTTCTGCCCGCGCATTGTTCAATGAGCGTTCAAACCGGCTGGAGCCTTATAATGTCTCCAAATCAGGATCATACCCCAAACGTGGTATTTATGAATCGTCAGTCCCCGGCGATAAGAGCTCTCGCGACCCTTTAGTATCTCCTTCACGATCTCACTTCCAACCTGGTAATAAGCCTGGGAATGATCTTCCATCTCGTTCTCGTCGGTTCAGCAACGATATATCTGCTCCTTCTCCTGCAGACAGGCGCCAACGAGATAGAGAACAAACCTATCGGCATGACACAGCCGTACCTGGGTCAATGGGTCCGCCTCCCTTGCCCAAAGACAACTCTGGATTCCGTATGGGTTCAGGACGGGACCGCGAGTTCTCATCTGAATACCGCGGAAGAGGCATGGCGAAGGGCACATTAAATGAACGAGCACCATTGGCTTCAAGAGAAAGTGGTCGACAATTACCCCCGCATCTCTCCCATACTCCTTCTCCCGGGAGCGTTTCTCGGCGCTTGCCATCCCAAGACTCGCGCCATCCACCCGATAGCATCTCTGTGAAGACGCCTCGGCAGCCATCGCAATCGCCTGCTCAGTCAATGGCACCACTGCCATTACCACACCTAAATGCCCCTGATCTGGAGGAAGTGCGCAAGGACGTTATGCATAGCGCAGCAGAACGTGCCAAGCAACGCCGACAGTTGGAAGAGCAGGAGCGAGAAAGGGAAAAGGAACGTGCTCGACAAAAGGCGGCTGAAATTGAGGCTCGTATGAAAGCAACGGTGCCTCAACCATCGGAAGTAGATGAAAATACCAAAGCCAACCCACAGGTTCGAATAACTATTCATTGAGTATCCTAGTCATAACCAACTAACTTCGCTTCAATTCAGAAAGATGAGGTTCTGGAAATGATCGAAGTTGCAGTGAGCGACGCTAAGGTTACTTCAGAGGATGTCCCTGAGGCGTCGCAGCTGCAGAACTCACCCATGTCGGCAAAGGCCCAGTTACCTAGGCCACCCTCTATGAGGGGGACATCCCGCCTGACCGCTGATGATCCCCGCTCATCAAGCCGGCGTCCTTCAGCAACGGTACCGAATCAATCTAGTCCAGCTGAAGAGGCTATGACTTGGCGAAGCAAGGTTCCTAGGGCACCTGCAGTACAAACGAGTCCGCAACCTCAAAACAAGCGTACCCCTTTTGCAGAGGAACCGCCTACAACTGATATCACCCAAATATCTCAAGAGGAAGTGGAGGTAGTTGACTTTTCTGATTTGGGGAAGGTTCTTGGGGACTTGAGAATCTCAGTCGATCCCCAGAAATCGAGCGCAGACGATACGGTCTCGAATAACGAACCTAAGGAACATTCTATGCCACCCGGACGTGCGGCACGCCCTGTTGCCAGCGACTTTTTTGAAGACAAAGCCACCATGGACTCGAAGCCCGATATTGCACCTTGGCGAAGACAACCCAAAACAACCGAAGGACCTGTGATCAAGGAAAGACCTGATGATTCTGTTGCAGTACCGCCTGAAAATACGGTTCCAAAATCGAGAGAGAGTTTATCAACAACCTCTGAAAGATTTCATCCCCACCCTTCCACTTTTCCAGCTTCGCACAGTCATCAACATTCACATCATCCTACCTCAACGACACATCGTCCAGCTCGCAACACATACAGGGACGTTTCAATGAGCGCGCTGGATGACGCTATGTCGCGCATTAAAGGTGCTCTAAATGGTATGCAATCATCTGAATTCAAAGCTTCCCTAGCGTCGACAACAACGACCAAGCCTGAGGGCGAGGGGCACTCTCAATACAAATCTGCGGCACCCCCACACTTGCCTAAACCACCACAAAAGGGTCGTTGGGCCCTGCCTGGTCATCGTTCGCATAAGGCTGATTTTCGGCCGTCAGAAGTTTTTGATGTGACGGTTGCGGCAGCTCCGTCATCGCCTGAGCCTCGCAACTTCACTGTATCCCTTCCCCAAGTTGCGCCACGGGATCTCATACACCAGAGGCAACTCAACCTCTTCTCCAGACCCTCCACCCACTCGTGGGATGTCTTGTCATTTGACCCGCCGGTCGAGGGTATGCGTAGGGACTTTTCGCTGAATGACATTTTGTTCCGTAAGGCACCAGGGGGGTTTAAGGGCAAGACCAAAATCCGTTTATACCTTCCTAGGGCGCAAGGATCCCCCCATGCACCAAGGCTCATCGCACCTGCACAGCCAAAAGTCAATGGTATCGGCGCTTTTGGTCGACCAAGCAATGCTGATGCATCATCATGGAGAAGATCTGAAAGAAAGCAGGAGCAACCAGCCCCGTCACCAGGCGGATCACTCGAAACGGATTCTCCTAGGTCTGCTCTCCTTGCACCACCGACTGGGACCATAGATGACTCCAAATCAGAACTTTCATCTCAACACAATCAAGAATCATCAAGGCATGAAGAGTCGGCACCAGTCCGACTACGATCCCAACCGCGAATGCCTGCAGGTTCTGCTGTGGCATTTTACAGGGATTCGCGAATCGACACTGCCCAAGCTGACCCAAAAGTGACAGTGAGCTTCATAGTTTCCAGCGAGTTGGATAAGGAATTGGCAACAGACTCCTTATCGGCAGAGGTGCTCGTTGCTACTGCTACCGCGAATGAGCAACCAATCGTCACTATTACTCCACCTGTATCAGATGACAAGGACGACCCCATATCCTCTAACGCCCGAGCGTTAGAGAAGGCAGCTGCAAATCCTGATCAGTTACGATCAGCACCTGCTACCGAACCATCAGGTCCAGTAAAGGCTAATGCGGAGAACCATAAACCCGAGCAAAAAGTTGACGACCCTGTATGTAATCTACTTAGCTTCGAAGGTATAACGTTAATGCTTTTGCAGCCCGTGAATGACACCCCGCCAACTTCACCTCCAACCTCAACCGTTCACGCCTCGCCAACGCGTCAGAATTCGTGGACGAGGTCATCCGTAAGCTTAACGCTGAAGGATTCGCCTGCACGAGGACCAGATCCAGAGCACCTGAAGGCAGTTTGGTCGCAGACATCTAATAAACCAGGACTTCCCACAGTCAACTCCTTAGAAGGTATTGTAGATGATCCCGTGCCATTCACAATACCAGAAGTCAAATCGGAAGACGGGGAGACTCCTCCACCCAGTATGCCATCTTCGGGTCCCCCACGTATGTCAATACATGATGTTACGCGAGCATTCCAGCAAGTGCCTTCAACCTCCAACAACAGTAACTCGCATCGGACAACAATCCCACCGCCAGCGCCTGTCGCACGACCAGCAACCTATACGTATCCAATGCCCTCAAATAACATGCGACCAAGTTACCAGCCAACATTTTCACCAATGATGAGTCACTCACCTGCGCCGGTAATGTACCCAATGAGTCCGGCACCTGTGCCCGGCCGCATGGCAACTACAAATCCCTCATCCATGTATAATCAGCCGGTATGGGTTCCTGTGAATGCAGCAGGGGGGCCTTCACCCAATCCGAGTATGATGAGACCAGTGCCATCTCCCTATCCTGCCCCAGTGATGGCTTATCACGCTCCACCGCCTGGTAGCCAAGCAATGTACGGCCACCCCGCAGCTAACGCGCGGAGCCCATCACACCAGCATGCACACCAGCATGCGCACCAGCATAACTCGACTACAGCTCCAAGTCATCGTGGTCGTAACCATGCTATGCCCCCACCCATGATCAGTCCTGTCATTTCACCCGCTACTGCTGCGCCTATGTACGCAGGCAGTCCCGTGCTGGTGCCAACACATCCAGCAAACCATGGATATCTACCGATGCAAGGCGCTCGGGGACAAAGCCGGTCTGATGGCAATCATATGTCACTGCATCCGCATACTCCGCAAGCAATACATCCTCCGCACCACGTCTACAACAATCCTCGCCCGACGTGGTGATGTTGCCCTTCATTCATCTTGTCTGACGGTTTCTATGCTTTTTCTTCATCTTTCTTACTCGTCTACATCATGTTTGCATACTGCTGTTGTCGTATACATATCTTCTTGCAAACTTTCCGTTTTCAGTCTCAATTGTACCTCATGATGCTAATCTCACTGCACATAATCGCTTTTGGAAAGAATCCACTCTATTATAAATTAATTATATCGAGTAACAGTGTAGGATCTGGGCATTGAGCGATGGTCTATCACACAGCAAGTCGGACAGCCTGCGCAGCAGCCTCATCGAGACTGTCGACAGCGGTGATCCGTAGTCCTGATTCTCGGATCATGCTAAATTGGGCGAGGTCATGTTAATTCCCAGATGACATTAACTGGCAACGTACTCTTTCGCTTCCTGCTCTTTCGTGCCCTTCAATCTCACAACCAACGGTATCTTGAGGTCGAGCTCCTTGGTAGCCTTGATAACACCTTCTGCGATATAATCGCACCTCATGATTCCTGTGTGGCGCACTCAGACGATGCTCGATTAATGAGATCAAATAGGTCTCACCTCCGAAAATGTTGATGAAGATGCTCTTGACCTTGGGGTCGGTAAGGAGAATCTCGAATGCTTTTTTGACTGTCTCGGGAGTCGCACCTCTGCCAAGTGGTCATTGAGCAATTAGTTTCGAAACGATAATAGCAGGTTCGCGTACCCGCCAACATCCAAGAAATTAGCTGGATTGCCTCCATGGAGGGAGAGAACATCCATTGTAGCCATAGCCAACCCAGCACCATTGACCAAGCACCCAATGCTTCCATCCAACTTGATGAAGTTCAGGTTAGCCTTTTGGGCCTCTACTTCGGAAGGCTCCTCCTGGGAGATATCACGCAACGCGAAGACGTCTTGCTGGCGGAAATCTGCATTGTCGTCGAATCCAAATTTGGCGTCCATGCTGTAAGTAGGGAGAATAGAGTTAAGGTGCTGCGTCAGTTGCACTACAGTGCACATACCACAGGACTTGGCCATCCTTTGTCAGTGCCATAGGGTTGATCTCAATTTGGGTAGCATCCTTCTCCTTGAAGATCTTGTACAGGTTGAGGAAAATATCTGCAGCTTGGGATTGAGTGGCTAAGTCTGTGAAGCCAAGCTTCTGAGCTACGGCCATGGCTTCATCCTTGCTCAAACCGGTCTCAAAATTGATTGGTACGGTAATTATGGCGCTAGGGTCCTTTGCGGCGACTTCTTCGATGTTCATTCCTCCTTGAGCGGAAGCAACCAAGACCACACCCTGAGTTGAGCGGTCATTGAGCACAGCAACGTAGTACTCATGAGCAGGCTCGCGACGTTCTGCAAGCATAACCTAATCAAGTATGCCTCATTAGGTGTTTTCATCTTAAAACATGTAGCTCACGGCGTTGCAAACACGACCACCAGCACCAGTCTGCTTGGTGATGAGTTTTGACCCAATCATCTGTGATGCATATTGTTTTGCTTGCTCTGGACTAGCAAAACATTAGAGCCTGGAATCCACACCTGAACGTGCTCCATACCTGCTAACCATATGGACACCACCCTGTAGCCCATTGTCGAACTTTCCCTTTCCACGACCACCAGCAAGTACTTGAGCCTTAATTACAAGATTTTGGGTGCCTTGAATAGCACAATTAGCTATGACACATCCAGTATAGGTATGTTCATCGTAAGTACCGAAGTCCTTGGCAACTTTGAATGCTTCTTCGGGGGATTTTGCGGCAACACTCTTGGGTGTAGGTATTCCATACTGATGAGAATGGAGGTTCAACATGGAGCGCAGGCAATGACGCAAATACTTACGGAGTTGAGAAGGTTCATGGACTGGTGCTCATGAATAGACAAGAAGCGTTTCTGACCAGCAAACGCAACCTGGAGGAAATGGGAGCTGAGCGAACAGACAATATCGCGTTTGAAAAAAAAAAATTACGCGAGAAAGCGATCCAGCTTTTGTGAGAGACCTTAGCATTGTAAGGAGAGGGTGTAGATGTCGAAAGAAAGAAGGGATGAACGGGTCGTTTACAGGCCATCACATCACCACCGGAGTAGTAAGGAACTGCTGGCTTAGTCAGCCGGTATCTGGACATAACCTGTAGATTCACTTTTCTCTTCATTGTATCTCAGAGTGACGACGACGGCGGATGGTTTTCACAATTCTGCCTGTCTCTCACCCAATGGCTATTCCCTTTGAGGGGCTAATCTTGGGCTATACTCTGGGCGATCAATAGTCTGGTCTTGAGTTCGGACAATTCGGTGTCCTCACTGTGGGTTGTTCGAAATTTGACATAGAGATACGTGTATGCTCTTGTAGCGATGAAGCCCTTGTAGCTGTCCTTGATAAATCCTTGATATTTGTCCAATGCACATGTGCACGATGTTGGGTCATTGCAGACACTACGCCAAAGCCAAGACACCATAAATATTTCTATTCTTGCAAATAGCACGCCTCAAGGCCTGAAATTTCCTCCTATCCCCAATAAAACAAAAGGCTTAAAGAAACATCGCCTGGGGGAATGATGTGATGCTCCCGTTGAGTCTAATTTCAAACACCCCGACAAGTGGCGCTCATACCTCTTCCTCGATCTCGATCATGTCTCTGCACGGCTCAGCAGGAAATAAGCCCACTCCAGATGATGACCCCCAGCAAATGACTCAGGTACTTTCCGTCTCAACGACGGTGTTGAAGCAAGCAGTAGTCCTGCTTGATAATTATCTCACTTCCGACGAACAGCTTACGACAAGCTCGCAGTACCTGCCTGGGTCGACCATCGGTAATTCATCATAACCCTTCAACGTGGCTCAATCGTTCTAATTATGTTTCAGGAAAGCACTTACGCCATGCACGAGACCATTTCACTTTGCTCGCTGATTGTGCATCGCAACCACAACCACACATATTATCTTATGACATCAGGAGCAGAAATACGCCAATGGAATCCAGTCGGGAGGCAGCCCGCGAAGCATTGCTTGCGGCCATCACTCAACTGGAGGATGTGATGCCCAGAGTTGATCTCAACGAGCCATTAACCTTAAACGCAATCACACCGCATAAACAAACCTTCCAGTCGACGTTCGGAAGAGAGGTGGGTTTCTATCTAGCCCAATACCCTCACAGATCGCTGAGGAAGACGCAGCTGTGGTTTGCAGCGTTACACTGTGTCCATCATTGGTCAATGGTGCGTGTCGCTGCTAACTATTCGTGGACTATCCTTGACTGTTAGTGAAGGTTCGGGTGATTGCAGGGGAGATGGTATGTTAGCTTTTGCTACTTGTTCCGGTCTTGCCGCCACATATATGACCATAACACAACACAGGGTATCATGCTGACTGATGACTTTGGATTCGCTCCGTCAACGCTCTTACGCCAAGGTTTGTACCAGCTCGCGACAAACCTGCATACGTTATTCTGATGCCCCGGCCATTGTAGGTCGAGATGGCGCGCTTGGAAAAGCCAAGATATGATCAAGAACTCCGGACTATATCCTTGTATAAAATTTTAATCGCTATGGATTATGTATCGATGGAATTAACCCTCAGCGTGTGATAGCAGGTGGTGTATTAATACTACTACCCAAGACCAAGACCAAGCAAAGCCTTGTTTGATTTCAGGAGTTCTGCCAAATATCGGCACGTGGAACGCCATAGTGTGATCGACGGACCGACGAGTTGAAATAGGATTATAATCTTCCTCACCACCGCGTCCATGTCCTGGTAGATTGCTCAATATCAGAATTTAGATACAACAATGTCTGAAAAGATGATACCACTCGAAGGCGAAAATGGAAGAAAGAGAGTGGTATGGTTACCTCTTGAAGTGGGATCCTGTCATATGATATAACTACGTTCCAGTGCTACTTTTTCGACTCTGAAATAGGAGGGTTCCACTATGGACCAGGTCACCCGTGAGCGTAATTCAACTATCTATGCTGTCAACTTATCCACTACGAATCAAGGATGAAACCAACTCGCATACGCATGTGTCATTCCTTGGTCATGAGCTATGGCCTGTACAAGAAAATGGAAATATTCGTACGTTTACGCGTGGCTAGGAAGATTTCGCCCTTAATGAACGCATATGCACACATTTTAGCGAGCGAAACCTGCTACCAAGCGCGAAATGACACAATTCCATTCTGACGACTACGTCGAATTCCTCAGCCGTATCACACCTAGTAATATGAATTCTTTCATTAAAGAGCAGCACAAGTGTAGGTTACGCAAGCGTTACTTTGCATATTGGGACGCTGATACAATCATTTTTAGATAATGTTGGAGACGATTGTCCCGTATTTGATGGCCTGTTCGAGTACTGCTCGATATCGGCAGGGGGTTCCATGGGTATGTGTCCTTTTCTACAATCGAGAACGAACATTGACGCACGCGAAGAGGGTGCTGCTCGTCTAAGTCGCGATAAGTGTGATATTGCAATCAACTGGGCGGGCGGGTTGCATCATGCTAAGAAAAGCGAAGCTAGTGGATTTTGTTATGTTAATGGTGAGTATGTATTGGAAAATCCGTATACCTTTCTTGAACTCTTAGATTAGATATTGTACTGGGTATCCTCGAGCTCTTGAGGTGAGCGCTCTCATTTCGTGATTTCTAAATTGGCTCGCTGAGTATTTATTCAAGATACCATACTCGTGTTCTTTACATTGACATTGATGTACACCATGGGGATGGCGTGGAAGAGGCATTCTACACGACTGACAGGGTAATGACTGTCAGCTTCCATAAGTATGGGGAATATTTTCCTGGCACAGGAGAACTTCGGGTGCGGAAGCTATCCACTTAATCATTCTGGCACATCTCCTGACACATTCATTCAGGACGTAGGTGTGATGAAAGGAAAGTATTATTCCTTGAATTTTCCCTTAAGAGATGGTATCACAGATGAAAATTATAAATCTGTATTCGAGCCCGTACGTATGCACGTAGCCATTCAGTCCTGCCTGTGCTGAGAGAATCAAAGGTTATCCGATCCGTTATGGAATCATACGACCCGTCAGCGGTTGTTCTTCAATGTGGAACCGATTCATTGTCGGGTGATAAATTAGGCTGCCTGAATTTGTCTATGCGAGGTTCGCCATCCCGGTATCGAAGGTAGCCAACACTAACCACGAAATTTTTAGGTCATGCGAATTGCGTCAAATTCGTGAAGTCGTTCAATAAGCCCTTGCTATTGTTGGGCGGAGGCGGCTATACAATGCGCAATGTGAGCCGCGCATGGGCATACGAAACTGGCCTGGCGGCTGGCGTCGAGTTAGGACCAGGTATGCAGTACCAAGAGAACTTTTACCGAACAACGTCTGATACGTCTACAGAAATCCCAGTGAATGAATATTATGAGTACTTTGGCCCTGACTACGAGCTGGATGTCAAGTCGTCGAACACGGATGATTTGAACACGCCAGCATATCTTGATAGAGTAAAGCGAATCGTTATGGAGAATATACGGCATATAGGCGGTCCACCCAGTGTCCAAATGCAAGGTCCGTGAAGGGAATAATGAAGATTGATACCAGCACTAATCTAATTGCAGATATACCTTCTTTACCCATCGATGACATAATAGAAGATCCAAACCAAGACGAGGATCTTATTTCATCGGATGAGCGTAGGCCCCAAAGATTACTTGATTCACGGAGACAAGCGGATGGTGAACTCTCGGATAGTGACGACGAGGGCGAAGGCGGTCGTAGAAATCATGCGAGCTATAAGGACGCGGACAGCACCAGTGGCGCGGATACTCCTGCGGGTCGCAAGTTTGGTATGGGTGTAGGCATCATGGCTACTGCCACAGCGTCTATCACACATGGCGCAGGTCCCAGTGCACATACGACAGCGGCTCGTATTCTTTCCCAGGCGATAGCAGAAACATCTGCGATGGAGATTGACACGCCTACAGACAGTGGGACGCCAAAACCCGCAGAACCAACTCCTGCAGAGAAGCCGACCGCTGGTGAAGGTGAAGTAGTTATGGAGACTGCTACGACTGAATCGCCTCCAGTAAAGGCAAACGCAGAGTAGTTGATTTGTTTGCCGTCTTTTTGTTGGTTGTGTACTGTTAGAATGCCATTAACTTGACCTCGATGTCACGTGACCTCATGAGCCTTGGGCGAGTCATACTACCGTTACTTCCCTTGCCACATTCATGAGTGACGGTGCTAGACCCTCGACGCCACCTTCAGCAGCGTCTTTAAGCACCAATGCAACGCCCTTGACACCAGAGCATGTCAAACGATTCGAGATCAACAGGCTAAAAGGTGTGTCCAGGGACTTGTACCTTGCCTCCTGTAATGATCTGATGTCTACCTTCTCAGCAAAGGCGAAACAAAGGGAACGAGAACAAGAGGCTGCAACCGCTTACGCCGTGAACGCGAATAATAAGCGGCCATTAGATGTGACACCCACAAATTCCAAATCTCCTACCAAACCTCTGCAGCGCGATTCTCGTTTGGGAACTTACTTTGAATATGATCTGTCAAAAATGGTTAATTCCAAGGGTGGATTCTTGGTGGAGGACGTCAGTGAATTGGATGAGGAGACGAGGAAGCGGAAGGAGAAGGAGAAGGAGCGTGAAAGACAGCGCAAACGACATGAATTGGAACCACGTTCGTCAATTACCATCTATTGAGCAACTCGTCTTACTCTGTTGCAGCAATACACCTTGACCCAGAAATGAACCCTAAATGTCGTGAGTGTGGGACGATAGACATCGACCAGACGTTCAGGAAAGTCTTCGGTTGTCTCGTTTGCAATAAATGCCAGAATGAGAAGCCAGAGAAATATAGTTTGTTGACTAAGACCGAATGCAAGGAGGTATGTACACACTTCGTATTGTGGAACGAGCTAAGTGCAATGCATCAGGACTACCTACTAACTGATTGTGAGTGCATACTTGACTCCGGTTGACCTGTATTATGAAACCCATTCTGACTACAAGCGGAAATGCGAGACCATGAGGTGCTTCCTCACTTACTCAAGGCCAATCCCCATAAGTCAACCTACGCGAACATGATGCTGTACCTCCGGTTTCAGGTTGAAGAATTTGCGTGGAAGAAATGGGGATCTCCAAAGGCGCTAGATGCAGAATATGAAAGGAGACAGGCAGATAAAAAGAAAAAGAAAAACAAGAAATTCGAGGAAGGGCTGAAAGACCTTCGCAAGAAGACTAGGGAAACGGTCTGGCAGAGGCGTAGAGACGAGGAGCATAAGCATAGCTTTGGGGATGTTGAGAAGGGTCCAGATGGCATGGGGAAACAAGTTTGTCAGGAATGCGGATTTACAATTGAGGTAGAGGAATTATAATGGCTGATTATACCTTGAGGAGTGCAGCACTGCACATCCGTGTGATGCCCGAGCTTAATAAACAGTACGTGCGCGCCGAGCGGATAACCGCATTTCCGGCCGAAAATCACAAGGTTTACTACGTATATACTAAATGCGGCGTAGTAGTCACTGTTACGAAATGAAATGTATGTTGTGTACAGCCCGCGGTGGGATTTTCCGTGATCTCACGCCTAAAGTCCGAGCCTCAGATGACACGACAAGTACCATGGAGAGCACCAACCAGTCAGAACATGAGCAAATCTCGACTTCTCTCGAGGTTGAACAATTAGAGGTCAATCTTTTTAGATCAAAATCGTTATGGGTACCGCTCAGGGCTCGTGGGGTATTTGGGGGGTAAGCAGGATCACTGTTCCACGTTGACATGGGACATCCTCGAATAATGGCGCTAATCACTGTCTCCACACTACTTCCAGGCAGGTTATCAGTCAAGCCCTAATCTCAGCTACCAATTGTGTAGATCCTGCTTTTAGTCTCCACGTTAGTACTTCCCAAGTCAATCGCCCACTACAGCGGTGAACACAAAAGAAAGGCACTGACATGATACAATACGCCAACCAATCAGTCGTTACACGTGAGTTTTCGTCTTACTGATAAGGTTTTGCACAACCAACAAATATATTGTCTTTTAGTGTTATTTCTTGACCAGTGCCTCTCCGTCGACGCCAATTGTGTATAGTGTTGAAAGAGTTAGGCAGGGCAGATCCTACACCACTCGTTCCGTCAAGGCGATTCAAAATGGTCACACCGTTTTTGTATTGATGTGCTCATTCCAAAAACCAGAGCCTTGGCAGCCTTCTTATCAATGGCTTATGCCCTCTGTTTCGCCTCCAAATGAATGTGAATCGTACGAGGATTTGTACTCGAGGTTGATCAATGATGAGAAGCTACCTCCAAGGGTCAAGGAAATTTACGAGCAAAACAAAATGGTAAAGATTCAGACACATGTTTCATCTCACGCAACACACTGACGAGAAATTCTCTGCTAGGAGCGATCAAAAAGCCCCATTGCCATCAGGATAGCAAAACAGGGCGATGTGGCTCCAGATGGAACGGTCAGATACATGTATTGGATGCAAGCACGTTCTATACCCCAATATGAAGCACCATACCAGAAGGTATGGTCATGGAACCAAGCATACCTCGACTCACAACCAGATCCTTAGTGCATATTGAGCTACATTTCTGATCTACATTTGTACGTGGGCCTGTTGGATTGGCCGAAGAGATTAAATATCACCTTTAACAGTATATCCAGCGCTCCCCGCATCATGGGTCTCAAGCATTGGGGGAAGGGCCCCAATGCACTCAGTATGAGTGTGAGCGCCACCTTGCGTATCACAGCTGCAGCTACTAACCACGGTATAGTCGAGCATAGACCACTCTATATATTTCTATAGGTTCGCCTGACTCACCATGGATGGTCTTAATTCTGATATCTGGTAGTGACAATTTTAATTGCGGAGACTGGCTGCTCCATGTAGTAAGTGGCCAGGCGTCCTTGTGATATGACAACTGACTAGCTGGCATCAGGTGGTTTGCTCTCGAGCTGGATCTGGTCGAGCCGTCGTGCACGGACAGGTCAGCATATCCGATGTAGTGTGGCGTTCACGACTTCTGATAATTTGCAGATGTACACACAAGACGGAACGTTGATTGCGGTTACATCGCAGGAAGGGGTAGTGCGCACTGGTATTAGAGATCCAGCTGCTCGTCCAAAGCTATGATGATTTAGACTATTGTCATCTCAACCTTTCCGTAACTTATGATCGGCTAAAGAACGTATTTAGGACACAAAAGGATCGCCGATGTGGGTGATCGATAGTTGAAAATAGGTTACTCGCAGCCACCAAAGTAGTCATGGGGGTAGATATGATAGATAGGCACAGCAACGGGTGGCATTAAGCACATTGAGTGAGAATCGGCGGGATATGCGGATGGTCATTGGGAGAAACGATGCTTTATGACACCGATAGAAAACATACAAGTGCGAGATAATAGTACTCCATTCAGCGGGGACCCTATCGAATAAAATCCAGACAGGGGGTGATAATGCGAGATGCAGGTCGGCATGTGAGGTGTAAGACACGAGGGAGGCCAATCACGACTTTAGTTTTTTCTGCGGAAAGAGCACCCTGGCAAGAGATCAGCACCCAATCAGTTGGATCACTCTGATAGAACTCACCCTCCGTTAATCGTGCTCTACCGCCTGTTGGTTGGGATAGCACACTTGAGCACGCGGTGCAGTGAACGACTGTTTGCGCATGCGAAAAGACTGTTGTGATGGCAAAGCATCCTATGCACCCGATCAGATGATTGATCACTGAGTAATGGATGGCAGATGAGACTAACCTGGGCACTTGACATCCATAAAATACGAATTAGGCGACTGCACGAGCCTCTTCAACTTGTGCTGCTTCTTTTCGAATTCGGCGGAGGGATTCAGTAAGTCAACGGCGAGAGTCTGAAAATACAGGTATTAGGCTAGAATACGATCAAGATGCGATGGAGTGCATACCATGTTGAACGCGGGAAAGTGCTTGTGATGAAGCAAGTGTTTTTGGTTTACGAGACGTGCAGAGGGTTGTGTGGATATGGTTTACACAAGGTTTAGGTTTAAATTCAAGCGGAGATTTAAGCGCATGGTAATCGGCACCGAGTTTGACTTCATTGCAGCTGAGTCAGAGGTCCATATCACTGCGTTCTCACGGTCCCAAAAAGAGCAGTTAGTGGACGTCAATTCATTACGTAATACCGAGATATTGGGGCTAATTATCCACATTTGGGAGGATCAGGAAATACTCATCTTTGGACTGCAGGGACTATTCTGATGGAGAAGTACAGGTTGGGGAAGGACAAAAAGAAGATGCGTGTACTATATATGCTCAGTGAAGTAGGGATACCCACAGAGTACCGAGACGGTAAAGCAAGGATGGATGGAATTAACATGGATGAAATATTTGATGTACGGCGGTGGCGGTCTACAAAGTGTGTGCATGGGAGGTAAGAAGTGTTATGAAACGATCAGGATGAACAGTAGATCGAGGATACGACATGATGTTATTGTTTTCTAATTTACTGAACATACAAGGGAAGGGATATTCGGGGAGCGCCGTTCATCGCAGCATGTGTGAATCACAATTGGTGTTGTATTCTGGATGTCCCTGTTCATTCTTTTTGTTTCGATGGACTATCGAATCTGTACCAGTTCATTAGTTACATCTCGGAATGTCAATTCGTTCCTGTATCAGCCCTATAAATTCTCCTCCATTCCTTCTGTTCCCCCCATTCACGCCCCAGGTTAGTTTCTTTCCAGTCCACGACGCCCAGCAGGCATTCAAGCCCCTCCACATTACATTCGCTCAGCGAAGTCACGCTACACATTTGACGTCTCTGCTTCCGTTCTTTATCCCCTCGTTCGCTTCCCAACGCCCCCGTATCCCCCAATTTTTCTGACTTCTTAACACGTCAACTCCTTCTCCTTCTATCGCCGGTCGATTATCTCCCACCCTTCTTATTTCTGTCTTACCATGGCCGCCTCAGTTGCAACCTCTGCCAACCTCTCAGTCACCCTGTCACACGCCATTTCTTTCCTAACGAAGCCCCTCAGCGCTTCACATTCGCCAGAGACCGTCTTGAAGCTTCAACTCCAGCTTGAAGCAAGCCTAACTAACCACTATGCCCCTACTTGGAGCATCAACGACCCTCTCCATGGTGCAGTACACCGCTGCTTAACCCTTTCACCAGGGGCCATTCCTCCCCGTGCTATTTATGCAGCCTGCCTTGCCACCGGTGTTCAGTGGTTTGAGTGGATTGCCCTACTTGGAGGACAGGAATTCGATTTCTTCGTCGATCCTGGCTGCGTGTCCATCAGGCTGGGGGACCAACTCGTAACTGTCTGGGCTGACGAGACGTCGCCCTCGTATACAGGAAAGAGTTTTGCACAACTCGTAATGGAACAGGACATCGAAGACGACGAACAACTTTTTGATCTCATTGCTGATGAGACAAAGACCCCAGCTTGGGCTTCCTCCGGATCAACTCGCTCGATTTCTCCCCTTTCCGCAATCTCCGTCCACTCTCGGTGTAGCTCACGGTCATCCAATGGGAGCTCTGGAAACACTTACAGCTCAGTCGAAACATCACCTCGTTCTTCAACCAATTCAATTTCCAGCCAGGATTCCAAGTCACGCAGGGAACGTGTCAAACAGGCTCGCGTTTTCGTTGATACCACCAAGACAGACGTAACACCCTACGAGGGCGGCAACACCACTGTCTTGACCGGTGGTGTTATGCTCGGCGGGAAAGCGAAGAAGCCATCTAAACCCTCAGCTTGAGGTTGACAAATCGCAACACGGCTATGCGTTCATGCAGGCAACGACTTCGTTCTTATGCACCTTAATGAACCCTCCGATGAACACTTTTCATAGTGACAATGCCTTTGACGACTTTGAACCATATTACCTTCGCATCATACCCCCTTCCCCCCCAAATTAACGCATACTTACATTACAGCACTTTGTATTAGTTCAGTTTGAATATTTCCATCCCCCTTGCTTTCGATCCTTTTTATCACCAGAACCAAATGTGTAGCACCCCTCACGCCTTCTACGATACCACTTTTGCTCTGACATGCGTTTTTACCCTACACAACAGTACTACTCTAATTATCTGGGGATTGATATCTCTTTAATATCTACGGTGTCCATAGCCTTGTTGCCGCACTGGTTCCGGCTACACCCATGCTCATTGATTTGTGCATGTCAATTTGATTATCTCCCGCTTTAATTCGATCCGACCCCGAACCCCAAAGAAAATCTTGCGGCCTCATACCAAAAGAGACGTGGAATTCCACTCCTTGACGATTCTCCGTTATTTCCCCCAGCACTCCTCTGGGCCATTCTTACGCTTGCTTCATCTCGCATCTGTAGCAGGCAATCACCATGAACGTGCTCTCCATCGCCGTCCGACTTCCGCGATTTCAGCTAGTCCGTAGTCTGGCTACTCACGCGCATGCACCAACGCCGTCTATTGCATCGTTCACCAGAAATGATTGGACAAGGGACGAGATACAGACCATCTACGATAGTCCTCTACTGGATCTGGTCTATCGTGCATCGTCCGTGCACAGGCAACACCATGACCCCTCAAAAATTCAGCTCTGCACCCTCATGAATATCAAAAGTATGCTGCTCCCGCTTTGATTCCTAGATTGGTACTTATCACCTTGCTCAGCTGGTGGATGCTCAGAGGATTGTAATGCCAATCAACAATTTTCAGTACGATCGACAGACTGATCCGTATCACAGGTTCTTATTGCTCGCAATCATCCCGTTATTCCACCGCAACCAAGGCAACGCGTATGGTGGAAATTGAGCCAGTACTAGAGGAAGCAAGGAAGGCAAAGGCAAATGGAAGCACTCGGTTTTGTATGGGGGCCGCTTGGCGAGACATGGCCGGCAGGAAGAGAGGATTTGAAAAGATCTTGACAATGGTTCGAGAGGTCAGGGGAATGGGGATGGAAGTCTGCACAACTCTTGGAATGCTGAACCCGGAACAAGCACGTCAATTAAAGGAAGCGTGAGTATTGGTTTCTGTATCCTGCCATACATGCCCTGATATACCTTGACAAATTCAGGGGTTTGACGGCATATAATCATAACCTTGACACCTCCCGCGAATTTTATCCTCAGGTTCGATTGGTGAGATGACTACATGTTCCCTCTTCTAATAATTACGCAGGTAATTACGACACGCTCCTATGACGAGCGTTTGGACACCATTGCCGCTGTCCGTGAAGCGGGTATCAGTGTCTGCTCTGGAGGCATTTTGGGCCTTGGCGAATCCGACAAGGACCGTGTAGGACTCATTTGGGAGGTGTCCAGGTAAGTTGACATGCTTGCGCTGTCCAAGTCAACTTATTCACCTGCTGCCTGTTAGCCTGCCAGAACATCCCGAATCCTTCCCCATCAATGCGCTTGTCCCGATCCCCGGTACGCCCTTGGAAGGCAACGAAGTAAGGTCTTGACCTCCATTGTGCCACTATTGTAACCGAATAGTCCTCCAGGTTATTCCACTCACCACCCTTGTCCGTACTATTGCAACTGCACGCATTGTGCTCCCTACGACGATCATAAGATTGGCAGCTGGGAGAAGCACACTGTCAGAAGCTCAACAAGTAATGTGTTTCATGGCTGGCGCGAATGCTGTCTTTACTGGAGAGAAGATGTTGACAACGCCTTGTGAGTGAAGACTTTGCTCGCCCTTGTTCGCTCGGGTTTAACCGCCTCCCATTCTACCTATGTAGGTTCCCCGTGGGATGAGGTTAGTGATACAAAACGATGACTCAGCGCAGTTAATTAATGCGAACGTTTAGGATAAGGCCCTGTTAGAGCGTTGGGGGTTACAAGGCATGGGGAGCTTTGAGCATTCTGGCCTTGCTAAAAAAGAAGCTTCTCGGCTTGGAGGGCAAATAAAAGATTCCCAATAGACAGAAGCTGAGACCTAAACGCTTTAGTTAGTTCACATTAGGTTCGTTGACTGCTGCTCTGATATGGACCAACACTCAAACTCACTGGCATGCTAGATGTAGTTGGACCAATAATGCCGAATTTATTACCCAAATATGCAACCTCGTCATTATGTGTCCAGAGACATGCGCACGATAAGCCTTTCGTTCGCAATTCCGTCGAAAGCGTATATGGCTGTGCATTTGCCTGTCCACCGGGTTCACATTGACAACCGATTTTCTTTTGCTTCCTTTGACGGATACTTAAGATTGCGAATGTCACCGCCGCATCCGGGATTTCCATTTGCCTAATGTTGATAACTAATTGTGAGTAAGACCAGTGAAGATCTTGCTCTCCTTTCCGTGAGCCACTTGTATCGGCACCGTTCTAGGTCCCTGGATATTGCTATGCAAGCGACATTCTTGAGTGACTTGAGGCACTTTTTTTACATTTTGTATGTATCACGTCACCATTCGATGCGGAAATTATACTTACTTCGCTTGCCAATCCTAGTATTTGTAGGGATTTAGACCAAATCCATTCATGTAGGGCATGACTGAGAAATACATGCTCCTGTGCACACCACCCAAATTTTGCTGATGACTTTCGTGGTACCTTGATGCTGATCCACAACCCACCGACATATCTCAGACCCGAGAGGGGCATTTGCTTTGACCGAGTACCCTCTGGCCCTCGTCCTGTTCAGTGTAACTTAGGCGCCTTTGATTTTATAAATTCCAACCTACCAATTACCCCAACATTATCCTCGGGTTTTTGGTGCCATTCGCCGCATAGGTGCGCAAGCCCGCCATCCTTCCACCATGACGTCGCTTATCACTGTCACCCTAGCAGGTATCTATCCATCGCTGTAACTACCGTGCAGGCAGTCGTGGATGGGCATCGGAGTTTCGGAGCAGACTCGGTCCCTATGGCAGTGTGAGTAGATCAACCTCTCTTCCCGTTGTTACTACAGCGTTTGCAGTCGGGTTTCGATCGTCGATTACTGGGGGAAGATCGTCCTTGATTCGTGCATACGACCGACGTTAGTATTAATGGTCCACTACTCTCCTACAAAGAACTCACGAGGTAAAAGACACCCAGTATATGGCTGTCGCATGGTGGATACGGGACTCACTGATGCACAGCTTTGGAATGGTATGGCGTCCTGACTAGCGTGCGCATATTTTGATTATCCACCTGGAACTTCTAGCGCCATCCTTCGTAGAGATTCAGGCCTTAGTGGCAAGCCTCATATCGGAGAAGATAATTGTAGGACACTCGTTGTGGCTCTTCCTTTCGGTAGGTTTGGTATCACTTGGAGAGAACGATGTCAGTACTCATGAATAGCAGGCCTTTAGCTTGTCACATATAGCATTAGAAACCAGGGACCTTGGGCTATACAAACCCCTTCGTAAAAAGATCAAGAGTAGAAATTTAGTTGAATTACAAGTGCTGGTACGTTGTTTTCTGGGACGGAATATTGGGATGGGCTATGAGGATCCAGTGAGAATTTCGTGATACACGTCGTCCAAGGCATTGCTTATATGACACATAATAACATAGGTAGAACTGGCAAGGGGAAGCATGGAATTATTTAGATTGGTGGAGGGTGCCTTTGAAAGTGTCGTTGAAGCAGGAGCATGGCCATGCAACCTACCACCTAGAGCGTATATAGAACACTACAGATAATATTATTTGTCTTGGCGGCAAATGCCGAGGTAGAGATGCACTTTCAGTCCTAGGCCACCTGAATCTCCCATCACAACAATGGCGACTGAGTCTACCCCTCTGAACCATCCTCTGGCGCGTTTTCACCCACATTATCAGTTCTCCTCCCCATTCGAGTCATTGCATCTTGCGGCTGGGCCGAGCAACAATGAGTACGCCCTCGCCTTTATATGCCACAACCCGCTCATCATGACCTTTGCTTAGGTCTGACCTTGCCTTGCCACCATTAGGCGACCAAAATTCATGGTATTACCCCTCACATGGCCACGACTCAGACGAGGAATCACTACCAGCAAGTACGAGTGGAGGCAACTGGGGAAACAAAACAGCAAAGGGCGCACGATGGGTTCGGCGAGGGAAAATAACTTCATGGGGCCCTGCGATGGGTGATTGGGAGGCAAGTTAACTCGATGAGATTGGACTTTTTCTCCTCTTATGACGCTGTAACAGGCGGAAGATCGCGCTAGAAGACGTGTCAAGTCCCTCTTGCCAGCAGAACGGCGGTCACCGTCTCCCCCAACCCTCCCACATTTGTCACGCTCCCCATCCCCACCCATAGTTTCGCCCTACCCATCACCAACAACGCAACATTTAAGCTTTACATCATATGTGATGGATAAATCCGTCACGCATAGCTTTCGTTCAAATCTCATTGACGAATTAGAGGCATCTGCTAACACCTTAATAGAAGGGGAGGTCGTGATGCGGAGGGCTTTGGGGCGACTCTGGCAAGTCATTAGCGAAGACCCAGACGGTGCTCTTGGAGTTGGCTCTCTTATTCCAAAGCGCGAAGACGAGGATGATGACGACGACCAAGACGAGCAGATGAGAAGAATCGCAAGGGCACCCGATCTGACGCCAGTGCCGCATAAGATATTCCTCTCAGCTTATCCCGAAGGAACAACAGAACATTCGCACTTCATGTCGCCTCCTATGCAGCTGGAGACACTCGAGAAGTCATTAGCTACACTAAGAGAATTACAGGACGATGGGAGGGAATATGTGGAGCGGTTGCACGAGATTAGGAACAGCCTTGGGGACATCCGAGCGAATAGGAATGGGATGTGGAATTTTGTGAGGGACCGAGCAATAAAGGAGCTACAAGAGGTAGCTGTTGCTTCTGCGGCGCCGATGTAATGTATGATTAAATGAGTGGATATCTTTGAGCGCATGCCATTGGCTGAGGCGTTTCCCGATTAGTGTGGCGGCACCAACTCATCCGGTACTACTTCTTCCATCTCCTTCACCACACAATTACAGTACCATCCTATCTGCTATATGATGGAGACCAAGTCCATCCCAACGTTTGCTATTAATGGTCACAACTCAACTAATTCCATCTACCAACGCTCTGATGACGCCGAAGACCGTGATTTGAAGAAGTGGAAAATACATGCTGGAATGCTACCATATTCCATTGAATCTCCTTCGGAGATGACAGAGATGCTTGATTTTATATTGCTACGACTTACACAATCCTTAGAGGCCAAAGATTATGAAATTGGTCTGCTGCAATGGGACACCATGGTTTCACAGTGCGTGCTCCGGGACGCTTCTGCATTTCAGTACATTGACATCTTAAATTAAATCAGCTGGCTCACGCTGCACTATCCTATGCCAAAGGACAGACGTGTCAGGCTAACCAAAATCTACTTTCATCTTTGTACCACGCCAGGAATGCCGAATCAGATTGTGGCAAGCTGTGCGGATACCTTCAAGAGCCTCACCAGGTCGAAGAAGAAGCTTACTGTCAAGGATATGAGGCTTCCTTGGAAACCAGTTTTCGATATCTTGAACCAGGATTTGTTTTTGGAACGAAGGCAGTTCGAATACACGTACGCCGGCTCCCGTTTCTCGCTCTCGTTCTTTGCCTCACGTGTGACCCTTAGCCAACTATCTTGGTGTATGGGGTATTTGGCTGACAATGCTCGCCGATTCTTCCATCCAGCTGCAATCGAAGAAATGCTCAACACCTTTCTTCCAATTATGGATGGAACAAAGCTCGACGTACGTCATCCGTAACAATTTCATTTCGACTCGTGTCTCAGGGGAAATCACAGAGACTACTTTATGCAGAGTATTGTCTAGTGACATTTCTTCCTCTTAGTCACCCTCAAATATACCTCCCTGCTCTATTGCGAATATGGGAGTCCGTGAACTCCAACAGTTTTGACGAAAGGATGATTGACTTCCTTGGTAAATTGGCGGAGCTGCACGTTGAGCCCGATCGCAGCGACCCTCGGATCATTGGGGAATTATCAGATGACGTGAGGTCCGAGGGAGAGACTCGCGCCAACTGGTCGTGTGAGATGCCTAAAGAGGGTGAAAGGTGGAAAGGGATCTACAAAGACGTTGGGATCTTCAAGGACCACGAATGGAAATTCCTAATGAGCAAATGTATAGCTGCTATGGGTAAGTCCATCTTTTTCATTTATCAACGAGAACGAATTTCGAATTTCCATCAGGAATTCCTGTTTTGGATGGATCTTCGTTGAACATAGCCAATTTGGTTGACCGTCAAGTTTCTTTCGAATTGAGTCGGTTGTCAAAACCCGCGGCGAAAACATGTAGGCAATGTGATTACCCACTCGACTGACTAACTAAGTATCCACCCTAGTAATGCTCGCAAAAATCATTGTATATTCTATCGCCACAGATGGTCTGAGCGTTCAAGCTTCCAATGCATCCACCCCAGTTTTCACCCCATTACCCTCTGGAATGTGCACCCCAAATATACAGGGAACCTCTCCAGGGGACTACTTATCACGCCCAATTGGGTTGGGTTCCCATGATAGGCCTGTCGCCTACCTAGCTGGCTCCAAAGCACTCGATTCTCTCGCTAAACTGATCGCGTCCACAGAAACTTTCTTTCATCCCAATAACACCGGAAGCTGGACCACCGAGGTATGTCCTCAGCTGGTGATAGTGTCTATGGCATCCCATTCATACCACATCAATTACAGCTATCTTCCTTCATAGAGCACATAGTGTATTTCTTTAATAAACGTGATTCTCTTTTCCTCCTGTGAGTTCGTATCTGACCTCATGCTATGCCTAGGCTGGAATGCAGAGCAAGAACCCGACTGTACGACTCCCAAGGTATGTACTTGGACCCTACGGCAACTCTATGACTAATAGGATAACGCAGCACCGTCGCTTGACACGCCAAATGAGGCGAGAATTAGTCAAGTCATTACGGACGGTTGCGTTCCTTGCTATGTTCTCACAAGAAAATCGAATTGTCGCCAACATTATGAGCTGCCTGAAATCTATGACAGTCATAGAACCTGACTTAATCTTACAACCCATCCTAGAACGGGCTATACCTTCATTGGAAGCCCTCACCGAAGTTCGTCCTCGGAAAGTAATCTACTAAACCCTTCAACTCATCCATTCTAGACACAGCGTACCATTGCCATCATTCGAGCTCTTGGGGCGGTCTCTCCTGCGCTTGTTTCTCGAGGAATCTATTATCCGGGAGCGAAGAACATAATTCCTCTATTACAGTTACTAGTCCCCGGGGTCGATCTTGTAAGTAGCCCCAGCTACTATGCACGCTAGTCCTAGTTGACCACTTCGGCAGAATGACCCAATGAAAACGGTAAGGAGCAACTAGACCTTTATCTGACGTCAACTCACCTCGTATTTCTTGAAGTTATGCACAACAGGGTTTTTGACGGATGTGTCGCAACACTTGATGTTTGGGGATCTGACAAGTGATCAATCCTCGGTGCACGCAAAGGCAGATACAGAGTTGGGCGCGCCACCTAATTATGATTACTCTGTGAATCTGGGTGTTGTCGACGTTTCAGCCTTGGAAGGTGAAAAGGCATTGACAAATGAAGAGGAGGATGCTTTACTCAAGGTAACCTACAGGTCTGATCGGATTCAGCCATGCTAATGAGAAGAAAGGTTACAACTGGGGAGTTTGCAGACTGGATAACGTGTCTCATCAGACGCATTATCCAGTTACTGGAAAACCTTCCTGAGGAAGGACCAAACGGTACTGCTGGTGGTGCCACTGAAGGTTGAGCTTATCCATTATATTGACTATTGATGTGACTAACATACATCCACCAGTGCAAATTGTGGACGCCGTCACAGGCGCTTTCAATCAAATATGCACCCACCTATCGGAACCTCTATATGATTTGGTCCTGAAAATGATATACGATTATGCAAGCACCAATGTGCGTTCCAATGCTGTCCGGGCGATCCACCGGTTAGTAGAGTGCGTGGCCCATGCCAATCCGGAAAAAACTATGGCATTGTTCATCCCGTTCTGTTGTCGCAATATCAAGATAGAGCTTGAAAGTGGCGCCAGTTCAGTAAGGACAACTGCATCGTCGTCACCGACACCGTCCGATGCCACACTGCATTGGAGTGTGTGCAACTCTCTTTTGCTACCTTTCTGCATTTGAAATTGACTGCAGCGAACAGATCTTGCGATGTTAAGGGGAACCGTTAACAAGTAAGTCAAATCTACCTTCCAGTGTTATCTTTTTGATGACACAACATGCCACCTGGCAGCGATGGAAAAGTAGTACGTCTCTGAGATTATTATCCATTGGCGTCGATGAACGGTCCACAGGCACTCTTACACCAAGAATCATTCATCTCAGTCCTGCAATTATTACACGATAAGACATTATCGAAACGCGGATATTCCTGGAGTGGGAAATTGCTTACTAGCTTGCTTTTCAGCCTCACACATATTTATCCCACGGAGAACAAATTTGTCAACCCGCAAGAATGGGCCAGCGACGGTAGGAACAATCAGGATTATCTGCTGAACGCCGTCTCATCTTGCGCTCAGAATTCAAAAAGAACCACCACCTGTATTGGGGCAAGCTCTATAAGCGAGATGAAGTTAGGGTAAGATTATCATGCTCGCAATAACTACCCTTATTGACGTCGGACAGATTACATGGCATGTGCCCGACGATGATGAGATTGGCTTTGTTCTGCGTATTTTCGAGGAGTTGGTTGAACCAACCTTAAGTATTTTGGACGTTCTACTCCGTCCGGGTCAGTTCACTCTCATCCCCCATGAGTCTGGCTCTGACAGCTAACAGATACTGTTCGCGATGCGACCTGGCGCAATGAATTCTGTCGGTAGGTAGCTCTCGATTAAGCTCCCTACTTATTGCACACTGGTAATTCTCGCAGTCACCTCAGCTTCGTCTGCAATGCTTTCGATGGTATCCCTACCTTGATTAAGGAGCAGGCTTCGCCCGAACAGCTGTACGAGGCAGCAGCTTATAGTGACATCCTGTAGGCATTTTCCACCACCTTTGATTCTATTGGAACTGAATCTTGCATAGGGACGAGATACCGGAGATGATCGCCTCGATTCCTCCTATCTCCTCTGGATTTTGCTTGACAGATCCTGATGATGCTCGCTATCAGTATATCAGGAAGTTAAAGCATCGATTTGGCACATTTTTGTACGAAGCATCTGTAACTTTACGTTCTCAAGGAGAAGAGAATACGTTGGATGCTGTGGACATGCTGGTAACTGTTACTGTTTTCTTTTCACGGAATTGGACTTCACGCGTTACTAGATCAAATCGATCAGCACCTTCATGCTCGAGTATGGTGATAGTAGGGATAGGTAGGCATATCCTTCGTTGTGCATTAAGATTGCCTATAAGTAAACATTTCATAGTTTCTTCAGTAATGAGGATCACTACCTTTCGGAAATGGCCACCTCACGTCTCTATGCTGGACAAAAGCATTGGCCCCGGCCATTATGGATACGAAAAGCACGGTAAGTTAATCGCTCGAGTTAACAATCCCTTTTGACATCATGTCCTCCAGTTACATCCATTCTGCGCGTCTCAGGTGGAATTCCATTGACAGGTTCCGCGGACCAGTGCAGGATAAATTAATCGACGAAGTTGTCCAGTGGTGCATGTGGCACTATTCCGCTATTCGAGAGTCTGTCACTCCATAACCCTTATAGCATCAACACATTAACGCTTGTACAGGTCAAGTCAATCTCTTTTGGATACTATATGCGGGGTATTTTGAGCTGTTGGGTTCTCTATACAGCTTATATTCATTCTCGATGCAGGTCTATGACGGTGTCAGGCGTCGTGCACTGCCTGCTTTATATCAATCCCTCAAACCTGGGACGGACGACGATCGTATGAAAGGGGCTTTATGGACTCTGGGCCATTCATCGTTCAATAGGTACATTGTCGGAGGTTAGTCTCTCCGATATCTCTCGCCATCATGTTACTCATGCTTGTCGCAGTTCCCACGTTACTGCCAGAACTCGCCGATTACCTCCTCCAGTGTCATCACAACGAAAAGGTATGTCAGCTTACACCCAGGTTCACGCTTTATAACTTGATGGTATTCAGCCTTCAATACAAGATTGTGTAACGATGGTCGCAGAGAGTAGTGCGTGACTCACGTCCCCGCTTGAACTGAGTGCTGATTGTGGCAGGCTTAAATTCTTTCACGGAGCCTAATTTCATTTATCTCGACGCCCCCACCTGCGACTTGACGATGTGGATACTAGAGCTACGAAAGGTTCTAAATATTAAACTAGATGAAACTGGGTCCAAAATTACGGAACGCTGTCGCCAAAAAACATACGAACGTGTGGACCTTTCAAACGAAGCGTTTGCTGAAGCTGTATGTAACTTGCATCTTCGTTCATTCAACGACGGTTGCCAATGTTGATTTCGTTAGACTAAGCTCATACTGAAAATTGGTTCATCCCCTGACACACATTGGCGATATGCCATCTTCGCCACTCGGAGTCTTCGAACACTCCTTAGGAGGGATATCTCACCATCCCCAGAGCACGTCACGTACTTTATGGAAAGGATATATGAAGATCACCCAACTATCGTGAGCTCAACGCTTTTCTCGCCTGGATGTCACACTAATCTTCATAACTAGCGATATGTAAGAAGGCCACCTACTATACCAGGCTCGAAGTGCTGACTTCTTGAAGTATGCACAACGTGGTCTCATGAAAGCCGCGAGAAATGTCAAATTGAGGACTTTCTGCAAATCTGCCTCGGATCTGGCACTGACCAGGTCTACTAACCCATTTAAACGAAAGGTGCCCGTTGTGCCCTCTCAGCATTTGACAGATACGATACTCTCCGACTACCAATACCCGGTAGACTTTACCCTTGCTGAAACTAAGCCGTGAGCTTTTCCTTTTTCCTGGATATTCCTGTGTTGATGCTCGTTGTCCAGATCCTTCTGGGATAAGGACCCTCCAGGGTGGCTAGCGTACAATGATAGCCGTACACTATACCTGATTCCTCCTGAGGGCTTTTCGGTTCTGTCACAATGGGAGTCCGAGAGTAAGCCCGTTCTGGAAGCAATGCGAGCAATTGCAACGGGCACTGCATTCTGGGAGCGTTTAGTTGCGAAATATTCCGAAGAGACGAATGCAGATATCATCACTCAAGACAATGTTTCCTGCATCAAATCAATATGTACGGCAATAATTGTCGGACGATAGAACGGAAACTGACATCAAGCTCTAGTTCAACTATTTGGAGACGAACCTCTTCTAGTGCTGAAACCCATCTTGAAGCCATTGATAACGGATAAGGACCGCAATAAGCAAAGGGCTCTAGCCGAATTCCTGGCCGGAGTCATTGGAGGTAAGGGCATCGACCTGGGTAATCTGACTGGAGAACAAACCCTTCCTTCACGCTCTAGGTTCAAAACATTGGCCAGCGTCAAAGCAGAAAGAGGTATGGGACTGGGTTGTTCTTATGATTCCCATTATCTTCAAGCAAAATTTGACTTCGGAAGTGTCGTTCGTTTGGTCATCTTTCCTGGAGGTTGGTTTTCTCAGCGCTTCTGCCTGGGTAGGGCTAACATTGTCCCAGTATCTACTCTACCACAAGGATCCGCGGAGAATTCAGCCTATTGTTGATTACATCACCGAAGAGGTTAAAGTGTTAGACTTCAACAGTGATATGTCGTTCGACGTTGGGAAAGTGTTGGCCTTGTTTCGGCCTTTTTATGGAGAACTGGGTTGGAAATTCTCAGCTTGGGCTGACGAAATGTCTGAGATATTTTGGCGAGAGGTCGACTGCATTCACGAAGATGTAAAGCCACCCATATCATCCCCATTTTTACCCTCTGATCTTTGCTTCCTGTAAGGTACGGTCCACTGTGGCTGAAGTTTTGGCGGTCTTGTCGAGCATCATGGTGAGTGATCTCCCGATCTACCTTGTTCCTGGGTCATTCATATCCATTTGAACTGGCAGTGGCGACCAAAGACCTCAATACCTACGGCTGAGGTCTTCGTCAAGGAATGCCAAGTGTTCCCGGCAGAATATGACATCATGGGGATAAGGGGCAATTACTATCAGAAGCAAATTCAAGACCTTGTCAAGAAATTCCCCATCTGGCGGGCCAAACGTCTCCCGGGAGTTCGAGCCAATCAATCCACGTATGACCGGTAAAGTGTCAATCACTATACACTATGGGAAATATCAGCTTAAAGTTGGGCAGAGTCGGGACGACAATCTGCAATTGGTTATACAGTTGCATCTTCTATGCTAATGCTAGGTGCACATTTGACTATATCCTCCCTCTGCTGGTGTGTATCTTTAAAGTGCTACCACGGATTCATCTAACCCCTCGATAGCCTGAACTATTCAGGTTCACTGAAGGTGACCACTCCCAATTTTTTTGCACTCACGCAATTGAATAAGATTACAGTCAACGATAACGACGTACTGGTCTCAATGGCCACCAGCGTTCTCAGGCGTGCCTGTGGAGTGGCCCCACCTGCAGAACTTGTAAATCCCATCCTGGATGCCATTTTTGAGGTCATTCAGGCATCAACAGTCAGTCAAATAACGCTCATTTCGGGTTACTTGAGGCTCATATCCTCGCTCTCAGTCGTGGAAAGCAAGGGAAAAGGCTCTTCCTATATTGCAAGGCACGTCGAAACCCGCATATATAGAAAGTGTATTCTAGAAAGGAGACTGAACGTAATTGTCCAGTGTTTTATTTCCGACAGCTGCCCCTGATCTCAGACCTCAAAATCGTCCAAATACTTGAGGTCAGTGTGCTTCTCGTCATCATATCTTTTTGTCCTCAGCGTTCATACAAATGAATAAAGGTCATATGCGGTTGTCTCGATGACGAAGTCGTAGAAGTTCGTGATATGGCTGCTTCGTAGGTGCAATACATGAATGAAATCAGTCAGTAGTTTTGACCTCGCGTCAGAACCCTATCAGGCATCTTGCGGTTATCGCCTCGAAGGAGCGTGCTTACACTCAAGGTGAGTATGTCGCACTGAATACTGCTGACAATGACCAATGGGTTGCACCAGGAGCGATTCGTGCGTTTGGACAGAAGCACTCAGATACCAGACAAGAAGGACCCAGGGTACAACGAAGCTGTTCGCAAGCGCCACGCAGCCATGCTAGGTATATGCGCGCTGGTGGAAAGCTATCCATACACCATTGAGAAATGGATGCCCGAATTACTGACTGATGTGCTCGTGGAACGGACCTTCGACCCGGTGAATCTACCTCTTATGGTCGTAAGAAGTCGTTACTCATCCATTGATGCCCCGTAGGTACCTATTTCGACAACCGTCCGTGCATGTGCAAGAAACTTTAAACGAACTCATCAAGACACTTGGCATGAGGATTCTAAGAAATTTAACGAGGAACAACTTGTCGCGCTGTCAACGCTTCTCTCAGGATCGTCATATTGTTGGTATCAAATGGATGGCCTATTTTCATAATTTGATGCATGTTACAGATGCCTGAGGATGTATCTAGCAAATTAATGCGCCCGCAAGCCGTCAAGGTGAAGCCCAGGAGAATACGAAAAGGGACTCGGACTGGAACGAGCCGTGTACGGAGGTAGTAAACTTGAGGGAAGCTGTTATAGATTAGGACCTGCGATGGAAACTTGGGGTGATGACAGAATGGGCGTTTGTGGTACAGATAGAGGTGGATAGTGACCATCTTCACGGTTATTGTCACCAGCACGTATGCTAGGAGGAGTGGTGTCAGCTCCATCTGCTGTCCCTGACCGCGCGCCAGCATGTGGGACCAGATCAATTGGTGCTTGGAAGCGGGTCTGGTAGCCCGACTTAACTCTGTTGTTTGAAAATGATTCCCTGAAACCATAATTAATACTATGATCATGTTGCCTGAGTTGGACTAACCGAATTTCTGCGATGAGGTCATCAATTGCATACCATGCTACCTGGCTATATGCAATACTCCTCCACCACCCCATCAGATCCGGCGGACCGATATAAGCGTGTGCATGAAGGTGGTCGGTTACTGGAATTTTGTTATCTCTGAATGGAGGGGTTATGAAGCCAATGTGAAAGTCTGGGTTTCTGTGCAACGGTGTAGTTGAATGGACGATATACGGTGAAACAGGGATAGCCACGGGTGATGCATGCACGGAATGGAGAAGTTTCGTCGCGAGATTTCGTACATTGACCAGGAGTGGTAAGTCACTCGAGGACTAACATGTGTCAAGAAGTGCGGAGGAAGAGAGGTAAATTAGTTAGGCGAGATGCCACCCAGTTGGATGCAGAAGGAATGACGAACAAGGGTATATATTGAGGGTACATGCAGGCTTTGGAAGGCAAACTCGAGTTAGGATCATGAAAGTGAAACCTTTGTAGGCATCCGAGAATTAAGAAAGAATGACTGACTTGAAGGCGATAACAATATGCCCTTTGCTTGACACGGGATTGGACTTTTCCCTATAAACGGTGAAGTTGTCATCCCGCCATATGACCTCCGGGTGCTGCGGCAGCAACGATGGAGATACCAACGAACGTGGCGAGCTGGAGGGTGTCTGGACGGCAGACGCTACGATACCACACATAGGGCAACCAGGCTTCGAAGAAAATGCCATGATCTGATTGCAATGAGGAAGAGTGGGTATGGTGCGGAATTGAGGAGTTTTAAGTCCGTCATCCTGAATTACGTGATCACTGCTTCCTTCATGTCCTCTTCCGCAGGTTCCTCTGTTACCGACACCTTTCAACAACTCCGTGCTCAGCTCGATGAGCACTATGAGCGACGGGAACGCCTAATCAAGGTTGTGTCATGTCCCTTATGTACTGATTCAATCTCACCCTGCATATGTGGTAATTGCCATCAATATCACTTAGGCCAGCCGTGACATTACTAGTCTCTCAAAAAATGCCATATTTCTTATTCATCGTCTCGTAGTGGAATCCGGTATCCACTCACTAGAAGAACAAGAGCGGCTAGAACGATTGGCAGGGCGAAAAGGCAGAGAGCGTTTGGCAGAAGTCCAAAAACTCTATGCAGTCCTCCAGCCAGACCTGGAAGGTGAACAATTCTGGAGGTACGAACGCCAGGTATCTCCAGGTCTACAGGAATATATCGAAGCGCTGAGCTTTGCATACTTTTTGGAGCACCGCTCTTTAATAACATACGACGAGGCTCAGCAATCCCTCAACGGTGCCGATGGTGTACCTGTGCGTTCAAGGGTCCTGCGTCCCAAAGTCGCACGTCGTAGACTCATGTGCTCCATTCTCATTTTATTAGTATATCCCCTTAAGCATATCCGAATATCTCCTAGGCATCTCAGACCTTACGGGTGAACTGATGCGTTTCGCCATCTCTGCCATTAGCCGGCGAGGTGGAAGAATGAAGGCAGGCATTGTCTGTGCATTCGTGCGATCCTGCAAGGCAGGCAAGCAACCTCATTCATATGGCTTTGTCCTATTCTCCTGACATTGTCATTCCGATCGTGACTAGATCTCGAACGCTTCACGCCTTATGTGAGGGATTTAGCGTCAAAGCAAGGCGTTACTGCACGCTCATTAAAGAAAATTGAAGACGGTACATTACGCTTGATATGCTTGTCACCCAAATTTAAATATTATTTTTCACTAGCTGCATACATGATGGTGGTGCGCAGTTCTGAGTATGACATTCCACCAGACATGCTAGAAAACATCGTGGCCAACGCAATGGAGAGCTGCAGCCATCATGGGATAAGCCGCCGAACCGATTTGTATGACGGGAATGATGATGATCAAATGTCATAAAGTCATTGCATTGCATTCGTGATCATGCTCCAACTACCAAGTACATCCGTGCAATAGGTATACTTAAAAGGAGCCAATATGTTACAAAGCGCAGTAGCCACTGGTAGGGCGGGACGCAATGATGAACTCGATTTACAACTGTAGCCTACTCTGGTGTCTCCACTTCTACCCCAAAACTGGGATATATGCTAATCAAACCATCCCGTCTACCTTCGAATTCAATGAGGGAGAGTGCATCATTAAGCTCTCGAACCGTTAGATTGAGTGGCTTTCCGTGCTGTAAGATCTTGATCGGGCAGCTGGACGCAGGACCTACTGGACTGAAGGCAATGACCCCTTGACATTCCTTGAGTTCCATGTCAATGGACGAGACTAGCCTCTCAATAGCAGTCCCTTTTACGTAGGCATCTGAGGGTGTCTTAGTGTCGGTTTCGCCGGTCTGCGAATCATCTTGGTGTGAGGGCTTCTTCACGGGTGATGAAGGTTTCTGTTCCCAATGAAGCCCGAACCAGCTCAAGTACTTTCCCAGAATAGCGTTCGTCACTCTATACATGACGACGAAGGCAGCAGTGAGAAGCACCAACGTGAAAGTTGCAAGACCGAAAATCCGGCTCCGGCGTGGGACGCGCATACCGGATACCTTTGATACCCAGGTGCGTCCAGGTGCCATGAACATCGTGAAACGAGGAGTGGCCCTTGAAGTCTTATCTGAGGGCTCTGCTTCATTCGGAACATTGCTAGCCAAGGGAGCGGCTAATCCCGTCGGAGAGCAGGGTGGTGTAGGGAGAGGGTGAGAATGTGCACAGGTGACTGAATGAGCTGAAAGTATAGCAATCGAAGTTTTGCCCTGAGCTGAAGCGATGTTGTATACAGGGGCCATAATGAAGAGGTCCCCTGTGCTGCCCACCGTCATAGTTATTTCGCTGATACCCGTAGAAGAGAGGTCCAGTAAGCAAGATTCCGATGCGAGTGGTGAATGTAACACAAATTGCTGTCCATCACCAGGTAGGAAAGGTTGCAAATGGTACTCCAGCTGCAATCCTAGTGTCCTTGGTGCAGTATAGAAGGGGAGGGTAACAAATGTCGTAGGATTCAATCCTAATGGGGAAGACAAGACCAAGTGGCCGTTCTTTGCGTCGCAGTCTACGATAGAAGCCACTCGCCCTGTATGCTCAGTGATATGGCGCAGTGTTTCACTATGATGGGAAAGTGCGCAAAGAAATAGGTCACCAGAGCCCATCAGCGTGAGTAGGCCAGAAGAAGAGAGCTTCATCGTAGCACCAGATGTTGCATAGAATACCAAGCCACGAGTGCACAGCCTGTCAAACTGCTTCTTCGGCAACAAGCACAGTACAGAAGGGTTTTCTGATTTTCCAAAGCTATTGAACACGGCGGGGATATCAATCTAACGCCGCAGGCTTGCCAAGAGGGAAGTAACATACCTGTCCCCTCGGCCAAACGACCAGATGCTGGAATCATCTAAATTATCAATACGGGCAACTTCTTCAGCTTGCCCTTTCCAATGCAGCCTCTCGTCCCCTTGAGTCCAGCCACCAGTAAGTTGAACTCGAGGCGAGGGATGGAGGGAAATAAAGCCGTTCTGCCCGTAGCCCCCTAGCCATTGAATTTGTTTTCCAGGGTATACGATCCGGAAAGTGAACGAAAATCTTGTCTGCGTTGAGGTGACCTTCGCAGGGATCGTAATACATGATGTCAAGTAAATCGTAGCGTGTCCCTCTGTTTCTCGTGGTGAGAAAAATCGATGCCCCGGAGAATCAGATTATGAGTGCTTACTGTCAGAGTTAGAACCGTGGGGTTCAACGGTGTAGGTATATGCATGCCATCCGCCAGTGTACCCGCCACTGGTTGGAATGTCGGTCCAAATCTGGAGTATTCCGCCATCGGCTATCAGCGATTCATAGTCGGTGATGTTTACTTCGGCGCTGAATTGAAGGTGCACTGGTAGTAGGCTAACAGTTGGCTGAACGTTCACCGTTCGCCCCAATGCCGGACAAAAGACAATATTCATGAGATGAGAGAAGGAATGAAAGTAAGCAGGACATGTGGCGAGCAACGTTGCAGTAGGGTAGAATGCAATGATGTTACACGTGTAGTGAGATTTGATAATAAATTATGTAAGCTATGGTACAATGCATGTCATTAACAAAAGTCCCAATTACCGCCGCGCTCTCAAGTTGCGGTCGTGCCATTCCTTGTACTTGCATCCACCAGGTTTCCACTCCTTAATACCCAGAAGACCTAGCGTTTCTATGTGCTTTTCAATCACGCTTCCTAACGCGAGATTTGGTATCAATGGCCGTCTCTTGGTGAACAAGCCACGGCACACAGCGCATTGATTAAGTTTCTTCGATTATTGACAGTCTGTTATCAACGATGCTAAAGGTCAAACCACGGCATACGTACATTTTTCTTGGACCATGCCTTCGCGCACTCCGCACAAAAACTATGTCCACAAGGATTGCCCACTTGTGGCACAACGCTGCAAGACTCGTGTAAACTGTGCATATATCCCAAGGAATTCTATCAACAACTCACCAAAAATCACAACATCTATCAACAGACAGCGATAAGTCGCATCGAAATAAGACATGGGGGGATAGAGGATGATGCGTACATTGGGCAGGTTAATGTGTCCTCAGTGCTCGTCAGCAGCTTGAGCAACGTGTTGGTCCTTGTTGAGTCTCTTTCCTCGTCTAGATCACTACAAATGGAGGCAGTCCGTTTTCGCTTGCGCGCATCTCTTGCTGGTGTCATTCCTTTGTCTTGGGCTTGCGTGGCCCTGTTCTGAGCTAAAGACACGTGTATCAGCTTCAACAGCTTCTGAAATTAGGTCAGTGGGAGTGGGAGTACACGAAGCGGATCGATTATTTCTGGCATCCTCGTGGAATACACCATAAGAGAGGAAACACAATTCAAAAGCAGGAGAGACGCGCGTAGTTACTGAATGATACAAAGTGGCACAGAGTGACGGCCCTACCTGCGTCGCTGCCCCCATGACGATAAGTAATTGAGGATGATTCTGCTTTGCTAAGGCACGAGACGGCTGGTATTTCGGCGTAGACTTACCAGATGTATCCAACGACTGTGTTATTCCTGCTTCCAAAATGTCTAGTTCCGCGAGGAGACCTTCACTCAACGCCTCCTCCGAGTCAAAAAAATGACTTGATTCCGTCGCGCGACTTGCAGCTGATGGTGATCGCCGTGTCACATTTATTGATGGTACGACGGCATCATGGTTTGGGTGTAAAGATCGTTCCCCTAATACGCTATCCCAATTGATGTTCTCGAGGGCGGCAAAGTCATCCGCGACATGCTCATATTCGTCGTCAGACATACCACCCGTGGGGGCAATGGGTTCGGAGGTAATGAGCAAGCCAATCACGTGCAAGTATGTGCCAAGGAACAAGGTGTCACCATAAAAAGATCATGCCCCTGGCATGTGTAGCCAGCTATTTTTACCTCAATCTATCCTGAATACACCGCTGTGGACGTTATCATTTCAATTGGCTTGGTCCGGAAGTCGGTCACCGCCAAGCCCAGGAAAAACTCGCAATCCACAGGTTCAATGGCCAAGCCCGCGCACCAAAAATAGCTCTGACTTGCCAAGTCTTGATGTCGCTGGTTGCACAAGCCAGACCGGAGTAAAAACCATCACTGGTGGGATGTGGCCAGGAATAAGCAGGCATATATAACCCATAGACAACCCATGCTACGACACACAGACAACATATGTGAGAAAATAAGCAAGTGTACAACTACAATAAATAGATACCCAAGACCCAACATGACATGAAATGTAAGCAAGAGTGTCCTTGGCTTGTTCTCATGGTTCATCCCCGCTGGCATCTTTGCTTGGCCCGGATGAAAGCAACGAGCCAATCGCCATTGATGCACGCGCTCTTGGAGAATAATCTGCGGATTCACTTCGCTCCGAGGATGAATACGGGGAAGGAGGTAATTGCTCAGGCTGCGATGGAGGCCGTGAATCATATTGTGGATATGTAGGTGGAGGGGATGGAGAAAGGCGGACGCGCTTTCGCGAGTGTTCGTAATATTGGCGGTGATCTCGAACAGGTGGGTATGGACGAGAGCGACTTGGGGAAGGACTGCTTGAAGCTGTTCTATGATGCATTCTATGAACCGGCCGCTGTTCGCGGAGTGGTGGCGATTGGGTAAATGTGGGTGTCGGATAGTAGTGACCGCCGTTGATCCGCGGTGCGGGTTCTAAGGATTGAATAGACGATGATTCCCGGTAGACGTCGAGCATGCTACGTCTTAGGGCGGCATATTCGGCTAACCTCTGCATTGGATGATGAGCGAAACTTGAAAGATAGCTATTAGAGTACACAAACCTTGTCCTCGGCGGCTTTAGTGTTGAGCATGGCGAGGAGCATTTCTCGATCACCATCGCCCTTAGTTCGATAAGCAGTCAATATCTCTCGCAACGTTGGCGGAGGTGACTAAGTTAGCGACGTCAGCACGGCAGGATGATGAGATTAAAGAGAATGGCATACCTGTTCTAGCATATCATAGGTAGAAGTTAGGGCGTGCTTGAGCTCGCGCTCACGACTGTAGGACATCGTTGGGGGATATTCAGAAAGTGGGTGTGAGGAGATGGAGTTCAATGGCGAACAGAGAGGTTATGAAGGGGCCAAGAAGTCTTATGCCCTGCAACAGTGACCTATTTTTGTTAACGTCCAAGACTTTTTGCCAAGCCAATTCCAGAGTCGAAAATAGATACAGGAAAATGCTCGGACTGGAGCATAGAGCAATTAGAGGGCCAAAAATGGCAACATGCAGCGCTATCCATAGTTAGAATGGGAGTTCAAAATCCAACATCGACACGGAGATACTTAGTAAATAGAATGAGCTGGAAATGGGAGGAGTTGGCATTGATGGAGCAGGACAAGCATTGACTTGGCAAACAAATGAAAGCAGGGATTGTTTGAGGGTGTTTTGGTTTCAGCTTGTCCAGCCCAGACCTTTGACCCACAGGAGAGAACGGGAAATAAATTAAGAACATGAGAATATTTTGAGAGCCGGAGATCGCACGCTCAAGACCTCTCATCAGTACGGGAGTTTGGAATAGGACCCAATAGAAGGTTGGCTATAATTGTCGGCTCTCACGCAGCATGCCGTCAACGGGCTATTCTGAACTGCGCCAAGACTGGCCTTTGTCTGAGGTCACGCACTCTTTTGTAGCTCTATCTTTTCCTTTCATCCAATGAGCAGCACAGCCTATCAGCCGTATACACCCTCCAACCCTCAACTGCAGCCGCAGCGCACACCCCGGCCGCCACCAAAACCCTTTTACGACTGGAAGGAGCATGCACCACCTGGTGCTAGACTAGTTTACGTTCGCGATGCATACCATGCTGACAATGAGCTCAAAAACCTAAAGATAGGCCCAGTCGGCTTTGATCTCGAATGGAAGCCTACTTTCGTCAAAGGACACCCCGAAAATCCTGTCGCATTGGTTCAGATTGCGACTCAAGATACGGTCCTCTTAATACAGCTCACCGCAATGCGAAGTTGTTGTTTCCTTGCCTTGGCCCATCGAACCATTAACATTTTGCGCAGCCCCTCCTCCAGAATTGCGACAATTCTTACTTCGTCCAGACGTTATCAAAGCCGGCGTTGGGATACAAGGCAGATGCATTTACTTCATTACCAATCTCATGCTCAACCTGTCTCCTTAGGCGACGTCCTCAAACTCTATCGGGACTGGAAGCTCGATGTACGCAGTTGCGTCGACTTATCCTTGATGGCACGATCGGTGGATAACGACCAATGGAAAGGGAGATACGTGGATCCTCTCGGTCTATCTCGTCTTTTGGAACATTACAAAGGCTTTGGCCTCCTGAAGGGTAAGATAACGCGCAGCAACTGGGAGGCCTACCTTAAGCCGCCACAACAAAAGTGTGAGTTATGGACATTTGATTGATAACCAACACCCTCCAACACCTTTCATCAGATGCAGCGAGCGATGCTTATGCGGGGCTGCAGCTATATGAGCACCTGAGATGGTTAGGTACTGCAATGACCGAACCGCCTGACACGACTTGCTATACTTTTGATGCCATACATGGAGCATTCTGTGACCCGGTCACTAGGGAATTATGGTATCCACAAAACCCTAGTTATGACCCTGGGCCTCCCCCAGCACCTAAGTCGCCGAAGCCAGACAGGGCATTTCGCCCTCGAAGGCAATCCAGTACACCATCGGATACCATGATTATCTCTCCAATCGCAGGACCCTCACAGTCTCCTTTGTCCCATTCTTCATTTGCTCAAAGATCAATCCAAATTCGCTCTCCAACCCAATCTCTGCTATTCACGACCGGTGCAGGTCCGGCCACCATCAATCAGGCTTATGCACATCGCATAAACCATATTGACAACCACCTTGGTTCCCCAAGGCAAGAGCATCACCCTGCCTAAGCTATTTCATAGATCTCTTCGTTGGCTGCAATCACCCATAGTGAATACCTTAATATACTGTTTGTACTTTATAACCTCACGTGGCCATACGATGTTGTAGTAGACAATTACTAGCAATTTTGGAGGTATGCACCTGTATACCTAGCAAAGTTCCTATGCAAAAACTGCGCAGCCGTACCAGCGCAGCCTCAGAATGACTAGGAGTGTGCGCATGACCAAAGATGCTACAACCCCCGCGGTAGGGCACTATGAGAGCTGAATAGTGCATGTACGGAGATGTCAAAGCATCACGCCCACACCGCAGAGCATCGTTGGTGCACCAGAGGAAGAAGAGCTGTTAACCGGTAATATCATGCCCTGTCATGAATACATTCGCGAGGTCAGGAATCGGGCGTAATCATTCTATCAGAATAAGGGAAATGAGGCATCGGTCTCAAGATCGTGCTTGGCTGGACTATGAAAGATTCCAGATCGGGCAAAAAATCTAAGAGATCAAAGACCAAGTCCAGCGCTTTGCTATATGGTTTCACCATGGGAAAAGGGGCGATGTGGACTCACTCTGTCGGGGAAGAGGGTAGGGTCACACTGGTTCAATCAAAAGAAGATCCTGAGGTTCCTCCATATCAACTGCGTATCGTTCTCGAGCCTTGACGTCAATAGAATGTGCGAGGAACGATCATTTGTAGGGCGGCCTACAGGTATTTTCACAGGGGACCGTAAACGCGACCCCACGTCGTGGATTTTGTTAGTCCACCGTCCTTCAAACCGCCAATCACAAAGCTCGGAAATCCAAGATCAAGCAGAAATCAGGGCAGGTCACAATCCTCGAAGCCTCGTTCCGGGGATTGTCATTCCCTTTCCACACGGAATGGCTCAAACTAGGGACATAGCAGTGTCGTAATTCGTAGGTCCCTAGACGACGTAGTCAAGCCTAGTTCTGTAGCCCGAGTGGCTGCAAAGCCGTGAGAGGCTACTTGTACATAGAATCCTGAGTCGTCATTGTGGGACAAGCTACAGGTTATGTACCATTCGTGGCGCAGTTCAGGTGGCTTGTCTCAATCTCGTTCCCCAATCATTCTTTGTGGCAACTTCATAAATACGCCAGGGCGATACAGGCCATGTGCGTGGTTGGAATGCTATTCGAGCTGTAATTTCTCCGAGCGGTCAAACATTAAATGGGCTCTAAATCAGTCGCTCCATTTGATGTTGACGTACCTAGATATCTGCATTAGCTGCTCCCCTGGGGTAACATCGTTGGCAAAGATCGAGGGGCTCGGAAGGGACGTTAACGAAGAGCAAATATATCAAGCAGCATCGAATCCCATGAGCCACAAGATGAGATAGAAGGGGTAAGCACATTATGCCCAGAGGCAGCTGGACCTTACGTCCTTTAACTGTTGTCAACATTCGGCATGCCATGACGGAGTAGTTAGCGCTCGAATATCGACTTGGAACCCACTAACGGGCACAGCACTTGTCGCAAGCAGCGTCGAAGCTCGCACTAATTGCTGCTGCCGGAAAGGATTGAGTGACATGTTTCATGTATCAGCCTGCAAGGTACAATGAGGCGAGGTCCTCCTCGCAGGTAGACAGAGAGTTTGTGGCTCCGATACGATACGATTGCTACGTCTGAAGAAGCTATTTCCATCAGGTTGCAAGTCAATGTATGCACCTTCACCCCAACGATACTCACCTGTCGGTGAGGTGTCACCGTAGTCAGCATAACTAGCTGATCACTAAATGTGAAATGAAGTCATCAAACTAACCCGCCAAGATGGATAAGGGATGGAGCACATACGAGTGTAGCCACCGTTGATGATAGAGGTCCAGAAAGGGTTCAAATGAGCCATTTGAGCGGATAAATGCATGCCGCATAGGTTCAAATTTAGCCAATATGATTGCCAATGCCCGTGTTAACCCTTGCGTGCCAATTTTGTTCATGGAACCACTAATAAAAGGATTCCTCTCCGGGACTACTTCCTAAATAGCATGACTGAAGTCACTTGAAAATTTTCATTAAATCACGGGAAAGTGTAGAACCACAATTGGGTCTATCGCCTCCCCGGAGAAAGCTGTTGAATGAACCTGCACCTTGTAGTACCTAATCTGTAACAGGCTGTAATAGTAAATGGATGTATAGAAATCTCGGTATTGATTGTGAGTCATACTCTTACACAAATCTGATATGGGTTAAGAGAAGCCTGGCAAGTGGGCAACACACTCTGATGAGACACCCTGAGATCAGGCAGCCATGACGGGATTTCCTTCTATGATTGAATGGTGATTTACCTTCTGGTAGCCACTGGACCCACCTACAGATAAAATTGCATGGACTTCTAGAGCTTTGCCAAAAAGAAAGAATTGATGCCAGCAGTATACGTTATTTTCTGTCCGACAATGTCGCAATGACAACAAGGCAGAACTCCGGTTCACCGTTCAATCGCCGGATATAGATGAGATATTTGTGGTCGATAGAGCCATAGATAATCGGCAATCAGAAGTACCGATGACCGACTCGAGTATGCAGTATGCGCGGCGCGTAGTAATATAAGCTGCCTACTTTGTCGCCGAGGAGTTTATCCTCGGGCGCTCCCAAGCCGGAGTTGTCCCGCCGCAATTAGAAGGTTATCACCGTAAATCTCTCGAGATATCTCCGCATGTCTTAAGTATTTTTGGCATTCTCTCCCATTATATGATGAGCCTCGTGGGGTTATGTTGACGTGGCACAAGACTTGGTGATTGCCCACCTGTAGCCGCAAATCATTGAGCAGTTCCAATAGATTGGGAATGCTGTGGTGATGCTGATGGGCTGAGATTTATTTTTGTAAATGCGGTGAACACCCTGGGTGCAATTTGCGCTACATCGTGTTCAACATGCTCCGTTATCAGTCCAAACACCACTCCCTCCCACGAAGCCACGTAAGTCATCTATTTATTATCATCCAGTGGGACTTACCTCCAGGGGTTTCTCCTTGTATCCACCACTTCGCGGTCCACAGATGAGAGCTGATGAGGTCAGGTACTATACTGTGACCCGAGTATTGGCATGAAAGTCCCACTCACTTGTAAACGATGTGTGCACCTCCTGTATAAGCCGTAGTGCTAGACCAGGCGGAGACACCGTTGCACCCACCCGGAGTAGGTTCAGTGCCACGAGAAGTACCATTACACGCGCTGACTGTATATGCTCACAATGAGCGCTCTTCTGGCATACGCAAGCTAATCTCCTTACTTGCACTCCAGTCACCATTTGAGTTGTGAACGGGTTGAGATTGGGACCACCATTTTGCCGGTGATACTTAGGGCTACAATAAACGATAAAGAATTTATTAGGCCATTAGCTGCCAGATATATATACCGGGCCATATGCGTTAGTTGCATGGCCTCGGTGACTGGTAGCACTTACCCTCCATACGAAACTTTAGAACCCTGAGTGTAGGTCGATCCAGAGGAATAAGCAGGAGCTGAGCAGGGATGATAAATAAAACCGGTGCCTCCAGCGGCGGCGAGGCATTCTTGATTGACCGATCATAGCGTCCATTAACTGCCCATCCACTGATTTAGATTATGCGCAGATAGACAGCATTAAAAGAAGTACCATAGGCTTGCGATGCATCCCACAGCATGACTCCACCAAAGGAAGGGAAGCTTTTGCGCATTTGAACAGCAACACCACTCAATGTGTTGCTGTCGACGTAGCCCGATCCGGCGGGAGCACTGATGTAGAGTTTTACATTATTATTTGGAGTGATTGCTCGCGCCCAGTTATCCCTGCGGTAATTGTCGAGTTACATACAGCAAGTTCACAGCTTTTGGAGCGACCGAAATACGCACCAGATTCCATTATTCCACCCCTGACGAAGGAATGAATAAGATCTGAGTTATTTGAGTGAAAATAATGGGTCATACCGAAGCAGAATTAAATGCTTGTAGACCACATGGATTGTTGTAGAATCTGGTAAAGTTGGGGAGTAGGTTCAAGCATGCCGCTAACACAACACTTACTGCACTGTTAGAGCCAACTGGTATTATGAAGGAGCGCTCACCATAGACGGCGTCACAATACGCAGCATTAAGAACACCGCCCAGAGTGGCATCTGGGTAGACACGCTGAGGAGCAGCAGAGATATAATATCTAGCGACAGCAATTATTTTTCTAATAACATACGTCAGAGTGAGACACAAACTTCTTGCTGGAACCACTAGACAGAGATCGAATCTTGTTTATAAAAGCAGCATATCCATTGGATGTTCCCCCCTCAATGTCCAAATCCACATTTACGAGGACGTTTGATAAAGCTCGGATGGAACAGATAGGCTTATCCATCGAGGACGGCACTTCCAAGAGGCCGGGTAGAAGAACTTCCACCAAGGAACATATCCCATACATCTTGTGCAAATGTCTCTGCTCGTGAATCAGACTGGAAGCCGACTAAACCAGTTGCACCGCCTAAGCTCAAGGTTACGAGTTTCCTATCGCTTGACAAGCATTGATGTCAGCTGCCAATGAGGCGCAATTGGCCAGATTCGTTCCAGGGAAGTAAAATTGTCCGTGGAGTTACACATCTGTAATAGTTGAGTTAAGTGAAGAGGTGGAGTACGTGACTAACATTTGCTAGATTAATTACGGGAGCACCCCCGGGCAAAGGATATATACAAGAACGCGACCGCGAACACGTCGATAGAGTTGTCCTGGTGATCGTGTTACTAACCGAACGCTCGAATCACGACAGCATGAGAATCCATACCTGGCAAGAATAAGAAGGTGTCTCCGAAGGTTGGCTATGTCATCGTGGCCAGCCCCATCAAATTCTGTCCCCAGTTATTTAGCTGTAACAGTAATCTTTGGGAGCTGGTCCACACTGCAACCTGTAATTGACGGGTGTATTCAGTAATTATGCATGAAGTTGTGGCGGAGTACACGCACGTTATCGACACGACTGTTGCCGAAGGCCAACCCGCTTAGCGCTGAGAATGCAAGGACTAGCAATGAGACTAGGTGCATACTGAAGTCAGTGCCAGGTTTCTGGAGTGGAGCTTGTCCCCCTCATCTTATAGGTTGGCAAGAAAAGTCATGTGGGACTAAGCATGATGCTGTCCAACAGTGATCCCCTCATATCACCCGAACGCCACATGGATCCTGGCCGTGGTGAAGGTCACGAAGACATCCAGGGCTACCCCAGGTAAAAGTTATCCATATGAGTTCCTTCATTCAACACTTGCAGTTCTTCTAGGCGTTCAAAGTAAATGCATGAGATGGAGAACGACCATGTGCAATGAAAGTTGGTTACCACATGCCTCAGCACATCCGCGAATGGCTAAGCTGTCAATAACGTTTCAGCACCAAGGCAGAGAAGGCTCACTCAGCGGAAGATACCCAATACATCCAGGAAACAGCGGAAATCAGCCGGCGGAATACCGGACAATGGTATGGCAAGGTTTCTATATATACCAAATCTTACAGTTGTAGCAACAGCACAATGACGATAAGATGAAATATTAACTCGTGCAGCTTACGCTGATGATGCGGAATCGCTTTCTCCATCAACAACCGGTGACGGCGAGGGTCGAACAGGATCTGCGCATCAATGAGTAGGCAAATAAGAGCTCACAGGACAGATGAAGGGCTCACCAAAATATGGGTGTGCCTGTGCTTCACGAGCTGTCAAGCGCTCTTGGTGATCATATCGAAGCAGCTTATCCAATAAGTCTATTGCCTCGTTAGAAATATAACGTTGATTTTCCGAAGTTATGAAACGTGTCCAAGGCTTGCGAGGATATCTAAGGAGGTTAAGTGAGCATAAATGTAGTGTCAGGAAAAACTGGGACAAACCTTCCAAGCAGTTCATCGTATTGAGGATCGAGGCGAATGTTGTACTTCTCGACATATGCATATAGCTCGTCGGTACCTAGCACTTTGGTAATTTTGACCAGTTGATCATAGTTATCGTGTCCATGGAAGAATGGCTCCTTTCTAAAGATCTTTTAAGTCCCGTTAATATGGTGTCGGTGTTCGCGTTGCGGTAAAATTTGCTCACCATGGAAGCAAACATACAGCCATAACTCCACATATCGAGGCTGTAATCATATTCTTGGAAGTCGACTAGCAGTTCGGGTCCCTTGAAGTACCGCGATGCGACACGAACGTTGTACTCAGTCTTGGGATGATAAAATTCCGCCAAACCCCAATCAATAAGGCGCAGCTATGGCAGTATGATTTGTCAACCCTAAGCTTCTTAATAGATGATCGACATACTTTGCGGTTTTCATGATCAATCATCACATTATGCGGCTTTACGTCTCTGTGCATTATACCTTTAGAGTGACAATAATCCAGTGCCTGATTGGATGTTAAAAGTGGATTGACACGAGAGCGGTGCTACTGGCGCACCTTCAGTAACTCATACATATAGAACCTAACATCATGATCGATGAAACGGGGATAGAGAACTTTGAAGTCGGTGTTGTTAACGTATTCTGTAATCAGACTTGGAATCTTGGATGTGGGATCGCGAACAACATCAAGGAGTGCGACAACATTGGGTCCACCAGCAAGGTTTTGTAGGATCTTGATCTCTCGTTTTATTTTCTTTTTCTTAACGGGCTTAAGCACCTTTATGATGCATTTCTCTTCTGTGACGACATTGACGCCCTCAAAGACCTAGACGGAGTGAGCTTGCAGAAAGTATAACCGATGATGGTGATGGAGACCTCAGAATATTTCCCGCGCCCGACCTTGCGGACGATCTCGTAGTGATCCTGTGAGCCCCATTGGACTTGCAGGTTGTCTGGTGGAAGGAATCAGCGTGGCTGACCACGACCCTAAGCGAACGACTGACCATATTCATACCATGCAGGGCCTAGTCGGCCATTGACATCGCAGTAGACACGGGCTACGGACTTAGCAGAGGACCTGCCCATAGGGTTTGGTGACGAGGAAGAGAATAGGGAAAAGGCTGTCAATACGCAAACAGAACCCGATATTTATATTCCCACGGTCATCGACATACGATAGGACTACATAGTGCTGGCCTAACAGTTACACGATGCCAAAAGCGAAGGATACCCCTGCACACTGGCCCCAGGATGTTCAGTACATTTCGTCTTCGGTGTACCACTCGTCCGTCCCAGCGCACATTCAATGTTTCCTGAAAGGTAGCAGCAAACCAATCAGAGCTCATCCAGTCCACACGACCCGTAAACTGGTCGCAATTCGTCTCATAAGCGATCCAAATCACCCTGCCCGCGGCCAACGTGGGCTTTTTGCACTTTGTCGGGTAGAGCGAAATACGCGCATGCTCGCTTATACTGGTAGTACATTCCGTGTCCCTCAAGGCTCAAGGATAGCAGACTAACGCAGCCATAGGAGAAGTACATTGTGATGATCGACCGGAGTCAGATTATGATTTGTCCCTCTATCGAGGACAGGATGGTATTAACGTGGGCGTTGACGCAAGTGGAATGGGAAACGAGTCCAGGTTCATTAATGATTATCGGGGTATAAGCAAGAGACCCAATGCTATGTTCATTGAAGAGCGATCCCATGGTGGTGAACTGCAGGTGGTGATATGGAGCGATAGTCAAGAGATCAAGAAGGGCGATGAGATCGTGGTCTCTTATGGCAAGGGTTGGTGGAAAGCACGGACGAAAGTTGAAGACTATGGTACCTCAGGTTGAGCTTGAGCATAAAATGTGGTGTTGGTCCTGAACAGATAATTTTATGGCGTACCAGCTAAAAGTGATTGTGGGACCTCGAAGTTTCCTGGATCTCGAATTTCATCCAGATTCGCTCAGCCCTGCAATTCCCCACCACGTGCCACAAGATTCTCATGAGTACAACACGAACAAACACTTCAAACTTTCTCCAGTGCTCAGAACGAGGACAAGATTCGACCTGGTGCTCGAGTAGTTGCACGCCACGGTGCCCACAAGCTGTTAGATGAATCCAATCCTGCCACGAAGTAGCTTCTCTTCATTTCTTGCGTTTTATTCCTGTTCGCACCGTTCTACTGGCTCTGCTGCCTCTGCCTTGTATCGAACACATTGCCTTCGGCATGCTTCGAGGACGCCATTGAACCGCTCAAAGCGCTTTTCTGCCAGAGTATACTGTCTTTCTTTGTCAGTTTTACACCATTCTGATGTTTCTGTATTTCCCTCAGCGTTCATTTCATGCATCTGCACCACTTGCAGCAGCAAAGGACCCCTACCAGGTCCTTGGGATAAAGCGTGACGCAACGGCAGCTGAAATAAAAAAGACGTACTTCTCGGTACGTACCCTTCTGATTTCCTCCTTCAATTACTGATTGCTATCCAGTTGGCCAGGAAGTACCACCCCGATACCAATCCCGACAAGAAAGCACAGGAAAAGTTTCTTGAGATACAGGAGGCTTACGACGTAAGCCCACTCCCCATTTGTACAGCTGGTATCCCCATCAATCTTGGTTATTAGACTTTGAAAGATGACAAGAAACGTGCTGCATACGATCAATACGGCTCTGCTTCCCAGCAACCGGGCTTCGATCCCAACGCTTTCAATAACGCACGAGGGTTTGGTGGTGGCTTCAACGGCGGGTTTGCAGGATTCCAGGACTTTGGTGCTGCGTTTGGTGCCGGAGGTCCTGGGCGGGCATCAGATATATTCGAACAATTCTTCGGCTCATTCGCTGGCGGTCGAGCGGGGGGTTCACCATTCTCAGAACCTAGCCGGGGTGCAGATCTAGAAACAGTGGTTGCACTGTCCTTCCTGGAAGCCTGCAAGGGCACAACCAAGACCGTCACGATCAACCCCGTGACGGATTGTGGAACATGCTCTGGAACTGGCCTGAAGACAGGTGCCAAACGCTCAACGTGCTCTGCTTGTGGTGGATCCGGTACCCGAACGTTCGTACTAGACAGTGGTTTCCATATGGCAAGCACATGTACCGTTTGTTCGGGAATCGGCAGTACGATACCTCGTAGTAGTCAATGTTCCAGCTGCGATGGTCTGGGCAAAGTACGCGTGAAGAATACCGTACAAGTAAAGATTCCTCCTGGTAAGTTGAGTCCAGACGTTGGCAAAGTATTATACCAAACTTCTTGTACTTGCAGGGGTGGAAGATGGCATGACGATCCGCATGCCGAAGACCGGTGATGCACCTTTGTCCGGTAAAGGTTCAGCTGGAGACCTGCTCGTGAGGCTCAATGTAGCAGCGTCGAAGCATTTCGTACGACAAGGTGCCAATCTATATCACAAGGCACGGATTCCACTGCATGTGGCTTTACTGGGTGGAGCAGTGCGTGTTCCAACATTAGACGGAGAGGTTGACGTCCGTGTGCCTGGGGGTACTCAACAAGGAGAAGAGATGGTTTTGAAAGGTCGTGGCGTGTCTTCAGTCTATGGTGGTGATAACGGGGATCTGTTTGTTACCTTTTCGGTGACGCTTCCTAGGTAAGGTTTGTCATGCTGCTTCAGGACAATCCTAGATCTCCTCTTCTTAGGTCTCTGACGAAACATCAACGTGAACTCCTGCAAGCCTACGCTGACGATGTAGAGGGTCGAAGTGCCACCAGACCAAACTCAGCGCCAAAACGCGAACCTCCACCCACTGATCATGAAAGTAAACCTAAAGAGGCAACAACACACGACGATAAAGGCAATGGTACGGCTTCTTTTACCCATTCACCACCCTCGCTTGGATCTAGGCTGTCTCAGGCATGGCAAAAACTACGAGGGCACATTGGATATTAATCCCATTTTCCTTCTCGTTCGTCCTGGATGTTGTTCTCACTCATTTACTCTTGCCCCTGACTTTGGATGTAGGCAAAGAGGAGGGAGCCCCGGAACCTAGAGCAGAAAACAAGACGACGGACAAAGCAGAGCCTGAGGAGAAAGAGAAGAAAAGGGCTACAGCTTAACACCTTTAGACAACCATAGTAAGAATACATTAGATGGCACGATAGATCATCGTAATGCAACCCTAGTATCTAACCGCAGCTCAGTTAAACCTTGCAAGGTTGAGTGATCATCCATTGACTCACCGGAACCTTGTGCAGCATTTATCAGGATCAAATTTGGGAATTGAAATCATTAACATAAAGAACGTGTCCCTTTGCTTCCGCCATTCCAACCGTCCGGGTACGGTGATGATCTGCAACTGGTTTAGGCCTCAAGTCTCAGTTGTGTCGGCTAACTGGTTACAATAACTAGAGTTTGACCATCTTTGGGTAAGCACAACAATCTCAATCTCAGTATGATATACCAGTTATTGCTAGACGGATGGTAATGCTTATCCTTCCATCGCTGTTATTCCACCAAGGAACACATGTTGCGTCACACGAAGCATTCTAACTTCGGAATCTGTATTTAAGCCTAATATCTCCTCACCTCATATCGGGCATGCAGGATCTTTCACAGCAGACCTCGTCACTTGTTGTGCATTTTTTCCCAGACCGATGACTTCTTTGGATGGAAATCAATGCAGATCGCATTCCCTTGATCTGCTAATTACAGAGCACACTCATTGTATAAAATGAGGAAACGGAAGGAAACGACTGTCGATATTCACCTCCTTTTTTGATTGTCTGGCATGTCGCCCTACGAAACGGCGGAAGTTGCATGCCCCAAGGCCACGAATAGCCACACAGACCTCTCCAAAAAAACGAAAGATACAACGTCAGTGACGACTCCATCTCGATCCCCTCGCACGCACGCATCACACTCGTCCCCTTGCTTGTCTGCTGTAACGAATACGCCCCGTGAAGAAGCACTGGTTCGTACCCAACTATCCACCCTACGTTTGCTGGCAGCCCACGTTGGGTACGTGTCAATAAGTTCTCATGGTCTATTTCTCACCACACGGTTCTACTCCGCAGGGGTGCACTGGCATTATTCTTGGCTACCACCGATGCTGTGAGTTGTCCATCTGCGGCTAGTGTCTTGCACTCACGGTGCTGCCACAAAGACCATAGTATCCACCAGCCTACCTACCATCGCGGCTGAATTAACAGCAACGCAAACTCAATACACGTGGGTCGGCGTTGCATATATGTTGACCCAGACGGCCTTTCAGCCGCTCTACGGTAGATTCTCGGATGTAGTAGGGAGGAAGGTATGTCGTTTATAAGAAGCGGTGTTTCGGACTTATGGCGTTGACCTATCCCAGACAGTGCTGTATTCCAGTATACTCATTTTTGCAATCGGTTCACTCCTCTGCGGACTAGCAAAAGTGAGCATACATGTGTAATAACAGTTCTGACGAGAGGCTGATTGTCATAGAATATCGTTTGGCTGATTGCTGCCCGAGCATTGGGTAAGTCGTGCTTCTTCCCAACATGTGCTTTCCCGAGGTCTAAGTGTTTGCATAAGCTGGTACAGGTGGTGGTGGCATTGTTAGCTCCGTTTGGGTAATTACTGCAGAGATCGTGGAAGTCCGTAGCCGCGCAAAATGGTCGCAAGCATTGAGTATCACTTGGAGCTGCTCAGCCTTGGCCGGGCCACTGCTCGGAGGGATATTTAGTGGTAAGTGTTGTCATATTGAATGACATTGTGAAATGTCACTGATGACTGGACCCGCAAGGTCAAGCACATTCGCATATTCTTAGTTGGAGATGGGGTTGTAAGTCGGATTGCGTGTCACATCTCAGTCTGATCAACTGGTGCTCAGTTTACCTTAACCTACCGATATGCGGTCTGGCCGCGCTCGTGTTGATACCCACACTACACAATGTTCATCTGATGAAAGCGTCTAATGCTTCTTGGAGGGCATTGGCACAGAGATTTGATTTCGGTGGATTGTATGGCGTCACGTCATTGTCTCATTGTTTTGCACCTTTAACACCCAGATGTAGAATTCTTTTCATGGCCGGGTCAAGTTGCATTGTAGTGGGCTTTAGTTTCGCGTCTGAAACTGGTTGTAAGTTGTGGTCAAGAGTCCCCCTTCCATGTATTCATACCATCCCGAGGGGCTGCGCCATCAACACTGGTGCTCATTATCCTCGGCATTGCGGTGTTAATCTGCGGAGGGTTTTACGAAATGCACACATCAAGGGATTGCCTTTTCCCTCCGTCTACCTTCAGAGACCGAACAGCAGGTTCGTAATGACACTAATCTCGGTGTTTCGGATTTGATCGTTCCAACATTTCCTATTTAGTCATTATACAGCTTGTTACGTTTTTGCATAATTTTGCGTTCAACGCTGGGACATTCTACTTGGCGTTATTCTTTCAGGTAAGTTATTGTCTTATTTACTAACCGAGATTGCTAATTTACTCCATTACGAGGCGGCAAATGGATCGACGCCTATCGAAGCCGGTATCAAGATGCTCCCTTATTCTCTTGGGTCATCACTCGCCTCCATGCCCGCCGCATGGCTCATGAACCATAGGCAATCGCGAACTCACGACACGAGTGGTCAACTCTGGATTGTCACATCCGGCCTCATGATTTCGACGATAGGGTTCGGTATGCTGTAAATATTTTGACCATGAGGCATGCCCTAATCACATTTACAGGCTTACTCATGATCTTGAACGAAAACAGTAAGATCGCGACACAAGTAATCTTCCTCCTCATAGCTGGCATCGGGCTCGGAATGCTATTTCATGCTCCATATCAAATTTTCCTCCGTGCCCTAGAGCCGCAAGAACTTGCGACAGGCACAAGTGCATTCTTCCTTGTCAGATTCACGGGGGCAACTGTTGGATTGGTATGTCATACCGGATTGCTTGGCTAAGGGTGATCTGAAACCCCATCGAATACCACAGGCCGTTGCGGGTGCTGTATTCGATGGCCGAACGTCTGGCCGCCTGCCATCCGAATTTGCCTCAAGCCTTACAAGCGGCGCGATGGACTATGGTCAGCTTGTATCAATCGAACCAGTCGAATTACGGCACAATGTGATCAGGATTGTTGCGTCATCTATACAAGTAGGGATTGGGCATTTTCTGCAGGGTGTTAACTGATCCTGATGGTTTTAGACGGTTTGGGCCGTCTGTGCACCATGTCTGGGACTTGCTTTCCTTGTATGTACAGCAACTGCGGCAAACCGTGATAATGGCTAATGAGATCAACAGTTTGCATTGTTCATTCGGAAGGCGAGCACCGACGATGTTTCCACCTCGGATTGCAGTACACGTCAAGAAGTCCAGAGTGACAAACAAGCCGAAGACACTGCGTCAACGGAAAAGGTGTAATCGGACTTGGTACCATGTCCCTATCAGAGGCATCATATACATTACAGGACACCCACATACACGAGATTAGCATGAAACAATAGCATATGTAGTCCTGTAGACTCGCATAATATAGCAAGAATTCAAAGTTTGTGGACTCGAATGCATGGCTCCAGCCTTGTGTCAGTGCGACAGTAGCGTTCTGAACCTGCTGACCCTTTCTTACCGTATGTTTAGGTTTCGGAGTAGGGGACTTGGCGATACGGTGGAAGCCAAGAAAGAAATATCCCCTTGGATAAACATGATGGGTGGAGATCGGACATCCACTCGTACCTCCCCAATGCGGGGCTAATGTCGCGTAATAAATACAGTATCGGGATCAATCACCCATGAAAGTACCTCGCACGGGCCGCTATGAGACCACTTTCTGAAGCATATATAGCAAAACCCAAAAGAGGTACCAGAGCTTCCAAAGCGGAGGCAAAGGGTCGCATCTCCAGTTGTGCCTAATCACGGTCCGGAGAGCATGGACCTGTGCATGTGACGTGAATGTCAGAGATGCAGCTGAAGGTCAACTTAGTGGCTCACGCGACTGCAGCCTGTGGAAACTTGCCAAAAAAAAGTCTTGTATGCCGCGATCATCAGATACGGATCCGTCTGGTAGACAGTGGCCCAATATTGATGGGTCAAATTGAATTCCATGTCACATTGTTCGCTTCAAAGAAGCATGAAAGGGGCGTGGATACATCGTGTCCGAGCTCTCCATCGAACAATCCAACACAAATCACAAATTGTCAATATTTCAATGACCGCAGCGAATTCTAAAGTTGTCAGCGGAGGAAAAACGCCTTATCGGGCAATTCTGAGGATTTATTTTGCAGAAAGCCGACAGTTTGAGATCAAGGCTTACACTGGTTACTTGTGCGTATCGCTCGTTGCCAATGATAAGGATGGTTTAAATTTGGTCTATCAAACGATATGATGCCAATGACAGGAGGCTGTATCTGTAACAAATTCCTATGCTGTCAAAATAGGCTTGCCCAAACGAGTCCCCAGGGGACCTCGAAGCTTCAAATCCAAAATTCAACCTGTCTGTAGTTACCAAAGACGCTGTTGCAATTTCACTTATACTCATGATTCTGGGATCCGGGTAGATTTGAGATGCCCGTAATCATATGATATCGCATCTGTAATACAAATTATTTGCAACAGCTTTCGGGAAGGCGGCGCGGCACGGCAATGCACTCATTTTACAGCTCTGGTGACGGCGACATGGCACACGACCAGAATCTCCATACCGTACACAAAAGGTGCTAAAGCTGGTGGGTCAGCATAGTCGCTGGTATTCATCGACACAATACAGCGGACACCGATGTTTGTCGGAAGGAACAATGCTAGCAGACGGAGGAAGGTGCGTATTTCGGGGAAGGTCCGTATATAATTTGGGGCTTACACAACGCCGTCAATTTGCATTGCTATCGCTGGTTGAACCGCGACCCTCTCCATCGTTTTTGTCCTCATTTCTCACTCCATTCCACGCTGTAACTGCTTTGGTTTGAGACATGGCGCGGATAATGTCACCTCCCACCTCCTCTCCCGCGAGTAGCCCAACTCTCTCCCGGACGCTATCCACCAGTTCCATTCGGAGCCTTTACCTACTTACGAGCGCTCCCTCCTCTGTAGTTACTCTCCTTACCCCAAAACAAACTCAGGAGATGCCTGAACGAGTGGTCATTGAGGGTTTACGTCATGTGGGGATTAAGTTGGAGGCGAGGTAAGATTTTAATTGCTCTCGGCTGCAAATGCCCCGCTCCCTTGGCCTCCAACGTATCGTGATTTTCCTAACATCCTTCGCCCTACCTTCTCTTTAGGAACTACAAGCTGCCATACTTTGTCTTGCAATTGCTGGATTGCCTTCGGTCATTGAACGTACCTACCTGGTCCAATACTGAAATTACACCCCATGACGTCAGCATCGTCAAGGTATCTGGCTCGTTAACTAACGCAGTGTTTTTCGTATCTGCGCGAGGAACACGCACGCTTCTCCTCCGAGTCTATGGTCCTTCCTCTGGATCATTGATATCTCGACCTCGAGAACTTCAAACTCTGCACCTACTATCGTCCAAGTATCACATTGGAGCACGGGTTTATGGGACTTTTGCCAATGGCCGTATTGAGGAATACTTCGAATCTACGACCTTAACGGCTGCAGATATCCGCAATCCCAGGATTAGTCGTTGGATTGCGGCTCGGATGGCAGAACTTCACTCGGTTGACGTAGAGTTGATTGAGGGTTCTCCTGTACCCATATCAGGGTGGGATGTTGCTGCTAAGAAGAACGTTGCAATGTGGCTTACACCTGCTGAAGAAGTATTGGCACTGCCCTCCTGCCCAGAGAGGCTGAAAGCCGTATTTGATTTGGAGTGGTTCAAGCGGGACTGGAATAGGTACTGCCAATGGTTGACAAAAGTAGCTGACGTCCATAATGGTAGTCAAACAGTCTTCGCCCATAATGACACTCAGTATGGGAATTTGTTGAGACTGAATCGACTTAAAGAAGGAAAGGATGAACACAGTCAGGTGCGCCCATCTCGCGGAAATAGACTTGGTGAATGCAGCCTTTCTCATCGATCGAGCAATTCCCTCTTCATTAAGATCATTGTCGTCGACTTTGAGTATGCCTCTCCTAACTCGGCAGCTTTCGACATTGCCAACCATTTCCATGAATGGACCGCAAACTATCACGGTGACACACCACATCTTCTTGACCACACGCGGTATCCAACGTACAGGGAGAGAAAGAACTTCTACCTCTCATATCTTGAACACGACAGCACTTCCAACTGCGGCACACCAGACACGGCACAAGAGGATCTAGCAACTCGAGTCAAGAAGTTAGACGATCAAGTCCGATTCTGGAGTCCTGCCTCACACGCTATGTGGGCTATCTGGGGCATCGTTCAATCGAGGGACGATCTTGAGGCAGGTGTAGAGGAGCCGGAGTTTGATTATCTTGCTTACGCCCAAGGACGAATGTCAGCTTTCCGGCGTGAGCTTGATGCATTGACATAGTTTCTTACCCGTTTTAGTATTTTTTCTCCTCCAGTATATGCGGTACCAGCAGATTAATATCATCGTATTGCTGTCGTGTGCTATCTACATTGCAGTTGATTCCCTTCTTCCAATTGTCATCAAGGTACCTCCTTAAGTCTTCTTGGAGTGGTCACAAGGCAGATAGAACTTTTGAACGAAAGTAAGGCATATATTGGAGGGTCACAAGATCGATAATGAAAAGCTCAGATAGAATAAACATGTTGCAATGGACGACGATAATGCAATGCGAACTGGATAGGTAACCGTAGTATTGACGATCAGGTTCAAGAATGGGGGTTAGGTAGGGGGTAGATATGTGAACATGGATACTGTATCGGGGGGATTTTGACAGCAAAGGAGAAACGGGGCAAGAGATCCGAGAGATAGAGTGAGAAGAGGAATGAAAGATAGAAGAACAATGTGATTGTATTTGTCGATAACAGTCAGTGTCCGACCAACCGGCAGTCATAAGCAAAAGATAAACCGTTCGTGGTCAATAATTGTTAATATATTTATACCCATGGTTTTTCGTTGAGTCGTGAAGATCCCACAAGCTCAGTGGTCGACCAAGGGGAATTGGCCATCATGTCGCCGGCAGGACTAGATGTATGAGGGAAAGAGGAGAGATGATTATTTCGCGTCAAGCTGGGCCAATTGCCCGTGCTGCCGGTTCGAACATGTCGACCTGCGGCCTCAGTGGCAGAGAGGGCGAATGATGGAGTTGCAGTAGCAGGGAATGTGCCCTCAGCGTCGGAACCACTGAGTGAGTGGCGTGTGCTGGGAGCACCTGCCTTGGCTGCAGCACGCTGTTGGGAACGGGTCAGATGGGGGCTGATAAAGAGAAAGTGGATACATACATTATTGAACCCCACAATCGATAAACGGGCGTCATTATGTCTTCCCAAATCTGGGCCAGCTGTGACAGGACCAGGTGATTTACTTGGGCGAGACTCTGGCGCAGGGAGCATGATCCCAGTGTTGGTGAAAGTTGGATATGCTGATTTGTTCTGCTTCATCGAGGCACCATCGAGCGCAGTATCCACACGAAGTGGGATGGGATGACGAGTGAATGGCATGTTGGAGTCACCGGGAGTAGATGTGGTGTTGCCTTCCTGATTGCGCTTTGCTGAAATCCGAGCGAGTAATGAGGTCGAGGCATCATTGGGATCGCTGTTGGTACTTGCTGAACGGGCTCGTCCATCTTGGCGGGGTGCTGGACTAGCATCCGTGTTGGCGGGCACAACCGCGCCTGCGCTGGAACCGCCGGTAGGTACTTCAGTATGGATGAAGCAACAACGCTTGCCGTAAGGACAAGAACCGGAGACCCAGAAGGTCTGGAAAGATAATCAGCGTCATAGATCATGGATTTCAGAGGCGGACACTTACCCTGCAAATCTCGGTTTTATACTGTGCAACAGAGTAACATAAACATTAAGGAACCAGATGAAGAAGAGATTACGCACTTTTGGATGGCGTGCCACCTTGCGCAGCTCATCTTCGCCATGAGCGAACTGACACTTGTTGCCATATCGGCAAGTTCCCTTTTCTTCCCAGCTGCGGCACAGCTCTGTCTTGTAGAGACCCAGCTTCCTGTTGTTGGCACTAGGGCCACTCTGACCAGGTGGGGCAGGAGCGGGAGTGTTGATGGGTTCAACGGGCATTCCAGCGTTGGGAACTACACCATATGGCCCGGTGAACTGTGATTGCAGCCGAGCAGCCATCGCGGCGACATCCGGATGCCCATAGATATCTTGAGTTCCATAAAATTGACCAGGATACAACGGCATGGTTGAAGGGGCGTGCAAACCGGGTTGAAAGAGAGACGGAGCGAAGGTGGGCATGGACCCTGCTAGAAGAGCAAGAGTAGCCGCATCTCGAAGTGTAGTTGGTTCGGATGCTGAATGGTGATGCGCGGTGCGATAGAGGTTATGCTGCTGCTGGACTCGACTAATTGCAGGATGATTTTCCGGACCCGCTAACATCATGTCATAAAGTTGTTGATTACCGAGAGATAAATGTGAGGCATGATTGCTGGTATAACCCATGGTAGTTGGGCTGGGAATCAGGCCTTGCTGGGTAAAGTTACGAGGAGCCTGTCGATAGGGGAGCGCATTATTAGGGCGAGCAGTCGGGAATGGTGGTGCAAAGCGATTGTAATCCAAGGACTCATCATGAGAGTCGAGCTGGGGAAGGGGGTTGCTTGCTGGAGGCTGTGCACGGTGGACGGTGCTCAGGGATGGATATGACATTTGATCATGAGCGTAGGCCTTATCGACGCTAGCCAACATATCATGGTACTGAGAGTGTGTCTGAGCTTGATTCCATTGCGGTTGGCCTAACAATAAAACGCCTTCCGCAGTCTCTTGTTGTGACCGGCGCAATTCGTTGGAGTTGAAGGCATTGGAACGGTCTCTACCCTCGCCGGTCTCTACCTTGAGTTGTCCGACGAGTATTTTGTTGCTAGGAGCCGAAACAGAGGAGGACTCATGGGAACTGGTACTACTGTCAGTAGAAGGACCACGCGAATGGGAGAGGCTGAGTTGGTGGTCTGGATGAGGGGAGGAACCGACACTGGTGCTTGAGGATGACTCCAACGGGCTATTCTCACCGAGCTGGGCAAGAGCAGTGCCTGAGTGCTTCAAGTTGGGTGGTGTGCGCAATTGATCATGAGCATCCTCATTCTCGTTTTTCGTTTCACTTATATCAAGTTTCTTCATGTCTTCAGCAATATTCCATACAGTGTTACCTTCAGGTTCTAGAGAAATGGGCCAACGAGGGGTGTTCTGGTCGGCAACACGAATCTCGTCGTTGGAAAAACCAGCTTCAGAGCGATTGGGCATGGGCGGTAAGACGAGTTTTCGAAGAGCGCTGGCGGCGGCAGGACGTCTAGAACGTGGGGAAGCGATGTTGGCAGAAGCAGAAGATTGCCAAATCTGAGGAATGTGCACAGTAAAATGAGCAATGCACGGCCAAGAACACGTGTTTGAGGTGAATACGTACATCTTTGTTGGGTTCGCCGTTGTCGTTAGTCGCTTGAGGCCAACAAATGCCGTCAGCCGATTGGAGTTTGATGGGGACAAGTAGATCGTGAGAAGGGAGCAGATTCTTCAACGTTGTAGCTGTCGTGACGCTTTCGTGCATTTAACTAAAGATGAACGATAAAAGGGATCAGGGAGATGAACAAGGAGATGGTTTTGAGGACTCACTTGTTAATTAAAAAAGAGCAGTTGATTCCGAGGTGATAAAAAACGCAGGGGTTGATGGACTGAGAATAAGCAATGAGAAGATATAGGGAGCTATGGGTGGGGTAACAATGTGGATTAATAAACCACTGCAACGGGGACTACCGTTGAGTTGATTTTGAGGGTAGTGGGGGAGAAGAAGGAGAACAAGATAGGTATAAAAAGAGGCGTGAGGTGGTCGTGAGGTAGTGGATTGGAAAGATATGTCCGAAATAACCCAAGTGATAGAAATGGGGTTGTGCAGAGCTAGAGGGAGGGATGTTAAGAAGGTAAGGAGAGCGAGGCGAGGCAAAGGGGAGGCATTCACGGAATCTAGTCAAGGTTTTGATCGCAGACGCAACGTGCCCTTGTTGTTGCCGGCTGTTTCCCAATAATTAACCAGGTTGTCGTAGTCGGGTGTGAAAGCGGACAACGAGCGAAGATGTCGCCCTTGAGAGGAAGAGGAGGGAACGATTGGGGAAAAACAGGAGAGGATGGTGGTGGTGGAAGGAAAGAAAGAGATGGAGAACGTCGACGATGGCGAGAAAGTAGGACCCGGTTACCAAAAAAGGGTATGCAACCAACCACCCGGTCTTTTCCTTTTCAGGAAATGACAGTATTTTTCAAACTCCGATCCAAATCAATCAAGTTACATAGGCTCTGACCACAGCACTCGTCGTCGCCAGGCTTAACAGGCTGTGCTGAGTCCACCGCCTACTCACGTGCGACGGTGAACAAGGAAATTGTGAACAGTGGACATACTCAATGATGAACCCCATTCATTCTATCGATCCTCTTCAACAACGTACTTTATAGTCTGGAGAATGTCTCATGCAGTTGCGGCTAGGTACAATCTAAGCCGTTCAACTTGACCTTGTTACCCAAAATGCCTCGTGGCGATACTATCCGATCAACAACCGTTGCCATTCTGCACAATCTCTCTGATCCCTCAAAGCCCCAGGACTTATCTTCGTCGTTTTTTGACGTCAGCCCTTTTGGCTTCATTCTGTCAAGACAGTCTGCCGGCACGGAGCATAGGCGGGCACTGGCCCGTAGCCATATCTTCTGTTCCTCAATTATGACTAATGCGATTCCTCTGAAAGACTAAACTCCACCAAGTCGGCTCTTGTTATGCGAGCGCGTCTAGTCTCCCATGCGAGGAATAGCGTAAATAGTACAATCCACCATACATACCATCGATTTATGTAATTGTAGTCACCGCCAATCAATAGACGTCTACTCGAGTCTTTCATTCTACACTATCTGGATCATATCAACTAAGCGGACCCGAATGGTGGGTCATTTTTTCATCTCCAACACGAGGCTGTACGGCATGTATCCACAGATATTATCAGCATTTCACAAATCAGTGGAATGTTTGACACAAATGTCGTCTTGCTCTTCTAGAGCCCATGCCGCCTGCCCTCATCGTTTGTACGAACTTGTTCGTATCTCTGCCGGTATTCGGCCCCGCTCCATAGCCTCTAGAGCCAAGTCCCTCCCCAGTTGCTTGTGCCACATTTCATACCCGTCTGGGAGGATCTCTTGATGTCCCTTGATTTATTTGACGACTACCATATTCATCTCATTGATTCACGCCCAAAAAAAAAAAAAAGGTTAACCAACCCTTGTTTCCTATTAATCTGGTCATTGAACGGGTGTCCTGATAGCCTGAATGCCGGATTCTAGCACCTAAACCATTACATGCCCTGACTAGCTAGCTGTCGAATGATGAGGCACTTCCTTCTTACCGTATGCGTACATTCTGTACATTCCTTTGCCGTCATACGCTTTTGTCTTCTGCGCATGCTCCATAACTATTTCCTCGCAGCATCCAAGTAGGCAATCGATACCTTGTATGATTCGCTATCCTATCGGACGACTCTTCGGATACTAGGAGAAGGCGATTCTCTCGATTGGTTGTCGTTACAAAAAGGACCCTATTCATTCATAACATGCGGTGCACACGCTTCACACCGAGTTAGCGATCTATCCGAGATCGATTAACGCCTCAATCGTTCCTGCCTCCATCGATTATATCACCTAAAATAAAAGCATACAGTGGGAGGCACGTAGGCTCAAGATTTGAATTGATTGGTCAAGATAGAAGAGTGGACGCTGAAAAGCCTCCGGGATCGACTCAGCTGTCAGGCTGCACATGAATATCGTTATCGCCACGAAGGTGGTGCACACATGACAATTAGGTATAACAGCTGACTTGCGGGATGATACGTAATTTTACAGCAATACTACGCAAGAATGGGATCAAAACACGATAATCCAGGATTACGCATCTATTAAATAGGGAGGGATTCCGGTCGATGAGACGAGAGTCTTTACAAAGTCAGGAACTTACAGTATGACGTGCCTACCAGCATTGTGGATAGACTCTGGAGCTGATCTTCGTCGAACATGTGTTGGTCCTTATGCCATGTATCCTGTGACAAGAATGATGCCGTTGATTTCAAGTAATCGGCGACAATATCTTACCTGATGTGTCTATACGGCGCTATCATTAAAATGATGGCCATTTTAGGCACAAGGTGGCCACGTACCTTTTTGAACTCCGAGGCACATTTGCGAATTGTGGTAGATATAGGGGGCGGGTCCGCGGCATGAAGCGCAAGGACTGCGCGTGTGGGGTGAGTTCCCTGTACAATCAAAATCTAGGGTCTACTTACTCTCTGTAAGCGGCGGCATCCAAGGCTCAACGGAGTATGGTAAACTCTCAATCAGCGCACACAGCCCCAAGATCGCGGAATGAAGTATTTTCAGTTGATTTGCGTAATTTGGGTCTCGTCGTGGTGGAAGGCTCGTGCTTCTCACTAAATCAACGAATCGGTTCTGGCGAAGATTGAGCCAGGTGAGATAACTAGGAAAAAATTAACCAACTTTCAGTGGAACTATGCTTTGACGCTGGGAACAACGAATAACGCCTGATAGGACTTTGGAAGCCATTTCGCGGACTTCAACATTTTCATCTGAAAGACAATCCAAAAGTATGTCCATCACTTTTGCTGCATCGTTCGTGGTTAGGGACAGGAGATTCCGATAAAAGAATACAACCAGTGCAGGAAGTGCATGGAGTCTGATTCTCCACGACTATGCGATGCTGTCAGCTTCTTTTGGTTGAACAGTTACGAACCACGCACCTTAGACGACTTGACCGCAACAACAAACCTATCAATAATAGATTCGACATATTCAAACGGCGGTACGACAGATGACAAGACATTCAGAACTGCGGAGCTGTAATTCTGAAGGTCTGTACTATCGTTTAGCTCGGACATAAGGAGTATCTCCGGCCTATGTTGGAGTAGAGTAAGAACAAGATAAAGGATCAGACGCCTGAGGACTCACATCATGGGGAGGACATATGGGAACATGAGGGCTGCCTGGGCACCATGCGCAGAGTACCATATCCACTGTAACACTACAGACTTATGGGTTGGGCGCATAGGATAGATTAGTAAAGTACTTACGAGTCAAGCCCACTTTGTCATACTAGATCGCCACGCGTTAGTGAGTCCCGGCGGACTAGGCATAAATCAAACTACAAACCTGTGACTGGCTGACTCTCGGTGGAGGTAAGCGTTGGTCCCGCCATTCAGGTAGTTTGTCAAGGATCTCCTTGATTGAATCGAGGTATTTGGCATTGCTGATTTATTTTCCCCTCACTCGTTAGTGCACAAATGACACAGACAATGTATTGGGAATTACCGAATATACAGTGGGTCGTGTGCCGTTTGGCAAGCCTCCAGTAGAGCCTGTGCTGTAGGGTAAACGGGCTCCCATTGGTTCCTCAGGAGCATGTATAAATTCTGGCAAAGATGAGTCCTCATCTAAAGACCGGGGTCAGCGGCGATGCTATCTAAAGAACCCAAACTGACCTCTGCATAGGCTGTATTAGCGTTTTCCAGGAGAAATTTGATGTAATAATCCATCTTGGGATTAAAGTGGCTCCCCAAAATGTCCGTTAGCATCACGAACAGGGTCAATGACTTGCTCACTGCGACTTGGATTGAGACCAGAATCCTTGAAGGTAGAAAGCATAAGAAAGCAACGTACTGGAAAATGCCGAATCTCCATTGAAGTCGAGTGGCAGAGATTGTAGCCAATCCACCAGGACCTGGCTACGGCGGGGGTCACGATCCTGGAGAATGGACTGGATAATCGGAATAAGTGGACCGCCCATCAACTATGGTGCACCGTGAAACGTACACTGAAGAGGTTCTCCCAGAAGGGCAATGTATCTGGCTTGATTTGCGCAAATATGGCATCAAGCCTGGCTCTCGTCCAAGTCCAAAGTTTGTCTTGGCGATCAACGGGCCAATGTTTGGAACCTACGAGAGGCTATCAGTACAAAGCAATCATCGCGCTGGGATTATGTTGACCTCGAATGATGCCAGCGAGAATTTCGCCGCCCGCCCGCTGTTTGTAGTTGTCCGAATGTGACAAGAGAGGGTCGATCATTTCAAGTAAGTCGTCTAGTCCAATGTCATCCAAGGTTTTCGCTAAGCAGTTCATGTTAATCGCGTGATGCTCGTGTTTCGGCCAAACGTACCTAAACTCTTGAACAGTGCTAGATTGTCTGATCGCAAATCTACTGACCCTGAGCCCTTGGATTCTTGGCTCCACAAAGTAATGAGTGATTGAAAGAATTCCTTATGTAACACTTCTCGCATTTGTGATAGGCATTGCTGGGATTCATTCTCCCACTCTAGGGGCCACACCTGCGAGAGTACAGGCCTATATGCTTTGATCGTTGAAGTCCAGACCACAAACCCAGTTTGGATCTTGTCTACGAAGAAATTACTACAATGCGGTTAACTCAAAATGAAACGCAAAACCTGGGACACATGCTTGCTTGCCTTGTGTTATCAACTGGCTGGTGGAGGTGACCCTGTAAGTCGGCTGTGTTCGAGATTGTGATCATCTCCACTAGAGGATTTCGCCATTGCTCCCGCCACAGTTGCTCATTTGTGTTGGAGTAGGTCCTTATTTTGACGAAGGTCAGCAGCTTCACTACGGCACTATATCCGCGTTAGTAAATCTGCATTTCATGGTATATTACTATTCAGACTCACCGTTGAGCATGTACCCTGATCGATGGCTGGGGGCTTATTATCTGCTCCAATAAAAACTTCGCTACACCGGGTGAAGTGGGGACATCCCTCCGAAGCAAACACGCCAAAAATCGAGTCGACATTTGTACGTATCTCCACTACATGTCGATCAGTTGGGGATTGGTTCAGTTCCAACATTATAACGCTTACATGTGTTGTTGGTCTTGTAGCAATGCGGAGGACCGTTTGAACCTGACCATGGGCAGTGATCAAAACTTGAATCAGTTGGACATCAATGCAATCATACCGTACTGAGATAAGTCTCATTCCGTATCGCTAGACGTTCCGCGGACTGGGTCATCGCTATTTGAAGGAGGTCCTGATCAACAAGCATGGGCGAAAATTCAGATCTCAGTTCTTCAACGGCATCATCTAATCTGTGCGTATCGAGGATATATGAGTCGGTATGATATATTTCCTCGTGGAGGTGAGAGAGGCAGTCTTCTGCGATATTGCCGACAAGCTTTTGGATCGATGGCTGGAAGAATACATGTTGGGGAACGTTGCTTGTCAAGAATGTGTGACTTGCCTTTTCCTCGTGTTGGCACTCAAGCAAAGAAGACAGATATGTTTCGCGAGAATGCAAGTCTGATCACTCTATTAGTTCTGGTTGTACCAGAGTTGCAATAATTCTTACCGGAGAGCGCATATGCCGCTGTATGTCATTTAATGAATGAACAAAGCTCAACCGAAATGAAGTTTACTGCTTACCGAGGCCCTTGTTCCACAATATATATAAAGCACCCTTCATACGATCAGGGTCGTTTCCCTTCTCAAGTGCTTTGAATATGATGGGTAAAGAGAAGCGTGTTGCTCGAACGTAGTACTGTGTTAGCCAGATTAGGTTGATGGGTAGGAATCAAGATATTGCACTTACGGAGCAAACATCATGAAAAACGGACTGCGCTTGTCTAGTGTGCATGAATTATACAACTTGTCAGTTACAGAGGGGGCCGGACACTTACCTTCTGATTCGTGTGTACGGGGATAAGGAGAGTTCGACCAACTCAAGCAGAAGCTTGTCGTCCAGTTTAGATCGTCGTCGGTATAACGCATGCATATACACACGACCACTGTGGTAGACTTGAGCACGTCGTACCATTACCAGCCGGGAATTGTCTCTCTGTCGAATCCACATTCGATTCATGCTACATTGGGGATTAGTCACGAGCACGGTTTGAATAAGCATAAACGCGTACTCGCGTGCCTGCGTGTAAGCTTTTTGGAATGAGTCGAAGGTACTTCGGTTCATTCCATACTCAAGCAGATAAGTGTCGATGGCTCTGGTGACCGCGATAACAGCATCGATATGGTCCTCTCCCTCACTGCCATTCCGCAGCGCTTGAGCAGCAACAGCAAGGACATCACCAAATCTTCTGCGGTGTGCTGCTACCTTCTGGTATCTTGGATCTTCTGGGTCGGTAAGAGTAAATCCTGCTTTAACATCGAGGTGGGTGACCAAGAGATCAGGGGACTCTACACCGTACAAGCATGGATCAGGGACGACTTTGGGATGTTCTTTGAGGAATGTAGGCAGACCAAGCCATGCTGCACGCGCTGCTGTCAGGAAACTGTGTTCAAGGATCCATGTTTAACCAATCCCACGCTTGAAGGCTGTCAGGGGCATCACTTACCGACAGAAGTCATTCCGACCAATGTTGTCCCATCGAGACGTCGACTCCAATAAACTCTCCACCTTATCTAAAGCAGGTCCAATCACGCGGTCAAGAATCTCAATAGCAACATCGATTTCTTCCTTAGATGGCACTGGATGGGCGCTCTCGTTAGCGACTCGACAGGGTTGGCGAGACAGGCATACCATGCCACTCCACGACGACATCTTCGGGCGTATATAATCGACCCCAGTAAATGTTATGATCACGATCGAAGGCTGAGTATGGTCAGCAAGACACCGCCAGCTGAAAATAAATCACCCACCTGGATCTTCCCATTCATTTGTGTTCATGAAACGGCTGTTGTAAGGGTAGACTCCCACTAGAGTATGCAGCACACGAGTGATCAGCCTGGCAGTACTACTGTAGCCACGTTCGCCCTTGGTTTTTTCCACAAGTAGAAGGAGAATATCAAGGACTTCGTTCCGATGAGCAAGAATCTTTTGATACATGTGTTAGGCATGGTCAGTCACAAAAATGGCCTATTACCGTCATGCCACCATATCCAAGGCATCCACGTAGTATGGCCATATCTGTTATCACATCGTAAATGCATGTCCCAAATCGACTCTGTGCTAACTCACTCCAATGTAACGTCGTATCGCTCGGAATAGCGGCATGCACGCTCGTTGTCCTGACACTGGAAGCCCCATGCCTTAGTTCCTCTTCAATCATCCGTTTACAGAATGGCAGGAATTTCTTGATGACCTGATCGGGCTTTACTCTGGCAAGGCAGGCCACCAATTGGCCAAATGCTTTGACGGCATTACTCTTTGCATTAGTAGTGGCATAATTATAAACCTGATTCAGGACGAGGTCGAAGAGCGGATCTGAAAGATGCAAGCAAACCACGTCAAGCATGCTCTTCACTGATTTCAGCACTGTCTCCTCCTGCTTTCCACCGGTGGTATTCTTTCTTCCTCCTTCCTCAGGAAGGTTTTCATACAGGGCGAACACTCGGCGGAATAATGATGTTACCCAGTCTGGACCGACGTAAGTCCTGAGCTCATAAATCAATGAGAGCCAGACCAACCTGCAAAGCCGGCGGTGCTATCTCGAACGAGCACACGCTCTTCTTCACGACTGAGGGTCTTGTCGAAGCCGTATTCTGTACCGTCTGGCATGTGGTCTACCTCGTCAGGGGGTTTCATGTCATTGGGTTGATCATCAAAAAGAGGAAGGCCAGATTGTGACGCAGACAAATCGCCTATCTTGACATGCTGAATAGCAGAAACGATGAACATAGTCGCACAGACGGTTTTAGTTGGGTCATTCTGTGGAGACTATCAGCAAGGCAGGTAAATGGGTCACGAATCAGCCTACCAGATCAATGCCAGGAATGCATAATTCCAACAGAGGAACCAAGTGCTTTTGACCACCTAGCCAAAGGTGCTCAGTTACTAAAGGACGAGCGATCCCGCTTAACATGTTCAAGACAGCGGTTGTCCGATGCGTCTCGTTAACAACTTCCAATCCGCTGTATGCCCGCTCCAAAAGTTCTGGCATTACGAGGTCTGGCTCAAGATGGGCAAGGTTGCGGAGTGACCCTTGTGCATAAGCGATAGCTACGCTGTCCTTCGAGAACATAGCGAGAAGGGCAGGTGTGCGAAGGATACGAACAAACGCTTGCCGTAATTCAGGCGTGAGCCGACGGGACTATAGTAAAGTTTGCATCAGGGATCAACGTGCAGTTTGAGTGACATACGTTGATGGTCTTGCATGTCTCCAGCTCTTCCTCACGTTGACGTTTCAAATATTCGCATGTCAATCGGTGAAGAAAAGTTGTTAACTGCCTAGCAACTCAGCATGCTGCTTTGGGGGTAGCGGACATGACGTACGGATAGCGTCCAATTGCCTGCATTTGAAGGATGGAAAAACGACTCGATGCTGGTTATAAGGCGATCGAGAGTCTCAAGCGCTCTTGAACCAGCCACAAAACCGGTGGCGTCTGATGGCTTCTCTGGTGTCGGAGCCGAGGTGTCTCTAACAGGTCCGTCGACTGCCATCGAGTACACAAGTACTAATGCAAGGGCAGCTAAAATAAGTCGTAAATACCGCGAAGCTGAAGGCAAAGATAGAGGGACCGACCAGATCTATTGATGGATTTCTTTATACGATGCGCCGGTCCGCTTATCATGCTATCAGCATGCGATGCAGTAATTGACGTTGCCTAAGGAAGAATACAGTGAGCGAAAGTCATTAATTATTGATCACGCCTTACTCCAACGGGTATACCTAGAATCGTAAGCTTTAATCGGAAAATCAACAAGTGCAGACATACTCATAGAGCTAAGGCCTTTCCATATAATTAGGTCCCACTCGGCCTGCGTCCAGATAGCTACGTCTTTCCATTCAGCACCACCCTCTTCGCCAGCATCTCCAAACATGCCGGAGACATGGGCCTCTGAGAGTTCACCAACGAGCTCAAGCATGCGATCATCCAGCGTGTGCGAATTAAAAGCCTCCCAAAACTTGAATAAGATGGGAAGGTACAAATGTATGTGGGTTTGAGGCAGGAAGGAAGTAAGCACAGGCAGCATCGTAAGAAAAGACTGAAACGGAGAGGTCAGCATAGGTCTGGATGACGCATAGTACTTACATCCTGGGTTGTAAGAGGAACAAATGTATCCAACATAGCCGGTATCTCGGAAGCTGGGAAGTAGCGCTTGCACAGCTCTGCGACAAATAGCAGAAGGTTAATCATATTTCGTCTGACAGGTACGTCAGTTGCAAAGATTCGCTTGGAATGCAATAGTGAAGGAGCTTACGTTGACTCATGAATCCGTTTCTTTGGCCATATTTCTTTCTGCAAAGCATCCCACAAGGGTTGCCACTCGAGCTGGAGGTCCTCCAGCTCTAGCTTACGAGCCATTCCAGGTTTACTTGAAATCAGTCGAGATAGCATGTCTGCCCAACTGCGCATTACGCGAGCTTCTATGCCTGGTAGGATACAGAGCTCATAGTACAGTCTGGCCAGTTTAGCTCGTGTTGATTTAGGAATCGGGTACCGCATAAGCAGCCAACTATAATGAGCATGTCTTAGTATGTGAGTAAATTCAGATCTGATCCACTCACCACTGTAACAACCCATCCCACGTACTCAACACGACCCAGTTCTTTGCGTTAGCGCAGATGAAGATCTTGCCAACAATAAATTCTAGCTTCTCCTGCATCTCTTCATATGATTCGGTTTCGTATGGCAGGGAGGATAGATAAGTCTGGAGAGATGCCTTCTGCTTGTCAAGCATGGTCATCTCCAAAGACTCTCCAGTTGAACCGTCAACAGAGACGCTTTCATCGTCTTCCATTGCAGTATTAGATTCCTTTCCGACACGGATTTGGAGGTGATCGTATAGGACTGGAAGATAATCCATGAATGGGTGTAACGAAACACGAGATAGGCAAAACTACCTGTATATATATCCTGAGAAGCGGTGACGCGTCTGTCTGAGTAAGTAGGAGTTGAGAGTAGAGCAGAATGGCTCCTATCTGGATTGGACGCGCAATCGACGCGTGGACATTTCGGTTATGGGACAATGTCCACGTGCTCCCTTCCGGTGTTCTACAGTATGCCTTTCCTCCGCTTCCTCACCTCGACAACCTCTGTTCGTCTGGGTTTGGGAGCTGCTCGGACATTGCGCTTCCGCTCAAGTCTCCGACGTTCCCTAGTATTGGGCTCAGCATGTGTTGCCGCCACAGCAACAATATCTCTAGCGCGGCCAGTCATCCATCTTGACGCCCCACCAGCGGTTGATGAGCCTGGTGTTGGTGAGGACCATCGTGTAAATTAAATTATGACACCCCTCCTGATATTACATTGCAGTAGTTGACCCAGCCACCTCTATCTCATTCCCGGCCGTCCTTAAAGTCCCATCAAAAGTTCGGGTACCCCCTCTGGAGTTGGTTGGCGTCGGAGTACGCACAGTGTCGATCGTCGGACTTAAAGTATACTCGGTAGCTTTCTATGCTGACCTCACTAATCCAAAACTCGTGGTATGTTGTCCGTCCTTCGTGCACAACTGCTTCGTCATGTTCCAGTCCATGTAGATTCCGAAGGATTTGACTCCCGAACAGAAGATTGAACGTATCGTCAAGAACACAACCTGCTTGATACGCATTGGTTTGTACATGGTTTTTCCTCGTTAATGCATTTGTCTAAGTGTCCTCAGTCCCGACTCGCAACACATCCTTCACTCACATTCGGGATGCCTTCATGCGAGCACTAAATGCTCGATTGGCAAAAGCCCAACAAGAAAAGGAAGTGACTGAGGAAAAGGCATTCGCAATTGGATCTCCTCTGCGCAAACTGAAAACACTATTCCCCAATTCTCCGTTCAAAAAACATGAACCTCTCGACGTCTTGCTCCCTGCACCGATCCCAGGTCGGCCTAGACCTCTTATTTTCCGTGACCTGGGGTCTGTCGAAAGTGATTGGGTAACAAACGAGTTGGCGTTGTATTACTTTATAGGCACAGTCCCTAGTCCACCGGTGAGTGGTCTTCTTCCGTATGACACCACACCCCACACTAAGACCTGAGTATCTAGCTACAGAGAATGGTATTTGGACGCCTTGAAGGCTTCGAGAAGAATTAAGAAGTCGTTACGCGATGATCAATTACCAATAATAATCACCCTCATAGAGATAAAACTAATTATCATCTTGAACACTTTTATTGGTTCCCTATGTCTGTCGGAGAAACTTGAACACTAGAGCAAGCACCTGACCCATTCTTGATAGCAGTGAGCTGATTGGATAAACAATCAACCCCATCCCTCGTCCATTCTCCCATCTGCTCTCATGTCAACGATGGCACGCCAGTACAAGTGTCTTACACGTTAGCAAAGTTCCCTTGGTTTTCTACCCTCTTGATTGACGAATAATAGCCGAGGATGAAGCCCACTTTCTTCGACATGGCTACGTCCTGATCAAGGAAGCTTTCACTAAGGAAAAGGCGGCCGAATTTACCCGTTCAATGTGGGTTCGGCTTGGTCTCGATCCCAACGATAAAGCGACATGGACAAAAGAACGGATCCATATGCCCTGGCACCGACGTGAATTAGTCTCCAACTTTTCCCCAAAGGTATGTCCCCAATAATGACGAGCGCAGCTCTGGCAATTTGATTGCGATCAGGCCTGGGAAGCCATGCAAGACCTATTGGGCGGTGCAGATAGAATCAACGAAGACAAGAGCACCTGGGGCGATAGTTTTATCATCAACTTTGGAACTCCTGAACTTGAGCAAGTCAATGATGATGTCCCTCCACAAGATCTTGGCAACTGGCACGTAGATGGAGACTTCTTCGTAGGTATCCATTTTAAGCCCCGGTGATGCTGGTATCAACAATCTCTTAGCTTCATTTCCTTGACTCGCCCGAGCAAGCGCTGCTTGTTATACCGATCTTCAGTCCTATCAAAGCACGCGGTGGTGGCACATTCATCTCTCCTGATGGCTTGGAGCGCATTGCAAAGTACCTTGCTGTTCATCCGGAAGGGGTTCTACCAAGTGGCTTATCATTCACGCCGTACAATAGCGGAGCTGAAAGCCAGGGTTCGGATGGAGGTCGTTGGCCATTCCTGGAGCAAGTCAAGCAATGCAGGGAATTCGTTGAATTGACCGGGGATGTTGGGGATGTCATTCTGATGCACCCTTTGATGCTGCATTCGGCATCCAAGAATTATACCCGTCAGCTGCGCGTAATCACCAACCCACCAGTGGCATTGAAACAGCCGTTCTGCTTTGACCGGGAGGACCGATCTGAATACAGCCTTGTGGAGAGAAAGACATTGGGAGCACTGGGTGCGGATAGACTCAAGGGTTGGAAGATAGCATCTGAGCGCAAGACGATGGTACCAGAAAGGGCTAAACAAGAAACCGGAGTCATAGAGGAGGAACGGCGTCGGATGGCTGCAGCTGGTTTCGAGCTGCCTCCGCCGCTTGTGATACGAGCCACGTGACCGCAGAACGCGCTCCCGTTGATTGAGCCTAAACGCGTACATAAAAGCCATTGTATTTAAGACTCCGATAGTACGCCCTCTGACTCTAACACCCATATTACCGCACTTTTTCCAACATGGCCCGTACTAAGCAAACTGCCCGAAAGTCCACGGGAGGTTAGTTTCACTGTTATCTCCCGCTCCCCAGATCCTCAGCACCATCCAGGCAAGGCTCCTCGCAAGCAGCTCTCGGCCAAGTCGCACGCAGCTCGAAAGACAGCTACGGTACTTAGTAGCGTTTCCGTCCCCACTGTCCTCACTAGACTCGCTTTTTAGAGCACTACTGGAGGAGTCAAGAAGCCCCATCGTTTCAGGCCTGGAACTGTAGCACTCCGTGAAATCAGACGCTACCAGAAGTCCACAGAACTTTTGATCAGGAAGCTCCCCTTCCAACGTCTCGTCCGTGAAATTGCACAGGACTTTAAGGTGGAGTGTCTTACTATTCCGACGTCACCCTCTTAAACTAAGACAATCCGCAGACCGACCTTCGCTTCCAGTCGTCGGCTGTCATGGCTCTTCAGGAAGCTGCTGAAGCCTATCTCGTTTCATTGTTTGAGGACACGAATTTGGCTGCCATTCATGCCAAGCGTGTAACCATTCAACCAAAGGATTTGGCTCTTGCGCGAAGGTTGAGGGGTGAACGTTCATGAAATTTTTGAGGACTGGCCTCATTCTACTTCCGCATACATATCGTAATAAATACTGGATATTTGTATTTATATCCAATAAGTCCCCAGCCGAAGACTTAATGAACGTCGCAGATTCGTTGCCTTACTCATTAGGGGTGTGAAGCGGGAAGTATGTTGTTTGTATGTGTCCCGCTGCACCTGCAAAAAAGGGTAGTGTTAAGTCTCCCAACATGAACGCCTATGGCCTCCTGCGCCGAGGTCAGTCTGAAATAGCTCGCAGCTTAATTACCCAGCATGCAGCTCGCAACTGCATGCGGCCGTGCTTTCCCAAGAGGTGTCTAGCCACCCAACCTAACTCCCCACCATCACTCTCCCGAACTCTCGATACCAAGAGCTCACGAACAACACCTAATGTGGACACAGTTGGCCCATTTCGGCTGGGAGTATCACAGGCCACCTTGCGCAGTGACGAGAAAGTCCCAAAATGGTCTGAACTGAGCACCAAAGGCAAGGGTACGCCTGTCCACCATTGATATCGTTGTCGTCTGCTTAAGCAATAATCAGTTATTAGAACGACTGCCCGAACAACGAATCTGGGTGTCATCCTGCTGGGTGCCGGGCTTTCAACGTTACTGATATATTCACTCACATCGGAACTCTTTTCCAAAAACTCGCCCACCGTATTGTACGGCGACGCCTGCGAACGTATCAAGTCGTCCTCGCGAGTACGTTTCATTCCTTACTATCCTACATGTGATTATTGATGATTGTTCCAGATATCAAAGTACTTGAATACTCCATTGACGTTTCATAATAATCCACCCTCCGCTATTCGACCCCGTCATCGTAACAGACATGTTACATCTGGGATATTCTTAGACTCCCAGGGTAATGAGCATATGATCATGACGTTCTACGTTCAAGGCCAGCTAACCAAGTCCAGTTCTCAAGGTGATCGGTCATACCTAGAGAGTTTGACTGCATGGACACATGACAAGTTCGCAGTCGTAACGGATACATCCTTCGACGAGGCTGTGGATTGGGCAACGCAGTGGAGTTCTGATGTCTGTGAGCGTGCAAGGCGGGCATTCAAATACCTTAGTGGTTCTCCACTGCCATCACAGACCAAGCCATCACTGGAGGAAATCCACGAGGCGGCAGCTCAAGAAGCAGGACAAAAAACAAAGGAAAGCGGAGCTTGGAGTTTTGCTGGAATGTTTGGTTCATTGAAGGGAGCTAGAGGAAGTGTATCAGACCTAGGGCACAAGGGGGATGATAAAGTATATACCGAAGGAGAGGTGCATGCTGACCTCGTCAAAGTAAGTTCAACAAGATGTCCAATGGTGCATTCGCTGATCATTACAATAGAACCGTGATGGCTACTTCGTATTCCGATACCTACTGGTAGACCTCCCTAGTACGTGAAGCCTCATTCGTCACTCCCTGTCAGTCTGAGAATTATACCAGGTACCCGCGATCACAATCCTACACGCGTCTTTATTGAGCGAGCACCGGGAGTTCGGGAAACAGAGCCAGTGATGCGTTGGAATTCTTGATCTGTATGCCATGAACGGGCAATCTTGCCAGTACGAGTCCTGTCCTTAGATCGACTACCTGTATTATAATAATGCAATAATTGGCCGATAGGCGATTACACATCTCCGAACAGTTTCTGTACACGTTTGAGAACTGAATCCTTGGAAGGATCTAAGAAGGGAAGTGAACGGTCGTCGGACGCAGTAGATCAAGCCCAGAACGAACCATATGGATGATCCTTGGATGGGATTTCGAGAAGGGCAGGGAAGGCCTGTTGGTATTTGTCGACTGTGGGGCGTATCTTTTCTGCTACCTGATGATATCGTTAGTCGTGCTCTCAATTCAAGAGTATTGAAAGCATACATGTTGATTAATGAGCAGAATTGCTACATCCTTTCGCTGGGTATACTCCTGGAAAGCTGCTTCAATGGCAGAGATCTGTGTCTCTGCAACGCGTTGAATGTGTGATGCAAGTTTACTGTAATGAATCCCGTACTCGAGTCCACTACCAAGAAATTTTTCTTCTGGCTCTCAGTTATGTGGCCAACGCCTGCCAAGAGCAGCCCTGTGATGGAGTCCTAATAATCAAGGGGTAGTATATCAGTACGACGTAGACAGAAGATGTGAGTTAGCGACTACCTCGTCTCCGATGACAGCAATAAGATTACGGTCGCTGTAGGCTGCAGAGTTGGACATGGTAATTAGCTGGTCTCCTAAACTGATGCGGACAACAAAGTGTAAGAGGACGATTCTATTTGTCTGTATCATCTGAACCTAACACTCCGGTGATCTGAATCTACGTCAGAGCTTCAAATTAGCCGTGACGCGTATCTAATTGCAATGGACATCTTCAATCGACCCCCAGCCATAGCGGAGGACACTCTTCAATACACGATACATCTTCCACCTGGTTATTCAGACAAAGCTTCAGCAACTGCCTTGGCAACACACATTCGTGCCTTTGTAGATTCTCTGCTCCCAGGCTTCATCTGGCATCGCGACCCTTTTGAATTGAAATTGGAACAAGACCCAGATGAAAAAAAGTGGATGCTATCAGGAAGGATCAGGGTTGGTGATTGTGTCGACGATGAGTGGTGCACTGTGTGGCTACTCCGTGAAATAAGTAGGACTTGGGATGTGGTAATCGGGTATGATACTTCACCTTTGATTCCATGTTCCAGTTCTGCTAATATTCATCGATCCAGGGCTTATGATTCCGATGGAGAGTTCCTCTTAATTGAGGCAGCCGAGGCCTTACCTGATTGGGTGAAGAGGCCAACCAACTCTGAAAACAGGGTGGGCTTCGTCTGCTTTGCTGGTGTGCAGACACGCTCATTCCCATGTAATACTTTTGCTACAGGTCTGGATACACGGCTCACGTTTGCATCTGATCCCTATGTCACACGTCTCCCCACCGTCTAGAAAGCGCCATCGACGCAAGTTGCCTGGTGCAAGAGAGAGTGATGACGAAGGGGAGAACGAGGGCAAGTCAATGCTTGATCAAGATGAAGAGGATTGGCTGGCCGCAACCGATGCTGTGAAGCTTGTACGGAACCCGCTGATTGAGACGTATGCCCCGTCTGCCGTTGAAACGCTCGTCTGGCAACGCGTCAATGGGTAAGTATATGCATCCCGAACCTGTCTTTCTGCATTGATTATATACCAGGTATCCCGAAGCAGCCAAAAGTCATACACACCGTACGAAGGCTTACATACCGATTGACATTGCTCGAGCGCTCTCGACTCAACCATCGTTGGTACAGAGGGCTGTGGAAACCTTCTACACTCGAGACGCAATACAGCTGCGTGTGGGTATGGCAATATGGCTTAAGTCTCTATCTGATATCATGACAGGCAGCCCACAAGATGCTACGATTTGCACCAGATACATCTATTCTCAGCACTATTAAGATGACGCGCACAGCTTATGCGCAACTGCAGGGCCAGACATTTTTCGCTCCAAAGATCTTCGGACGTTGGCAAGAGATGGAGGGTACACAGGAGTGGAGGTGGAGAGACACTGGAATGAAAATAGTACTTTATATTCCCTTAATAATTCGCAGGCCTCATTTACATCTTTAGGCTGTTGGTTTTGAAATGCTGTTTCAAGAGAGCAAGAACCGAAAGATGATCTCCGCCCCTAATCTGGCTCAATCATCCGTACGTTACTTGTTACGAAGTCTGCGCCCTTCTAACTGAAAGATGTTCTGACGTCCAGGAGGCGACAAAGGAGGCACTGGGTCGAAATACAGAATACAACGCATACATTCAAATATTAGGATCGACGGGTTACTTTGGGGACGAAACACATGGGTCTGAACGCTGGAAGGAGCGTGAAACCAAAGCATCGCACGCGTTCGTGGAAGCAAGACGAACTGAGTATGATATTATTGTTTCCGTTTTGGAACCTAACTCATTCATTCGTGAACCTTGCAGAACTGATCGCGATAGTTTTGCCAGTCAGGTCACCAATGCAATCGCTTACTCGACCTACAGTCCGGATGAATCCCTCCCAAAAGAAGACGATGATGGGTGGCTGCATATAGACTCCCAGACCTTTGATGCACTGCTGGAAAATGCAGCGAAGCCTGGTCGTCCAAAATCCCCCAATGCCATGAACGTCGACGAAAATGAGAATGGGACATCTGTTGAAGATCGTGTCACAGCTGAACAAGCTGAACATCTGCAAAAGTTGGCATCGCAAGTAAAAGAGTTCGTGGAAGGAGAAGGTGATTTGGAGGGCGCACTTTTTGCAGAGTATGTTTCTTTTGCCCTACTGTCGACCTGCGCTCATGTCCAGCAGTGAACCGCTTTCCGATTTCAGTGATGAGCTCATGTCTGATTCTGAGAGTGATGAGGAGTCTGAAGCAGTACGACAAGCTGCATTGGACAAACTAGTACCCGGACTTGAGCCTTCTGAGTATGGCAAAATGCCACCATCCTTCCACAGCCACTCTCAGCGCGTAGCATCTGCGACAGCTGCAACTGATATCGTGGATGAGGAATCGAACAAAGACTCAGGCGGTATAGGAAGGGCGCTCCGTGGCAAACCTGTTCGTCAACCCATATTCCCTCGTGATAAATTTGACGGAGTAGATTCTGATGACGAGAGCGAAGAGGAAGAGGACTCTGAGTCGGAAGAGGAGAAACCACAGGTGGTGGGCGAAATAGAAATAGACATGAACGAAGAACAAGAGGAATTCCTTGAATTCTCTAGACAAACTCTGGGTATCAGTGATCATCAATGGCAGGATATCATAAAAGACCGAAAGGAACGAGGAGGTAGGCTACACTTGTCTTCGCATCGCAATGTTGCTGAATGTGCATTAGCGTTTGTACCGCCAAGTGCTAGCAAAAAGGTTGACATGCAAGGTCTCAAGCTTCCCGAGGTGCCTCGCCCAACTAGGGTGGAAAGTTCGAGCGGAGAGCCGAACCCTGATCTTAACAGTTTCGAGGCTGTGATGAAAGCATTAGATGAAGAGTTAAATAAGTCAAAGGCAGCAGCTAAGGGTAAAGGGAAATCCAAGGCAACCCATCCTGTGCCAAAGGATGTAAGAGGCTCTCCTATGCTTGACGATGAGGACGATATAATCAGTGCCATGGAAAGTGAGCTCAAAGCCGCGCTAGTAAATGAAGGTATGGAGGAGGAGGACGAAGACGGAAGTGAAGCGCCTGATCTCAATCTCATCAAAAACTTCTTGGAAAGTTTCAAGAGCCAAGCTGGTCTATCTGGTCCTGTCAGCAACCTCGTTGGGCGGCTTCAGCCAGGCTGGACCCTTCCACGCGACGAATCTTAGCATTGCAATGTGCGGTACTGTGCACATCGCAAAGATGTATTGTAGCACGTGATAGTGTAATAAAGATCTTGTATCAAGTATTCGCATCCAGCCCTGAACTCACTTTCCTTTGGGTGAATGCCATGATTCATGCAGTGCTGATATGTTGGGTTCCATCATACTCAATAAACCCTACCATAGTCAACTCACGCTCTTTCCTTCTATGCAGTCAATACGTCGGGAGTCGCTAGACTAACCAAGTTCTACACCCCGCTCCACCAATCCTCTCAAACCGTAGTCCAGAAGATTTTCTCTCTCATATCGTCCCGACCAGCTGGTCTATGCAATTTCTTGGATGCTCCAGAACTAGAAGCCTTCTTAGGCCAAGGCAGTGAGAATGATGAAAGGTGGCGAGTGGTCTACAGAAACTATGCAACTCTGTATTTCGTTTTCGTGGTTGATGACGCTGAGAGCGAGCTCGGCATCCTTGATCTTATTCAGGTATGTACTGGTGCCGATTTCGTTCTCTAGTCATTGAACGGTTGTCTTGCTGTCATGCCATCTCATTGTTACAGGTCTTCGTCGAGTCCCTGGATCGCGCGTTCGAGAATGTCTGTGAGCTAGACCTTGTATTTCATTTCGATGAGGTGTGTCCGATTTATTGGGCAAATGTGCAGTTACTCAGACCTGATATGGCACAGGTGCACCATATCTTATCAGAAGTTGTACAAGGCGGGCTAGTTCTAGAGACCAATGTCGATGAAATTGACACAGCAGGTACGCGACCGATTCCCACATCTCAATTGGACTGATTTTACGGCGTCTCTAGTTCAAGCTGCTGCCAAGGCACGGAGAGATTCGTTCTCAACCGCCAATCCCCTCTCTTTAGGAGGGCCCACAATAGGATCTCGCAACCATCTGAAAGCGCCACTGGGATGGCTGGCGGGTCGATTCCCTGGTGCTGGTGTCCGGTAGCACCGAATGAGCGTCGTTTATTGCGTTCTCAATTTTTGATGACCAGCAGAGTACTAGATGTCACTTTTTTCTATTATGGTGTCTCGCAAATCAAACAAAGCGGTAGGAGTGACCGACCCGTTGTAGCTATTGAACGGCGATGTACCCTGTATTAAAATTTACAATTAAGACGGGCTTGCTTACGCTGGTCCTGCAGGTGGTGCCAAGGACGTTCCTATGAACTACGTGAGATCATGTAAGGGGATGGTGATTCATGCGTACTCTTTTTCTTCTTCTTGCTTGGACCTGGAAGCGCTTTCGCGGTTGGGTCTTGGGAAAGAGGCAGTGCGGATGCTGCAACGACTGGTTTCGGTGTTGCAGCCTGAGATTGAGAGGGAGCTGGGGTTACTGATAAACGAGCGATTGCCGCGGGGGTCTCTCCAGTTTCGACAGCTATGGGAGCAGAACTTGAGCTTGTCGCAGTTGACAACGCAGTGGCTTGTGCTTGCGTATGTACTGCAGTCGTCCGCATAGCGTTGAGCAAAAGCATATTGTTCTGCTGTCGTTTTTGAAGCGTCGCAGTGCCATTCGAAAGTCTTTCTTTGGTCGCGTTCACAATATCCTCGTCGGCTGTATCCATGGGTGCTTCTGTAGATGCGCGCTTCTTCGCAGCCTCTTCAGATAGTATAGGATCTGCGACTGGCCAAACGAAGCCCGTCCGTGGTGTGTAGTCTGGTCGGTGCTTTCTCAGGATATCTAACGAAGATTGAAGGGCGTTGACCGCAGTAAGCTAACAGACAAATGAATTTGGTGACTCGAACAGGATGAATGAGTGTACGCCCTACCAGACGATTAGAAAGCACAGAGTATAAGTCAGGAGATTGATATATCCTGTTGTTTATCACGAAATATGTGGCCAATGGTTTGACTGGCGAAGCACCATTAATACTACGATGCAAAACGGATTGACTGGTGGATTGGACAACCTTCTTCAGGAGAAAGTCGTTCACGTTTCTGTATGATGAACATGGATGGAGGCAGGGCATGCACCAACGCAAATTCAATGCCGGTGAATCGCCTAAACAGAATGAGAAAGACGACAGGACAACTTTGCTGTGTGAATCCTACTTCAGTTCTTCTGCCTCATTCTCCAATGGGACACCGCTGTGCTGGGTTTGCATGCGAAGGACTTGATTACTACTTTGCTTATCATAGAACATTGAACAAGAAAAGTAGTTTAAAACATTCTCCTCAGTAAGTGGACCATTTGCCTGACAGGTCAATTGGTAAGCTAATGGCGCCAAGTAGTTATGGCGATAGGCAATTGAGCGACAAGGTGAAGTCGAAACATACCTGGATCCATTCATGCCAAATGAAAAATCGGTGGCTCCAATCATCCGGTGGGTGCAAGTCGTCTATGTCCATTTGGAAGTGACGAGAGTGTGGAGGTTAGTGAACGGACCGTTGGTAAGAAATGCGAGTGATCGCGTCTTTGAGTTCACGGCAATATTGGATTCACACGCAACGCGGTGACCATTGACATTTACATTCCAGGTTGCTCCCATTGCAAACTAATGGCCGCCATTCAGACTTTACAATCAGACATGACGTTATTCCTTGAAAGTATTACTACCTCAGCCTCATTGGCTGCGAATTATTCTCCTCTCATCCTCTACATTAAGTGTGCAGCTGCAAAGCGTCGTCCATGAAGGTCGCTCGTAACGGTAGGCATTTCGTCTATCGCACTGCGGGCTGCTGTTTTACAATCACCCTAATCATCCCGCCCTGTGAGGCGATTAGCGCTTTATCTATCTTACATCTTCAGTGAAATTGCGATCATCTTCGCAGACCTTCCAGAATTACTTAGACCTGCTAATTACCATGCCATTGTGCGTTGGTATGTGGCTCACAGCTTCCCGGTTTTGGTGTCTCTCGCAATCACTGATGCTGGGCGTGACCGAGGTCGCGCGGCGGGAATGTTCGAGGTCACCATCATGGCTCTTCCATAGTCCCTGTGATGACGCGCCAGTACTCTGACGAGACCCAGATATTTGCCGTTTTCGCATTTTCAATTCTTTTGCTCGTCAAAGTCCACCCTTGTTGGCCGAGTGTCTTCCTGGGCTACGTTCCGTCCCTGGGTTTATTCCGGTAGGTTTCAATCTTTGGTTCGGTGTATGAGTCCCTAATCTTGTCGTAGTTGTTGGGATTCTCGGGGCAACCATGATGCCTCATGCCTTGTTTCTTGATTCTTCCCTTGCTGCCCAGTATCGCATCTCCTTGACACCGCAATCATCCTCGACATTACCTGGGGCAGCCGTACAGCCGACCAGAGGACAGAGAATCCGTGCTCGCTTCACCTCACTCCTTCGTTCGCACCAAACATGTTGACGCCGAAAAGGAACACCGAACAAGGCACGGAGAGCGAGAAAATAACCAACTTGAATTCATCACCAAAGATCTGAAGCATGGTGTCACAAATATTGTTGTTAGTCTGCTGGGATTAGCTGTACCCATTAATTCGGTGTCAGTGTCCTAGTTCTACCTGTGGGCATTGAGAGGTAGCTTTCTTAGTAACCTCATACTTTCTGCCACTGTTTCTACAGGATGAGCAACAGCAGCACTCTCCGACTGGCCTTTTTGAAGCACACGAACTTGTAAAATGGCACTTAGGCCATGGTGGGTACAAGTAATCTCATCACGAGTACGCCTTAAGGCGCTGGCATTATCTTTGCGCTAGCACTGGTAAGTGCCATACAAACATCAAGTATAACAGCCACCCCCTACCGGGCAGATCGTTTCTGAAGGTTTATTGAACGGAAGATATCAGTGAGATTTTTGCGCTAGTGAATGCCACAAAGAACGATATTTAAACTTCATATATAATTTTAGCCATTCCTACGCCGTCTTGTTACTCGACTAATAAGCCTTGTACCGTCTGTTGCAGTTGTCATCTCAGGCCAGGATAAACGATCAATAGCCTCCTTGTGCCATCCCAAGTAATTCTTTCTATCGTGCTCCAGTTCGTAGCGTTTCCTTTGATATACCTCACTTCATCGGATGTTATCATGCGAGCCCGTGAATTAACAGTGGGGATGCAATGGAGCACGAAACAGGGGTCCTTGACCGTAGATCCGACGAGGACAGCAAGTCGGGGCACTGTTGACTCCGGCCCTGAGAACACTATCATTGAAGACACTGACTCACCAAAGAACGTGCCTGAGCACTCCTGACCTCAATAATCATCGATGGGTATCATGCCTTGCTTTTCCCGTCCAGTTAGTAATTTTTGGTTGCCAATGAGTACGCTAGTGATGGTATTGCCCAGTAATAGTACGTTGAAAGAGCGCTTTAAATTATTGTTACGTAGTACTTGTCAACATTGGAGCAGAACACGATATTTTCTGGTATAGTGCTAGGGAAACAGATAGACAAAAGATTCACTAAAATGGTACAAAAATGAGGAGCAGATGAAGAAAGAGGGGAGAGCATAGAGGGTGATATCAAATATGAGCAAAAGCTTTCAAATACAAGGGAACGTAATTTTAAGGTGTTGGGTACCATATAAACCATCCATTGCGATTTGCCAGAATAACAATTGGTGTTGCATGTGGCCAGCAATTCATAATTTAGGGATGGGAATTCCAACCATGCAATCTCATGTCCGTCCAGGGCCAGGTAAATAGTAGGCGGCACGATACATGGCTTTGTTGGGCCGGACGGGCAGCTTGCCCAATAGCCTGCTGTATCTGGGATAGTAGCAGGCATGAGGAGGCCTACACGCACATGACGTCAGCCGCGCCAAGTTGAAATGAGTGGGCGACTTACATCAAGGGATATCAATTGTGAGACACTAGATCTTGATTTACTTGACATCATTGCAGTTGCATGACACACGGCCGACCCAACCCTTGCCGCATTGATCACACCATGCACGAGGAGCTTTCTCAACCCCAATGAACTTTTTGCCCGGGCTCTGAGAGCTAGGCATGTCATCACGATGGATGCTCACAAGGTGACGCCCGAGGTCATGCTTCCGGCTAAACGAGCGACCGCAAGAGCGGTGAAGGCAGGTATGGGGCTTAAGTCGGTTGGGGTCATGAGTGGCCATGTGGGTCTTCAAGTTGTAGGCACGCGCAAATGCTGATCAGAATTGTTAGTGACTGCATTTGCATGATAGACAGAGCTGAATTACCTCTGGGGCAAGTGTTGCATCTGTACTTTTTGCGCGGGTCCGGTTGCGATTCTTCGAGGCTATCCCGAAGCCCAGCGGCGGGAGGTAGGGGCAATTGCGCCGATATGTGCGAAGGCGATACAGTAGCCTGTGACAAGATGGGCTGAGTGTACGAAGTAAGCTGACTATAGAAGTCAGGGGCAGATACGGAAAGACGTCTGCCTGTTGAATAGTCGGCGTAGGTGGTGCGACCCTGGTACGGCTTACCGCCGTGCTGCAGCGAGACTGGCGGACTGCGGGGTGGGGTAGGAGGCAGTGGTCCAAAGCTGGGGTCAACAGCGGTGCCCAGGGCACTCACTCCAGATTGTGAAGCACCGTAGTCGGACATTGCATCCATGCGAATTCGAGCCATGTCCAAGTCCATGTCAAGTGGGAGTGAGTAGGTCGAGGCAGAACAGGACGGAGACTGTTGGTTATTGAAATAGATCTCAGAGGGGGAGAAGGAATCATAGGTCGATCCGGAGGAAACAGTGATAGTGGAGGGAGGTCCCCACGTGGGTGCATCAGCTCTTACTCGAGTGAAGTTCTGGTCGACTGTCAACAAATGAAGATGAACAGTAGCTGGTTCAGCCGCGAGGCTCTGATCAATATCGTGTTCGAATGTATCCGGGGGAGCGGCGACCAGGTCAGTGGATGACGGGCATGGGAAGAAAGCGTCCGAGTATTGTTTCATCCATTCCATGCTACTGTAATCCTCGAAAACAGGTGGGTAGGGTGTGGCGTGTAGTTCAGACATGGCGAGAGAGACTGCGGAGAAGTTAATAGAGGCTGGTAAGGAGTCGGTTGGGTTGAGAGATGGTGGTTGAAGGGAAAGTGGGGAAACCAAATCGCCTTCCCATATACCACTGCTGCGCATTCTTACGTAATACTTTCTTCTCGGCTACTCATTCCCGCCCAGCCTACACCAGCACTGCCTTGAGTCTATGGCAAGTTTGCGTTGCAATCTCGCTGGCGCTCTGCCTAGGTCCACCAGGAGTCGTCAGCATATTTATTGATCCATATGTCGAACAACCGCACTCGCATATTACCGTGTAACACACCGCTGATACACGTCGATCGACTACCACAACGCAACATAAGACGTCAAGCCTTGCAGTCTGTGTGCATCTTTCATTTCAGTGTTTCGAATTGGATGATATGCGAAGTTTGCTCCGATTGCCTAACATTGTCACGCGTGCCTAGACAACATTCGACCAACCCCATCTTGTCATCTTGACAGCTTATGAATGGCTACACGGTGCTGCCGCTATGGATGCGTGTCCATCCAGTTTGGTGTGATCGCCAAGTAAACGCTTCGCCCATTTGATGTTTGAGACACAAGGAACCACACTTCATCGTTCTTGTCCATTTACGGTGTCCTTCGTGTCCCAAGGTGGTCAACCACCGCAGTCATGTGTCTTCTACTACGCAGGCTGATATAACTCTGTTAGGATAGTTACCTGAGTTACTTACGTAACTTAGTCAGCCATTTCATTTCATGTTTTGTTGGGATGTCGAGTATCTATTCTGGACATAGCATATTCTTGTTCAACAGCTACAACGCCCGCCTAGCTCAATCGGATAGAGCGTCAGACTCTTAAGAGCATCGGGCGATTGCAGATGCAATTTGTTCATCTGAAGGCTGCGAGTTCGACCCTCGCGGTGGGCTAGAATTTTGTTCTTTTATTGTGAACCCAGAATATACATTAACATTTTCTTTTGAAGCTACTCTATCTAAACTCCAAGTGTTTGGCCGATAATACTGCGAGTTCGACTTTCGAGCTGGGGCTAGAATTTTTGAACGCCGGATGAATATCATCAGAAATTACGTCAACGTTCTCTCTTGAAGCTACGCTGCGAAGATAGAGCTTTCGTCTTATCCACAAGCTGCAAATACTTGCCGATAATGACCATGATCGCACCATACCAACTTCACATGTATCAGAAGAACAGCCTCATTGCATGGCAGATTGGAAGTAGTATGATTGACAGGCTCCACATAAAATACAAGATACGACACTAATATACACTGTTTATACGCCAACCCTACCGTAACATGAGTCCGCAGCTTCATGCAAGGCGATAACTGGACTGACCTGTGTACGACCTTTTTCTGTTGAAGATCGTTAGAGCAGGGGCTGTGTGGCAGCGCAAAGGATCACTAACCTGACCAGAGAACCGAACTACCTCTCGCTTCTCCAAAATGAATAGCGTCCTCTCCAGTGCATGGCTTGAATAGCCTTGCTGGGTGACAAATTCCTTGACGAGACTTTGATACGAGGTAGACCACCCGACAGGCAGCCGTCGCAAGAGTTCTTTCTCAATGCGACCCATCTCTTCATTTAGTTCACCTCGAGACAAACCATCTGCCGATCCAGCGGATACAGCATCCATAGTCGAGAACTTGAAGAGACGTATTGCCTCTTCCACGTGATGGTTTTTGACGACAGGCGACAAGGTCATTTTAGCTAACGATTCTGAAATTCGAATAATAGCTTCTAGTTGCCTGCCGAGGATTGAGTAACTACTATATCACGAAAAGCACCGGCGTACCGAACGGTAATAGGAATTGAACTTCGCTCATCGTTGTCTCGTTCAACCTGTTGCACTTGCTGTCGGAGGCTGACGAAATGACTGCTAAGCATCTCTTGCGCCTCGTGAGACAACCGTGGTGCACACTTCCTACACAGGATGAGAGGGCGATACAGAATTCCATAAAGACACATACTGCCGACAGTAGGCGATGTATCGCTTCATTTTATCCAACGGGAGCTCACCAGCAGAGTCATTGTTTTCCTCTGCCGCTCTGTTCATATGGACATTCATAACGTGCCTAGCAATCATCTGGAGCAAAATACATTAATGATTGTACCCCCATAAAATGTTTAACATACCTTATCACGCTGCTCATTGTGCTCATCCCTCACGATGAAAATCATATCAAATCGAGACAAAATGGTTGTTTGGAAGTCAATGTTCTGCGGACAGAAGTTACATCATTAGTCTCTACACTGCACAATAATCTTACCTCTCCAGGGCTTTTGCCGTCATCGTAGCGACCAAAGACAGGATTGGCAGCAGCAAGCACACTGGTCCGGGTATTCAGTACTGTCGTGATACCCGCTTTCGCGATTGAGATCGTTTGCTGTTCCATGGCTTCATGGATGGCAACTCTGTCTTCATCCCTCATCTTATCAAACTCATCGATGCAAACGACGCCGGTATCTGCCAGCACCATAGCACCACCTTCAAGGTAAAATTCCCGCTGGCGTCAGGGTCAGCAACAGATGGTGGGCATTGTTCTGTACGCACCGAAACTGCATCGCGCTGAACAGATGCGGTCAAACCAGCTGCACTTGAACCTTTGCCCGAGGTGTAGACTGCAACAGGTGCCACTTTCTCAACAAATTTGAGCAGTTGACTCTTGGCTGTACCAGGATCGCCCAATAAAAGCACATTTATATCTCCTCTTAACCGCATGCCATCAGGCAAATGCTTGCGTGAGCCACCGAATAATAAACAGGAAATCGCTTTCTTGATATCTTATCCGATGTTAGTTGACGGGCTGCGATGACACTATAATCAGCGCACCAAGGTTCCCATAAATGCTCGGCGCAACACTTCTAGCAAAGCGATCGTAAAATCCTTCGCTCCTAGCCATATATGCAAACTCTTCCTCTTCCTCTGGGCTGAATTGCACACCAAAAGGATTGAAAGACCCTGATCCAGAAGAGGAGGGCGACGATAATTCGAGGTGGACCACACGAAGATAGGGTTGGCGAAGTGCCGCTGGGTCCGAGCCTTTCTAAGCAAGACTTGAGTAGGGCAGTTTTGATAGCAAGTCCGATGCAAACCTTTTTGGAGGACTGGTATGTTGAGTAAATTCCGGTTGCAATAACACGGGAACCAGGGACAACCTTTCCCGTTAGATATCGGTCGGCAGCGAGTAGAATATGTCGAGGAAGTTCTCCAACAGGGACCATATCGGGAGCTTCCTGTAGCTTGATAGTCTGCTGATCGGCAAAAGTAGATTTTGAGTGTATTATAACATATGGATCGAGTCCACATTCTTTCTTCCCATCGGGAGCTGGTGGAGCGTCACACTGTCTTGGAAGCCCACGTTCAGCACCTGCACCCACTCCGCCCAATCCTCCATGTGGTAGCATGACCTTCGCCGTCCCGCAGAATTTGCACAGGAGGTGCAATTTTGTCGCTCGAGATTGTAGCACAGATGTGGAAATTATGATACCCGGGAGACGGACAAGCTTGTTAGTGGTATTTGCAGTTAATTCACGAAATTGGAGCAAATTCAATCCTGATCGCAGGGTAATTTGAATCTGTGGTATCGAGTCGAATTCTGGATCCTTTCTTGCATTTGTTTCTGTCGATCCTGGGTATAGTATACTGCGTGCTGCTCTCGTTGCAGCATTCTCGAACTAGGCTTGGCCAGTTAATCGCGTGAAAAGCGACTCAGAATAGACCTCACCAGGGGCAATACAGCTGCGGGTTTATCTTGGATTGAATGGGCGATCTCCTCATTGAATAAAGCCACATGCCGCAGGTCGACTTCTAAGAGGTATTGCTTTAGCAACAAGTTACCCCTTAGCTTATCCCTGTGTCGCTGTTAGTAACCGGATGATGTCTGAAAACGCGAAAGCCCTACCTGTAGATAAATTCGCCGCCAACTCGATATTGCAGGAGGAACTCCAAGAAGAACTTTTCTGTGTCTGACGGCGCCTCAGGTGCTGTAGGCGCAGACGGCTCGTGAACAGAAATGGTGTATATTCCATTGGCGTCGAATCCAGACATAGATCACGGATAGTTGAGGTTAACGCGAATAGAGGGGCAATTGGACAAATTCTGGCGCTGTAGGGCAGGTCGTGACGCGTCTGTCCTGAAGGCGGAAACTTAATCTCACGCGTCCACAGTTGCCCACAAATCAGAAACAGTTGTACCACCTGTGCCCAAACTCTTTACGCGCAATAATGGGCAGTCTTTGATATTAATCTATGGAATACCGCGTTATAGGTGCTCGCATTAGCGATGAATAGACATTATTGTTCATAATGTTAATTTGTTTTCTCTCTGCATGTCCCTCTTAGCTCAGTTGGTAGAGCGCGTCACTAGTAATGACGAGGTCAGTCGTTCGAGTCGGCTAGAGGGAAAGCATTTTGTTTTCGTGTATCCGCCGATGGTCGTCACGTGCTGACGATAGCACCTTATACTGTTGATATAATACGAGCACCCTGTTAACAGCAGTCATGGCCGCAATGGAAGCAGATGAAGTTTCTGTCGTACTATCCTCAAGTACAACATCTGGATTGACACTCTCACTGTGAGGAATTACTGCCTCGATCTCCACCCAGCGCCACTCAATCAAGGGAAATATCTAGACACCCACTGCCCATCTTAAACATTTCTGAACATCTTACACGACTGAAGCTTCAGACCAACTCAAATGCACCCTTTGGTATGATCAAGATGGCCTTCACCAGTGTTAGGAAGATTAACGTGTGCGCGCGCTTTAAAGTCTTGGGCGCACTTTTAGGAACACAGAATGGTCGTGAAGTTGAAATCGTCAACACTTTTGAGCTTGCGACTGTCGGGGGCAGTGATACCGTTGATCAAGCTTTCCTTGTATCAAGGCGCGACCAATGTACGTCGAGCGCTCTTTGCGTTATGCATGCAGTCAAGAGACTGCTATGAATAGTTCCTGATCGCTAGTTTGAGCTAGACAAGCAAGTCTTCCCTTCCCTAGAGTTCATCGGATGGTACACTGTCGCGCCTCATCCAACCAGCCGTCACATCGCGCTTCATGAACAGGTGCGTGGCTTTCCGCATGGCCAGTACAACCCCCGTAACACGCCCCAATAAACAGTTCACCGGTTATTGCTCAACACCCTTACTGTTACTCCTCACACCCTCTGCAAATCCAGCATTGTCATCAGTTAGCTCACAAACGTTGCCCCTTAAAGCTTATGAGCCATCCATCGAGATCAAGGAGCGAACATCACGGTCTGTCTATCTCGAGGTGTCCTATGCAGTCGAGACAGGCGAAGCGGAGCGTATCGCCGTTGACTGGACTTCAAGAGGTGGCGGAAGTGGCACAGCAAGCTGTAAGGGACATTCCATTCCTCACCAATTCTCCGCGATATGGACTGACAGGAAAACTTTGTCTCATGTTTCTGATCGGCGGCTCAACAGTGGAGTCGCATCTGCAGAGTCAACGTGCAGCAGTCCAGATGCTTCATGAACGCATCTTACTTTTGGTCAAGTACGTGACAGACGTGATCGCAGGTGAGCCACCGATGCGCACAACACCCGCGGTTCGAAACGGGCATCACGAATAACGACATTATTCACAACGATCGGTGTTCAATAGGACAAGCTCCAAAGGATCACACAACATTACGCGCTCTGACAGCTTTGATGGCATCTTTGCCTGCCACCGAAAACAAGCATTTCCGCCAAGAGTTTGAAACGGTCGGTCTATGTCTTGTTGCCTCATTGGCCAAGAGTTAACCCTATCGCCGCTTGTCACCTTTGACAGGAATATGAAGATGTCCAGCTGACAGCCTTCCTATCGGCTCTGACCAAGTCTGCTAACATTCTGAACGACGTGAGTACCCTTAGCGATTCCAACCACAATGGCAACAAACGCCATGCTCTGCTTGCTCTAGTTGGTGGATAAACACCTGGTAGTCACAACGAAAGGCGATGAACGTTTTCGCCGACGACTTGGCAGGCAAGGAACAGGGGACTGGTCCGCTATTCACTAGGTTTGTAAAGATCTCCTGGGAGTTTTCCGCTTGTAAACATCGGCATAACTACTCAGTGTTTTATTAAACCATAACCTTCATTCGTCGTGTGATCATATGCGAGGTTAGGCAAAGCCTGACTCGATTATGCACAGCAACATACATACAGTACAAGGAGCGTTCATTGAGACGAATTACAGAATCAAAGGGTGGGTGGAGCAGTGCAATGTCAGGATATATATATATATATATCGTTGCGTATAACTATCCAAACAATCTTCCAACCGGGGACCACCATTAAAAACTACAACGAGTAGCAATGAAAGCAAAAGGGTTTGACAAAAGCCTGATGGTACAAACGATAAGCAAAGGAAACGTTGACCTTATGGTATCGCAGCATTTGCAAAGCAAAAAAGCATATTTCCAATTGAAGTACGTGTGATTCATGCGTGATTGACGAAGGCGCTATGACGGTAAGATTATTGATGATATGAGCAGATGTAGCAATGGATGCACTCCGTATCGTGGATAGATGGGTATTGATAAAAGTGTAGCAACTTGATAGCATGTTCAGCGATAGTAAATGGTCATCACAAGTCGTAAAAGTCGTGGCCCATCTGAAAAGTATGAGCGTGCTGGCAACCCTAAATGAGCTGCGGTAAAAGGATGGACATGATAAGACGTACCTTGTTGGTATAAGCTTACAATATATGCATCACGGAGTTGCGCCGCCTTTTTTCCTGCCGACACCTGAGAACATCTGCCCCAATTTCTCTTTTCGCTCTAACGGCTGTTCTCGACTAGCACTGCTCACATCAGTAGCGAGAGAAACGGGAGAAGCCAGTGAACTCCTCGAGGGTGGACGCTGTGCAGCATCTTTGATTTTCTTCCAGAAGCCTGAGCCCGATCGGCCTGGGGACGATGAAAGCATAGTTGGGGACTTGGGGCTAGAACTCGCTTGATGGGAGCCTCCAGGGATTCCGTTGGGGCGAGCGCTGGTGGACCGTTGGCGACGGATCGAGGCCGCCGATACGTTTGATTCTGGGGTACCAACAAGGAACGGCGCGTCGGCTTTCGCAGTCTCTTGTTGCTTCACGGAAGCAGAAGACTGAACAGATTCTTCAAAGGGTGAAGGTAATGGAGAGTTTGATAGGGGTGCTGTCGATGAGCTGGTATTAGGACTTGTTGAGGTATTAGAGCTTTTGACGGATATGGACAATGCCAAGTTGTCCGTCTCCTTCGCGGTATGGTCGAGCTGACGGCTTATCACTGTGATGTGATCGTGCCCATCAGACGGTGGGTAGGATAGAACTTGAATGGGAGCTGTCCTTCCGTTGACTTGTGCTGGTGGACGTGGATTACTTTCTTCCATCTCAAACAGGTCGTCGCCGTCCTCTGCAACGGGTGATTCCAAAGGTGCCACCAGTTTTGTATGATAGTGAGATTGTATTGTTGTGGCAAAATCCCATGAGTCAATGTATTTCGTGGTCTGCGTGCGTGGGACCGGTCGTCGCTCTTGTCTTTGGGCTAGAGGAGGTAAATCCTCTTCATGATGGTCTTAGAGATACATAGGAAGAGACGATAAAATGGACCACAAACGTACTCAGAATCGCAGAAACCAGATACGACTTTTTCTTAAACGCCTTGAAGAAGGGACTCTGTAGCAATTCGTGCGCGGTTGGGCTATACGACAGATATCAGCACCTAGAAACTGGCGTTGAATTGAGTTGAGTACCGCTTGCTCGGGTCTTTAACTAAACAAGTTTCCACCATTTCTTTGAATGCTTTGGAATATTTGTATGTTCCACCATTACGGTCCAAAGTTGGTGGGTCTTCTTGAACGCTAAAACCGATGTCGTTACGTATGTATACTCAAACGACGGAAATGAAACTTACATCCTCAATAACACCTGTTGCGGTCTCTCCCTCGATCTTGGCGGCCGTCCTTGAGCAAGTTCGAGGGCGGTAATGCCGAAACTCCAGATATCAGCAGACGAATCATACTGTCGCCCTTGGATCAGTTCAGGGGCCATCCAGCAAGGCTAGACAAAATTTTCTGATTAGCATTGTCCCCCTGGATTTGTCGGTACGGCGGGTAACTGAGGCCACGAGGATTGATATGAGATAATTACTTACTGTGCCCACAAATGATTTACGCTTCCTCATTTTCGGTCGGTGAGCGGTAGCGGATAGCGCAGCATCATACGCCGTCATTTTCTTCAGGGAATCTTGTCCCCTCGTTTCGTAGACGGGGCCTGACACAGCTGGGCGGGGTTGTGCTGAAGAGGAAAGGGAGGTATCCTCTGTCAAGTCTGCTGCTACTCCGAGATCCCCCAGCAGGACAGTGCCATCATCATCAATGAGGAGATTTGCGGCCTTGATATCTCGATGAATGAAACCATTAACGTGTAGATAACTGTAGCGAGGTGTCCAACAAACGGTGAGCAGAGAAAAGGAGGCAACGAAGGAAGAGGCGCTTACTTGAGTCCTTGAAGTGCTTGGCGGAGGATGCAACGGACGACATCCTCTTCCATGCCACCGGGCCACCCGTAGCGCATGACGTCGGCGGCGCTGCCGCTGCTCATGAGGCGTAGGGCAATATACAGTTTATGGCCGTCCATCCAGGAGCCACGAACACGTAAGACATTGGGATGCTTGGAAAGGGACATCAAGGTTGTTTCACGCTGAAGCAACCTCAAGGAACGCAATGGAAGCGAGTCCAAGTCGAGGACCTTCATCGCACATGGTACAGGGTTTCCCCGAGTGCCACTGGGCAACTGTGGGTAGTATTTTGCAGAATATACTATGGATGATGCACCAAAACCTATTGGAAGACCGATTTCATAGTCGCTTGCATTGTCGCTGCAGAGAGTGATTGAGATCGTACCAAGCAAAGATGGCACTCAATAGGAGATGCACGTTGTACTGACCTGTACATTATCCAGTCGTCTGGAACTGAGCCTATGAACTTCTTGGACATCCCCATGTCCGAGGGTGTGATGCAAGGTACCGAGGTGGCCTTGTGGGTTGAATTTGGGGTTACAGACGTAGCCGCGTTCATGTTGGGAATGAGTGTGTGTGTGATATAGGCTGAAACTGTTCAGGGTTGAGACAAGCCTTGGCAGCAGTGAAGTTGCAGAGTATAAGAAATAAAGGATTGAAAGACGCCGGGGCTAGGGTGTGGCGGTGAGGTATAGTGATGCTCTGGCCAACTGCCAACGACGCGATAAGAGCTCACTCGCCCGCCATCCTACCTCGATTACGTAACCCATTCCTGCCCGATCTTTCCGTCCTCGAAATTCACTGCACCTGGGCCTTCATGGTCTGCCCAGGGTAGCAGCCCTCGTCCATACGCATGGTCGTTTGACACTGGCGTCGGGTGGATACTCACTCCGGATTTGCCCTATGCGTATATATCTTATCTCGGTCCTGGTGCGGAAGGACCGGACCATCGGAATGATCCGTGACATGGGGTCACACCCAATCACAGGCACTCGATTGCCAAGCCTTCCTTCCGCCTCCAACACTCCCCTTTCTCAAGGTTCCGGTGCTGTCGACGTATCCCTCTGTTTCTCTCATTTTATGGCACACAAGCAGCCTTGCGCAAAGTATCAATACGTCGTAACTCCCACTGGCCCCAAGATCCTTCCGGTTGAGGAACCCTCGTGTAAGGATGAAGAAAGCCCGGCGGATTATAATGTTGGTGGATATCTCCCTGTCAAAGTCGGTGATGCCTTTCGACGCGGTCGTTATCGTGTCGTTCGGAAGCTCGGGTGTGTATTCAACATCGGGACGTATGCTCACCAGTTTGACTTTATCCTCGAACCGCTTAGCTGGGGCCATTTCTCAACCGTATGGCTAGTCAAGGACGGGAAGTGCGTGTTCTTTCTCCTGCAGACATCGACTCTGTCTGAGGCTTCATCGTTCCCTCAATTTATTCAGGCGAGACATCCATTCCGCGCTTAAAATCGTCAAGTCAGCAGGACGCTACGCCGAAACCGCGAGAGACGAGATTAAGCTCCTCTCTCACGTCGCTTCCCTCTCCCCTACTCATCCGGGAAGGGCTCACATCGTATCATTTCTTGACTCCTTCTCTCATGAAGGTCCAGAATCATCTCATGTTTGCATTGTGTTCGAGCCATTAGGCGAGAACCTCTTGGCACTTATCGAACGACACAAGAAGAAGGGTGTTCCAACCGCCTTAGTCAAGTGGATTTCGCACCAGGTACTCCTCGGCTTGCAATACCTCCATGACGAATGCGATCTAGTCCACACGGACATTAAGCCTGAAAACATATGTAAGTGTCCTATTGGATGCTTCTTCTTATCTCTCCTTCCTTTTTTGTATACCTCCCACTCAGGTTCTAATTTATACCCTCTTATCTTTCTCCAAATTTGATATTCAATTTGACACTTGCCCCATTCAGTAATATCGATTCAGGATACAGAATATCACATCCTCCAAGAACTTGCCCAATGCGCGCAGCCAACCTCTCGTCGTGTCGGTGTTCCGCTCCCTACCAGAACTCGAGCAGGGGTTACCATTCCTCCTAACCAGCTTAAAGTACGGCGTCAAGTTCAAATTTTTGACTCACAACCCCTATCCAGTCCATGCAGGAGTGCGGGGTTTTCGGCTCGTGCTCGGACCCAGAGTGGTGGCCTCAGTGCACGCCCCACTGGCAGCGGAAGCAACAGTGCTCATGGCAGCTATATCGGTCCAATGCAGATGTCACGACTTGCTGCAAGCACCAATGATTCCATGCCACCGCGCGTTCCGTCAAGCACGAACATCGCGACTTCTCACCGTTGTGATGCGTCCATACGGTCTGTGAAACCTGGTCCAGCATCCAGCCCTATACCCCCTAATGTCAGCTCCCATACAAACACCCCCTCAACTTCTTCCTCCTCCTCCTCAATTTCCTCTACACTGGCTTCCGCCGCTGTGGGCTCTAGTAGTATCATAAGCACGCCACCGTCGTCATTGTCAAACTCCATCGGCAACCCCGTGACGGGATCAATAAGTTTAAGTGATCTTGTTAAACCTGAACCAAGTGTCCCTTTTAAGGCAGAAACGGCCGAGCCAACCTCGGCAACGAAGCACCTCGTGAACGGGAGTAATGCATTATGGAGGGAGAGTCTCAGCTTAACTGGGTCCTGGTCCAAGGTGTCTGCATCGCTTTCCTCGTCTTTGAAGTCGATATCATCGATCGGGTCAACACAAGTACGAATTGCCCCAGCCGGTGTCCCGCATCACTCAAGATCTCATTCAGGCAACTTGTCCGGATTTTGGAAAGATCCCGGTGCAGCAGCACCTGCGCCAGCTGTTCTGGTATCCACAGTCGCTACAGCAGATGGGCCCAGCAATGAAGGAGTATATTGCGCATATCCACCGGACCTCATGGTTAACGCCCATTCGAAGTCTTCGTCGAATAGCGTTACCATTACGAGACCGTCTCCTTCAATTACCCCCAGCTCACTAAGCCAAGCTAATGCCAAGGCGTTGCTGAACGGCGTCTCTCAGAAGATACAGGACGCTATGACATCTGACATGGACCTCCTACACCAAACTGGCAATCCCTCTCTACTTACACTTACTGCCCCTGTGCGCAGTACACCGTCACCAACATCACATTTTAGGAAATCCCCACTTCGAAATATCATTGCACAATCATCACCATCACACAATCCAGCATTATCATTGGCAACATCCTCATCTGCAACTCAAGACAATTCACGACCCACACTTAACGTTAACATCCCATTCACGAATCAACCTATATCCCAGCCTAATGACAACTTTATTTCTCATCCTAATGACTCGAATGCCATGGCCACCTCCCCAACATTGGTTTCGTCTTCTCTCACATCTGCCCTTCCTGTGCCACCACCGCCAACTCCCGTCACTCCAACTCACTTCGCTTTCTTATTGAACGATGCAACTTTAGCAGCCAGTCTTCCCTCGTCTTATTGCCCAACATGCCAATGCAGCATTGAACCACAATATGACTCGCAGTTCGACGAACAACTGCCACCCACACCTTACCCTCCCATCACAGTCAAGATTGCCGATCTGGGAAATGCTACGCCTTCGAAGAAGCATTTCACTGAAGACATTCAGACGAGACAGTACAGGGCGCCTGAAGCAATTCTAGGTAGGAAAGACTGGGACGCCACGGCTGATATCTGGAGTGTGGCCTGCATGGTACGTCCTTTTTTTCTGTGTATCAAGACATTTTTGCTTACACCACGATCTCCCAATGACTTTACAGATCTTCGAGCTTTTGACGGCTGAGTATCTCTTCGACCCACAGGGGCAAGGAGAGATGTTCACCAAGGACGACGATCACATGGCACAAGTTATCGAACTCCTCGGGGATTTCTCCCTGGAGGTGAAAATGGGTGGTAAATATAGCCGTGAGTTATTCGATCACACCGGTACGTTTTAATTTTTTGTTTTCGTGGACATTGTATATGTTCATGATTATTATCTTACACTTGGTAACAAACGATTGTCATCACTATTTCAACAGGTGCACTGCGATACATCAAGACATTGAAACCATGGCCCCTTCAACGGGTCATGATGGAGAAGTATTTATATACGGAAGCCGATGCTGACGCCTTGTGCTCGTTTATGCTTCCCATGCTGAAGGTCGATTTCAGGAAGAGGTCGAACGCGAAGGATCTCATCGATCACCCTTGGCTTACTGTGACTCCAGAAGAGGAAGCAGAAATTGGGGATGAATGGTAAATTGCTGCCTACGGCCTTGGACTGTCGTCACGTTTCATGAAGTATTGAATTGGGGATGCACTGGGCTGTTATGTCTGCCCCTGGCCGCGCTCCAGCGCTTGCCCTTCCTTTGTTTGTCGTTAAGCGCGGGTGCTGGCCTACCCATCGCCGCTGTGGTTTGTGTATCTGCGATCCATCACCAGTTCCCTGATGTTATATTCCTGTGACACCCATTACCTATCCCGGTCGTTCCCACTTGTGTATATCTTCTCGCGGATTGACATGACCTGGTAGACCCTCTCGCATTGCATGACTTCCTCCACTTTTTGTATTCTTTATTGGTTAGAGTTATAGATTATGGCTAGTGGACGGTGACCGATTATGTTCGGCCTGCTAGTTACTATACCAGTCTCTCTTATGTTCTAGTTGCTTTTTTTTCGCCTTCTGTTTTTCCATTTTTCTTTGTGTGCTCAACTGTTAATATTGTTTACCTCGTCACCTGTTTCCTTAGTCTTAATTCCTGTCTTGGCACACTTTCTTGATTGCATGCACACTTCGTACATATTTACTGACCGTCTCCCTTATTGTCATTGTCCTTTTGGAGTTTATAGGCTTCTTTTGTCTTATACTCAGGGTATGATGCATCGATTTCATTCTCTACATGACGCTACGCGGCATAATAAGTTACACAGCTACCTCAGTCAGCTGGCCTGGGGGCATCCAAATTTTTCTGACGCCTGGATGGTGACATGGCGGAGATAAACTCTTACTCGGAATTGACCTTTGGGTGATGCGAGTACGTCCTGAGGACGTCTCGCGAGTTGGTCTGACCAAATTGGGATTGGTACCAACATAAGCTGGGGAGGGATAGGCAGACGCAAAGCTCATAAAACGTCCAGGATCTGAGGCCCTCGTGAATTGGAATGAAGTATCATCGGTACTATAACAGAGGTGCAAGTGCTAAGTGGGACTTGGGGAAATCGTCAAGGCACGATCGATCCCATTTTGGCCAGGGCACCTCGCGAGACGTCCTCAAGTGGCAGCTTTCGGCTATGGTCTTACAAGCAGGCTTTTGTCCTGGCTGTGTACCATCCCCTCCAACCAGCTGGATATTGTAATCCTTCTTCGTGTACATATATATATTCGAAACAGAGGTTTGAACTCTCGCACGACATTGTTACTTTTTGTTTCCCTTTCTGTAGCTCTCTTGCAGGTCAGCAGCTACTTCGCCAGGTCAAGGATGGCGATCACTGAAGCGTACCATGGCCAAGGCATGCCTGACATATCTGTCAAAATGATGACTTCGCACACAGCACAAAAATATGCTAAATGTTGAAATCCCGACATACAAATGGTATATCCTATGCCTGTCTCCGTACATGATTCCCATAACCTAACGTCAGCGTTGGCACTGGGCGAGAAGATCGGGTCGCGTGCCGTAGGTCCTTTCACGGCACACCATGCTCGACAGCGACTATTTTTTCTTGTCCATTTATGGCATCTGTTATTATTGTGCAGAAATCCTTGGCCCTCGCCGATGCCGACAAAATGGCCTCTAGCCCTGATACCTCATGATCTTGGTACGTCCTTCTGCGATATTGAAAATTGACACTAATCATATCGTTGAAATCTCAAAATCGCGCAGGAAATTTACATGAGCAGTGAATGTGTGATTGGGAAGCTTTCGTCACAAAAACTGACTTCAGTCTTTTTTTTTTTTTTTTTGGTATTTGTTTTGCGTGTAATTGTCCGGTAATAACGACGAATTCACCGACGTTTCCACGAGCGGACGAACGGATCACAATTTTTGAGGGAGGAGCTGACAGAAATACCTACCGAATGGCTATTTGGAGCACGAACCATTCTGTTCTCACCGGCCGCATATAACCGCATATAATTAGGCTGGTGGCATTTTTGGGTTGTCTCGAAAGCTCCTATCCGTCTATTTCCGTCTTCTGAATGACCCACCGTAAAATTAAGGCCTCATTGCAAAGGCATGTTTGTGTTATAAAAAAAAACTTGGTGGCATACACTCCTTTGTGGTGCTGCGCACGTATGGTTCTTAGTTCTTGGTCTAATTTTGTAGTCAGACGGCGAGAACAGCCCGAGCTGCGGACGCCATGCTGCTGTCGTATGGCACAGTCAGGAGAGCCTGCGCTCCTTGATTGCGTCCGCGCGTCAGGTCGGTCAACGCGCATACGCTCGTATGGAAGAGTTGCGGCCGTCGGAAGAGAGAAGCTAGCATAGCTACACTGCCAAAAAAAAGCCTGCTTGTAGGACCGCAGCCGAAAGCTGCCAAGCAACAATTAATAGACCAACCAATGGTCGGAAAAATTCCGGGGGGGAGGGGGGGGGGGGTTAAATCTACTGTATTCCGTGACAAACATATCGACGGCCAAAAGAGGTAAAATACAGGTAAGGGACGAGGAGGGCGAACTGGGGACGAAGCGAAAGTCAGGATATCGTAGCGAGGCAGATGACTACGTAACCGATAGATACATCAGTAAGGTACTAGCTATTGAGGAGCATAGTGGACGCTCTCGTAAAGAGCAGAAATCTAGTCGTAGATGTCAAGGCTGGTGCGAGCACGTCTCGAGGTGAACTAGCCAAATTGGGATCGATCGTGCCTTGACGATTTCCCCAAGTCCCACTTAGCACTTGCACCTCTGTTGTAGTACCGATGATACTTCATTCCAATTCACGAGGGCCTCAGATCCTGGACGTTTTATGAGCTTTGCGTCTGCCTATCCCTCCCCAGCTTATGTTGGTACCAATCCCAATTTGGTCAGACCAACTCGCGAGACGTCCTCGCACCAACCAAACGATTACTAAGGATTTCATGTCACACTGCAAGTATGGATTTGTCCCAACCTTGGACTATCTAATCGTCAGAAAAATTCGGATGCCTCCCAAGCAAGCTAACTGAAAGTAGCACTGTACACGGCGAAGCCCAGGCGATAGCACAATGGGGTAATCACAGGACAGGATTAGATTTAAGCAAATTGTCAGAAGAGTGTTCAAGATGCTTGCTTCAAAGAGCACGCACTGGCTGTAACTACCTTTTGACGTTCGTCGAAACCATCAACAACGCAAGTGGGTTAAAATGGGAAATAAGTCGGTATACGTAGATAACAGGAAGGACAGTACTGAACAAGAGAGTGTATGTTCCAGAGTCGGTTTAGTAGGTTATAGATTGTACTAGATGGTCAGTATTTTGTAGAGTCCAGGAGAACTGGGTGTCAATGAATAGCAGAACAGTAGGGGAGAGTCTGCAGTAAAATCAAATAAACCGTCCGAAATTGAGAGGGCATAAAACTGGGGCACAAGGTCTTCTCGTCTTACCAATGGCTCTATCGATAGTCTTTCATAGGACGGTAAGGCCCAAAAGAGCAAGGAAGGCTGAAACAATTGATGGGCTGGCTCCGTATGCGCCGCTATCATCATCACTCGAACCCGAACCCGAACCCGAACCCCCTGAATTGCCTGAGCCCGAACCAGCAGAAACCGTTTGCACAGATCCAGCAAAGCCATCAGGGTACAATGTAGTGGGATTAGCATTTGTGGCACCGGCTATAACAAGAAGAAGTTGGTGTGTTGGCCACAGTGAGAGTAACGTCTAACTTACGGGTGACAACGGGTGGATTGGTTTGATTGTTATTGGTTTCAATGTAGGCATCGCTTATAACTCGACCCATGCAGCGCACAACAGGTTGAGGCTCAAAATGTTGCGCAAGTGCATCAGGAAGAATATAGCCAGTAGCAACTTGCACCGTTTGCTGCCAGAGGTCATGTTCAAGAACAATGAAGCCTGATTCCCGTTGCGTTGCCTCGATAAGGATGTTCTCCCAGTTTGTCAAGACTTGATCAACAGTCGTGGATCCACCATGAATATTGAAATCTAATCAAGGTCGCCGTTGAGTCATTTCCCTTCAGCGAGGATTCTATACGCACCATCCGTATCATAGGATGAGGTGGCGTTATTACTGGTCCACATCACAGGAATTAATCCCATTGCAACGGAAATGGCACGAACTCGGTCACTGGAGGAGTCAACATCGGTTTCCACAGGAGTAAAAAGATAACGCACTCGATGTCCCCAAAGGGTGGCCGCATCATGTTCGGGGTGACGCCGAGCACATCTTTGATGGCCTTCCTTGTCCAACCCAACTCGGCAATAATTTGTTCGTTCGTAAGAGTCGTCAGCGGGGGATGGCTCCAGGTGTGGAGTCCAACTTGATGCTGCTGCATGAACTCCGACTGCAACGTAGACGGGAACTGAATGACACGAGATCCGATGACGAAGAATGTCGACTGAAGTTTTTGTTCCTCCAGATAGTCCAGCAATTGGGGAGTATAAAATCCTGGACCGTCATCGTAAGTGAGACCCCACTGCATATGTGTTGGACATTGGGCGATGTCAGTATCTCTGACACATCCACCACAAGTCCACCAGCAGCGGTTAGTATCCTTTGCAGCGTCTGGATTTGCTGCGCAACCACCTACAAGACACGGATGATAGCGAAAAATTAGCCAAGGAGATTTTGTCAGTTATAGAAGATAATCACGTACCGGGGGCGGTGGGGGGGATGTTAGGGATGATTACGCCGGTATTCGCGACTTCGCTGATCCATTGCTGCACCTCTGGAGAGTCAGTAGGAGGAACTTTGTCGAGAGTCGGGTAATTGGCTGGGACTAGCAGTCCGGCTGTGGGCACAAAGCGGTAATAGGTCGGAATTGATGGAAAGACGGCGGCCAAGCCAAAATTGGCACGGCGTAAAGTGACCATATTCCAAAATAAGCCGTTCCGAATAGGCAACCATACAAACAAGAGGGGAAGGAAAGCATGGAGACCAGACAGTTTTTCAGAAGTGGGAACGAGCAGGCAAGGATATGACTAACAGTCTGGTAATGGTGGAGCACCTGGAAGGAAGGTTGGTGTCGTTCCAACGGTAGCAGTGAAATCTAAGGGACGAGTGGCAATGGTCGCCGCGTTGGAGACGATTTCTGAGAGAGGTACTGCGGTGGGGTTTGTAGAAGCCAAAGAGATTGAGGGGGTGTTCGTCGGCGCACGGGGGGTACCAGTCACCGTACCAGCGGTGGAACCAGTAGTTGAAGGTGCTGGGGGACTGACTCCCGTTCCAGTTGGAGGTGTAGAGGAAGAGGAAGGACCCTGTGCAGGAGGATTCTGACGAGCAACGAGATGGCGGTCTGCAGAAGCATGGACGAGTGCTGGAGCACCAACAACGGAGGCAATGAGGACCTTGTCGAGGATCTTCATGGTGGTTTACGATTAAGAAGAAGAGAGGGAAAGGTAAGAAACGACTGACAGGTGTTGGCAACAAAAATGCAGCTGCTTCTCGGCTAATCTAAATAACAATTCATATATGGACTCTATGCCTCTTTCGGTTTTCCCGCGTCTTACCACTCAGTTCTTTCTCTCTTCCACGTACTACGTAGTTGGCGCAAGGTCAACCGAGGTGATCCGAGGTGGGCAGTTACAAGTCACCTTCACAATCAAAATATTTTCAATGTAACCGTGAGGTACTGTGATCGTCGAGCACTTCCGCTCTGACGATGACAAGCTCCTATCTATAGAAGTTCTCTCACGCTGCCGAAATCCCTCATCCCGCCGTGCATTTGCAAATGGAAATTGCTCAAGTAAGCGTCTTTTGCGCAATCACCTTGAAAATCAAGGGGTGTCACGGTGTGCCACTTTCAAGGTACAACCAAGCGTGAAATCCATCAACACTACATTCGAAGCAAACACAACAAACTTTTGTCGTGTTGTCCGCCCTTCCCACAACACATCAGGTACATTGATTGGTGTGAAATAGTATATTTACACTCAGTAAACATATTTCAATGAGCACTTTTTCATCAAATTCAATTTTTTACCCCAAAAAATTTGGCCGTACCCGAAAAAATCGTAAAAATCACGACAAAATGTGCCAAACAACTCTTGATGAACGCGCTATGATTCCACAAAATTGAAACCTAATCGGCTAAAATAATATACAAACAGCAGGGACATGCTAATGTTGTATATCTGTAAGGCATCCAACTCCATCTTTATACCTTGCGTTTCTTCGACCTGGGCTTTTCCAAGTCAATCTCCTCATCCTCCTCATCCTCATCCTCTTCTTCAGAATCAGTAACATCATCTTCAGACGTGGCATTGCCAAGGAAATATTCAATGGCCTCCGGGAACACCTCGTTGGCTATTGTAATTCCAAGCTAATTCGTACCATAGTTAGTGATAGGTTCCCATGCAACATGTGCCCACAACTACTCTACTTACATCGTTGGGATCGGCCTTGTCTTCGAAGAAGTTGAAGAAGCTGCCAGAGTCCACTATGTCCTCATCCGAGGTTTCACGAGGGTAGAGTTTAGTCAATGCCTTTGCAGGATCTTTCCAATCAATTTTCATAGTCTAGCGGGCCATTCAGTTGTCTGGTTTGTAGCGAAGTCTCAAAGCATCGCCTATATGACCTACCGAGAATTCAACGTCTCTCTCCCATGAGAAGTCGAGCATGTAGGGCGCAATGCCATCTTCGTCTGCTGTCTCTGTTGCTGCAGCAGGGGGCAAAACATATGTGTACTCCTTTGTCAACACTTTGTCATTGAAGTAGGGGTTCTCCTTGAAATGCTGTCACCAGAGCGTCGCATTTTAGATATCATGCGCGAAAGGTAAACGTAGGGACACTCACGAAATCTAGCTTATAGCATCTAGGTTCCTGAGGATCCCTCTCCACCCAGAGATCTTCCAGGTAGCTCAGCGCAGACTGATCTGCCCGGTGCTGGGCATGATATGCAAACAAGCTGTGGTTGATCAAGGCCACAGGCCAAAATTTGGGGATAGTCTTCAATACTTGTCTCCGCTTCTCGAAAACAGGTACTAATTTGAGCTGAGCTTGACGTTCTGCATGCCATTATCCCCACAAGCAACACGTTCGCGATAGATAACGAGACGCGTCAAACATTCTGCCACTCGTTCATCACGGACAAAAAATAACGCACCAAGTATGAGTTCAGCGCGCCCATAGTCGCGCTGCAATTCCTCAAGCTTTTTGGCGTCCTCGTCAGAGAGTTCGACACTCTGCAAAGGATTTTTTTCTCCTTCTGCACCAGGAGACGCGCGTTTGGTACCCTTAACCATCCTATACAATTATGCACAATAAACAAGCAAGATGACTTGGCGCTTTAGTGAGCGGGGTAGAATCGAGAGTGTCTACAACAAGAGAATATTGAAACCAAGTCAGACACGGACCCAGATGAGCGTTGCGGATGGGAAGCAGAAGATTTCGAGCCTTGCGGGGATAGGTGCGACCTGAATTATTTGTCAACAGAAAATTATTATGGTTTACCAGTTCAGGCAATTTTCCAACTCCGCGAGTCCACAAGGACCACCAAGTCCCTCACTCGGACCGTACATGCAAGACCAGGACAAGTAAAATAGCAAGGGAAGTAAAAGTAGGCATGAATTATCCTGACACATCAACCCAATGAATGGCATATCAATCAACTCTTTTCTTCTCTTTCATGTTACCCATCTCCACTTCGCCAGCATTCCGTTTACCTTTGCCCTTCCGACTAGCACCCAACCCCGTCGCACTCCTCGAGGGGTCCCCTTTGGCAACTTCAGCTGCGCCTTTGAGTCCCAATCCATGATACCCTGAACGATGTCCTGGTCCCTGGTAATATATTATATCGCTAGGAGGAATTAGACGCGGCCAGGCTACGTAGTTGATTCCGTGGATCATGATGAATGTCAGGGAGATCGCGAGAACAACAAGCCAGATCGCTATGAATGTAAGTCGGGAATAATCTATCAATAAATCCAACATGATTAGAGTTGATATTTGCGCTACGTCCGGAAGGAACATACCAGCACTGCGGGGTAGCGTAAAGCTAGCACAGATCAAGAATAGTGAGAACCAGGCAACCAAGGGCATCTGCAGATTGCGTTGAATAGATTTCATGTGCAGGATCTGGTTTGAACTCACCGAACGGATAAGTAAAGGCCTGGCGTCGGCGACCAGGAACATCGAGCTCGCAGGGTTCTTTCTAGGGACATAGTTTCCGGTCATCAAATCGAATGCATCCTGCCTTGGTCCGTCGAAGTAATTATTTCTGAGATAACGCGTAACCGATTTTACGCCGTCCTCCAAAATACCCTTATGCGTTCGTTTGTTCGTCCGCGTGAAGTCCGACTTGAGAGCACCAGAACCACCGTACGCCATGGCAATAGAATCCGCATGATCGGCCCAAACTGAGGAGTGTGAACATCCAGCATAAGGTAGATGGCTGAGTAAACTTACGCTCTCTAAAGTCCTTGCCAAGGTCATCATAATCGTCAATGCTAGCATTGGCAGGCAAAATGCCCAATTCAGCCAGTTGTTCGTTGAGTATCCACTTGGCTACTGATGCTTGAACGACATTGGTTCGATCGAGATTATCCATGCAATTCGTCCGAACAGACCCGCTTTGCATCTTCACTGGTGTAGGATCAGATGAATTAAGTTGGAAGTACCTGAATAATAGTCATGAAAAATCGTGTAGGACCGTGCCGGAACGCTGCATACCCTTGTTTTTTGATATCGTCCTGCACCTTATCAATTAGGACGGAAATCCTATCCCACCTCATCCGTTTACATTCGTTGTGGAAGTCAAAGTATTGGTATCGGACTTGTGGAAGATTCAGCTTTGTGATGGCACATATAGCTTAGCACATGATTGTTACCTAATGTTGTGCGCTCACCTCTCTGGTATATGCCTCGTAGGCATCCTTTACGGGCTTCTCATAACCTTTCTGGTTCACCAAGTTGACCAAAACCTGATCACCATAGATCGAGACCTGTTCTTGCAAGTGTCTTCGCATTGCATTCGCCTTTTATGGTGCAGACCAAGAAACAGATATCAGCACACCAAGTATTAACGATCATCTTGGAAAGAAGACTCACAGTGTCCTGTAAATCCATGACTTGGAGATCGGGTTTGTACCTCAACGTATTAATCTCAGCCCAGAAGACAGGGACACTCCCCCTAATCTGTACAAAACTCAATTTGGTAGCAAACGAATCCTCCGATGCACGCATACCCCCAGTGGAGGTTGGACCTTCTACAAGTAGAATCTGCTCTGTTTCATTAAAATTTGCCACATGTCCTTCATGGTCTACGCCACGGCGGAAGTACCGTGTTCCCGCACGATAACGCGAACGGCGACTGATAAGGCCGAGTTGCATGTGACGTCCATGTAAAAACACGGGTCGGATATCAAATGCTACGTATGGCATTAGCTAAAGCTGCGGACTCTCTGCAGCAGAGCAGGGGACTCACTGCCATAAAGTATGGGCAGTACAAACGAGCCGATCTGAAATGGCTTGAGAGTGGGTAGTAATCATAATAACAATGAGCACGTACATCATGGCCGGCTTGGGTATTTTCGATGAACTTTGCCTGTAGGAACCTTTATGAGAGTGAGTGTTAAACCACAGGTAGGGACGATATGATATGTACTTGTTCCAGAAGAACCTGTCATCAGCCTTTATTGTACCGACATTAGCCCTCCGAGCAAGAAAAAATAGATTAGCATCACGTACCACTTCCCAGAAAGCACAATTGGCATCCTTTTCCCTCGACTGCCACTGTGCTTGCAGCCTCCTTGTCAGATCCCATCCGTAGCTGAATAAGAAGTTTCCGCCGTTAAGATGGGACTTGACCAACGCTAATAGATGCGTTTCGACGGGATGTGGTGGGTTTGTCACCGAGATTGGATTGAAAGGAAGTATATCGAATTCTGCGCAGCGGTAAACATCATGACCCATGAATCGACCTCGCAACTCTCTTCCAGTCAAGACAATGATGTAGTCCGCTAACCGCAAAAAACCGTGTGAGCAATGCTTTCACTGCACAGAACAGGCGGAACACACAGAGTGAGAGAGAAACCATTCCGAGAATTCCATATATCGTCTTATTGTAACGTCGTGCAGAATTCGGTATAACGACATTGGGACCTAAGAAAATGAGGTTGAATACATTGGCAAGGCTTTTAAAGGTGTTTTGACATACGATTGAGAGTTACTTCTCCCGTGGGTCTATGTATTGTTAAAGATTGGCCATTCCCTTCACTCGGCACAAAGATATACGTGTCGTTGCCCTCAGTGTAGCTGACGTTTTATACGAGGTGAGGGTCGAATGTAGAGAGATATCCAAGGATAAACTTACAGGTGCAAACGTTGATGCAAAGTTCTCATTTTTGAGAGGATGAGAAATGAGAATAGCGAGGGAGGGAATGTTGTGATGTACAAGTACAAGAGAAGGGTCCTGTTATGTACAACATGCGCGATCGGACGCCACAGTACCCCTTGGCTTGGTCCATCAACTTTGTTAGCCAACGCAGCTGAACTCGGCGTCGAATTCACACTTTGCACTTCGAAGCACTAGTATTACACCTCGCAATTGAAATTATGTCTGTTTCCCAGCCTATTGGACCCATTGATTCGTCTGCAGACGCGCCCAAACCTCATGTGCTCCAACCATTTCTGCAATCACAACCAAGAGAAACATTGACAAGATTGTACTCGAACCCATCCGCATGCCTATCAATATTCCGGTCAAATCACCACTATTCTATGCCATGGCAGGTCTAACAGTGTCCACACAGTTTGCTCTCACCACTTGAACGACAAATTGTCATGAATATACTGTGGTTGGAAAGTGCCATACCGCATATCACTCTGTCCTCTTGGTTCGTGCGGGACTGCAAAAAGTGAGGCTAAACCACAGCATCCCTTGTTAGATCTGCTGAACAGGTCCAACGCGTATACACATGAATGCCGCGCAGATTATACGACGAAGTGATCGAAAATTTGAAGCGAATGCACATAGTGCCTGCACTTCAGAGCAAACTTCAGCTGAATCCTACCTTCAAGTCAAGTTTCCGACAAGCACTCACGGGAAGGTAAGATATGTTCCTGCCTCGAGCGGACGTATCAGTTATGACTCATGCCACATAGTGGTTTAACAGGAAGTTTCGGTATACCTGCGGAACCGGATGACAAGAGACCGTCCCCTACGGTGGATCAACTGGATTCATATGCGCTCGAGAGATGGGAGGTGCGTTCTCCCTATCGAGACTTTTACGCTTGTTGACGCCCACTCAGACGATTCTTCACTACATGGTAGCTTCGGGGTCAGGACAGTATCCCAGTAAACCATCGCAGGGTGCCCTGTACCTACTCCAAAGCAGTGGGCTCATGGCCCCTTCCTCGTGCGTGCTGATTCGTTCAGGCGACGACTTGATTTCATTGATTAACATGCATGTAGTGGTAGTGGCAACATCATGACCATCACATCTGCCGGTTTTCAGTTCCTCTTATACTCCCCACACACGCAAGTGTGGAATTTGCTATTACAGTATCTGCACCTCGCCGAGGTATGCGTTGAATTTGTCTTATCCTAACAGGACATCTATATGTCTTTGACGCTGAAGATTAGACAAATGGATCTTGTAGAAGTTTTAAGTTTTCTCTTCATGTTGTCGACTATGGAACTTGGGCGAGTCAGTGCTTCCGTCCTTTTCAGCTTCTATCAGCGTTTTATCGCTTTTTTAGGAATACTCGGTGCAAAACCTGAGTGAGACGCAAAAAATGATGCTCGAGGATCTCAGGGACTATGGACTTATATGGCAGCGGAGGGTGAGTTATTTGCGAACGATGGTGAAAGCTTGCAATGACCGGAAATATAGCCATCTGCTAAGCGATTCTGCCCAACGCGAATTGCGACGACCCTAACCTCATCCTCACCACCACTACCAACTACAACTACGGCTGGTCCTCAAGAGGGCTTCATCGTTCTTGAGACCAACTATCGACTCTACGCATATACAGGTCAGTTGTGGAGCGATCATCCTGCATCTTGCCCTGACAGGCTACAGATAATCCGCTGCAAATTGCTGTATTGAACCTATTCGTATCGCTGAAATACCGATTCCCCAACCTCGTTGTCGGTTCTATTACCCGTGATAGCGTAAAGAAAGCGCTAACGAATGGGATCACCGCCGATCAAGTATGGATCGTATTCTTGCCGTATGCACTGACCTCACTCACTGGCTCGTTAGATTATCAGTTATTTGGGGACACATGCACACCAACAGATGCGGAAAAATGCAAGTGACATTATTTACATTGCAATCTGCTCACTGCTGAAACTCCTTAGAACCCTGTATTACCCGTGACGGTGCAAGACCAGATTCGGCTGTGGGAGCTAGAAAAGAACCGTCTAAAATCGCAAGATGGTATGCGACTTGGTAGCGCCCCGAGTGAAGCTAACACGATTTCATAGGTTATTTGTACACAGCTTTCGCATCTAAAGCTGACTATGAGTATGTACTGAAGTACGCGACACAACTTGGTGTGGTGGTATGGGAAAATTCTGCCAAGAGGTGTTTCTTTGGGAGTGCAGAAGGTCATGGGCGTATTAAGGAGTTCATAGAAAGGCGATCAGCCGCTGCTGCTGCACCCTTTCTATAGGCTATACTTCACAGTTATTGCTAGCTAGAGTTATGATATGCACATATAATAATCTCTATGGAGTCGTAGACGCTTTCAGAATTATGCCCGTGAGTATACGCGCGTGGTCTGAGTCTGAACTTTTATTGGACTGCAACTTTGGCCGGGTGGCTAATATTTGGTATTCACTCATGAAGCTCACTCCAGAGCTGCTGGCCCAAGCACCATCGGGTCCCAACCCTATCAAAGAGCGTCAACTTGACCTTCGAGGTAAGCAACTATATTGACGGTAATCCCCAAAATCAAATCGCTGAACACCAGGTTGCGATCTACAACTCCTTTTGCACAAAAACCCCTCTGAAATTCAACTGCAGGATATAAAATCCCTGCTATCGAAAATCTTGGTGTTACCAAGGTACTTTATTTAGTCTATTCCTTTTCAATCACACTAATACTAACACATTCTTCCTCTATCCAGGATCAACATGATGCTATGGATCTAACCGACAATGTCATTGTCACCTTAGGAAACTTGCCCCTTCTAAAACGCCTGACGACCCTTCTCCTGGCTAACAACCGTGTAACCTCCATATCCTCTTCCATCCACCTCTCTGTGCCAAATTTAACAACACTGGTGCTGGCGAACAACAACGTATCCGAACTTGGAGATCTGGAACCATTGCGAGAGTTGAAAAAACTACAGTACCTCACGTTACTGGGTAATCCTGTTAGAGAGAAGAAATGGTATAGGGAGTGGTTGGCTTGGAGGTTCCCAGCGTTGAGGGTGTTGGATTTCCAGAGAATTAGGGAAAAGGTGGGTTTTAGTTACTTTTGGATTCTTTGTTTGACCCCCTCCTATACTCCTTGTATGCATCCCAATGAACGCATCCCACCCTTTTTATCAGCTACTTAATTTATATGATATTGGCATGATTCTCACCACATGTGTTTTACACAGGAACGACAAGCGGGGAGAGCAATCTTTGCTACGGCATCAGGAGAACTAACAGCGTTAGGCACAACTCTTTCAATCACTGTCTCGAGTAATGCCTCCAAAACTACCGTCACAACCGACGAGCCTAAACCTGCGCCTCTGTCATTCAAGGCTGGTCGTCTGATGTCGAAGGAGGACGCCGAACGCGTGAAGGCAGCAATCGCAAAGGCTACCTCGATGGAAGAGGTCAGAAGATTAGAAAGGAGTCTGCGGGAGGGCTACTTGCCGGAGATAGAGTCTGTTGGCGCTTGAGTGTGAAGTCGTGCTCGCGTGCCGCACCGTACTACTTACTATGCGTTGTAAATGCGTAGGGCCTAACATCGTACACGAATCTGTAATTTCCTCCATTGCCTCACGACAATAATCATTCGCATCAACTGAATATACACCATGAGGCAAGATAATCTTATTACATGTAATGTAGGGGGGCCGACATGCCGTCTCAAAGACTGACCCCAGCAAGTCCAAGCCAAAGGCCATGGAAGCCCAAGGCAATGACAGCTCCCAGATTGGCAAGCGAGCTGATACCATGCAACATCCCGAACCTTCTGTTCAATGCTTTCATTTGAGCTGATACCTGTTGTCGTGGAATGAAGTATCAGCAAGAGTTGAATGAGCGTTCAAATGGTCATGGAGCCTACTAGGCCCACTAGAAATATAGAACACCTACATCAAGGTCGTTGTACGCCTTGCCCTCTTCTCGTTCAAGACGGTGGCGTTGATACATTGTCCTAGTTCACGAATAGAGGGGGTTAACATTGAACGATCGTTGCGGACAAGCCGATGATGGGATCGCCCACTGAATGTTCATACTAGAGTAAATGGAAAATCACGTACTTGCTGGTCAATGGGCCAATGACGAAGTAATTGAAACCCTGACAGAGTAGAACCATTGATAGGACATAAACTTGAGCCACGTCAGGGAGGCTTGGACGATGCATCGAAGACACGACGTCAGGATGGAGGGAAGTCCATAACCCAAGGAGGAGACTAGAAATTGCAATCGAGATGACGAAGTATATGGGGAAGGTTTTGTGCTGCAATGTTCCGAAATGCTGGCGAGCTGGCGTTCAGTTGGGTGCAGATCAGTGTGTGCGGATTGTGCATATTCATGATGTAGTGCAACGTTGGGTATTGGCGCGATGGGCACATCATTAGGACACGCAGCAAAAGTGTACAGTGTGACGTTGAACATATCAGTGTTGGGTGTGGCCATGCGAGGGAACAAGCTTACGAAGTGCCTTGTACGCGATGACGCCTGCAAGCAGGGCCAACTTTGGTCAGATATGAATGGGATGGGCTGTACATGTACGAGAGGTTACTAACCTCCCAAGAATGTCACCCAAACGGCTTCGTACAGTTCCAAGTCAGCCAAGCGTCATGCATCATGTACGAAGTTGTAGGGGCTGCAGGACAACAACTCACACATCCCAAACAGCCATGCATAAGCTACAAGATATATGCTAGTTGGTGATACGACTAGCTTTGAGATTGATGCCACCGTCAGTACTTGTGGTGCTGTCATTGTCGTTATTGGAATGGAAGGTGGGGTATGATGGTAATACGCGATTACTTGTGGGTAAAGTTGTTGAAGTAAATTTTTACCACATTAGTAACTACGGCGACCAGACTCAGCCATGTAGGAATCAAAAGTTCTATTCGCATGAGGAGGGTAACTCTCCCATCATAACGAAGTCTACAAGGGGTAGTATATCCGAGTGATTTATCCAATGACCACCTTCCCTGATGCCTCATCGAATTCGTACTGAGGAACTTCAAGGTTGAGCTACAACATAGGTCAGTACCAGAGTAAAACCCAGGCCGCATTGACGCTGTACATACAGGAGCGGGTCCTTTGCGTGCGCGGCCAGCTGTAGTGGGATGCATTGAGCACGTTCCCGGAAGCACATGCAGGTGTCAAATGCAACTTACAGATATCATAATGTGAACCATGGCAAGGGCAGAACCTGGGGGATTATCTCTTGTCGGCATCGCAGTTACATAGTCTTCAACCTAATATGCTCACCAGCCACCGAAATCGCCAGCCTCTCCTATGGGCACGCAACCAAGATGGGTGCAAACACCCAACATGATCAACCACTCGGGCTTCTTCACTCGCTGGTCGTCACTCTGAGGGTCCCGGAAGGTCTTCCAGTCAGCAGTGCGCGCCTCCTCGATCTCAGCTTGAGTCCTGTGTCTGATAAACACGGGCTTTCCACGCCATTTGATGATGACATTCTTGCCCTCGGGAATAGCGCCAAGTTCGACCTCTACCTTGGCCAAGGCCAACACATCAGCAGAGGCGGCCATGCTTTGCAGGAACTCGGACACGCTGGACTTGGCTACAGAGGCTGAAAGGACACCCAATCCACCAACCATAAAGTAGGATAGGGCGCGATTGCTGTCGGTGTTCTTGGCACGGTAATGGGAGAAGTCGGGAACCTCGGGTGCTTCCTTAACCGCAACGGAGGTGTGCAATAGACGGGCCTGGAGGCCCTTGTATTGGTTCACTACAATCCAGTGAACAGGAGGTATACATGAGCAATCTACATTCGCGTAGAGACTTGCTGAAAAGAGGCCAGAGAAGAAAAACTCACAGGTGGTGAAAGTCTTCGACACGAGACCATTCGACGTTCTGACTGCTGGGCTGGCCCATCTCGGAGGGATATCTGAACGGGATTCGCCTCCTCCGTGTCCATGATGGCCATGGTCGTTAGGTGCTCGGACAGCAAGATTGAGCAGAGGGGCAACTGGTGCACCCGAGGGAAGGGCGCGGACGGTGGGAGCGATATTCACCGCTTTTTTCACCGCGTGACTGACGACCATGAGTTCGAGAAGGATATCAGAAAACGAGAAGAAATGAAGTAAGGCTTAGCCAACGTTGGCGATAATGTTGTGTTCGTTGTAAACTCTTTTGCCCGGAAGTTTGCCTGGCCACTTTCGGTCATCCCGTTCCGTCCCGGGCTCGCCGACGAATCAGCATCTCCGCATTACCGCGCTCTATTCTACTATTCTATAGTCTACGTAGGAGTCGTGGTCTATTGATCCATTTAAACACTTTCTTTATCTATGTCGATCTATACACTCAAACACTTTATCTCGAGGAAACCCGGGTGCCACTTGCATTCCTTGCTGTTCTACCCAACGCCTAACACCATCTGGAAAGTCTGAAATAATCCCATCCACACCCTGGTGTACTAACTGCGCAACTAAATTAAGACCATTCACCTTGATTTCAATATCTGCATGTTAGGCTTACGGCAGAGTGATCTGGTTTGTCACCTACCGTCCAGGGTTTTACGAGCATCCCAAGCTCATGGGCGCGTTTAATCATTTCTTTCGTCGTGAATGGGATGAAGCCTGGCTGTGTTGGATCTCGCGTTGGACTATTGTACCCGGCGGTCGCTGGTGACAATATATCTGCCTTGATAGAATGGGCAGCATTTGCGATTCGTTCGCTCAGGGTGGCCCCCGGAAACTCACTCAGCCGTATGCCAGCTAGCCACATAGCGCCATCATTGAGCGAGGAAGTCGTTCTGAATGCCATGATTAGCTCCTGGGTCACTGGAAACAGGCTGTGCGTCATACTCATCAACGAGAGCGGAAATTATTATTTTTGGATCAAGTTCCTGCAATGGTTGGCCCAATTATGGTCAACAGGTAAAGAGTAAATTTACCTTCATAGCAATCAGTGTTCTCCAATCAAAACTTTGATACTGCATGTATGCGTCAGTAAAGTACTTCAATCCTTGGTGCGACGTACCGTGATAGAGTGTTGATATGGGCTTGCAGCGAACACCACATGCTGCTTCTGGACAAAGTCCTGGACACCGAGAGTATTATTAGGATACTCCGGGTTGATTTTCGATTCGATATTCCACAGAATGCGACGCTCTGTGTCAGCACAGGCAACAAAATCAAAGACTTCTTGAAGCGTCGAAATTCTAGTTCCTGGGTACGTTAATTGCATTGCTGAGTAGTAATGGAGCGTCAGTTCCGAAGGAGTGCATATTCGAAATCGAGGTACTGACGAAAGCCAACCAGACGTTGGGTGCCACAATCTAACGTCTTCAGTTGGGCTAATGTGAGATTGGCGATGAACTTTCCAACATAGGGAAAGTTGGGGTCTCCTGCGAACTGTACAGGGATCATGATGTTATCTGCTCTTCATGTACTTATATGCACATACTGCTGGGGCGGTATCACGACACTTCTCTTTTGTGATATGCTCGTCATGCCATACGACTACGACACCATCCTACGTTCCTTTGGATTGGATTGACTGTCAAAAGGTGGACAACTTGCCTTGGTTATGCCATTGTCTAATTCTAGAGTTGTCACACCATGAATCATCCCCCTGCACAAGCAAGTTCAACATCAATTTGCTCCGGAATATGCAGGATATACCATGCGAAGCTAGGAATCGTGTTCTCGATAGCGTTGCCGCGTCCTCCACGGTGGCCCTAGTTCATTATAATACCATCATTAAAAAGTAATGCAACGACATACCTGAACGTCGAAAGGCTGCTTCCCAACACGCAACAGTGGGATGCTCGAGGTTAAATGGGCTGTCAGGCTCAAAAACCACACAAGCAACGCTGGAAGCATTATCAGACGAACTCCAACGCCTGGGCAGTCCCTCCGTTTCATGGCTGTTAGTCTTCCTGGACGAGTTGCAGTGACAGAGGAAGCCGCTGGGTTTCATGGATAGTACATGAACGTTCCATTTTAAGTCCCAACGAACGTTTACAACTTCTATATTTAGGTCTCGCATGATTGGGCTACAGTAGACTCGGAAATTGCCATTGTTAATAAAGCACTCGAGTGAGGTCTTGAGTTAGGTGCCCGTATCATCTTCGCATTCCAAATGACTTGAGGGACCCGAACGCGAAGTATACGACACAAGACACTAGGAATATCTTCGTTCGAATCTGGGTGAAGTACATCAACTGGTAGGAAGGATTCGCAGAAGCAGTGTGGAAGATGAGTGGAATGAATGAGTGTTTATAGTGTACCATGCAGATACGCCGTAAAAGTGGAACTCCATCGAAGCCCAACGAAAGTGCTTTGCCGACCTACGCTGGCGAGTCTGACTTATCCGTGCTGGGACCCTTTTCTGCCTTCCCTCTATCGTCGCCCAAATTATCCAGCCCAAGATTCCTCCACTCTGCCCGTTCCATGAGGCCACTTTGATTCGGTTCGTTGTGTCGTCAGTCGCCCAGCTGCTACAACAAGCAATAACACTCACTTTTTCATCCGGCAATCAAGGTATTCTCGACTCAGAGCTCTACACGCGGTTGAAGTGTTTGAGTTGCTTTTCAGACATTTCATATACTGAACCATCGTGTCTTTGCATTCGCCTGAAGTCGGACAATTGTCAGCCACGCACGTTGGAGGGCCATAGCTACGAAAGGTAAGGCTTGCCATAGTGGTCCAACGGAAAGGATCCTCTATCAGGTGGCGTTGGCTTGAAGCCCACGTTGATGGAAGGTGGACGACCAAACGACATTCAGTTCAAATTCAAAGCAAGGTCTTCACGAGTAGTTTACGGTAACGATGCCGGATCAAAAGCGTGGGACTCGACGGAAGTCACTGGACCCAACTCGACCCGGCCGATGGCAGAAAATGGGATGCAGTTCTCGACTTTCTGACACCCAGCTTTCGCTATCTGATTGAGTGGGTACACAATCCTACAGGACTATCTGAAGACTCTTTATCAATGAATTAGAGGGTACTCCTATCTACTTGGTACCCGATCAGAAAGACTACTCGGCTTTCCCTTTCTCTTTGCTCTTGGTGACCTATGCTCTTCCTCCTCGTCCACCTTTTCCATGGTATTGTCTAGACTAGTTGCTGAAGGCGTCTCGCTACTGCTTCAGGCTGAAAGAGGTTCTCGTTTATTTGAGCTACTTCCCGCAACTGTACTAGAACTTGCCGCGCTTGTTGAACTCGACGCTGATGCTGATGTCGAAGAGGCCGAACTGGTTAAGGAACCAATGGCACCAGCAAACGGGGTCAGATGCGACGCTCCTGCTCCTATCCGACTACTCTTCATCACAACGATCTCCTTTAACCACCCATTTTCTCGTCTCAGGTCTGCCATTTCTCTTTCGAGCTCTGCTGCTCGTCCGGCTAAATCAGACACGGACCGTTTCAAGTTTGTTGTTTTTTGCTTTTTCTTGGTCCTAAACCGAGCTGACCCGGGCGTCAAGAATTGGACTATCTGCCGGCACAAAATGAGGTATTCATGAAACCTTACCTGAAGCGGCCGTGTTACGGCGTCGTTTCTCATCAGAAATGGCCAATAGTTCAGCTTCATCCTGATCGATCTCTGTTGCTCCAGGGCTTACACCTGAGTATGACAACGCAGGTGACGAGACGTGAAATGGAAGACTATTTTGCTGTGCCAGATTGGAGCCCAATGCAACTGGGGATGCTATGATTCCATAGGGCTGGGGTATGTATAAATAAGGTGAAGCACTGCGATAAGTGGTATAGGGATCCTGACTAGAATGGGGTCGTACGGGTGGGGGAGGTGGCTGAAGATGAAGTAGTTCTAATGCCCAAGGGAAAAGCAGACTGGAGGAGGGAGGCCATGGCGAAGATGGTAAGTGTGCCTGACCGGGAAGATGCTGGGGGAATTGTGGCGGATGTAATGACGGATACGCGCCAGGAAGAGAGGGAACGGGCTGAAATGGATTTAGATGGCTGCCGTGTTGTAGCTGCTGCATATCGCCAGCAGCCAATTGCTCAAGCAGCGTGTTTTCCCAGGCATCAGACTGGGTTTAACTTTAACTTGTCGAGGCAAGTGCAGACAAGATGGAGGGAGCAGCGATCTACTTACCGTGTTCGAGCCACCAGATTGGGTTCCAGTAGAGGTAGACTTAGAGCGAGACCGTGGTTTCTGTGGCTGCTCGTTATGGCGTTTGTTATGTTGTTCATTAGGCATGTCAAATAAGAGCGTCAATGCCTTCAGGTGTGCTAATTAAGTTTCAGCTTGGGGAGGAATTAGCTGAGATCAACTCTCAGAGGACTCTTTTTTGCGAGGAGACAGGGAGGGCGCAAGGTATGCTTGATTAGATGTGACTATACTAGGGTACGCTAGGACATCCAGATTCGAGGGACGATGCGAAGTCGCAATTCACACCTGCGATTGCGACAGTTGCAGCAAAATGGCACGCCACCGGGCTTCTGAAACATACATGCATGTGCGGTTGAAATGATTATCCAAACGGTGTCGCTTTCGTGTCTCAGGTGCTACTAAACAGGGATAGCCTTAGCAGTGCAGGTCAGCTCGCACATTTCGCCGGTAAACGATAACCTATCAAGCTAACCAACCTCTGCCCTTGGGCAACAAATTTAACGAGAGATGAGATTTATTCAATAAAGATACTTGTTTCCACAGGGCTGAACCTCTTCGGAATGATAAATGGAGATGGCTACTTTGTCACCCACAAGGAATGATGCGTCCAGAGTTGCAACATCTATCAATTAGTGCCGATGAGAAATAAGTGTGGTCATTAGATCGGGGGTAACTGTCTCCTTCGATTCCGCTCTTATAATTCATAAATCGCGTGCAAGGTCGTCTGGCTAGCCATGAACCCACACTCAGTTGTCCCACGACCTGCGTGGATCGCACCATCCCGTTAAGCCAAGGTCCGAATCGAGCCCAATCGTGCGTGACTATGGACAACTTACACGAGGTATGAATACTTTGAAGGCGGCAAGATGCCATGCGCCTTTGTACAAGTACGGCGCAATGGCATCGGCAAGTAATGACGGGCCATTTTATTTAGCCTATGACCTTGCTGGTTCGCGCCATGTTATCGGTCGTATTATCGCTCATTTCACGCATATTCCGCGGTTGAGTATCGAAGACTCTGGAACGACACTGACCACGTGGCAATGACTAAGCGAGATATGACGCGTCCAATGCTGTGGCAGATCATCAGAGGAACAATTGACGCGCTCATCTTCTCCTCCACATCCTCCTATATCTTCATTATGGTATGTTATGCCCTTACTCTTGAATCTAGGTAGCTCAGATACTCTCTAGATAATCCGAATCAGATCTAAGGATGGAAATTTCCGTTTCGACGTGGCCCCTACTATCAATGTGTCGGAGCTCTTAAACAAGGTAAGCGTCACTCGTCTGCACCACGCGATTCGTGGCGCATTCAAAGGGAATTATAGGTCATCGAAACGACCACCGATGCCGATGTATCAAGTATCACCTTTTCAAACCAGCCTCGTGGAAATGAGGTCAAGGCTTCGACGTTAGTTGGCCGGACTCTCAATGAACTTGGCCTTCGGTACGTGATTCACCCTCACTCGACGCAGATCCCACATTATTGAGGAAAAGAGTAGACACGGCGACCTCGTATTCATCACTTACACATCCAAACCCTCGGGTAGCCAAGCCGCAATCCAGGCAACTAATTTAGAAGCGCAGCCCCCCAACAAGGAGCCTGAAAATAAAATATGGGAGCAAGTTACTGAAGATTCTGTGGATATTTATTGGAGATCTCAATCAGGCAAGGTGCCCCGTGGGCGAGATGCTCGGTTTTGCAAGCATGGGCCGAATGGCATGTGCGACTATTGTATGCCCTTGGAACCTTATGACGCTGGATACCACAAGGAGCACGCAATTAAGCACCTTTCATATCACGCGTACTTGCGCAAGATTACCCCTAAACCCACTGCCTCCGCTGCGACATCCCTGCCTCCATTGTCCCCCTTGTCCTATAAGGTAAAGTCACCTTGTCCAACCGGCAATCATCCACCATGGCCAGCAGGTATATGCACGTCATGTCAACCTTCTGCGATTACCTTGCAGTCCCAACCTTTCCGAATGGTGGATCATATGGAGATTGCATCGACCGACATTATTGATAGGTTCCTGCAAGCATGGCGCAAGACGGGATTGCAACGCTTCGGTTGGTTGATTGGACATTACGAACCCTATGATAAGGTTCCTATGGGTGTTAAGGCTGTAGTTGAAGCCATTTGCGAACCACCGCAACAAGGAGAGCTGGATGGTTTGACGCTGGGATTCCCTTGGGAGGACGAGCCGCAGATACGAAGTATCTCTGCAACCGCATCAATACCACTGACGGTTGTAGGATACGTTTTCACGGATTTGGATCCGACCCCAGACGACAGAACGAAAAATGTTTACAAACGACATGCACAATCATTCTATTTGTCGTCATTGGAAGCCATTTTCGCCGCTTCTATCCAAAAGCAGAATCCAGTTGTTTCCCGTTCTTCCCCTACTGGACAGTTTTCTTCGCGACTTATCACAGCCGTCTTGACTGCGACAGTAGATGGAGCAGTTGACTTTGCAGCGTATCAGGTTTCGGAGCAAGCAGTAGCTATGGTAGAAGCGGATATGATTGAAGCTAGCGTGGAACCTGGAATCGTGAGGGTAAAGGAAGAAGATCGATCGCAGGATTCGGCAAGATATGTTCCCGACGTGTTCTTCAGCTACAAAAACGACTACGGTCTGGAGGTCAAAAAGAGTGCGAAACCTTGTTTTCCCGTTGAATACCTCATCGTCAACGTATGTTGCTCTTCTCTCTGTGTCTTGCCATGCTAACGCTGTAACAACTAGGTTACCCATGGTTTCCCCCAGAGCCCTTCGCCCTTGTTCCGCTCAACGCAGTTCCCCATCGAAAATCGACCCGGGCTCGAAGACCAAAATATAGAGAGAGTATTCTCTGAACTTCGCAGGCTAGATGCTTTATCCATCCAACCCAGCATAATGTCCCAACCTGGCGACAGCTACAAGCGCATGGAATTGGCCAAGTGGCTTAGTGACTGGCATTTAATCACATTTCTAACAGGTAGTCAATTGCTATCTCCTGTATGTGCTTTCACCTGCATCATCGTGTTTGGCCTCACCTGACATATTCTATTAAATAGGACGACAGCAAGTTGATGATGCGTGCGGGATCATCGCCAACTCTGTTAGAGGACATCTCACAGTTAGATCCCCTACTTGCTTCGGATGGATGGCAGACCCTGTTAGCCATTGCAAGGGATAATGCCCGTGCGTAACCTCGGTTTCCTTACTGTTCTCAATTCTGAGTTAATCTTTGCACACCTAGCTGCTCGACCCACATCATCCTATCCTACAACAAGCAATACTAGTGGAGCAGTTCCGATGGACACAGACAATGACGTCATCGATTTCCCAGAAGAACCGGTTGGAGCAGGAGGAGTGGGCGGAGTCAGAATATGTCCGCATTGCACATTCGAGAATGCACATAGCCGACCAGATTGCGAGATCTGTATGCTTCCATTGGATGGCTAGATCTTGGATCAAGTGTCAATAAAGAGCAGAAATTCTTGGCATTACTTAGAATTGTATGGGTAGTGGCTTCACGTTGGCAAGTTCATCTGAACTGTATAATAGGTTGGAATAGTCGCAATCGTGTGTCTTCGAGAAGGAACTGTATCCCAACGTCGATGAATGTAGCAACAACACAGGATTAGATACAACAATAACATTTATACAGGTCAAATGAAGGTGAAGCACATCCGTGTCTATGTAAATGTAAGTAAAGAAAGATGTCCGAAATAAAAATGGCACAGTCTAGACGGAATATGAATAGGAGTTTAAGATGTATACTACCAGGTTCTTCATATGGAACTTTACATATTGACAGTCCGAGTATGCAGTTGTTGGAGGCCGTATAACCAAAATAAGCTATTCATGTGGCGCCAGGCATTTGTGACATGGAAGGGTGTCTTTTTTCAAACTTCTTGTTCCCGCAGTAGATGGCCGAAGTCTTGATCCGTCATGGAGATAGAAGCCACCAGCCGGTAAACAACAAGGCAAATAGGATCCCGAGGGCTCGTGCAACAATGACGACAACCAAGGCCTTGCGTATAGCAGCATAGAATGTGCTTAAAGCGGAACCCGACCAATTTATGCTGCAGGTCAGAGTAGATCATTAGCAAGGGCGCTCGATCACTTTGGTTATGAACGTACCGTCTATCATTAATCCCGCCAGATCGGACGCTCGCCTCCCATTCACGTACTACTTCTCGGTATCGTTTACCAAATACCCTGCAACTTTATGAGTGGCAGAAAAGATGAAAGTGAATGACAGCATACCAGATCCAGAAGTTGACGTCAGGGTATGAGAAGCGAGGAAACACGCTAGCGAGACTAGGGGCAACTATATCCATACGTAGCCCATCAATCTCACTTTGGTATGGCAGCTGCATCACCGATGACAGGGGTGAAGGCGTGTCATTGCTTGCTTGGAGTGGCTGGGACATGTATGACATCAAGTCTAGTATCATTCCAAGAGACAACCCCCATAACTTTAATTTACGAGGGTATGGTCTGGCCGGAATACCCTTTTCTAGAACGTCATGCGTCGCGGGTAGAAGTGGTGTTGATGCAGGCTCTATGACGATTGCTGGGAATTGCATAGTTCCAACCAACAATCTAATCAAGAGTCTAATCAGGACGGACTGCTTGGGTGCGAGACGAGATGCCGCGTCTACGGTCACGGAGGACCAGCGTGGAGAGGAATACGGCGAAACCAGGGATAGCAGGGGTGTCCAGTGGAGGGTCGTTGCAGGGATAGGGTCTGGTGAAGGGGAGTGTGGAGTGACTTGTAAAAATACGAAGGGGGAGAGAATCATCAACAGACGCTTTCCAAGCGAGGTGGTAATTTCACGATCATCGAGCTGCCCGATGCACATGTATTGATGTTCTGCTAAATCGATGCCAATCTCCTCCCATGTCTGTCTCATTGCTTTAAAGCCGATATAAGAAGCAAGACAAAGCGCAGGCGGATGGACGAACCTGTGTATAGACCTCCCTCATCGTCTGGCTCAGTCCTTCCACCAGGGAAAGCTACATGAGCTTCGTTTGTGTTTCGTACGCGTGTTTGATTTATGTTAGCCTCATCGCCAGAAGCATTCTCGCGATGAAGGAACAGAATTTCCGGTCGGGCATTTGGGTCCTTAACCCAGTCAAGCTCAAAGAAATCACTAAGCGTAGGCGGTGTCGTTGATTGTGGTTGCAACGACGCCGACGATGAAGGGACAATACGGATAATCAAAGCGACAGCTGCACGTCGTGGTTCTAGAACGTATCCTTAGAAAGCGGACATTGAGAATGTATTAATTAAAATCATACGTGTAGGGGGTGATGCAATGATACGGGGAGGTGTTATCCGAATTCGATGTAAAGCTCTTGACAGGAGTGGGACAAGTGACACAGGCTTTTCTAAAAATGAAAGGGACGATGTCAGCCAGCAATAAAAAGAGTGTCAGATTGCAAATACCGGGCGCCATAGTAGTTCAAGAATGCGAAGGGCAACAGGGCGGGAGGTAGAAGCGCAGTGGACATATAAGGGCGGCGTGAGTAGCGCCCCAAATCATTTTGAAGATGAGCCTCAGCTCGGCATTTTCCGAGTTGGGGTGAAAGCCTAGATAGCAGGCTTCAGGTTGTGGTGGGCGTAGGAGCACAGTAAGCCACCACGAAACTAATATTCATGCGTTCGAAGAGGACTGTCAGACAGAAGATCTGCCAATGCCTTGATGATAATCAATTAAAGGTTGGGGAGAAGCCGTGGCATCGCTACGGAGACTGTGAAGCTTCAGGGTACCGGAGTCAGCATTGCTTGTCAATTCCATGTATTTCAGTCTACGACAGACTGTGTTAAATGCACATCGTAATATTAGGTTCGTATAGTAACCTAAATCTCGGCCCATCCAGAATCACTCTCTTCACCACCGCTTATCAAGGTAAGAAAGAACACAAGGGCGCCTGCACCAAGTCTCATGCTCAGCCCTCTATAAAGTTGGCCGACACCTGTGTTTTTCAGCCAGCTTTCTGGCTCTCCGTATTCGCCATTCACCTCCTGCTTCGTCCCTTCCTTCTCCTCAGGTCGTTTGGAGGGTTTGAGAGGCAGATCGGATCGTTCTTCAGTCAAAATTGACCAGAAGGCATCTACGACACCATTGTATGGTGCAGGTCTTGTCTCGACACAAGTCTTGATGCGTTTGGCGGTGCCTCTTGTCTGTATTTGAAGCCGCCTGCGAACTGTTTCGAAGGGTAGGGTCACTAACAGACCGACACAGTTTCCACCAAGTTCGGCAAGACTCCATGCAACGGGATTACTGTCTTCCGTAAGATTCTGGCCCATTCGTGCCGCCAACATGCTTGGAAGTGCAAGTGAAACAATCGGTCGGAGAGCGTTGTCAATCAAAGTGGGAATTAGCAAATGTGGATGCAGGTAAATGCCTTTGAGGCCACCTTCGTCGCGAAGTATTTGCGAAAGGGCATCGAGTGGCCCAGAGTAAGAACAATGGCGTAAAGAGCGGGATTGGACAATGAGGCGGGTACGGATCAAGTCAAGGGGCGAGAGAATGAACCCTGTAATGAGATGTGATGCAACTGGCAGTATGATTGGTGGCTGGTGAAATGGCGACAGGTTGGGGAACAATAGGGATTGCAGGAAGCCATGTATGATGGGTTGCATTGTGGATGATATAATCTCGGTGACGCAGGAGGTTAATAGACCTTGAAACGCTTAAAACGCTGAAAGATGAATCGAGTAAGAGAAACAAGCACCTTTCCAAAGTGACAACCATCCCTCCCCTCGGAATCGTCTTACTCGGTTCATCATGCCCCAAACACCGTTTGCACTTCCGACTGGTATAATATAATCTGGTCGTGTCCCGTCTTCCAACACTGACCTGCGAAGTATATAGCCTTGGTCGTCGGATAACCTCGGTGCTGTACTTTTAATTGCAGCGGTACTGTTCGGGTCGGCAAAGTAGGAGTCGTCGTTGGATGTGTCACTGAGCTAGAAAGTATATATAAGAATGATGGAATGGGTTCATTGGAGCACTTAACGACGTACGGTGTCATCGTTCTCGTCATCAACAGCCGACAAAGGTTCAGGCTCAGTGGTATTGCGAGGAACCCATTGGACCTGGAGCAGCAGCTTGCCTACCTCCCAAGGCATGGCAATCGCGGTGCTTGAATATTGAAGCACTGCAGAAGCAACGACGGTTTTAAATAACAATGCAACATTTGCACCAGAAGGTTGACTCAAGTGCAGTGAGGGCGACAGATCGAAGATGGAATTATGTGCTGGCCGGTTGGCCCATTGATATGAACGAGAGGCGGGTATGGTTACGGAAGTCACATTGGGGGGAGTCGGGGATGATGCAGGAGGAGAAAAAGTCCAAGTAGCAGAAGGTTCGACATAATAGTGGCGTAGTGATGAGGATTGTGCTGTCATTGCATGGAGATGAACTATATTTCCTCAAGTCGTAGCCGGCGACCGTTCTCAAACGTACTGGAGAGGATGCCTTTGCCACACATGAACAAATATTTCTGGCTATGTGAGACCTCGTGACAGGTAGTCACACAGCATTCCAAGTTTCAATTTTTAGGAGTCATGTCGCGCATCCCTTGACTGGGAAGTAGATTACGCCTGCAGCCGTCATAGATTGTATCTACCACTTTGTAGGATCCAAAAAAAAGCTGCCTTGTATGCTCTGGGAGGTGATATGGAGGACATCATTTGCCACGTCAATGGACGTGGTGCACGGCGGGGGGATTTCCATCACGCTGTGACGTCGTTTAATTAGGGGTTGACTGCAAACCAATTTAGAAGGTAATGATGCGCTGAGACTGGTCAGCACCAGTGACATCAAATGTGACAGTAACGGAATTCATATTTGAACGAGAGGCGGTGACATCAAGTATGTAACCTGAACGTTATTTGCCCTAACCACGCTCCTGCCCTCCCTTTCAGTCTCATACTCATACTTTGATTTGTATTTTTCTCCTGTTCCTTCTGGTTGGCCATGTCGTCCGCCGGCGACTACCTAGTTAATGGCATATTCGACCTGACCACCAACGCAGATGATTCTGTTGACCAAGGTCGTGTTCCAGTATTCTCGCACGACACGGAGACTCCCCCATCCGAAAAACCAATTGCTACAATGGGCCTCACCATCAAGGATTTGGGCAAAGCGGTTCAACAGCCTCTAAGGTCTCAAATGCAAGGTGCTTGCTTGCCACGCAGTCCTCTCCTTTCCATTTGTCTGACGTGTTCTCAATAAGAATTGCCAGTGGAGCGGCCAGAAGTGGGGCCGGTACCGACCATTACCATCGATGACATGGATAGTCCAAAGACCGAAAAGGTTTCGGAGAAGCCATCACCACCCGACGTAGAACTTGCTCAGACCACTGACGAAGAACAGCCCAATGGCGAGACGGCTCCAGGAAATTATCCTGAGGAGCCAGCACCAGCAATCCCGGATTGGTACCGTATTGGCTGGCGTCAAGTTTCAGGAATAGATAATCCTCCACCTGAGGGAGAGGAAAAGGACAAAGGTCTGCTGGACATGTTCCTTGCGGAGCATTATTACGGTGATTGGTATCATAATGCCGGAATTATTCTCTTTGTGAGTTAAAGTCGACATAGTTTCCAACCTTATTCGCTGAAGAATTATCCAGGCCGTCCTCGCAACACATTTCCTGACGCGATTCGGTTTCGGTTGGGGCTGGCTTTTCATTGTTTTGGCAACTTGCAGCACGTACTATACGGCCTCAATCACACGAGTCAGACGAAATACTCGTTACGACATTCAACAAGAATTAGTCAAAACTCGTTTAGCATCTGAGCATGAGTCCGCGGAGTGGCTCAACAACTTCCTCGATCGGTTCTGGCTTATTTACGAGCCTATTCTGTCCGCTTCTATCATGGGATCTATCAATCAAATCTTAAGCTATAGCACCCCAGCCTTCCTTGACTCGATGCGAGTTACCGAATTTACCCTTGGAAACAAGTCAATACACATTGACAAAGTCCGGACTTTCCCCAAGACAGAGGATGATGTTGTCTTGATGGACTGGGGCATCTCATTTACACCCAACGATACGTCAGAATTAACAGAGAAGCAACGTGCACTGAAGGTTCGCCCCAAGATAGTTCTCTCGGTCCGGCTTGGGAAGGGTATCACAGCAGCGATGCCCATTCTAGTTGAGGATATTACATTCACTGGTCTCATGCGAATTCGCATGAAGTTGGTGAATAATTTCCCCCATATTCAGGTCGTCGATCTCTCTTTCCTCGAGAAGCCCTTGATAGACTTCGTTCTCAAGCCAATCGGAGGGGATACATTCGGATTTGATATTGGGAATGTGGGTTTTATGTTACTTGTTCAGTTTGGTGAGAGTTTAATTCCCACCCTATCAGATTCCTGGCCTCGCAGGCTTCATTCAAGATATGACACACGGTACCTTGGGCCCGATGATGTATGAACCAAATGTTTATACCTTAAACCTCGAGCAAATGCTGTCTGGAAAACCCCTTGACGCTGCCATTGGCGTTATCCAGGTTACAGTCCATTCTGCTCGTGGAATCAAGGGTTCTAAGATTGGCGGTGGCACTCCTGATCCTTACATTGGGCTTAACCTCCAAGGCAAACCAGAGGCTGCTCGTACCAAGTACAAAGAGAATACGTAAGTTTTTTATGACTTTTGGATACCTAGTTTAACATATTTCTCAGTCACAACCCCACTTGGATGGAGACCAAGTACTTGCTGATTAATAACCTTCACGACAACCTTGTACTCAATTTGTGGGACTTCAATGATCACCGGAAAGACTCTTCTCTTGGTGCAGCTACTTTTGACCTTTCCAAACTGTTGGACGATGCCTCCCAGGAAGGAATCTGTAGCCCGTTACTGAAAGACGGTAAAGAGCGAGGAGAACTACGCTACGACGTAACCTACTACCCGGTTCTAGAGCCGGATGAGAGCAAAGAAGCACCCGTTGATAGCAGTAAGTCGTTTTTTCCTTATTCATCTATTGATTAGATGCTGATCTGGTGCAGCTGTTGGCATTGTTCGCCTTATCATTCATCAGGCGAAGGAACTGGACACCTCCAACGACCTCAACCCCTTGGCTAAATTGTACATTGGCAATGAGAAGCGTCCTGCTCACCAAACCGTCTGTTACAAGCATAGCCACAGCCCAATTTGGGAGTCAGCTCATGAATTCCTCTGCCACAATAAAGAGGACGCCGTCGTTACTGTCAGAGTCATCGATGATCGCGACTTTCTGAAGGACCCTGTCGTCGGTTATATAACCATGAAACTAGCTGATCTCATAGCATCCGTCAACAACGGACAGGATTGGTTCCCTTTGGCTCGTTCCAGGACAGGAAAAATTAGGGTTTCGGCGACGTGGAAACCTCTTGCCGTATCTGGTGGTTTACAAGGCTCTGAGCAGTATAAGCCTCCAATCGGCGTCGTTCGACTTCACTTGGATCGTGCTATTGATATCAAGTAAGTTAACAACTTGTCGCTTAAGCCTCGGGATTTTGACGCGACGTGTGCAGGAACGTGGAAGCGACCCTCGGTGGAAAGGTGGGGACAAGCATAAATCAAATCTTCGATTAAAGAATTAACCTCTATCACCAGAGTGATCCCTATGTTCGCGTTCAAGTTAACAACGTAACCAAGGGTCGTACAGAAGTCGTTAATAACAGTATGTGAAGGGGTTTTACCGTTACGATCCCTTGACTCAGCGCTTCTTCAGATCTTAGTCCCGTTTGGGACCAGATCGTATATGTACCTGGTGCGTACCTCTAATCTTTAAATGAAGCCGCGACTGATGCATATACAGTGCACTCGCTGAAGGAGGTTGGTGCTTACGTCCTCGCATCTGGCACTGACCGACTAATGCTCAACAGACATTAATGCTTGAATGTATGGATTACCAACACCTGACGAAGGATCGCTCCCTTGGCGCTGTGGAGATATTGGTTTCCGATTTAGCCCAAGAAGCTGATGACGCTCGCTACCCGTATTGCTCCAAAGGCGTTAGGAATGCCGAAGACCCTCTGCGCCTTGAGAAGGGTAACGTTTTTAAGGGCAAACTTCGCTCCATCGCTTCATTCATTCCTGCTCTCGCGCTTAATGGTGTCAAGTTTGATGGCCATACAGGCACGATGGAAGACGCAGATAAAAAGGATGACGATGGTGGTGTCGCTGAACACGATTCTGACACTTCTTCATCCGATGAAGAAGATCAGGCTACACCCTCCGGAGTTACCGTCAAGTATCGCGAGAAGCATTCACCTACCTCAAATACATTCTTGAATTCCAGCCTTGCCAATGAGGCCAATTTGGGCGAAGGCGCAAACTACACCGATGGACCTTCCAGTTCTGAACCTGCCAAGGGGCCTGATAGGGAACGCGGGATCAAAATGCCGCTTGAGGAACTCCTCCAGCAACGTAGGTGCAGTTCGCTTTTTCTCTCATAGCTGCTGATTCATCGCCTTGAAGAATCGGGTGTGCTCGTTGTTAACGTTGTTTCGGGTGTCCTCGCTAAAAAGGGTCGCGTTGAGGTGCTCATGGACGATGGGTATTGGCCATGCTTCAGCACTACTAAGTCTCGAAGTAGCCATGCCCAATGGCAGTACGTTGGCGAAGGTTTCGTCAAAGAGATCGATTTCGGTCAGGTTTGGTTGCGTCTCAATGAAGCCAACGAGGGTGACAAGGATGTTATCGTTGCGCAATGGAAGGGAGATGTCAAGCAGTTCTTAAAGGAAGCTCTGGTATGTTTAAGTCAAAGGGATGGTGCGAAGTTCGTCGCTCACCTGTTCTGCAGCAAGGGCCGCGAACCATTACATTGACGGATGTCGATGGTGGTAACCGCTCAACGATCACTGTCGAATGTCGCTATGTCCCTGTTCCAGTACAATTGGACCCTCGCGAGACAGTGAACAGTAAGTCAACCCGATGAAATGAGCAGTCAGAGACCGACTTTTCTTCACCTTGCAGATCAAGGCGTCCTTCGCGTGGACTTGCTCGATGGCCACGAGATCCGTGGTGTTGACAGAGGAGGTTTGTCTCATTACGCTTTGACTGAAGGTGTTGCTAATTGTCCTGCAGGCAAATCTGATCCTTATGCTGTTTTCACGCTAAACGACCAGAAGGTGTTCAAATCCCAGACGAAGAAAAAGACCGTGAGGCCAGAGTGGAATGAAAACTTCACTGTATCTGTGGTACGATTTCTTCGAGTGTTTTGTTTTCATGTGATGCAAATATATTTTTAGCCATCTCGTGTTGGATCTGAATTCTCGGTGGAGATCTTCGATTGGAACCAGATCGAGCAAGCCAAGAGCTTGGGAATTGGTGCTATTAACCTCGCAGATCTGGAGCCATTCCAGTCAACTGAGCGCATTATCCCGTTGACGACCACCAAACATGGCGACCACGGTCACGTCCGTGTTCGCTTGTTGTTCCAACCAGAAATTATTGCCAAGACTCGCAAGAACACGTCAACATTTACGACTGCCGGTCGAGCCATGACTCAATTTGGTGGTTTGCCTGTATCTGCAGGCAAGGGTGTCCTCGGTGTCTTCCGTAATTTAGCGAAAGACGAACCGGGTGGTACGCCAAATGTATCCAATGCTCTGCCCAGCTCATCTTTACCCGTCCGTCAACCAGATATCTTTGATCCTCAAACGGTATCAAGTGCCACTGGTGCTGTTCTCGCCGTACCCGGGGCTGCCGCGGACCTTGGTCCTCAAGAATCTGGAACACTCCGTGTCACTGTCGTAGATGCCACCGATCTTCCCCCAGATTACAAGCCCTACGCTGTTCTCAGACTCGGAGATAAGGAATACAAGACGAAACACACGAGTAAAACCACTTCACCGGAATGGTCAGTGGTCTCTCTCAGTTTATTGCCCAGATGCTAATCTTCAATACGTAGGAACGAGTCCTTCATCTTCCATGCAAGCTCTCACTCACCCAAGCTTTTCCTTTGGGTTCGTGATCACAAAACCCTCGGTAGGGATAAAGAGCTCGGTGAAGGCGAGGTGGAGGTTAGTCAGCTTTATTCTGATGACCGCTGTCGAGATTGAACTTCATTCTTTATAGATCTGGAGTTATGTCAAATCCGAAGGGGTATCCATGGCAGAAGTTCGACTCGAACTCAAACAGGGATCTGGCATCGTCAATCTACGACTTGAATTCGATTCCAGCCTTCATCCATCCAATAGCAATGGTTCGATTCACTCAGGCGAACGCATATCAAAAACAGCCTCCATAACATCGCCGTCCCGCTTTAGCATCGGCGGGCGCCGACGAGCAGGAGGAGATAGTGAGGATTGAATTCAAACTGCATTTGCTTTGATTTACTTGCTTCGTACATCTATGCACCTTCATTCTGCTATTTTTCTCTGGCATTGTTTCCTTGCATGAGTATGACATCGCGGTCTACTCCGAGAGAGGACTAGTACATAGGTTGAAGAACACCTTTTAACAAGCGTAATCGCAGTAGTCCTGTTGGTGTTTCATTGCGTGCTATAATCTCACTCTATTATGACTCTATTAGGACTCTATTGTGTGAGCACGAAAGAAAGAGAGTATGTATAGGTGCTCTCGACCGGCACGTCGCTGAAGTATAACCTAGATCGCCCTTGGGTATTAGCCACTAGGGCGGACGAAGGAAGGACAAAGTGGACTCGCCTTGGAGTGGAGTTGATAGTGGTGTAGCATTTTAGCTTGAATCTGAGCAATATCATTTTCTTTTACTGCAACGAGATAAAATCGTCCTCTAGGAGAAAGGAGGTTCTGGATACGCAATGATCAATAAATATACGATTTTCAGGGATGGGCTGTTGCAGACCTCCACATCCTGGAGGAATTGGTTCGTAACCTCCATTCCACTTCGTCCACCTGCCCATGAACCTTGTATGCCTCGTGATTGTTGGGCATCTTCAGCTTCTTCTGTATAAGTTGGAACGTATGGAGGGTTGAAAATTAGTAGGTCAACTGCATGTCGCAGACGTTGCATGAGGGGTTTAGCGAAGGAGGTGCGGATCGGGTTAAGGGCAACCTGGTTTTGCGTTCCTGTTCTAGATGTGCATGTACATGCATGTGGACTTATGTCTGTGCATAGATATACTGCATAATATCCATCGGTCGTAAGGAAATATATTCAAGCTCGTGATGTGTGTGGCCTACCTACAAGCTGAAAGACCCAATACTTTGCCAATGAAGGCACTTACACATCCCGAGCCTGATCTTTACGAAGAAGATTAAACTCAGTATCCTTAAGGTTATATCGACGACGATCTCACCCTATCTCAAGACATATCCTCGGGGTAAGCTCCTGGAGAATGGAAGCATCCGACTCTAGAGCATCTAGGAGTAGGAATGTATCCTCTATGAGACGTATGGACGTGAGTTCTCACACGCAGCTTGCATTGAGGAATAGATCAAACCAGCAGGTTCATACACGAGGTCGTAATCAGCAGCACGCAGATGAGTGAGGTCAGGTGTTGGAATCATGGTGATCGGGCAGGTGGAACAGATCCGGCGCACTCTGACTCCTCGAGGTAATCGGTGGCGATTGAGGGTCACAGTGAACCCCAATCTGCCAATGAACTCCTAAAACCTAGCTAGAGCACGACAGCGACGGGGCTTCGGAGTAGGTATAACGCGCGAAGATTAGATATTTTGAATTTTCAGCACAGCGTGCTAACGCGTGACGTCAAGCGGGCGCACAGGAGCACAACAGCCAACCACAGCCTACCTTGGAGATAATCCGGACAGTCCTCTGATGGCGCTCATCCTGTGCATTTCTCAACTACTCTCCACTTCCAGCCCCCATGCAAGACGCGAACAAGACTGTCGTAAAGTCCTTCGGCGTACTACGCGTATTCGTCCAATCTGCACACATCATACCGTGGAATAGGTTCCTTGGAAGGCCGCCTGATCCGTTCGTGACCGTACAACTCGGCAACGGACCAGAACTGATATCTACAAAGTACCAAGAGAATTGGTATAGTCGTCGTATTTGTTCGCGGTGGAGTGATGCCCTAAGATTGAACTTGCAGCTACGACCCAACATGGTTGGAAGCTCATCACGTTCCGATTGAAGCATTGAATGGAAGGCTGATTTTCAATCTGTTCGACCACCATACGCATAGGAAGCACGCGCACCTGGGTTCTGGCCACTTTGACTTGCAGAGTCTTCGGCATGATCCAATGAAGGGAGGTATTCGTGTGCCACTCTCGAGGGATGGCAAAGAGCGAGGGGAAATCCTTTGTGATGTGGGATTTTACCCAACTCGTCGCACTCCCTCTCGAGACGATATATATGCGCGTAAGTTAAGTCTTATCCTTAACTAAGATGTCAAATCTGACGCCCATGAAGCCGGCATTGTGACAGTGCAAGTTCGTCGAGCGTCGAATGTTCACGGTGCAGCAGGGGACACCCCTAGATTTATCGTCGAAGGTCGTTTGGGCTACGACGGCCAGCATTTATTCAGCACGAATTACAGCAGTTTAAGCAACCCTATCTGGAATTCAACGCACGATTTCTTCTGTGAGCGTAAACGCTTGACTGAGTCTTTGCTTTTGGATATACGCGATCTCTCTTCCCCCCAGTCAGCCCCTCAGGGGACTCTGTCCGTGGCCTTGGGAGACCTGTTGGAGGCATGCTCCGAAGGGACAAGTTCATGGCCGCTCAGTGGAACCAGAAGCGGGAGCATAGATATTGATGTTGTATGGACTCCACTAGAGATGGACTGAATTGGGATTACCCTTCTATACTGCGCGTAGATGGCGAAATAACACGCTAGTTAATGTAGGTATTAATGCAATAATTGTATCATTCAACTCTGCCTTGCGAGCCTCCTGATTGGTTTTCCACCTTCAATTTTTGCAACATGTCTCTCAACCTCAAATGTCGCCCTCTCGATCTCTTCCTGTGTAACCACCGACCGTTTAACTAACCGTCTAAGCAAAGTTAATCAGATGATACAATGGGGCGCGCAGCCTAATACACACGACCTACCTTTTCTTCTTTTTCGCAACCTCCTCGACCTCGATTTCATCGTCATCGTCATCTCCATTCGTTGTGCTAGATACCACTCTGTTGACTTTAGGTTTTCGTACAGGCACGACCACGCCATCTTCGTCATCATCTCCCTCAATCTGCAAATTACCCAGCTTCTCCGTTATTTTCGATAGATGTGATTTAGATGATTTCTGTTCTCTGCGAGACCTGGGCGCACGAGCTGTGCTAACAGCTGGTTTTTCCACAACCTTTCTCTTGTTCTCGTCCTTGCTTGTGGCCTTTCGTCCTTGGGATGATGTCTTGGCAGATGGTGAAGGCGGGAGTGAATCTTCCTCGTCTTCATACTCTACTTCGTCATCCGGTACAACAAACGAGTCGTCTTCTTCCTCTTCGCCGTCCTCGGACATCTCTTCTTCATTATCACTACGTAGTGAATCTCCCTCGCCTTCTGAGTCGGGAGTTCCATCTTCCTCTTCTTCCTCAGTCTCTTCGGCTTCTTCATATACCTTTCTGGCGCTTTTGGTACCAGGACGTGCGCCCACTGGCTTTTGAGGTTTAGGGGAAGGGTTTACTGCCTTCCTAGCAGTCTTTCCTCTTCCATATGTTGGCGATTTCAAGTCTCCCATCTCGGTGACAATGGCATCATTCTCACTTTCATCATCATCGTCAATCTATTGACCAAAATTTCCTTGAGGGATCTGTTCAAGATTTTCCTGGATAATATTTGAGCCTTACCACTATTGGGCTGGGATTTCTCTGCTGGTTGGCCTTGGTGACTTCCTTCTCCACCTTATCCGCCCTGTGATGAAGCGAAGACGTGGCAGGTAAAGGCTGGGCTTGCTTTTGTGGACTAGCGAATAGCCCAGCTCTGTGTAGCATATCGATTTTGGCATCAGTTTTCATTTCGTTTCGCTCCAACTGCCGATTCCTCAGCGCTTTGCAATGTACAAAGATCAAATTGTCCTACCTCGTTCATGAGTCGGCGAGAGTAGATACGTTCCATGTTGCCCATGCGCTCTTCCATCTCGCGCATGACCTCTTCCCGTGTTTCTATTTCAACAGCAGCACACCTCATTTCGGCATCGAAAAGCTGATTCATTCGTCTTTGTGAGATTTAAGCATAGCAGCGACAAGGAGCAACGAACCTGCATGCGCAAAGAATCGACTTCATCAAACAAAGCATCTACGAGAGGGTTGATGGGTTCTTCTTCGTCGTCACTGTCCACGTCGTGGGGTTCATCCACTGAGAGCCTCGATTCAGTAATTTCCAAGCGTGCACGTTGCGGAGAACCTACCTTCAAGCACCTCTAGTACAGTTTCACTTGGCACCCTGTTTCCACCACGTCCGCCAAATGATATAGTGACCTTTCTCCGCACAGGTTGGGACATGGGAGGATTATTGAACATGTTGATAACCTCTCGGACTCTCCCTTGTGGTGGTCTGCCTAGTGCGCCAGGTATTGTGAGCACCTTTTGAACAGGTGCTGGGTTCGGTGATACATACACCTCCCTCGCAAGAGCAGCAAATTTCATGACATGAGAGTTCTCGTCATATCCCGTGTCATAAGGATTGACGTTAACGATCATGACCTACGAGAAAGCGGTAAACAATACGTCTAGGAAATGACACATTGGCTCTTACAGTTCGCCCATCGCCAACAAAATAGTCCATAAGGACTTCTGTGAGTTTGCTATGCCTGAATGGTATCACAGCTAAGCCGCGCTTGACTTCACGGGTATCCATCCGTCCTGTTTCTTGTGAAAGGCTAACGGTAACTTTGCGTTGATTATTGCGCATGACTTCCATGCACTGGCCCAGGACCATGAGGGATTTGTTAATGTTACCAGCCTCTTTGAGTCGATCTCCAGTGGTTTGGGTATGCTTGGTGCGTTCTGAGCCAGCCAAGTCGACCAAGGTTAATCGCGAAACTTGGAGGGCATTGGGATCCTAAATAACTAGGTCGTCAAGGATGAATACCAAGATATGGCTTTCGGGGTACTCACGTCCTTCTCGCCTCTGTGTCCGCGAACGACTTTGATAATCACCATACCGTGACTGCGACTGCTCTCTCTGTTCGCCAACGTGCCGAAGACATGTCGATGGAGTTGCCCAAGTCTGACAAGTTCCCTGGCTTGTGTGGCGCTTTGCACACGAAACTGTCGAAGTCCAGAGATATACTTTCCAGTGCTTCCGGCGTCCCCATCATGATCAGCGGCAGGGGATGGCTTTATGAGCAGCGCTTGTCGGCTGAGAAGTAGAGGCGTAGCTAAACGGGGTATTCCTGATGTATCTGTAGGAGTGTGTTCGCCTTTAACAGTTGCAAGCAGGTCATACACCCTCTCGTTGTACACCTCTGCGTAGGAGACCCAGATTGTGTATCCATAGTTACGGTCTAGAGTGATTGCTGTGGGGTCAACACCTGTATCGGAGACAGAAGCGACCTCGTTTGCAGCGTCACCCAGCAGTTGCGCAATAGAAGGTTCTGGCCTGATCTGGGATACTTTGAGCTCACTGCCATCGGCAGGCTCTATGCCACAGAGTCTCACTGGTCGGTACTAGCAGACAGTACGGTCAGCTTTTGCAGTAAACCCAAATGTATTTCGTACGTACTCGACCATCTCCTTGGAGCCCTTCAATACTGTTGAAGATCACATCAAGTGATCTCGGTAGAATGCCGGCACTACCTTCCTCCTTTCCGCCTTGCACGGTGTAGGTTTTTCCAGAGTTGGTCACACCGTATGTAAAGAGCAGCGCGTTTTGTCCTTCAAGGACATCTTTGACTAAGGGCAGGGTAGTTCTCTTGAAGAAATCAGATTGGGTAGTATCGGGAGGGAATACATGTGAGAATGTGTACTGTGATGAGGAAGGCGACGTTGATAATCGAAAGCGTGATCCAGCTGTTCGTGAATCTTGAGGATCTGTCATGCGTACAGAGGTATCGGCCAAATGAATCAAATAAGGGGCATTCATAGGCTCATCGTCTCCGAGATGGGGCCTGATACGTAGGAATGCCTATTCAATTCACATTAGAGCGGTGTACACGTATGGAAACACGGAATGTACCATGATGGGTTCCCGTGTGGCACCATCTGCAATAATTGATTGCTTAGTGGATTTGCGGGCAGGAGGCACGGTGGCTTTGGTGGTCACGACATTGGCAGTGGACGTAATTTTTGGTGTTTTAGCTCTCTCTGGAGACGATCCCTTTGTACTTTTCTTTGGGACGGTACGCTTGACGGGGGCTGGTGCAGCACCTGGAATTGGCGTTCCGGGTTTACTGGAAGTGCCTGCTCGAGATCTTGTTCTCGTCGGTGCTGGTGCAGTGGGCTGAGGTGTTGTCACCTTCCGCGTCGATGATCTTGTGGGTCTTGCTGCTCCCGACATATTGACTTCGGTAAGGGCCTGAGCACGACGGTTCTGTAATTGCAGGCACGGTCCCGTGACAAACGCGTGCACATCGTGTTGTCGCGCTCGGCTCACGGCGCTTCCTCAAGTCCCTATGCTTCCAAACAAGGACTCTCCCCATAGACGCCGCTCATTGGGCTTTGCGAGCCACAGCAAGCCGGCTTCCAAAGGCAAGAGGCGAGCCTACAGCATCGTCGCCGGTGAGCTGAGTCCATTGGCCAAGGCCCGCCGTTCACTGGTGAGTATTCCGCGCTGTCATTCATCAGACTACAATGCCATCCGTTATTTCAGGCTCCTAGGAAAAGTATCCTCAAAACATCGACTGTCAGTGCAGCAGCTTCGACACCGGAATCACAAAATGCAAGTCAAGTGGGATCACAGAACGAGTCAAACTCCCAAATTGACGATGGAAATACGATGTCTATGGACCTTACGACTGCAATTCATGACAATCCTCCCCGTAAATCATTTGGCAGAAGAGTCAGTTTCGCCAATCATGCCCAAGTACGACTATTTCAGAAAGCAGACAACAACAATACCAACAGCACCACTTCTCCACAATCTTCTCCCCTCCAACCATCACCAGACTCGACGTCGAAACCCGTTAACGATGAAAATGCTTACCCTAGGGCCTCAACATCACGGCGCAAGAGTTCTGTTCGGTTTTCAATGGCTGGTACCGACGGCGAGGACATGGACTTGACTATCGCAGGACCCTCCGCTATCGCTGTCACTGGCTCCGCAATTGTGGATGAGGATGAGTATTATGGTGACGGAGATGAAGACGCTGAAAACGATATGGATGTCACTCAAGTTATCCGCGGTGACTTGCGCAGACGCTCTTCCGTCGCTCGTCCGCCACTCGCACAACTTCAGATCTCTTCGCAAGATGGAGAAGATCCCAACCAGTCTCAATCATACATTGAAGAGGATTCTCAGGCACATTCAGAAGGTGCAGACACTGAACCTTCTCAAGCCATGGAATTTACGATCCCCTTAAACCAATCTCTGCGGCCGCCAGCACACCAGGATGAAGCATGGCTGGCGCTGCGCCGAATGACTCACTCCGGTGACGCATCATTCGATCCTGAGCAAAATGAGGCGGATGATGACCAAGGTGGAGGAGAGATGGAGTTGGATGATGCGGTCCAGCGGCTTTTGCGTGCTCGGCAGTCGATGACATCCATGCAAGCAGCTGAACAGGCATTCCAAGACCAAGATCCGGATGATACTTTCAATAGCAACGCCAGCTTTGGAGACGATGGAATGGGTGATGGTGACAAGACTGTGAATATGAGCAAAGTGTTGGGACGTCTCAGCTTATCCGGTGGCCTTCGTGATGAGCGCATGAGTCTAGGTGGACAGGATGACATGGATGAATCGGAAATATACGGTACAATTGTCCAGGCGAATCCAGAGCCTCAACCTCTTAAATCCCAAAGCGCAGATGCACCCGAAGTGCCCTCGGTTTCGGAGCTCCCTGCACCTGAAGTCCCGCCTGTCGCCCCCACTGCTATACCCTCGGAGCCAACTCCAACGCCAGTCTTTGTACCTCTACCCGTATCTGCTGCCACGCCAACAACAAAGCCCGCAGAGCCCACTTCCGCTACTGCCCCACCAAAGCCAAGCGGTCTACCTAAGCTTTCCGTTTTTCGACCTCCTTCACCAACCAAGGAGTCGAAAGGCGGACAGAAGACAGCTGTTACGCCATCTCCACAGAAGTCTAAACCGCCTTTCAAAGCAGGGATCAAGGCACCATTCACATTCACGCATCAACCCGTATTTTCAAAGCCCAGTCAATCGTCCCAGAAATCTCAAAAGTCACCTGCCAAGGCAACACCAAAGAAAACATTCACCGCGGCTTTTGCTCCACCTGTCCCTCGCCCACTACCCAGGGGTGCTTCAGGTAAAATCACGTCGAGCGCCAGTCCAGCAAAGGCAACGCAATCATCGTCTAACAAGCGCCAGCGGTCGGAAGATCCAGAAGAAGCTAACCCAGCAAAGCGACTGGCTTTCGCTGATCGTGACGATGCTGGTCCTGTATCAGCTCCAGCTCCCCAGACGGAATCGTCTCAACCGGCATCACCGGAGCCCACGCCCACCACGAGTATCGAGTCAACGACTGCAGATGATCCGCAATCCAACTCAGCAAAACCGTCTGAGGGTCCTGTTCGCAGGCTATCCGGATATTATGCACGTCGCAAAAGCCTTGGCACTGGACCTCCGAAACTTGCAACACCAGATGCAGAAGAGGCACCACTGCCGGTGAACGACGACCCTCCGCCTAGTGAACTGCCGCCACCTCCATCGTCAGATCAAGATTTCCTCCAACTTCCTGTGTTCCAACCTCAGTACTCGGCTCAGCCTCCTGAAAACGTGACAGTTGATGTAGCGGAAGGAGAATCTCCAACCAGAGCCACAGACCGGCTCATTTCAATCCAACCAGCCAGACTATCAACTATCGCCGAAGAGAGTATGCTGGAGCCGACAATGAGCATTATAGTTGATGAAGATATGCTTCCTCCCCCTCCAGAAAGTGATTTTGTTGGGGAGGAGGATATGGATGATGAACCAGATGTGCCCAATCCTACTGAATTATGGCGAAATAACGTGGACAATGATGCGATCCCAGAAGAAGATTCTGAGGCTGTAAGTGTAAACAGAACTGTTTTTCTGGGTTATGTTGTTAAAATGTTTTCCACAGCCCCCTATATCCATCGACCAATTCTTCCAAATGACAGGAATCAAGTTTATGGACGAGATCACGGCGCCGAGGAAATCACTACACCCATACCAGCTGTCTGCGAAGCAGCCTCGAGCCCCTGAGGAGATCCCCTTGGATGAATTCTTCCTCGCAATGAGCATTGACATTCCTCAATTGGTGTTGTATTCTCGTGTTTCAAAAGATCTCCAAGCATGGATGCAACAAAGCAAGACAGTATTCGCCCAAGCAGAGGACGAGGCGAGTAAGATTACGCCAGAGTTGTTTGTGGAGTATTGGAGAGCAGATGAAGAAGGAAAGGCAGAATTACTGGTGAGCTGGAACTTCTCATTGACCGAGATGTTTTTCTAATACTAGTGACAGCATCAATTGAACCTGATTCGTACCAATACGAGAGGGATGGCAAAGTCAGATTGGTATGATTGGAAGTATCAATGGGTCGAGGGGCTCCGAAGCACGGCTGACAAGGCCTTAAGTGCATTGGAAGAGGTAGGTAGTACAACTATTCACTCCCTTCAGTTACCAAGGGGTGTTACAGGATGCGAAAGTGCTACGAGGCTTAAGTGCTAATGTGGACGCAATTTTGCCTACCTTGCAACAAGAATATGGCGAAGTGATGCGAGAGTTGGAGCAAGAACAGTCTCAGATTGCTGAGATCGAGCAAAGTGATCAAGGCTACCTTGCTGAACTCCAAGAAACAATAGCCGAACAACAGTAAGTCATGATACATGCGCTCAGAATTTTTTTTTTGACGATAGGCATACCATGTAGACTTGCTATTGATGCTTTCCAGAGCGACGTTTCAGAGGGCAAATCACAACTTCGGTGGTTACAGGAGCGGTTGCAAGAGATTGAAAATCAAAAAGCAGAGGCCAAGGATGCGATTGAAAGTGGCCAACGTATCTTGAATATCCAGCAAAATAGTACACGCGCCGAGGTTTTCAGGCTCAAAGGTGCGAATTCTGGCCCATGATTGACTGTCATTAGCTAACCCATCTGCAGAGGAACTCGAAGCTCTGGAAGACTTCCATATGACCCAAGTGACCAAGGTCTCTTCCCACATGTTTGAATACATATATGCGTCGAAATACCACATTTCGATACCGTGCAGAGATTACAACCCGATTCCAGGCAAAATGTCTATAACGCAAACACAACAATCCAAGAAGCACCGCGACGATTTCCCTCAGTTGAACGAATTTTGGCTTCGTAGTGCGACACAAGTATTATATAGTATTGACAAGCCAACAATTCGCCAGGTAAGTAAACTCGGTGGCACGAAAGGACACCTTGCTCAGTGCTCTTTCAGGTTATCCAGTCAATAGGTGCCTATTGGTCAAGCTGCACCCAACTCCGTACTCAATTGCGATACCTAAGTGTACGCTTTCCCCTGGAATTCAAATTCCCTCAACCCACTGCACCCAGTGATTTTCGAGTTGAGGCCATGGTGATGTACAAGAGGAAACGAGCCAAAGCGTTGATATCATTTATATTCCCTTTCGCGCTCTATTCCCAATGGCCAATCACGGTGGAATCACTAAATTGTGACGTTCATATCGTCTATGGTCAACTGGAGTGCGTCGAGTTTCTTCTTTCGTGCACTATGCATAACTGATTTTGAGCTTTGATTATTTCAGTGGGGAAGCGGTACGCAAGGTTGTCAAAGACCGTCTAACTGAAGCAAGTCCCAGGAATAATTTCGCATGTCTATTGGATTCTTGCATGGATGCACAAGCTTTGGATGACGACTAGTCTGCGCGGATTTGGACGTGTATCATTATTGCAAATCTCGTACTGTTTGTTTTTGCTGCTACTCGTGTATACGGGATACCCTGGTTTTATTGAATACAGTTTACATCTCAACCTATGTAGTCGGCTGCGTGATTCCATCAAGCATTCAATCGCCCTCCCCCGACGCCAGCAGTGCCTTGATTCTCATCACATGGACCATGACACGTGTCTAATTGTATAGCATGCAATAATCACTACTTCTGTCCAAAATCTAGCTGGGGTATATTACACTGTAAGAAAGGACGAGATTTAAATCACCGGGTGTAGTTTCAATCAACCCATTGGGCCGAGTAGAGAGATCATAGTTACGGCAGGCATAAGCGAAAAAAAAAAAAAATTGGTACGTCGTAACGTCAAGATACGTAGTCGTAAAAGAAAGAGAGAATAATAAGTCAGGGACAGGAATGAAAAGAATGGGGAAAGACGTATATGTGTAGTCGTTGGCGTATCAAGCTAGGTAACTTGAGGGATTCTGTTACACAAGAATGCGTCGGAGTAAAAGGGATGGGCTTGGTACAGACTATACATAATTAATTTAAACCATGGGGGGTCGTAGGCTAGAACGTAGATCCATTAGTGTTGCCTGCATGAGAGGACGGAAAGAGACTTACTCATGAGGATCGTGGTGTTAGCAATTTAAAAGAGATGAAACCGAATCATACTTATACATGGGATCCTTGCCTCTGAACGAAGGACAATAAACTAAGCTTGCCCAGAGGGGACGAATATGGGAACGATGCAAATAAGCCAGAACTGCGCGCGTCCATAAGGAGACTATTGCGCCAGCATAATCACTTGCAGGTGATTCAGCTCGTTCATGAACACCGCCAACACCTCCTTATCGGCTCTCACGAGCTCCAGTTCGTCCGCTGATATTTGTTTAACTGCCTCCCATTCGGAGCAAGCCCTGCTTGCGGAACACGCCAACTCCCAGCCTTGCTGGTGCCTCTTCAGCCTCTTGTCGAAAAGTCCCGTTGCCTCCTCCCTCGCCTGCTTCACTGATTCTCGGACGGCCTCTTCTTTGTATGCTTGAGCATGTTTCAGCTGATCTTCTAAAGAAGCAGTATATGCAACCCTCTCCTCTGTCGCCTTGATCCTTGACTCTAGGTTTTGCTTCACCTGTTCCTCCATTATGGCCACCTGCTGCGTCAATTCGTGGACCTCCCTTGACCGTGCCTCCTTTAGTCTATGCAGCTCCTCTTCCATTGTTTGCATCTGATATAATCTCTCCTTCGCCATATTCTCCACTGATGCCAACTGCAGCTTCAACAGTGTCACGATTGCCCCATCGACTGCGGGCGCACTTAGAGCTGCTTGATCATACCTGGACTGGACAGATGGATGCATCGCAGGAGAAGGCGTCACTTCTGGTAACAGAACCTGGGATATTGACCCATATCCGCTTGGAGTGCTCAAGGTACTCAAGCATGGACTTTCGGGTATTTCCAGGTGAATAGTACTGAGTGAGGGTGAAACTGCTCCTGACCGGAATGGGGCTGCTACCTCTGAAAGGACTATATCTGCGTCATCCCCCAGTGACTTGGATGCCTCCTGCGCTAATTGCTCCCAGGATAATATTGATCCACGGGCTGCCCTTTCCCCACTTCTCGTCATTGCTGTCGGTCGAGGGCTTGGAGCCCGGTCCCCATCAGGCGGCATGGGCGCAAGATAGGGTGGATTGGCGCGAGTAGGCAAGAAGTTGCGCGCCGGTGGTGTGTGAGGATCCTTTTTGCTTCTCATCCGGGTAGTATGCGGAACGACAGGCGAATTGCTGACAGATGAGCCACTCTCCGGCTCTAATAGCATACGAACCTGCTCTTCGTCATCACTCTCGCTATTCTCCTCACTGATGCGAGATATCTCGCGGCCGGAGAGGCTGCTAGATGTAGACGAGGAAGACAGACTATGTTGCGTGGGTGATCGACGAGGATAAGGTGCAAGTGGGGACTCGGTGCGGGCGTTAATATTGATCGTGGGGAAGCGGGTCGTTGGACTGACTGAATGTCCACTCATACCACTTCCAGATCTGCTGGATACTGAGCCATTGTGGCTTGGTGTGCGTGGAGTGGCAGGGCTCGACGATGAGGACGACGACGAAGCACGAGGGGTGTGTTGAGATCCAGTGACTTTCTGGGGCCGAGGACGCGTTGGGGATGAACGCGAGGGAGGTGTTGGTGCCGTGAGCTTTGTCGACACCGCGACAGGTGTGCGAGGACTATTGCCAACGGCTTTGAGGGCTGCCCGCTGTTGTAATGGAGTAAAAGGACTAACAGGCCTCGGAGGCTTCTTGCCGGGAGAGGACCCGGAAACCGGTTTATCTTCTTTACCCTCTTCGCTAGAATTTGTGAGTGTGCGGCGATGACTGGGTCGAACAGGTGACATGGCTCTAGCAGAGACCTTGGTGGGCGTAGGCGAGTTGGACTTGACTGGAGGGGTCGGGCTAGGCGCTTGTGCAGGTGGAGCAGCAGCGCTAGACACCCCAAGCTGCGACTTAGGTCGATATTTGGGCACAGCAGCTGTCACATTCGTACGTGGGCGGAGAGTAGCAATGCGAGGTGCAGGAGGGACCGCGTTTTGTGCCACGGGGATGTTGGACTCGTTTGAAGGTTTAGGTGCAGGATCGTCAGTGGACGGCTTGGGATTAGTGGTCGCGGAGTGTCTACGATGTGCCTTGATGGTCCTCAATTCGGGTGTGGCTGGTCTCGTGAAGCCAGAGTTTGCAGAAGCTGACGCTGAGCCAGCAGCCGGGGGAATGATACGAGGAGCTGGTGCTGCCGCTTCAGTAGCAGTGCCGGTTGCTTGCGGAGGAGTTGCTGAAGGCTTGCTGACTTCGCCCGTGGACCGACGAGGAGCAGCAGCCTTGGGCTGAATCGCGTTGAGCCTGCGAGAACTAGCGTCCTTTGTCTTTTTCGCGACATTGGCGGAATCCTTTCCGTCTTTACTGATAGCTTCTGACAAGGCCTTCCCTACCGACGCGAGATTCAATGTACTGCGAAGAGAGGCACGGGTTGTGGGACGGTTTTTTGGCTCTTGTGGGTTGTTGCCGCTTGTGGCCACTGTTCGCATTGTTATTTTACCAGGATTATCAATAGGGAATGAGGCCGTATGCAAAGGAGACACGGAAGAGTGTAGGGATTTAAATGGAAGCGATGAAAGGCTAGTTGTTTTACCGGTGGTAAGCCAGCTAGGACCGTACTGAACCACGCAACAATACCATCAAACCGGTTTGTCTCTGTTTGTAAAAGGGTCCTGACTCCAGTACTGTGCGCACTGGATCACCACATGAACCGACCAACACCCTCCCGAGGCAGATATAAAAACACAAACATGGTGACTGCGTTTATGACTCCATACCATATCCCTTCCAACACCAGTCCCCAAAGAGGTATGTCTATCACCTGTCCGCGCAGCAGAATATAGGGTATCAGAAAGTATCGTGGCTCCAAAAGTGGAGTTGGCAATAGGGTGGGTATAATGAAGGCAGGGAGAATCAAACTCTGAAGCAGCGTCTGCTCTCGGCCTGGCATCGTCGTGTTCATTAAGGTAACACGTCAGCTTTCAAATCTCGATCTCGACAAACCAATAGGGACACCATGCACGTACCAACACGCAGAAACCATGCCCATGCACAAGCCATATAGACCGGAATCAATAAGTAGGGAGCGATCACATGCAACCTGTAGATGCGCCTCCACACGTAAAATGTGTAGTGGCGATTGTCGGAGAGTAAGAAGGGGTGGTGGATACTACTTGCACAACGATGTTAGTAACATAGTTCAGCCGATTGAATAGAGGAATTTGTCATTTGTCAAGCAGGCGGAGTACGCAATGAGAAACTGACGTGAATAGATTCACAGTGACGGCCATGAGAATCCATGCGATCACCGTCATGGTCGTGCGTCTGCGGTGTGGCCAGGTGAGATCAGTTCACGGCGTCTCGGGATCGGGATCGCGAGGAGTACCTTGAACTACCAAACATGCGGTTCCACACATCACCAAGGAGCTTGCGAGGGCCATCATTTCCGCTGATGAGAGCAGGCCAACCGAATGCCGTGGCGAAGGCAACAAAATAGTATAGCTGAGGTATATGAAGGACAGGGACATGGTTCGTCTTGTCTCCTGAATCAAGGGGACACACAGAAGTTAGTTACCATGCAAAGCATGTTCCCGTGATATTAAAACCTGTTGGAGTCGTACCAAGAACAATGCCACCATTCCACACGATGAAACTACCGAACGCCGCGAGAACGAACGCGTACGGTACGAACGAGGGTAAGAGGTCTGCTAAGACCTTTGGGACACTTTGTGCGGCACGCAGCAAGTCAACTATTCAAGATAGAATTTGATTTAAAGATAGCATTCAGCCCATTGTTATCAGTTGTGATGACGCCGGTGTACGTACTTGGACTCCCTGAAAGTGCTGGTGGATCATGAAGCTTCGCAGGAGGCTGCGCACCAGGCACCCCCCTTCTAAACCTCAAGTACATGAGTTGACTCGAGGCGTACGCGTACAGAACCCAGACCACATTAGTTTGGCGAAAGAAACAACTGATCAGGCCGAACTGTGAATGTCACAGGAAGTCAATAGGTCATACTTGAACCAAGGCGGACCTCCGATGATGAAGTGCGGTGGTGGTATAATGGCAACGAAAAACGTACCAGAGCAGCAAGCCAGTGTTTATCCTCGGTGGCCGCAACCACTGTCAGTATTACAGTGATGAGACTCGGCACTTCAGTATAATACAGGAAACCGAAGAACCAAGCAATCGGGAATAGGGACAATACCATCGCCTCGGGAGTCGGTGACAACAGTGATGCAGGTGCTCGTACTCGCTGATGATAACATAGCAGGCGTGTCAACACAGCGGGCAACGCCAGAAGTGCCAGCGTAGTTGTCAATCTTAGCATAGGGAGTGTGCATTTGAACAGGAAGACGCGCTTCAGTAATAAAGTCCACAAGTATCTAAAGAGAAATGGTAAGCGTTAGGTTGCTGCTGAATCCAAACTCCAGCGTACAGGCCCGGCGGCGTTGTGATTTTGGGGTCCCATGTGTAGAATTCGTTGCGACAGTATGCCTGCGCTTGAGGGACGTGAAAAGGCTCATCCTTCCAAAACAATGGATGCAGTCAGCGACCTCACGGGATCCAACGACTGGCACCCATCAGAGGTGTGAAGCTCACCATGTAAGGTTCGCCTACGATTGTGTTGAGTTCCTTCAATACGGTGATGCATAGTGCGCAGAACGCGACATACAATGCCGCCATGATGGCCAGCGAATATAGAAATTCTGAGCTGGGATGGCTGTTTTTGGAAATCAGGTTATGTAAGCTGTAGTTACAGGAATTGGTTCCTTGGGAGTAACAAAAGGGGGTATTGACAGCCCCCACGACACTCTGGAGAGCGGTGATTGGGCGTTCAATGTGACATCACAGCAAGTAAGTACCGCTTAGAGAAGCGGACGATATACTCCTCATGGATGGTGGGACGGATCACATGGCATTTACACGTAGCCAGTCATCTTTTATACCGACATTAGTAATGTCGGAATGGGAGCTGATCTCAACTGCACCTCGTTGCAATCTCCCCGGCATTAAGATTGATGCAAACACTCCACCACGGCCGAGCAAGCGATAACCATCGTTTGGCAACCTCGGAATCTCGCAAATCTCTCTCAAGAAACCTGGAAAAACTATCATTTCATCAATATGGTGCACTACGCCATATTTAAAAACCAAATGCGCCAAAAGCGCCCATCCAATGGTAGAGAAGACTGATGATATCGTATTTCAAATTCCCTTGATCAGGTCCTGTTCTGGATTTCTTGTGGAAAAATCCCTGGCCCGCCCCGTCCCTCTAACCCCGTCCCTCCCTACGCACCACTTCAGGTAATCCAGGACCCCCTCCTCCCTCTATTCCTTCCTATTTGTCCCCGTCCTCACTATCAGCCTTTCTTTCCCTGCTCTCAACGTTGGATTTTTCCCTCTCCCTCTACTCTGTTGAGAACCACCGTCTCATTACGGAGTGGCTTTACGACTCTGCACAACACACAGAGGCACGTTCTACCGTCTCATACTGAGCCCGCAGAAAGGGATCAACTCCAAACGATCTTCTCTCAGTTCTTCTCTCTCTCTCTCTCGCCTTCCGTTACTTCGTGGTATAGGGGTCACGTATACGTGAAGTCATCACGATATTGCCCTGATTCCGCTTTCTGTGCCTTGTGTCAATTCGCAATATCGGTTCGCTTGACCATTGTTGCTTTCTCGTTTTCTTCTCCTCTGCCTCAGTGCCTTTATCTTTTCTGCGAAATCGGTAGGCCAACGCCCCTTGATTATTCAGCTTCCAACCTCCGACCTCACGCCCTCGCAGTATTGCTAACCTCCCCATAGTTTTTTTTTCCCCCTCTGTCCGCCCCGCAATTCGTCCGATATCCTATATTATAGAATATTGATTTCTCGCCTTTCATCAAAACCCCTCTGCACACCTCCTTACCTCCCCTACCTATACCGTGCTACGATCCCTAACCCGGATTCGCTGCCAACGTGACATCGCCTTCCCGTCTCCTTGCTCGCTGCAACGTGTACCGCAAAGGCCCTTCCAAGCGGATCAACAACTAGACGTCAACAAACGGTAATTGGACCCTTTGTTTTTCTTCGCCGAGTTGCTGGTTATCGTAACCACACGCAATCTCTCACGCACCCCTACTCCGTAAAACATCCCTTGACCGACCTCACCATCGTGCAGTCTGGCACTCACCCAAGCTAGCAGCATCATGAGTCCCTCACGCTTTGATACCTTGACCTTCGAACCTAACTCGTTGTATATCGTAACCCAACCACTCGTGTCCGGTAAATTCCACTGGTCTTTTCTCACTACCAATGAGAGGAACGAGGCATGTCGTCATCAGTGGTATGAAGACCCGTCACATTGTCGTCCTGCCATTTCGCCCTCCCCTTCCCCCTCGCCCCCACCAATAATAGCCCGAGTCCCATCATCTAATTCTGGGGCAGAATGTTACTTTATCCAACCCAACGTTCGTCCCTCCGCCTCCAACACTACATACTTGGCATACTTCAAAGTCAATGGCTGTATACTGCATCCTGAAACTACAAGAATATTCATGGATGTCTGCAGCTCAACATTCCCGAGGAGTTATCGAACAGTGGAGATGAACCGTGCTCATGGCATGAACGGGAGGACGTGGGCCCTGCAGGTCCTATTGAGCCTTTGGTCGATGGGGTTTATCAAAGGGCGGAACAATTCAGATCTGGTGGTTGGACTACAAGCCCTGGAAGACGAAGTGAGCAAACGAAGCCACGCCCTGGAATGCATGTACCTGCAAGCATACCTCTTCCAGCAGAAATATTACGCTGTTGTCGAGTCGATCTAGGAAAATCCTCTGGTATCCTGGGCTTCTGGACGGACAACGTCATCACAGTATGCTATTGCCTTTTTTTTTTTTACTTCAAGAACTTCTCCTTGCTATCGTGCCATGCTTATCTCCCCTGCATAGAGTCATTGCGACTCTGCCCCCTTATGCAATGTAGTACGTACCATCAAGTCACCGCCGCATCATCCGCATTACGACCCTCATACAACAACATTCCCTGGTGATAGGATTCAGACCTATTTCCCCACCATCACATAGCTATGGCATCAGATACTCCATGAACTATCGTTATGTTTCTGATTCTCCTTCACGTCATGATATCATACATATGATTTCTTTTTTTTCGCATCTTCCCTCGCGCCTTTTCACATTTTTTTCCTGCACTTCCCTCCTGCTCTATCCATGGCTGTATCATAGAATTACTGATTCCATCTCCCCGTCCCACCACCCCTGGAAGCCCTCGTGCCTGGACCCCGGATAATTACAACGACATCCACTTCGAAAAGAGCCAGGAACACCACTGACACCTATAGCAATGTTGACACCCTGTTTTGGGCCGGAGGTCTTCGTCATAGTTCCACGCCACTCCCACAGAACAATTCCACCCGTTGCCATCTCGAGACTCCTGGACATTCCTGGTTACGCATTTGTATTCCACTTCAAATCTTCGGCGCCCTGCGACTCCGGCGGACTGGCGTCGAAATTGGATACACGCTTATCATTATGCATACCAGCACTTGGCACTACGACCGAATCCGTTTTCCTGATACCTCCAGTGGCGCCATGGCTATATTGGGGTCTACGAAGCGATGTTTATCCTCGTCACTCTGCGCTGGTGCCAGAGCACCACGGTGACGCATATACGTTAAAAAAATCTCTACCTTGGATCATCTTCTCCAGTGTAACCGGAATGTAGGGGATGGCCGCATGCTGGATGACTAATATAGAGATTCTTCGTCTATTTTGCACTGCTCCGTATCGTTGTTAATGCTATCTCATCCAATGTACCATCTCCTGCAATTGGTTCTTCCTTCATTAAAGCCGCTCGGTATTATTTTGCTGCTTCTTACTTAACGACCGAGGTCTTGTCGCCCCGAGGAAACCGATTTCTCCCCATCACACTGCATATACCATTGTACGTAGCGCAAATAGTAATCAAACAATGACATAAAAGTACCTGCATCTCACCGGCCTCACCGTTGGATACAAAATACACAAGTTTTACATGACAATGATGCGCTCAACTCGGAAGTTGACGTTGAGCATCGCCATCCATCACCTCATCGTCGCAAAATCATACATGCTCCTCAGAAATGCCAGTGGTGCGCACACTGCATTCATATGTGATGAAAATGGCCCTCCATGCAGCTGTGTCTCCATTTCATAGAAATGTGGGCTGTGGCACCTGCACAGAATTTAAATAGATGGGCATCATACGCATTACGTCAATAGAGTTCTTGCAGATCATGCTGTCGCGCTAGAACTCAAAAGAAGCCGCGGAACAGCGTCAAGTATATCTTCATACTGACGTGGTGTCTCCACTCGGCCTCATTGTACGGTCTCGGACGGCGCAACGTATTATGTACGCCTTGGATTCTAGTCGCCTTGCGGTGGGAATTGTGGATACCTTCGCTCACTTAATGCAGATAGCTCCAGATGGGAACAATTCTCAATGCAGGCCCGGGATTTGCCTTCAACCTTCTAAGATTGTGATTATTGCCGGCCATCCACGGTCCAATTCGAAATATTGGGTACACCTGTTGGTAACGCCAACTGGAAATCGAAAGCCGATCTTTTTTGGGCATGGCATCAACAACAGAAGCTCACCGTAATCACTCAGCATCACCAATTTATCATGGTTGCACCTTTGGCCTTAAAGCGAGTAAATTGCTCCTCATCACGAGAGCTGCTCTCGTCAGCGCGAACTCTATACAGCTACGAGTGTGCACGCATTAGACGACCTACCTTTTTTTAATTTATCTTCAATCTAGTATATTCCGAGGACGGTGCCGTCGGCTCTATACCTATAACAGAGAGGAGAGGAGGTGCGGAATGTGGAAGCAGACTACTGTTTATATAGGGATTTGGGCAACGAGGAGGGCACATTAGAGAATGAAACGACCTGCCATGCTCCCGCCTATTGACTCTTCATGCGTCATTCACACACCACACTATAGGGCATGTACACTGGCACCATCGGGCTCAACACACTTCCCTCTACGTACGTACACTGGCACTCATGTAACTCCACATCACCGGTTTAACCGGCATTTGCACTTTTTCGTGGATAATGGTAAATTATTAGGTGTTCTGCAGTGAACGGTATTATGTTACAATGACGTCTGCTTGATGCTACTCAATTCACTCCCTTGCTGCTTAGTCCGAGTTATGGTAGCAGATGCATACATGACACAATCATCGTGTTGAGCTATTTACTCTAGCTCTACAGCAAGGTCATGCCCATCGGCATCATCTTATTTTGGGTTTGTCCACCCCAAGAATTTAAAAATGGATTTGCATTCACTGAAAGCACAATTGCACGCAGCCGCAGATGCAGGTACTTGTCATGCCTGGACATGCTCTTTCTTCCTCCAAAAGCGTCAGAGTTACAATGCCCGCTTGATGTACGACGACTCGAGGGTGCACATTGGCAAAGAATGTTGTTCTAGCAACACTGTCAACGACATCCTACAGAAGGAGAGCGATGAATCAAGCACCTAGGCTGAGACAGCGGCCCAATATGGTGAGAGAGGTGACCGTCCCGTTGCCCAGTAATGGGTGAGCGCCTAACCCTTTTCTGCAGATTTCGTGTCCCACGTAAGCGGGTAAGGCATGTCCACCTGGGTCTACGTAACTTGTGTTGCTGTATAACTCAAATTTGCTTAATCGGCAAGCAAAGGTTTTTTCAGAATACTGTACTCCAAGCACACATGGGCTTGCAGGCCACGACGTGCCACGCTTATATCGGCTCCTTACGCTAGCAGTAGGCTGAGAAGCTGAATACAGTTAACGTTCTTACATAATTCGATCGCTTGGACAACGATACATCCACAGATACATCATTGCTTTTCTACATTCAATACATCTGAAAATACTTTCCGATATACCCGGCCAAGCGACACTTGCCTTCCCAATCCAACAGAGAAGTGTATTGGCATATAAACTTGCGGTCCGAGACGATATCACTGCGACGGTGGCGCAATCAGGCGCTCAGATCAAGGTCTGGCGAAGCCGGAATTGGCCGTTCCGCCTGGGGCGTGATTCGTGCCCCATGACGCCTCTCCTTCGATTCACCGTAATCCATGATTGCAGACTATGGAAGAATCAATCAGTAAGGCGCGGTTGGGGAAGCGGAAACACTCCGGAAAGGAGTCAAGTAGAGTGGAGCACCCACATGAGCAGTCACACGGTTATCCCAAAGAACAATGGTACCAGGCTCCCATTTAACTCGAGCCTGAAGGTCGCCACTAGCATCGATATGATCATACAGGAATTTGAGGATAGTGCCTATCAGAATACATTGCCGAGTAAGTGGTGATAAAACATCCTTCCAAGACCAAACCACTTACGAGACTCTTCAATCTTGAAGCCAACAATACGAGTAGTGAATTGCTTGTTCACATAAAGTGCCTCCTCGCCAGTCACGGGGTGCTTTCGGACCACAGGATGAATGTGCTCTACTGGTTCCCTACGCACGGTAGCTCCGCGTTTTCCTGCTCTTGAAAATTCTGCCTGCACAATACCCGAATGAACGGCCTTCAAGCCGCGCAAGAACTCCCTGAATCGAGGAGAGAGTCTCTTTAGAGTTTGGACTTGCGACGTGAAGAGGGTATCGCCGCCCGTACTGGGCTGTGAAAGAAGGAAGAATGTGGTAAGGCCGGGTGGTTGAAGCTCATAGGAGATGTCCGAGTGCCAGAGAGTGGTCGTAACACTGTCGTCCAACTCATAATTGAAAGTTGAATTGGCATCTCTGGGTGTCAGATATGAAGTTATGATTAAGGATGGCCCAAACCGCCGGCAGAGCTTACCGATAGACGAGGTGGATCTCTGGGAAGCCGTCTGGATGACCAGAAGTAGGATGGATATGGAGGCTGTGATGTCATTGGATCAAAAAGCTAGACATAAGGGTAAAGCGAACTAGCACCAACCGTCCGAAGTAGCTACCCCACTCTTTGTACCATTCGGGCCCACGATCAATGAAATCGTGCTGGTCCCTAAAGACGACGAGGCCCCGCTTAGCGACCTGCGATCAAACAATCGATTCACGATGATATTTTGATCTTGCCAAAAAGTCAAACAATAACGCACCTCGAGCGCTAATTGATCTCGTCCACCTGCATCGAGATCGGCTAGTTTCAGGCCTCGAACTTCTGTACCGAGCCATGGTGTTATTTCAGTGACGCTTGTTGCATTATTAAGGAATGAACGGGGATTAGGATGGTTTAATGCGCGGATCCCTGGATCGACATGATCAAATGGTTGGAGAGGAGGATAGCGATCGTGAGAAAAATGCGGTAAGAGGTGAGCGTAACGATATGGCTCCTCCTGTTGACCGTCAGAAGAGCTGACTTTGAGGGCTGGTTGAGCTGGTGCAGCGGTGGTTTCTGTCGCAACAGGAGGAGGCATCGTTTACTCAAGCATCCTGACCCCATAACTAGGGCTATATAAGAGCCACTGTCGGATGGTCCGCCGTTGTTATTCACGGAAGTCCATCCGTACGCATATATTGCTCGTCATCTGAGGCCATCGGTGTCGTGACTTTGTTCATGATGTTTGTGCGTTCTCGTGGGAAGCACTCCATGCATTTATAATGCCAAGCCTAGAAACTGCACTGATCACTGTCGTACGCTAATGCCAATCCATGCGTACGTAGAACAGGTCCATCCATGCAAAGTTGACCCATGGCCAGAGGCACTGGTACCTGTGATTGAACGCATATCTGAAGAAATGTATAGAAAAACTGTTCCGTTCCATCCAGAAGCTGATGCTTCTTGGCTCCACTCAGCACCAATGGGATGGCAATAACAGCATGAGTGGTCATGGGATTCTGGGGCTGTGCCGATGCTGGAAATATGAAACCAGGGTTGTCCAGATAATCTCCGCCGAGCCCCGATTGACGAGACGTCAATAAGTGCGACGTAAGGCATTGTACAACCAATTGTGGCCTCCTGTCTTCCTCTAAATTATGATCGCAGAAGCAAAGAGCGGGAAGATCATGTTGCTGGCAAAGTTCTGATAATAAAGAGTGGTGGACCCTTGGGAGATGGGATCGGATGGGAAACAAAAAGGATGAGGTACAATTTCCCACACTAACACAATAGCTTGCGATCACATAACGTCCATCTCGACCGAATTGAGCGCCCTTGCTAGCTTGCTTTGCCACTTACCACACGATACTAGGCTCTGTCGATGGAATGAATGCGCGTTACTTCCTTCTATTCGAAAAATCTCCTGCTGAGGACGGAGGCTTTTGTCCTGCATTGCCCGTTTTGCAATTGATACACTGATCCGGGCAATGCAGTCTACTTTTGTCTTGTGGCGACCCTCAATGCTTTATCTCTCACGATACCGCTATTGTCCAATTGTGTCTGTCTCTTCTGAGGCATCCAGGATGATATCGGTCAAGCTGGAAATCGACTAATTTGTTCAGTGGGAACCCTAAGCGGTGCTCATCTAAAAGGCCATCAACTGGATGGTACCTCTTCGCAGTGCTTCCCCGTCCCTCCGCCTTCCCCCGCCCCCATCTACCATCCAGTTCTCTCCATCGTCCTTTCAGCCACCTCGGTAGCTTCACACTACCCAGTGATCTTTAGCCATGGAGGACGTGAAACCCACGACTGTGACTTCTGTTGCGACGTCCGTTGAACCAATCTTTGTTTCGTCAGGCTTACGAACGCGCAACGTGCCGGATGTTCCTGAAGATGTTGATTTTGTGATGGATAATCTGAATGACCCCAACTTGGACTTGAGGAAACCTCTGCACCCTGCTAGGCAGAAGAAACACTCTTCTTACGAGCAGTCGGAACCAGATGCAGAGTACCTCGAGTCAGATCGATACTCTACCTCACGAGCAGAGTCGCGAAACTCAACTGCTATTGACTTCGACGAGTGCGTAGCTTGACGTGTTATATCTGTTGCACCCATTCACAATTCCCTAATCATAGTGAATCACCTTATCCCGAAGTTCGTGCCGCCGTCGCGAGCGTTGATGATCCTACTATGCCTGTGAATACCTTCCGAATGTGAGATAGCGATGAAGACGCGCATGAATCATCCACTTATGACTTTTTAGGTGGTTTCTAGGTTTAATCTTCGTTATCCTCACTTCGGGGTTGAACCAAGTCTTCTCCATGCGCTGTACGTTTCTCCGTTCCATTCCATTTCACTCATAAGCTCATGACAATTAGATCCCTCCGTGTTTATTACTGGTATCGTGGTGCAACTTATCTCCCTGCCTATTGGAAAGGGTCTCGAGAAGATTCTTCCCACTACCAAGTTCAACACCTTTGGCTGGAAGTGGTCCCTTAATCCTGGTCCATTCACTATCAAGGAACACGTCTGCATAACCGTCATGGCCAACGTCGTTGTCGGTGGTGCTTATGCTACCGATATAATGATGGCGCAGAAGGTTTTCTATGGTGAAAAACTCACTTTCGGATACCAAATTCTCGTCATCATTGGATCCCAAATTCTCGGGTTTTCTCTTGGTGGTGTCCTTCGCCAATTCGTAGTTTGGCCTTCCAGCATGATCTGGCCCGGAGCGCTTGTCAACTCGGCATTGTTCAATACCCTTCACAAGACCTACGGCAAACGAGATGGCCATATCAGTCGCGAACGCTTCTTCATCATTGCGATGGCGTGCAGTTTTATTTGGTACTGGGTTCCAGGGTTCCTGTTCACTGCCTTGAGTCTCTTCAACTGGGCTTGTTGGATCGCCCCTAACAATGCAGTTGTTAACACTCTATTTGGAGTCAACACTGGTTTGGGTATGGGTATCTTCACCTTTGACTGGTCTATGATTGCTTTCATCGGTAGTCCTTTGGTTACACCCGTAAGTCTTCATCCTGCCTTCGTCATTCGTCCCATTACTCATCGCAACGGATTGACAGTGGTGGTCCGAGATGAACACGACTGCGTCCTTTGTCATCTGCTTCTGGATTATCGTACCCATCTGGTACTGTAAGTACCATCGCCATCTTGTGTCCCATCATCCCCTTACTGATTTTTCGCCAGTTTCGAACACCTTCGACACGAGCTTTCTGCCTATTTCTTCCTATTATTCTTTTGATAACACCGGCCTTCCATATGACCCCCAGAGAGTCGTCATCAATGGTCTATTCAACGTGGAAGCATACAAGAAATATTCCCCCGTTTTCATGCCACCCACATTGCTCATGGCATACTGCTGTTCATTTGCTTGCTTCTCCGCCGTATTTGTCCACACTTTCCTTTGGTTCCGTCGCGATATCATACGCCGTTTCCGAAGTTCTTTGAAGGACGAGCGCGATGTCCACTCTCGACTCATGCAATTCTACCCTGAAGTTCCCATGTGGTGGTACATCTTGGTTGGAGTCATCGCATTTGTCTTCCTATGCGTCGGCATTGAGATCCACCCTACGCGTTTCCCCATCTGGGCAGCACTGTTCGCATTTGTCCTGTCTGCCATCCTCGCCGTTCCAATTGCCATGTTGATGGCCATCACCAATCAGACAATTGCTCTGCAAGTGATGCATCAGATGCTCGCAGGATACATGCTGCCCGGCAAACCTGTTGCAGTGGCACTTTTCAAATCCGTTGCCTTCGTCGGTACCAATCAGGCTGTTGGATTTGCTGGCGACTTGAAACTCGGCCACTACATGAAGATTCCTCCTAGGGTCATGTTCTCCATCCAAGTTACCGCAGCTCTCGTCTCTTGCTTCGTCGTCGTTGCAATACAAGATTGGGTCCTGGAAAACGTCCCTGACGTTTGCACTCGCGACCAGAAAGATGGCTTCATATGCCCGTCGTCGAACACATTTGCCACTGCCACTCTGATTTGGGGTGGTATTGGTCCTGCCAGGCTTTTCAGTGTTGGTGAACGGTACGTCTTGTGTACTCATTATGTGAATCATGCATGCTTAACTGATTGAAATCAGATACGCCCCTCTGCTATGGTTCTTCCTTATCGGTGCGATTCTTCCCATCCCCTTCTACTTCCTCGCTCGTCGCTTCCCCTTGTCCTTCTGGCGCTACGTCAACTTCCCCGTCTTCTTCGCCGGTGTTGGCGCTATCCCACCTGGCACGGGTATCAACTACGCATCATGGGCTATTGTCGGCTTCATCTTCAATTTCTTCATCAGAAGATATCACTTCCGATGGTGGATGAGATACAACTACATCTTGTCTGCGGCCTTGGATGCCGGTGTGGCGATCAGTATGGTCGTAGTGTTCTTCACGGTACAATACCCTAAAGGAGGAGTCAATATTGATTGGTGGGGCAATACGTAAGTATCGCATCTCAGATTTGGGAATATGTGCCTAATTATACTCTTTTAACCAGCGTGTGGATGAATACGGCTGATGCTATGGGTCTACCGCTCAAGATGCTTGGAGAGGGCGAAACATTTGGCCCATCCACTTGGGCATAGAGCCAGCGCTGCTGACCTTGCCTTTTCCCGCATCTCTATCTCCTCATTTTAACCTTTTAATGACTCATGCAAATCCGACGATGGCATCTCCTGTTTTCTCTGTATCATGGATAACGACTCGTTTTATCGTTGACGCGATAAAGTTTACATTCCCCCTTTTGGCATTTTTTTGCCCCCTTCTCCAGACCCCCTCCCTCTTTTCATCCTACGACGCAAGACGGCGTTTTGCTTCATTCAATTTTGCTACTAAATTACTCCATTTTTCTCAGACACACTCTACGCATCTCCGCTTTCACCCGAGCACATACCCTCTTCGCATCTGTTTCATTGCTTTGTAATACCACGATGACATTTACTTACATCACTAGCCCATTCGATTGCACAGTACGTGCCAGTGGGCCATTCAGGGCTCAGTGTTTATAGTTATTGGCGTTTGGGATTGGTTGACACTACAGTACACTACTTGGTTACGTTTTAGCTTTAGCATGGTACCACATGTACGCTATAAGCGTATGGTATACGATGGCACTTATAGTGCATTTACCAGGTGTGGTCTTGTAGACCTTCCGTGTGCATGAATCAACTCGAGTACCACAACTTTATCGCAACAACCAGTAGTCATCAATTTTGGTCCAATTAACGCCTCGTCGTTGTGAGCAAGCTACATTAAATTAACAGCATGCGTACGAGCCATATGCAATGCTACCAATCGTAATAGGCAAGAGAAAGGTAAACCCGGACATGCTCGTCCACGTTCATCCCTATTACTCTACAATGCTTGACCTCAGAATCTTAATTAACCAGGCAAGCCCCAAACTCTGACCTCCCGACCCGTGGTACCCCAGATCTCCTTACCCTCATCACCAAATGCCAAATCAGACATCTCACCACCCTCTTCAAATCCAACGAGCTCTTCCCAAGTTTTGTGAGCAAACACCCTTGCTCCCTGACTTCCAGCAATAGCCAAGAATTGTGCGCTAAAGTCACACAAGACTTTGTTGACTTTGAAGTCGTCGCCGAGAGAAATGGTATGGACTGTGCGTGTCTTTCGAAGATCCCAAATCGACACGGACGATAGTGAACTCGGTGCTAGGAGATGATAACCATTCTCAGAGAATGACAGTGTGTGGACGGTGAACGGTGTGCCTTCTTGCGGCGTGAGCGAAGCAGCGATGTTTCCAGTCCGGATATCGTAAATATGAATGCCGGATGCTGGTGTACCTAGACCAATCAAAGTACCGTCTGGGTGAATAGCGAGTGACGCCAGGGGATCCTCTGCAGGCGCAGAACGGAATATTTGCGTGAAGTTGGTAAAGTCATGCAGAGAGTAGGTTTTGTCACTTGAAGCAAGGGCGAAGAAGGCATTCGTAGGGTGCACAGCCAATCCCGTCATCTCTCCCTTATGCGTACGAACCGTAGATTTAGGGATGTACTCTCCAGAAGCGGCATCGTGAGACCAAACTTTAGCGATTTTGTCTGCGCCAGCAGAAAGTAGGAAGGTTGGGTCCCCCTCTTTTTCACGGAAAGCAACGTGAGTGATTTTCTTGGTATGGCCTTTGAGTGATGCTAGCACTTTATCTGTACTACGATCATACAGTTGAACAACTTTGTCATTTCCGCCAGTGAGGAATTGTGATGGGTTGGAGCGTGACAGGGCCAGCGCCGTGATACCTGAGGGTGATGCTGAATGGAGTGAGGGGATAGTATGTTTCGCGGTAAAAGATTTGAGATCTGCGGATGAAATATATCCGGCGGGCGTTTTGCGCTTCTTTCGCGCAGATGACAGTGCCTGGTTGGTTTCGTCAATTTGGGCGACGATTTCGCTTGGAAGAGTTTGAGCTGATCCTTCTTCAGTCATTTCCACGTCCTCTGCAGTACCTGCTGCCGCTGCAGGGGCAACAGGTGTTAGTCCCATAGATACCTGAACATTTGCAAGAGCTCTTTATAAAAGAAAAGGGGTGCTATTAGATATGGAACTGTGTGGAATTGGTGGCACGCACTGTCTCGACTCGTCACGTTCACGAATCAGGCGCGCAATCACGCGATTTGCGGCGTCAGATTGATAGAGGGCATAGCTGAGCTCTTGCCTAGTCTGGTTGTACTGCTGCTTGAGGACAAAATTCTCGAGCATGGCAGCATCCCACTCATTTTGTAGTGTGTGCAGCAATGCAGGTATCGACGAATGCGTGGGAGGCCGGGGTGCAGCGGTCTCTGGACCTAGTACACAGTCATTTTCAGTATGACATCACGTATGTAACGCCAACTACGTACCAGCCTTAATTGCAATAAGGTCTGATTCCTCCAGCTTGTCCCCAGTGAGTGGGTCGGTACCATTTTCGGAGATGTATTTCGCGATAAGTCGACGTTCATAGACCTTCCCGGACTTGGAGGACACAACGGGTTCCTGAGGAGGCTCTCCAGAGATTGCACAAAAGAACATGGCCAGGTCGTGTGGTTCAATAGGACTATAGGCAGATCCTGCGCCAACAGTTGAATTTTCCGCGTTGTGTTTGTACCTCTTTGAACTTGAGGGTGACGCCTTGTGCTTGTGTTTATGCTTGCTGACGCGCAGATCAAGAGATCGCAGTATTCATTCCCCTGATCCTTAATTGCCTTCGACATGTCTGAGAAACGACAAAGACTTGTTCTTGCCATCATAGAATTCCTTAATCAATCCATTGATGACGGAACGGTCAAGGCTGATGATAGAGAAGGCATAGAAATTGGCAGTGCGTCTGGTCTCTTCCCCATTCGAGTCCGATCCGCAATGGTTCTAAACTCGTAGGCTGGTGATGATAGTTCAATGTATTGGAGAAGCATTTGGAGTCGATCCATTGAATCCCCAGCAGTCTGAGCAACTTAGCATCAAACCCGCAACTCTATCAAGCATATTCGATGTTTTCCTCAAAACTCGTAGTAAAACATCTGCAGGCGATGCGGGTGCAAGCACACCAGCTCCCCTGGCATCCACACCAGAGAATCCTTCTACAACAGACAAATCAGAGGCAGAGAAATTGAAGGGGCAAGGAAATGCCTTGATGAGCCAGAAGAAGTACGACGAAGCAGTCGAAGCTTATACCGATGCCATTAATTTGGACGCCACAAATCCGGTATTTTTCTCCAACCGGGCTGCTGCATACTCCCTCAAGAATGATCACTTGTCTGCCATTGGGGATGCACAAAAGGCTATTTCCGTGGATCCTACGTATGTGAAAGCGTATCACAGATTAGGGTATGAGAGACTCTATGTCCCGCAATGGCTCCTGCGAACTAATGATGACAGACATGCTTATTATTCTATGTTTGACTACGAAGAAGCTATCAAGGCATTCGAGCAGGGACTTGAATTCGACCCCAACAATGCTGGCTTAAAGTCTGGTGTCGCAGACTCCAAGGCTCGGTTAAAAGCAAGCGGATCTGCCACATCGTCCAACACATCATCTCAACAGACGGAGTCAAGTCCTGCTGCTGGTGGTGGAATGGCCGATATCCTTCACGGGATGCGAGAAGGGGGTGGGATGCCCGACTTCGGCAGCTTCCTTAACAATCCCCAAATGATGCAGATGGCACAGCAACTCGCTGCCAATGGAGGATTGGAGCAACTTATGCAAAACCCTTCAGTTGCGAACATGGTATGTCTTGCCTCTTTCCGCGAATTAAGGCTAATGGCTGGCAGATGGGTCGTATCCAAAGGGGTGACATGCCCTCGATGGATGAACTCATGGGGGATCCTGCTCTGAGATCACTGTGCGTAGTTCGGAGTTATATGTGCTCGTGCCTTTTATCTCAATAATCCCTGCAGAGCGGGTCAATTCGCTCCAAACCCTGGTCGTTAATACCAAAAACACAGAGCAACAAAGGCATTGTTGGAGTTGATTACTTTCGATAGTTGGAGTAAGAGAGGGGATATACTGCTGATGATGAAACGAGGGATCTCATTCTGTGGTAGTTATAGGATCGCCTGGATTTTAGCGGGAGCAATGAGACCATTCGAAAGAAAGAACTGCGGACTGAGGGCCCAATCCCCTGCCACATTATCTTGTGCAAGCTTGTCTGAATGATGCAAAGCATCACAAGGAGTCTATTCATGCAGCGACAATGCTGAAAAACGTGTTGATAATCTCGATAGCGTGGCGAATTGGGTATATGCGGAGGGTTACAATATGTTACAGTTAGGCTGGCTTTTTGCGCATTTTCTTGATTTTTTCTGGTAGGTTCTTGGCTAATGTGGGTGGAACAATTGAAAGTTGAACAGGGACCTGTTGAGGATGTCCCTGCGTACATCATTAGTTTTACTCGTAATCAGAAAGGTTAGGTAGCGCCATACATGCTTCAAATGGTATCTCAACCCGCTGGGTTGCTTGTAAGCCTTGAAGCAACCAGTATGGGGACATACATGTGATCGGCTCGCCGCATCACTCGATTCGTGGGGACCATCAACGTCGTCTGAAATCAAAGACGTTTGGGATTGGGAAAAGGTAGAGGAGACTGCATCGCGAAAGTGGGCGGTAGATCTATGAGACAACATGAGCTACACAGTTCAGTGGAAAGATCAGCCACTCACATCTGTAGATGGTATTGCAATCCATTTAAACTCTGAACACGAATCAACTCGCTGGTGGTAGCTTGATTGAACGCTCGCTCACCTTCCATGATTTTCCACACTCAGCTAGAGCACATCGGAACGGCGCCTTATCATCGCCAATAGTGCTGGAATTATCTGCATGTTCTTCTTTCATGTGATCAAATAATTCTTTTGCGGTTGTATAGCATGTTTTCCCTACTAGGTAACCAGAGGGCCAACACTCCTCCCGCCCACAAGCATAAGGACGAACTGAAGCACTAGAGCAATCAGAAGGAAAAGTCAGTAAACAATCTTTACTGGACAAGGCAAGGTAACTGACTCGGAAGACAATGCTAGTGAAGACGACAGCCTTGGGATATTAGCCGATTTGTGCGGACGCTTGTGCAACGTTCGCTTTACTAGGCGTGAAGACGGTTGATGGTAGGGTACGGTCTCTTGTGACGACCGAACGGGTGCAAGTAATAATCCGCCTGGGGCCGGCGCAGTCGGTTCTCCAATCGTGTTGCCATTAGATGAGGTGCCAAGCGCATTGGATGGAAGGTCCAGAGGTGGTAGATTACCTGGACTAGATGAAGCGGAAAGAGGGGAAACGGGGTGAAGGGGTGTTCCAAGGACAGAGGGGGGACCATCTGATCCGGTAAAATCAGGTAGCGCAGAACGTATAGAAGGTTGCGGTGAGATAGAATAGTCACTATTTGAACCTCCTGCGATAAAGGCTGAATCCGAAGAATTGTGCGAAATAGCGGATGACTGGAGAAGGGGGGAGATTAGTAAAGAGGGGTGCGGGGAAGACTGCGGAGAAAGCGCTGGAGCGCTACTTTCTGGTACGGATGAGATAGTGCTGACGGTGGGTCCGAGAAGGTCGTCGAGTCCGTCGTCGTGCTGAATTGTAATCGAAACATCGGAAGGGTCAAAGGAGATGTGAGGGTATTCCTGGTTATCGGATGTGGTATTAGGATGGTTCAACCATGTTGCATCCGTTTGGGCCACAGTTGTAACGCTACGATCGCCGGGTGGGTGCGTTAATGTCGAATGAGACTCGAAGAGCTCAATAAAACCAGGTTCATCTATATTGAGGTCTTGAGTTGACACATTACTTTCGTCGATGGGTGGTTCAGGTATGTCATCAATTTGAGGAGGGAGAGGGGGCACAGGCGAGTTCTCTGTGCTTTGAGCATCTGAGCAACGGAAGTCGTGTATAGAAAATGAGGGGTGGGTTGACATCTCAGCTAAAGCATTGCTTAAAGTGGATGATGCTGAGAAATTGAAAGGGGCAAAATTCGCCTGGCGTAACATGATGTTGGGTTCGAGTGCTGGGTGAGGGAGCCGGTCAATTGAGTTTGATACATGGTGGTTAGAATTTGGGTAAAATGCGAAGTTCTGTGAGTAGTATTGCCAATGTGGTTCCATGAATGTGGGATTGAATGGTAAAAGCGAAGCACTGCTAGGTCCTGAAGGCATCTCATCGAAAAGATTTGGAAGTGAACCATCAGGTTGCGTCGTCAGCATTGGCAATGTCTGGATCTCCGGAGTCGTATGAGATGTACCAACTTGTGCTTGCTGGGGAACTTTGGATTTTCGTTGCTGCAATCGCTCTAAGAGTCGCCATCTTACGCAAATGAGACCCTGATTACATCGCATCAATTTGAAGGGACTCACCGGTTTCTGCAGTCTAAGCCGCTGCGACCCAGTTCTTGACCAACTTGAGTCCATTGTGAACCCATCTGCGTGTAGGCTTCCTGCAATTGGGCATCTTCGTCTGGGCTCCAGCTGCCTTTCTTCAAGAAGGGATCAAGCGCTTCTCTATAACGCTTTGAACAAGCATCATCCGTTCGTCCGGGTATCTGACGAGCAATAGCGGACCATTTGGGACCATAGGATGCGTGATATTTTCGTAGGAGTTCATCTTCCTCGGCCGTCCATGCAGTCTTCTTGATCGTTGGGCAAAGTGAGTGAAGCCAGCGCTTAACAAAGACAGCCCAATCAGACTTAACTTCGTGAGCCATCGGAGCATGAAGAGAGTAACTTACTTTCCTACAGGCCTTATTAGTCCTCCCTGGTACATTTGCAGCAACCATCTTCCAATTGTCATGCTCCCCATGGACCCCTACCGCTCGCCTAAGTGCTTCATCTGAGTGCGGAACATGAGAAAAACATAGTCATAAGAATGTCAAAGACATACCTTCTTCCTCTGTCCATGGTCGGCCAACGTTTCTTGCAGCAGCCATAGACAACAGGAATAACTCATGGGATCATCACTCAACTTGGGCTGCTCTGGCCGTGTCGAATGACTACTTGCGTAACGCCATCACACCCCTGTCGTTACGTGTCACGCAGCGCGAACGACGGTGAGCATACGAACTTATTGGCTCACCATCATGTCTCTTTCACTGGGCTATTCGTCAGACGAAGATGAAGTACCTGCGACAGATGCTTTTGGGCTCTCTCAGCTTCCCACTACGAAGAAGCTTCGCGTGGACGAGACAGGATTGACGGCTGAGGCTGCACCTCATGTCTTGTCAGAAGTTCGCCCTTTTGTTCATTCCTCAAACTTTCCGTACTAATTATTGCAACAGAATCCTTTGAACCAGACATCACTTGTGACGCGACCCTCAGACACACAGATGAATGTCAACATCCCCTACAAGGATATGACCTTGCCTATTCAAGGGCCTGAAAATCCTTTCAGTGACAAAAACCGTTTCCTAAATCAAAATGCTTTGGCTGGCCATGTTGAAGAGCAATCTATGTCGGACCATGCCTTTCGTTCCCAACATCTAACTCATTCAATACTTGGTTATTCTGCAAATCCTTCCGTTGACCCCAACGCCCCTGCAGTTCTGGGCTCGCTGGCTAATGCTGAGGCTAACGGCTTTGCAACTATCGATACACTCCGGGCCGCTAGATCCCAGAAGAAAGAGTTAAAACGGAAGCGGAAGGACAAAGGTGACCTGGAGGTAGTAGATGGAGAAGGTGCTTACGTAGGACCATGGGCGGCTTGGGAGGGAGAGGAACCGCAAAGCACCTTCCTATCAGGTGTCATGGCTCAAGAAGGGGAGGAGGAGGATGAGGATGAGGAGGTGCCTGCTTACATTCCCAAGATCGCCAAACCGAAAAAGGGCACTCATGGACAAGAAACATCCGTGTTCCATGGCTCTTCTATGACAGATTACCAAGGACGCACATACATGTCCCCACCAGTTGCAGAAGCGCCTCAGCTTATACAGGAAGCAGGGTCGCAGGAATGTTTTATCCCCAAAGTATGCGTACATACTTGGACGGGGCATACGCAGGGCGTCTCTGTGATCCGCACCTTCCCCGACACGGGCCACCTGTTCCTCAGTGGATCAATGGACACAAAAATTAAAGTACGCTCTCAGTTCTGGAGCTAAATATGGTCCTAGGCTGATTTTCCCCTAGCTGTGGGATATCTACACGCATGGCAATTGTCTACGTACGTTCCACGGTCATGTGAAGGCGGTGAAGGATGTGTGTTTTTCCAATGACGGGCGACAGTTCCTATCATGTGCGTACGATCGGACGATGAAGTTGTGGGACACAGAAACTGGCCAGTGCATCAAACGGTTTGGAAATGGAAAAATACCATATGTTGTTCGCTTTCACCCTGATCCAGACAAGCAGCATATATTCCTGGCTGGTATGTCGGACAAGAAAATCATTCAGGTACGTGGTCGATTTGAGTTGCTCTAGTCACGATAATTGACTATTTGAACAGTACGACATAAATTCCGGGGACATCACCCAAGAGTACGACCAACATCTTGGGCCCGTCAACACCATCACTTTTGTGGACGAGAATCGTCGCTTTGTGACCACATCGGACGATAAGACAATCCGGGCTTGGGACTTCGACATCCCTGTTGTAATTAAATACATCGCTGAGCCTCACATGCACTCAATGCCGGCTGTCACACTACATCCCTCAAGTAAGAATACTTGCGCAGTTGTCGTGGATGGTATCTAACATAAGCACTCCAGAGAAATACTTTGCTGCACAATCATTGGATAATCAAATTCTGATCTATAGCACAGACAATTTCCGACAGAACCGCAAGAAAAGATTTGCGGGACATTCGGTGGCAGGTTATGCTTGCCAAGTAGGATTCTCACCGGACGGTAAATGGATCAGTAGTGGAGATGGAGAAGGTAACGTGGTATATTGGGACTGGAAAACAGGGCGGATCAAATCAAAACTGAAGGCTCATTCCAAAGTCGTCATTGCCCATGAATGGCTTCCACATGAGACTGTACGTACACTCACCTCGTTGCCGCTGCACCACCTCTAATCCAATATAGTCAAAGGTCATCACTGCTTCTTGGGATGGGTTAATCAAACTTTGGGTCAGTCATTCACCGTTCTATCGGCGCTGGTATCTAACGCATTAGTACAGGACTGAGCTGATTCTGTTATTCATGACATCACGTTTCCCTCACTGACCCCATCGTGTTGAGTGGATTCCGAATACTTGAATTCAGGTTTATTAGCTGCAGTTACGCAGGATGCTGGAAAGAGAGCGAACTTGCTCCTGGGTTTGTTCTGGCATCCCGACTTCCCACCACCACACTTGTAGATTATAAGCATTCCTGGGCGTCAGTCCCTATTTAAAAATCCTTTTTCATTGTAACTCAACAGTCTGTTGCTCTTCTGGGGGTTGTGTACAGGTGAGAATCGTCCTATCCATATGCCAAGCTCCCTTTACTCTAATGCAACATTTCGAGTATAACATATTGCTGGACTTGCAGATATAGAATATCACAGCTCTCCCACCGGTTCTGCCTCTAATCACTGAGCTGGCAACGCCTCCTCTCACGTGCCTCTTTGAGTTTACTCAACAGCACCGTACTAGCAGCAGCCGCGCTACTTGCTCTCGTCCATTGACTTCCCACACCATCATTGCTCCTGCCCAATTCGTGGCCGTGATGTCAGTGATCATTTGCAGAGTAAGAGCCGATGACCGACGGGGACGTGAAAAAAGTGCAAGTATTCGAATCCAAGGCACCATTACACTTCGAAGGAGCATCAACCAATTCACTTAGTCAATGACTCCAGGGCAATCCTTTCTCCCAGGGAGCGGTGTAATAGTATACTAATAGCCTCAATGCAGGGGTAATTCTCGATGGTAGGCAAGTCCAACTTAAAAGAAATCGAAGGCATTTTGGGCCGCTATCTGGAGATCTATAGATGCCATCTTAAGTCAACTGTACGAACCACTCCAGTTAGTAATGCCCCTTCCAGTAACAATTACCCATCTCCCTAAACCACTTGCAGTTGCTCTGATGCTTGGGTTGTCTCGACTCGAACTTCATTAGCTGCTTAAAGGTCGTTTGGGCGTTAGTTCTAGTCCCCTCGCTGATACGAAACTGTCCGCTATCAGAATGGCCAACTTGAGCCGCCGCCTTGCAATGCTCTACCTACTTGTGACTTTTACCACGGCATTTCCTGTGAGCTATCTGACGTTCAGCTATCGACCCCATGTCCTACTTTTCTCTAATGATCCAATTCAACAGATTGCTGACACTGACACCGCCTTATATGACGCCCTTAGGACAGCTGGCGGCGTGGACTGGCGACGGGGTAGCGGTAACGCGGACTGGAAAAGGGGTTCTGATTGGAAGCGCTGTGATATCAAAGTGAAGGGCGTGGCGGTGGAGGACCAACTTGGTTGAATGCATAAATTGACTTCGAGTCGAGTCATGACAGTTGTCCACCCTCACGGTGAAGACTCAAATTCTACTTTTCTACTGTTACCAACTCTATGTCAATGGTTTGACGAGTAATCCCACGCGTTTTGGGCTGAAGTCATGGCTCTCCCTGAGCGTTCGCTTGCTTACTAGTAGTAATATCATCATTTCTTGGTTCATACAGCAACTTCCGATCTTTGTCGACTGCAAATAACTCCTACCGTGAAAACTTAGGTCCTTATACCCTTCTGTGTATATTCATGACTGTACCGAATGACGATAAGTTTCGAATGCGCTGGAAGACGTAAACTTTGTAACTGTGCACTCGCAGATTCCACGCCCACAAGATATAATTATTGTTTGGCAGTGTTGACGTGTTTTGCTCTCAACCGTAGCTTCTCGCTAACACCATGGCCACTCGGCGAAGGGCACCCCAGGACGATCAAGACGACGAACGGACGCGTGTATTCAAAGAATTTCTAACATCATCATCGCCCGTTTACAACTACAGGGATGATATCCTTAGGCTTATTGAATCTGATCAAAAACGTTTGATCATTAATGTCGACGACCTACGCGACTATGACCGCGAACATGCCGATGGATTGCTCAAGCAACCGTTTGACTACCTTCCCGCTCTGGAAGCCGCGCTCTTTAGCTTGGTTGAAACCTTAGACGAGACCCAGAAAACTGATGTAGCTAAAACATACCACGTTGGGTTCAGTGGTTCGTTTGGTGATCACCACGTTAGCCCAAGGACGCTTCAAGCGATTTACCTAGGGAAGATGATATCCCTTGAAGGCATCGTTACGCGGTGCTCTCTTGTGCGCCCCAAAATGTTGAAGTCAGTCCACTTTTGCCCGGAGACCAGCCAGTGGGTAGCACGAGATTACCATGATTCGACGACCTCTGTATCAAACCTTCCCGCTTCAACTTCTGTCACTCCACAAACAGACGACAATGGCCGTCCGCTCCAGATTGAATATGGCTTATCCTCATTTCGAGACCACCAAAGGATCAGCATTCAGGAAATGCCAGAAAGAGCGCCTGCAGGTCAATTGCCACGAAGCATGGATATCATCCTCGACGACGATCTGGTTGATCGGTGTAAACCAGGAGATCGAATTCAACTAGTTGGGGTTTACAGGAGTGTGGGAGGAGGGGCAACTGGTACTTTCAAGTCAGTACATTACCTGTGCCATTGTGGAATTCCTTACAAATGACAGCGTAGATCCTTAATTCTTGCCAATAATATCAATCTGCTGTCCTCAAAGCTTGGTGGGGGCATAGCCCAAATACCTCTCACAGATACTGACATTCGATTAATTACTCAACTCGGGAGACGTCGCGGAATATTCGATCTCTTGTCAAAATCACTTGCTCCATCTATCTACGGCCACGACGAAATCAAACGCGCCATACTCTTACTTTTGCTAGGTGGTGCTGAGAAAAATCTTTCCAATGGCACTCATATTCGTGGTGATATCAACCTCTTAATGGTTGGGGACCCATCTACGGCCAAATCACAACTTCTTCGATTCGTCTTGGGCACAGCACCACTTGCCATCGCTACCACGGGGAGAGGAAGCTCTGGTGTTGGTCTTACCGCAGCAGTAACGACAGACAAAGACACGGGCGAAAGACGTCTGGAAGCTGGTGCCATGGTCCTTGCTGACCGGGGTGTAGTTTGCATCGACGAATTCGACAAGATGTCCGATATCGATCGTGTGGCTATTCATGAAGTGATGGAACAGCAGACCGTTACGATTGCCAAGGCCGGAATTCATACGAGTCTGAATGCGCGTTGTAGCGTGATCGCAGCTGCTAATCCTATCTATGGCCAGGTCAGTCAAGTGGGCAAATTCCACAGCCCTTTGAAACTGACATCCTTTAATTAGTACGATATACACAAGGACCCTCATAAAAATATTGCACTCCCGGATTCCTTGTTATCCCGTTTCGATCTTCTCTTCGTCGTGACTGATGATGTAGAGGAGGGAAGAGATCGTCTTATCGCTGACCACGTCTTGCGAATGCATCGTTATCTTCCGCCTGGTGTGGAAGAGGGGACACCATCGCATGAAAACTATAATCAGACACTGGCGGTCGATGGGCATGGTGTATCACAAGAAGAGGATGCCACAGAGACTAGTCCGTTCCAAAAATTTGATCCTCTACTACATATTGGGCTTGGTCAATCCAGTGGGCGAAATACGCGGAGCAAATCCAAGCGGATCGAGATTTTGACCATTCCGTTCATAAAGAAGTATATCCAATATGCAAGAACGCGTGCTGCACCGGTACTCACCCAAGAGGCATCGGATCATATTGTTCAAGTATATGCTGGGTTGCGAAATGGTGACACGGCAGGGAACCAGAAGAGGGTAAGGATTCGGTCCATGCCAGCATGCCAATCATTAATTGCCAATAGACATCTCCTCTAACCGCACGAACTCTTGAGACCCTCATCCGTCTTTCAACCGCTCATGCGAAAGCTCGGCTGGCTACTAAAGTTGAAAGAGCAGATGCGGAAGAGGCGGAAAGGATCATGCGATTCGCCTTATTCAAGGAAGTTCCAAGAAGACGACGGAAGAAGAAGCGCGAGCCTAAGTCGGACAATGCCCCTAGAGGCCCAGACGAGGAAGGCACTGATGGCAGCGCTGAAGAGGAAAGTGGTGACGAACCCAGTGGCGGCGGACAAGCTTACTCTCCGGCTCAAGCTGCAGGACAAGATGTCAATCATGATCCTATATGGGGAGATGACAGCCAAACACAGGACGTACCGATGGACATGGATGCACAGCCCACGCCTACAGGTGGTACAAATGACGGGACAATACGCCCCGACAGGTGAGCCATTTCTTTCACTTCCTAAATGCCTCCCTTACTCAATATAACATAGATTTGAGCTTTTCCGAACGAAACTTGCAAGTCTATTCGCGACCCGTTTGCGAGATCAAGAGCAGTTCTACTTCAATGATTTGGTCGAGTTCATAAATGAGGGCTTACCGAATGGCGATCTATTTGGTACAGTTGAAGTGATGGCGGCATGTAACATCATGGCAGAGAAAGAGCAATTACTGGTCAGCGATGGGATTGTGTATAAGATGTAATGAATACCCTCCGGTACTCGAGGCTTCCTTTGTAATCATACTACTTTCCTTACGACTGTCAGTTGAATAAAACGAGCAGAAACCGTTCAGACCCATGGCTCACTGTTCGGAGGAACACTACGGTCTTATGGAGAACGGGACAGAATGCGCATTTCGCTTTCATACCTTTCTGAACGGAATTGTTGCACCAATATCTTAAGGGTCTTCGTAACATTACTCCCACTGTCGTGCAGACCATAAGTGGAATTGCAAGGATTATATACGTGGAGTACCAACGATAGCCATAGTTAATTGGCAAGCAAGAACGGCTCGAAGCAGTCGTCACAAAGCAGTGCGGTATGTATGCTAATGGCTGCAATCTGACCTTCGTCTCAGAATCTGCCCAACCTCCATACGAGATATCTCCGAAAATCCTGTTAGCTCAATGATTGAACTCTCCCAATCATTGTCATATTGGGACCCAAATGTACTGTCGACGATGCTTCTCCAAATGTCTCCTTCTGCACTCACAAGTCTAGCAGCCTGTAGTAACCTTCCCCATGGTGCTTCAATTCGGTTGCGGCCACCTGTGAAGTTGCCACCCAAAGCGCCTGCGCATGTTTCGATCCACAACCCACACTCAGCGAGGATTGTTTGGCCTTCTTGGGCGCTAAATTGTCCGCGGTATAGAATTTGCCGTTGTAGCAGATACTCTGCGAAGCTTGAAGCGATACGTCGATATAAGGTTACCACGATAGCTTGAGGCAAAGTTGATCGCAGGTAAGTTAGGTGCGTTGACAACAAGGCAACTGGAATGAGAAGGGTTTGCGAGACAGCTGCGTTTTCTTGCTCTTCGTTGCTCCTATGAAACTAAGTAAGTGCCACTACAACTACACGGAGCAGTTCGTCAGCGAGAAACAGACACTCACATCGCCGAATTTAAGTGTGTTTTGACTGCACCTTCCACCTCCCCACAAACTTGCTGAACTATGATATCTTCCGACCGACCCACCAACTGCTGATATTGGGCTACTAAATGATCGAATAAGGCATCTTTTGGTGGGATATCGAAATTCGGTGTGAGTGCTGGCAGGGTTGAATTCCCTTCAACCTGAGACCGCAAAGACTGTATCCGGTTGATTTCTGTCCACAGTTCCAGGAACAACTACACTGATGTGTCAAACGAAGTGGGATGAGGTACGAAAAGCTTATCCTCACCAGATCTTCTCCCCATCCGCTCATTGCTTCGTTAACGTACTTCGCACTAATCAGTGCCTTGCAGAGGCGTTGGACCCCTTCTACTCCTGAAGTAAGTCTCCGCGTATCTATTTTGACAGTATTCTCGTCCTTTCCACCTAACGCTATTGGAAGGGCACCAGGAACAGCGCGTACTAGTGAAGAGGAGAGGGTTTCGAAAGCATCTAGAGAGGCCGCAATTCTCCCGCGATAGGCATCCAACAGCGGCAGCTGCACAGTCGTCAAAAATTCGATCCGTTGGTCATGGCGTGGTAGCGGGGAATAACGATCTAGAAATGAGGTTTGTCTTTTTAATCCGATAGAAGCAATTGGATGGAAAGATGCGACTGACCGGTGACTTGCTCGAGCAACGCCTTAAACCTTCGGGCGGAATTTGTCACCTTGAGATGAGTGGAGGGATTTTCTGCGTCGTCATCCGCGATGGACCAAGCGTCCGTCGCACTGATTATGTCATGATACTGGTCCTCAGTAACTATAAGAATTTGTAGTTAGTATAACTAGACTTGTTGTTCGATGATCACCTACATTTTTGCTCGCCAGCCACCCAAGCACTAAACCAAGCTTTGTTCCCTAGAATGATTTCGCTAATTCCGGGCCAGGTACTGGATATGCCACCCTTCTCTGAGGTCTTGGCACCAGAAGTTCCTTCAATGACGAATCCTTCTTCTAGTACTGCGGCATCGAAGGAGAGCGTTTGATAGATCGTGTGAGCAAGCAAGGAAGGGTGTGTAAGAATTGTAGGAATTGTGTGTTTCAACTTCCGCACAAGAAGGGGGAAGAGTAAATAAGTGAATTCGCGCTGATTGAGAATGTCAGAATGGCTCTCATCTTAAGGAAAGCAACCCACCCATGCACTAATTGCCTTGTACTCGGTGCTAGATATGAATACCTGGATGATAGAATGCATGAAGCTCTTCTGTTCATGAATTACATTTATAATATTTGTGAAGTACCACTCTGGCTGTCAATTGATCAAAACCAACCCGCAACCCCACAGCATATGAAGGATATTACCTTGTCTATTCGATTTGTGGTACGGTCTCCTTCAAAATGATACTTAAATCGCACGGAAACTGCTTGCACCATCGTTTGTAAAGGATATAGGCCTGGCTTCTCTGACAGAGTCCGCGTTACGCCTACCTTCTCTCCCCTGATACACAATGAGTCAATAGGCACCATGAAGAAGAAGTGAAAACACATACAATGATTGAAGTTTTAGTAAGTTAAGGAAGGCTTTCTCAAAAGCATTCCGATCAGCAGGGAGGGCTGAACCGTAATCGGTTGCCAAGGGCCATCCCAAATTCCCTGATGCAGTTAAAAGGGAACTATAAATGTGCGTGTGTTCGTCCCGTATTCGTAGTGTGTGTAGAGAGGGAAAACAGCTTCACCTGGACAGAACACCTCTGATACCCGCCCACGTCTTCTCCAGAATCCTCGTAAGGAATTGTACCAATTGAAGCTCCTGCTTGCCCGCGCCATCTTCGACTGTGGAGCACGCGTCTGAAACCCTTCCAACGAATTCATGAAGAAGTTGATAACCCTGTAGTGCAACAAGCGAGATGTTGGTCGCCGTACGAACCTGCTGCACCGCACTTTCGCTGAATGTAACCCAGTGATTTAGTCAAAATCAGATGACAGCATTAATGCTCACCTGAGCCTTAACGCATGCCCAATCACTTGCAAATACCCCTTCACACTTTCCAGTTCCTTCAAACTCCGGTGGAGTGTTTCTATATCCTCCAAAAGGGTAGATTGTGAACCATCATCCGACATTGACGATACCAATTCTTCGTGAAGGCCAGATAATTCGTCTGCCAAAGAGTGACGCAACAGAGATAACTCTTGGGCAGTGTGCAAGTGCGAGTCCGTGGTCATTCGCGTTCCCTGGATTAGCTTATCCACCTCCAGCCGCGACGTGTCAGCCTGAACTACCGATAATTGAGACCGTCAAGCCCTTTCCTGTCATTGATAGTAGGACACGAACTTCACGTTGCAATTTGCCGTTACAGCGTTGTGCATCACCGACGGCAACCTCAATGGTGTTCAGGTCATCTAAGGACTTGAGTGCAGTGTTAAGATATGATAGGGTTTTGGCCTCTGCTTCAATGGCGTTGGGAAATGCGAGGAGGGCTTGAATTTGTTGTGAAGACATAACTGCTGTGTCCTACCTGCTGGCGTGAATGCACGTAAGAGCTGTGACACGGGGAGCTTGTCACTCCGGTACAGGTAACACCCCTAAGTCGAGTTCAAGTTGACGGTGTTCGAATGCTCCAAATGCACAAGCAGCGCTGTACAAGGTACCAGTAGGTATTCTCTTGTTTAACGTGGACTCGTATTGACCCCGTGTTCTCTCAGTAGCCGTGGCTCATTTCCAATCCAGTATACTATAAGGCACGCAATCATCCAACAGCCTGCCAATCTTTTTGGAGTGGCTCATTCTTGACCAACACCCAATGTGGATAAACTATGTGCAGTTCGTGCACTCCGAAAAGTCATTCATTGGTTTATTGAGGATGACCTTCCCATGAGCTAGGACTGCACCATTATCCAAGCTTAGACCATCGATTCAATACCGGGGTATTAGTCAAGGTCCTAGTTGCTCAACATCCCCCACAGTAACTCGTGCCCCATCAGGACCACTTTGTATCCGGGAATGCTTCATACGCCTCCACTTTTACACAGGGGAATTCGGCCATCCCTCCAAAGGAGAGGTTCATTATTGGTGGCATTGGCTCTACTTGAACGCTTCCATCACATCTCATCATTACCTAAGTGACTTGTACGGATGCCCGCACTGAGTACGCGGCTATGAATTTCGTGCGGCCATACAGTTGCTAACATATACCTAGACCACTTCGGCAGTTGAATTATGATCTGGGCAATGCCCATGTCATTCGTCATGCAGAGGGGTCGCCTAAAGATGCAATCCGTAGCATCGTCATCTCTCTGCGCTTATTGTGGACACGAGAGATTGCGTCTCGCCAAACGGACTGTGGCATGTTGTCGTTCTCCAAACCTGAAGTCCAGAAGAAGGTGAAGGATGCTGCACCAGGAGAAACGAGAGTTGCAGAAGCGGTTGACCAAATCAACTTCTTGGATATTGGGCGATCTTGAGCAGGCGTCAAAGGACGACGTTCCGTTTCTGAAGAACCATCGTCTTGTGTTTGGATGAGACAATTATTACGGGTTGGATCTGGACATTAAAGAAGGAAAAGTAAGCATTGTCCTTTCTGGGCATGACGTTGCATTGACCATTGAGCCAGATGTACAGGTATATTTGAAGGTTGACGCTTGAGATAGTATATCGGCGAAATCAAGGCTGAAATATTGACGGTCTGTATGCTTACGTCACAAGAAAGTGCGAGTCAATATCAAGTTTGTGTTTGGTCAATTACTGTTACGGTATAGCCGAGAATGACTGAGATTCACTGAAGCCATCAATCACCTTGAGTCGTTCCCACCATTAACTATCATGTCCTCTACTGCATCGAAGGCATTAGAGCCGAGTTTGCATTCTCAACTCGAGGGAAACACAGCTATACCCGACGCAAAGCGTGCAACATTAGAGAAGTTGTTGCCTATCTCTCCTCCAATTGAGGGACCTGTCATTGCGGTAGATTTTGACGATGTCTTGAGTCGTACAAATGAAAAGGTGGCGGAATGTAAGACAATCACCCTTCATTAATTTCACTGGTACACTGATAAGGCTTCCACCTTGGTCAGGGCATAATGAGCAATATGGATCTAGTATGGATATATCTGACTTTTACTGTGAGCAAGTACTTTGATCAAATGAGCTCCGTTGAATTAGCTTGGATTTCAGATTATTACTATTGGAAGGTGAGCATGCTTCCGGATCCTTTCTCCGCTGCTCGATGATAGGCTACCTCCCATAGAACCCGTTTTGGGGCACACTCGCCGAGACGTTCAAGAAAATGAAAGCGTTCTACGAAACGGATATCATATTTCACACTGAGCCCGTTACGGGCGCCCGAGAGGGCATACAGACACTACGTAATATGGGATTCAAGTTAGTGATTGTAACGGCCAGGCCAGATACTATACAAGAACGTAGCTGGCAGTGGGTTCAGGACCATTTCCCAGGTACGCGGGAAGCTTCCTCAAAATCATCTACCACAGTTAATTTGCGCCTTAGGAATGTTTGAAACCATCATCTGCACAGGGCAATTCAAGAATGCAGATGAAACAGCACGCGATGTGGCCACCAACCCTAACAAAGCGCAGGTAAAGCTCAACTCCTTCCATTGACACAAATTAAGGGGCTCAGTATTTTTTATCTTTTCCAGATCTGCACCCATATTGGTGCACAACTCCTGATCGACGACTCGGCAGAAAATGCCCTGCAATGTGCAACGGCGAACCCATCTACTAAAGTACTGCTTTATGGAGACTATGAGTGGAACCATAGGATATCCGGTCCCGAAGATACCTCAGATGACATGGCATTTGAACGTAGGTTGAAGGCGTATGGTGGACAGGAATTTTGGAAGGATGAGAAATTCGATATACCCAATGGCGCACCCCTCTGGAGAGCGAAGGACTGGAGTGCCGTCATACGTTGGATAAGCAAAGCGATCAAGGAAGGTACCATACAAGGGCCGACACTAGAGAATCCCTAGATTCTCCTTGAGCTCGGGTAAATGGCAGGCTCGGTGAATTATCGCGTTGTTACCCAAACATGATGGAAAGTTAGAAGTCTTATCAGATAAGACAACGGTGTGCAGATTTCACGTGTTTAAAGTACCAAGCGTCCATGTAGCATGTCTGGTTGGTGCCTCTGCCTGGCTATCTCCACTTACTTGTACGGCCCCATCGTAGAGTCCCTATATACTCCGATTGCCCACCTCCTGCTTGTTGCTCCTCAGCGAACCTGTGACATCCATTCTGACTATGGCTACACTCTCAACTCTGCGTACAGATCCAATACATGAATCGTTCTTACAATTCTCGAAGGCTTACGCCTCCCATCGCTCGCTGATTCAAAGAGTCTTGAATATATCATTTGTCCTTTATGTGCTTGGGACCACATACCGAGGATTTACCGTGCGGCCGTCTGGGACGTCATCGAAGGTGAAGGGGAAAGAGAAAGAGAAAGGAAAGGATGTCGTCAACGCGAAGGATGGAGATCCTAGTAAACCCCCTCGTGTCGCGGTACGATCCTTGCGGTTGCTCGATGACGCCGCTTACATCTCTCCTCCAATACCCTCAGGTTGACGCGCTATTCTACCAACGATTGGGGACCATCCTGCAGATAGTCATACCAGGAATTCGTTCCAAAGAAGCGCTATTGTTAATGATGCATTCAAGCTTGCTTGTTTTCCGAACAGCGATTTCTCTATACGTCGCAACATTAGATGGAAAGTGAGGTCACCATCCGGCTAGTGTACGAGCTGTTACACTAAACATTCAAGTAGGATTGTAGCAAGCCTTGTGCGGGCTCAACCCCTGCAATTCTTTCTGAACATACTGCGATGGCTCCTTGTTGCTATACCTGCAACGTGGACAAATAGCTGGCTCAGCTATGTACAGAACAAACTTGCTATTGCCTACCGGACACGATTAACTCAAGAAGTCATGAAGAACTACTTAGGCGAAGGGGAGGAAACTGCAGAGGGCAAAGTGTACTACAAAATCTGTACGTTTCTCCGTCTTCAAAGAGTCCGTCGTACTCACCGTCCTTAGCGAATCTGGATGACCGGATAAAGAATCCTGATCAGTAAGTGGCTATCTATGAGAGGCGTATATGTCGTTGAGGACTCCTTAGGATGATCACGCATGATATCCAACGCTTTTCGGCGCATCTAGCCGCCATCTATTCTAACCTAGCTAAACCAGTACTCGACGTAATCCTATACAATTACCAATTATCACAGAACGTGGGTGCTGAGGGTTTGCTTGGATTAACGGTCCTTGTACAACTCACCGCTACACTATGTAAAGCCCCCCTCTCCCTCATTGCTCCACTCATCGTTTACTCTTCGCGCAGTGCGATACCTCACTCCGCCATTTGGCGCGTATACAGCGCTATCTGCGCAGCTTGCGGGCACATTACGACATACTCATTCGCGCCTTGCCGAATTCGCGGAAGAAATCGCATTTTTGGGAGGAGAACAAACAGAGAAGATGCTCGTCGAAAGGGAGTATGCAAGTCTCGTCAAACACGAGAATAGCGTACTCACAACTCGGTGGTGGTTCGGATGCGTAGAAGAAGGGATTATTAAATGGCTCTGGGGAAGCTTCGGAGTGCGTTTTCTTGCACATTGAGGTTCATAATCACACTTAACTGCTGATTAGCTCGTCCTCTGCGCAATTCCCGTATTCTTCAAGCTTCCTGGTGTTGCTGCCGTCGACCTAGGAGGCCGCACGGAAGGTCAAGAACAGTTCTCATATAATTCGAGGAGGGTGCTGATTCCTTCCAATTAGGTTTCGTCACTAATCGACGCTTACTCCTTTCCTCATCTGGTGGGTATATTCACGAGGAGCATGACGAGATGATTAACGCGAAGGTGATAGATGCGTTCGGTCGGGTCATGTACTCCTATAAGGACCTTTCCGAACTCGCAGGATACACGGCCCGAGTGTCGTTGCTGTTGGACACGATGAAGGATGTCCAAAAGGGAAAATTTGAGAAGGCTTTAGTCAGCAGCGCATCAACCGAGCTTAACGCACAAAGTACGTCCACTCACTCACGCATTCATGCTGATTTTACGATACAATGTACCACAGTACTTCGAGGCCGAGGTCAAGTGATTGAGTCAGAGGACATTCAGTTTGAGAATGTCCCTATCGTTACGCCAAATGGCGATATACTTGTCCGGAGCTTGAGCTTCCACGTTAAGCATGGAGTAAGCATAATCTGATGGTTAGTGATGTAAGCTAATTCGTTCACAGCAACACCTCCTCATCGTCGGACCGAATGGTGAGTTTTGTTATTTAGATGCATGATGGTAAACCAAACATCCTGTAGGCTGCGGGAAATCATCCTTATTCCGCATCCTTGGTGGGTTATGGCCAGTATATGGGGGAGTCGTCCGAAAGCCTCCAGCGTCAGCATTTATCTTGATTCCTCAGCGTCCCTACCTATGTTTGGGAACACTGAGGGATCAAATCATCTATCCTCACTCCAAAGCAGATATGGAAAATCGTTAGTTCCTTTAATACAGGAGATAACTTTTTTATTAATTGAATGCTAGGCGGTATTACGGATAGCGACTTGTTGCGAATTTTGTCCTATGTTCAGATGGACGGTGTAGTTGAGCGCGAGGGCGGATGGGATGCAGTCAGGGAGTGGAGAGACGCGCTGAGCGGAGGTGACAAGCAAAAGATGGCTTGGGCACGTTTATTCTACCATAGTCCCAAGGTAACTTGATCATCATTCCTGCTTTCGAGTTTGTCATGACGTATTTGCTAGTATGCCATCCTCGACGAGGCCACCTCACTTGTTCCGCCAGATATGGAGGGGATGATGATGGAGCGTGCGACACAACTCGGCATTACGCTATTGACGGTGTCCCATCGACCCACTTTATGGAAGTACCATGCCCTCATTCTCCACTATGACGGACAAGGGGGCTACGTGTTGTAGGTGTCTGATTTGCCTTGAAGAGACACGGGACTGAGAGTGAATAAAGCACCAAGCTAGACGCAGACAAGCGACTGGCACTGCAAGAAGAGAAGCAAAGTCTCGAGGCCAAGTTATTGGAGGTGTATGTATTACCATAAGGGTTCACTTCATCATCGCTTGCTGACGTAGATCGATAGGCCTAAAATGCGCGTTCGCCTGGCAGAACTAAAGGCACTTGCAGCCGAGAAATCATCATGATGTCATGTATTATGTTGCACGAGTGGGTGGCATCACGTCGGATATGTACCATAGAATACGATTTCGATGACTTATTCATGAAATGGGATTGGAGGATAAATGGCCAACATGTAATCTAACCCGTCATCGCAGGATCAAGTAATGGATTTGGCCCGGTTGACGGAGAAATATAACCGGGGTGGTCACCGAAGATTGAGCAAATGAGCGTGAGATCTGGCAGGACCGCTTGACTGGCTGCGACCTAGAAACACCTAGATCCAGTGTTGAGCGAAGGGAAATGTCGAGTCGGTGGTCATCACAGCAAGGAAACGGTGTTGTAGTGTTTACGTTGGCTAACCGATATCATGCAGATAATCCCGTTCTCCGCTTTTTTTGTTGTGGAGTACTAGGAGAGATAGGTCCTTCTGGGTCAGCCACAACTCGAGCAACAAGGCTGAATCCGGTGAACATGAAAAGGGCCTTACCTCACCGGGGCAAGATCTCGCGATGGGTGACGCAAGAGAATTACCACAGTCTACTCCGCTTCCCCTCAACGAAATCGTCCAGCAGGAGAAACTACCCCGCCTGCAGATCAAGAGACCGCCATGCCGGCTGGGGCTCCAGATTCCGGAAACATCCATCGCAAAACGTCGCGAGTTTGAAACTACATCTGATGATACTGTTCGCAGGCGTGTTGGCGCCATCACCCCTGACTTGTTTGAACGGAAAAGCCCATTCTCGGTCCGCAAGGAAGTGGTATGTAATTTACACACACAGCTGTGCCAGACCTTATAGTCGTCATGGACGAATTCGACGATGCTCTTTGTAGCAAGTGAATGTGATTACGATTAGTTGCCTTATTTAGGAAATCACGGCTTTCCGCAAATTTCCGATTAGTGGGGTCCGAAGATTTTCGTTATTAGGGTCTCCCACTACATCCACTCCAGATCCGCTGCCCTCACACGACACCTTCTACGCGGCGTCGCCCTTCCCTACTTGTACTGTCACCTGTAACCCTAATATTCCTCCTCTGTCTGATGCATTTCTTCTCCCAAACCTTCACATATGAGTAAGTGTACATGTTACCAACGACGGCGTAGGCTGACCAACTTCCTTTCCAGCCATCCTTGGTCGCACGTCGTTATTGGGATGTGGCACAAATACCCCAACCCCAAATGCTCGCATGTTATCAGCATAGATGTAATTGATCGCTCTGTCGATCCCCAAACTGGCATAATACGAACAGAACGAGTTCTAGGGTGCAAACAAAAGACTCCGGGCTGGATTGTGAAAGTGCGGTCTTTTTGTTCATGTGTTCTTCCTTGATTGAGGTCTTTCTTAGCTATTTGGAGGGTCTGAGGACGCTTTTGTGCGAGAAATATCCTTCGTTGACCCCGCAACACAGAGTGCAACCATCACATCTGTGAACCTATCCCTATCACAATTCGCAACATGTTACGAGGAAATACGATATCTCCCTGCATCAAGGGACCGAACAGCATTCACGCAAACTGCTGAAATTCAAGCACGAATGGCTTTATGGCGACACGCAGCAGATGGGCTAGAGAAGTGGTTGGTTCAGAGGTTCGAACAGAATGCTCAGTTAGGAAAGTTAGGCTTCACGGACGTTCTACGGGCGCTTTGGGAAGAACGACAACAAGGACACGCTCCTGCACATGCATAGAGGTCTTTCTCAGTTCCTTCGGCTGACTTTATTCGGGTTTCTGGTATCCGCATTTTCTTTGCATTGACTTTCTTGATTTATTTTACTACCCGTCCCCTTTCGCACCCGACCCCACTGCTCCGCCTACAATCAGCATAGAAGGGGCAGAAGTTATCCATCGTATGATCACAAAAACACATCATCGCAACGTAATAGAGTTACCTGGTATCCCTTTGTAGACATCCGACCCCCGCTCCCCCAAATCCACACAAAATCCCTTGCGTAGTAGCCAAGCTTTCCTTGCATCACGAGTTCTTATCCTGTATCGCACTACATACAACGCATGGGATAAATGACACATATCTCACACGCCACTCACTATGGGTGGACAGCGTCCGACCTATGTGTTCGCTGTGCAGACCTGTAACGCTGCCCGCCCATTGTACGGCACGATGACTCATCAAGCGTCATGTATCGCTTTGGGCGGTCACTCTGTGACCAGGCGTGGGACTCGATCATCACCCTCTGATAACGTCTTGCACTCTTACCGCTCAGCTACTTAATCTATCAATTGCCCGAAGGGTAGGATCGCACGTTCAAAGCGCTCTATTGGCAAAGATTTCTCCTCCCTTCCAATTGTGGAGGATCGCGTTCACCGCGTTTTCTATTTGCGGCTACGTTGGCGAGAGGAAACTCTATATATGCGCCTTGGGCGAATATGGACGAGCTTTTACACCACTGTCTGCGCGAGTTAGCGTTGGATGGGGACTTGGGTGAGTGATTTGCTCATTATTATGTGATGGCGGTTTGCCTTGCGCCTGAGAGTCGATTTCTGATGGGAAGGGTGCTCGTGCTGGAGGTTCGAACCCCGGTGTCTCGTCAAAACATTTTGTTTTCGGCTATATCTCAGTTGTCCTTTCTTTGCTTCACGGTCCTGACCATCTCCTGCCGATCATTATTACACCGCCCCGATCAATTTCTTGGTGTTGTTTCATTTTTCAGGATCCAATGTTTCAAGACTGAAGGACTTTGTCGACGGATTTTACTCGCACAATGCCCAGCAGCAAAACATTGACGACGCGTTTTGCGCATTTGTGTGGTCTATGGTAGTTCAGCAACCTAATGTGCAAGTAGGTGCTGTTCCGACGGGTATCACATCCGAAGTATACATTGCCCCTCAAGTGAGTGCAAAGCGTAAGGCCAAGGCGAGAGGCGAGGAACCGGTGGAAACCTCGCCGCCGAAATTAGACATCATACCAGATGCAAAGCAGCGGTCCCTAGAGGACCTCAAAATGGAGTATGGCGACAATTTGAGGATTGCACTGGATCCAAACGCAATTTACACTGCAATCACCGGCTCCCACATCCGGGTTCGTCCATGGGAATCAATTTTCTGAAAGTGTGATTAACCGATACGCATTACAGTTCGCGAAATTGAGCCCTATGGTGTACTCAGCCTTGCAATTGATAACGCGGGGCCGGGATAACGGGTTGTCTGTTGTCGCACTCGGCCAACAGTCTGGTTACGACCAGAAAACCTGTTTTTATCTCGTCCGACAACTCACGGAACTGGGACTAGTGTAAGCCAAATTAGTGTGCTATTTCTTTCAATTATTAATCCGTGTCGTGGAAAATGCAGTGCTAAAGTCAGGCGAGGAGGTATCGGGACGCACTTTTGCATTCATAAGTACTTCTTTGAGCGTAGTCCTTTTTGGCAAGCAATTCGGGACGAGGAACTACGAGCAGATGAAAGGCAGAGTGTTCAGGCTGCAGAAGCAAATGACGTTGAAGACGATAACACTACTATGACTCAGCCACTTGACTTTACCCCGATTGACGCACGTCATCTCTCAAGCCTACCATTAGTCCGAGCGAGGGTCATCAAGCTCCTCAAAGCATCAAAGAGTCATATTCATGCCGCACAAAATATGGTCGTTACTATTGTATGTGCGCCCTATGTCCTTGCCTCTGGTAGTTTGACACAGAATAGGGATTTGCAAATCCAACGAAAACGGATAGAAGGTTCTTCCAAAGTAGGATTCGCGAGATGATCCAGCAAGGACTGGTCGAAAGAGTGATCGTCCCCAGTCATAAAAAGTCGAGTTCCGCTATCAAGTGTCTGAGGCTCGTGGCTCCGGACGGTTCTCCAGATGCAGCAGGAGATGATGGCATTGTTGTTCAGCAGGAACTCGGGGATGATGCAGAACAAGAGGAAGTCGCTAATGGTAGGTATCTCGACTGCATTCTTAGCTTCAGACGATTCATGTTCGATGGATAGAACAAGACAGGGTCAAGATGAATTTGACGATCCATAAACAGATCGTGGATCTACTTGAAGAATCGGGGACGAAGGGGATGACACTTACTGTAGGTGTTGCGGACAAAAACAAAGGCTTTCGTCAGCTGATATACGATATAGGATTTATCCACGGTTCTCTGTCAATTTGATAGACGCACAATCGAACTTCTCTTGACCCGCGCAGAGAAGTACCCACCACCTCCTCATTTGAGTGATCTTGGTATCGTTGCACTGATGGAAACAAGCGGTCGAGAACGCCGACATCGCTACTTCACCGTCGCGGGATACCGTGACCTGGTGGTCAAAGAAAAGCTCGATAACGAACATGCAGTCCTCGCTCAGGTTGATTTTACCGCTTCTGGAGAGTTTATGCCTATCGAACAATGCTTACTGTACGGAAACGAAGCCGACCTGATGCGACACCAGGATTCAGTCAAGATTCAAGCGGAGGGCACGACCAAATCAGGAACGACAGGGGCCAAGGCGGGTATTCCGGTAAAACGCGGACGGCCAAGGAAGTATCCAGTTAATGAAGAAGGAATGGTTGTACTGGGAAATGGGAAACTCAGACGCATTACCTACAAACGCAAGAGTGATGTTTACGAAGAGGATGAAGGAGAGCCACCAACCAAGAAACAACGATGTGAACAAAGTGGTAGTGGAGATGTCACACAGGATGCAGGTACGGGATATTTATCGATCCATCATCTAAGCAGGTTAACGATAAAGATCCGTAGATGCGACGATCCCCCCACCTGCTCCCAGGAGAGGAAGACCGAAAAAGGTCAAGTTTGACACTGCTGAACCAGCAACAAAGAAACGCGGACGTCATGCAAAGAATGCAAAGCAATCAGACCCTGTGGATAGTGTGCCGGACAAACCGGATCCTCAAGGAACTGACTCCGAGCCTTGGGCACTGAGGTCAAGGGGAAGGGTGTCTGGATCAGAGCGAAAAGTTTCTAATGACGACCTTGAATCAGAGTACGAAGTACCTGTTGCGACTCCCACTCGACGAAGTACCAGGGCTGCTGCAAAGCGCCTCCGTCCTACTCAAGTCTTACCACCTCCATCCCCAGCTGAAGATTTGGCCACCCAAGGACCAGAGCCCATGTCCGTGGACCGAGGAGCAAACATAGTATCCACAGAACACCCTGCAGGAACTGAAGACCCAGCTAACGCAGATGCTATAAATGACAATGCTGCCATATATTCGGAAGTGGCATCGCCTAGCGTCGCAGTCATCCCCCCGCCACCGATGATTATTAGTGGACCCGATCCTATGATGGATCTCATTGACCCAGCACTACGGGGCATGCTAAACGAGGCACAGCCTAAAGTGATGCCACGAGATGAGGTGAGTAATTGTAAGACGAGCATAGGTTGGACACTTATCTGCTCCCCATATTTAGACACCCATGCAACTTGTTTCCTCAGGAGACCTTTCGATTGCAAATGCTGCTAGCAGCTCAGCTCCAAAACATTCTGGCCGTGGAAAGGTGAACGTATCCCATTTGAGGCGAGAGAATGAACTATATAAAATAGTCGCGGATCACGGGGGTATTTTCAACATTCAGACGAAGGAGATATATGATGCTCATATGGCCCTCCTTGAGAAGCTGTCACGAGCTGGAGAGCCAACCAGCGCCCCAATTGGTACCCGCACAGATAAACGAACCATAGCAACTACCTTTGACAGTCTCGAAAGACGAAGGAAGATCAAGCAGCTACGAACGACCATTACCACACACACAGGCGTTCAGCGCCCAGCTTGTATCGTTTATTTACCTTCTATCACTCAAGAACGTTTGAATGCATTTCTTGCTGAGTTGAGTCTTTCTGGCGGACAGCAACCTCAACCATCCTTACCAACAGATTATGTTAAAATCGATGAACCAGTGGAATATAGCGCCGATGCCGCATCCATGTCTCGATCAACTCAGCTCCTTCCAGCACCTCAGTCGTCTCAACCACCAGGTGAGCCGCAGCATTCAGAGCGATGGGGTCGGAATGTAGCTCGTGCAGAAGAGCTATTCGCATATGACGACGACAAAATCAGAGAGGTTCTTCTAGGGGAGCGAACCACTCTCGCCCAACTCTATGGCTTCATTGTCGGTAGAATGGCTCGAGTACGTGCTGTCCATTTAGCAGTACTGGACGCCTTCGAATGCGCGATGCCCTCTCCTCGTATCGTGTCACATGAAGACCGCATTGTCGATGCGAGTTTTCTGTCAATCGATCTGCCTCTACGAGTCTACTGCGGCTTTGTCTCCACCCTTGTCTACGATCAAGAACTTCATGACTACCTAAATTCACCGGAAGGGTCGCAAATTCTTGTTCGAGACATTCCTCAACGTCTGCAGGATGTGTTACAAGTCGGACGTGCGCGACCTCGTTCAAGAATGCTGGATAATCTTGAGTTACTGAAAGCGCTCAAGCTCGTCACGCCCGTGGAGCCTCCGCCTTCGGCCAGCAACGTTGTTGGGGACCAAGCCAGCACATCTGCCACCGCTTCGACAACTCCAAGTTACTGGCAATTTAAGCGGGTCGCGCCCGTATATCTGTATGGTCTGCCCTCTTCCATGCCCCCCTTTCACACGAATATGCAAATCGGCACCGTCGAGGAAGCTACGCAGTTCTGGAAGACCATCGAACAGGTATCGAAGAGCACGCAGGTCCCATTGGGCATCAACGTAGAAAGCATTGAGGGTAATTCTGATATCAATTCTTCTGTTCTGAAGACATTACGGCGGGATTCGTCATGGAGTCTTGATTACGCCCTGACTTGGCATCAGACCCAGTATCTTAATCAATTCGCCAACATCCAGAACGTTACTACGCCACAGCAGCTGGAGGACGAGGGCGAGCGACAGCAGCGAATCGACAGGCTTGCATGGGTCATAAGTGCACCACCGGAAGCAGTACGCAGGCATTACGAAGGTGTTAGAGATGAAATCAAAAAGGAATCATCCCGAGCTACTACTGCAGCGAAGCGCCAGAAGGAAGAGAGGCGTGAGAGGCAGGCGGCGGAAACCAAAGCGTCTTTGGCGCGGAAAGCCGCTGAGGCAAAGGTCGAGCGCGAGCGGGAATGGGAGGAGCTGGTTACTCGGGTACACCCCGAACCTCCAAAGGGTTCAGTTGCAGTTCGTATCAAGAGAGTCAGAACAAGGTTTCTTCAAGCAGGCACTACGAAAGACAAGGAGAAGTGGGAGAATGAGATCCAAAGTGCCATTCATGAAGCTACAATGGCTGCACACAAGGTTCTCAGCTTGCAGCGAAATATTCCAAATCGAAACCTCGTCCTTGCAGTTCCTCCACCGGCTGTAGCAAATCCGCCGGAAAAGTCCATCCAGGAGTTGATTGCAGAGCAAGGTCCTGCTCTACCTACGCCGGTAAAGCGAAGAAAAAAGAGCATGGGCACAGAAGGTGCGTGAGATCGCAGTCAATCAGGCTTGATCCTTGATATTGATATCGGATATGTAGCTACGCCTGAAGCAACCACTAAAGCACAGCGACGCAGCCGGACATTTTGGAGCAGAGACTTTGAAGAACTCGCTCGTGATGCCTCTGTTATTATCCGCGCTAGGTGTCGAGGCTTACCTCGCCTTGATTGGGGTGCTTTGGAACAGGTGTTCCCCGCGATTCCTCGTAACTCTGTTAGACAACGGCTTGGCCACATACGGGAATCACCTGGGAATGAAGCTTATCTGAAACGATTGGAAGACAAATGGTATGAGTTGTGGATCCACCATCGCGGCATGCCCCTGCTACCCGACGACGACCCTCAAAGTCCTACCAACTTTGACCTGATCAAGCACATCGAATTTTTGAGGAGACATGTGGATAAGAATGCCATGTAAGTGCTTGGGGTATCGTCCTTCGCATCATGAGCTGAGTGAATTACTGTAGTCGTGTGGGCTTTGTGCAACCCAGAGAGAAGTCAGCGGTCGTAATCCCAGCCTCTTTAGAGGAATTACACAAGGAGTACACATTCACTAAGGCTCGTCCCTCTGTTCCTACATGGGACTTTGTGTGGAATGCCACTGTCGAGGAAGGGCGCGAGAAGCGAATGTTGATCTACCCTTTCTTGAACAAGGTCGACGACCCTCCCCCATCCAATGAAACACTTTTTGGATCGACGTGTATTGCCGAATCAGCGCTGAAGGTTTGCAGTAGCTTTCATTCCCAACGAAACCCATGGTAAAAGCCCTTTGACAGATGGTTTTCGGAACTCCCAATGACCGATATGATGCTGAAGCAGCATCTTTAATGTTACATAATATCGGGGAGGAGCCGATTGCAGCTGCGACGAAGAACCTTTTATCACGCGGGGTGATATCCAAAGTTGTGAGGGATCCTACAAAACAAAAGCCTGGAAGGCAACTGAAAGTTTCCGAAGCGTAAGCGCTTTGTGATGCTTTGGCTTTGACTTTTGTGTTGACGTCCGGACGCCCTGGCAGCAACCAGAATGCACTTGGCGGTACATTTTCTCGAGACTTGTTTACGGATGCGGTCGCCGTGGAGGAGATGTACACGCAACAGGAAGGTTGGAAACAGTGGCCGCTGGTGGTTTCGGATGGTGATATTGCTGCACTGGTGGAGCTCGTTTCCGATCATAAGGTCATTTTCATCAACCTGCGATGTCGTATGTGCCCACTGAATTCATTGCAGGTCGAGTTTAAGATTGACACAACACAAGCACAGTTAGCACGTCCATCACTTGATTGGAATAGCAAAAAAGCAGGTTAGTGATTGTCTGCTCGTGCTGGGATTATCTCGGCCTCACATCAATTTAGACGATGATGATATCGAGACCGCCTTGCATGTTCAATACCACAGCATGCCAGCCAATCAGTCAGTGGTCGATGAATCACCGGGACGTGCTGTATCCGTCCTATCACCTAGCTCTGCGGTTAGCCCTGCGAAGCATGGGGAGATTGAAGATGGCAGTGATGCGTGCTGCAGGGGACTAACCGAGGAGGGGTTATTCGACTGTGCTGCTTGCTTGCAGCAGGAAACAGCGTCGTGTTTGGGCGCCTCTCAAGGATCAGAGCGAGAGACCATCCAACAATCGCTTGATGCTCTACATCAAGCGGGATCCGGCGGTTTGTCCAAACCAAAGCTGAAAGTAGGTTGACCTAGTTACAACCTGCTAGCTGCGTCATTCAACGATAATTGTCAGGATATTGGGCTTGATGTAGAGCGCGAGGAAATTCAAAGCGCCATTCGCCAGCTAATTGACAGGACAGTACCACTATGTTTCTGGGCTGGTCACGAGGAGGTGGTGCTGATCTCGGCGAGATATCTCAAAGCTTGGTCTGTGGTGGTGGCCGAAAAGCCCATGATCAGGGTGTTACCGAGGCGCTGGGTTGACATTACTGGTCATAAAGTCCATGAAGTCTGGGAAGCAGCTCTCAGGGCTGTTATGGGGATTATCATCTTCCGGCCAGGTATCACACAGGTGCGTGTATTGCTTGATCTGAACATGAGACACTTATGCTAATCTGTGAGCACTGCAAGGGTGAATTGCGCTGGAGATTGAGGAGTGTATATGACCGACAAGAAGTCAACGACTTGCTGCGCCATCTCCAAGAGGAAGGACACCTCAAAGCCCGGTCGCCTCACGGTCACAGCCTGCCGTTGCATATCCCAAGCAACGAAGAGGAGCGACTGGTATTCTGGACTGTGAATAGCGTTAGACCTTGGTATCAAATATGACTCGTCAACTCCGGGGAAGGTGAAGTTACTCGTCAAAGGATAGGTCGTAAAACTCTCCATTTAGTTGCGATCGTCTTGATTCCGTTGCCATGAAGGGCTTGTAACCGCGTTGAGTTCGGACATTGGACCTATAAATACAAGTGCAACTATAGTCATTTTGATAGTACTAGCGATACAGCATTGGACAGCCATGATCATGGACGGGGGACTGAGCCACCGTCACTTGTTGTGATCAAGTCGTGAGAGAATTGACTCCACTGTTTGCAGGGTGACCTGAATGCGTTTGCCCATTCACCGTCAACATGATATCAGGTCACTGACTACGTGTTGACCAGAACAACACTCTTAAAAAAATTGCGTCAAAAGGTAGGGAAATCTGAAGCCCCTAGCGACAACGAACTATGATATGTTATGGCGGAACAGAATGGACGTGAGAAAACAGGAACGGAATGGACGGCTAATGTGGCTTGTCGTAGAGCCAACAACGACCCTTGACCTCTCACTTCCAATTCAATTTCCAATTTCTTCCCTTCTCTTCGGCAGGTCCGTTTCACGGCCGCTCGACTACCCAAGTCCTCACCTTGAGTGGTGTTGAGGTCTATTCAACATCCATACTGCCCTAGCGGCATTTACTACATTCATTTTTATCGACTTTCCAGATTCACTTCATTATTCGGATTTTGGTGAGTGCTGAAGACCAAATCGATGTGCGAGGGCTCTTATCACGGCAATGCATTGTATAGCTTCACAATGCGCATGTCATTTATTGGATTGCCTGTTCAGGCACGGCTCGTGGTAAGCACTTGGTCCTCATCCTATACCCACCAGCGATGCACGTTCCAGAACCACTGTATCCTGACAATAATGGGCTGACAACGATCTGCAGTGGAATCGGATCACCTTTTCTCGCCTAACGATCGCCTACTTCGCCTTCTCGTTACTGCACTTCATCGTCCAGATCTCCTTCCAGCTCAGAGCTTTCACTGTCAATGCTGGTGCAGCATCGTTCATAGCGGATATTGTTAAGCAAGGCGGGGCGATCAATGGCAGTTTCCCTATCTTCGATGGAGACACCCTTCGGATGTGTAGCTGGGTACCTGCAAATCTCGATGTGGATGTAGCTTCCTGCCCTGTTGTGTGGGATGGGACATCCCGTGGAACAAATTGGATTGGTGATACTGCACCACAGTACGGCAGCAACGATGCTGCGGTGCCGGCTTTATCAGGTCCTAGTGCTACTGCCAATGCAAAACCGTTGACATCTACACGATCCTCACTACTGGTGTCCACTACCTCGCGAACTGCCACGACTACCACTGTCTTCGTTGTCGCTATACCAACCTCTACACCTGTCATTCCTCCTACTCATCTTTCTGAAGACTATGCGGATGATTTTGATGCTGGTTTTGATTCCCATTCTGAGGCTGAGGAGGATAAACGTGACGAGAGAGAGGGATCAAGGCAGGATCAATCCAGGGATCTATCCACCTACACGCTCAAGACCTTCGTTGATGCGGGTGAAGTCAAGGTGAATATTTCTGGTATGGGGTATGGCGACGATACGCCAGCAACGTTAGACTCCCTTTGCGTGAACTCTTTGAATTATCCACTATCAACGTAAGTCTGCTTCGGTACATGCTAGCTCTAGGTGTTTATCCCATGAACAGTTTGAACAACACGATTCGAGAGGATATGGTCTTCATCGCCTTCCAGGTCTGGGTCCTTGGCATGTCACTCGTCGCTCTTTGGAACGAATCAATTCCACATATCCTTGCCTCACTTCTAACGCATATGCTGGCGACTGGTTGGGCTGGTTTCCAAATCGAGCGCACAGCAGACTTCCAAAGTACATTTCACCGTGTAATTGCACATGGTGCATGTGATGGTATTCGTCTCTTGCCTGACTACTGGCATGCCAGATCTGCGGCTGAGATTCCCATTCTTGCATTCAACGCCTTCACCCTGGTGGTCTCTTTTTTCTTAACCTGGAAGTTGATAAAGGTAAGTCTTCAGTAGTATACCCCATGACACTACCTCATCTTGGTTCTAGTTGTACGGGTGGCAAACCTTCAAAAGAGTCGGAGCATCACGACAGATCAACCGCATCTACAAACTCGTACTCACGATTTCTATTTTGATCCAATTGTCCGTTTTCTTCATAGTTGTTACCGTCAGCCTTTGGTTGGATCAGCTGTTGAACAGCGTAATCGGTGATTTAGCTCTTCTCCAAAAAATATACAAAGCTTCCTCAATTATGACGCTCATCGTAAGTTGCCTTTGACTTTGCAATTTCGTGGCCTCACATGATCATTTCTATAGCTCATTGTACCATGGTCTTTGGCCGTAAGTGTCCCACTCTCCCAAGCACTTCGCTGTACTTATGGTTCTCCCCGTAGGGATGGTTCGGCGTCCGTCGAGAGCTTCGTGCCCCGATGTTCGTATTCCTGCTGCTATCTGCTCTTTACCTCGCTGGATGGGGTGTTATGTTCTTCTCGATCACCTTCCGTTGGACCTTCATTACATGGCGCTTTTTCAGCGTTATGGCCTCCGCATCGGTTTTCCTCACCTTGACGTCATTTATCCTCGGTATCGTCTGTCGGTTCAATTTCGGAAAGGGTCTTCTCCGCTATCGTAAGTAATCAACCCCTCCACTGCAGAAACCACTATTTAACAGTACTCATCGAATGATTCAGTCAATGCACATGAAGAACTCGTTGAAGAGCCCTACAACAACAACTATTCAGATGATATCGAAAAGGTCGACTTCCCATCCACAGAAAAGCCCATCCCGACATTCTCTGCCGCTTTCGGTACTGGCCCGGAAGTCCCACCACCGAGTCAAATGTTCCCTTCCAACGTTGGCCCACGATTCTACCGATCAGGGGCGCCATTCGATAATCAATCTCGCGGACGAAGTGTTTCACCAGTTAGCCCTCCAAGGAGTTCATCTATCAGTCCACCTACAGCAGTCGCTGTCCCCCCTGGTTATAGATTAGGCAGAAATCCTTCTGATGGCTCTTCCTATAGCGGGACGAGTGTCGCACGCAGCAACACAAACGGCAGTCAATATAGCGTCGAACGAGAGCACAGCTATTATTCCTACGGTCGCAGCGGGGGAAGTGATGGTGGTCACTCTACGACAACCCAGAAGCGATGGGTAATTGAGTAGTTATTTCAAGATATGTAGGTGTCGGTACAATGAGAGTGTATTGGTTATGGCATGATGCTTCCTCTTGTCGTTCATTTTCGCTCTGAACTGTAAATAGTTGATATTTTTGGTTTCTCTCACCCCGTCTCCGTCTGCGATTCTGTGTTCGTGATCTGTATCATGGGCCGTCTGTTGCAAGGTTTGAAAGAAAAAAAATTGTATATTACAGCGCAGGCAAGAGCGATTATAGTAAGAGCACAACAAAACCAGATGAACGGAGAGAAATACATAGTGCCAAGACCCCCCAAAAAAAAACGAAACATGGATGCATGTAAGAAAATCCAAGAATGTGGTCATACAAAAAAAAAGCGAGAGCAGTGGGGATGAATCTTTATTCCTACTCCTCTTCCTCCTCCTCTTCATTGCCAGGCGACGAATACTCGTCGTCAGAGAAAACAGTTGAATCATCATCAGATACCGACAAATCACTGTCTGTACCCGAAAAACTAGAAGAGTCCGTCTCCTCGTCATCGGATTCTGTCTCTTCATCATTCTCATCCTCGTCCTTCTCATCTTCATCTCCAAGGGAATTCGAAATAACATCAACATCGAAATCCGAGTCTAAATCTTCTTCAGGTGAAAATGGTCTCTTGACAGGCGTCGGAGTACGTCGCGGAGTTGCTGGGGTTGGTGGCAGTACAGGAGCTGGGGTTGGTGGCGATAGGGGGTTAGAAGCAGCAATTCTAGTTAATGCCTCGGATTCGACTTGATGCAAAATCTGGGCTTGTCTCGAGATGGGTGTGCCATCAATGCCGCCATCCTCGTCTGGGTAATTCGGAATGAAGGCTTCACGGAATTGGACTATCCAAGGATGATTCAACAACTCCAGAGCGGTTGGACGACTCAAAGGATCGATGGTTAAGCACTTTTTGATAAAGTCTATCCCGAGGGGACTTAATTGCCCTGCTTCCGGCAATGGTGGATGCTGCGTGGCGACACCGATGTGGAACATAATAGCCCTAGAATCAATTGGATTAATAGAGGTTCGAAATATATCCGCGCATGAAGTTCTTACCATTCATTATCCAAGTTACTCCATGGCTTTTTACCCGTGGCAAACTCCAGCACAACGCATCCTAGTGACCAGATATCCATTGCTCCATGTCTTCCCCGCTTGTCGTTCTTGATAACCTCAGGAGACATGTACATAGGTGTTCCCGTCAAACTATGTCCCACTCCTCCGGGCCCATTCACAGCTGGCGATCCAGCTACGCCCAAAATGTCGTTTGCTCCTCGGCGAGAGCGTTGTATAGAGCGCTGGTTCTTAGCTAATATTTTGGCGGCCCCAAAGTCGACGAACTTGAGAACACCATGAGAATCGAGTAAGAGATCTGCAGCCTGATCAGAACACAGAATAGGGAAAGGTAAACAAGTGCCTACTGTCTGGCTTGACATCTCGATGCACGATACCACGAGAATGGAGGTAGGCCAACCCTTCAAGCATTTGGAGAGTATAGACCTGGATAATACCCTCATCTTCTATGCGACCAGTCTCCAGCAGTGCTGCTAGGCTTCCTCCTGGACAGTACTCCTCGAAAATGTAAACCTTATCTCTATGCACCTCAATGCCATAATATTCCACGACGTTGGGGTGATGAAGCATCTCCATGACGCTCAATTCGTCTTTAATTTGCATGTAGAGGTTGGGCAAACCAGAAAGTTCTTGGAATTTGATTTCTTTCACGGCCATAAGAGATCCGGTATCGAGATTAACGGCCATGTAAACCGAGCCGAATGCACCTGCGCCAATGAATTTGCCTTGCTGCCATCGAATGGATATGTTGGAGCTTGAAGACGCCAGGAAGACCAAGGATCGATCCTCAAGCTTCTCAGTATCCAGTACCCTACCCAGCATGTGCTGACTCATTCCAACGTCAGCACGCGATTCCTCCACGCTCTGCAAGGCATCCGAAATCTTCGACCAGAACATTTTCGCCCTTGCATCCAAAATTCCTCCGCGCTCGACGGACACTGGGTTATTGATTTCGTCGTCAAAAATAACGGACTTCGGACGTGACTTCAGCATCTCTTCTTGCTTCTCCCTCAACCTCCTTGCCTCCACCGACGACCTAGCTCCCAGAACATCAAAGTGCTCGAGGAGAAGCCCCATGCATCTTGACACCTTGTCCCCTAACCTCGTGAAATCGTCATCCGAAATCTGGAGGATCACGTTGCCCTTGGTGCGTGCCTCGGTAAATTCCAGTGCGTGAACTGCCCACTTGAAAGTCCTCCGGTCCTTTGTATCGCAGTCGTCAGATATGAAGGTCACCCAAGAGATGGCGATGTTTATTAACATGCGATTAAACGTCTGGATAGTCGGATGGTCCAAGTACTTTTGTGCGTGCACACCATGTTCAGATGCAAAGACAAACCAGTTGGCCAGTAATTCTTGGCATCCGGTAATATGGCGTAGCAATCGATGAACGTGTTGGACCGACTCTACAATGGATTCGGCAAGTCTCGCCATTGCTCGAGTAATTTTGATCATTTCTCGATTCACGTTTGGTAGGTGGGCTAGTATTTCGCTGGTACCCTCTAGCGGTCCGAATCTGTCATGCACCTTTCCTTCATCATCGTGGTACCCCAAAGCATGCAAAAAGGCCAGCTTTGCCATCGTGAGACGGCGCATTGCACCATCTGCTACAATTCTGCAACGGTCGTCCTTAATCTCGAAGTCGATCCTCGGCATGTCATAAAACAAGGTAGGTCCAAGCCAGAGGAACGAATCTCGTATCGAGAGAATGAGGATGTACCGACAGGGTTCGTCGTGGTAGTCGCGGATGCCACGGGGATAGTTGCTTGAGCGGCCGTCATCGTTTTGAATTTCGTCGGCGTGAGAAGCCTCTGTCAAGATGCGCCGTATTGCATCGGGCTGGTCTGCCAGAGATGGAGAAACAATTATGTACTGCCCTTCTTCCTCCATGCTGTGGGTGTGAAGAAGAACATGTTTGGAGTTGATTAAAGCAGTGAGGAGTTCAGAACTTGGGTAGTTTTGGATGACATATTCCAATGAATTCGTGAACAGCTGAAAAAGCATCCTGATAAGAGCAATCAGAACCACCGACTGTCCCAGAAAACACAATAGACAACCTACCTGCCGAACCGCTGTAATTTGCGGTGGCGCAGACGCACACTCTCTAGAACTTTCGCATACCATCCGATGATCTGCTGGTCTGTCATCTTTCGTTGAGGCTTGTTATCTGGACGGGTCCTGAGTAATTGCTGCCGCTGGGTGTGAATGAAGTCGCTCATGCTCTCTCCAGCAGGAACTCGAATCTGGTTATCAAAGTAGTTGACAACCCGAAGTATTAGTTTGCTCGTCAAGGAACTAGAAGGCCGACCTATTAGCAACTAATGAATGCCAGAATCAGTGACATACCATAGATGTTCTGCAACCACAACAGAACCTCCAGCAGCCGTTAAGCTGACGTCATTGTACGTTGCCCATTGTGCTTCCAAAACGTCTGTTTCTTTGAAATATATGGGTTTGTGACCGCTCCTGAGCTTCCAGTGGATCAATTTGAAAAAGATGAACAGTGCTTCCAGGATGGTCGAATCATAATCATGGCTGATACACTTGGGGACGTTCCAATTGCCGAGAGGGTCAGAAGCGAGGAAAGCTTCGTATTGTCGTTTCAGTGTGCATGCTAGACCAATGCTGACTTTGAGGTCATCAATCATCTGGTCAATGAGAATAAAATCCTTTGTGTCTGGTTCTTCTACTTTTCGGACATACTCTAGACGAAGGCGAAGCGCTGCCTGAGCGAGATTGGTGGGGAATGAGATAAGGGGTACTAGTTCCCTTTCGAAAGTCGGTAAGTTCATCTCTTTGAATAATGATATAGAGTTAAGTTGAGCTTCCCGTGCAGAGCCGATGAAGGAATAAACTGTGCCCAAGAACCCTTTTTCGAATGTACGTTGCATGGACTCCTCTTTAAGTATACGTTCGACAAAGCTGCTGCCGTCCGTCAATTCCGTACTGGGCCCTGGGTTTGTGTATGTAGGTATCGGGACCTCGGCACTTGTATTGGGTTGCATTACGTCCAGCGTTTCACTATTCGTCCAACGGCGTAAAAAATTAATTTGATGGCGTACGGAAGTAACAATCGTTGACCATGTCTCCAGAGCGTCGCAACGGTCTTGGAAGCTGGCCTGGCCAGCCAGAGGCTTATGAGCATAAAAAGCCTTCAGACTGGGATATAGCGACTGGACAGCATCCAAACGGTTAAGAAGGTTCCCAACCTGCTGTAACGCGTATCCTTTGGCTTCTTCTGGTTTTTGGACCGGGAGATCGGGGATGCGGAATTTGAGAATATCGTTAATGACTGGGTCCACGGTTCTTAATCTTCGTTCCTCGAGCCTTTTGCGCTCCTCCTCTTCCGTCCATCCATGGAACTTGGCACGAATGCCAAACCAAATACTGATGCGTACGTTGTTCTTCTCCTGCGCTGCATTTTCCAGCACAATCTGGATACGAGCACGCTCCGACTTCAACACATCTCCACTCAGGACCGACGACAGCATACTGGACCACTCAAGGCGGTCTTGGTGTGCCTGGGTAAGAGGGAACACCGAATCTGAGTCCGACTTGCAGGTACCCAGACGATCCTTATTATCCCCGCCTGAGATTGAGCCTCTCCCCAGATCGTCATCGTCGCTCTGATCCCCTCCCTCATTAAAGCGGTAATAATGGCTGTCAGGATCGTCCCGGGGGTCATCTATTTCGCTCTGGCTTGGATTGCGATACCTCTTGATAAATTGTACGTATGGGTCAAACATCTGAGGTTTGGGGGATGGCCGAAGCATGGGAGGGTGAAAAGCTCGAGAATGTCGTGAATAAGAACGTTGTGACCTTAGCTCTTTGTCCCGATGGGGAGGGGAGGACGAGGAGTAGGGATGGCGATCCCACTGGTGAATAGAATTGGGATTGTAGTCAATGTTCTGGTTAGGATCACCGTCGTCGTCCTCTTCCTCTTCGGGGTCATCATCATCGTTCTCTACGTCACTCTCGTCGTCATTGTTGTGTTCTGGATGAGTATATAGGGTGGGAGTATGTCGAAGCATCTGGGAGACTGACTAGTACCTCCGACGTTATGCGTGCATTGTGTTTGCACGTGTATTACCCCCTATATCCAAATCAATTAACCATCGTCCCTCATAACTGATCTCCCCGACATCCAACATCAGCCAACATGGGTATCCTAGAGAAGGTGGTTACTCAAGTGTGTTATCATATGCCTATTTTCTGACGTGCTCGTAGATTAAAGAGATAGAGGGTATGTCTCCTGACCGTCACGATCGCTCGGAATACTTAATAGTACCAAATCATGCAGAGGAGATGGCCAGGAGTATGTCCGCATATATGGGTCAACGTATGCACTAGAACTGATGTCCAAAACAGCGCAGAAAAATAAGGTATGCAATAGATACCCGCATCTACGGATTGAGGCTGCATCTACGCCAAGTAGGCCACGGAATATCACCTGGGTTTGTTGAAAGCCAAGCTTGCCCGATATCGCGCCCAGTTACTCGAGCCAACCACCAAGTCCAGTGGAGGTGGAACAGGATTTGATGTACAGAAGTCTGGTGACGCGAGAATAGCCTTGATTGGTTTTCCGTCCGTGGGCAAGGTTAGTGCGATAGTCTGCGTGTAGGTGCCCATAATTCACCAGATTTTGGCAGTCCACTCTACTGAGTAAAACTACGCATACGGCGTCTGAAGCTGCTGCATATGAATTCACGACCCTCACTGTAAGTCACCTTCATCGAACATGGAACACAACTGCACGTCATTCGTTAGGCCATTCCTGGTGTCATCGAGTATAAAGGCGCACGCATACAACTCCTTGATCTCCCTGGAATCGTTGAAGGAGCGAGTCAAGGTATTTCTGACACTTTCATATTGCCAATACTTGCGTCAACCCTGTCGTAGGCCGTGGGCGAGGACGTCAAGTTGTCTCAAGTAAGAGCCATGCAGGACGAATACAACTTTTGCTAACGTATGTATGGCAGCCGCAAAGACAGCTGACTTGATTCTTATGATGCTCGATGCTACAAAATCCGACGAGCAGCGGAGACTACTCGAGATCGAATTAGATGCCGTCGGTATCCGGTTGAATAAATCTAAACCGGACGTCGTGTTCAAGAAACGAACGACAGGAGGGGTGAGTTTAGCCTGTCGCAGTTTTGTGCCGATTGAACTTACGCTACATCACAGATAACTGTAAGCCTTCGACTACCACATAGAATGCTCTCTTATTCTCCTCTTCCCCATAGCTTAACACCACAGTGAAATTGACAAGAACAGATGAAAAGACGATCAGAACTATCTTGGCTGGATGTGCGTACCATTGCTCACCTACTTTTATTGGTGAATAATATCCTGCAGACAAAATACACAACTGTGATGTCATGATTCGAGAGGACGTGGGTGATCCAATAAGGTTTCCTTGGACTCACTATTGACGACCAGATACTAGATTACCACAGATGAATTTATAGACGTCCTGATCGGTGAGTAGAATGACGCATATACCTAGGTATATCTTGACACGTGAACAGGTACTAGGAAGTATATGCCATGCCTTTGTGAGTTGTAGATTGGTGTTACCTCCTATAAGCCACTCAAGCATAAGGGCAATGCTGCGCAGACGTCTATAACAAGGTGGATTCCATCAGCCTAGAGCAGGTGGACAAGTTGGCAAGAGAGCCTAATACCGTAGTAATCAGCTGCGAGCTCGACCTCAAGTACGGGATTACTGCTTTCCTTTCCATTCAAGGAATTGACGAATGTAGCCTGGATTACCTGATTGAGCGCATGTGGGACGAACTGAATCTCGTAAAAATCTACACGAAGAAGAGGGGGGTTCACCCCGACTTGACAGACCCCATTTGCCTCAGAAAGGGAGCTACAGTAGAGGTCCGGCCGGCTCCACTGACTCGTGCTTTACCCTCCTGACGTCCAACTCGAACAGGATGTTTGCAATGGCGTGCACCGTACACTCGCAACTAATTTCCGATATGCACTCATATGGTACGTGGAGTTTTCGACCTCTTACTCACACTGATCATTGCCAATATATAGGGTATGTCCATAAACTGCTCTTAAATGGACTGTGTGATAACCCCGATCCAGGGTAAATCCAGCAGATTTTCTCCGCATGCGCAAAAGGTCAGTTTGGCACACCAAGTCCAGGATGAGGATGTTGTATCGAGTGAGTGAAGCTGGTAACGTCCGACCTCATGAAACACTCATCGCCGTCACACCACTAGTATTTACCAAGTAATTACTCAGCAAGAGATGAAGGGTGTATCTATAGCTCTCTTGCTGCCATTGTTAGCAGTGGCATTACAGAAATGGATCACCTGCTTTTACTCACAAAACCTTAAGGGCAGTGATCCCAGGACATTGACGTTCCGGACGCAGCTCCCCGTCTCCAGGCTTTCTTTTGCCTGTCTTGGATCGTCTAAAAATAACTCATCACCGCGCCCATAAATCTAAGTGGGCCTCTCAAATATGGATATTATGCTGCCACTATAGTCCACGCGAGTTGAAGTGAGGACTCTACAATGATACCAATATGCAGGGCGTTTTGCAACGTGTATGAAATCGGTATCGGCCGTAGCTCATCTAGGAGCTTTGGAGACGCTCTGAGGGTAGCCCTGTGCAAGCCTGCATTGCTTGCGGGATGAGTCACTGATAGATGAGAATGAAGGGATCTAATCAAGCCCTAGCTGGACCCTCCAAGAACACTAAATCATTCACTGTAGTGTTCCTGGTCAACGGCATTTGGGGCTATCGTAGGAAAGAAGGGAGTTTTCATTCCTGTTGACATAATGATGCTATACAGGCTTACGACGCCGTCAACAGCTTTCCAGGTCAGTGTAATGACTGTTAGACCAATTTCGTTCATCAACAAACTGGTCACACCCCATGCATATGGGTAAATTACTACCCAACTTTATGATCCTTGACCGCCAGACCATTCACTGTCGTCCACCCCAATCTTGCTGTCAACCATCGTTCACACAATGTTAGCCATAAATCGCTTCACACACCATCTCCGGTTTTCCTGTGTGGACGAGCCATCTGTAAATCTAATTGCAAACTTGAACATCCTGCATCATGCATCACGGAGCAAATTTATAACGCCGTCCACGCTCATCAAATTTCAGACCGGAGATTAGGCCTTCGGTTTGTCAATATTGTCGACAATCAGCCCCTTTCATTCACCTCCGTGCACGTGGTCCCCACTCAATCTGCTTAATCGCTCAAAGCCCCATTTCTTTTTGGTCATCGACCGCTGGTAACACACGCCACCCGCCGGCGTATTCAATTAGAGATTGTTCCATTAGAAGCTACAGGGCGTCTGAAGTCTATTTCACCAACTAGCTCATCCTGGTCCATTCGCTTATATACCACAGCCTTTAGACCCTGCCCCACCTAGATTCACCAATACTCACTCGAGCATTATTTCCTCGACAAGGAGACATACACATATACCACTCATGACTATCTCACAACTTGTTGATAGAACAATTTCACGAGCAATGGAAGTGATTTTCTTGGGGACGGGAACGTCCTCGAGTCTTCCGCTCCTTGAGTGCTTGACGGCACCACCAGAGATACCACCGTGCAAGACGTGCTTATCCACATTAACGTCAACGGGGAAGAAGAATATTAGAAGAAATACGAGCGTCGCTGTCAGGACGAGGGCGAACGATGGGAGAGAGGTGTAAGTGCATCGCTTTTCGTCCTTCACCAGTTATTTCTTTTCCCGTCTTTGTCGTCATTTGAATATGCTATGAACGAACAACTTACTTGTCCGACCAACACAGAACGATTGTCATTGATGTCGGAAAGAACTTTCAAGCTGCATCATTGGAATGGTTTCCGAAGTACAAGCTAAGAAGGATAGACGCGCTATTGATTACGCATCCACACGCGGATGGTTAGTCTCTTTGTTCGTTTTGGCGGTGAATTCTGTGATAACGATTCTATTCAGCGATGAACGGTTTGGATGACTTGCGAGGTTCGTACCGGATTCCGGCGGAGTGGGCGTGGATCTAACATGCATTTGGAACAGGGTGGACATTGGATGGGGCCATTCAACCCCATATCGACGTCTACCTCTCGCAATCTACTTTTTGGGGGGTGCAACGATCGTTTCCTTATCTTGTGTCGAAGGAGTTTGCATCTGGAGGTGGTGATGTAGGTCGGTTGCGGTGTACGGCTCGCAAGTTGCTGATGATGTGCGTCGCCCAATCTAGGTTCCTGAGTTCAGATGGCATATCATAAACGACAAAGTCCCCTTTGAGATCCTGGGTACTGGAATTACGGTTACTCCTTTTGCAGGCAACTAACATGTCGTTGTTATGTACCTTACCTTGGGCTAATTATTCCTGCACAGTGCATCATGGTCGGATATTCTCAACACTTCCGACTCCCGCTAATACGCCGTCAGCTACCTCCCCCCCTACACCAACCGAGGCGGAAAGTGCACTACCACCTCCCAAGGACGAATATGCTGGAGGAAAGACAATAACACCTATCATCACCAAGACTGAGGGGGACACAGAAGTGATACATCCTTACCTAAGTAACGGATTCAAGATTGAGAGTCAATTGATTTATCTTTCGGACGTGTCGTTTATTCCGGACGACGTCTGGCCGGTGCTGACGGGGACAAGAGGACCAGTGCCTATGGTAGTATTGGACTGTTTGCGATTGAGACCGCATATGTCGCATATCGGACTAGGAGCGTCGGTTGAGGCAGCAAGACGGTTAAAGGGAGTAAGGACATATTTGACGGGCTTTGGGCACGAGGTTTCACATGATGAGTATGTCACCATCGGAGAGATTGCAGGTGGGGACAAGAAGGACGTGGAGAAGCTGACGGAGTCGGAGAAGGCTGGGGCTGGGCTGGTCGGGAATGGCGATAGAGACAAGATGTGGATGCGGCCAGCATTTGACGGACTACGTGTGTTCATAGGTGAAAAGTGTGAGGAGATTTCGGATGAATGCTACTGAGTATCGTATACTGTACCAGGCTGGATAGCTGACAAAGCGCTGTGTGTCATCCGCTAATCACCACTTCCGTGAGACCGTAAGGGTCTGGGTTCACCTGCAACATCCCCTGACCTTCCCCTTTACTGTCAACGCATTCAGAGCCCACAGAATAATAAATTTCATCTGGACAGCGGTTACCCCGCGTACTCTGTTGTGCTGGCTGTCATTACCGGGTTCGTTCCCTCATGAAGTTTTTCACCCAATCCTTCCTGTACGAGTAAGTCTGTCTCCCCGCATACCACTTTATCGCGTAAAAACATCACTCCACCATTTTCCGCCCGCCTCGTCTTGTTAGCGATCCATGGTCTATCGTCTCGTTGGCATTTTTCTTGCGATATCCCAATCCTTATGCGGCCCATGTTGTCTCGTGCGATGTCATTTCGCGTGAACAGACCGCTCAGGGTACTTTGGTGACCTCCAGACTGATCCTGAAACGGGGTGCGTTGCCTCGATGGGCTCCAAAGGGCATCATATCCAGAGCGGAATCGTGGGTTATTGAGGAGAGTGAGGTGGACCCGTTTGGGAAGACTGTCAGGTGTCGCACGAGCAATTTAGATCATGTGAAGGTTATGCAAGTCGAGGAGTGCGTTCATTTCATGGGGACGCCTGAGGGGTATGTGTCGACCTTTGCGTGGCACTGTACCCTTCTAACCAATTTTTCTGCCCATAGGAAAACTATGCAGACGACGGAGGCTAGGATTTTGTCCGGGTTTGGTTGGGGTCTTACCAAAAAAATCGAGTCTCATGGACTAGCACGGTTCAAGGCCAACGTTCAAAGGGTACGTGGTGCACTTCTGTGCTGGCTTTCGGGGCGCTTCGCTGACCCGTGCGCTGTTAGTCCCGCGAGGGTGTATCGCTTATTCTCAGCATGCTTCGTCAAGCGCGTCTTCAGCCGATGGCACTGGGTGCTGGTGCCGGCACTCCATCACTACTGGACGTCCGCGACTTCCATCGGGTGCAGGACGAGCATCACATTCACCAACATCATTCTCACACGTCTGAAGATGAAAAAAATGAAACAGTGCAGGGTTCTCAAAGGACAGCATGGTCGAAGCTCAAGTCTTGGTTCACCCCTCCGACGTCTTCCCAAACCCCTCCTCCCACATCAACATCAACACGAACCTAACCGGTCAGGAAGACAAGCCTGTAAGGTGTTGCGCTGGCTCTAGACACAATCCTAGTTCCGAGCCTCTCTTCCCGCTGATCTTGTTACGCGAACGTTTTGAGCTTCCGTTCCCGTCGCTGAAACTTGGCCAATCCTAGCAGACTTCACCGATACGTACAGTCATTAGTCATTACGATACCCTTTTCTCTCTCGAGTTGCTATTGGTTCTGGTCGCATGGTCGCGTTCCGTCCCTTTACCGAACGCCGCCTCTTGTGCAGCAGTTGGTTTGCAAATGTATTACTAGCAATTGAGCACCAACAATGCTCCCTCATGGGATTGAAAATTGGCAATAGTGCTACGAAAGTTGTACGGATTGAGCATCGTGCTGTAATTTCCGGAAATAGACTCAAGAGTCGGCGAGATGTTACCACGTACCAGATTTTGACACGTTAGATGCTCATGAGGCTACCCCATCCAACTCATTAACTCATCCTCACTCCGCGAATATTCTAGCAGTGGCGACCTTGCTATTGCAGTCTGGACCACTGTATTCTTCCTGGTCAGCACCGTAGCACGCCTGTGACATCGCTTGCTGTTGTTCACCAAAGCTCGCCACAGGGTGCTCATTATCTATAAACCCTAGATTGGTCTAGTCGTAACCGCAATTGCTCCCAAAACCACGTTTTTGTGTTTGCACCCATTTCATTACATCACAGTCATACTCGGTTCACACCTCTCACACCACGCGAAACTTTGAAATTAGAAAAGAAAATGTACTTTCCGACTTCGGCCTCAATCCAGTTATCTACCATTCCGGCTTTACCGAATCTTCCACCTGAGCAAGTGATATGTCTTGCCCCGAGTCCAAGGAAAACGTTGTTCTGTACCTTGACGAGGAATGGGTTGACCGTTTGGCGTGTTAGGGTATGTGCATGATTCGTTGGTTCATCAAGTTGTTTCTTCCTGTTGCTGTAACCAAGAATGTGAAGCGTTCGTGGATGACAGGGGGGCTTTGTTCTTCATTGTGGTACCCACCTTGACTCTTGGTTTTAACAGTGACGTTTGTTCACTGGGTGATTGACCTTGTGTTCTGTGTTAGCCATCAGCAGTTTTGTCATTTCTTTCAAGAACACCGACTTCGCTCATCGACCATGGAGAGAACGTTAACGCAGTGTGGAGTCCTGATGGAACGAAGATCGTCATTCAGGTGAGTAAAGCATAATCAATCTTCCGAGTGTAGTATTGCCTTCTGTTCACTCGGAGACGCAATTTGTTCTGATGTGCGGTGTGCGGAACATGCGCTGATATGCTTTAGACATCAGATTCATACCTAGTATTGGTATCAGTCCAATATCGACCCAATGACAAAGTCTATCACCCGCCACAGCTGCCGCCTAATGCCAAACGGAACTTCTTGGCTGGACCAGGCGAAGGATTGCCGCTACAATCCATAAGTCTGAATTTTGAAGGGGTAGTCAGGATAGAGGGGACATTGCTGAGGTGGGTGATCACATTGAAAAATCACCTTGGCCACGTAATGATAATATGATCCTGGATAATGGTGTCTCTCGCCTGCAATTACAGCGTTTCGCCACGGAGACATTATATATTATTCTCGACGCGGAATCCCCCGGTGGTGCAACGGATACCTTGGCCTATTGGTGACTCCGGAGAGGACGCTAGGTCGGATAAACATAAATCACGGTTCCAGGATTTTGATTCGTGGTCTATAAACGAGCAGGACTTTCCCTGGTTAGTCGAGCCAGAGGGTATGTGTGAACCATCTCCATTTGACTTTTTGGCACCTCACTCGTTGAATGAACAGTTGCCGTTGAGAAGATATTATGGTCTAGACTCACTGACGTTGAAACTTGGATAACATCCGACGGAAGGGCATATTTTGTCCGATTATCGGAACAGAGAGAGAGTAAGAGTGCCCATACAGGTAGATACGAGCTGGAAGACGAAGGACAGGTGCGTTGCAATCCACAGGGCGCTGCTATATCTGCTACTCACTGTATCGTCCCAGGATGGTACAGAACGTCATTCCAAATCGGTAGACGGTCAAGACCCGCATATGATGCCACAGCTCGTTTGGCAGGGCACCTGTGTGCATAACTTTGAGGCACCACGATGGGTGCAAAAGCAGCGTCAAGTAGATCCTGACCAGGTCGACCACGAGAGAAGAGTTTATGTAGAACCCAGACGTACTACAGCAGTTGCGATCAATGGAAAGTTCTCTTTGATAGCTATCGGTACACAGAGGTACGGACATTTCCTCGAACGTTACGCAGCACCTGGAGTACTAACCAACCGTATTGCATGAACAGTGGTGGAGTAGAATTTACAAACTTCCCATCACAGAATGGAGTAGTGCCAAAGTCGCAAAGCGTTCAAGTCCCAAATCCATATCAACGACCGACAGGGGAAGTATGTTCGATGGAGTGGAGTTCAGATGGTTATGTATTAGCTGTGGCTTGGAGACATGGGTGGGGAGTCATTAGTGTCGGTGGAAGATGTTTAGCTTGCTGTTTTGGTGTTGAGGACGCTGTTGACGAAGATAGGTGTGTCACTCACGCTTCGGTTGGTGGGATCTGACTCAAGAGTTTCAATTCCTACAGGTTCCAAGATGTATACATGTACGGTGTCCGAAGTTTGGTAAGTGTTGGTGATTTTATGAGTAAGTGCAGCGAATTGAGTCTACCCAAGTTCTGGGCCCCAGGGAATTTCGAGCTCTTTGTCCTGGCACAATCAACTCCAAAGAGCGCGTAATTTTGACTGATCTCTATAAACATAAAACTCATACACATCTCAGAGGGTGATGGCCAGCTATTTGCAATACCGTTCGCCAAGAGTGCTACAACGGGACAGTTAACACCAGTAAGGCGATCTGTTTAGTTTGTAGTCAGATGCTGATGGCGTGCAGGACAATACTCGTTATGCATTCTTGCAACTGGACGACCGCGCGGTTATTTACAGAGGTGCAGATCAACCCGATATGAGTGTCATCAACCCAGAATCCGACGTTTGGCAGCATATCAAGGTAGAGCCTATGAAGCTGGTTCTTTGCACTTCCTGATTTCCTGCGTTTGGTAGATCCCACAAAGTTATTTAGCAGCTAATTGGCCCGTTCGTTACTCGTCTATGAGTAGTGATGGCAGGTTGATTGCGGTCGCCGGAAGACGAGGGTTGATCCATTACAGCTCAACGTCGGGAAGGTGGAAACTATTCATGGATGAGATACAGGAGCAGGCTTTCTCTGTTCGAGGTGGATTGCTCTGGTTTCATCACGTTTTGATTGCTGCTGTGGAGGTTGGAAAGTCCTTCCAGGTGCGTATCCTTAGACCCCATCATCGCGCAAGTCTTGATAGCCGTTGCTTTCATAGATTCGCTTGTACTCCCGCGATCTGGAACTCAGCAATCAGAATGTGTTGCATCGCGAAATGCTCGCAGCGCCAGTCGTGATATTATCCCTGGTGGACAATTCCTTGCTCGTGTATACGTCCGACAATACCCTCTACCATTACCTTATCGTGCCAACCACTGACACCATCAAATTGCATTTGTGCGGGAGTATCACCTTCAATGGTATTATTGTCGCACCAGCGGCGGTCAGGATGTTGAGTTGGATGATACCCTCTGCTCAGAAACGTACGTCTCCAATTATCGTATTGTTGAATTGATCCATTGACGGGATTAATCAGAACTTGGAGACCCTGTTGAGGATCTATCCGTGGCAACTGTGCTGATGGTCGTCGGTGGACAATTAATTTTATTACGCCCACGAAAGGTGCGTTATGGCCCCGTTTACAGTTTATTTTGATGGTCCCAACATTTTACAATAGTCTGGTGATCAAGAGGTCAAGTATGACATGCAGGTCTTCGCCGACAGGGTGGAGTTTTGTTGGATCCATCTTAGAGGTATAACTGCTCTAGAGAACTCGTTGTGGGCATACGACGGGCAAGCGATGAGGATCTGGTTGAATGCGCTTGCTATTGAGACGCCTCAGGCATCGGATGGGGGGGACACAGCCCAAAGCGTTAAGGAGAGCGTTCACATTCCACTGGACTTCTATCCGTTGTGTGAGTATCCGAGGTTAAAGTTTCTATTTCGTCCACATCTGATCTCCATTTCAGCTGTATTGATGGATAAAGGAATTATCATTGGTGCTGAGCATGAAGCTGCTACGAGAGTGAACCTGCCTTTTGTCATGTTCAGACATGCAACTAGTGTACGTCCTTCAACATCGATTCATGCAGTTACTTATTCTCGTTTTAGTCTCACCTATTCCTTCATCACATCTTGCTTTATCTGTTAAGCGCAGGACAAGTCAAAGAAGCAGTGACCTTCGCATCCCATTACCAGGATTTGATTTACTTTGCACATGCGCTGGAGATCCTCCTTCATACTGTCATGGAATCAGAAGCTGAATTGGAGAGTGACGATGAATCCGAAGAGCACGAGGATGGTGTTCTCCCTACTGTGGTGGAGTTTTTGGATCATTTTGATGCTGCACTGGATGTGGTGGTGGGATGTGCTCGTAAGACCGAGTTGACAAGGTGGAGGCGTTTGTTCAATATTGTGGGGAATCCGAAAGCATTGTTTGAGGTAGGCCATACCATACTCCTCCCTAGATTCAGTGTTCTGACAGAGATCTTGACATAAAGATCTGTCTCGCATCTCATCGACTCAAAACTGCTGGGTCTTACCTCCTTGTTCTACACAACCTCGAGCAATTGGACGAAAACAACGCCGATGCAGTTCGACTGCTCAAGAGCGCCATTGAAGGAAAAGACTGGCAACTTTGTCGAGAATTGCTTCGATTTTTGCACTCTATTGACGATACTGGTATTGCTCTGAAGGATGCATTGACGCAAACGAACGTCCTTCAATTTCAAAAGGCGATCGTGGCGGAAAATGGGGATGACGTTTCCCCTGTCTCCGTCACCCCACCCTCCCCTTCATAGTATCGTTCCTTCCCAGCCCTACAGATATACCCCCAAGTAACTGCTATACTACCATCTCTTAACCATCTGCGCCTGGTTACTTGTCGTTGTATATGTAGTTGCTGATCAGTTTTGTAATGCTTTGTCTTCTATATTTATCTCGTACTACGCAGTTGTCAATTTTAAATGTCCAACCCCATAAGTGAGGATCACATCGCCCGTTTACATTCGATACTGGATATAGATCTCGCCGTTGTAATACTATACACTACATTCCAATGGCAGCGGCCAAGCTCCTTCTTGTCCTTGTCACCAAGTCGCTTCTCATCATCACAAGGCCCACTCGTTATCGTCCATGGGCACATGGAAATTCTTCCGTCTAATTCATTTTCCCTCTCGGATCTACATTCTGAAGCTTCTCGTCGCTGACCAACCCACCCACGACCAGTCCTAGCCCTCACTGAAACGACCCCTCCCTAAGGCCTTAAGCTTCGATCATGGCAAGGAATATACTCACACGTTCATATGCCACCTTAACTCGTCAATCACAGGCAGTTCAGTACACACCAGAAGGAGCCGTCACCATCTCCTACAATACCCTCTTCTCCACCCCTCTATCTCTTGGAAACTCTATTGGTAAGGGCCACACTTCAAAGCGTCCTTACCCTATCTCTGAATGGCTGATAATTGGTGCCAGAGGAAGGATTTGGATCTCATCCAAAATCCTTGGGAATTATCATCGTCCGCGATCTACCTCCAGAGTACAAGACGTATCGCGAGCGATTGTTGAAATTATCGTACAAATTTGCAAAGCTCCCAGAGGCCGTTAGAGAAAAGCACTCTCATGCGGCTAGCCGATACAGGTAGGTCTATCAGACTCTTTTATGCGCTCGAACTTCATCTTATCTTGATTAGTTTTGGGTGGTCTCATGGCAAGGTGGGATTTTACTGCGTTTCATACCAATCGGCGATACGCTCACCGTCCTATCCAGGAAATCATGAATGGCAAACCTGGTGAGTACCACCGTTGTGGATATTTCAGTTCGGAAGCTCACAACAGTGAAGACACACTCAAGGGCTCGTTTTATGCCAACCCAGTTGTTGATACACCCACCGTCCCAGAATCAGAGCGTACTGCGCATCCCGAATATTACGGTAACAACATCTGTCAGTTTGTCTTACTACTGCAATCTCCAAGTGAGTGCTCAAACAGCTTGCAGGGCCGGCTAAGGATGAAAAGGGTGTAGAAGGGTTTGAGGATGCGTTCAAAGATCTAGGAAGGCGAGTAATCATCCCACAGGCCTATTTCCTATTCTTCATACCATTTATATCAGGCTCATCTTCAACATTGGTACCCAAATTGCTGTCGCATGCCAGCCATTCGGTAGGTCCCACGTTGCACTCACATGGGACAGATCATTCAAGGCCACATTCTGTAGCGGAAGCCAATCTCTCGGACAAGACTATTCCCCTTTCAAAACTCATCGGCGAGTCGCAAACTGCCAAGGCTCGTCTGTTGCACTACTTCCCTCCAGCCCCAGCTGCAGCGTTTCCTGCCGAAGATGAGCCCATCGATAGCTGGTGTGGATTCCATTTGGACCATTCAGTCATCACTGGGTTATGCTCAGTAAGCTTCTTACATTCATGCTGTCCTCTGGTAACCAATTGACTTTATAAACAGGCCATGTATTTGAAGGAAGCACCCCCTGGAGTTGAGCCAACCGTTGTTCCCTCTCCATCCCCATCATCTGGGTTATACATCCGTTCCAGAGGTGGCGACCTTACCAAAGTTGCCATTCCGGTTGACTGTCTGGCCTTCCAAACTGGAGAAGCCCTTGAGGTAGCAACAGGCGGGAAACTTCGTGCAACCCCACACTGTGTACGCGTTGGTGCTGCAGAAGGGGCAGAAATCGTTTCTCGTGAAACATTCGCCTTATTCATGCAGCCCAACACGCACCACCACCTATCGAAAAGCACAACCTTTGGTCAATTCAGCAAGCGAATCTTTGATACCCATTACGAAAACGTATCTATGTGAAGACAGTGCATATAAGATAGCCTTGGCAATTCATGTATTGTATTCATTAGCAATGTAAAGAGAAGGGATTAGCAATGCAGGCTTGGTCAAAGAAGATTGATGAGGGTGTACTGTATATAGCAAGAAATGATACCAATAGCCATCCATAACAAGACAAGATAATACGATGAAAATTGGCAATGATGAGAAATCATGCCACTCTATATAGCTACAGGGTAAGGAAATCATGGTTTCGAGCCAGCAGACAATGAACGAAGTCGTGAGTCTTTAGGGGAACCTGTAGAAGTGAATGCATCAGGCAAGACAGACCAAACGGCAGCTACTAGGCTAGCACGTTTCGCTGCAGGAGATTCCTTTGTCCTCTCGCTGATCCCGGAACCGATGGAGGAGCGTCGTTCATCCACGATACTCCAATCTTCGCTGGGCGCACCTCGAGCCGACCCACTCGAACTGTACCCGGAATACCCATCAGGTGCAGACGGAGACTGTACTATCGTCGAGCGCTCTGCTTCTACTTCCTCGGGTTCCTCGGGTTCAACGGCAGAATCGTCAGCGTGATTGACATTGTTGCGTTTGATCAAGGACCTTGCATACTCCAGGTCACGGTATATCGATTCTATGGCTGTACCAACGCCATCCTCCTTAAAAAGTGACGATGATGAGTCGATATGACATGATGGCACTATTCGCAACTTGCATACTTACAGCTCTAATCCTCTCACCCAAGATCCTTGCGCGGTCTATTTGTTTGATGTCGGTCGTTGCTACTTTCAATGCGTCGGCAAGAGCCTGGACAGTCAACTTTCGAACTCCTGTTCCTATGCCCAGTGCCTCAACACGATCTGCCCAAAAGAATTGATCTCCAAAGAAGGGACGGATGATGGTCGGGATTCCAGCTAACGGTGCATACTTAGTGATATTCTGGCATCCAAAATCAAATCAACATACCTCTCAAACTAGCACCAGTAGTACCTGCTCCTCCGTGGTGGCATGCAGCATCTATGCGCGTAAATAGCCAGTCGTGTGGTATCGACGAGATGGGATATATCTGGGCTGGGAGTGGCTCTTCTGGTTCCGGAGCCTCACCGGTCTTGATGTGCAATCGATCAGACCAACCCTTTGAAAGAATAGCATGAACTCCGCTTTGAATGATGGCCTCAATGACTGTGCGCGTCATGCCTTTAGGGTCCGACACCACGATGCTGCCAAACCCGATGTAGACGACCTTCTTTCCTAATCGGCGGGCGTTGTCGAGGAATTGTGTGAGCTCCGCAGGCGGGGTCCATTTGGTGGCACCAACGCTTGCATCATCCAAGAACCAGTAACCTAGGTACTTCAGTGAGACAAAGCAATAAAGTTCTGATGTGCCACATTTACCTGTAACCCTTATCCACTCGGGCCAATCCAAGGGAGGAGGGACAACATGGGGGCTGAAATTGTAGATGAAAGGAATCTTATGGGGTTCCATCCTATCGAGACTTGTCGGGGCTAAATTGAGGTAATTGCGGCGCCAGCGATTGATCTGGCCAGCAGTGGCACGCCAGAAGACCTGGTCGAACATAACATAGGACTGTACAAAGCTAGCTAAGTCATTGCAATGAAAATGCCAACTTGTAGACTAACCATATAATTATAACTTCCGCCCATCTACGAAAGGAGATTAGCTCGAGGATCTGATAGAGAACGTCGATCTATTACCTTGCGTTCGGGCACGGCAAAGGCGTGAGGGTATGCTCTATTGGACAAGCCGGTGACACACGCGGTCAATGTGACATGAATGGAGCTTACCTGGTACGAGACCACGTCATAGTGAATGCCCTAAAATAGGGTATACCCAGAGCTTCGGCGATGTGATAGCCACCCATCGCACTCGGACTCTCAATCAGTACATCGGTGTCTTGGCATGCAACCCACGAGGTCTTGAGCAAATCGTCGATCCAGCCCCGGAACTGTTCGATCAAAGGGACGAGAAACACCATGGGCATGAGCATGACTTCATCGATTGATGAGTAGAATTAAACAACCTTCAGCATTCCCTCTTTCAAGAATGACATGGTAAACGTGCCATTCTCCACACAGATTCTCATCAATTCTGCGGGATCGCCACCGACGTAACCGAACTCAATCCCGTACTGTAGAGTATTACCATTATGTTAGCGCCAAATAATTACTGGGAATGACATTGACAGTAAAGGCACTGTCAACGAGACTCTTACGGATTCAATCCATTCTTTAAATTCCCCGTGCGTTGCAATCCTACATTTATGGCCATGTTCCATGAGACCCTTAGCCAGCGCAATATAAGGTTGCACATCTCCACGGGAGCCAATGGTCAGCATTGTAAAATGTAACGGCTTTGTGGGCTTGAATGTTAAGAAAGTAGACGATGCAGACGTGAACATAACAGCAGGTAAGGAATCTGCCATGCTCTCAGGCGCAGGTGCTGGGTCAGAGTCGGCAGAATCTGATCGCTTGGGTTCTAATTCCTCAAGGATCAAGGCATCTCGCCGACCAGGGGAAGTAGGGTGGTTCTCTCCAGAGGATATGCGCTTTCGAACATCCTCTAGTTGTCGATTCAATAACAATTCGAATGAATTGCGCTTCTCTTCGTCACCAAACTCGAAGAACAGTTCCTCGTGGCCTTTGATGATGACAATTAGACCATGATGCCCGAATCTGTTCGCCTTCGAACGCTCTGTAGCGAGGATATCGCGAATGGGGAGAGCCATCTAAAGCACATTACATTATGCCAAACATGATGATTCGACAAGATCTTACCCTTGTGCGGGCCGTAAGCGGACCACTCGACTTGAAGCAGAAAAAGTTTGTCGATATATAGAGCCTGCCAAACACTGGTAACAACCTGAACAGATAGCCGGGGAAATCTGATGATGCATCTGAGCATGAGCACTCCGACATGGACATGAGGTAAACGTACATCCCAACAGTGTTTCCCTGTCATCGTAGGCGAAGGCGTTTCTGAATTTCTCAGTCATCTCAATGTCGACTGAAATGTTGGGAGTTTCAAGAATGCTAAAGGTTAAATCATTTGACTTGCTCGGCGTGCTGCCCAATAGCGTGGAGGAATACATTTCTCGTATTCCAGTAGGAGTGGATGTAACCGTTTCGCCAGCTGCCACACCACCGAAGACTTTCCGGGTGCCTTTCAACCAGGATGGAACACTAGAAGCCCAAGAGGTGCTTTCTCTGCTCAAGAGGAGTTGGTCAGGACTAATAAATGAGTTCGAAGTAGACGGTGGGTACGTGTGGTCTGAGTTAACACTCTCTTGTGCTGTCTTCGTGCTCTCTGTTGACGGCGCTGATCCGGAGGTTCGGTTCGAGGATGTGGTGAACACCATGAAACTCGAGTCAGGTTTGCGGTTGATGTAGGTGAATTCTTCAGGCTCAGTTGCACGTTCGGGGGCTGGAGCTGAGACGCTTGAGCGCACTATTCCGATGGTCTCAAGTGGACGCAAGAGGGAAGTAAAGCGCGAAAAATTCGAGGTTGATCTGGGGTTCGCCACTTCTTGGGGAAACAAAGACGCGCTACGGTCGCTACTTGACCGGGACGTCGTGGTGTCTAAAACTAGTTTTGGTGATGCATTCTCAGACGACCCTCTGTAGGCTCGTAATGCCTGACGTATCTGTTCAAGAGCTGCTGGCAAGTTGTGAAAATATGCAAAGAAGTAGGAATCGACAGCGTAGTGCTCCTCCTTGTCGACGACCTTCACCTCAATCGTCTCACTGAAATCCATGGCGGTAGACTTGTCAACATCTAGTATAGCCGAGTACGGAATGGCAATCTCCATATAAAGTATGAGCTTATGATCCAAGACGAGCAAAAGTCTTTCTTCGTACCTTTACACTGTCGCCCATATTCTGAGCTTTGAATATGACCTTCCGTATAGCTTTCACCCATTCATCTCTGCTGGGAACGGAGTCCGCGGACAATATCACGGTCTTGCTATTGGTGCGAAGGTGGAACTCCTTCTCTCCTACAGCTTCGCAGGATATCGCATAGCGCAAATCTACGATCCCATGCGGGAAATAGGGGTCCTGTCACGAAAATGGATTAGATATGAGGAATGAACAGTGTGTCTTACTTACTGAAGACGATTGGTACCATGATAGCGCATCATTCTTCAGAACGAACCAGTGTTTCACCCATCGCTTCGTTCGCTGAGCCTTCTTGTGTAATGAGCCCGATTTCAGTACCTGATCCTATAATGGCCATATTAGGAACGTGGGGACGGGAGATGGACAACTTGGATACCTCTCTTGAGGGCATATGCGCAAAGAAGCAAATATAGGAGTTTGTGAGGTACATGTATCCTTGCAACACTATAAGAAGTTTTTCAGTCTGGATTCCGCAGTTCAACGGCAAGAGCCTACAAATAGAGCGCAGCAACCAGCATGGCAATTCTGGACACAGCATAAGAATAAAGCACTGCAATCTGAAGTGATACACACCTGCCCACACTTCCTTTATGCCCTTTAACTCAAAGACATCTCTTAGTTTCTCCGCAAGCCGTGCTCTTCGATTGATCCTGACAGTTGCCATGCTTCCTGTACGGCTAGCTTGCATCCTAAGCGTGCCAACATCATGCTGCGCAATAGTGGACTGAGACTGAGCATCACTGTTTTGACTTGATACTTCAGATGTCCTGTCTGGAGGATGCTCAAAATCCTCGGCCTCAATGTCATCTTCAGAGCTAGCTATTCCTTCGGAATCCTGGTCGTTATCTGTGTCATGGTCGCGAGATAGTCGTGATGTTACGTTAAGATGCCGCGAACGCGCAAGAGGACGATGTATAGCATGTATCGAGGACGCGAGATGCACTAATTTCACTAATGCGTAGATCACCATTACTGGTTGTATCAGCAGAAATAAAGCATGCGGTGACGTACCTCTGTGGCTCCCACTAATTGGAGAAGGAGGCTCGGGTTCACCCACGTCGTCGTCATTGTCAGGATCAATCCATGGGATGGCTTGTAGTGCTTGAATCAGGGTTTGGGTGCCCGGTCTCATCTGCGGGAGATGAGGATGGTTTCATACCAAGATGACAAGAACATACCGATCCAGTGCCTCGAAACGAGAATGAAAGTGACTTGCTTGATGCACCAACTGGAGATGGGGGCCGAATGAATGGAGAATCATCGTGAGCGGAAACAGCGGAAACCGTCCTGGGTGAGGTCGGGGAGGACATGTTGGACGATTGAGCGGATGGTTGTGAACGAGTATCTGGAAGACAGAGCTGAAAAATTAGCCTTGGAAATAACCTAATTATGTACCTTCAGCATCAACAGACGTCTGCAGTCCCTTGCCCTTGCGATTGATGTTGAATAAACGCTTGGAGCCCGGAGGACTTGGGGTGGTAGGAAAAGGCAAAGAAGGCATTCCTCCTATGCTTCTGTTCAGCTTATCCACGGTCTTCTCTACAGTCTTCTCTACTGCAGTAGAAAGGCGTTTCACGCGACTTGGTGTAGGAGATGAGAAATCCTTGGAACGGTCTAGAGATTGCTGTTCTGGGGAAGTAACAGGGAGTGGAACCGAGTTTGGTGATGGCGAGGAGGGCGGGTAAGTGGGCGGGTGGGTAGGTTGAGAGTCGGCCATCGTCGCACTTGTTGGCGATGAATTTACGAGACGACCTGAAGAGGAGATGATGGCAGTCGAATCGGACACACCGGTCCCGCCCTTCAGACTATGGTTTGGCTGTTACAGGAGGGCTTCTATTTCTGGAATGATCGGTGCTTGCCGAGGCGCCTCCCTCCCAGCACGCGGCCGTCAGTTTGGAATGCAGGCCCAAATTTCATTGCCAAGCAGCCAGAGTTGCCCGATGCTGTTTGGTTTTTAAACTCGCCTCAGATCCACGACACATTGTATCTACCCGAACCCATTCATTCTTCACGATTTTGAAATGCGCGGCGAGATATTTCTCATTTCTTCTGCCATACTTTCGTGCGTGTTTTCGTCGCTTTAGTGCATCACAGTCCGTTTACCTATGGTGTAGTTTGACGGCGACATTAGTTATGATCTTCGTTCATGTGAGTACCCTTTTAGTCGCGAAGATTCTCCACATGAACTCCTACTAGGTGGGGCAAATCAATCTGTCGCGAGTGCCTCGCAGCATTTCTATGGTAAGTTCATAAAATCCTGGCTCGTGAACGCTGCTTCACACTGTTCATGTTAGGCTGAAATTAACGCCACGGGATACGGGTGCGTCACTAACATCCCCTGCTGTGACCCACCTACCAACCTTCTACATTGCAGTCACGCCCTTCATGATGCCTTACTAGTTCCCATAGAGGGACTTTATACCGATAATGCTTCAACTCCCATGCAGCAAGGGTTCGGTATTCGGCAATACTACAACTTTGGCCTTTATTCATACTGCGGATACCTCAACACATCTGAAGGAACTTGCACAAACAGAACCACTGCTGCGCTTTTCTCCCCATATGACGCGCTCACGTCAGATATGCGGTCGAACTATTCCGTGATCACAAGAGCCATTTTATTTGATAACACACGGTTTGCGGACTCTGAACACCTTAACTCACTATCCCGGTCGGCTTATTACACCCTGTTACTTGGCACCATCTGCGCCGCGCTGGCCTTCATTCTGTAAGCACAGCCTCATTAACTAAGAAGTGGTTTAATTGACCCAACATCTTAGTGGTGTCTGGAAGTTTAATGTGACTTTCTTTGCATCGGCGTTGTTATCCATTCTGGGGACTATTTTCCTTCTTGTAGGGGCTAGCATTTGGACGGCGATGGTCAACAGGATATCTGACATTAACAACTTTGTCGTTGCTGCGGACACAAATCCAGCCCAGGTAGGTATTACTGTCTCCCCTGGTAATGGTCTGCGCCTTGCTTGGGCCGCATTTGCGTGCCTTCTTGTGTCAATTGTTCCCTACATGATCAGGTACGTTCATGACTTGTCTTGGTTGATCACGGCAGACTCCTGATTCACTTGCTATGGAAACAGTTGCTGTACTCTTCGTTGAACACACACTCATCCCACAAGATATGATTGATTCAAGCGTATGGACGGAAGACAAGCGAACGGCACATACGGAACACTCAATACCTGGCAGGCCTATCTAGACCTCGATTGTCAACATGCTTTGAAGGAATTTGCTATCTATTATCAGTAGAATAGTCTATGTGGTTCTAGCGAAGCGACATACCCCGTCGAATACTTATGTACTTATGTCAGTCATGAATGTAACGGAATTGAAGTTTTTACGACTTGGCGTGGGAGAGTTGTTGCGCAGTTGACTTTAGAAGCCAGGTGTCGAGAACCGCGGCTTCTCGTTCTATTAGTACTACTTTCTGAAGCCATTTACAGCGCGTCCCACACTCTCTCTTGTGCTGCAACTCCTACTGTTCTTCTTCAAACTTTCTCTTTTTCTACTTTACCATGCCTCCGCTCTCACGAGCCACAGCCCTCCTAACCTTTTTCGGCTTATGTACACTTTCCGCACGAGCCATTCCTTCGCTCACTCGTACCGGTCGTTATATCTATGATGACACTGGAAGTCGCTTCTACATAAAGGGCATTGCCTACCAGGAGCAGGGTATGTCAAGTGTCTCTGCCCTTTTCTATCATGGTCATTTTCTGAATCCACTTTGTTACCCCTAAAAAATTTGCCGGGCGCTCTGCAGGTGAGGTCGTGCAGAGCGACGATAACAACTTCGGAGAGCCTGCCACTTTCATTGATCCTCTAGCGCTCGGTGATGCCTGCACTCGTGACCTACCTTTCCTCAAACAACTAGGCGTCAACGCCCTTCGAATTTACAGCGTCGACTCGACTCTAAATCATGATGATTGCATGACCCTTTTCAGCAACAATGGCATCTACACCATGTGAGTCCTTGGTCAGCATGATCCATGTGTTGCAGCCCCCTAAAATATTACCCGGTCATCGTTGCCCGATAGAATTGATCTAGCACTGCCCCTTAACGGTTCCATCGACCGACTGGTCCCAACCTGGTCCACCAACATTTTGGATCAGTACATTAACACCATCGACGTTTTCTCCAAATACGACAACGTCCTTGCTTATACTGTCGGAAACGAGGTTGTCACTTCTGACGCGTTTTCCCCCGCACCGTTTGTTAAAGCAGCAGCACGTGACATCAAGGCCTACTTGTAGGTTTTTCTGTAGCACCATCTGATTGCTGGCTTAGTGGACTTGCAGACGCTCCAAGAACTCGAACGCTTTAGTCGCCTATGCGTCCATTGATGGTGCTTCAGATTTCAGAACTTGGGTAGCTGATTATTTTTCCTGTGATGCTGATGGCAACAACAGCGATGCCAATGCTATCGACCTCTTTGGCCTTAACGATTAGTGAGTACCAACGCCTGCTGCGAGTCATGGTAATTAATTCTACATATGATTTAGCTCGTGGTGTGGCGACTCTACTTTTGAAGATTCATACGCATCCGTGACAAGTGAATTCGCTGACTACAACGTAGTCGCCTACTTCAGTGAATTTGGATGCATTACCAGTCCTCCCCGCCTTTGGACCGAGGCAGTTGCCCTTCTCAGCGGTAACATGTCTGATGTTTGGTCCGGTGGTATTGCATTCTCGTATTTCGCTGCTTCAAGTGTCCAAGGTCAATTTGGGATGGTCACCATCTCGGACGATGGGAGCACAGTGACCACCAGTGACGATTTCGACCGACTAGTTACCCAATACGGCCTCGCGGACCCTCCTAATACCCCTGCTCAAAATTCGGCGTCTGCTTCCACATACCCTGCCTGTCCAGCACAGAATGCTAATTTCCCTGCTACGACTGTCCTTCCTGCCACCCCCAATGAAGCTGCTTGTGACTGCCTGTCCTCTACTCTGACATGCCAGTTCCGACCACCTACAAGTAACTACAGTGCTATCGTTGGTCAATTAACCGACACTACTTGCAGTCTTCTCGGTACAGCAGGCGGCAACTGCGACGATATCAGCGCTTCTGGCGAGTCCGGTACGTATGGCCGTGTCTCCGGTTGCGACCCTAGTAAGTAGATGTCGCTCACTCTATGGTGTCGGGCCCAGCTGACACTCTCTGCAGCCATCAAGCTGTCTTTCATCATGAGTCAATACTATGAGGGCGAGAATCGCAACTCCCAAGCTTGCGACTTCGCCGGCAACGCCACCGTCAATTCCGCAGCACCTTCAACTGTTGCTGATGCCAATGCCGCAGCTAGCTCTTGCTTGGCCAATGCTGGTGCTATCTTTACTCCCAGCCCACCAGCGAACCCACCCAGCGGTGGCGGAGGCAACGGAAGCAACGGAGGCAGTGGTGGCAATGGTGGCAATGGTGGTAACTCAAGCGGTAGCTCAGGCGGTAACAACAATGGCGACAACGATGCTGCCACCTCCCTCCAAGGCCAGGCCATTGCTGGTCTTGCAGTCGTGACCGTAATTACTGTTATTAGTGGTTTGCTAACTGTTTTTTAAGCGTAGTTAAGTGACGAACCCCGTGCTTTGGATAGCAGCTGCTTAGGACTCACATTAGTTAACCACGGACTATCTATATAGTATGATTTGATTGCTAGCAATCTTTTAAAATAATACCCTTCCAGCTTCTCCGCCTGACGTTGCCCATGGTGTTCACCTCACTCCCAGCATTTGCCTTGCGCGGGTTCGCGGCACGCACGGGCCATATCGGAGTTTGAAAAGTGAAGGTGACGCCCGCCTGGGTCCTGATTGGGCGGCCCTAATGCTCTGCGCATAAAGTTTCTTGTTTCTCATACTCATCGCTGGGCATGGCTGCGCCCAATACCGCATTGGACGACGTGTCTATGTCGCAACCTAGCTGGACGGCTCAAGATGAACCTACTTCCGGTCCCACTGTTGCCGGTCCTTCAAGTGTCGGGTCTCCGTTTCCTTTGGCAGACAACTTCCACAATGGACAAGACGGCCATAACCCAGCGGACTACCACCGCGGTTCGAGCGCTGGAGAAAATCCCTCTGGTAGCATCGTCGATGATTCTTCGCGTGACAAACAAGTCAAGGTGTTTAGGTCTTCCTTCTTGCATCCCACTCGTGAACTTGTGTTTGTGCCTGCTCTGTTCTGTCCTGCGACGAGAGGGGCTGTTTAAAAACATCTTTCTACGGGCCGCTCTCTCTACATCCACCACTTCCGAAATCTGCTTGTTGAACGCGGGCCTATGTTGATGACCTGGATGTTCCTCAGCACTCACACCTGTCTGTCTTGGTTTTGCAACGGTGCTGGTGTTTTCACATTGGGTCGGCGATGATGCGTGTGGACAACTAGTCCATACGTACATGTCCCATTGCTGCTATTTTTTTGCATTTTTCGGGTCGTCGAGTGGCTGCTCCCCGTATGGATCGGACAGGACCCCTCCGCCCTTGATTCTCACTGCCGTTTCTCCTCTTGTCTCCGACTTTGGTGTTTACTACTTGCTTGCTGTCCAGCCGAATAAAGTCTACATTGGTGGCCTACCAGATCACACCCAGGAAAAAGATCTACAGGATTGCTTCGGTAAAATTGGCAACATTATCGACATCGAATTAAAGTACGTGATTGTTCGTTGCATAAGTCGGTTTTCTATTCACCGCCATATGTCTGCATTCCTCGAATAGAAATGGCTTCGGGTTCGTGGTATGTGGTCAGACCTATGCATATCTCCAGCTCCGCTGACGACGGCATTCAGGAATTTGACAGTAGAGAAGCAGCAGAGGAAAGTGTGTCCAAGTATCATGAAGGACGGTTCATGGGAAATAAAATCCGTGTAGAGCTGTCAAAAGGAGGCAGTAGAAGTAAAGTTGTGGGTGATCCTGGTGCTTGCTTTAAATGTGGGCAATTAGGACACTGGGCAAGGTGTGCACAAATGCTCCCTACAGTTCTGGCGTATCTCACACGTAGATGAAGAGAATGCCCGAACCAAGCGATGTGAGTGTTTTAGTTAGGTCCGAGTCTACTCTAACATATTGCGCCAGGCCGTCTCGCCATGGACGCCCTACTTATGAGCCGCCGCCTTCAGATAGACTACCGCCTGGAGCGTACAGCCCGCCATCAAAGCAATACTATCGTGACGACTATCCTCCACCCCCAATGCATCGTTACCCACCTAGAGACGTCCGCGATGAGTATTACCCACCACCGCGAGACTATCGCCGACCTCCTTCGCCTCCTTATCGAGAACCTCCGGCTCTGGGACGTGGGCGCGACTATGACGATTATCATCGTGGTCCTCCTCCAGACCGATATGGCCATCCACCCCCGCCACCTCCAGATTATCGTCCTCGTTATCCACCAGCGGATCCGGGATATCGTCCTTATCCACCTCCACCTCCACATGGCCCATATTATGACCGCTACGACAGGCATCCACCCGAACGTTATCCTCCCCAGTCATATCCTCCACCCCACCCGACGGCGAGGCTCCGCTCCCCGCCTCGTAGCCGAGACGAATATGACAGACCTCCTCCGCATAGGTACGAATATTTTTGCGACGTTGTGGGCCCACTTACAACTCAATTACACAGGGACTATCCTGATTACCGTCGTCCATTGAGTCCACCTCGTTACCCTGAATACTCGAGGCCCGGTAGTGCGGACCCACCTCCCGGTCGATATAGGTATGCCTCCAATGCGTCTATGAGGTCACCAGTCCTAACGCCTTCGTAGGCGCCGTTCCGAAAGTCCCCCCAGCCGAGCACCAGCTGTTTATGATAATCATCACGGCAATCATGGTTACAATAACTATCCCCCTCGAGGCGCTCCTCCTGCACGAGATTACGCGCCACCTCGTAATGGACGAAACTCTCCTCCTTCAAATGGTTACCGCCGGCCACTTTAGCATCGCTAACAAAGTAGAGGTTCACTCTCACATTGCTACATTTACGCTCATATAACTCACTCAATGCCTCCTGAACTGCCCTACAAGTGTTCTGGTAATCACATCTATCGTTCCGGCAAATATGTTTGTCATACGTATATATACAAGCTGCTAAATATGATGGATGGAGGGTTTCACTGTTTTATTACGATGGACCGTGATTTATCAAGTGCTGAGCATATCAGCCCTGTCAGTTGAAGGGACTGTAACACCGGCCACGGTATATAGAGCCTCCCGGTCTCCGGATTCGTCAACGAGTGCCCGAAGTCTGCCACCATCTATTCCCAACAGCGCCTTGGGACTGTCGAACTCAACGATTCGGCCAGCATCCAGTACCATCTAAATCGCGGCATGAGCATCACTGCATTTGAGAAATACAGCACTTACGATTTTATCAGCGTCCATTATTGTTTGTAGACGGTGGGCAACGGTGATCAATGTAACATCTCCACGAAGTTCATGTCTTAGTGATGACTGTATGATGGAATCAGTTTTGTAATCGATAGCAGATGTGGCTATCATTTCATTCGACGTGTCAGCAACGGTTATAACAAATCAGGGGACGACAAACCTTCATCCAGAATCAAAAGTTTGCTGCCACGAATGATAGCACGAGCCAAAGCAAGAATTTGTCGTTGTCCGACAGATAAATTACTTCCACCACTTGCGATTGCACTATCGAGCGTCAACCTCCCTTCATCCAAGTCGGTTTGCAGATTGAATAATCCGGCGGCACGGAGTGTGTCGTTCAGGATTGCATCATCATATTGGTCGAAAGGATCGAGATTATGACGAAGTGTTCCACTGAGCAACTCCGGCTACATCGGTGAGGTGAGTTCATAAGGTGATGGAGTCTCCCAATAGGAACGTACGACTTGTGGGATAATCGTGATATTGGATCTTAGCGAATCCAGGTTGATTGCACTTGTCTTGACACCATCGTAATATACGTCTCCAGTTGTAAATATGCACCTCAAGAGGGACAATGTCAGTGAACTCTACAAAGCCTGTTAGTACAAATTCAAGAATACAGGATGCCTTCCAACCTTTCCGGAACCTGTTCGTCCAACTAAACCGCAATGCCGTGTGAATACCCAGTGCATCTGACAGGTGGATTATACTCACCGACACCGATGCGCTCTCCGGCCTTGATATGGAAGGAGATATCATGCAAAACTTTGGGTCCATCCAAAGAATACCTAGCCGAGAGATTCTCCACTCGAAGATCACCACTTGTTGGCCAAGCTGCGGGTGGCCTTCCTTGTTCAGTCGACTTGGGTTCCTGTTCGATTTCGACGTAGCCTTGAATTCGTTCCAAACTGTACCATGCTGAGATTCACGTGGTAGTCAGCTCAAGGAGAATCGCACCTATTTCCCTGGACCTCAAAGTCGTTGAATACCCTCACCCACCATAGGATCATAGCACTGAATCCAACTGCCATATTGAGCGAGAAGCCGGTGGTATTAGCTCCAAGTCCCTGGAAGTAGACGAGCCAAGCTGCTAATCCCGCCGCGAACATTCCCCCGATGGCGTCAATACGGATACAAATCCACCGATTCAGGTTGTAGAAAATCCTCGCAGATCGGGTATAGCGATTGATTCGTTTCAGAGACTCCTCCATGAACATTGACTGCGCACCGTATGCACGGATGGATGCTGGTGATCGGGTAAGCATTTTCTAGTGTGATGGCCGACTACACGTACTCAACCCTGCAATAGCTGCGCCGAAACTAGGAAGCATGTCGTCAGAACCACGGACCGAGCAATTTACATCAGCCAAGACTTACTGCCCCAGAACGGGTGCCTTGGCATTGGACATTTCTCGCTTGACTGATAACTGAGCAGCAATATAAAGCTGACCAGCACAACCGCCAACCACAGCAACCAGGGCTCCGGGAATCAAGAAAATGGGAGTGAAAAGTATCACGGCGCTGAACTTAACAAACATAGAGATAGTCAGCTCCGAGAGCCACCAAAGCCCATTGGCAATAGGACCATCAACTTTAGCCAAGGTCAGTGACGCTTTTAAATAAGAATCAGATGAACCTGCCTGCTCGAATATCCTGTGTGCATCGAGTAACCACTCGTGATGTAGGTGTCGTATCAAGCCATCTAAAAACTAGTGTGAGGAAGCCCCATACTGCGCATTATGATGGTTTCCTTACCTTAGGGTAGTCCCAAGCACTGCCTCGACTAATTGCCTATGTAGCTGCCTCGATGCTCGAAGCACGCCAAAGATGTACACGAAGTAGGATGCGCAATAAATGACGACCGCAGTAAGTAGCAGAGCGCCTTTACAATAAGAACACTGAAGTCAGATATACATAGAACCGTATGTCGGCGCTCGTATTTCCTACCGTAGTTGCCCAAATAACTAGATCTGTGTGAGAAAACACCATAACTGAGAAGGGAGTTCCTCACTGGAATACGGGAACCTCAGAAAGATGGCGTGCTTCGTACTGAGACGCCCAGTAACCAAGATACCAGGTTTGCAAAGTGCCCAGTAGCTCTGTGGACAGGAGCGCCAAGATGAAGGCCGCAAAAAACAGTATTGGGTGACTCCCTCCCAAACCACCGAAATACATCTTCACTAGGACCCAATTTTGTCAGCCTGGTGATGGCGATCAAGAGCGAGACTTACAGGCTCCCCAACTGACGTGACCTTCTTCAACCTCTTCTGCTACAATTAGCTTACCATCTGTTTTGCCTGCCCCAATCTCTATGGGTTCTCCTCCGTCGATGGGTGAAGGTAGTGACTCGGCATCTCGGCCCGCTACAACTTCAGCGGTCAAAGGCCCTGCGCTTGCGACCCTGCCATCGACGCCAAAGGTGACGATGTATTCAGCGACTGGGCTAGCCACAGCAATATTATGTGTCTAATCTCGCCATGATGAGTGACCCTTGAAATAGGAACCACGGGGCTATGACCACGCACCACGAGTAGCACGGTCCTGCCCATAATCAGGTCACCACTGAAGCACTTGTCCACGATCCACTTGGCTGTGTGAACACTATGGGGAGTAAGTCACACTGTATTGCCTCATTCTCTAGACTTACTCCAAGGCCGCAAGCACATCATCAAGCAGGATCACCTCCGCATGAGAATAGATTGCGCGGGCTAACGTGATCCGGGCTTTTTGACCACCACTAAGGGTAAGTCCCTTTTCACCAACCTCCGTGTTGTCTCCGGCTTCGAAAAGCTCGAGATCTCTCTCAAGGCAGCATTGGTAGATAACCTTCTTATACCGTTCCTCGTCAAGTGGAGCACCAAATAGAATATTATCCTGGGAAGAGGTTAGGTATTAAGTAAAATGCTGAAAGATCGACCAGGTAGTACCTTAACAGTCTCATTCTGAACCCAAGATTCTTGGGCCGCATATGCCACACCCCCCTCACGAGGCAGGTTAAACCACGATTCAGGACCATTCGCAATATAATGCATTTCACCTTGAAACATGACGAATATGTGAATTATCCAGCTTGCTGGGAACAGTGACTTACCTAGCAGTGCCATGAGGAGCGACGTCTTCCCAGAGCCTGTTGGACCCGTGATGAGATTGATACATCCCTTCTTGAACGTAACTTCTCCCTCGACTTTCAGCAAGAAATTGCGCCTGGAAGGAGTAGCAGTGCCATCAGTCGACTCTGACGTCCATGCGAAGGTAGCGTCCTTAATTCCAAGGACGTCGGTTTGCTTAGTGACTTGTTCACTGGTACCCAGGTATTCCTCTGATTTCTTCTCGGTGAAGGAGTCGAGTAACTCCGTCTGTAAGTGATAGTAAGCGAATAAGGTGCTATGCCAATTCACAGGAATTTACATTGTGCAAGAAGTCGCTTAGACGATCCAACGACACTTTCCCAGTAGCAGATTGTGTCAGGCAATAGAAGACAAGATGAAGTTGATCCCGAAGCATGTCAAAGACTGACATGGAACTAAACACTTTGGAAGCACTCAGTTCTTCCTTCATGATTACGGTCTGCATGGATTGGTCAGTTGGAAGTGCAATATTACTGCGAAAGCCAGACGAACACTAAAGAGAGTGGTTAGGGGTGGACTACTCTGAACCTGGGGAAACTCACTATGTGGAATAAGTTGCTAGCATGGTAAGGATGGGTATCAAGTAGCTAGGCGCCCATCGTCAATGACCTCGAAGTCAGCTATCACCTCAGACGTACTTCATGTTTCCATTGATGAGGTCCAGTATTTGCCGCTTCCACAACCAAACCAGTTCCTCCTCTCGTTTCTCAGCGATCTTGCCATTCATCTTATTCTCCCAGCCAAATAGTTTAACCATGCGCAACACATTCATCGCTGTAGCAGGTGGCTTAATGGCGTTAGATCGGTCCATGGGTTCGAACTCACTCTCAGTGACAGCCTGCACTCTGGCATCTGTCTTCTCGAGACGAATTTGTTGCACATGCTGTACCTTGTTCGCAAGGTACCCAGGTATTGGGAATAGAAGCAAAATGACGGCCAGCCCCACAAAAGAACTGGCAACAACCGGGCGTGCATCAGAACCCCGGAAAGTTGAACAGGGACGGAGATAGCCTACCTCCAGCCGAGTACCACATACAAAAAGGCGACGCATAGCACAATTTGCACGGGGATATAGGCCAACACTAAAACGAAGTCGCGTGCCTCCGTAATGTTCCCCAAGTCTGTGGTCACAAGGTTGTTAATTTTGCCGACAATGTTTTGAGCGTTACCATTCTCCTTGGTCTTCGTGCTATTTTGGTCCGTACTTGACGTCTTACTTGCCTGACCCTTTTGGGTGTTACTCGTCTGCACGCTAACTGTACTGGTATGCAAAGTGTCTCCTTGGGATTGCACTGTTTCCTGGTCACTGCTTTCGGAGAGGCTAGGTGGAGATTCATCTAACCCAGGAGTCGAGCCTCCATCATGAGATTTAATGACAGCGGGCACGGGATCATCCTGGCTAACTGTATTCGATGTTGAAGCGGTTTCTGATTTGACACGAATGCGGAGGGCGTGTTCAAACACGAGTTGCGTGATGATACCTTCTGCCCTGACCAAAGTACGAGTCTAATGATACGGAGGTAAGACACAGCCGATGATCATTGGTAACGGTGTGAGGCGTACTCCACAGTAGATATACCACTGGAAGGCAATTGAAGCGAACGTCGGCCCCACAAACAAGCCCAAAATCCATACCCACGGGTGGAAAAAGGGGGTTTTCCCATTTGCTTCAAGATACCTATTGTCGGCCAATTGAGTCCTGGGATTAGTGAAAAAACGAGAGCATACTTACGAAAGGAGCCGATTGATACTCAGCGGTGACACAAAGCTGATCGCAACGTGCACAATGACCATGAATGTCATGACTGCATAGTCCCAAGCAAAGACGCGCACGAGGCCGAAGAACAGATGACGCTTCTTAGCCCCTTTAAAGGTATCCAGATGCTGTAAGACCGCAACATAAACATCTCCGTAGCCATGAATAATCAAGAACATACGGGGAAACTCCGGGCCTTCAATGTGGATGCTTGATCGTAGTCAGAAAGGGGAGGCAGTTGATCTGTGCTCAACCGAGGGGAATGATACCCAAGCCAAATGACAGAGTCCAAATACGAATAGGTCATCAGGGAGAAGAGAGAGGCAGTCTGTTCTGGATTCGGGTCGAGTGAGGGGTTCTGTAAAGTTGGTTAGAATACATGCATGAATAGCACAGAGAGTTTGTGCTTACTTTGGGATCGACAGGGATGTACTGTGCTGGGACGCAGATGGGGATGATAATAGCGGAGACGACGAGCACTGCCACTTTTGCCCAAAGAATCCAACCTTCATTGCCGTCGAGAGGGTGCCACTTAAAAGTGGCCAAGGGTAAGAGGTCACGATAAGCATACACACAGAACGTGACAACGAGCAAGGCACTCAGATGCCGAGAAACCACTCGACTCCACCGTGACTTGGATGCAACAGAAGCGATACCCAATATCAAAGCGTAAAGCTAAATGGCCCGGCCCCGTAGTAAGCGCATGACTCATTTTGGAATGTCAGGCACGTACGTAGGTCATGCACATTGCAAGCTGCAGCCACTCGTCTATAGAGATAGGTGCATGCTTCTTTTTCTTATGCTTCTTGCCCCAGTTCCCCAATGTGTTTATGCCGTCACTTATGCTCCTTTCGTTGATTACTGCTGATGCAATGGAGAGACCGAGGAGGGAAAGGCAGCCAATAAGCTGAGCAACTTTGAAGAGGAAAATGGTAAGGCCTCCATGCTCTGCAATGTGCTCACGGCATTCAGCCACGAATCCAGGCGTGTGAGGCACGGGAAGCATGTAAGTGCGCTGTTCTTCCTCTTCGATGGGTGCATTTTTTTGGAAGAGCCGTGCACGCAGGTTCCGGTAGACCCTGGAGGCAGAAATGAAGTGGATAAGGAAAATGACTGTAGAGAGTACTGAGAAGTAAATAGGTATCATGAGAGTATCCAAGAAAACACTACTGAGAAATCAATTGAAAGCAACCTCAAAGGCAGGGAGCACACACGCACTTGATCTTTCCCTTCTGCAGAAGACCAGACCATCCTCGATCATCGGACAAGAAATATTGAATAGAAGATGCAATACTCATATCTCTGCCGACCGCTGGGTCGGAGAACCATAGATGCATTGCGGCAGCTCAAGGAGCTGCAAGGCGAGTGAGAGGACAGGAGAAAGTCAAGCCCGCGGTTCTTACCCACTTTAAAAGAAAAGCTCAGGGACGACTGCAAGTTCTAGGAGGCAGCACGTGGAGACTGATCGGGTCAGCAATCTGGCCTTGGATCTGATTTTCCAATTTTAGTTTGTCGGATGGACGCGTGCAATGTCATTGGAAGCATCTCCCTGTAAACTCTGTAATGACGGACCCGTGTATGGTGAGGGCCATTGATAAACACGTCAGTGATAAGGATCGCAGAGCACTTGACCCCAAATTCCGGCAGTGGTGAGACCGCAACGGAAATGAAGAAATGATTTGGAAAGGCACAGAAACTGCAAGGTTGCAGGAGCGTGGGAAGAATTCATTGATTGCGTGTTCTGTTGAAACCCACGGGGTGTCCCAGGTCCCGCCAGCATTGTCCTCGAGCGACTGAGGCCAATTTCGGCGGCACAGCATCGACGCTATGGACCAACCGCCCTCACCATTCAAGCCGACCACCTCTGACGCTCCTCCTGCGTCTCAGGGACCCATACCTCATTTTGATGCGCATATTCGCCATCTGGCAGACTCTTATCTCACTTACTTTCAAGAACGGTTTGTCCTATCGCTAATTCAGCCAGCCTACTTCTAACTCACAATCGATCACCAACAGGAAACGCATCGAGGAAGTCTAGTAAGCTTGTAACTCTGCTGCGTCCAGCGACCCCGATACTAACTCGCCTTAACCAGTGTGGAATCCCTGCTCAGGTTACATGGGAAAGTTAAGCAAGTAGATGCGTCTTTAGATGGCACACGCGAGCTCTCCACAGCCCGCTCTGTGTGGAATGAGATAAGGGAAAACACTGAACGAGGTTAGTTGTACTCACTTCCGCGCCATCGTATCCTAATTTCATTAATGCAGAGGCGCATACAAGACAAGCTTTTCTCGATACGCTTTTAGGAGAGGTCATCAATCCCCTGAACCAGCTGAAAGTACGTGGCGTAACATAGCAATGTTGGAGCTTGGCTATATCCCATTGACTATATAGGAAACCCAAGATCGCACAAGAAAGAGAATCAAGGAGGATCTGAAGGATTCAACCGCTGCACACAATGAGTATGCAGAGATGGTTTTACCTAAACTAAAGGCTCGCTATTTTAAGAAGTTTGCGGAGGCTGAGGTGAGCAGGATGCTCTGAAGATTGATGATAAGCAACTGCTTAATCGCCCCAGGAGCAAAAACGTGCAGCAGCGGCGCCGACATCTGGCCCCTCTCCCCCACACCCGGAAATGAATCCCCTTAGTCATACGCGATCTAATCCGCCGGCGCCTTCACGATCCCAGGTTACGGCTCCCCAGCCTTTGCGTGCATTGGATCGACGTCCATCCGGCAGTGCGCCATCAGGGCGGACTCGATCACCCTCCTCGTCCGGTGCATTTTCCGACCTCGCCCATCAAGGTGAGGTTGTTTCAATCTAATTACTCGTGTTTCATTTTGACTTGACTCAGGGAAGCGGCAACTCAATCACTTGATGGGATTTTTGGATAACAAGGGCGGGATAGGAGGCGCTGTAAAGGAAAGCATAGCAGGAGGGCGTGAAGGGATGACCCTCCGCACGGTTCGTGCTAAAAGAGAAGCAGATGAAGCAGGTAAGTGTGTCAAAGAGTCACAAAGGCCTATTCAGACATGCACTTTCAGACAAAGATTACAGGAAGGGTGTTCACTGGTTGGAGACTTTACGTCTTAATCGCACAAGGGTCCTTGAGAGTGGATACAAGGTATCGTATCGCCAATAACCACGTTTATTCTTTCAAATAATTTGGTCCAAGAGTTTGGAATCGTTTGTTGAAGAGTCTTCTTCGGTCGTGAAGCGAGTACTGGAGAGATATACGGATAACATGATGTAAATTCCTATATCGTGCCTGCTTGCTGAGTATTGACCACTCCCTCTTCAGAGCTACGACGTCGACGCAGACACAATTATCTAACCATGCCCGTTCTATGGTGGATAAAATCATTCCGGAGAGGGACCTCCAGCGGATCAAAGATGCCACCCCACGTTCATTAGCGTCTGCCATACCTCCTGCAGTGCCATACGTAAACGGTACTGTCGGAGAATGCAAGGACTTGCTGTTTGGATTTAGCTTGATAGACTATGCTACTACAAAGCAATTGCATGATGGAGCAGTGCCCAAGATCATCCGGGTTTGTATTGAGGAGATCAATAAACGAGGGTTAGAAAGCGAGGGGATATATCGGGTACCTCATTCGTGTTTCTTCGCCCGCAGGAAACTCATTTCATTGCCTAGATTTCCGGCAGGCATGCTGTGGTGCATCACGTAGGTTTCGGGTGCTACTTTTCTATCAATTGTCTTCACTAATAGAGAAAACATAGTTACAACATGAGATTGAGAAGGGCGAGCAAAACTTTGAGCTGAAGCCACAGAACGAGATATTTGCTGTGGCGTCACTTCTCAAGGTATGTGAAAGCTTGTTCTCAGTCTCTTTGCTGAAGCTATTAGCAAAGTTATATTTGCGTGAACTTCCTGAACCTGTTTTCCGATTCCCTTTGCAAGATAGGGTTCAGCATACTGAGGATTATGGTACTTGCATGGCTTTTGCGTATATCTAGGTCCCCTTTACTGACTGGCATCCTAGTTGAGCATCGCAGCAACGGCTTCGCTGTATTACGTTCAAAGATAAAGCGGCTGCCTCCGGTCCATCAGGCTACGCTCAAGGCGATCGTGGAACACCTCTCGAGGGTTATTGCGTTCAGTGATAAGAACAAGATGGATGCTAAGAATCTTTCGATAGTTTTTGGAGGTGTCATATTCGGGGAGGATGAACTCCCCAAGACGGCGGACTTGCTTAGCGTCTCAAACCACAAGGTTCGCCTTTCTCTCTCTGCCCGAATGGAATGAGTCGCCTAACCCTTATCTATACAGGACACCTTGATGGAAGACCTCATTCTGAATTCACACGTCATTTTCAGTGATCACCCAAGTCCTCAACAGCAGTCGCCGCCATTGCCGCCAACACCTTTAGGGGAGACCCAAACACCCTACCCATATGGTTCTAAGACTACAAGGGTTACAACAGTACCCCCAGCCTCATCGAGCCAAACCCAAATTGTGCCACCAGCTTCTCCAACTCCGGACTTTACACCTCGTCTTCCGGCCAGGCCTGCCAATAGCATTCACCCTTCTGCTCGTGGCGTCAACCCAACAACTCCAATCCGCGGAGAATTCCCACCTCGCCCGCCACCGCTGTCGCTTCGCCCTGGGGTTAGCGTAGCTGGGAGTGATCTTGACGAAAACCATATGAACTCTGTGAATCTGTTTATGTCCAAACAACCCGGAGATGTTAGCTCTCCAGATTCTCCGTCTACAACAGCGTTTGAAACCGATGAGGGATCGGTGTCTTTTGAGATGTTGACCGCGGAGGAAGCGAGTATTGTCCTCCAACAGCCCCCTGAAGAGAATGCTTCCCCACCTCCACGGGAGCTACCCCCTTTACCTCCTAAATCACCGACTACCGGGCAGACATTCCACGCTTTACATAGGCGCATCAAGTCGCAGGGAGACGCTCCAGTGAAGTCGCATAATTCGGACAAGGCAGAGCCAGCAGATAAAGGTGATAAAGGTGATAAGGTGAATAAAAAACCGGATGTGGCTTGACCATGTAATATCTCTTTAGGGCTGTAGAAGAACCCTGTTTACCTCGTCTGTTTTTGAGCTACGTGTTTGTACTTCAATCGTTTCTCCTCCTATCCCCCCGACCTCTCAAGTGATTCGTGTTGATACACCGCTTCCTGTACCCGTTGGCATGTATTATTCCCTGGCATGTTGTTGTCTTGGTTGTGTTATCAAACCCCGAGTGTCCTTCTTGTATGTATATGATTATTATAGTATAACTGCAAGTACGACTCAGTACGATGAAGCAATGAATATCTAAGAGTAAGATTACGAAGTGTCAAGCGCTGGTGTGTACAAGTCAATATCATAATATGATGCTTAGGGTATATATGGCGCCAGGTCTTGGTCTCGCCATCGGGAAACTGCTTCTTTGCAGTCCATCATATTTTCTCGCATGGACTCGTTTCGCATCCTCCTCGTTCTTATAGTCATCCCAAAATTACTGCCATTCCAAAACACGGTCATGAGCTTGTATGCTTTGCAAAGATTAGCTGGGCTGCCAATGGTATTGTAAACAACCCGTACGTGGCCGGGTCAAAATCCACGACTTCTAGACATTCCATGGTGGTGGCTCGGGAAAGGGCAACATAAGCTGTATATTGGATGTCAAATCGAAGACCTGAAACATGAACATGGATTGCATACCGAGCCCTTTCTCGAATATATTCGACAACTCAACTCTGACTCCTAGCAGTGTTTGACCTTGACATTTGTGTATCGTCATCGCCCAGGCTAGGAGTAACGGGACCTGAGTCCTAACTGCTTCGACGTTGCCTTTCCAATCCTGTATGTCATGTGGCAAGGCAACGCAGAGGATGGTGCCATGAGGAAACTTAACCAACGGCCATTTCTGAGCACTTCTAAAACCATTGCTGTTGATGGGCTTCGTATCTGGTGCGTCATAGTTTTTAAGTTCTTGCAATCGCGAACTTTTTTTCCATTGCCTCTTTTGCAGTTAAGAAATCTGCTACTTTGCCTATAGATCCATTGACAAGTGCCCCTTGCTGCAAGTTCTGACGATCCCGAGTGGTCATATCGCGTTGTATTTGTATCAGGAACAACTTAACACGAGGAGCTTGTGCTCCGACCTGATTTAGTTGCGCTTTCGTTGCAAGATAATTATACCCGGGGTTGCTTTGAATATGTGGTTCAAGGCCATCAGAACGAAGCGCTGCGAACAACGGGGACGAATGTGCTACGGCAGCGCGGAACTAAGAAGACACGTTAATTACCAGCAACGATTAATGAGGCCTGAGGAATCAATGAGGTCATCTAGACGGTCACATTACCTGGCCGTAACTTTCCTATATGCTGGTTCCTCATATCCCCTTAGAACAGCATGGGCCTCCATTCCTTTGGGAAGATAAAAAGTGATAGTAAATTAGCGCAGACGAGCGCGTGGTATTACGGCGACACATGCCTCATTTAAGTTGCGTAAACGCGTCAGGGGCGAGTGCTATGCCATGTCTGTGCTCTCATACGACTTATGATGTACATGCTTTGATTGATCCCCTACTCATGCCAAAAGTCAAGTTCTACGCAGTCAGCGTGGGCCGTGACGGTCCAAATATATATACCTCTTGGGATGAGGTAGGATTCTCAACCCCCCATGCCGCCGAAAAGTACCTCTCTTAACTCAGACTCTGTCTACCCTCAGTGCAATGCTAAGGTCTCGCGCTTTCCAGGTGCTAAGCATAAAAGCTTTCCGACGCGAGAAATGGCTGAAAACTGGTTAAATAGTATGCCCCGGAAAAACACAGTGTGGCGTCTAATATTCAGCGTAATGCCAGGTTCCATTCGGCTCCAGAATTACAGACGCCAACCTCTGCAACAGAGTTCCAGCATAACCATCCCTGATGACGACGTCAAGAACACTCCACCCTCCTTGGACACTAGGCTATTGGTCAAAAGTCCGGCGAAACCTAGGGAACAGCAGCGCACACCCTCAGCCCCTCCCCCAATTAAACAAGAACCGCTGCCACCCCCTGCCCCTAAAATCATTCTTTCGCCGGAGCAACAAGCAGTATTGGACCAAGTGAAAACAGGGCGTAGCGTTTTCTTCACGGGATCAGCTGGTACGACACATTAGGTTCCTTTGCATCACAGCTATATCAGGTACTCAGGTACAGGAAAATCCGTGCTTCTGCGAGAAATCATAAAGGTCAGGAATAACCGTGGTAGATATGCCCTTGCAATTACAGCTGCCACTGGGATAGCGTCTGTCAACATCGGAGGAACAACCCTACACTCCTGGGCTGGCATCGGATTGGGCGACCAGGAGGCAAAGAGAATAGTTTGGAAATTCATCAAGAACGAAGATAAATTCCGAAATGTTCTCGAACGATGGAGATCGGTTAAGACTCTGATTATCGATGAAAGTTAGTGGGTATTCACGTTGTTGACATCGTTCCCCCTCACATTTCTGGTTCAGTTTCCATGATCGATGGTGTTCTGTTCGACAAGTTGGTGAGCACTTCGAACCTACGTTGGTCGGATTAATTAATCCTGGTTTTGAAGGAGTATATTGCGCGACAGTTGAGGGGAAATGAGCTTCCTTTTGGTGGCATCCAGGTATGTTATACAGGTCTGGAGCGTATTACTACAACTAAAGCTCGTTACAGCTCGTGCTTTCTGGCGACTTTTGTCAGTTGCCCCCAGTACCGGGGAAAGATTCCAAGGGCAATACTATTACAGCGACCTTTGCTTTCGATGCAATGTCCTGGAAAGATTGTGTTGGCGATCCAGTGACCCTCACTCGTGTCTTTCGACAAAAGGATCAACGTACGATCTCAACACCACAACCCTCGTGAAACCCCTGCTAATGTTACGTTTGGTTTAGAGTTTGTGGACATGCTCAACTCGATGCGCTTCGGATCTCCAACTCCAGAGGCCATCTCAACCTTCACCAACCTATCTCGTAAAGTCCATTACGACGACGGGATCGAACCAACTGAACTGTAGGCTGTCATCTTTTGATTGCTGGTTAGCCTAATTCACACTCTCGCGAGCTTTCCTACTCGTAACGAAGTAAGCAATGCGAACCAGTCCCGCCTCAGGCAACTCTCAGGGAAGCCCCTAAAGTATGTTGCGATGGACATGCAAGGCCGTGATTCAGACGGTAACATCACGACCTTGGTGTCAATGGAGCGTCTCCTGGATCGACTCGTCGCCCCTCAACAAATTGAGTTGAAAGTTGGAGCCCAAGTTATGCTTATCAAGGTACCTCCCTAATCTCGACCTATCGATCCATCGTCAACGCTGATAACCTGTTGCAGAATGTGGTACAGGGTGTCCTTGTCAACGGCTCACTTGGTCAAGTAACTGGTTTCCACCGTTACGGCGATGCCATGCGCGACAGAATAGATATCGCTCGTCCTGAAGTCAAGAAAGATATTGATTCTGAATATGAGTCAGAAACAGAGTCAGGCTCATCTGACTCGGATACAGAACTAGATTTTCACGGTGTTCTAGAAAAGATCAACAAACCTCTGAAGGAACGAAAGGAAGGCAGAAAGAAGAAGAAAAAGCAAGTGGCAAACGACCCTGCATCAAGTCGTGTGCGCTCTGTACCATCTGAAGGGTTGTGGCCATCTGTGAGATTCATTGGTCAGGATTCAGATGTGTTGTGTATTCCTTTAGAATTTACTGTGGATAATGCTGCTGGTGGAGTGGAGGCGACGAGGGTGCAGATACCGCTGATCTTGGCATGGGCGTTGAGTGTGCATAAGAGTCAAGGTCAGACACTGCAACGGGTGAAGGTCGACCTGAGGCGAACTTTTGAGAATGGACAAGGTCAGTAGCTGTGAAAGAAACTGGCATTTTGGTGTTGACGTGAACACTTGTTTCTCCTACTCAGCTTATGTCGCACTGTCAAGAGCCACATGCATGGAACATCTTCAAGTCTTAAACTTCCAAGCCTCTAGGTGTGTCTGCCCTATTCTCAAGGATAAACAGCATTAATGACCGAGTGATTGACAGAGTCAAAGCCCATCCACGTGTACTGCAATGGCATAACGCTTCAAACGAGGAAGACTATGACCAGTACTTTGATGAACAACTCGAAGATGGTGGTGTCATGGATGCGTTTTACGGTAACATGATGCCTCATGGGTCGATATACTAACCTATCGGCTTCTTTTCCTTCACTACCGCTTTTCGTGATGAGGATGCTTGGGGCTTCTTCTATCATTTAAAAAGGAGTTTTGTCGTCTGTCTGTTTTCTTGTAGCATAGATACGTCCAGCACGTTCGCTTTCGCAATTTGGCCATATCATGTAGTATCTATCTTTTCCCCGCATATACCTCGATGTTTTATAACAATCTCTTAATCTGCATACATAATAAGAAGATATTATACATCCATCACGTTGTTGATATAGTATTATGATACAGGCTAGCAAAACATAATTACACTAATTCACAATTGAACAACACCCAACAAAAGCGCAATGGGGAATGAAAAAGAAACAAAAAGGTCCATGGTAGCCACAAGTTATCAAGGTATTATATATATCATGGCTTTGTAACTTCTACCACCTCGACGAAATTAGCAGGGAATATGCCTTCACGACCCAACGTCTTTCCTGTCCACCTGTTGAGTGAATGGTCAAAAGTCAGCCTCCGAGAAGACGAGAGATATGAGGACTACGTACCAGTCGTCCGTGCTGTTGCTCATTTTCGTGACAGTAATGACTGTTCCTTTCTTGAATGACAGGTCTCCAGACTGAATGGCTTCGTTCATCTCGACGACCGAAGCCCGATAGATGGAAAAACAACCCACCTCAACGGCTTGGAAATCATACAACGCAATAGCCTTTGCCATACCCTCACCAGGACCCAAAGATTTCGTCAACTCCGGTTTAGCCTGCAGATGAGGTGTAACCGTCGCATTCCTTGCAAATCCATTTCCTTTGCTTAAAGAGTCGTTATTGTGATCTTCTACGTCGAAATCGTAAGATCGTGAGTTTAATGATAGTTTTCGTATACTTGAATGAAGGTCGTGGGCGTTATGGTTATCGGCGAATGGAGAGGTGGATGATGCGTGTGGGTCCTTGGGACGTGATGTGGGTGAGTTACGGCTAATGCCTCCTCCAATACTGATGTTCCTCGAGTAGGGGTTACTGTTCATTCCACTGGCTCTTGCGAATGCTGCGGCTGGATGCATTGACCTGGAATAATCAAAGTCGTTGGGAGTATCCAATAAATCAACGTCACTAGATCTACTGCGACTATGCATTGCAGAAGCTCCTACACTGTGCATTCTCGCATGCTTCGTGGCTGGCGGCGATTTCGCATCGGATAAGACAACGTTGGGAGTATAATCCGATTCAAAATGGGTTTCGAATTTTGGTGTCGTAGATGGGCCACTAGGAGTTGGGTTGTTGAATGCAAATGAGGCGTCGATGCTTTTGGATCCTCGATGGTTGGGTTGGGTTAGAGGTGGTGGAACAGCCGAGGAACTGTAGGGTATAGTGTTTGGTTCAGATGCAAAATAGGAACCTCCTTCTTTACTCTTCCCCCATGAGGGCGGTGGGAATGGGACGTGATCACTCTTCTTCTTTCGGAGGAACGAGGGTGAGGAAACTGTTGACGGACTACCACGGCTCGCGGTTGGAGATGGGGTTGAGTTTGAGACGCCGTTTCCGAAAGCGTAGGCATAATCAGCCGATGAAGAAGCTCTACTTTGAGAACGTTCATCACCTAGGGAGATTGGTCCATCCTCTATCCAAGCTCGACCGTTGGGAAGGCCCATAGACGATTGCAGTGTTTGGATAAGTGGTGCAGCCCACGGTGGGGAGTCGACATGTCCACCGAGTAACATCTTGACTGTGACTGGTGAATTGTATGCTTGTGAGTTTGCGTCTTGGCGTTCCACAATGACTGAGCCTTCTAATGAGATTCCACCAAACAAGCCACGGGTCTTGGAGTAGCTATACCTGAAAATGGGTGTGAATTCCGTTACCGATCACCGACTGTGTATAGCTTACATTGCCGCTACTTTGCCGTTGGTGTTGACTGAACCCAGGGCTTCTCCGTTCCTGCCGAGCGGGCCTAACGCTAGACTGAGGTTTCCACCCAAGGTGAGAGAGCCAGCGGACATAAACGACCTCTGAGTGGCATGATCAATAAGGAGCAAGACGTGAAAGAACATGATTGACTTGCAATTGCCTAGGCGTCGAATTAATATACGCGGAGAGCAGTACAAGGGAGACTCGGAACATACGGAACGGGAATTTAGAACAATAAGGAAATCTGTCATCTCTGCACCTGCTTGGGTTCCTACGCCAACACCAGCAGTCCCGATGGCGCTTGGTGCAGACCATGCTGCGGAAGTGTTGGTCATAATCGGGGATAGGCGCACAAGGAACGTGCACTCACATCCATCTTCTAATCGTGCAATGACAATGCCACTTCCAGCTCTGGCTGAGAACAGAAAGCCAGCCTTTACTATTGTGAATATTGCAAAGCCTTTCGCATTCTCCAAAATGGTACGAGGTATAACACCGTCCAGTCCATTGTTCCCACTATCGACAAACGACCTGACTGAACGAAATGATGTCACATGGGTGAATCAATGTCAAGATGAGATGGACAAACATATTTTGGCAGCTTTGGCACATTCTTTGGGAAGAGACTGTGGCAACGGATTGGTCAATTTAGGCATGGTTTTAGGAAGATGGAGGAGTGGGAATCCACCCGACGTCGATTGGCTCGGCCCGGGCGGGGTAAATAAGCGTAATCATGGCCAAAAATATCAAGTTTCGTTAATTGAACAGGGGTTCCGAAGGTTCCATCGAGGTGGAATGCGGGGGGCGATGCGCTGAGAGAGGAACCTCAGGCTTTTCTGCCTTGCCTCAGCACAGCCACTGGGTCTCGACATAATTGAAATGCCATCCCTCATTTCAGACGCGCTCTCCCTCCCCCTCCCCCTCCCTCCTCCTCGATGGTCTTTCTTCGTCGTTCATCGTGGCTAGTATCGCTCGCTTCTATAACATCTCTCGTCCAGGCAGCGGTCAATCCACCATTCTTGCCACAGGTGATACATCATCTATTCTTGTCTTCGTCGCGACTGCTCATCCGACCAATCACACAGTCTTTCTTTTTTGATTGGACTCCCCAGGGCGAATCCGTTCCTATTCCAGTTACTCGTCCGTGTGCCATATGTGCCTTAGCATTAACTTTCTCATCCGTCCCAGGGCAGTGCGAAGTAATCAACATTCGGTGGGGTCGGGGGCTAGCGACCGGGTCGGTGGTCCATGTGCCTTCCTGATCGCATATAATCTCACTTTGGCATAGACCCAATCCCAAAGCACCCTATTTCCTCCAGGTCTACACCTCGTATGTACTTTTCATCACGCATTCATTCGCCCTATTCACCCCAGGGTTCCGCAGAAAATTTGTCTTTCCTTTTGTGATAGCTGCTGGCGAGGGCCTTGCCTTTGTAAGTCTTGTTTGATTCATCTAATAATCAGCGTTTCTCAGGCGCGTTGTAGGATTGGCCTGTTCCATTCGCACCTGGAACCCAAGTAAGTGTCCATTAATGCGTATATATCCACCATCTGACACGTATTCCATAGTACCAAATATGCATGGCATGTTTTGTTAGTTCATCTACCCATGCAAATCCTTGCTTATCATAATACAGTTTGATAGTGAAGGCAACACGGGAGGATGCCAGGCATCCTATACGGTCATACCGTCAAACTCAATACCATCATGTCCTAATGTCACGTTTCCACAAGGCCCGTTGGACGTGGACGGTGTCGTAGACGACGGAGTATTATCGCAGTTCGGTTGGATAGACCAAGTGTGTATGCATTATCACGTTGTTGGTCTCCCACGCTGATTCCGCCGCTGAAAGTGCACTGACATTGCAGTCACACCAAAAAACGGTACACCACCATACACATTCACAGTATGTCCATGGCCCTACCGTTGTTATCACCCAAACCAATACCGTACAGATTGCTCCAAGCCTTCACCCACCAACTAATATCACTGCCGACGACATGATGACAATGAACTGGACCGTAGAATTGACATGGGCTTCTCAATTTTTCATCAGTGTATCGGACTCACTGGGAAATTCCTGGTCACAAGGTCCGCTACACAGCGGCGGTCATGGTCCTACCGATTGCCTGGCTTTGGGTGAAAACGCGTCAGTATATTATAAACCTATTTTGAACAAGAAGTCATCTAACATATCACCCTCATTTAGCGACCGATCGGGGGTTGCTCCAGCAATTGCGATAGGTGGCAGCGTCGGTGGACTCGTAGCTGGGCTGTTGATTGGAGGTGCAGCAACCTACCTCTTTATCCGACGGCACAATAAGAGAGATAAGCACCAGGTTATGGAGTTCCGCCTTGGCACTGGTGCCTTAGCTTCTGGGAGCAGTTCCACCCGCTTTGGGAATTATTCTGCGGTCCCATTGAACGACACCCTTGTGGTCACATCACCAATATCTGGCCCCCTTTCACCGAACAGAAGACCGGAGTATCATGTTGAACCATTTATTCTACCCAGTGACCATCAGAGACAACAGTCCATGACAGCAACACGACAAGACGCAGTCGTTCATCGGACTACCTCTTATGCGGCGTCAACTATACAGGCTCGCTCGTTTGCGGCATCGGGACCAGGTTTAGAACCTGAACACCAGTCAACGCAGGTACCTCCCCTACCGCCACCGCCCAGCTCCTCTGGTCCCATTTCTCCTGCAAATACCATCGTACCCACATCACCAGCAGTACAATCACCGAGACCGCCACAGAATCAAGTATACGTGGTACACCATGACGCTGGAAGAGCTCCAGTAACGGTGTACCATTCAGACGGTGCAGAGGTAATCGAGCTACCCCCACAATACATTGCTGGTAGTAGACCACCTCCTTCAAGTGGGACTGGAGAAGGTAGCAGTAGGCCAATCAGTAGAGGAAGCGGAAGTGATCCAGTCAGTGACGGCCAAAGGGCAGAATACGCTTCGCCCGTCGTAGCAACCACGACCGCTCCCTTTCTCCAGCAAGGGAGGAGACCTACGTCTATAGGGAAAAATCATGGATCGGCATCAACGTCGTCTGTTAGAAATGTTAGCTCTCGAGAGGAATTGCCTTCTCGTGGTCAACAACGTCCACCGGAACAAGATCAACCCAGACGGCTAAGTCTGTATAACCCAGACCCTAGTCAAGACTGGGGTGCTCGATAATTTAGTTTTTTTGATCAGTAGTAGTCCACCATTGCATCTGGACCTGAGCGACTTCCCGTCGTTACGACGGCATAACCCATCTTATACCTTCTATCAAGGATCTTACTTTGCTACTCATCATCGTGGTCATCTCAGTGTTTCTTGTTCCGTCTGTGTTCCCCGGTTCGCGTTCTGCCACATTTCGAATTGACCTATCCTCATCTGCTACGAAATCTTTGGGTTGTACTTGTTGCCTGTTTGTCAAAATGGCTTGCTTTCTTTAGGGTACTCGGTTTCTTGGGCGCACACATTATTTATTTGAGACCACCGGTCTATACTGAGCCTTGGGTAATACACGGTCATTGCATGTACCGGGGATCTTTGCAACGTCTGAACTGGGAATGGCTAGGGCATAGCATGAACATGAACCCCGATCGGACATGGCCGCCACAACGAATTTGTTGAATCGAGAAGTTTCCAACCGGGTGGTAACTGCAAACCTCCATCGGAGACTTCGTCGATATCTTCACTGTCATTGTTCACTTCTTTCCCTGCAAGTCCGGCATGTTTCTGTGAGACGGGAGTGGGTGGGTCTGGTTTAGACGTAGATGCGGAGTGTGGTGTTGAAGACGCTACATCGAGAGAGGATCGCAGTGTTTCTAAACGCTGGGACATGACATCTATATCACCTGGAGTCCAAGCCTTAAAATGAAGTGTATGTCGGTTTTGTTTGAAGGTATAGAGAAGTAAATGACACCCACCGCCGTACTGGAGCTCAAACTGGGGTTTAACGCTTTACTTGGACTGAAGAGAGTCTCCAGTGCAAATTCAAACGCCTCATTCCCTTTACACAACGCTTGGAGCAAAACCTTTGCGCTATACCAAGAGGTGGTCATCACCCACCGGCTCTGCACGAGTACGGAAGGAAAGGACGAACGGTTTTAGGTCTTTTTGTGGTTTAGTAAAACTTGGACCGAGTGCACGGAATAATGCCAAGACAGTGTCCTGCTTCAACCCTCCTCCAACCAGCACTTGGTTAAGTTTATCGCTTTTATTCGACAAGTCTTCTTCGTCACCAATATCTAGGTCCTTCCAAGTGTCTATACACCAAATTGCCCAAAGAGCGAGACACATATCATACGACAGATCGGGGTGAGATGAATCTGGTTCGTTAGGGTTCGTAGTGGTGTTTTTGGCTTGATTCAGAGGAGGGGAAGACGAAACGAGGTATGTGCAAATCCGGCTCGTTAGAATGGAAGGTAGATCTGGATGAAGATCGACCAGTTGGAACAGTAATGGACTCCACAATGAAATGGAGAATTGTGGAAGATGGAACGAGTCGGTGGGGAAGGTTCGCTTTCTTATTTTCGTGAGCGTTGAGTACGGGGGGGGCGAAAGTATTTGAGGATGATACGTACTTTTTGGATAAGGGGACCAAAATACCCTTTTGTAACAATACATCGCAAAGTCTATCCAATGCCCATGCCTCTTTGGCGTCCCGTTCGCCCAAATCTGCTGCATCGACGGACCCACCAGCACCCGTGTTATCTGTCCAACCATATTCCGCGACAGACACATTCGCCACCACTTTCGCTTCCGATATCCACCTTTCTATGTCCTTTAACACCATTTCAAGGTCTTGTCTATATTGCGATTTGAGAGACACGTCGCGGGTTGTGAGTTTGAGGATGTTTTTGTATTGCTTGAGGATTGGAGTGAGAGGACGGAGTGGAGGTGGTTGAGGCGCCGATGCAGGGCTTGGGTTGATAGTAGGAATAAAGTAGTTGTGAAGGAGCCATCCCATAGACTTTATATAGTGCAAAAAATGAATGCATGTAGGCATTTAGTGGTAAGCAACGTACCTCGCGAGCTGCTTCGCGGAGAAGTTCGAGACTAGGAAGGTCTTCGTGAGTAGCAGCATGTCGCAGCTCAACCAACCATTGTGGTAAACCAAGTTGATGAGCTATCGAAGCTATCGACCTCGCGTATGCTCCCAACTGGAGTTGATCCACAAGGCCATTCACTAAACGCGTCAAGGCAGAGGCATAACTCTGACGCAGCCAAAGGTATGTCGCTGGTTTGCTATTGCGCTTGTCTTCCACAATGACAGAAAGGATAGCTAACGCTGATTCCATTGCATGAGGGAGTGCCGTCATTGCCCTCCAGGCCGACAGCTACTAGATTATGAATAGGCTTGAGCACCAGAGAGAGAGAGAGACACTTACCCTATTGATGGCCAAAATCTTTGAATCAATGTCATGCTCGTCTGCGTATATCCAAGAGCATACTTGGTCTATCTCCACGATGGAAGACCATGGCACTCGTCGAGGGAGTCTCATGCTCAAAAGAAACAAAAATGCCTCCTTCAAACAAGACCAAAGGTGCTGATCCTCTTGCAAAAGGCTTATCTTATCTTATCTCTAAGAAAACTTCGAGTTGACGTGCATCATGATGCATGGTGTGCCAGTTCTTGACTTGTGCGTCCACATCGCACGCATAATCCTGACAAACTTCTCTTCCACTCTGCCATTATTCTCTTTAACGCCCTTATCACGCATCACGAACGGGTACTTCCTCAACTCCACACGAAAGATTGATACCAACGAACCCAACTTTTTTGATACCCTTCTACTAACGAAACGGAACACCATTTCCTATTGGTAATTCCTGATGACAACGTTGGATACACGAGGTATAATATCCGCCGCCCAGCTTGCGGCTTACGTCCCTCTAGCTGCCATCTCTCTGTTTTACGCCGTGCGTTATGGATTCCGGCGTGATTCAGGGTGGATTTTCCTGTCAATGTTCTCCTTAGGTCCGTCAACTTTGCTAATCAATGGAAACTTATTGACGTTTTAACTTGGGCGCTGTTCTATTATTCATTAATATTTTGCAATGGGCTACACTTTTTTGTGAGCAGTTCGAATTGCAGGTGGTGCATTGATATTGGCCGGCCAGCTTGTTCAACCACAGCCGGCTGATGCACTGCTGGCTGCCTATATCCTCCAACCAGCTGGACTAGCCTTTTTACTGCTCTCCACAATTGGCTTTACTGGCTTAGCGTGCGTTTTTCATTGGAAATAGAACTTCAACCAAGAAACAGACGTGTTATGCAGTGGCTACCGTTCATACAGCGATGTCCTGCGAATAATGATCTTTTTCCGTACCTTTGGTGTATTCTGCCTAATCGCACTAGTCCTTAACATCGTGGGTGGAATCCTAGGCAGTAGAGTCGCCCCCAGCTCAGCAACAATCGGTCTAGACCTCCGTCAAGCTGGTGCGGCCCTGTATGGCGCAATATGGCTATTATTCTTCCTTCTCATAATGGGACTTTGGACCTACCGTTGGCACATGAAATGGTACCGCCGGAGGGTATGTACACCGCCTTGAATTTACATCTACGATCTTGTCCATTCAAAGTTTTTCTCCTTCGTTTTATTCATATTTCCATTTTTACTTGTCCCTGCTCCCCTTGTCATCCAACGTTCGCTAACTTTTAAACTATAACCGTACCATTCCTTCCAACCCGCCCTCCGGTCAATATACAATGCGCGTACCTCGATCTTGGTGGTATTCCGGCTTGTCCACACATGCCGTACGCACATGCACCCACGGAATCGCAGCTTCTAGCAGGGATAACGTTAGCACAACCCCTTCTCGGGGCACGCGTAGCCTATGCTATCCTCTCTGCATGGTCTGCGACAGACCTTGCAGGAACGACACCTTCCGCGAATCCGATACTTGCACGGTTTAACCCAATTACCGGTGACTGGATATTATACCTAGTGATCTCTTTGATCGCCGAGGTCTTGGTTGCTGCGATTTACGTGATTTCTGCTGCTGTTATTGCAAGACGACGATGAACGAAACGTTACGAATGACGAATTTATGCTGACGAATTTCATGACAGTGTACTTTTTCTCTTTCAGTGATTGGTGGTTTGTTGTTTATTCGAAATATATTGCACGAGTTGTTGCTTTGCGGTGTTTTTTTTTTTTTGTATTGTTCGTTAGTTGTACTCTTATACCTTCATGATTGACGTTTTTGACACCCAATACCTCATATTGAAAAGTACGCCCAATCCAAGACAAAGACGGTATTAGTGAGTATAGATACAACATCGGCAGCACTGCACCTACCCATCATACAGGAACTGCCTAGTTAGGTGCTGTCAAGGCACATATCGCAAGACCTAATTAGATAGCAATTTAGCTCCAGCCCGCTGGCCTCATGCATTCGCTCGAATTATCTTGAATTTCCCTCATCAATATTGGCAACCACCAGAGGCTGGGCTTACCAAATCGTCAGATAATGAGCAACCCACACTCGGCACTAACAGAATACCTGTTGACTATGCCGCGCCGCCCATGTGTTAGTTTGGATGCCTCCGCTTGATGCCCCAGCCCCTGCACTCATCGTCCACAGTGATGCTCGGGGTATTGGACCTACTAGAGATATACGGCTAGTGCTATAAACGGTTGATTATATTTCTAGCAGAAACATTCACGGTTAGATGTCTCGACATCCACTAAGACAGTGAAAGTTGCATATATCATATGATCATCTATTTGACATGGCTCTACAGATGTGTACAGTACGGTGCAGAATCTGAGAGGAAATAAAAATCGACTACACCACATACTGAATGATACCAATTTGAATGTTAAGATTGCATTAAGGAATTGTGTAATAGTAAGTCAGGAAGGTTACTATCATCTGCATATTGATATTACCATATGTGTAGAGGAGCCATATATGTTTGAATCAGTTTGATGCAGCAGGACTGGCATATATCTGAATAACGTGTATAGGGCTCATATTCGGTACTTGACGGTAAGCGCATTCCCTGTAAATGCATATTCCTGTCTGATCTGCACGACGGCACTCCCTGCAATTGGTTCACTGAATACTTGACCGTGGGAAAGCCTTGCTGAAGGTTTACCTTCCGTCTTGCGCTCCCAAACTAACACATGGGCGGCGCGACATAGTCAACAGGTATTCTGTTAGTGCCGAGTGTGGGTTGCTCATTATCTGACGATTTGGTAAGCCCAGCCTCTGGTGGTTGCCAATATTGATGAGGGAAATTCAAGATAATTCGAGCGAATGCATGAGGCCAGCGGGCTGGAGCTAAATTGCTATCTAATTAGGTCTTGCGATATGTGCCTTGACAGCACCTAACTAGGCAGTTCCTGTGGGATGGGTAGGTGCAGCACTCCAAACAACACTCTAAACTAGGGTCTAAGTGGACAGTACATACCCCTCCCGAGAAAACCACAAAAAAAGAAGACTTGACTGCCCCGCGACCTCAGCGTTAAAGAAATCCAGATTAATCAACCCTGGATAGTATGTGTGTTTGCTGTAGTCGACAATATCAACGTCATAATACGATGCAATGGCGGCCAACTTGTGTGTCCTTAGTAATAGTCATTCTGGCGGTGGTGCGGAGGATAGCATTGGTGACATCGCGGTAGATAGTGGATGAGAGGTCATGGTTTGTTGTAAAATGGTCATTTCATAGGTTCCAGAGGAACCTGTTTTCACGATACAAAGTTTAACTTAAACGCGCATATAGGGTGGAGAATTCACGAATACGTACCAGAAATAATAGCAGAAGAACGTGCATAGCAATTTTCTGTGTTAAGCCTATTAGTCGTCAATTGGTCTGTTTCGATATCTGTATCAAAAATTGGGGATGTTGGATCTGAATTTATTCCATGGTTTGCCTTGAGTAAGTGGCTCAAGTTAAGAATCAACCGGCAGGCCTGTGGAACAGGAGGGAAGACATCAACTAAGGCAGCTTTTTCAGCGCAAGCGATACGAACAGCAAAACCCGGCATAGCAATCATCCAGCTATGACGCAAAACAATCAGCACGTGTGCTATTTTCAAGCTGTTGATTCACGTACGAATACATGATTGACGACCTCGCACCACGTACCAATAACATGCAACAGACGTTCAGTAGTAGGATTACTGTGAATGAAAATCGATTAGAGGCATAATTTTATTGGAATCAAAATCCAAGCTGACCAAATGGAAGTGCAAATGCCCATATTCCATCCTTTAGAAAGCGTGATACTACAGGTTCGCGCCCCCATCCATCCCGGACGGCTTCGTAAAACTTTTTCATGGTCAGAACAAATAATAGAAATTCAAAGAGGACCGGTGGAGCACTGTGACACGAAGAGTGTAAGCGAAACCAGATAAATGGCAGCACGATACGACAATCTCACAAGAAACCGACCGCCTTGATAGGGAAGCTCAACGTAACACAATGCACACCATATGTGATCTCTGGGAATGAAATAACAAATACGACAATCATAACCACAATTTCCGCAAAGAAGAAGCATTGTATGAATTTTCGCAGAAGAGTGTTTTGATAGTAAAGCGCCTGGACTACGACAGCTCATGATAAGTCGACTATAGAAGCAGAAGCGCTCGCACGGAAGACCTACCGCGCATCATCAAGATGAGTTCAACCCCAACCATTAGCACCTGCACTTATATTACATATTGCCAATAGAAGATCAGCAATGGAGTCTAAGCACCTGACTTGATACCCCCTGAAACCCGACAAGCGTCTGACAACCTCGAAGGCTTGTCTTTTCGCCCGAAGCCAGCTTCAAAGTAATGCCGGTGGATATTCTACAAGCAAGGTCACCGGTATTCGCATTGAGGAATGCCTAGCGACATACAGTTGGGAAAGAACGCTAATGGATCTCAAGACATAGAAAAGTATCTTGAGCCTTGACCATGGTCTCCTACAAATCTCGTTAGGGAACGACCTAAGGTGATCCATATTGATTTTTGACCCACATCCAGATCTGTTCTAACTTCGTGCGAAGTAGTCAATGATTTATCGTTAGCGATAATTCTTGGATAATACATACCTCGTCGGCAAATCCGAGAATGATGTCGTACACGGTGAACATCAGAGCTGCCACTGAATAGAAGCATAACATATCTCCATCAGCATGCATCCCACGACAACACAGGTCTATGCCCTTTAAATACCCGGGGTAGCTCGCATGGGCTGTCCTGAGGTGCGTTAGGTGAACTTACTGGCGCTGTAATTACAATCCTGCAGGCCCAGCAGCATCTCGATCTCGTGCGGCGTCGCCATTTTGAAAAGATCCACCTCCAGCACGGCGTCAGCCTGTACGGCATGCACGTGGAGGAAGAGTGGTGAGTAATGAGGGAGGTAGAGAATATGCCAATCATTTTAAGTCTCACAGTTTAGCACCACTTGGACCCCGTGCCAGTGCTTGTTCGCTTGAATACTGCAGCTCACTATGTTGCAATGCGCTCTGGATCTTGGATTCACAGCCCAGCGAAGGCGCAGTAGCGAACCCAATCAGACTGCACCTAAAGAAGTTGCCATCAGGGAATAATGCCTATCAGAGAAACGAAAAATCTGGACCGTTGAGCCAAGGTGTCAGAGTTGGTGGTGGTGGTTCAGCTGCAAGAAGCCGTGTGATTAAGCAGCATGCTACTTGACTTCGATCTGTGCAAGATTTCGAGGGAACAAGACGGGAGTCAAGGGTTCAGCACGTGTGAAACAAGTTTCCGGGCAAATTGTCACATGGACCATTGCACCGTGAACACTTGGCAACTTGTGTCAGCTGTTGGTTTGCTCCTTTTGAACAAGTCGCTCAATAACCTGCAGGGCAACGTTCTCTGAGTTTGGTCAACATTTTCTTTCCTAGTTAACGACACAACAGTCTAAAAAATGATTCGCAGATGTTGCAACGTCAACAAACTAAAGCAGATCAGTACAAAACGACCATTTACCAGCAAGAAAGTGTATAACTATGTAAGAGCTGCATAGTCAAGCATCGTCCAACTCGTCCTGTAGAACGAGAGCCTGGGCTAGGAGACGCTCCGGCTTAATTGAGCCCCACTTCTATTTACCCTTCCAGACGATACCCTAGATCCGCATGGGATAAGAGAGTTGCTCTATGAAAAGCTGCTGCGAGGGGTTTTGATCAAAAGTCATTTGTACAGCGCTCGCTTTATACCGGTTTCCACGTGACTCATACTGCTGACGTCATTGGAGAAAATTAACAGCGAGCCTGCTGCTTGCCTATCATGATGCATGATGACTGTCCCTCGAGCGGTGGCATCAACTGTGAGCATTAAATATTATGATAATGTTTGCATCTCGGCCAGTTCTCCAAATTAAGTCTTCATCCGCGGCTCATTCGTACACAACGTTCATTTGATGTCTTCCGACCAAGAGACGCAGTGGGATTTCATTTTAAATCCAAATGTTCAAGGCAGCAATGTATTTGTCATGATCGCTGTCCCTTTTTGAATCTGAAGGGCCATTCGTCAACGCCAAAAATCTTCTCATCCTAAACCCAACAACAGGCGAGCATCGATGTTGCTCACACTGCAACTATTCCAAGTATTTTGTTGTGCTTGATAAGGGCGGCCAGCTGCTGCTGATATTGCTCGTCCAACTACTATGCACCCACCGAAATGTCCGGGCCCGTGGGAAAGTCGTCGATTCCCTGGTTGGATACCGCTGATCCAAGGTGTCGTTCGTTCTTGTCATTGGAGCATACTTACCAAACGATAAACCCGAAGAAGTATGGTGAAGTATGGATAATTCCTGATGGCATTATTAAAACAGCCGAGCTCCAAGGCAGAAGCAGTCCGTGACTAAATCCAATCGTCCGATTGGACCGGTTGACTAAGTAAGTGCGTTCACCAGGCATTGCTGTCCCTGCTCCATATAAGAACGTTGCATGTAGGGCCAGCTCCACTAGTCGCCGAACCGCGTAAGGGCAGGCTAGAGGATGTGCCCACATACCAGACTCAGAAGTACACCTCCACTGGTTTCGGCTGGTAAACGAATCACATACGGAACAAGATATTGCAAATTGCAACAATACAAAATGGAGGATCAAAGTATAACTATTGAGGAAATCAGGAACTGGACAGGCGATGTCGCTTCCGTATTCATGTGTAGTCCATGACTTTAGTGGGTTCGCTTTCCTTGACCTTCCAAAGCCAAAAGGGGCCTGGAGCAGACAAATTTCAGGAACGCACTATTTATAGTTCAGGTCCATACGCACCAGCAGGATCACCTATAGGAAGTGCAGGCGTTAGTGGCACTGTGCTCTTTCCTTGGCATGTAGCGACAAACCTTGTTCGTGGAGAGCATTGGTCCAAGATCCAATCACGCCCATGGCACTACTTACACCACCAATTTGCACACCCTGAGAGCTGTCAAGAAACAATTCAATCTGGTGCCTATCATGCAAATTTAGCCTTCATACCTCCACTGCGTGTGTTCATCCCACACAGAAACCTAGGATCACAGTCATCGTTAGCAGGGCCTCCAATATTCGCACTGATGAAAGTACTCACAAACTGCCATTTGACAGTTCCATCCATCCCCATTGTAACCATCCCTTCAACCACTGACGAGTTACGACTTACACCCTTTGCCGCTCCAGTGAAGAAGAGTGGTTGGTATTCCACATCCGGACCGGAGGACCTAATATCTGGTGGAATGCAATAGCGCAAGCTTTCTCTTGGTATGATGCGGAGTTTTATCTCTATCAATCGTGTGGCCTCTCGGAATCGGGGATCGTCGAAGAATGTGGGGTCATAAGCTCCGTGTCCTACATCCGTGAACTATTGAGCAAGGTCAAGTATTGGATCAACATGTACAGTGTGAGGATGTAGGTACATCGGACTTACATTAAATGCTGCATCGTACAGGGTTAACAGTGAAAGAAGCGGCAACCAGAATAACATAAAAGTTCAGAAATCTTGAAAGGTGGGACAGCGTTGGAGGAAGTGGACATACCAAATAGGTCCCTGAATGTCAAGTTAAGCAAGTTAGGTTAATTGTGAGAATGGATTGGCACAGGGATAAGGGTGAAATTAAGGGGAACATACCGATAATCCATAAAGCAAACATAACGTCTCCATGTTCCTTCAGGGAGGAACACCAAATGTCAGAATGAACCAACAGGGCAATCCCTTCTGAAGAGATTGCAACGTACCCTCAATCCCTGCCCAGTCCTCTACAGTGGGAGATCCTGGTGCTGAATAAGGTCGTGTCGCTTCCAGTCCAGTCGGCGGCCGTGTGTAGTTCCAAGGGCCAGGCAACTCGTCGAGGTTCATAAGAACGACATTGATCGAGTGCTCGACGTGAACCCAATTGACTTGGCCATCGGGTGTGTAAGGTCCCCAACGGTTCTCGGGGTTGTAGTTGCGCATATCATATACATAAGAACGACTCCTGTTGCGCCGTTCTCGCAGTTGATCTTGTGATTTCACGTCCTCCCCCCTATCCAATGTGAGTGCGAAGTACGATCTTAACCTTGCGTACAACTCCGATGTATCCGGTGATTCAGCACTCCCGAGGAGTCCTGACTTCTTGAGAACGTCCTGAACCCACGTAAGGTTGGCCGAACGCTGTTTTCTTCGTGAGGGGTCCACAGGTAGTGCTTCCTCGACCATCTCAATGAAGGTCCATATTGCACACCGTCGTTCGTGCTCTTCACACGGTAGACCGAACACAATCAATTTGGATTTGATACGTCTGACAAGTTCATTTTTCCAATCAACTTCAAACGAGAATTCGTCTGGATTGGAACCTAATTGCTGAAAACGGAATGAACAACGAAGGTCGTCAAAGGGATGTCGAAGGAAGAGTTGGCGCCATAGCTCGTGATCTGCGGGGTGATGCACAAGGCCGTAAGCGGAACGACACGTCAAGGAGAAAGCTACAACGTCCCACACGCTGCATTCAACGAGTATGTGCTGAACCAGCTCTATGGGTATCGTTAAGATGGAGAGAGAGCTCTGGGATACAGTCATGAGCAGTTAGAACGGTAGATAGGAGAAGGGGGATTCAACGGAATAGGCACGGATATATAGTTATTTGGGGACAGTCTCATGGTCGTGTTATATTATCGGAGAACCTTACCAAGCCAGCCGGGGAAATGGTCTTCATTCTCCACCACACGGAGTTTCATCCTGATTACGACATTCCAAAGCTGAAATGTGGTAATGTGGTGGCGCTGCCTTCTGAATCCCGGTCGACCTCCTGCACATCTTCTTGATCCCGACATGCGTGGATTTCGGCACAAAACTATCAGGGCCGTGGTCTATATGCTGTGAACAATGTCACGTTCTGGATAAAATAGGGTATTCCGTTTGATGATATGGGGATCCAAGGAACAGAACCAATTGATTGATGTGCAGTATGGAGGCAACTGATACACATAACGGAGCCGCCGTTGTGTTGCTTAGGGGTCTCGTGACGCATAACGGACGGCTACTTCCAAAAGAAAAAAAAAGAATTGCAATTGACCCATTTAAATAATATGACATTGCCGTGTGATAATTCTAGTTTTGTCGTGGAAAGTCAGTCAGCCTTTACTTGGTACAGGTTGTTGCTAAACTGAACACGCAACACGGCCTTGCTAATTGTGATTACAGCGTGACGTTCCAAGGAGCTGTTGCTTCTATACATGTCGGCACAGCAGTGTACATGTATGTTCTAACCTCCCCGTAGGACACTAGTATGACAATAGGGATAGATTGATAAGGCGGGAATGTTCGATTCTGCTGACTGGCCCAATAGTTTCCGAGTCCCAGAATGTCGTTACGGCATCAGAGCATGCGTCTGCTAAAAGGGTAATGCTCCGGCTGGGCATCTTGCTAGTTCGTCTCTGGCACCTATTTGTTCATATTTTAATATTAAATCAGGTGTACGTACGAAGCGCCCAAGGCATCCCTCATATCCTCATTCCCATGCGTAGCTTTCCGCTCGTCTTGTTCTTATCATGCGCTGTGGCTTTCCAATTGCCATTTGGCCTTTCAGACCTCTTTCCCGCAGCAGGGCTAGCTAGCGAGACAGTATCTACTGGTTCTACCCCGCAGCGCGTGGCGATCATCGGCGCTGGACCTGGCGGAAGTTCTGCTGCGTATTGGATAGCAAAGGCTCGAGAGCGCTTTGGTTTGAATGTCGAAGTGGACGTTTATGAACAGTCTAATTACATTGGTGGTCGTAAGTCTGGTTGTGACATTCGACAATTGTTACTCGCGTCTGAAACCGCGCGCAGGCAGCACCGTCGTGTATCCCTACGACGACAGGAGTCTTCCACCACTCGAACTTGGAGCCTCCATATTCGTCCGAGCAAACAAAAACTTGTGGAGAGCTTCGGATGAGTTCAACTTGACCCGAACCAGTTTCGCAGAGGAAAATGATAACATGGGAATCTGGGATGGTGAACAAGTTGTGCTCACGGTCTGTTCCATCCTCTTCATGCCAGGATAGTCCACTAATCTATAACAGTACAATGGCGGCTGGTGGGATTCGGCTAAACTTCTTTTGAGATACGGATTTCTCTCTCCAAGGCGAACGAATGCCATGTCGGTGATAATCATCTGTCTTAGCCTCGTGGTTCATCAACTCAATGCATTCAACAGTGTCAAGGAAATGATTTCTACTTACTTGGCTCTTTATACATCGCAAACTCCAATCTGGTTCAATATATCTGATCTCAGGGATGCATTCGGATGGCAGCCTCTTACCGGGAGCAAAATGTCAGAGTATTTACGAAGCCAAGGAGTTTCGGATAACTTCGTTTTCGAATTCGTCGAGGGCGCCACGAGGGTAAATTATGGCCAAGTGAGTTTGAAAATCTTTTGCCGACCTGATCGATCGACGCTTACCTCTGCAAAGAATGTAGATGCAATCCACGGCCTTGAGGGTCTTTGTTCTATGGCTGCCACGGGGGCTTCCGGGATAGTAGGCGGGAATTTCCAAATGTTTGAAGGCTTCCTAAAGCATTCAGGAGCTAATGTACGGCTCAACACCAAGGTAACACTTTTTTAAAACTACCAATCACGGTACTCAACTTTCTCGCTCTAGGTCACTGCCATCGTTCCCGCCTCTAACGCTCTGAACCAATGGACCATCCGCACCAATGAAGGCTCTTCCAACTATCAAGCCGTCATTATCGCAGCTCCGATGCATCAGACTGGCATTTCGCTACCACGCGACATCATTGCCCAAGTTCCCGACCAACCTTATGTCAATCTTCATGTCACTTTATTGACCACGAACTCACCAACCGCAAATACCTCTTACTTCGGTCTCCCAAATGACGCCCAAGCACCCCATATGATGTTGACGACATATCAAGGTGTCCGACAAGGAGGGATCGAGCCTGAGTTTAACTCGCTATCGTACCACGGTAAAATTCGTGAAAATGAATGGGCAGTGAAGATATTTTCCAAACAGAAAATCGAAGATGATTGGCTGCGAGATATGTTCAGTAACAGCGTTAACTGGGTGTACAGAAAGGAGGTAAGCCTTCGTCAGTGGCAAATGCTACGCGAGTTCCTCACACTCGATACAGTGGAAAGCCTACCCTGTCCTTCCTCCCACAAATACATTCCCCCCTATTAAGCTGGGCCGTGGCATTTACTATGTGAATGGATTTGAAATGTAAGACTACCCACGAACTCCTTCATATCCGACAGCTCGACTAAGATAACTTCTAGGTTTATATCTACAATGGAGACAATGACCATCGCTTCACGCAATGTCGTTGATTTGCTCTTACGCGAGGAGTTCGATGGCTCAGGAATCTGTGGAAATACCACATCAGATGCGTCGGAAACAACACCTGATGACTTTGTATATGGCTGGGACTGCTGATCAAGCTCTTGTTCATGCTTCTTGTTAATCGGTCCTGTGATATCGTGCTCTGAGGAATTGGTACGCCTTAATATGTTGAACGTTATCATCATTGCACTCTTAAAATATACTTTACACTCAATGAAATGCTAAATGAGAGATGGAAGGTAACCTCCCGGGAACCGTGATAAATCGTAGAAATGCCAAGAATATAGCGTAAAAAAACAATGCTCCGAAAAACATAGCAAGTAGCAAAACACGTGAATGAGCGAGATGAGCCTTTTGGGGATGTGTCAGGAACTGAGTGCCCAGCGGAGCCATATTCTATTCTAAGCTTGTGCCTCGGGAGCCACCTCCCTTTTCTCATTAATCTCAGCGTCAGTTCCACTGTTCGCACTATGACTGTGACGGCTTGTGTCTGGCTGTCCGTGTCTGTCACCTGCGGCCACTATGCGCGGGAACAAATCGTGCTTAATTACAGCAGGAGGTGTGTCCGTGACATCCCGGCGGATTTCAATATAATCGCTCGCGAATTCACCGATCTGTAGAAGGAGGGAAGAAGACGAAAATAATGTCAGCGAATTGTCAACGTCGGTCGATCCATGTAGGCTTATCGATAGAATCAAAGAACCACGCCTACCTCGACTTCATCCATTCCCAGATGTTCTGCTTCTGGTGTACAACGCAACTTCAAGCCGGGAACGAAATCCACGCCTTTAGCGATCAAGGCTGTGACAACGAAGGTGTATCCGGATGTAGCGAAGATGTAGGCAATTTGCATGTACATTTGTTTCCAGTTATGATCCACCCATCCACCCGGATTAGTGCTGACGCCGTCGAGCTCTATAATACTGCCCGCAGCGAAGAAGGCATTGAAAATCAAACCGACAATACCACCAACAGCGTGCTCAGCGAATAGATCCAGTGCGTCATCGATGCGGACCAGGAATTTAACTAGAAAAGAAGGTCAAATCATCAGCGCCAAGAACGTCATTTGCCACGTTTTAAATTTGCCGAAGATAAATCAGTCGGAATTTTGGGTTTGATTTTGAGTATGAGTTTGAATGAAGCTAAAATGCGTACCTTTGGTTGCAAAGTTACAGACTGCGCCTGCAACGATACCCACCACGACAGACCCCCATGGATGAATATAACCAGACGACGGTGTAGCAGCAACGAGGCCAGCAATAGTTCCGGAGCAAAAACCGACCATCGTCCACCGCCGCTCAATTCGGAAATCGAGGAGACACCAAACGGAACCGCCGAAGGCAGCCGCAAGCATCGTGTTCCAGATTGCCATAATGGCACGGAGGTTAGCACCGAATGCGCTTCCTCCATTGAAGCCTAACCAGCCGAACCATAGCATGAAGGCTAAGGCCTCGTGAATTAGCTTATCTGATAACTAACAATGATCATGATACGTACTTCCGAGGCCTACGAGCGAAACGTTGTGGGGTCGGAAGTTGAGCAACTCTTGCTCCGCTCTTCTCCCAAGAACCCATGAAAAAGCAAGGCCGCCAACCCCACTCCCAATCTCAACTGGCCCTCCACCTGAAGATGGGTCAGATCCACACAAAGCCTCCGGGTGTCATGGACGAACCTGCGAAGTCAAGGACACCCCACTTAAATGCCCAGCCATTAACATTCCATGCCCAGTAAGCTAATGGACAGTAAACCAGTGTCACCCAGAGGAAGGTGAAGACCATGGCAGGGAGAACTCGTCCACGCTCAGCGACTCCACCCATCAGTATACTTGCCGTTACACATGCAAATTCCATCTGGAAGAAGCTGTACAGGAGTTCGGGAATGAACGCTGATCCTGGTGATGGTTGATCCAAGACCTTCATGAGACCGAAGTGTCGTAGGTTGCCAATGTACCCATTGGTAGCAGTTGGGGAGAATGCGAGGGAGTATCCCCAGAAGAACCACTGGAATATGACAATGGCGTTACAGGCAGACACCGCCCATATGAGGGATACTAAAGGTACGTTCAGATATCGTGCACCTTTCACGAACGTTGCTAAGCTTACATGAGCTCTTCCTGCGTGCCAGACCAGAGTACAGGAACGCTTTGACGGGCATGAGCCAGAATATGAGTAGATTGTTTGCTTTCACATACCAAGTCCTGGGACCATGAAAGCAACCATGGCGCCTGATATGATGATGAATGAGAGGTCTCCGTGGTCATACCTATCAAGTTATTGAGCAACTGGCTTTCACAACAATAAGGTGTAAAAGAAACACACTGGACAAGGGCCCCTATCAGAAGTTAGACATGAATAAAACTTTCAGCGAACTTAATGTGGAGGCTTACGACGCATAACTCTAGCAGCCATGGTGCTAACGGCTTCTCTTGCTTGCAGGTTTAACATGTTAGAGGTGAAACAGAAAGCCGAGTAGCAGTCTCAAGATCGGAGAGCAGCTTTATTGGCACTCGGACTGTCGGGCTGGTAATAAAAGAAGCAGGAGGAAAGCGGCTGACTCCCGCAGGAGATTGAAATAATTTTTAAGTATGCCCAGCCTTGTAGCTCATTCGACGGAGATAACGAATTCAACCATACCAGTGTTAGTATCTGTCACCCTTCGGGTTTTCAAATTCCTTATCTCTGTCACAAAATAGGTCACACGATGGTGCCCTAGAGACACGGAAAAAGCTGGGTGGAAAGTAAAAAATTATATTCCGCCCTGTCCTTCCGTTGATAAGAATGTCCAAAACTTTGAGAGCCCAATTCAAATTCAAAAATATCTTTAAGTAGGTAACAAGACTGCACTGGGGTAAGCTTATTTGTTGAAACCGCTCGGAGTGTTGAATTCATGGCGGTGTGGCACACAATTCACCCCAACCGAATTGTGTAACCGTTATCTGTAGGGGGCAATGTGGCTGAAGATAAATAAATGAGGGATGGTCTGACCTGGTAAGCATCAAAACAACGGACACGGTCATCAATGATAAGTGGAAGCCGAGGTATCAGAGATAAGGAGATTTGCTATTGGCCAGCCGAAAGGGGCATAATACCCGAATAAATCCTTGGAATTTCCCAGGTAGTCCAGCCATGATCGAGGTTACAACTTCCAATTTGGGGCAGTGAGATCACTATACCCGTCCACACTAATTTGAACTTGAACGCCGCAGCAACATCGCTACGTAGGTGATCCAATTGCTGGTAATATATAGCCAGGGCTTGAATGCAATTGGTGGTAATATTCTCAATCGATCGAAGGTACCAGTCAACGCATTCGACCTTTCTGCGCCGGTCGATTTAGGCATAAGCGTGGTGAATGACAGGATTGGTCCTGTAAATGTCATAGGAAACGGGGTAAGATGAGGTCATGCGAGTGCACGTCTTCTATCCATGTCATCTGTACTGCCATACCTGGGTTCGGCCATGGCACTGTAATGTCGTCGAAGTCTGCTGAGGGCGGCAATAGCCTCATGACATTCAGCAGTACATAGACAGGGGTCAGGAAATATCTTACCTATTGCACCTTCTCTTGCATGGACTGTAGTAGACACACAGACCAACACAAGGCTTATCGGCGCATTCCTTGGTCAGAGATAAGGCATGGCAGTCAATGGTGCCGTTCTCCAGCATGCTCTTCTCGGACAGCAAAAAAAATCTGCACGGGAAAGGAATGAGTCGGAGTTGACATTATATCCTCCAATGAACTTTCTGGCGAGTAGGTTGTCTGTTGGGTAGTTCGCTCTCCCGAGGTCACTTGTCGAGAGAGCTACAAGATGATGTATGCTGGTTTTTTAAGGGTCATGAAGTGTCTATGGATAACAAATCAATCCTTGGCAAACAACTTGGTCAAGTCGCATTCTGATTGGCCGAACGTTACCGGGAAAGCTACTTTCCCCGGATGCCAGTCCGGGAAGTTTTGCACACATGCGAACTACCGCGGTTAGTCATTGGCCGATATGCCCCCACCACCCATCTTCTATCATTATTTCAAGGTTCCCCTTCCGTACACCCAAACTCTTGCACTGCAAGAAAGGATCCACCAATTGCAACTCCTACAAAGAAGGGCAACATCGCGCCATCGAGATATTCTTCTCCTTCTCCAACACCGGCCAGTATACACGGCCGGACGACGCCAAACGGAAGATGAAATTCAAGGGGATCGTTTTCGACTGACAAAGATGGGAGCCGACTTCGTCACCACATCACGAGGGGGAGAACTCACTTATCATGGCCCAGGACAATTGGTTGGGTATCCTCTCCTTGATTTGTCACGTTGGAATCCGACTATGGGAGCAAGGGACTACGTTTGCCGAATACAGAAAACCATTGAATTGCACTTGGAGGAAGCTCACGGTATCAAACATGTTCCTTCACATCACACCGGCGTGTTCTTGAGTCCAACTACGAAAATTGGCAGCATCGGTGTGCAAGTCCGACACCGCCTGACATCACACGGCTTTGCGTTCAATATCACTCAAGAACCCATCGCTTGGTTTGACCAAGTAGTCGCATGCGGCCTGCATGATGTCAAGGCAGTCAGCATTGAAGGTGCTAGAGGGATCAGTATTCGCATGGATGACGAGATACCCGGGTTCGTAAATCGATTTGGGACCCTGATGGAGCGAGACATCGTACCATTAGAAAGTGATGAAGGGGAGATTCAGGAGGTTATTCTGGCCCTTGAGAATGAAGCAGCGGGAACAGGGGAATGGGCAAGAGTACCAAGACAATAGCACCTCTGCTTAAAAAGCTTACGAATTCGTCTAGAATGTGCTGACAAGATATTTTACGTTCTCAAATATAACTACGTTCGCAGCGGAGCAGGAATACGGTGTTCGTAGCGTCACTGGCTATTTGTGGAGCAATCCCCGATTATTAATACGAGCGGTGAGCCGCATCCCCTCATCCCAACTTCAACGTCGCACATAGTTGCTCGCTAACAACCATCGCTGCCTACCACGAAATGCGATTCCTTATCCTTGGTGCAACTGGCCCTACAGGAATCCAATTAATACGTCGAACACTCGAAACATACCCATCCTGTACCATCATCCTCTACGTTCGTTCTCCGCAGAAGGTGCCCGGAGATCTCGCTAGCCATCCATCAGTAAAGGTCGTGGAGGGACAACTTGGCGATCGGGACGCTCTGGGTAATGCTTTGGAAGGAGTTGATGTAGTGCTCTCTGCCTTAGGACCCAGCGTGAAGCATGGGCCATTCCACCCCTCCGGCACTCCACTTGCCAAATCCTACGCTACAGTCATCGAGCTCATGCAGAAGCAGGGCGTAAAGAGGCTCATCCTCCTCGGCACTACATCCATAGTTGATCCACAGGACAAGTTTGACGTCAGATTCTCAGCCTTAATTAATGGGGTAGCTACCCTAGCTCGAAACGCATACAAGGACATCGTGGCTGTCGGTGAAACCGTGCGGAATCAGGGTTCTACTTTGGATTGGACGATCGTGCGTGTGCCTATCCTCACTGAGAAGGATAACGTGGACGTGATCGCTGGGTATGTGGGTGACGGAAGGACAAACACATGGTTGTCGAGGCTTGGATTCGCTGCGTTCGTGTTGGATGAGGTGAGGGATAGGCAATGGGTCAAACAAGCACCGCTCGTCTGCTCGTCATAGTCTGATCGTATAGATTGTACTATGTATTTGAATGGATGAAAGCTACTATCAAACTCTTGTAGTGTGTTTCATGCGATCGTGTAGCTCTTCATGCATCATGGTCCTTATCTTTTGTGTGTGGCAGTAGAGGCGGATGTAGAGATCCCTCGGCACGATGTTCACCTCTAATTCCAATAGCATCCAAAGCTGACATTTCTCAAATGGCCACTCACCCGCCATTAGTCTACGAGGGTCCTACAGCCAACGCTTTCCAGAATAGGACCCAATCGGTGCCAGATAGCCTCTACCAGCCCATTGTTGTGGGGTGCCACGATCACCAGGCAGATCCTTACACCAGAATATGGGATTCAAGCGCTCCAAGGGTGAAATGAAACCTTTGATTCTGGTCGGTACGTTGACCACGACGGACTTGAATGACTAGTTTAGCCTTTGTGCTCCACAATAAGCGAGGTTTTATATTCAATTGGAAATGATGGAGTCCATCAGAATTGTAAACTGTATTCATGAAATTGCCAACCTCGATAAATGAGGGGAGTGCGGAACCTTTGGTGAGCGTCTGCTGAAGTAACAATGACTGCGCAGCAAGGTCTGGCTTGTCGTCAATTCAGACTTAAATCAGAATGGAATCGGAGAACCCCTGGAATTATCTCCGCTGTTTCTGGAGCCCCTAGATCTGCATATACTCCGGCCAAGAGCTTTAGCGGCATCGGCAGGCCAATAAAACAGGCGCTGTTAAAACCGCAAGCCCCATAGGTATAGCTCCCGCCTTCGTAATCCTCGCACCTTGCAACTCCAGCTCCTATCGTTATCCCCGCTTGGATGATACAATCCATCTGGGGTATTGTACACCTCATATCGCCTAATTATCCACCTAAATATCCTCGTTTGTAATGTATTCTTCGAGTCAAGGGTATCCTCTTTTGACCAGCACCTGTATCGCAAGCAGAGCTCACGCAGTTACGATTCTGAGCGTGCTGGGGATACACACAGATGCTGCGGGCCTTATTAGCGACGTGTTCAACCAACACCTGCATCTTACGTTGTACGCATCTGTGTGACGAAGTTCATCTTGGTATGGACAGTTATACCCGTACCTATAACACCGCACTATGGTTATACGATGCACTTAACTAAATTCGACGCACCAGCAATCCTGTTCAATTTGTTGGCCAGCTAATAACACTGTTATCAGTTTCCCGAACGTATCCCGCAATCCTCATGGAGAAAAAGGAGGAGATTTACCTTGCCTTTTACGCCATAGCCACCAACGAACTATCATATCATGGACAAACGACGAAAGACAGGCAACACAGACCCATTGATCTGTCCTCCAATGTCCGTAGACGTCAGTCCGAAGTTCAAACATCTCCCGTAAAATATCAGAGAAGTTTTCTCTGTAAATTGCCCCTGTAAGATCCCTTTCCGATTCGTTCAAACGCAATTTCCCTGGCATTAGATTGGGCAAGTTCAATAAGATATATCCTTTCATGAAATCCCAGTCTGGGTGAAATATCCTGTTAGACTTACGGCAGGAAGCAGTGAGAAGGCCGACCTACTAGTTTCGTTCCACAGCTTCACACCATGCTTTTCACCTGGGAAGGACTCCTCCACTGATAAACAATGTTCGCCTATTGAGATAGTATGCTAGTGGTACCCAATCGCGAACAATCGCAGGTCCAGACTTACATACGTCATCTTGTCCGTTCACCACATCTAAGAAGGCCCAAGGCAAATCCCGAGGTATATAATCTCCATGCGACTTCATCCTTTGATGTAGGACATCTTCAATAGGGTTGCCTAGAAAGCCATCACAAGGTCCTCGACCCGGCCATCCAGTGTACTGGCTCAAAAGTTCAAATCGCGATCGGCGTAGATGGTAATTCTCAAGAATGAACTTTGGCCCGGCAAACAGAAACACGCCTTCGATGCCATCTGTGTAAAGGGAAAAAGTCGATTAGCACAGTAGCGACGCACTACCAAAAATGGAAGATGGACGAACAAGTCTTTGTCAAGCTGTGATGCTCCTGGTCCACGGCTAATGCCCAAAGCGCAAGCTTGCAAAGGAAAGCCTTGGCTTGCCGGATCTCGTCTATTTCCCTGCTGGTGAACGTCAATAGGATCTCCCTTTGTTTGTGTATGTGGGACTGTAGTTCCGTGAAGACGTCCAAGTGAGGATGAGACCAAAAGTAATACCCTCCAACTTTCATTTGACTTTCACTATGCAGACCGTATAAGATCCAGATTAGCATGACTCTGTACATAGCACGTTTGAAACGTAGCGACTCGAGACTGGTCAGCCGGCTCCGTTTAGAGGTTCGATCCTTCAGCCTAAAATGAAGGGAAGACAGCACTTAGAGTGGCGTGGATGTATTAATCATAAATGGAATTAGGTTAGTACCTCCAACTATATAAATCCTCGAGTTCATCAATAAGAGGTGCATTGCGTGCAAGGATGCCGGCTTCCACTTTTGTAATGTCGTGGCGTAAAACTTCGTTTTCGTTTTGTACGTCGTTAGTGTTGTAATTCATTAATCCCGCAGCTTCCGTGCGGGCAACTCGTAGCGCTTGCGGCAGCGTAGGCCCAAATTGGTTTAGGGAGACGGCATAGAGAAGGGTGCGATGTCGGGATTCGAAAATGTCGTAGATATGTCCATTGGCTAGAACGAACGAAAAAAGTGTCCGGAGATCTGGAAGACATGTAACCAAACGATCTATAATATCGCTGTTCAGCGGAAATTCGGTCCTCGCTTTACTTGTTGGGGTATCATGCATGTCTTTTTACACTACAGTGGATGAGGGATCTGTCCCAAATTTCGAGTTTAGGTGGAAGTTCGCGTTGGATCGAGTATGAAGTTGATAATGGGATCGAATCGAGGTGGCTAATTCAGGGGGTCGTGAACAATAAATAAATTTCCTGATGATATCGACAAATGATTCCGGAGCATATTGGACGGCCATCGTCACAGCCCACGATTGGAAAAGATAGGATCAAGGATCATTGTCTTTCGTTCATTGCTGCGTGGAATGGCTCATATTGTCACCTGCAGTCACCATCAATCGTAACATTCAAGATCTCTTATCTAGGGTAAAGTCAAACTTCCCCTGCAGAAACAAAAAAATGAATAATAAATTCTCTGATACGCCCAGCGTGTTGTCGCCCACAAGGTTGTGATGTCGATACCATCCCATCTTCGTACGAAAGATTGCGGTACCTTGCGTTGGGGTTTGCACAAGTGTTGAAGGCGCGTTTTGTCAGCGCAGGTCCGTCATCAGTAATACAGCACATGCGATGGTGAAACATACATTGAATTGCAATGCATGGGCAAGCCCACTAGAGCCTACTTGGAGTGGGCATTCATGGCCGTCACTAACGCCAGGTATTAAGATTTCTGACCGAGGACAGGGATTATAACTCTTACCGGCAATCGCTCATTACCTTTACCCTTCTGCGTCGATGTCACAAATCATCAATCACAGGGAGGAAAATGGAAGGTAGGTAAACTAACCTCGGTGTTTACGTACTAACCACGAGGCTGGAATGGTGTCCGTGAGGAATTCACCAATACAATCGAAGCAATGCCAGTTCTGTCCAATTCTGTTACTCGCTCCCCCTGCATTGTAGCAGCTCCGTCATTAGCTGCGTGAAGTCGGTATGACGTAGTGTCTTTACGAGAGCTATCTCCGTCTGGTTCTCGAGCAACTTTCCTGGGACAAGGTAATTCCATAGACATATCCCTTAAGATAATCCCAATCTGCCGATAGGGTCAACACGATGGCGCTGAAATCGAGGCTGAAAGGACGGTAATTGTTTCATTCCATAGATTGACCCCGCGCTTCATTCCTGGAAATAGCTCAAATTCTGAGTTGCAGTGCGAGCCTGCTCCCAAAACGCCGGACAGCCTTCGTGAAAATGAGCCATCCGTGAAATAGCAAAACTTACATCCATCTATATCTCTGTTGATGCGATCGAGGAGGCCATGACCCCGGCTCCGGGGGGCGGTGCCACCACGCTCTTTCAAGATCTCGTGTACAGGTCGAAGCAAGAAACCCTCATAAGGACCGTCAGTCCATAAAAATCGCTGCAAATCCGAAAATCCGTTTCCAGACCCTTGATAACAACGTAAGATGGATTCCGGGCCTGCGAATAACTATAGCCCATCAGAGTCATCTGAAAAGAAGGGTAAGACTCAACGATAATAGCTTGGTAGGAATTGCCATTTGGTCAAAACTGACAGGAATTCAAGGCACCAACCACGCTTCCCTCGATGTGAACCATCCATCTGCCTATCGTTTTGAAGAAACTGCCAACCCTGTCGATTAAAATCAATTCTTCTGATTAGAATTGTTCAAGAAGGGCAGTTTGCCCCTTCCTCGATAGCTCAGACGAGGAGGTTTCGGCCTCAAAGTCGGTAGGTGGTTTCGTTGTTGTCCCCATGCCGTGTACGAATGGCACAAGCATGATCCTATACAAAGCCCGTTGAAAGTGCAAGGACTCTGCGGCTGTCAGCTGAGCGTTTTGTGACGTTCCTTCCTTATGTCTAATCAAGGTGCACCTTGATTACAACCAGATGGGTGGTGAATGGACATACCTGTAACTGAATAAATCTCCCCATGCAGCGACAAGTCTGGCATTGCGGGCAAGAAGCTCTTTTTCCTGACCCGTTGCAGGAGAGGTGGTAACCTCGGCTTCTTCTGGAAATTTGTCAACGGTCTTACGGAGAAGGAATTGTGCTTCGGCGCGTGGTACTCGTAGCGCTTGTGGGAATACAGTCTTGACCAGATGCCATCCTGGAGAGTAGTAGTTGATTGATGGGGTGAAAAGAGTGGATGGGCTTGGGAGGGCACGGAAGACCAGGTGGCAAAGTCAGGTGTTAGAGGGGAGGTACTTCTGAAAGGCCCGAGTTTGCAGAAACGACCATCAGGGAGGGTGAGTGGTATGAATGATGCAACGAGCTACCCCGCTGCTTCATTACATATAACATACCTCAGTCCGAACTTGGAGAGCGCTGAGTGGATTTTGCGCTGTTGCTTGACTAGAGCACTACGGCAGTTCAGGCTTCTGCGCGCGATCCTGGCACAGATGGAAAACCAAGCGACTGCTTTTACCATGTGCCATCTGATGATCACTGAGGTTGAGAAATTTGTACTGCACAGACTGATACGTTTGCTCGACACTCCAGCCATTACAGCCAACGACGATTACCTGCACTTAATGAGGCTGGAGAAAAGTCGGTGATCACCCAAACAAAGCAAGAAATGATTTATCATTCATGTGATCCGTTGCTGTCATGCAACACCGAGTATCCTTCTGAGCTATCGCTGCCCCAGGTTAGATTACCCATGAAGACCTGGACATCTGATGAAAGTCCAATGCTACATCCGAGTAAATTTGCATGGAGAGCATTTCCAGGTTAGATAACCTGAATCTCCTGGGCTGTGCCTGTCATATTAGCGCACGACACCAGTCCGAAGGTGCATGTGCAACGAGGACTGCCAATTCTGTAGAGGAAGCAAGTCAATGGCTATGTGCAAACTAAGACACCTTGATATACCTTATCATGAGAATAACGTATTTCGGCAAGGTCGGTATGATTGTATGTGTTGTTAGAACAAGCGAGCTTTCTCGGGCAGGCGGTGGGTGCTATGATAATCAGTGTTGGAAGGATTAATATTAACCCTTTAACTCTTTAACTGGGTTAAGAACCTAACCCCTGGGGTTTAATCCGTTAAACCAGGTTAATGCGTCGCCCAAAGCGTGGCCTGTGGGATAGCGCATGCAGTGACTAAGAGAGCACGCCAAGCGGTGCACTCATCCAAAGCTTACAATTGTCAGGCTTTCACAGTGATGTTCATCCGATGCATTAGTTCCTGTTTTTTTCCAGGGCTGTAGGAGAAACCTTCGAGAGTCGAGACCAGTTATATCAAGCTGGAGATAATGAAGCTGAAGATAATGGTAACAAAAACGACAAACCTAGACCTCAATATTATAGTGATGCTCGTCACCTTGCTCGATTTCTCCATCTTCTAGAACCTAATTATATCTCAGGCCACTCATGTTTGTGGACATCTCTGAGAAATGATCCTGAAGTTGAGGGTAGGTTCCAGTGCTTTCATCTTCAATGAGAAGGGCTTGTCATTCGTTATTTTTGTCTATCTTAACGCATTGTCCCGTTGATTGTTATGGATGATTCTTGGTAGCAACTGCCCTGCCCCTGAGCACGCCAGTGACGTGTACAAGTCACGCATTAACTTAACCCCAGAGGTTAAACCTTTGGGTTAAACCTCCATTGACCCATTTAACAGGGGTTCAACGGGCCCGGGGTTAATAACTACACTGATGATAATTGGGTGGCAGAATATGTGTAAATTTATACCAACGCTGTGTAAACAGTTGTTTCATAGAGACAGTTGCCTCAACAGGGAAATTTTGGCTTTCTATTCACTGAGACGCTAGTGACCACCAGATACCCGACCAACTTGACATTCTTAACCTCATTATTCCCTTCTTTTTCAAAGACTAATCTCTAGTCAACCATATGCCGCAGGTAGGTCGGCTGTGACCAACCCCCTTGGCCATCAATTTGCACAGCAATTTTGCCTTACTAACGCCAAGGAATCCTGTTGCCTTTAACTTGCCCCTCTCCGCAGGCGGTCCTTTCTTTAATGTACTCCTTCAACCGCATCGTTGTGCTAGCCATTGTATTTGTGGTGTCATGTACAGAACTCGTACACGGTGAGTGTCCGTCAAAGTATGCCTAGCCGCATGCGTAAACTGCATCTCCCCTGTAGCCCATAGTGCTGCTGCACGCCCCTTAAAGCGCCTGGCACAACCAACCACCCTTGCTCTAGAAATCCTACCACGACAGAAACTCATTACACGAGATCTTCATCGAGTGCCGAATTCTAATCCTAGAATACTACAGCATGATGACTCATTTCGTCTAATCATCTCTGCCTTCGACGAGAAGTTCTACCTTCACCTACGCCCCAATGACGAACTAATTCATCCTGCCGCTCGAGTTAACTACTACTCAACTACCCCCGATGGTTCCGTAATCACTCACTCTGAACCACTGCTTCGTGAATCAATCAGGGCATATTGGGGCGAAGTCATAGAAGAATACCACTCTCCCACGCGGATGCGAGAGGATGCGGCAAAAGCTGCTCCTCGACCTCATCCTGCTGTCCTCGGTTGGGCTCGCATAATGGTGCACAACCAGGGTAATACGGATCTAGGCATGGCGCCGGAGTTTGAAGGCGCCTTCTCTGTCGCTGGAGATGTATACCACATTGTGACAAAGGACAATTACTTACGCAACAAAGATTCATTAGATCCGGATGTCTTTCAAGTATTAGATGAGGACCATGGAGATTCAGGACTTGTCATTTGGAGGGAATCTGACGTTATGTCGGCGGCTGAGGAATATAGCGCTCGGACTGGTCGTTTACTGGATCAGCCACCACCGGCTCATCATGCCTGCGGTCATGATCGACTCCCTTACAATACAGACCCGGAACTTAATAGTGCACTTCAGAAGCCTATTGCTCCCAAATCTTGGTACAATCCTTTCAGTGCACTCGGGAACTCGTCTCTTATTCCACGACAGGATGCCATTGGTGATGACATGGGCACAAAGTAAGCTCATTGTGTGGTCATCTATGCTTACGGTACTAAAGTTTCGAAGCTTCATTGATGACATTGGATCGACGGCTGGATGCCCGAAGGTTCAGAAAGTGGTGAGGCTCTAATCACCGGGTTTCGTAAATTGCCATTAATTCCAATCCAGCTATTCATGGGTGTGGCTGCAGATTGTACCTATGTGCAACGATATGGGTCGCAAGAGAATGCTACTAAACAGATTCTGACTAACTGGAACTCTGCCAGTACACTGTACAAGGTTTGCGTCACTCTTGAATTCACGTCGATTTTTGCTTAACTTTCCATAGACCAACTTCAATGTCAGCCTCGGAATTGTTGAACTTCACGTGCAACAAGCATCGTGAGTATCTTCCATTTTCTTGCTCAACGTCCGCTCACAGTACGTTCAGTTGTCCTAGCTCAGCTCCTACTGATTTCCCATGGAATGTGGACTGTCCTGGAACTGCATTAGATGCGCGCCTCTCGATCTTCTCGAAGTGGCGTGGTGATAAAGGAGACGATGGCGTTGGCTTGTGGCACTTGATGAGCGGCTGTCCCACTGGCTCAGAAGTCGGAATTGCCTGGCTAGCTACCTTGTGCGTTGCGTTACACCCCATACCTTCCGGTTTATTCGTCATGGCTTAATATGCTTACCATTCCATAGGTGCCAGCAAACGACAACGGGTGAAGCTCCCAATTTTGTATCCGGTACTGGTGTATCAACTGCTGGTCTAACCGAGTGGCAAGTTGTTGCTCACGAGGTTGGACATAATTTTGGTGCTATCGTGAGTGACCTGGTAAACCATCCTTGTTTATATTATCACTCACGAATAATTTCTGGCCTTAGCACGATGTAAGTCATCCACCAACACTTTAGCTCGATTTGGTCTTGACTGGAGGTACTACAGTGCGCAGACGGCTGTTCTCTCTCTGACGCCTGCTGTCCACTATCAACCACGTCATGTGATGCTAATTCCCAGTTTATCATGAGTCCAGTAGCTCAACCCGGAGAGAAAGTGTTCTCTCAGTGTACAATTGGTAATATCTGTAAGTAATCACTCGTTGGCCGCGGCAACGTCATAACCAATACGTTTCAGGTTCTCTTATGTCCGGCTCTGCTGGTGGCAAGGTTGATACATCATGTCTTGCTGATCCTGGTCCAAATATGCCAACACTTGGCCTTGAAATGTGTGGCAACGGCATTGTTGAAGGAGATGAAGACTGCGATCCAGGGAAGGGCGTTGAATCCCCATGCTGCGACTCAGCAACCTGCAAATTTACTAGTGGTGCCGTTTGTGATCCGCGAAGCAGTCCATGCTGCACAAACCAGTGTGCATTTGCACCATCCACTCAAATGTGTCGTCCATCTGTTGATTCTCGCTGCGATACCGCCGAGATGTGTACAGGAAACTCTTCATCTTGCCCTACTGATGTCACGGCTCCTAACGGTAAGCGCTGATACGATCGGTTTCGATAGCAATCTTACATCCATCACAGGTCAGAGCTGCGGTGATGGTGATCTGAGGTGTGCCAGTGGACAGTGTACCTCAGTTGCACGTAAGTGCTTACAATTCATTTACTAAGGGACAGTTTGAGTAATAGATACTATTAGAACAATGTCAAACTGTTGGTGCTACCATGGGCCTGCAGGATGCCTGCCCTAACCATGGCGATACTTCTTGCCAAGTTTCCTGTCAAGACCCCACGCATGCCAACTCATGTATACTATTGACCTCGCTCTTGATCGATGGCTCACCATGTGGTAAGTACTTCTTGAACTTCGCACCCTCCAAGGCTTGTTCATGGCTATTTTCTCCTGTCTTGATACGGACGCATTCAGGCTTCGGTGGTACTTGTATAACTGGCAAGTGTAAATCTGGGAGCTTCTTGGATACAGCGAAGGTTAGTTCGACATCCCCGATTCGCCACTCCTTTTCGTTTAGGAGCTTCATTCTAATGACCTCCGCATTTTAGGCTTGGTATGCTCAGAACCTCAAAATTGCCATTCCTGTCACAATTGTTGCGGGATTGGTGGTCTTGTTACTTCTTTGGGCACTCATTTCAAGTAAATTAGCTTCTAAAGTCCTGGCGGCATAGTTTGACTGACGGGTGCGCGTCTCCGTTATTTGACAGTTTTGAGGCGTTGCTGCTCCAGCCGAACGAAGTCAGCACCGATTCCAGACTCCACACTTAGACCAATGAGTATTCGACCTTCGCAACAGCAGAACCTCCCACGGAGTTACGAAAGCTCACCAGGCATCCGAACGCCAGGACTTCCTTCAGCCTTGCAACCAACAAGGTGATTACATTACTTCGTTTACTTCAGCATAGCCTTCATCCTCTCCTTGCTCTCGTGAGTGATACCCCCCCGCTATGACCCCCCTTCTTCTTTTCTACTGGCTGGATATATGCCGTGGATCCTCCGCGTGCTAACAGTACTTCGCGACCAGTGCCCCTTATTCCCGATTGGGAGATAACTCACACTCAAACTGGGTTGACGAAACCGCCTACAATGGCTCAAGACAACAATAGACCTGAGTCCCATCAAGTCAAACGCACTTCGTTCAGAACTCTACCTGTACACTCGCAGTCGCCATTCTTTGATATCGTCATACCGCTCGCTAGACTCGCTCTCATTAATCTGCATTCACGTCCTTAGCTTGTCCTGCTAGGCTCGGAATAGGAGGGGTCGGAATAGGAGTATACATCTCCAGAATTTCAGTAGTCTCGTGCTTGATCATCGCTATAAGTATACATACGCGGACCTTCTTATCACCATCTGCTCTACTTTCACCCTGTACCCAGTATATTTGCCTTTACCCCCTTAATGGGCTCTTGTGATCGCATGAAGCGGCCGTAAATCCGTGCTTTCTTTGTCGTTGCTTCTACATCTGATGTAGAACGTTACCGATTGCTATTCTTACAGTTGTTGGATCTGGTCTAGGTACTCACGGAGGGCCCCGGACAATCACTCAGAGGTCATCTCCAAAAGTGGTCGCCTTCCCGGATTTTGTCTGGACTCCCAATCTTCTTATTTGGGCACTTTTGTCCGGACTCCCACGATTTGGATCCCGTGTCCGGACTTTGAGATATGACCTCCAACAGGTGGCAACATTGAATTTTGGGTTTGTTAGCTCTGTGGCATCTACAGATTACACTCCAGCTCTAGGTCATGTGGGAAACGAGCTATTTGCCTGCCTCACTCTTCTATCTCAACTTCCTCCGACAGTGCGCGCGGCCGAAAACCCTTTAGAGCCTTTACAATCAATGCTAAGCCATCCTGAGGCATATTGTTAGGTAGTGTTAAAATGATTGCTGGGACAAGAACAAAGTGAGCTACGTTAAAACCAGCTACTTGGATGGGTTTCGAGATGAGACGAGCATGACTGTGCTCAAACGGAGATGTCATCGTGAATGTACAGATACGTCGAATTCACATGTAAACTGTGGAAGTAGCACGAAATCCCTAAAATGGATATATTATTTCATGGTAAGTCGAAGACTGCGCACCACTACAGCTGCAATTTAGTATGTGACGTATGACGGTCCCAGCCAAAGAAGTCCAAAGGAGAGCTCTACATTTCATTGGTGTGCCATGAGCCGCAGTAGATACTCGCATTTGACGATCTGACCTCCTTTAGCTCGGCAGTCCGGCATATCCATGCAGTGCCCGGATGTGGATCTGACCTATGAGCCCGAACCCCCTGTTTTTTTTTTTCCGGATTTTCCATGGTGAATTGTCCGGGGTCCTACTTGCGGGCATTGCGGGTTGAGGTGTACCGATTGATACTCGATTGATGTCGCTTGCCAGGAAAGACAATTGACGCTAATACCAAGACTCAGGAAACGAGATCGAGACATCGTAGAGCGTGATGGCGTTGCAGGTGGTTCATGTCGTCAATGATGAAAATTCCTCATGCCTATCAAACCCAGCAAGTCATGCTGGTGGAATAAGATAAAGCGGCGTGGATACATATCCATATGGAGCAGGCATATTTACAAGTGGCGGTGGCTCAATTTTTAGGATTCAAGGGGGTGGCACATATCCTGAAAATTAAATGCAGGAATGGAGCTCAAAACCCCATAGCGGTTATGACCTACTAAACTGTATTCGTCTCCATCCTTTCAATTCAATGGGCAAGAAAGGGGGCTCCAAAGTAGTTGTAGCCTATGGAGTTTTTGTTGCAGTAGGGGTTGGGCATATATATAGGCGGAACGGTGTATTGATGACCAGTGTTGCCCTTACCCCGATGCAAACTAAGTGTCAACAAGACCCACCACCAGCCGTCATCATTGAGTATTTATGGCAATAATAAGTAAGGCAACTGACATATTCATGCAGGGCTGGGAAAAATGATAACGGTAAACCAGCGAAGATCATGCGACGGGAGACGGCAGCATGCAGGGAAGTTGTGCCAGCGGTGTTTTGTTCCTATCCATTCTGGCAGGGAAGTACGAGAAGCAGGGTAGAGGTTAAGTCGAAGGGGGAAGGTGGGAGGACAAAAGAAGGATACGGCCGGGAGAAATAGAAGCTTCCGATAAGTATGTGTCCGTACACTCAGACAGGGCGGGGACGCTCTCCCCTCTTCCCCGCTGATCACGAGAACCTTAACATAGCGGACAAATGAGATTAGAGGCCAGGTGCAATACTGTAGAAGCGTCCGAGATGATGGCGAATGTAAGATAAACACATCTTGAAACCCTTGAAGACCGGAGGAAATACTTCCCCATTGTAGTCGTGGATAAGATCGAGACTATGAATCAGAGAAGGGTTGAGAAAACGAGAAAAATATAGGACAAGTTCAGATCCGTACTTGCCCGTGCACATGGGTGAAATCGCAGGGAGACATGTGGTGAGGCTCTCCACCCTACTCTGGCATACGGGCTAAATTACATGTGTGGCTTAGTCTATGCTGTGCCTGATGTCATTCACGACATAATGCATTCCATCCTAACGTCCTGACATGGGACCCAGGAGTCAGGCTTCGTTGGGGATTTTGAGTTAGCACAATGCTACGTACATTGTGTGCTCTGATTGATCGGTGATTGGGGACTGATTGAGCCAAATGTCTGGAGATGCTTGTGAAAGAGATTAAGGTTGTCCAAGGGTGTGTTTCCCCTTGTCGGTCCAGGCTAGTCCCTTGTTCTGATGGGTGATGGAAGCTACAAAAATGCCCATATATACAAGGACGTCAATTTGGATTGAACCTGACACGGGGTCGGTTGACGGGTTCTATGACAGCAATCCTCTTATGGACGGGGTGAGCTGATGCGTGCCACCTGCAGGGTGGAGTTAGGAGCAGTTCGGTGTCGGCGTCATGAACAGTTTGGGAAGTCCCAAAGGGAAGCAAGATGTCATTGACCCTTCCAATATAGCATATGCGCTGTATGCCTTAGGCAATTATCATGGTATCAACGATCGAGGGCTTCTACGGGCATCGCCGAATAGAAGTGGAGTTGCCATCATAAAGGACTATTTGAGCGCCATAGGAAGGGCGACAGTGGAAAAAGTTCAGGGAATGATATCTCAGGCCGACGGTACGAGAGCAATGGCTGTTAATTGCCTTTCTTTGGCCCGTCGTCGATCGTTCTTGACAGGAATGAAATGGGACGTGAGACTGTGGGCAGCAGCAGTTCGCCGCGGCTGGCCATCACGAACGAGACACAGCCATGTCACCTCTTGATAATGGTCAGACTTGCCACGCTTGTCGGGCCCTCCGGGCATGAATCTATATCCTTCTGGAATGTTAAATCCAAGAAGCTTGATTCTCGGACCCTCCTATATATATCCCTTCTCCACCGCCACAAGATTATCCAAAATACATACATAACTTCTTTTACCCGTATCTCCGTACCTTCTGGAACACCAGGACAGCGTGATCACCTGCCATTGTTCAAATATTCGTCACAAAAGTCGGGCGTATATGGGGCTCGATTTGAAAATATCATGTTAGCGGAACCATCCGATGGTAATCAATTGGAAGATGATATCCGAGAGTGCCCGTCATGAGCCACTCCATTGCCAAATGGCAATGTACTTCTGGCATATATCAATTGCATCATCGTGGTCATCCGCAGGATCTTTTGATCGTAATTCCTACAGACAAAGGTCAATAATGCTACTCTACATGGCAAACCCTCGGTATTCTGGATCGAAATCATTCCCCATCCATGACGAGAGATCGGCGGAGGCGACACGGCGTGCATACGTTTTTCAAAGCCTGGTATAAGTCTTCTATCGTATTTTTAGAGCAATCTCAACCTTTCTGTCTTCTGCATATGGTTTTGGATTTGGAACAGTTCACTCATGCGATTACGACATGTTGGAGCGTGGGGTCGCTGTGAAGTCAAGGGCTCCAGCACACCCATGCGAAACCCAAGTTAAACGAGAATGACAATGTGAGAGCATCTTGATCGCGAGTAAAAATATTCCGATCCACATCCGAGGACGAGCTCTTCCCAAGACTCTGAGACCGGATCAAAGACAGTTCTGCCAGCACGGCTTTTTTTTGAAACCCGAGCAACTTAACAACCGACGGATGGGGTAATGCACGTGTCACTTGGACGAGTAAGACGTTCGTTGCCATGTCAGATTGGTCTTGTTGCACGCTCCAGTACCTCACATACGGCACCATCAACGATGTCAAGGGGTGGTAAAATATATTATTACTACATCTTGCCTGTTTCAGGAGCAGCGAACGGTGTACCTCGTATTTTAAACGGTGTCCGTTGGAGGCCGTTTTTCCAGGATGCCATCCACGATGCCAAAGTCCATGGCCTCTTGTGCTGTTAAAATAATCATCATGAAATTACAATCCTTCAACTGTACAAGGAATTTACCTGTCATATAATAATCTCGCTCCAGGGCGGTTTCTAAATTATCGTCCTTAAGCCCCACTCAGCAGAATAGAGCAAAATAACCGACCGAATCGCGCTAGTCCGGCCGCTTCGCTTTCGCCTTCTTTAGCGCAGTGTTTCTGATAGATGTTGGTTAGTAGGCGTCTTATCCGGAGGATCTCTTTGGCGTGAATAGCAATATCTGATGCCTGTCCAGAAGCCCCACCGGAAGGTTCTATAGGGAACATAAGTGCACATGATGACCGCTGACTAGTTGAACACTTGCGATGAATCATGATACTGGCATTTGGAAGACAATGCCGCTTGCCTTTTTCGCCAGCGGCCAACAGAAGTGATCCCATTGACGCGGCGAGGCCTAGACTGTAGGTGTGTATTGGTGATGAAACATACTACATTTGAATCAGTCTCCTTGGGTTTCGTGATGACAGCCAGACGAAATTATTGCACCTGCATCTATAAAAGTTAGGCCAGATGACATGATTGAAGAAAAATTGTAATTGGACTCACAGTGTCATAGATGGCCAGACCAGCTGTCACGCTTCCACCCGGTGAATTAATATAAAGATGTATGGGCTTAGATGTTTCTTCTGCTTCTAAAAAGAGAAGTTGGGCGACCACTAAGGTAGCATCTGTGTCGCGTATCTTTTTTTGGTATGTTCAATTGTACATTCCAAATTCAAGAGCTCGTATTAAGCCAACGCACTGGTCCATGGAGCATGATGACTCGTTCTCGAAGCAAGCGAGAGAATATATCATACGAACGTTCTCCTCGTCCCTACGACGAAGGGAACGCGTAAGCCAACGAAAGAGTCATTAGAAAATGGACACACACTGTTTGCTCAATGACCATAGGAACCAAATTAGCGGTTGGCGCAGTCCAATTTGCATGAATCTCGGCCAATGACTGTCCAGCAAGCGGATGGAACCGCCGAATTCCAGACATGCATGGTTTTTGGAGAATTCGTGACGAAGCAAGGCGCAACATGAAAAGAAATGTGAGTGTATGGGTTAAGTCGGAGGGGGACGTGTCCGCTGGCCACGGTGACCAGCGTGTGACAAACGCGTCAACAAACCCAACCAGTTGAGCAATTTGGGCCCCCTGTGCGAGGCTATACTGGGCTGTCATTCACTTTCGAACCTACCAACCTTGCGCTTTATCATGGCATACAGGCAAACAGCGCGCTCAAAAGAAGCACCAATGGATTTCCAATGGACAAACCGGCCAGCTGCGAGACCTGTTTGGGCGGCTCCCGACGCAGATGAACCGTCGACTCCACGAAAACGTAAGCTGCATCGATTATGAAGTGCGTTTCTTTGTTAAGTAATGGGTTCAGGACCACGAGCGGAGCCTACAACGCCAACCGTCTCATTCAATACACCGCCTACTCCGGCTTTTGGTTCAAATCACAATATTCCATTCATCTTCCAACCGCCCGCACCGCAAACTCCAACGCCTTACCCGTGGTCTCCACCGCCGAACTTCTCACCAGTTAAGGCGTTTCCCAAGCCTGAAGAACTTCGGGATGTTGACATGATTGAGGCCAGTCCGCCAAAGGAGGAGCGGAAAGCAGAGGGTACAAGGGTTCTCGCGACCGGTGCATTAAGAAGGGTCTATAAAGCCCGAATGGCCAAAGGCAAACCAGTTGCAGTAAAACGACATGAAATAGATGATGAAGGTGTAGACGAGAATTCTGATGATCATGACGAAGACAGTCTTACGCCAATAACGCAAACTACTTCAAACCATTACACGCTTAATATGCCCGCACCCGCGCCTCCGCAATCCGATTTACCCAACGTTTTACTCGGGTATGTGCTGGTATATCAACTTTGAACTCCGGGTGGCTTACAACCGCAAAGTTATCTTCAATTTTTTTTCAATTTAGCCCTGGTTTCAGTGTTCCTGTACTTGCTCGTGCAATTCATTTTTACAGTACAACGTGATGTCGAGCAACGGATCATAGAATATTCCATGGGTATGATCGCTATCATATCCTTCGAGATTCGAGGACTTATTCCTGATAACAGACGTCGTACAAGAGATCGCCATGTGTGCGATGCAATATAGGAATAATCTATGCGCCACAAGCCCCATCCCTGCCATGGCACAGCAATGCAGCAATTGGGAGACTTGCATGAACCGTGATCCAACTACAGTTGGTCGAGCCAAAGTCGGTGCCGAGATGATCGCGGAAGTGGTCAATGGATTTGTGGAACCAATCAGTTGGAAGACTCTGGTACAGCATCCTTAGTTATCTTTGGAAGATATATACTTACCACAGGGCCGACCCCTTTACAGATTTTTACCCTAATATCATTGGCGTTTCTAACCGTGTTCATTAATGCCTTGCTTTCACTCTACCGCACACGACATCAAACAGTTACTGCAGTTCCACCGGCCCCCCCGCAACACTTTCCACTCCCACCGGCAACACCATATACCGCAAATCATTATAACAACTATCCATCCCTTGCACCTACCCAGAGTTGGAGCCAGCCTCGACGTTCTGCCAGACAGCCCGCAGGAGACGAAGCTGCCAAGGTCAATTAACTTAACCTGTGCGCACTTCGGAGTTAATCAACATATGGTCCTCATCACCTCCATCTGTCTGATAACGCAACGCCAGATGCGGTATGGAAGGCTCGGGCGAGATGATACGAATATATTACATACCATCGCGGGATTTGACAGGTTGATAGATATGGGGTTATGGCCTTGAAACTGTTCGCTGGACGCTAGTTCGCATTTGAGTACGCACATTGGAGGAAGTGGTTATTCCTCCGAGCCAGCCGGCTAGTGCAGGCAGCTAATAGATGCAGGTCAATCTGATAGGGGCGGAACCACCGACTCAAATAGGGCTCAAGCCAAATATCCAGGCTGGAAGATCTTTGGACCCATGGACCCCAGGGCTGCAACCAAGTGATTGGCTAGTTTCTCTTTCCGTCCGATATACTGTGATTATCCCCGATACCCGGGGAAGGCCATTACAGACCTATGTCAAAAAAGAAATTCAAGTGGCTGGAAAAAAGAGGTTTCGAAGATTGCTAAGCAAAGTCACGTGCTCGGCCGAAGCTGACTTTGCTTGGCTCTCTCGGGGATCTTTTGAATGCTTTGTTTGCGCCGCAAAGTGCTTTACTGAATTATTTGTATAATTGAGTTGACCCTGGTCTGAAGGAGCTCGGAGTTCCATGTCATGATTTTGATTTTGATTTTTATAATCAACCTAGTATTCCGGGCTCTACGCGCGCCAGGCCGATGCGACGACTATCGTACAGGAAGGTGAAATGAGATGATAAACTCGGGGCACGGAGAGATAGTGAAAATATAGCTATAAAGTGAGGAGATTTACTGGTCGTAATCAAGGTTTGGTCAGTGTATCAACTGTGTGTGTGTAGTTATTTAGAAACCAAGAGTCATTCAAAATGGGCTTCCATTTCTTCAGCCCAATTGAGTTTCATAGCAGGGGTGATGAATAGGTCTTTATGGTGGATGCGTTGTTTTTGATCAATGTTCATGTCCTAAATCGTGGCAACAGCACTTTTTTGTCTCTTGATAGTTCTGATGGTTTCGGGATTGGTTGACCGGCATCAGTCAGAGAGAAGGAGAATGGTGCTTTGATGTCTGGTTGAGAGATCAGGACAATGTTGCTGTGGGAGGTATGGAGTGGATAGTTTGCAATAGAGGTTCGTCTGTCGTCATCCTGGTCGTTACCATAGGGTGGGCCAGGTTCCTCGTCGCTGTCACTTCCAATGACTGAATTAGCTAGAGACTCTCTAGGAGGGCCTGAGTGTAGAATGGTGGCATCTGATCCTGTGTGTCTGAGACTAGGACAATGCCTCCAGGGGGAGGACTGGGTTGACTAGGGGAGTTTTGTCTGGCTGTGGAATTGGACGCATTGGAGGCTTTTTGATCTTTGGATCTGTCCTCAATCGTCTTGGATAGGCGAGAGAACAAAGATGGCCTTTGGGTGTTGTCACCCATAACGTCGGATTTCCTCTTCTTAGAGGATGCTTCTGAGGTAAGTGAGTCTTGAGAGAGGAAAGCTCTCATGGGTGGTGGATTAGCTATTCTAGGAGCTAGTGGTGCTTGAGTAGCCTCCAGGTTGGTTTGACTACCTGTAGGAGAGTTTTGATGGACGAAGTATTGGGTCCAGGATGCAATCGGGTCTCCAGAGAGGTTACCTTGCGTGGTCGGGAACACAGATTGGTGAGGGTGCTCTTCACGGTGTAGCCAACCGCTGCAATGAGGAGGATTGCTCACCATCGATGAGAGGGGCGCTTAGTAAAACAGTGTATTCCCTACTAAAGTGCCGATACACCAAAAGAGAAAGGTGGGGGTATAGGCCAAAGGAGGGATGTCCATGTCATATGATGGGAGGAGCATACATAGCGCAGGATGACAACTGGGTAACTTGGAAATGCCGAGAAGCTTTAGAACGGCCGTTGGTCTCTCCAAGTGAGCCGATTTGCCGTAGAACGTGCGGACATAATTTGCGGGTAGGTCGTGGTAACTCCATGGATCGCCTTAAATACATTAATTATCCGACACATCCAAGAATGAAACCGAGAACGGGAGAGTACGGGACCACTGCAATTATATGAGGAACTGGGTAAGGTCGAGACGGCGGCCTATCATTTTATATTCCGAAGGACTGCAACCCGGTGATCAATTGAATGACCCTGAACTGGGCACGGAGACTTCTACGGCACAAAGCACATGACTGAACAGGGCTTCGCTTCTCTGGTCCACCTGTGGAAGCCCTTTAGCCCAGAAACACTCGTCCCATGGGAAGACTGTTACAGTCAAGTCTATTTCAGCGCCTCACATATGCAAAATTCAAGTCCGCTAAATCCCAGACAAAGCGTCTAATCAAGTTATCCTGCCAAGGCTACTTTTTATTACTACTTGCAGCCTCTTGAGCTTTCTCTTCCTCACGTTTCTGGTTGTGCAATCCGTTTCGTCAGCCCGTGGTCGAGTTATTAGAGGTATCCCACCTTTTGTTTAGCCCTCAATATCTCGGCATCACTAGTGATAACACAAGACCAGAATCAATATTCGGCACCTTTGAAACGTCAAGAAAAGGGTTTTTAAAAAAAACAACGTACGCCTCCTTTCTCTTCGCAAGGGTATTTGCGCTCTCCTTGGGTTTCTTCTGGTTGGCAACCTTCTTCTGCGCTTTCAGGCGATCCTGATCTCTCTGATTACCTCCTGTTAACCGCAAGAACAATGGGGCCTTCAGTCATTCCATTTGGCACTGTGGGAAAAGGCAGGGGACGTGAGTGCTGGAGCAGATTGATACTTACGGGTCATCACTCGCTGTCGTTGCTTTGTCGAGGGTTCATCACAACCTCTCCTCAAAGCTTATCGTATTCAATCGGAGTCAATCTGGGTTTCAATTTCCACCATAATGATTGCCAAGAAGATTTGACGGTCGCAAGAAAACAAAAGCTAAGTATTCAGGGGGTGACCTTATTTGATAGGTTCTTACATCAGTGATGTGTTAAAGTTGGACAATCTTTGCCTGCATGAGTAAGGATCACATTTATGAAGGGCTGCAATTTTTTGATCAGTGCATGGCGAAGCACATGCCCATTCATTTTACATCGAGATTGCAACTAAATATAGAAATAATGATGGATATTGACAGATCTCTGATACGAAGGTGAATGCGGTGACAGGGGACACGGTTACCCCGAAGTTTGTTACCCGTATTACGGCAATAAGTGACACAATTGGACAGCCTCGAATATGAAGTGGTCCACACTTACCAGATACTTCCGACACGGAAGAAATAAGCAGCCAAGTCCTAATCTGGATTTGGAAGATGCCCTTCGACGCCTCCTCTAGATTTCCGATGCGACCCTTCTGAGACTTGTAATATTCCGGCCCGGAGGTCCTCATTCCTGGCATACGTTTGTTCGCTGTCAACCAACCGCCGCATGCCCACGGATGATAAGGGTCCAGGTGTCACGCTAAGGGTAGCCCTTGATACCTTCAATGGATCTACACTGGCCATAGTGCGGTGGCTGACAACGACCCTTAGCTGTTGTCGTCTTTGTCGAAAGACTGTCCCCTTTCTCAGTGTGAGAGTGACAAATCGTTTGCAATTATAAGGCGGTGCTCCACTCTCTCCAACAGGGTGTGAATCAGGAACAGGTGTCTTCGATGTCCTAGGCCCGCACTCTTTACGAAGGTGAGCGAATGATCATGGATGGAGCCGAGGGACAAAAGAGGGAAGCATTCACCAGTGGCAAGGCATAGTAGCCCCATTCTTCTGCTCCCTGGAAACAAGCGCATAACCATGTTAGGCAGGATCGATGAAGAGCTCCAAAATGTGGCGACAAACTCGTCATTTAACGCTATGGAGGTTGGCGACCTTCTGACTCAGTCATGCTTCGATAAGACTAAGTATGCAAAATAGTAAAACGGGTAAGCCGCGGAGCGTCAACTGACAGCCGAATTGGGCGGAGCCCAGCATCGATGGCGGCACAGTGGTTTGTTGGTCAGCAAGTCGTCAAACCATCCTTGGCGATTGATTGGTGCTGACGGTACCGCTTCGAACCTGAGCATCTGAATCAAAAAAACGGTGCAATCTTAGATATGATCACTATTGAAAAGATTGTGCCGGCTGCTGACAAATATCCCATGAACCATGTCGTGCCTGAGGTGAATTGTGTTCAACATTGCACGGATATAGACTGAATGACGTAAGCAAATTTCCCCAGAAGTTGGGGAGACGGAAGGACAAAATGTACATCATATCCGAGATTGCGCATCGGGAACCCTTTCGCCGAAGGCTACTATCCTGAAACGGCAATCTGCGGGAACTGAAGGCAAATTGAAATTGGTTGAATTGCAAAGTCAAACCTTGGGCGTCTGAGGTGATGCCGTATATGAGAAGCTGTCTCAAGCTGAGTTTCCTAAGTATGGCCGTGAGGTGAAACGGGGCCTTCTGAATTGGATCCGTATTGTATTGTAATATGGGTATTACGGATCCTAGTGGATGAATAGCTGTCGTTTAAGCTCTTTAGCTCATTTGTCTAAATATAAGGAATTATTGTGTGACTCCCCACGCGAGCCATTGACGTGGATCTCGATAAGAGCAGAGATAGCCGACCAGTTGCGCAAACAATCCATAAGCGGCAAAACAAAGGCACGCGGCTGTTTCGATGCGAAGAAGAAAGGGGATGACATGCAAATATGACATCCTAAACTTCCCTGCAGCAAGATGCATCTTCCAGCTTGATCGCCATGATCGTGCGAGGGGTGCCGGGTGGTGGGCCCTGATCTCTCTCCCGCGTCTTTATTATATATATCACGACGCCGCCTCACCTGATATCCTTTTGCCCCCTTCCGTCCACTTTCCACCTTGACGTCCTTAGACGTTTCCATTCCCTCTCCTCCCCTACACCATGTCGCTGCGACATCTATCCCGCCATCCCCAAGAGCACCCTCCTCATCTCAATGGCTCTTCCGTCATGTCCAGTACGCCTAATGGGACTTCTCATCCATCAGCGATGGTAGTCTCTCCAGTGACAATTTCTACTGCTGTTCCCAACAATGTTCCTTCATCTTCCCAAGCCCCAATCCTCAGTAAACTCAGCGCAGCTAACGAGCAGACATGGCTTCTGATAGGTATGTTCCGTGCTTATGTTTTGCATTTACCCGAGGAAAGATCGTGAAACAAACGTTCATGTGCGTTAACTTGAATAGGTAGAGTCGCCGAGCAGATGGGCGATTTGGACCACGCGCTTAGCGCCTATGAAAACGCACTGCGGCACAACCCGATGTCCCTATCGGGACTTACACAAGTCGCAGGCATTGCTCGGATCAGGGAAAATTATACCAAGGCAAGTTGGTTCTTTTTTTGAATTCATGACTCCAATTGCCGCTTGTATTCTGGGTTTGATGCCGAGCCAACCTAACAACAAACCCGCGGATAAGCACGGACCGCCGATGCTTCTGTTTGCTTTTATTTGGAATATTAATCTCAGATTCATTGAGCTTGGAACTGTGAACTCATGACGTACGCTTTCTTTTTTAGGCTATTGAATACTTCCAGCAGGTCATTTCCCTGCAAGAAGAGAACGGAGAGGTCTGGAGCGCGCTAGGTAAACATACCCCTGGTGCCCTGTGATGTTTCTTGTTGCTAACTACCCTATCTTAGGTCACTGTTACTTGATGCAGGACGACCTGCAGAAGGCTTATGCTGCCTACCAACAAGCACTTTACCTATTGCCCAACCCTAAGGTAAAACCATCATTTCTGCCATTACGTTGCTGACCTGGTCGTCAGGAGGATCCTAAGCTGTGGTACGGCATTGGCATACTCTACGATCGCTATGGGTCACTGGACCATGCGGAGGAAGCTTTTGCTTCCGTGCTAAGAATGGACAAAGGTCAGCCCATCAGTGCTGTATATTTTTGACGGCTCACTTAACTAATGTGAAAAGATTTAGATTTCGATAAGGCGAATGAAATTTTGTTCCGCCTTGGCATAATTTACAAGCAACAGGGCAAGTACGAAGAGTCCTTAGCTTGCTTTGACCGAATTCTTCGCAACCCCCCGAGTCCCCTTGCGCATGCCGACATCTGGTTCCAGATTGGCCACGTATATGAACAACAGAAAGATGTACGTACTGTTCAGTGTTCTTATTCCCCTTTCTGAAGTTTGCTTTAGCACACTCGTGCCAAGCATGCGTACGAAAAGGTGATCGCCGATAATCCAAACCATGCCAAGGTCCTCCAACAATTGGGTTGGCTATACCACCAGGACGGTTCCGACTTCCAAAATCAAGAGCTTGCGATTCAACACCTCACGAAAAGTTTAGAGTGTGGTCAGTAATCTTCTCTGAGCTTCCAGTGGATTGAAGGCTAACCTTGAGCATATAGACCCTTCAGATGCGCAGAGTTGGTATCTTCTCGGTCGAGCTTATATGGCCGGCCAAAAATACAACAAGGCATACGAGGCCTATCAGCAGGCAGTATATCGGGATGGCAGGAACCCAACATTCTGGTGTTCTATTGGTGTCCTCTATTTCCAAATTAACCAATTCCGAGACGCACTGGATGCATATTCGCGCGCCATTCGCATCAACCCCTATATCTCAGAGGTTTGGTTCGACCTCGGCAGCCTTTACGAGAGTTGCAACAATCAAATATCAGATGCTATCGATGCCTACGCACGAGCGAGCGAGCTCGACCCAACGAATCAGCAAATTACCCAACGTTTGCAATTGTTGCGCAACGCACAGGCGACTGGCGGACAGGTACCTGCTGCACCAGGTCCTCAAGATGTTCACCCAACTGCGTACGCTAGCGCTGCAGTCCCACCCTCTGGTCTGAATGGACCTCCTCCATTCCTACTCCAGTCTGGTAGCCATCGGCCAAGTTTCCGAGACGACTCGCGTGGTCCAGCAGAGATCGCCCTTCCTCCACCTTCTCAAGTTGGTAATGGTAGAGCATCCCCACCACCTCCCTTCAAGGGTGGTCCTCCCCCTCCCGTAGTAATTGATGAGGCCCGTCATCATCCATCTCATCCCCAACTTGCACCAATGGACGTTGATCGTCCTCTCCACGCTCGTGATGGACCTATTCACCCTCGTGGTTCAGACCGTGGTCCAGCAAGCCACCAGAATCTACTGCTTCACCCTTCTCAACCGCAGGGAACTCCAGATGACCTCCGCAACGGTGCTCATCCTCACCACGCCGACCCATACTACTCTCGAAGTGGACGGCCACCTTCACGCTCTGTCTCGCCTCTGGGTCATGGTCGACCCCGCTCCCCTCAGTCGGTTTATTATTCACACTCCGCTCGTCAACCCACTGGACCAGCTCAACCTAGTGCCGTACCTTCGCAGAGATCTCCTCGTGCATACCCTCACGAAATGAACCGGATAGATCAAGAAATGGCGTGGGATCGTCGAGGTCCTCCCCCTGATCATCGCGATTGGGAGCGCGAGCGAGAGGGAAGACGCCCCAGGTACTCTGGAGAGTACCCTCCTCACCCCCAATCTGCACCACTGTATCCACCTCGCTCACCCAGTGCCAACCCGCATCGTCCACATAGCCCACCAGGCCCATCACCTCGTTCCTCTCACCAGCCTCGGTACTGGGATTCCAAGCCTCCAAGTGCTGGTCCAAGCCATGCTGTTCCTCCAGCGCACCCTGTGCAGCACAGGCCGGTCTCTCCTCAAGTAACTCACCATGACCTTCACCGGAGATACGACCCTCGGTATGATGTTCGTGATCAACGCGATTACGAGGTTGACCAGAGGAACGAACAGCGCGGATACGCCGGCTCTCCGGAGGGGTTGAGGCATCCTATGCGCAATCCTCCTCAACACATGGTTGGTGGCCCCGATCGGGAGTCTGAAAGTCCTCATGCAACGCCTACTATGGTAGATCGTCGTCGACGTCCTGGTAAAGAAAAGGACCTAGAGCCCTTACCACCAGCACAACAAACACTACCATCAGCGCCAACGATGCTGACGCAAGAACAGAAGCAACAGCCACGGAGGCGCAGAGCTGGCGGGAAACGAAAGGAAGATGGTGCTGGTGCTGATGCACCCAAATTCGGGTCCGACCGTGGCTTACCGACTAATAAACCGATCCTCTACTCCAAAAGCGCAAGTTCACCAGAGCCTTTGAGTTCGGCTTCTTCCCGATCAGTTCAACCCTCGCCAACGAGTGCTACCCCAAGGCCACCCTCACGTACTGTGTATGATGATTATGACGCGGATAGTAGCACCGTCGCGACCGACGCGCTAATGAGCTTGTCTGCCTACCGAGCCCCAGAGTCGTCCGCACCCATCAGTGATGGTCCAACTCATTCGCCTACTATTTCGTCGGGCAGCCGACATAGTGATCCTTCGCCTCGTCCTCCGCCATCCCATCGCGGATCAGTCTCATCGACCCGGAGTCATACATCGCCTGGCTCACAAGCGGCATCTCTAAAACGTGCACTGAGTCCAGGGCCTGATGAGAACGGGGATAACAAGCGTTCACGCATGGAAGTGAAGCGACGTGTATCCTCGCCATCCGGCCGTCGGACACCTGTCCCCTCCACGCGCCCCTCGCCAATTCCTTTTCGCACTCAGCCAGCCTCGCACTCTCCAGAAGCTCGCCAAGCCATTGATGTACCCTATGCACCCAGTCCCCCGGCTTTACCTTCCGTTCTTCCGCCTCACCCACGTCCAATTGGCTCGGGCTTATCAGCACATCTTCCTCCACACAGCAATGGCACGAGTTCGATCGCATTACCACCTATCGCAACGTTGTCTCCTACTCCCACACCTCCTTCCCCCAATCCAGTTACGGATCGGGATCGTGATGATCAAATGCAGGTTGATGGTCGCTCTACGTCCCCCCCTTCCCATTCCAAATTTTCTGAAGTCATTCATAGCACATCGAGATCACCGCCTACAAAACAGTCCTCTTCCCCTCGTTCGGAGAAAAAGGAGAGTTTGTAATGATCACACATAGACGTTTCTTTTGTCTTGCATGTCTAACCTTATTGTTGTACATCTCATCTACGTAGACTGGGCTATAATCACTTATGCGCATTGTAGCTATCTAACAGGCATCGAAATATAACGCACGCTCCGTCATCATGATCATTGTATGATTGGAATACATCATTGTTTACCCACCATGTGCTGCACTAACCTCGTTACTTCACGCAGAAGTTAGTCTGATGTAAACAAGTGTCGCCACACTACAACCTGCTTGAGTCCTTGTGGCAGTTTATCGAGACGTAGTTGCAACATAAACTTACGGAGAGTGCCTGATGAGCAGCCTTGGATGATTAGCGACGTACGCAACACCTGCCAAAGCCGGAATTGGTTCGTAACAGAGTGCTATGCTGGGCAGGAAACGTCGACGCTCCAGGGCTCGACTTGGATACGGAGGATGCCTCTTTGGGTAAGACGCCTCCGTGGTCATGTCTGGTCAAGACAAATAAATGGGAAACATTGGAAATGCCGCAAGTAGGGACTCTACAGACCACAGCATTCCAACCCTTGAGTCTGAGGTCTATGATACGGATACTGGCCCTTCATAGACCAAAACACCCGGGATCTTGGAGGATGCCGGATTCTTACCCAAACCCACGTGTATACTATACCGAACTCGACTTGTCACAGTTCAATGATCTCGTCAGAAATTTTGCGTATCAGCGATGGCTGGGAGCAGAGTGAGGCAATTATCGCCCGATCTTGCAGAGCAATGTACATCGATTATATCTGTACAAGGACCGTTTCAAGACGTCATTGACTCAATCGGTTGTGTGGTGGTTACATCGTGTGGACCGCAGCCATTTTAATGGAATGGTTATAGACAAATCGTGGAACAGGTGTTGTCGGAAATAGGGTCAGAATCTTGTGTGGTGGTTCTCGCTCATAGTATTAGGTGTGAATGGGAGATGAAGGTATGTTCTATGTGCACTTGCAATGCATTGTGTTTGTCGTGTGTAAACAAAAAGCTTGGCGAAAAGAATTGCGTCTTGGTTTCGTCCAAGTCGAACGGGTCCCAGGCTCGCACATCTTTTTTGCCCAGAATTCCAAGTCCTAAATTTGCTGGTGGCAGCTTCAATGTCATGACCTCGGAATCTTCCCAAACTCAATTACCACTATCGTCCTCGCCTTCACCACATGTTCAGGAACGGGAGGCAGCCCTTCCACCCCCAGTTTCAGACAAGAACCTCATACAGGAGGTTGCGACCGAGTCTCATATACATAATGCGCAAGACCCTGGCATACCAGCACCCTTCATTCTGGATCTCAGTAGACCAGATACTGAAGGCACGGAAACAATCGCTGATCTTCACGACGACATTGTTTTGGATGTGACTGCCAGCGGGAGTGTTAAAGCCGAATGGAATGCACAGGAAGAAGCCAATCGAGGGGATACCGCGCAGGTATCATCTGGCACCGAGCCTAAGGCCGAAGGGGTTAGTGTTGATGTTGTGGAGAATGGTGAAGAGAAATGGGTAGATCCTCTTGGTAGTAGAGATGTAGGGGATGCTGCGGGAGCGCAAGACGTGGCAGTAGTTGTGGAAGAAGACGTTGGAGACCAACTTTTGGATGCTAATGGTCGATTGCTGTTCCCGGATAATGCAAAGCCTTCACCTACATCATCACACATTCGCATAGACATGAAAGGTGGTTCACCGCAGCCTTGGGATTTATTGGCACCACCAAGCGATGAAGGTCGCAAGGCAGCGCCAGATTTTGACTCGGCAAATGAATCACGCAAGTATAACGTGTTACAGAGCTCTGCGTAAGTGTAGTTCGCTCTTCATCCCTACGTTTTAATGTCACAGATGTGGGTGCTGATATGGCGTTGAATAGACCAACTCGTCCTCTGATTCCCAAATCTGCTTATTATTATGGACCACCCCCACCCGATTCGGCATTTGGAACACCGCCAATGGGTCACATAGGCTTGAATCATCCTAGGGAGATAGTTCGAATCGAACGTGATTATACGGGTGGAGAGTTAATTCAGTTCGCACCTATTTACCCCCTTGAGTTAGAAGGCCGGGTGCGTGGAACTTCATTTATGCTTTCTAACTTTGCGAGCATGCTATTGATACTCCACCTATCCCCAGATAAATCCGACGCAGTTTCTCGAATCCATCAATTCGATCAATGAATTGTTAATCTCTGCTCATAGTCTCCGCCACGCGCTGTTTGATAACCTCCTGGTTGTTGCCAGTCTTCAAATATCGAGATTCCTGGTTTCAACACACTTTGAAAGGGTGAGTGACGTTGCAGAGTTTCACTTGGGGTTACTGATCTGACTATGGACCTTTGCATCAGGAACTGGAACGTTTACGACGTCTCTTCGATGAATTAAATGTCCGAACATTCAATCCAAATGGTCTAAACATACTGTGGCCGGGCAATGTGGCTTTCCTTTTCGTAAGTGGTGTTCGCATATACTCTGGTCCTGTCGTCATCAATTAAAAAAAACCTTCGTGGTCTGTGAACGGGAACTAGCTTGAGATCGAGTACTACGTCAGTTTCCCTTTCTTTTCTTTCCCTTGCGTTGACGACGCTAACGGTTGCTACGCGGATTGTCAGTGATCTATTGTTGAAATGGTGTTCGGTTGGCACGTTGTGTTTCGTTCGGCACCTGCATGCTTTACACGCTTTACACGTTTTTCGCACCTACGTCCTCGTCATTTTCATAGCATTGGCATAGTATCATATACGGTAACGGCATTTCTATATATACCACTGGTCTTCAAGCTCTATTAATACCATACGGGGATCCTTGTAAACCGTCCGTTGCTTCCTCTCATGTCGAAATGATGATCAGCGCCCATGCTTGGCTACAAACTGCTACGTCGAAGCAAAGAGGGAAGTCATATGACGATGTGACCGGATCACGGTCACTTGACCTGCCCAAGCCATGACTCGGTCAAAATCGGGGACACTGACTTCCTGGACCCTCCGCTTAGATCTCTTGACGCTTGCTCAGCAGGACGATTATCGGGTTTGAAATTATTCTGGAGGATGGCAGGGTAAACTCAATGTAATTAGCCCTAGTTTAGCACAGCTCAAGTGGAGTCATTGTCAAAATGACGACGATTTGACCGGGTCACAGGAAGTCACTGACTGCGTGACCTAGTCATTAACCGGAACAGCGCTGAGAGGGAAACAGCAAGGGCTGGATTGACCGATGGCCAATAAGTGGGGTGATGGACATCAAGGGTCCCGAGGCGATTGACCAAGTGTTTGATGCGCTCGGCGTCACTCGGTGATGGAAGCATATGGAAGCTCGGATCGTGCTAGGAGGTTGGTTGGCATTTGTCGTGGAGGACAGAAAACCACTCTGTTCCGACTCGGGTGGATCACCGAGTTGTTCGTGCCAGCGATTCGACCGGAGGATAAAGCTGTGTCGGTGAATCCCGGCGCCAGGAAGAGGGAACGGGCAGAAGCCAGCCCCGGCGACTGAACGCTCAACGACCGTTTTTGGCACTGACCCACCTCGGGAGACTTGACCCATTTTATTTATTTTTTCAATGAAGCCAACGACCGCCGGACGGCAGCGGGTGACGTGTTGTTTGGTGTAGTATTATGTAATAGATAAGTGTGATGCTCGCTTTGTCATTCGGTCGATTCTACGGTGTCTCACTATTCTCCCCATCGTCTTTGACCACCATCGCCGCCCACCCAAAACTGCGCTCCGTCATCGTCCCCGACGTGCTCACTCATCGTCTTCCGAAAACTTCCCTTTGTCTTACTCTTCCTCTCAGCCGTCCTTGCTGGTTGCTGACTACCCCATGGACAGTTACTCCGACGTTACGACCCCGCTCTGGGATCTTTCTCAAGCAACTTCCTTCTCTCAGATCCCTGATAACGACTTTATCGCCCTTCTTCAGAAGCAATTTCCATCGTCCAACGGGATTCCGCCTACGAATCCGCTCAACCAAGCAAGCATCAATCCCCAGAATATCTCCAGATACTCCCTCTCTAGTTTAACTCCGCCGTCCGAAGACAGCAGCCCAAGTCCACCTCAAACAAATGCAGAACAAATGTCACAATCTTCTCCCACCCAGGAAGAAGGTGGCGATCACGCTCTGAAGCGAAAGGCAAGTATTGATGATGATCTGGAAGAAGGTCCGAGTCAAAAGACCCAGCATACCTGTGAGTCAAGCTTTTTTTGTTCGTTTCTGCCGCAAAGCTCATAGTCTTGTAGTAAACAGCTCGAGAAAGTCCTCGACCTCTATCGGAGGTCGTCGCAAGTCCACCGGTGTGGGAGGTGTAGGTCCATTTCAAACATCATACCCACAATCAGCTTGCTGATATATCCGGTAAAGACCACAAAGGACGAGTCCAGGCTCCTCAAGCGAAAGGAACAGAATCGCGCAGCCCAGCGAGCTTTTCGTGAACGGAAGGAGAAGCATGTCAAAGATGTGAGTCTCACTTTCTACACTGCCGGGGATTACGTATTAACAGGCTGTGTGCAGTTGGAAGATAAGGTGGCCGCATTGGAGGCCAAAAACCAACAAGCCGTCACAGAGAATGAAAACCTCCGAGATCTTCTTAGCCGGTTGCAGAGCGAAAATGTTCTCCTCAAGCAATCCTCTTTTACATTCTCAATGCCCAAGGCCGCCGGTCCTCTGCCTGAAAAATTGAATTCACTGCCGCGCTCCACAGCAGAGACAGGTCCATTCGCATCAGGTTCTCATTCTTTACCCGCGGTCTCGTCACCTGCCTTGGGTCGGGGACCACCACCAAAGGCCGTCAATCCCCTCGATTGGAGTTCCCTTACGTCTTTCGATCCTGCAATGCTGAAACTCCTAGATGATCAGCCACAACCAACGGCGACGGACAGTGCCATGCAAATGAATTTCGGGTTCCATAATAACTATACCACAATTGCCAACAACCCAATGTTCATGTCTTACGCATCAACTTTTGATCCCAACCCCGTCTCATCCGATCCTAATTCGTTTACTTTCGATTTGAACTCTTTACCGTCGTGGCCTTTTCCTTCAACCATGTCCCAGGATCAGTCGTCTCTAGATGAGATATTTGCGCCATATCTGGGGCAAGCATCATATCAATACCCAGGGTCTACTGCCATCAGTCCGATTACGCATCACACAATTCCCACTTCCACTCCTTCAACTGCCTCGAACCTGCAATCTCCTGGAGTATCGTCTTCGTCATCTCCAGCCTCGTCCGGGTCGGATGGAGTTGCCACATCGTCAAAGGATACACCTACTTCCAGCACTGATTCGGAGATGAAGCACATGGATTGCCCCAAAACGAAGGCTGATGTTGCTCAGCTCATAGAGAGCAACGGTTTATCGCCATTTGCACCAACTAAATCTACGCTTAAGAAGACATCTGACGGTGTTCTTGGCCCTGTGATTACGTGCCAGGGCTCTTCCTTCCCTAAAACCATGGCCAGTGACCAAAATGTAGAAGTTCTCCAAGCGTGGCGAACAATAACTTCAAACCCAAAGTTCAAGGTACGTCTTCAACGTGGGAGTGTCTTTGTTCGAGTGTACTGATTATATGATCGTCTGTGCAGGAGTGCGACATAAACGAGCTATGTTCGGAATTCACTCGGAAAGCTCGATGTGATGGTACAAAGGTCGTTCTAGAACCGCAAGGTGTTCATCATATCCTCGAGTCCCTGTCATCGGCATCTTCTCGACAGTGACTGCATAAATCTTCAAGGAAGGCGGCTACGAACCAGAAGATGACGGGAATATGGTGACGAGGCTCGAACAACCATGGCAAGCTTGATTCTGACGACTAGAAGTGTGCTTCTCGTCCTCGATGAGTTAGACTTGAGTTCCAAACGAGCGCGAGTGGAGGAAGCAGCGAATTACCGGGGTTTGTGCGAGAGCTGTTCTGGTGGGGGAACACAGCTATCAAACGACAGGAAAGATAGTAGAGAGAATGACAACCACATCTGGGGGAGATTCGCCCGCTCCACCCCTGTGAACATTGGCGTCCTAACTGGTGGCTGTCTGTTGCTATCTCTGGCATTCAATGTTCGTTCTCTTTATGGCTCGACATTGCTTCAGTGGTAAACGTTTATATCATCTCTGTATGCTGTATCGATCACTGCCTTTCTCGTGTCTTTCCATTGGCACAATAATCTTTCCCCTTCTACATCTTTCATTCTACTGTACCTACCTTCACACCCACTCGCTTATTCACATCTCTCCTGGTTTTCCTCCGGTTGTCATGTTCCGCTTTGGTCATGTACGGGCCCTGAGTTTTATCATGTGGACAAGATGTGTCGCCAGGAGGGCAGGAAGGGTGTCTATACCCCTTATCTACCCTTCAAGACGTGATGTTGCGCTCTGGAACCGAAAGTGCTCGGTAGAAATAGTTTACGTGTCGTCTGTTTCTCTCGCTCTCGAAAACTGTATTTTTTGCCTCTTTACCTCCTCTTCCAGGACTACCTTCCTAAATGACCCACCACGCAGGATCCCATTCCTTACAGATATCCGCAATTTCACTTATCTGTTCTCCCTTTCTTTTCTCCGTCTCATCTGCTTTGTTCCTCCGTATCCTTCGAGCTATTAGCTTCAATTAAACTTGGCCGCGCAACTTGGATGTATGTATTTGTGTCGTACGTTTCTATACTATTCTATGCGGTCCCATCAGCTGTCGCAAATCCCCGCCATTCTTTTCGTATCTTTGGCAATCAAAAACAGCAAAGCGGTTTATGAGCGCTGATATCTTGATTCCCTAATTAAAAAGTGGGATGTCTTAACCTAAATAAAGGTGACGCTGGGAAAAACATGTAAAGACGATTTTTGATATTAATAGCTAGCTATCTAGGCCCTTTGTAGATGCACAGAAAAGGTTTCATATCTTTCCGAAGGGATAAAAAGCGCTTGCGGAGAATGAGAACAAAGGACGAGGGGAAAAAAAGTACAACAGACGGTGCTGAGCATGGATACCATACGTAGGAGAAGAGTGTACATGCGAAGATAGGTAGAGGAGGCTAATGATACGATTGTCTGTAGGTAGCGACAGTAGCGTAATTCGTCAAGTGCGTGTGGGTAAACCAGTTTAACGGTGGCGGAAAAGGCGATGCAGAAAAAAAAAACGAAGAGGATGAAGGCACACAAGAGTTATCGCAACAGAATAAGAAGCAAGCAGGTAGGAGCAGCTAGTTAGCTTAGCACCTCCATTAGTCGTCCTCACTTGGTGTCAGGTATTCATCGTCACTGACTACTTGTTTTCGCCCTCTTCTCGACACTGGAGCTGGTCTCTCGTCCTCTTCCATCGGTGTCAACGCTTCGTCATAGCCAGCTGATGCGGAGTTTCCAGCATCCCTATTTGGTCCTTGGCTTTGCGAGGGTCCAGATGAAGAAGCTTCACTTGCCGGCTGCGGAGCACCAGGGAGTCCCGAACCCGTCATGACTCTATCGAATGTTGCATCAAACGCCTTTGCCATCTCATCTGCATCTAGAACGACCCATGACCCTTCTTGGTTGTAACGATGTGCGTTGGCAAACATGAGCTTGAACTCGGCCTTGAATTGCTGGACATTCTTGTAATATCCAGTGTTGGCCCGCTTCTTCAGTTGTGCCAGGCAGATGGGTTGGGTGATGATCTGGTAGTAGTCGGGATATTCGGCTCTATCAGGGAGCTCCCTGAAGAGTTCACAGCGTTTACGTCCAGTCTGGTCCTCGCAGGCGAGCACGGCCTTGTGGCACTCCGCAAAGGCTTTCTTCATCTTCTCACGCAGGGCCGGGGTAAGCCCATCAGAACTGGCAGGAGGAACCTTTATCTTCCGTCGCTTCTAAAAGTCATGACACTTAGACTCTTTGTAGCGAAGCATAAAGGTATACTTACGGGATCATGATCTTCATCGTCATCATCAGCATTGATGGACGGGGTCACAGACATTGACTTTCCACCCCGCTTTCGCTTAGCTCCAACTGGAGGGTCGTAGTCTGCCGCAGCAACGTTGGACATCTTTGATTTGCCCTTCTTTCCTTTTCTGCCACGAGAGTCTGTATCGGACGCTGGTGTACCGCGACCTGATGCCTCGGCCTCTCGCAATAGCTTGTTCGTCGCTCTTCGCTCTTTCTTGTCGCGTGTACGTTCCGAAAGTGCCTCGATGTCTTCACCCTCTTCGAGAGCCTGCACAAGAAAGACCAGTAAGTGAGATGAAAGACGAGACACAGAGGAAAGCAGCCTACCAGCGCCCACGCTTCGTCACTCAGCCCATCATTATAGCTCACGACATTTCTCCTTCTCTGTCCCCTACCTTCCAAAATCTCTTCAGCCTCCTTTAGATCGAACGGCTCATCCGTCTGATAACAGTCCGGGAGCTCCTCTGGTTGGATCAAAGGTGGCGGTGGTTTGCCCCTGTTGCCAGAGGCTCTCCAACTGTCTAGTGCATCCCGTTCACGCTGAATGTCCATCTGTCTAAAGATGCCGTTTTCCTCCTCACTGCGAGCGATGAGTTCGTTGAGCTCGTCATCATTCATATCTCCTGCTTCTTCGTTTTCTTCCTCCTGGTCAGCTTCGAGAATAGAACGCTGTCGAGAGTGCATTTAGCGTGTGCCTGTGCAAATGGAGGAAAATCGCTTACAAGGAACTCTTCTTGTTCTTCGACGGTGGATTTATTATCGAAACGACCAGCTTGAATGACCTTGTCGTCAATATCAAGCTTGAATCGAGCTCGCTGGTACATAGCCTCTTCAACACTCTTCTCCGTGATGAAACGAAGAATGAGCACGGCTTTAGTCTGGCCGATACGGTGAGCACGATCCTGGGCTTGCAAGTCGGCATGAGGATTCCAGTCAGAATCGAAGCTAACAAAGGTATGAGTTTGGAAATTCCACTGAATATCTGCGTGACTTACATAATGACAGTATCAGCGGTCTGCAGATTCAGACCCAAACCACCAGCACGAGTGGACAAGATGAACACCATAAACTCAGATTGCGGGGCGTTGAAGAGTTGCACAAAGGATGCACGTTCTTCGGTCTTTGTTCCACCATCTAAGCGAAGGTACTTCCACTTCATCATCTTCAAGAAATCTTCCATGATGTCCATGACCTTGGTCATTTGGAAGAAGATAAGGACCTGGTAGGAACAATTAGCATAGTTGCGTTCATTGGACGCAGGCGACGTACTCTGTGACCGGTCGCGAAGAATTTGGGTAGGATACGGTTAAGCAGCTCAATCTTACCCGAGGTCCGAACGATCTTTTCGTCGATCAACCCCGAAGGACTGATCTTGTCCTCAACGCTTTCGAACAAATAAGGGTGCTGGCATATTTTTCGCAACTGCATCAACTCATTATTCAACCCCTTGACACCACCGACTTTCCTGCTTCGGGGTTAGCAACCGACCACCAAAACCCAAGTACGAAGAGGAGCGCACCCTTTAACATCTTTGCCGTCTGCAATCATTTTGTGTTTCTTCATCTGCTTGTAGAGCTGACTCTGCAAAGCGCTCATTCTGATTTTGATGACCTTCTCCACCTTATCGGGTAGTTCCGCTTCGACGTCCTTCTTCAATCGCCTGAGCAAGAAAGGCCGCAACACCTTGTGTAATCGACGAATAATAAGTAGAGCTTCTTCTTCGTTCAGCTCAATCTTATCACCAGTGCCAGAATTAGCGAAAGGTGTGTTGAACCATTCGTCAAACGATTTGACAGAGTTGAAGATCTTGGGCAAGACAAAGTTGAGCAAGGCCCATAACTCGGGAAGATTGTTTTGAAGCGGTGTGCCGGTAAGGATGAGCCGGTAGCGAGAGTGGTAATATGTCGTCAAGGTTTGGGCGAGTTTGCTCTCTGTGTTCTTCATTCGGTGACCCTCATCTGTGGACGAAATGACATCACATGAGTTCCTCCTCTTAATTATCCGATGGTAAAATCCTAATTTACGCACCGATGATCATATGTATCCATTTGATCTTACTCAGATGCGGACGATCCTTGATAATGTACTCGTATGTCGTCAACAAGACTTGGAATTGACCCATACGGAGCTCTTGCTGCAATACACGACGTTGTGTAGGATTGCCCTTGTACGAGATCATCCTTACAGAAGGAGCCCACTTTGCAAACTCTCCAGACCAGTTGGTCATTGTGGATAATGGCACAATCACGAGATACGGCCCTCGTTGCTTCTTAGCCTCGATCAAGAAAGTGATTAGCGAAATGGTCTGAATCGTCTTTCCGAGACCCTACGTGCAGATCGTCAGAATCGGTGTTTAACTATTTGGGCTCGGAAAAATTCCAAGCCAATTGGGCAAATGAGATAATGAGGTCGGGACGTACCATCTCATCTGCCAAAATACCATTCAATCGGTTATTGTACAAGCTGACCATCCACTGCAAGCCCTTCATCTGATAATCTTTCAGTGTACCGCCAATAAGTATGTTTGGTTGTCTAGTAATCCTTTCCGAAATCCTATGCGCAACAGCGTAGTAGTCGATTCTTTTCTCTTCGGTGCTTTCTTCAGGCGCCAGTCGCTTCGCACCAAATGTAGCTTCACTTGCCGGCCCGTCTTCTTGGTCGAAGGTGACATCTACTACAACTCCGGCTTCATTTTGTTGAAGAGCAACGGCTTGAGCGAGCGAATCAAGATAAGTGTCTGTTTGTCTGAGCAGGTGGGTGATACGTGTATCCTTGGCTGTGTCGATGAGCTTCATGTACGCTTCTTCATCATCAGCCTTCAGAGCCTTCAGACGCTCCTTCGAAATTCGTTCAATACGCTTCTGCTCCTCCTTCTCCGTGTGCACATGGAAAGCAAGAACAGCACGATTGAGACGCGTGATGCGGTCCTGCGCTGCTCTATTGACGCCAATAACCTCCCGACCATGGGTACAAATGACACCAAGCTGCTCGACATGCTTATGCTTGGCACGCCTTTCCCTCTCCGCTCGCTGTTTACGTTCGAGTTGCTCTGTCATACGAGCGTCTCGAAGCGTGGGCTTGCGGATCCTACGAAGGTCGGTTCTATTAAGGGGGACCATCGAGGCATGATAGAGTCGCTCTGCTACAGTCGCCCGAACCATGCGTTGCTTCTCCAACAAACGCAAGGCCTTGAGTTCTATGAGAGCACGTAGCTTGCCATGGGCAGTTGGACTGGGATGCATGAGAGCCTTCAAATCAGTATTGGGGTCCGCCTCGTTTTCGTCCTTCATCGAAGTGTCCTCGGATTCTAATCCAGTGTCAAACTTGCCGTCTCCAATCGTCGAAGGGAAGGCCTCCAACTCCCGAATGCGTTGCTGTATCCGAGCTTCTGCATAGCGATCTCGCTCGTTCAGTATTTGATGGGCATCCAAACCCGCTGGCATGACAGTTGGAATTAGAAGCCGTTGGAGTCGAGTCGCATAGAGATAGGGGTCGGTGTCCGCACTGCGCTCAAGGTATGAAAATGGATGAAGGTATGCACTGTAAGGATAGTTGCCCGAGCCGAAGTTTTCTTCCAGGAACGAGCCCTTTGGCAGGTCGGCAGAAGCAGTCGAGACCGAAGCCTCCTGCTCTTCCGTCTTCACTGCCTCTTCCGTTGCTGATGCTGGTCGAACAGGTGTCGAAGGCTCAACGCTAGATTCCGCCTTGGCGACTTTGACAGCAGCATCCACCACCCGAGATGATATGTCTGGTGCTTGAAGTGTCCGCTCGAGGTCAGCTATAGCAGAGTTGGGAAGGCGAATGGATTGCTGCAGGGTGTCGGGAATGGGCATGCCCTTTGATAAGAGTTTGAATGCCTGGATTTGTGCCCGCACGACGTTTATCTGCTCCTGAGTGAAAGAGGGATTGGGGTGGGATGGAGAAGCGTAGGGTTGGGAGGGAACAGGACCAGACGTTATTGAAGCAGGACCGGCGGGTGCGCCATTGGGGATGGCGTGGCCATTAGTCAGAGCTTGCTGTTGCAGCTGTTGTTGAGGTTGCTGTTGGAGTTGTGAATTCTGACCCCGGCCTTGCACTTGATATGATAGATTGTAAACATGAAAGAAGAATCAGGGGAAGCCGAGTCAGACGCACTTTGGCTCAAGGCGGAAATATACTTGAGGACGGTCTCCAGCTCATTTGGACTCTTTTGTTCCTGAGGGTGTTGACGAAGAAATTGTGCGCGCTGACCGAAGTGTCAATATGAATGAGGGCTGGAAAGGTGGGCAAGCACATACCCGTATTAGCTGCTGCAAATCTGGCTGCTGTTGTCGGGGGGGATGGTGGATGTTCTGAGGATGAAGTTGGGATTGTTGCGGTTGTTGCGGCTGCTGTTGAGCAGAAGGACCGAGCATCTGGGCGGACATGGTAGCGGAGGGCGGACTTTGGGTGAGCGTCGGTGGCTCGGCCAGTCGCGCGTGCTCTGCTCAATTTCCTCAAAAACGCCTGGCAATCAACTTGCAACCCCCTTTTGTCACACCATTCGTTACCACGGCACTGTCACAATATTATGTCAGCTTTCCCAGCACGTGTAGGGCGCGTCCTCATGGCTCACCTGCTCGTGTCCTCGTCTGCCTTCCCACCATCATGCCAGCAGAGCGCGCGGGTGTAAGTCGTCTTCCTATAGACCAGATTTGTTTCCTAAACTGTTTATAGTACACCGTCACCATGTTCCTAGTCGACGTTTCACCGTCCATGCGAACCATCAGGACCGTCACGACAGAAGGAACAGATGGTCAAGAGCATACCGTGGAAATGACTAACCTTGAATGGTCGTTGCAGTATGTAAAGATGAAAATACAAGAGATGGTATGTCCTCGCCGTTGGAGGTTGACATTGTCTGCAACTTTCACAGATTTATAACGGGCGTAAGACAGACCAGTGTGGTGTCATTCTGTTCGGGTCTGAAAGTGACTCATCACTTCTCTGTGTTTTACTCTACTCAACTTATTTATAGTCACAAACAACATCGTGAACAAGAAGGATGGAGGATACGAGAATGTCCAGGAGTACATACCAATTGGTCAACCAAATGCTGGAACCCTTGCCAAGGTGGATGCTCTGCGCCCTTCCACCATCTCAGGCGACGGTACGAGTCCGACCAGCGACCAGCACTTTAAACTAACGTGTTCTGTCGCAGCTATCGACGGCCTTGTGGTGGCCATAGAAACTCAAGCAACCTATCTCGCCAAGAAGCCTTCATGGACACGCAAAATCGCACTAGTCACTGACGGCGAGAATCCCATCGAGTTGGAGGATTGGGAGGCAGTTGTGACAAAGATGAACACATATAACATATCTTTAGCCATCGTGTTAGTGTTCTACGCCTTATGTCTGATGTGTTCTCACATGACCCAGGGGGGTGGACTTTGACGACCAAGACTATCCATTTGAGGAAGAGAACAAGCCTCATATCAAGGTAAACTGATCTCGCCGTTTGCTTTGCTTTGCCAACTCGATCCCAGAAAACGAATGAAAAATTCTACCATGAAATGATGTCCCGACTCGACTCGGGTATCATAGGCACTTGCGCTTTCGCATTAGAGGAAGTTAATCGACCGGACGTTAAGCCAGTCAAGTCCTCCCTTATGGCTACTACCCTTAGCATTGGTGATACCTCAAACTGGGCAGAGGCCATTGAAATTTCGGTGAAGGCATCCAAATGTACGGCCATCGCTCGCCCAAAGTCATTCAAGAAATATGCGCTGAGAGAGGGCGAAGTCAATGCTATGGACGTGGATGGAAAGGAACAGAAGGATGTCTATGCTCAGCCCAAGTCGCGTACCGAGTATTTTGTTGATCCCACAGGAGGAGAGAGCGACGAGGAGGACGATGTAAAGAAAGAGGATGATGATGAAGAGGATATGGAGGCCTTGGCGAAAAAGCAAAAAGCAAAAGAGGAATTCTTGCAAAAGGTGGACAAGGAACAACTTGTGCGCGGATTCAAGTATGGAACGACATATGTACCTTGTCCAGATGGACAGTTCCCTCGTCTCCCGACTAAAAAAGGTATAGAGATATGGGGTTTTTTTCCTCGTAAGAATGTGCGTCCAGTTATTCCGCATCGTAATCGTACATTGACGATCAAGCAGTTCCGCCGTGAACTCGCGATGGGCGAGGTCCAATATATATGGGCCAATGAAAAAGAGCCTCAGCAACAAGTAGCCTTGTCGTCGATTGTGCAAGCAATGGCTGAGAAGGGCTCGGCGGCCATTGCTCGATGGGTAACGAGAGATGGCATGGACCCTAAGATGGGGGTGGTCGTGCCTATCATGTTCGAAAACGTAGATTGTTTGCTCTGGGTCCAGGTCAGTGCCACCCTCGATGGCTGCTCTCAGACCTCGCTCACTTCTTGGAATCCTAGATGCCATTTGCAGATGATGTGCGAAAGTATACGTTTTCCTCGCTTATGCGGTTAATCAACAAGAAGGGAGAAGTTTTGACTGAACACCCTTATCTACCGACCACAACGCAACAGCTGGCCATGGATGCTTTTGTGGATAACATGGACCTGATGACTGCAGGCGATAAAGATGAAGAAGGGTGAGTCTCTCCATATCAGATCCACTTTCCCAATATCAAACCCTCGATTCCTCGATTCAGGAAAAGAACACCTTGGTTTGACACCCGGTATTCATTCAATGCCTCTATCCATCGTGTCAAACAGGCGCAATTTCATTCTGCGATCACTTCAGATTTAGAGGCCAATCCACTTCCTGCACCGCATCATGAACTATTGAAGTATTTTGAACCGCCGAAAAAGGTGGTCAAGCGTTCTCGTGAGGCTCTGGAGGAATGCAAGACGTTGTTCAAAGTTAGAGAAGGTGGTTTGGCATTTCAATCGCCAAAGATTCAATGCTCATGATTAACTGTTTCTACAGTACCCAAGAAGGCCGCTAAAGCACGCAAAGACGGACACGAGCATGCCACAGAAGATGACGACTCCCTACTTCTTCTCGATCGCAAAGCACCCGATTCACAATCCCAGAGAACGCAGAGCCAATTCGTTCACGTGCGAACCCCAAGCACATCGCCACGGAAGGACAAGGAGAAGGAAATCGCCTTTGCCAACAAAGGAAAGGAGAAGGAGCAGGTCCAAGTGTCTAATGATAGTGCGACAGAGTCGGATACAGAAGACGATGATGAGGACTTTGAAATGATTGATGGTCCTTCGTTGCAACAATCCCAGAAGCAGAAGAAAGTGGAGGGGGACGACGACGACGACGACGACGACGACGAGATTTTATTAGACAATCCTCGTGCAGGACACCAACCACCACTGCCCCCTCCTGCTCGCTCCGTCTCTCCCCAAGTCGATCCAGGAAGAGCACCAGGACGGATCGTGGGCATGACGTATCCGTTGAGAGATTTTGAGAACAATCTAAAGACGGGTGATGTGGTCACCAAAGCCGTCGAAGATTTGGCATGGGTGTTGAAGGAGATTGTGATGAGACCGTTTGCTTCTAGAAGGTATAACGAATGTTTTGTATGCATGAAGAGGATGAGACAGGCTTGCTTGGAGGTGCGTATCATTTTATCGGTGCCTAGCGGTTATACTTATCGTGTTGGTTTCAGGAGGACGAGATTGACGCTTGGAATGCGTTCATGCAAGACTTGAAAACAAGCTGCCTCTCTAGATCAGGTAATATCGAATTTTGGGAGAGACTGAAGAAGGAGGGGAAGGACCTCAGTCTCATTAATAGTATAGAAGCGCAGAAGCGCGGTGGATTTTCGAGTGTTACGGAGATGCAGGCTCAACAGGTGGGCCATGTCCTTGCAAGTTTCCTGAGATACTTTACTGATTGGCCATGAATCCAACAGTTTTTGGCTTGATAAAGTTGCTAGTTTCCATCTCACACACATACCCTACCATGGGATTAAGACATCGTACATATGCATCTTGTATACATATTGTATATTTCATCTACTACAACATTACCAGGAGGTTGACTAGGACGAGCGCTAACTCTTTCCCCACCAACCACCAAGCAAACTACTCAATCCACCACGAGCAGGCTGACTCTTAGATTCAGGCGTCGCTGGTCTATTTTCTTCAATCAGCTTGTTCCTTCCTTGTTGACTAGCACTAGCTGTCAATGCAGATACCGGCACTGCAGGAGTTGCGACAGGCTGTTTATGCTGAGGTGGTTGTACAGCAGGAGATGGCGCTTGTTTCCCTGCCTTGACCAACAATGCATCCATATCCAACTCGACGTAATTCAGTGCGATGTTGAAGAATTGAGGTTTCTGGTACGTTTTAGGATCTTGGTTCGTAGATCCACCATTGTGCTGGAACCAAGAACGCTTGATGGAAGAGGAATCTGCTTCCAACAACGATTCGAGGGATGAGATATCTGCTGTAGTTTCTAATGGGAAGAAGGATGACAACGAATTCGTTGAGGGATTGGAAATGGGATCTGGGCCGACGAGGAGAGTGAGAGTTTGAGATGTCGAGCGAATGTGGATGTGTCCCCGTTGGATGAGCAAAAGCGCTTCTGCATAACGCCTAAACGGCGTGTAACACCGAGCGAGGTACAAGCATCTGGTGAAGTGGTCTGAATACGAAGCTACAAGGTGACTGAACCGTTTACATACCGTCGTGCTTTCGTATACGTTATTCGGGCATCCAGAGCTGTGGCCAAGTCTGGACTGTCGTCTACGATGCTCAGCGTACGCATCTGCTCTAAACTCTGGACGACACTATCCAAGAGCTTGACAACAGCAGGATACAACCTTGCGTCTACCTGTTCGGATCCTGCATCGCTTGTCTGAGACTGCTTGGATGCAGGATCGCTCTTTTGAGAAGAAGACAACAATGCCGATAGCAGTAAAAGATCGCGCTGGATTCGACGCGAGAGCAGCTGATAAGTGATGTATGCGTGGACAAAGTGGAAATCACGTCCACCAACGGCTTGGACGCTTGAACCTAGCCCAGCCGCAATACCACCTCCATTTTGTTGGGCTTCCATAAGTTTCCTCGAGAGATCCTCTGCATCGCTGAGTGCAGAGAGAATAGCATCATATGCAGCAACGCTCTTCTTCGATCGTCCAGCACTAGGCGCCTTCCCCACCCCACCTGCAGCGGCAGCAGAAGCTTGCAACTTGGCCTCTCCATCCTGCACTCTGAGTAACACATCCACCAATTCAGGATTTCGTACTGGCACGGGTTGATTTTCCCAGACAAGCTCTCGCAAAGTCCCTCTGTTGCCCACTTTCGCGTCTGCATTGGCTTCAGCTTTGAACTTGTCCAACAACACGCTACAATTTTCGACGAATTCGTTTCGGTGCTTGACTCCGAGTTCCTTCACTATCCCGTCAACATCGTAGGATTTCGCGCGACCAAGTTGATGGGCCGAGTATCTGATTTCGGGACCAATCGAATCGGCGTATAGCACTGCGAGTGCTTGGTCACGACTGGTAGAGGCAGCATTGCTCAATTCATCCAACAATGCCCTTGCTACGCATAGTTGATTCAAGGCGTTCTCAAAATCATCCCTAAACCGGAGGAATCGACCATTTAGTATAAGAGTGTAGATGGTGATTTCAAGTAGATTTCCGGCAGAGAGTCGAGATGACGAATGGAGGGCTTGACAGTGAGATAGAAGCTGAGTGCACCAGTTGACCGCCCGGCGGAATCGACCTGTAGCATTGTGTCGCAGTGTGCTGGCGTTGACATTTGAGGGTTGTAGGGATTGGAGATGGAGATCTTGAGCATAAGCCCAGGCACGCTCAATCTCAAACAACAATAAATGTAGACTGAGGAAGCACGAAGGTCATTCGACATGGAAATGGGAGGGATTTGTGGTGACTTACTGTCCTTCTTTGATGTTGTCTGGTATCAGCGGCGGCAACTTTTTGAACTCTCTTCCCTTTCCATGGGTTAATTTTAAACTCGAACGCAGGCGGTGCGTCCGGTTAGCACAATGCTTCCTGCGATAATGGTCAAAGAAAATCAGCCGATAGCAGTCTTGTCTTGCGTACCTGTACCGTTCATAATCGTTAGACCGTAATCCATATGCGGTTCTCTGCTCATTCGCGATCTTTAAAGCTAGATGACCGGCGTGAATAACGGAGAGTGAAGTCAATGGTACTAGTTACCGCGAAACGTTAGGCTGGTCATTGTGGAATCTGCCATGGGTCGGTGGAAGATTCAAGAAGAGTTGAGCAAATGGTGATCAAATAAAGTCCGTTACCCGACGCACGCTATCCTTCTCCTCCCCACGCATTGACACAATGGCAGAAGATCTTCCCCCCACTCTCCAGAATATCCTTGATCAGGACACCTTGAAGTGGATCTTTTGTGGCAAGTATATCAACAAACGTCGTTACTCGTTCATCGGCGATTGACCAGCATTTCGTTTCCAATTGATTCCAGGTGGCAAGGGTGGTGTAGGCAAGTAGGCCCTTGGACGCTCCACACACCCGCGTATCTAATACCTTTTCGTGGATCTTCATTACACTGGATGAATAGGAAAGACTACGACATCATGCTCTCTCGCGATTCAGCTTGCTAAAGTCCGAGAGTCCGTCCTATTGATCGTACGTGTCCTCCCCGTCATCCATCCCCTAAATTGATCAACCTGAATCGCATCGATATTTCCTACGGTCATCTCTGTACAGTCCACTGACCCCGCACACAATCTCTCCGACGCATTTGGTCAAAAGTTCTCCAAAGATGCGACGAAAGTCAACGGCTTTAACAATCTGTACGCGATGGAGATAGACCCTACGAGCGCGATTCAAGAGATGGTGGAACAATGTATGTACACTCCCTATTCCTTGAAATTGTGCAAGATATTGAAGGACGCTCCAGCCGACCAGAACGGGATGATGGGATCCATGATGCAGGACCTGGCGTTCGCGATACCTGGTGTCGACGAAGCGATGAGCTTTGCTGAGATTATGAAGTGCGTCATCTTTTCTTCCCCGCCGAGTCCTTGAACGCTTAATGGTGTTCATTGGTGCTTAGGCATGTCAAGTCTATGGAATACTCTGTTATCGTCTTCGATACAGCCCCAACAGGACATACATTGCGCTTCTTGTCATTCCCAACTGTTCTGGAGAAAGCACTTGGTAAACTCAGCTCTCTGGGTTCCAGATTCGGCCCCATGATCAGCCAAGTGCGTATTGGCCGTTTCACTGATAAACTCATTGACTGAAGCTGTCTACCGTCGACACCAGATGTCAAGCATGATGGGAGGAGAGGCAGGTTCTCAAGAAGACATGTTCGCAAAACTAGAGTCCATGCGTGCTGTGATTACCGAGGTTAACACTCAATTTAAAGATCCAGTACGTCATACTTCTTTACGGACTTATCCTCACATCGAAGGTTGACATGATCGTCAATCTATAGGAGAAGACCACATTCGTCTGCGTGTGCATATCAGAGTTCTTGTCACTCTATGAGACAGAACGTCTGGTTCAAGAACTAACGAGCTACGAGATTGATACTCATAATATCGTCGTCAACCAACTCCTCTTCCCCAAGAAATGTAGGTCTTTTCCATCGCAGCGTCCAGTTTCACGGGAGATCACTGACGACGTTCGACAGCATCTAATTGCGAACACTGTCAAGTGCGGCAGAAAATGCAACAAAAGTACTTGACAGAAGCACACGAGCTTTACGACGAATTCTTTCACATCATTCAGCTTCCTCTACTCACGGAGGAAGTACGTGGTCCAGAGAAGCTCATGGAGTTTAGTAAGATGTTGGTTGTACCTTTCACTCCTCCGCAAGATTAGAGTACATCATCGAGGTGGGTTGAACATAGAACCGCTCGAACCGTGGATGTTATTTGTCATTTTTCCTCCTCTGTGAGGGGCTGGTCGGATGGACCTTGGGACTTAATTGGAGATTCCTGAAGTTGAAATTGCTCGTGTGACTCTCCACTGCCCACTCCAGACCATTCATTCTTTATGGTGATACTAAGAATACTCACCAATCATCAATCTCTGACATCCGATCGCGAGCAGCACAAGGCACTCAACATTCAACTTGCCTTGATACCCTGAAGTCTACCCGATTCGTGTATACAGTAGGCCCGAAAGTCGCGGTCATCACTGCAAGTTGCCATGGGTCCAGACGGGAACACCGAGTCGGACATTAACTTGACATATATCTTAGACAGCAACGGCCGAAGCGGAGAGCTGAGCATGAGCCACTTCCGCCTACCACGTTGACGCTGCATTCCCCAGGAGCATAAGGAAACAGGCGCAGATCGTACTCGATCCCGCTCACCATAGTGAAGCCCTCCAGTCAAGGGTGCATGCAAGATAGTAATCTCGGACCATAGCCCATTCAATGAACCATACTCTTTGGGGTATTCCGTCAATACATTAGCGGCACGGAAATAGAATCCTTATGGCAGCGACATGTAGGAGAGATGTAAAGGGACCATTTGTGGGCCCTAGGTGGTATGATACCTCACGAGGGTTTGTTGATTAGGAGGATCGAGAGGCGTTTCAATGGGCAGGGGTTTATTAGTTTCCGCGCAGCGAGCTCTCAACCGATCTGATCCCTCAACAGAAAAAAAGGGTGGGCTGACCCATCTCAATTCTTCATTCGTGATAGTGTGCCAGCTAAGCAGTGCTATGTACAGAAAGAAAGGCGTGGGGGCTGCAAGAAAGAATAAAAGTAATAAAACAAGGCGAGCAATACTTTTCTTCTTATCGTCTGCTATAAGGTGTCAAGGGAGGGGAATGAAGTTCCTTTGTCATGAAAAGGGGGAAGGGGGAGGAATAGGATATGCAGTACTGGATGCAATAAGTGGTATACAACAAGAGATATGCGGTACAGTAGAACGAAGAAAGGCAATGCAATGGTGATGGGAAAGACAAGCAAAAGGAAATCAAGATTTAGAGGAAATATCGACTCGCAATGAAATCCTCTTACTGCACAGAAGAGAGAGGGGAGAGTATGTCTCTTCAGTAGATTCCAGTCAACCTTTTTCAGTTGTTGCCACGTCCACCATTGTTACCACCGCGGCTGCCACCACGTCCACCATTGTTACCGCCGCGGCCACCGCCACGTCCACCGTTGTTTCCATTGCCATTGCCGCCATTGTTGTTGTCGTTGTCGCCGTTTCCACCGTTACCTGCACCAGCGTCTCCTCCGGCATCTGCACCAGCGTCACCTCCGGCATCTGCACCAGAGTCACCACCGGCACCTGCACCAGCGTCACCGCCGGCATCTGCACCAGAGTCACCACCGGCACCTGCACCAGAGTTACCGCCAGCATCTGCACCAGAGTCACCGCCAGCATCTGCACCAGCGTCACCGCCAGCATCTGCACCAGCGTCACCGCCGGCATCTGCACCAGAGTCACCACCGGCATCTGCACCAGAGTCACCGCCAGCATCTGCACCAGCGTCACCGCCAGCATCTGCACCAGCGTCACCGCCGGCATCTGCACCAGAGTCACCACCGGCACCTGCACCAGAGTCACCACCGGCACCTGCACCAGAGTCACCGCCAGCATCTGCACCAGCGTCTCCACCGGCACCTGCACCAGAGTCACCGCCAGCATCTGCACCATCTGCTGAAGCAGTGAACTATAAAGAAATAGACAATCAGCACATTACCAACCAACACATCAATATAGGGACTCACGTAAGAACAGTCATCGAGAGCACCATGTTGAGCGACGGGTACGATGGCAGGTTGGTGGTTAGAACTTGTTGTGATGCTGCAGAGCCGGTATGCTCCAGAATCGAGACCGCCAGTAACGTCAGCAGTGAGAACACCATTGGCAGCTTGAGCGTTCAGACCCTGTAAGTCAAAGAGTAGATTAGCATCATGTGAGAATGGGGTCGAAGGCGAAACAGAGATCAGAACAGAACATCGATTCGTATTCGTCGGATGTGGACATTGGCGCACGAACAGGAATGCTTACCTTGAAGAAAACAAACTTCTTGGGATCGGTAGCGGTTGTCTGATCCAGCGAATCCAAAAGCTCGATGACGACGTGCGAGTGACCTTTGATTTGACCCTGGTCATTCAATTGCTGGGGAGCAGCAAAATAGTTTTCATTAGCATTGACGAAGAAGCCAGTCTCTATGTTTTTAATAGCCAGGGTGATGGTGAAATCTTGGTTCGCAGCGACGCTACCACCGTTTTGAGGGAATGAGAATTTGGCAGAAGGCATGTTGTCGATGGAGGGAATGAGACCGATGGGGGCGGGGTTACAGGAACCGGTCTGAATCTGTTGACCGTTGGTAATGGGCAGATCGGGGACAGTAAGACAGAAGTTGATGAAGTTGTTGGTGGAGGTCAGGGAAGCGACTTGGCCTATGATGGGGGTTGGTGGTTAGTTGCGACAATGAAAATGCAACTAGGCGCTTACCATCAGCGGGAATATCTTGACCATCGTTGGCAAAACCAGGAGCGATGACTCGGGGGTCAAGAGCTGGAAAATAGAATTGAGGACAATGCCTATCTTTCTGTTGATAAGATATACTTACTGAGTGAGGTCTGGGGGTCACCAGCGTTTCCTGTGTCAGTGCCATTGTTGCCGCCTGCCCCAGCATCAGCGTTACCGTTGTTGCCGCCATTGTTACCGCCATCGTTGCCGCCATTGTTACCGCCGTCATTGCCGCCAGTGTTGCCGCCATCGTTGCCGCCATCATTGCCGCCATCATTGCCGCCTGCCCCAGCGTTACCGTTGTTGCCGCCATTGTTACCGCCATTGTTGTTGTTGCCTCCGCCCCGGCCGAATCCGCCACCAGATCCGCCAAAACCACCACGACCACGTTGAGGATCTGCGTTCGGATCCTGTCGTGCAGCGATTCCAAAACGAGCCGTCGGGGCTGCCGCAGCGGCAGTCAACATAGAAAGCAAAGCGACCGTTGCGGACAAAGAAGTAGAGAACTTCATGATTGGAATAGATCCCAAATAAAAGATAACGAGCAAATAGCAGAGAAGTGCAAGTGAAGAACTTCACTGAAGTTCGTTTGAGGAGTGAATGTGGAGACTAAGCACCGACTGAGCTGGACTAGAGCTATGAAGGAATGATAGATGAGACGTCGAGAGACATGATGGAATCGAAAGAACTTACAATGGAGAGAGAGCCAGGCAGCGCAGCTGCAAGGTAACGGGAAACAAAAGAAAGGAAGTGGGAAGGAGAAGATGCGAAGAAGAAGGTAAGGAAAGAAAACCTGTGAGCCAACTCTTATATTCGGAAAGGGACATATGGGAGGTCGATAGAATCGGCAAATGACTTGTGCTGCGGCATTTCGGGACAATGAGAGGAAGCGCATATGTATGCACAAGATGGTTGCTGTGGGAACCTAACGCTCTATTCAATTTTTTCTTACACAGGGGACATGCTGGAACACGTTGAGCAAGGGGGATTATATTCTGATCGGGCCAGCGTATGCTGGTCGACGCAGCAGCAGTGTGAAGCTGCGACGGATACCCTACAAGTTGGATCGCAGTCAATGTTATGAGCGGTGAATGTGGATCTCATATACCCATCTTTCGTTTGTGGAAATATGCATTTGACGGCAGCCGCGATTACCCCGCAAGTGTCATTTGTCCCTGATGGATTAGTCCGACCAAAAATCAAGGGACACAAAGGACGCAAGAATGTATCCACGACTCGAGGCGCAAGTTGCTAGGGCCTGTGGGGGCCATCACCGCCATGGGGGCGCATTAAACCATTAAGCAAGTATTGGTCGACCAGCTTCATTCAGTACGGAAGATTATGGTGCTTCGCTTATAAACAAGGCCACCGACGGGAGTTCCGACACAACAAGACTACACAATGTGATCCATTCAGACTGCAAATAACATTGTCTGTGCTTCGTCGGCGTCCATCTCCCTTCATTCAAATAAGACCCAGGTCGCCAAGGTGTTTGATTGAATTATACCCCGGTAAACTGGTAGCAAGCACTATCGATAAATATAATAATACCATACTCGAGGGAGCAGAAACCCCCAATGGCCCCAATCAAGGATTACATAAGGTTCATGTGATCAGATAGTCAACATCCTTCATGTCAACCGTAGACAACGGTTGCCGCCCATGGGCAGTACCGTTCATAAAAAGCGCGAAGCGGTGACGAGGGTGGAATGGCACTCGGACCCAGATGGCGCTGGTAGGCACCGTCAATAAGCCTGTGATCTCCCTCTTGCTTTTCCTACGGCACACATGAATGAAGCTAGTGTGTCCACCTCTCGAACCGGGTTCATCTCCCTAAAGTGTCGCTCCACTATTCTTGCCAGGACGTTGTGTACTTCATGGACATCGGTCAATACAGGCGGTCTGCCGCGGTATGGTCCTTCGTCCATGAGTCTTGTGCTCCGTCTTCTGCTTGCTTCTTTGGGATCTCGTCTTGGTCTATTTGCTGGCGTGTGCTGTGGCGGTGGACTGGGAGGGGAAGGGGGGTAGTAGGGATTCTCCAGAGCGAATGGGGTTGGTGGATCACTGGCTGTTATGGGAGATGGGTATACGAAGGGGATGATGCCGTAGGATGTTAGATAGGCATAGAGAACGGATGTAGGCAGTTTTGAGAATTCAACCTGAAATGACGATGACGCGCATTAGCATTGAACGGGCGCGCGTGGACGACACAGAAGAAGATTGATAACAGAGTAGTTGAATAGCGAATGGAAGAGTAAGTGGTGAACGCTGGGTTCTAGTAAAAGCAGTGAGGGACTTGAGTTGGGAGACACACCAAAGATTTTTGAGTATCGTCATTCTCGCGTCGGGAACTTGTTGAAGGGGCTACCACCGGTGGTGGTTCCACTCGTTTTCGTTTCACTCGTGGTTCTCCATCAACTCTGTCTTGTGCCTGACGTTTTGTTCCACCGGATGCGGCGTTGCCACTAGCAATGGGTGGGCCGTTGTAGCTCGCGTCGTCGTTTGGTTTCCGACGAGCTTGAGGACGTGATCGCGAGGAGGATATCATTGTGGAAGAAGGGACTGGGGTAGACATGGGAGGGTGGCAGGAGGGAAGGAGGGAGAGGGGCAGGTTTGGGAAGAGCGGGTTGAGAGTTGGCTTGAATGCCGGATTGGGTTAATTAACTCTGCAAAAATAAATCGCAATGCGAGCACACCGTACAGCTTGGGGTCGAGGTTGATTGATACGGTCCCAAAGATTCTGGTTTGAAGATTCAAATCATTCTAATGCGTATTCTTGATTTGAAATCTGAAATGAACTGCATTTCAACCCGGTCTTTCCAGCGTAAATTCGACGTACACGCCCAACTCAGGTCCTACACTTCCTCACCGTTATCATCACGACCGCCAAAGAGGCTCCTTCAATTCTGCCAATCAGCGAGACAACCCGGAGCACGATTTGATTTTTGCTACAAATACCCGTTCTTATTTGCTCAAGTCCATCTCCCACCTCCTCCTTCCCCTCCTTTCACTTTCAGACAATTTAGACTCTTAGAATGTCCACTTACGGCACCCTCTTTCGTGTAACAACGTACGGTGAATCTCACTGTGCTTCCGTTGGCGCCATCGTCGACGGTATCCCACCCGTACGTCAATTGGAAACGTCACAGTCGTCCTTACTGATCTGGGCCTCCTTCTTTCATAGGGTCTCGAATTGACTGCTCAGGATATCCAGACCCAACTCAGCCGAAGGCGTCCTGGTCAAAGCAATCTCACCACTCCCGTACGTCCTCAACCCATATCGAGTCACAGACAAACTAAGATCGACACTCCATCATTTCCATCATCCATTAATAGCGTAACGAGAAGGATCTCGTTCACTTGCAATCCGGTATCGAACACGGTGTAACCCTCGGTACTCCCATCGCCCTCCTTGTCAAGAACGAAGACCAACGACCACACGATTACACCGAAACTGATTTGTATCCTCGCCCGAGTCACGCCGATTATACCTACTTGGAGAAGTACGGTATCAAGGCCAGCAGTGGTGGTGGTCGCAGCAGTGCCCGTGAAACCATCGGTATGTCATCTATCCCGTCATACTCTACCCCAAGCTGTGTATCGAGTCATGACCTCAGAGAGGTGATACGTATCACCGACCCGTCATCGTCTTATCAAACTCACTCTATCTGCCAATCTGACAAATTTTCCTTTACCTCGGACATCCTACCATCTACTCCATCTACTCCACTTTCCCCCACACAACACAGGCCGAGTTGCTGCAGGTGCTATCGCTGAGAAATACCTTAAACAAGCCTATGGCATCGAAATTGTCGCCTTTGTCTCATCAGTCGGAAAAATCCAACTCCCATATACCAATCCCCATGATGCAGACAACGACCCAGAAAACGATGACACCTCTGACCCCATGTCCCCCGAATTCATGAAACTCATCAAGACTGTTACCAGGCAACAGGTCGACTCGCACATTACCAGATGTCCTCACCCCGAAATTGCTGAAAAGATGGTTCAGGTAAGATAATGCTGCTTCTCTTATTCAGTCTATAGCAAATGATGGACTTGGATCCTCCCTTGCATAGCGTATACTCCGTGCCAAGGAGGCCAACGACTCCATCGGTGGAACAGTCACCTGCGTCATTCGCAACGTCCCCGCTGGTTTGGGTGAACCATGCTTCGATAAGTTCGAGGCTACTCTAGGGCACGCTATGCTCTCTATCCCAGCTACCAAGTCCTTTGAGATTGGTTCTGGGTTCAAGGGAACTCAAGTCCCAGGATCGAGGCATAACGACCCCTTCTACTTGAGGGAAGATGGCCGATTGGGAACTACCACCAACTGGAGTGGTGGTGTGCAAGGTGGTATCACCAACGGAGAGGATATCTACTTCAGGTAATTCCTCCATCTTGTTTCTCAATCCAACTTGTAGTTGCTGATGATTGCGACGCAGAATCGGATTCAAGTCCCCCGCAACCATCTCCCAATCTCAATCAACTGCCACATATGAAGGCAAACATGGATCACTAGCCACAAGAGGTCGTCACGATCCTTGTGTCGTTCCCCGTGCTGTCCCCATCGTTGAAGCGATGGCTGCTATGGTCGTGATGGATCAACTCTTGATCCAAAACTCACGTAAAACGGCTGCTTCCCTTTTGCCCCCTATCACAACTTTACCACCTACCATGGTGTTGCCGACTAAAACCAGAACTAATGTTTGAGGTGTAGAGAAGTATTGGGACTGTATGGGAGGTCTTGGTTAGCTTTAGACGACCGTGCATAGCATCTTTCCATTTCGTTTTCTTTCTTTCTTTTGTGTGGCATAGAGTACAGTTTTTTCGTTAGATTTACGATCGTACACGCGCACTTGAAAGGATACAACATACAGTACATCGTTTCGCTCTCGGATACAAAAATGACTGGGAACGAGAAAGGGAGAGCGAGAATAACAAGCCATGAACTAGGCGTTAGAAAGCCAAAAGCCAAAAGTATGTACTGGAGGATAAGTGAAAAACTACGTACAAAAGCCCAAGACGAGGAAATGGAAATGGAATGAGGGGAAAGGAGGCGAGATAAATGGTCATGATCGTCTCTATGTGGATAGCACCAATGGGACATGGGATTCATTTGTACCATGGCTTTTGAGTACTGCTCAAAAAGCAAGGATGGCATAATAGATATAAAGTCTATTCAAGAAAATTAGATGAGAGTGGACCGTGAGGCTCTCGGTTGCTAATCAGAGCCGGTGTGGATGAGCGAGCAATAAGGTAGGATGGAGATGGGTTGCAGATGACCCGCAAGGATATGAGGGAGCCCGGGGTAGATTTGTTGGTAGGCGTCTAGCATGATTGCGGAGTACCGCTGCTTTTCGTCCCTGCGACTTTGATACTCGGAGGGGTGAGGTCGAAATAGCGTTATTGGTCCATGTCGGATTCGTCTAGACATGTGCAGCGCACTATGGGTTCGAGGTGCCACCACCACCACTGAAACGCATCAAGTCCCAAGCCGACAAACGTTCGTAGAACGAATCGAAAGAAGTATGTGTACCAAGACAGGGTCGGAATCGGATCCAGGTATCCAGCATGTACAAGAACAAAGGAGGAAATCAGGATATATCCCGCAAAGATGATAGCGCTGAAAGGACTAGTAGCTTACATGACGGTTCAGTAATCTCCCTGGCCATTTCCCGAACACCATATCAAGTTCACGAGCTAGTCGCATTTCGTCCTCGTTTTCCACATATTCACCATCATCGGATTCTTCATCTCCTTCATCGTATTCTTCTCCATCCACTCTTTCGTCGTCTGCATCCCCCTCATGAACGAATAAACCCTCGTTTGCAAGATCGCCATCGACGATATAATGGTTCATTATGCTCCTTACGCCCGTACCTGCAGGGGTGTTGAATTTGGTGTGAACCCCACCGTTTCTAGACCCATCGGGTTCGAGGTACGATCGAGGACGGCCCAATAGTCCCTCACGCTCGCCAAGTCTATTCACATCCCCGTCAAGTATAGACTGATACCCTCCTCCACCTCCACCGACATTGTTACCGTTGCGGTTCATATACACCCCAATTTCTTTCCCCCTTTTCTTCACGGGTCGCTTTCCGGGAATAATCATCTCTGGACCCCGCCTAGGTCCTAACCCTGGTCCTCGACCACGTTGTTGCTGCTGGCTTTGACTTTGGTCTTGCGCGAATCTCCCAACACGCTGACCAAGAGGACCCCATATCGAATTTGGGTCTCTGTCTTCGTCTGGATTAGTCCGTAGTGGAACAGAAATGGAGGATGAGGGTGAAGTCGAACGTGAAGAAATGGGTGATCGAGGGATGTGTGGGCCGGGCGGCTCAAGATATCTGGGTCTAGGTGCTGAATCAGAGCAACCTATACGACCTCTCGATATATATGGGTCGACATTGGCCGTGTTGACCATGCTCGATATTGTCGAATCGGATTGACGCCGTTGCTTCTGACCATGACGATGTATTCCTGAAGTTATGCGAACTCGTGAGTTAAAACGCACTCGGATAGGTCGCACTTCAACGACTGTTGCTGTACTAAGTGAGCTGCTTGCGCTTGGGTGAGGATCAGTAGACCCGCATGCATTGTTATTGTTGCTCGGCTCCTCGTCTCTGGCTTCATGCACTCCTCCGCGTAGTATCCAATCCCTGCCTGGCTCTGTAGCGTTTGTGCATCCTTCGCCTTGATTAGATCTCAACTTTCTGGATGGTGATTGAAGCGTTGGTTGGGATGACCCGGCAAGGTGTGCATCTTCCTCACTTCCGGTTAAAGTGGTGGTGCTCTCCCTCTCATCCTCTTGGGCGTCATTTTTGACATCCACTCTCTGCTTCGACAGTGTACTTTTATCCTCCAGTCCCATTGCAGAGTTTGGATATTGTGTTATATCTGCAGTAATATGCGATGATTGGCAGGCATAGGAGATTGGGGTAGCAGGATTTATAGGGGGTACGAAAGCGATTGCCCCGTGATGAGCGGTAAATGTCATGTGAACCAAGCGTGTTGATTCGTGCGCAAGTCAAGCGCAGCAAGCAAGTTCGATGGATTGAACGTCTCGTAGCGTAAACAGTGACGTCGTGATTGTCACTGGGGTTGAGTATAGCAAATCCCGGGGGAGTTTAGAGTGAAATGTCTGACTTTACAGGGTCTGAAACGAGATGCGACCCCGAGCCTGTCTCTCAATGCAAAGACCACCAATGATTGGGAGGATGGAAAAGCCTTGAGTTTATGCGCGGAGTATTGCTTATGCTTGAGATTTCAAAATTGGGGTTTCAGCTGCAGTGGGTCTCCTGGGTCCAAATGCCAAATTTTGGATAACCTTTGATGATCCATTCCCCTGACTCTCAGATTCTTCCATCTTAACTTCACGAGCCACAATCGATGGCACCTGGGGTCTGTCTACTAGTAAAGATCTATATGCAGAAAATGGACTGCCGCTTCCCAAATGATAGCAAATGTCCCTCAATTCCCAGGTGGTTATACTCGATGAGAATTGTGCTCGCGTGTGAGAATCTGATCAATTGCCCAACGAACGCTGTCTGGGGTGAATCTAGGAATCTCTTTTCTATCACCTTCAACTTCCGTGCACCTGACACCCAGACTCTAGAGATGAGTTTGAATATCAGCAAAATGCCCCCTCCACGCCTCCTTCCACATATGGAAAGCAGATAAGATTACGCTACGTACCGTAATAACAGCAATGTCCACCCGGACACTTGTGCCCTTGAGGTAAACCAAATCTGTTACGAAGGCTGAAATGGGATAGGTGGTATTCACATTCCCCAGTCCGTATGGTTCAGCGTGATAGGAAGAGTTTAAAGTTCTGGCAAGGGCTCTGTCCCAGGCAATTTGTTCTAAAATGAGTGCCCAAGCTCCGTCACTGACAAGAATCACTCACTGGATATAATCAGCCGCGGTATAACCATGTGTTTCCCTATCATTCTCCGAGTTGACTGGTAACGATGAGTTCATCTATTCGATCACCAATGGCCTGCTTGAACTTACGCAGCATAATTTTGGCTCTGAGCGAGCGTGATTGAGCAATGGATGACGCTACTCCCCGGAGGGCGATGCACGGAATGATGCTAGAGCACACAGTAAAACTTAATTGTTGCGTTAAATGTGCAAGGGTCCTACCTGGTCCATAACGAACCACATGAGTAAACCAACACATCCCTAGTACCCAGATTCGAGAGATAATCTGGATTAGGAGTAGGATGGATCTCGATACCGTATGCATTGATATAGAACAACCCTGAATGCAAGATAAGGCATCAACAGATTGTCAGAATTTCCGGAATGAATTGCATACTTTGTATGCGAGCAGCAAGGGCGTCGTAATGACCTTTCGCCACCGCTTGGAACATAACGTTATGGGCTGGTCGAATGGTCTCTCCCATTCCATCAGTAGGAGAGAGCGGATCTGCGCTCGTCACATCGATGGTTCGTATTTCTTCCTTTACGACTGGATGAGAAATCTCGCATTGTCCAACCAGCTTTTCTCCATTTTCCTGCCGTAATCAGAACAAAGCCCATCAATCAATATGAATGAAATGAATGAATCATAACTTACTAATTCCGCTGCAATGGTCACTACGTGGTTGGTCACCACCACAGGCACGATATTGGCCTTCACGTAAAAATGACAATCTTAAGAAAGACGATGAAACCTTACTTGACTATTTGTGATTGAGGAAAACAAAAAAATTGCCGATGGTAAGGAGCGGAAAAATTCTTGTGCTGCTGCAAGGAAATAGTTTCCTATGCTGGGGTAGACGTTGGTGAGCCGAACTGATGGTAAGTAATCTCCGGTGCCCTACCTCCCATTCCGAAAGTCAAAATTTTTCTGGGCTCGCTTTAATATTTCGCCTTCAAAGTATACAAGGAACCCTAAAGGAAGTTAGCATACTAGGGATTGTGAAAAGGTCAGGGACGATACCACGAACGGTTTCCTTGCGATCATTCGGTATTCCAGACCACAGCTGGCTTCGTCCCTCGACGATGTCTCGCCATTCTTCCCTAGCCTCGCGGTCGGTGCAGTCAGCTGGTAGTCGGTACGCGAGAAGACGGCGAATAGCTGCCAACGGTGACGTTTCAGGCGCGGGAGGAATCAGACGAACCAGCCTAGAACGTATGTCACCTGTATAGGAAAGGAGTTCATAACTCATTCCAAGCAGGTTGAATGATATGTACCAATAGAAGGACCGCCCAGTACTCTTATAATTTCACTGGAAGAGCCACCATCATCAGAAACTGGCAGCACATGACAGGTTTCTGGCCCAAAAGCAGGACATATGGCGTTCCCTCCGGTACCGCCAGATATTACAATGAATGAAGGGAGATCATATGTTGCCGTGTCTGTATCGCCTGAGCCTGAGATTGTCCCGTTGGTGTAAACGCCGGAATTGCCCACGTCGAGTCGCAATTGAGGAGTTGAGGTCTCCATTGGGCGTACTGGGAGATCGAAGATGGACGAGCTTGGACTATCATTTGGGCCAGAGCTCCCAACAGATAGGAATAGGTGCGACATGTCCAGACAGACGTGGTGGTAATATGTCCATTCCACAGCCAGAGTCAACGAGATAGCTTGGGGACATGGCTGACATAACGAACTCCGGTGGCGAGATCGTGAGCACGTGGCGTTGGGGAGATCACTTTCTCCGCTCCTAGTAACCTGTACACCTATGTTGGTATATACGTACTCAAGAGCATGGTCTTAAGTCGGAGCCTAATCTGCGGTGCAGCTTACATGTTGTTCTGCACAATTATGATCCTCGTCTATCGCCGTGCTCGAGACTTAGACTGAGAATAGTCCCTCTCTTCAGGGGCGTATTACTGTATCATCTATCATTGCACCCATTGTCTTTGATGTATGTCCTCCAGTCATGGAGTTCTTTCGAATATAGCCTCATCACTGGTTCTTCTGCAGGTTGGATAGTAGGTCACATAGAATAGCACCATAATCATTCACTCAAAGAATCTGGCTGACAGCATCGTTTCAACTGTCCTCGCTTTTCCACCACACCTTCGTTTTGCATTCGGTTCTTAAAATTGACTGGCACACGGTAACGTCGGTTTCATTATACTCATCAGGCTCCAAGTCAGCAGGTGGGTTCAAGCAGGTCCCACATTGGCCTTAGTTTCTAGCTGCAATTCGTATACCTGCTCAGGGCTTCCTGGCTCATGGGATAGGTAGAGAGCGCTACACCAATAGCCCCTGTGCGAATGTTTGCTGTAGATATGACATTTTTTATTGACGCATACTACGTGTACTTCGATAGACGTAGTTGTGCACGAATCTAAGTCCAATCAATTAAAACAGTTTCTTGGTTAACGTTTAGGTGCTAGGGGTATTGATTGCCAGGAACTACCACGGTGGAAACCCCGGGGACCCCGCATCTACCCTGCGTAGGCACGTGGACACCTCACACCCAACCATGACTTGGAGCAAGCCTTTTCCCGCTCTAACAGGTTATTACAAGCTGCTCTTTTTGTATCTTGAGCCAAGTACGTATGTTAGCATATGGAGTTTCTGGAAAAATATCTCATTGACACATTGGTTTCGGACTGGTCCATTTCACTTAATCCGTTCTATACTAGTTTCAACCCTCATACCATGTTTAATGGTATGGATTGCACCGGGTGCAGATTGGTTCCATCATCAGTTGATACCCTCGGAGACCAGTGGCACAATGGCCCCGCTGGATGCCAGGACCAAAATGGCGATATGGCAACTCAGCAATTGTGAGTGGGGTACCGCACAGTGTTAACTCTAACACCTTCCATTGTTGCCAATGTATGGTAACAACCTGTCCCCATAACAGGTTACCTCTTGCTTGGTTTGTTGTCATCCTTTGTCTTTCGTGCCGTGCGGAATTCATTGCCCAATGACCCTGTTGCACAAGAAAGAATTGTTGGGGCAAGCCTCTTCGTTCTTGCTTTTGCAGACGTGCGTACTCATTCACCTTCAATCTTGTGCGCATTTCCTGAAATACTATTTGTTGTTTCTCGCGCTCGCCAATCTGGTGCTTCAGCTGACACAGTGAGTTTCGACAATCTTGCTATCGATTCGCATCACGGCTTGTCACCGACCCTATCTCAGTATAGGTGCTACCATACTTGGCCTGCCTGAAAATATCAGATATAACTTCCCGGCTTGGAATCCCATGACACATGGCAATATCACTGCCGTCGTGGTTTTGTTTTTAAGCAGGTACGGCTTAGAGATCAAGGTTTCACACTGAATGTTCACAGTCCCATCAGAGTTGCATGGTTTGCTGGAATCGGGAGGACATCCTACTATTATAATTATTCCCCCGGCATCAAGGTTAAGGCACAGTAGCTATGATTATCATCGAATGAATGTGGGCAATGGACTGACTGATGTCAATCCGCCAATGAACAAATAACTTCCGTTCTATCATGGGCTTTGAGATAAGTGAACAACTCCAACGCACGTGGCCGATAACAAGGACAGTCCTAAACCGATTTTGACTAATGCCAGTACTAGACTAATAGCCTATCCCGTCAGGTGAGTTCTACAGATGGAGGCTTTTGAGTAATGAGAAGTATCTGGTCAGCTGATCCTGTTCACTTGGAGCCTTCAAGTTGGCTACTTCGTAGGTACGTTGTCGCCCCCGGGGTATCTGATAATAGAGTGCGGTGTTCCAATTCGACCTGACCCTAATCTTCGCCTGATGAATGGCCAGAATTTGTTGTCTGGAAGGAGTTCATCGGGCTCCAGTGAGGCAGGGCTGAATATGTGTCCCAAGTGGGGACCTGGCATTTCGTTCAATCCATCGCACCAATGTCCGCGGGCGAACCACCGAGCAGCAGGAGCCATCTCTTTTTTTCTTCTTTGCGTTGCTTGACCCTGCAATTCCCTCCGCCGACGAGGTAGGAGGACCAGTTTCACCGTGACAGATGGGCAGAAAACCGAGGACTGCTCCAATGACGCAGAGGGTGCATCAAGGTAGTATTTCCAATCGTAGGCCTCGACACTGGTAGCCTCGCCTGGCTGAACTATGTTTGACTCGCTGGTGCGAAATACCAATGTAGAAGTAATGTAATCCACGAGCGATTTCTAGCCGTCACAATGGTAGTAAGATTTGGCGTGCGAGCGGTCCGGCTGAGAAAACTGCAGAAATGCGTCGTGGCCTACTTCGTGCCTGTCAAGGATGGTCGCTGTCAATTTTCATTGATGCAGTAGGATTCGGACGTCATGCCGGAATCTAACCACTGCGAGGCAGTGTTCGAGATCAGTTACATAGATATCCTGACTTCGCGTAAGGCGGGTGTTCAAGTTGGTCATCCGATAGACTGCAAGGATGCAACTTGCTGAGGGATGAGAATTCTACTGAAGCGAACGGCAGCATCCAGCATGATGTTTGAGGAATTACCGCTTCTTAAATGTCACCGCTAGCCGTAATATTCTTATTCTAATATTGTAACCTGCTGTTCAATGCCTCATCATCAGGCCATGGACACATGCATGCGTACTAGTATCTCCGACGGCTCGGAATCTGAGTCAACAGTTGCACTCATCGAGATACGCCTGTGAATAAGATTAATTTAACCGAGCAGCGCCGTAATTAATTACAAAGCTGCATTTGAGCCATACAGCATGAAAAACACCATCAGGAAAAATGGGTTATGTAGATAATAGGAATAATCTTGGCTAATTATTAATATTCTGCGATATTATCAGTGATTTATTGTAATTATGCCAATCAAACGAGGAGGGTACAACATAATGCGATTTATAATGATAAACCTATACTATTCGCCAAAATTGCGTCAAATATTGTATACTTTGGACTGGCCCCTGAAGATATCCATCCATTAAACCTTTTTGGCCATATTTCTTTGAACCCGTAGGTACATTATTTGTATATTACATGAAATACTCTAATATAAACCTAACATATATACCAAGATAAAATCCAGAGATTTCAAATCATGTTGTACCCCCCTCGTTTGATTGGCATAATTACAAGAAATCACTGAGAATATCACTGAATATTAATAATTAGACAAGATATCGAGATCTACATAACCCATTTTTCCTGGGTGACTGAGGCCTGAGGTCTGGTAGGCGTCAAACAGCGTGTGCAAGGCGCACCGAGAAACCACCCTCATCGGACTCCCAACGCCAAGTCCAGCATCCTGATAACACTCACTGGGAACGCGGTTCAGCTATTCAACAATTGCAAAGTATCTGCCACAAGACTCGCCTCTGTCCGACTCGAGTCCTTGCTTCAATATAATAATAAGGGTCTACTGCTGACTAAACTATACAATTTGCCTGGCCCTTCTCAGCTTGTTCCCACCAACTCAAAATCAACTTGTGGAGTCCAAAGGAACTTGAATATGTCCGCAACAGCAGAAGACATCGCAGAAGAGATTCGAACTAGCTTTCCTGGTGCAGAGGAAGTCATCGTGCAATACCTTGCTGGTTACTTGATTGACGATGCTGGGGCAGAAGAGGATGTTCTCCAGGTTGCCGGAGAGATCTTGACATCCCTTGCTGGTGATCGCGTAGAGCAGCTCAAGGCACTGATGGCGAAACTCAGTGATACTCTCGAGGAACAGCTTGCTGCGCGTACGAAGAGTAGAGGGGTGCCAAAACTTCTCAAGCTAGATAAAGCGATGGACATGAGTAAAGCAGCGATCTCTAATACTATCGGTTTATCTGAAGGTGTTGACCTCGAGTCAATAAATAAAGGGAAGTGCGTTATCTTCTGCTTTGCTATCCCACGGGCGATCTTCATCTGGATTAAGGGCCTCCCGAGTCGATGTCAAGAAACTCGAAAAGCAAGAGGCTAAGCTGAGAGTCCGTAGCCTAGTTTATATCCACATTGGCTGCATCTTATACATCTTGCTTGAATCTAGGCCAAGATTGAGAAGCGTGCGCGGCGCGACCTGTACGAGGGCTCTAAGCTCCTGGACGCTCATAAGAAACAAGTGAGGACCATACCCAAGGAAGGATTTTGCTGCTCTGACGCATGATCTTAGCAAACATATGAGGAGATGTTCATGAAGGTAGATTTTGAATGATCTCTCTGGGTCGTGCTAACGGGAGAACAGATCAACCCTCTTGAAGCCAGTGCCTCCGCAAAGAATAAAAGCAAGGACATTCATCTACCTTCCATAGATGTTTCCTTTGGGTCAAATCGCATTCTGTACGTGACATAACAATGCCTAAATGTCGCTATTCGCAAGTGTTAACTGCTCATGTTAGATCAGGCGCGAGTCTCACCCTTGCTCACGGTCGTCGTTATGGTCTCATCGGCCGCAACGGTGTTGGAAAATCAACGCTACTCCGCCATATTGCCATGCGGGAAGTACCTATTCCCGCACACATTACAATTCTATTCGTGGAGCAAGAGGTTCAATTTTATTTGTCATATTCATGAGCGGCATACTCAGAATTGCTTCAGATCGTAGGGGATGACACGCCCGCCCTTGAATCTGTACTTAAGGCGGATGTGTGGCGCGATCATCTCCTCAAAGAAGAGGCAATTATAAATGGTAAACTGGCAGAACTCGAAAAACAAGGCGACGAAAAGCGATTTGAAGATGAAAGGGAAGAACTATCATCTAGGCTTGCTGACGTCCACGCCAGACTATCGGATATGGACGCCGAAAGTGGACCCGCACGAGCTGCAGCTCTACTGGCCGGTGATTACCTTTTAATCATATTAACTTATTGACAGTCATCGTGAACATGTCGCACAGGACTTGGGTTCAGCGAAGAGGACCAGAAAAGACCGACAGTATCATTCAGTGGTGGTTGGCGGTAGGTATTCCGCAGATGGGTGACACTTGCCGAATTTCACACATATACAGAATGCGTCTAGCGTTGGCACGAGCACTCTTCGTCAAAGTAAGTCAAAATATTCGGAGAGAACCCCTTGATCAGCTTCAATAAATCATTGAACTAGCCTGCACTCCTTCTCTTGGATGAGCCTTCTAACCACAGTATGGAATATGTCTTGTATTGGGGGCTTAATGATCTAAAGCGGTTGCTCAGTTGACTTAAATGCCCTCGCGTGGCTCGAAGATTACCTTCAAACCTGGCCAGGTACCCTACTTGTCGTGTAGGTCATAGTCTTGCCGTGATCACCGACGACTGACTCATAAGCACGCTTATACAGGTCGCACGACAGGGCGTTCTTGTAAATTTCATTCTGTTCCCCTAACTACCCAATCTCATATCTCCTAGGGATGCAGTCGCAACGGATATCGTACATCAACACTCAGGAAGGTTGGACTACTACAAAGGGCGAGACGAATTTTGCCGAGTATAAATGTAATTCCGGCTGACGTTGAAACAGGAACTTCACGCAGTTTTATTCCACTAAATCAGAACGCGACCGCAACTTGCGAAAGGAGTACGAGACGCAAATGGAGTATCGCGCACATTTGCAAGCATTCATTGATCGCTGGAGATATAATGCAAACCGCGGTTCGTTGGTGCTCTACAAGAAATGCAAGCCTTGTGCTTAACACACCCAATTTTGCTAGCCGCGCAAGCACAATCAAAAATCAAGATTCTTGAAAAGGTGTTAGCCACACGTTGATCCATAGCAACAACACTGATGCCAGCATCTCACTCGTCTGGTGAAATGTTTGTCAAATAGCTACCGGAACTACAACCGCCGGAGGAGGAGGAAACAGAGAAATTCAAGTGAGCTATATTACCCTTACGGAGGCGCGCATGCTAAGTGGGCAATTCACTGTGACACTGTTGCCGCATCGGACCACGCACCAACCTCATGCTGATTGACCTCCTGACTGTGAAAGGTTACCAGAAACAGAAAAGATTTCCCCACCCCTTCTGCAGGCGTCCGAAGTTACTTTCGGTTATACCGCCGACAAAATTTTACTAAAGAATATCAACTTCGATGTGGGCCTAGATTCAAGGATTGCCGTTGTTGGAGCAAACGGTGCAGGAAAATCAACCCTGTGCGTGCATTTAATTCCGTTGCTTTCTGTCCACGGTACTGCCTGCCCCGATATCAAAACACAAGTTGATTGGGCGTGGCGTCCGTTCTCGTGATGATGTTGCTGCGGTATGACATTGTTGACTTACGGCGATGGTGATCCCTAGAATTAAGCTGTTGACCGACGAATTGAAACCCCTCAGTGGACACGTGAATCGAAATGGGCGTCTTCGCGTGTAAGTACTCTCAGGGCAAGTTTGCCTCCCTGTACTCTCCCCACCCACCTTCCGCAACACCGCGGGTTGATGAGAATGAACTAACGGAATCTCTGAAGCGGGTACTTCGCCCAACACCACGTTGATTCACTCATCCCGACGATGTCACCCGTTCAATTCCTCGCACACAAATTTCCTGGCAAAACCGAACAAGAGTATCGAAGTCATTTAGGTAATTTCCAAGTCAGCGGCATGACTGGGTGAGTGAGGCTCTTGACAAGTTGCTTGACTTTGCTTCGGGAACTACTGCCACGATTGAGAGTCGGGTACTGATGTAAACTAGGTTGCAGCCTATCGCAACTCTTAGTGGTGGTCAAAAATCTCGTGTAGCTTTCGCCGTCTTGTCCCTACAACGACCCCACATTCTATTGCTTGACGAGGTAAGCCACATCAACTAGATGCAAATGGAATACTCACCCACTTATCACGGACCGTATTTCCGCTCGTGTGCCATGCCTGATCAACTTAACAACTCTGCGTTTACGTGAAAACTCACGCACTAATGATTATTTGACCCCTAACTTCCGGTGTAATGCGTTACATCGCGATTGTTTCAATCACCTATATCAATCATGGTATAGCCGACCAACCACCTGGATATCGAGGTGAGTGCATTAGGTTTAGGGGGTCAAACCTTCGGAGGGCAGAGATAGGGGAAGTACCCGAATTTTCTCGTCGTTCCCGACTCTGGCCTGCTTCACCTCATGGTCCTTCTAAACGCCCTCTGTTTCGGGGGGGAAATGGAAGCGGCCAGTATCGGAAGTTCCGGTCCCGATGAGGTCTAGCGCTCAGTCCACAACGGTCGTTGTATCAATGCCCTTCTGTCACTCCGGAAAGACCCCCGTATCTCACAACATGGGTCCGCGAACCATTCTAATGGTATGATCTTTGTTTTACAACAATTTTGATTGCCGGTGTGCGTGTCGTGTGCATCTGGTCCACTAGGGTCTCGACGCTCTTATGAGTGCCTTGCAACAATGGAACGGAGGTGTTATTGTCATCTCTCACGACGAGCGATTCATCACTACTGTTGCTAAAGAGGTGAATATCATTACTTCCTTTTTGAGTCACATCTTCGCCGATAGCCTTCTGTGGTTGTGACTGATCGACGGTTTACAGTTATGGGTGTGCGGAGACGGGACTGTCCGCAAGTTTATGGGAGATGTGCAAGCTTACAAGGTCAGTGAACTATTCTTGCTGCTCCTCGGAGCGGTAAGATCGTCTAACGCCCCTGTGACAATCGACTATTGCCTTACACGTTATCACAGAAACTGATTGTAAGCAATATCAAAGCGAAGCCATGAAATGGGGCCGTCTTGTCTGTAAATGTCATGACATCGCCCTGGAGTTAGTGTATGTACAGTGTGTATCATGGTTGAGAACGGGATTGTGTATAACCACCGTCGATCAGTGTCATTGATGGGTTGAACAGCTTGGGATAAAAAATGAGTAGAGGGACGGTCGGATGTATTGAATGAAAAGTGGCTCGTGGACGGAGGTCATCGAGTTGGCCTAGTTGAGGTTGTAATTCAATATGAGTCAATTGGGAACGGCACGCACATGACCGACCACATTTGCCTATGGAAGACAAGTCAACTGTAACTTGGTCCTGACACTCACCAGTTATGAAATAGATTAGGAGGCTAATACTCAAATACTCAAGTACGAGCTGACGTTCACAATTTTTGGACTTCGCGGTATCCCTCGTAATAGGGATAACGAGCATTGTGGCGCGTTCAACTCCTAAATGGATCATCCGTAGCTGCCACGTACTTGTGCTCTTCCGTAGTCCACCGTGATGCAATGCGTACCGAGACTTGTAGGATGATAATTCTTTGGCATCCGAACTCTATATGGAGACCGACCTTAGCGCTGACATAAACTGTAAACTGCCGAAATTAAGTGGTGCGCGAAAGATAGCTATTTTATTCATTGACTGGTTGCTTGGTCCCACCACTATCGGACCGGTAGTTGACTCAAATGATGATCATTGGATCTAGGCAAGTCAGGGGCTGTTTTATGTTCAAAAGACGAAGGGTCGTCATTTACGGTATTCTCAGAGGGCACCACGGCTTTGGAGATGGACCTGAGATTTTTTACCCGTAGTGGGATGAGTCTGCTACATGGAACAGCAAGTACGACACAGGTGGCCAGGAATATACGAGATTAAAACACGAGTATGAGATGAATCAATTCACGAAACAGAGTACCAAAGGAAACCGGAAGTAGCTAAAGCAGCCACCACCATGGGTGTGGCGCAGTAAAAACGCGGCAGAATAGCATGTCCACATGTTGCACGGTCAGGAAATTGCTTCATGGCTGTTGAAGGGTCCTCGGTAGCAGTGTGATGTAAATGGAAAGTTGGTCGAATTACCGATTGGGGTTTACGACATCGTTGTATTCAAAGCCTTGGCCTTGGGGAATCTGGAGTGGAGTTTTGGGAAGTTTCTAAGGCCGGGGCTGGAGTGGCATTGAATCCAGCCTGTGTGCTGGTTTGGACAACGGTCACGGCGGCAACTCTGTGGGGTTGTAATAGATAGTACATATGGAGAAGTAAGCCGTCGTGAAAATGTGACGAACAACGGTATGATAGAAGGGGATTATGAGAAGGAATGATGAGAAGAAAAAAATACTTACGGGAGGGTGATCATACGACCATTGTCGACCTTAATATTAATAATGCGCGTGCCCTATAATGTATGGGTTCATACACGGAGAATGGGGGTGAAATAGCGGTTGAGGTGGTTTAGGGATGAGTTGATGGGACCTGTGGAACAACAGATCGAAATGGGACGTACATCACGTAGACGGCTAGCTTCGACTGCTGTTCCATAGATGCAGTCGGAGTCGACACCCCAGAAGAAGACTCGCGTCCCGACCCAGTTGGTGATTGCGCCGCTCATGGTTCGGAAGGGAACTATACCGAGTGGGGTTGCTAATAACGCGAGATGGGCTTGGAATAGATAACTAATTGCTGAATATAGCGAGAGTGATCAAGACACGTGAGATGTCGAGAGAAAAGGGATGCTTGAGCAGGTAATGGGTGGAATCAATAGGTGGTAGGCACTAAGAGGGGCTGATCGAGATGCTGTTGCGAAGACAAGGCAAGGAATACTGGTAGTAGTGCTCAGATACTAGAAACCCGAGGGCAAGAAAAAAAGAGAGCTCTTGGGATCGCTTTATATAATGCAAGGTGAGGGCCGAGTCCAGTCAGGATAATTTTATCTAGGGGATGAAGGGGTCGGAAGAAATGGAGACCTGAGATTTGGTTCGAAGTAGTTAGCGTCCTGGAGGGTCTGTGGTATGTCGGAGTGAAAGAGCACTGACACTCCATTACAACGCCATGCATTTATTCCCTTCCCATCGTAAACAATTTAATTCCGTAATTCCACGCCGTATAAAATGAATGAATTAATTCATCAAAATTATATTGCCATCTTTTTTTTCTTTGATTCAGGTGGCTATTTTGCGACTCCCAGACCATACAGTTGGGATATGAATAAAAACTTCATGATCGTGGCAATGTCCCTAAAACAAGGCGTCTTGGGTATAGCCAAGGTCAAGAACCCCGGAATCTGAGATGAGCGTAAGAAAGCTAGGGTGAGGAGGAAGTCACAAGCGAGGGGGTTGACTGAAGATGCAAACCAAGATAGGGATGGATTCCTTTCGGATCTGAATTTGCACGCCTTGTGTTGCCGGATACTAAGGTTTGAGAAAAGATATGTAGGTACTGTACTGGGAGAAAGAGCAGGACTTTTAATGAAAAAGAATAGAGATGTGGCGAAACAAAGGAGATGGGTCAATATGCTTAATCTGCTCATACCTCACTACTACCCACCCCCATTTCCTGCTCTTTCAGAGTCAGCGAAGGGGGGGCAGGGTCAACGTTTTCAGGGTGTTAAAATTTACCGATGCGTCCAGTGTGACCACTGACCGTCCACGGTAACGCATGACACTAATGTGACGTACCGCGCCACGGTATGTTACTCACACGTGATGTCCAACCGAAGCATCATCGAGCAACGCGACCTTGGACTTCTCAACCGCACCACAAGAGTTGCCGTCGCCCATATCAACCCTTTCCGCAGAACTCCTTCTTTATCTGTATTTACCTAACAAAGTACTCTGCTCGTGTTTATTCCATGAGCTCGTCGGAAGGAGAGGATTTTGATTTTGAGGTTTCGGGTTCGGAGTCAGAGGGCTATTCTCCTCAGGCCAAGAAGGTTCATTGCTAGTCAAAAGAATGCGCCACAACCCTTCTAACATCGATATTCTAGGGAGCAAAAACAACGCCAGCACCTAAAGCCACTAAACCTGCCGCAAAATCCAAACCAATCGTGGCAAAAAGTGGTACAACGAAGCCAAAGGCACCCAAAAAGAAACCATTGGCCAATCATAACGACAGAGATGACGATAGGGATGAATCGGATGCTGATGTTGTAATGAATGACGAAGATGATGACGAGCCTCTTCCTAGGACGAACGGAGCCGTGGCACCAGGGAAGAAGAAGAGCGCGTCGGAGACCTACCAGAAGGTATGTGTCACTATATGCGGCTACCATGACGCCAACTACAGCATATACTAGCTCTCGCAACTTGAACACATCCTTAAACGTCCAGATTCATATATAGGAAGTGTCGAAACAATTTCACAAGCAATGTGGACGTATGACGCAGACAGCAAGCGTATGATGCATCGAGAGGTTAGATACGTGCCGGGCTTCTTCAAGATAGTTGATGAAATCCTTGTCAATGCCGCTGACAATAAGGTCGGCATTCATGAACATAATGTACTCACAAACGCCATTGATCAAGTTGTTAGATCATTGACGCTAGCATGAACTCCCTCAAAGTGTCCATTAATATTGAGGACGCGACTATATCCGTTTTCAACAATGGTCGGGGTATACCCATTGAGATGCATTCAAAGGAGAAGATGTACATCCCGGAACTCATCTTTGGACATCTCTTATCATCGTCCAATTACGACGACGACGAAAAGAAACTGACTGGTGGTCGTAATGGTTACGGAGCCAAGCTGGCCAATATTTACTCGCACGAGTTCACCATTGAGACAGCTGATACAAAGCAGAAGTACAAGCAGACTTGGACCAAGAACATGACTGTCTGTGCGCCGGCCAAAATTTCTAAGGCATCTAAAGGAGAGGAATTTACACGCGTAACGTTCAAACCTGATCTTGCGCGATTCGGGATGGACGGCATTGACGAAGATACCGCCGGTCTCCTGCGCAAGCGCGTCTATGACTTGGCCGGCACGGTCAAGGATGTCAAGGTATTCCTTAACGACGAGCGCTTGAAGATTAAAAACTTCAAGCAATATGTCGACTTATACATCAGCTCCGCACAAGCAGAGGCTGTTGCAAATTCGGGTGGTGCGGCTCAACCGAAGACGACCGTTATCCATGAACAAATCAACGACCGCTGGGAAGTAGCTTTTGCAGTTTCAGACGGCACGTTCCAACATGTGTCGTTCGCCAACTCCATATCAACCACGAAGGGTGGAACACACGTGAACTATGTTGCTGATCAGATTGCAAAGAACCTTATCAACGCCATTGCAAAGAAGAACAAGGGTGCAACTGTGAAAGCTCCGCAAATCAAGAATCACATGTGGATCTTCGTCAACGCGCTCATTGAAAACCCAACGTTCGACAGTCAAACCAAGGAAACAATGACCCTACCTGCTTCGAAATTTGGGTCGAAGCCTACGCTCTCGGAGGATTTTGTCAAGAAAGGTAAGCAATGCGTCGTCTACCGAGAAGTTTGGAATCTTTGGAATCTTAAATTGTTCCAGTCCAGAAATCAGGAATCATCGACATGATTTTGAATTGGGCCAAATTTAAGGCCGACCAGCAGATCAAGAAGACGGACGGAAGTAAACGGAGTCGGTCAGTATATGGGCAATCTTTGCTTGTGAATCGGTCGACTGATGAATGAGATAGCTTAATTGGCATGACCAAGTTGTCCGATGCCAATAATGCGGGAACTAAACATTCCAAGGATTGCACGCTCATTCTTACGGAAGGAGACTCTGCTAAAGCTTTGGCTGTCAGCGGTTTGGCAGTCGTAGGCCGTGATAACTTCGGCGTATTCCCACTCCGCGGAAAACTATTGAACGTGCGCGAGGCCAAGTCCGACCAGATCGTAAAAAACGAGGAGATTCAAAACATCAAGAAGATCATGGGACTGCAGCATAACAAGGATTACGACTCGGTGTCAACACTAAGATATGGGCGATTGATGATTATGACTGATCAGGTCGGTAGTATTCCGTGATGTGATCTGCCCAATGACGTTCCAATTCATAAACGTATGGGCGCATCTGTCATGACTCTCACTGACCACCTTTCTATTGCAATAGGATCACGACGGCTCCCATATCAAAGGCCTGTTGATCAATTTCTTCGATCACTTCTATCCCTCGTTGCTCAAGATTCCCGACTTCCTCGTTGAATTCGTTACACCAATCGTTCGGGTATGTATTCACTCGGTTGATTTTGCCACGAGCCAATCTCATGATCATCGTCCACCCTGTAGGTGACGAAAGGTAAACAACGCAAGGACTTCTTTACCATTCCAGAGTACGAGAAGTGGCTAGAGTCGACAGCGGACGCGCATAGATGGGACGTTAAATATTACAAGGTTCGCGAATTATACTCTTTAATTGCCGCCGCCAAACCTAAAAGCTTACCTTGATGCTGTAGGGTCTGGGAACCAGTACCGATGCTGACGGCAGGGATTACTTCAGCCATATGGAGAAGCATATGATCCCATTTGCGCCGATGAAAACCGAGGAAAGAGGCCTCATTGACTTGGCGTTCAGCAAGAAGAAGGCTGATGAACGTAAGGAGTGGCTGCGTCAATTCAAGGTGTGTTTCATCAACAACCTGCCACTATAAATCGCATGGTTTATGTCCTTTTTCACGCCTTCTGTTCTTGGACCCTCGCCATGTTCTGCATTTTTTTGCAATAGCCGGGAACATACCTTGATCACAACGTTGATGAAATTCCGTTGGAGGACTTCGTTAATAGAGAGTTGATCCTATTCTCGATGGCGGATAATGTTCGTTCGATACCTTCAGTCGCGGATGGCCTCAAACCAGGTCAGCGGAAAGTTATCTGGGCTTGTTTCAAGCGCAAGCTCAAGAAGGAGATCAAGGCAAGTCGTGCACCCCGTTTCGCGACTTCCTTTGGCACTAACATCGTTGATGGTGGTCTTCCACTTTTAACTGTGATTAGGTTGCCCAGTTGGTTGGATACGTCTCTGAGCACGCTGCATACCACCACGGTGAACAGAGTCTGGCTACCACGATTGTCAATCTAGCTCAAGACTTCGTTGGAACGAATAATATCAACCTTTTGAAGCCTGGAGGACAGTATGGTACACGACAGCAGGGAGGCAAAGATGCTGCCTCTCCAAGGTATATCTTCACGGAGTTGATGCCACTTGCAAGAACCATGTTTAACTCGGCGGATGAACCCCTATTGAAAGCCCAGAGAGAAGATGGTTTGTGGATCGAACCGGAGTATTATCTCCCTATAATTCCGATGGTATTGGTTAATGGTGCAGATGGCATCGGAACAGGTATGCCACTATATGCGCACCAGTAGACATAATTGGGGCTAATGCTTATTGACAGGTTGGAGTACCAACATTCCTTGCTATAATCCTACCGACATCGTTGCCAACCTCCGCCGGTTGATGAAGGGTGAAGAAATAGTACCAATGTTGCCCTGGTGGCGTGGCTTCCGAGGAGAAATTAAAGCCACCGCTAAGCAGAGATACGACGTCTTCGGTGTTGCAAGGAAGTTGGATAATACGACTGTCGAAATTACGGAATTGCCCATTCATAAGTGGACGAGCAATTTCAAGGCTGAGCTTGAGCAGATGATCGTTGGCGCGGAGAAGGAGAAAGGAAAGAAGACGGAAGATGGAGATGAGAAACCACCTAAAGTCGATGGCCATATCAAGGTATGTCTTGCGTACCCTCACTACGTCACTCTACTTCATCTGGGCAAGATATTGATATATTGCCAATTCCCCATAGGATTACAGAGAGCAAAGCGACAACGTCAACGTTCACTTCACCGTCACCATGTCCGAGACAGAGATGGCCAAGGCTGAAAAACAGGGCCTACTGGAGTACTTCAAGTTGACTTCCAAGGTCAGCACCTCAAATATGATTTGTTTCGACTTGGATGGAAAGATCAAGAGGTACGAATCGCCGGAAGAGATATTGGAAGAGTTTTATCCAGTACGTTTGGCATATTATCAGAAGCGAAAGGTTGGTGGCAGTGAATATACGCCGTACCCAGGCTCTCAATTAACGCTTAATGATAGGACCATCTCGCGGCTGAAATACAGAATACGTTAGACAAGTTCAATAACCAAGTTCGGTTCATTCAAATGATCGTGGACAAGGGGCTTGTAGTGTCCAACCGCAAGAGAGCTGACATTGTGGCTGACTTGCGAAGGATGGAGTTCCGGCCGTTCCCCAAGGCTGTTAAGCCCAAGGTTGCTGGTGACATGGAGGAGGGAAATGACGACGAGGAAGAAGAGCAAGAAACGGTAGGCGCCGATACTGACTATGATTACCTGCTTGGAATGGCGATCTGGAGTTTGACGAAAGAAAAGGCAAGCCTTCTTGCATTCCAGGAAGTAATGATGGTCGTGATCTCATCATTATTCGTCTAGATCAACAAACTCAAAGAGCAAGCAGCTCAGCGAGAAAGCGAGCTTATGGAACTTCTTGCCAAATCGCCACAGGATTTGTGGAATGCAGATATTGACAGGTTCCTTGAAGAATGGGATGTTAGTAATTTGGACTTGTATCCTTGGCAGCATGCTGATCGTTGATCCTATCAGGCCTCTTGCGAAGAGTATGAGCTGAAGAAATTCCTTGATGCCAATGGCAAGCCGGTCAAGAAGAAGCAAGCCGTCATCAGGACGAGGAAGTCACTTGGCGCCAAACGTACTAGTGATTCAGACGACGACTTTAAACCCACTAAGGCGACAGCGGCGTCGAAAAAGAAAGCGGCCCCTGCAAGCAAAGCAAAGCCGAAGAAAGAGTCTGGTGATGAGGGCGATGATGACTTCGCGCCTGCTGCTCCAGCTGCAAGGAAACGCAAAGCAGCACCGACGAAGCCGGTCAAGGATGAAAGTGATTCAGAGATCGAAGTGGCGGAGAAGCCTTCTTCCTCGGACAAAGGAAAAGGGAAAGCCAAGGGGACCTTGAAACGAAAGAGGTGAGACGAGTCAAATCGCAGGGTTTTTCAATGATGCTGATTTCATTGCCAGCCCTGAAGCCGAGGAGGAGGATGACGATGACGATGATTTTACAGTCACCAAGAAGAAGAAAGCGATGCCAAAAGGGCAGTCGGAACTGAAATCGTTTTTCAACAAAGCAGAGCCATCAACATCAAAGAAGCCAGCTACCTACAGTAGCGCGGCACGCAAGGCCTCGCAACAGAAGAAGCCCGTCTCACCAAAGAACAAGGCACCGGCAGCGAAGAAAGTAGCGCTTTCTGACGATGGCAATGGTTCAGTGGATGAGTTGGACTATGACCAGCTACCAAAGCCACTGCCGAGGACGGCGGCACCATCTAGAGCCGCGAGAGGCACAACGAAGAAGTATGTTGAGATTTCGGACGATGACGATGACGAGAATGATTCGATGTTTGTCGATGATTAGACTACCTGCACACACCGCTGCTCGTTGACTTGCCTCTTTTTATCTTTGCCTCTATGTATACCCATTGTACCATCGTATGATCACTCACGTTTAATCAGATCTCTTGACTAAATGCTTTGTATACGAAAAAGGGCTGCTAGAATTTCCACCAACATCCAAGCTACCAGTCTCAAAACGACCTGATCATTCATATAAACACGGACGGCACGGCGGGGTATTCAAGACATTTAAACAAAAGGATCTGACGATTCAGACGCAGGCACGGCGGAAACGAGGGGGAATGAGAGTGATTAAGTATTAAAAACAGGTAGCTGAAAAGTCACAATGAAGCAGGATAAAGGGGAGAACACCAGTCCATAATACATGAGGCAAAGCGGAATGAAACAAGACTATGCATGAAATGATACAGTGTTCCGATAGAGAGGTGAGAGATATGAGATAGGTGAAATAGGCGAGCTATGCTGGCAGGCGAACGAATGTAACGATGTAGCAATGACAGTGGTTATGGTGGTGTAATGGGGGTAAATCATGATTAACGGCCGTTAAGCGTCAGTATATCTGCAAGCTTTACGTATAGCAAGTCACTAGGTTCAACATATTAGGCGTGCCATGAAACAGAACGTCAAAGGAACGTACGGGTAGGTTGAAGCATTGCGGAGAAAAGAGCTAACACGCAGTGGGTTGCATTAATCCAGGTGTTCACGAGAGGAGAGCTGAGCCTTGATCGAAGGAGAGAGCGGGGAAGAGGCAGCATGAACTTCGCGGTCAGGTTCAGCACCATTGGTCTGTTGACGTTTAATACTTGGGCGCTTGGAAAATAGCGTTTCACCTGCTTTTCCTTCCTTGATGAGTTCTGTGGGACTGGCGCTACGCTTCATGATGGGCAAGGACAAGTTGATTGGAGGATGGGGCAAAAAGACTTGGGGCGAGGGCCACGTCGACGTTGATGGAGATGTTGACATCGGTAGCGGCGGTACTGGGGACGATGTGTTATGTAATGGGATGTTTTCTTTATCTCCAGCGCTGAGTGGATTGACCTCCTGAGATAAAGCGGCGGAACTGGCAGGCTTGGTATTGGAAGGTGGGACTTGGTGACTAAACAGCTCGTTCTCTTCCTTCTTTCGTCGCTCTTCGTCCAAGATCGCCAATGCACCCTCGATGACTACAGCGTGAACGAAAACGTATTGACGCAAGCTCTGGCACAGACTCATCCTCTGCTCTCTCAGATCCTGTACAACCTCCAAAATCGGGTCCTCGTACGAGCTCAACCAAATGGGAGTGGCATCCTCGTGGAGTGGACGAGGTTGTTTGTAATCAAATGAAGTAAACCTCGTACCATCCGGACTGGAGCGTATTTCTGAAATGGGACCCATGGGGAACGGCGTATAATAATGGTCCAACGGCGTTTCGGTGGGTAACGACCGAGATTTGGACGGTAAGAAATGCAATTGAGGGACATCTTGGGCGCTCTTCTCTCCTTGGCTGACTGGGACTGGAAGGGATGCGACGGGCGATATGTTTTTTTCGACGGTGAACTGCTTTTGTGACGAAAAAGGTAAAATGAAGGCATTGTCAGGGTATGTACTCGGAAGCGCAGCTTCAGACAGAAGTGGCGGTGGCGGCGGCACGCTCGACTTGTCTACTCCTTCTGTCAAGCTTTGTTCCCTTCTACCGGGCCTGGACTCGTCCAAAGCTTGCTGTTCCCCCCCTCCAAAAAGTGTAACGACATTCCCAACCCTTTCCTGCGTGTTCTGATCCAACCCTTGATGAGCTTCCGCCGATGAGTCTTCACCCTGCGTGAGAGATGAGGGTGCAGGTGCCGAAACCGCCCTCTGCCTACACTTTTCTGCCCATGAAGTTGACTTGGCTAAAGGCGAAGCGACCTGGCCAGTCTCGGACAACGTGGGGTGCATGCTTAATGTTTTTGCTATGGGAAGATGTAGCTGATAAGGCACAGGTCGCGTATCCTTATCTCCCACCGCCAGTTGTGCTTGTTCCACGCCCTCTTGGCTCTCGCTCAGGACTGCTGATCCTAAATTGGATTTTGGATGCGACTGCGCGTTTATGGAAGGGAATATCTCCTTCGGGGAGTCTTGCCCAGAGGCGGATGTATTCAAAGAACTTATCCGAGGGCGGTCGCTCAAGTAGAAACTCGAGTCCTCGAATATACTGGCGCCAGAAGAGGTAGACCCAGACGTGGAGGGTAATGGGTAGGTTACACCAGCATTTTGTTCAATTGGGGCATCAAAATTAAACGTCGCGGTGGCAGGGGACAATTGGAATACTGGGATCGACGTAGGGAGCGTGGGCAGAGTGTTGGCCTGAGAGAGAAGCGGTGTGTTCCGGGCAGTCTTAGCTTGTATGCTCTTGAGCCATCTACTCGTAAGCTGTGACATATCCACACCTCCCCGACCCCTACTCGGCCCCCGACGAAGCGCTTCAAATTGAGGAGGCTCTGACGGAAGAATACCCTCCATCACCTCGTCCTTGTTTTCAGCATCTGGACGAAGAGTGTTCTCTCTCTCGATAGTCATGCGCAGAGAATGATGGAATTGAGGTGGGGGGAGAGTCGGTGTTTCGTCGGCATCGGCAACGGGGGAGGAGGGCGGAGGGGAAGACGCCATGTCGATATCGCCACTATCCTTTGACTCCGGCGCTGAAATGTCTCCATCCGCAAGGAAATTGGTAGGAGAGCTTGAAGCCTCCCTATAGTCTGACCGAGGGGCCCTATGAGTCTCTTTGTTCAGAACCTTCCTTAACTCTCTTCTTATTCCATCCAACACTGCGTCCACTGCGATGAAACCACCTGTACGACCAACACCGGCACTGCAATGGAGAAGAACGGGACCATCGCTCCCCGAGAAGTGGCTAACAACTCCCGTGCGTGGGTCGAGCTCAACCTTGACGCGTGACGCATTTTGGCTTGTCTTCGTGCTGGGCAATCGACTTGGGTTTCCTTCTTCTTCATCCAAACAACCCCAGCGACCACCACTCTCCTTAACCGCACTTTCAACAGCCTTCATCAAACCTAAGATCCCACTGGCATCATCAGGTACGTTCATATCCGGCCACTCCAAATATTGAAGCTGAATGACTTTCCGGGTACCCGCTTCCGGATATTGAGTATGGGACAACTCGAATGTGCGCTTGATCGTTGTCGAGGCTTCGCATCTGCATGTCTGTGAATGGTTTTGGAAAGGTAAGGAGGATGACTGAGGGAGCCCAGATGCGAAGAAGCCCGCTTCTTCTGTCATTTGCGGTCGCTGAACCTCCGACTGATGAATACATCCTCCACCCGTCTGGGAGACGAGCTTGAGCCTCAACGGACCAAAATTGGACTCGTTCCAATAATTGCCGCATTTGATCACTGATCCTTCCGTTTCTGTCGTGAGCATGACGATGACATGCACATTTTGCTCCCAACATAATCTGGGATTAGAGATGGTTAGATATCATGATCCGATGCGATGACGAGCGGATGTAATCTTACGTCCAGAAATCCACGAACGTTGCGGCCATGGGGCCTTGGGTAGCAATGTATCTCTTCTTTGTACCCAGGGGCTGTACATAGCTGGCATTGACGTAGTCGTCATCAGACGCCCGTGCACGATGCAATTTTACTCTCGCATGTTCGAATGGCCAGATATGACGATACCTGCGGACACAACATCATATCAGCGATCAGCGTTATCGACAAGGGTAAAGGGTCGATAACACTTGCCTATTCTTGGTGCCTTTCTCGACACCGGCTGCGATAGAGAAAGGGAACCAATCCTCTTGTTTACAGTCCTCTCCAAACTGCAAAATGCGTCCACTCTCTTTACTATGGTATTCCATCACTCCCTGGAGCCTCCTCTGCTCTGCCAACTCTATCCTATAAAACTGCATTGCTAAAGCCTCGGCCCCTTCCTCGACCAAAGAGTCATTTGCTCTTGCATCAAGGGGGAACTCGACGACACCCTCTCCTGGAGCAATGTGCTCGTCAAATGCTCCGTTGGATGAAGGAGCCGCTCGACGGGCTATATGTTGAAGCCAGGGAAAGGGAAGTTCTTGTAGCCTCTTTCTTACGTGGGCCGGTAGTCGCAAAGGGATGCGTTCAGTAATGCCCTGTGACAATTCGAGATTCTGCCTGATGGCATCGAAAAAAGGATTGAATGCGGTTTTTTGTCGAGACGCAGACAATACCGAGTGCGGAAGGGGAAGACTGATAGACATCGACATCGCCATTGGCATGGCGGGTGTGGAGTCATTAGTGGATATGACTGCAGATTCGGGAATTCCTCCCACTCCTGATACCCTGACAGCTCCTCCAGCCAAGCGCCGATGTTGTAAATTGAATGGACTGGCAGCGGTCGTAGAGCTTAACGAAAAAGCAGTAGCGGGAAGCTGCCTTGGCCGCAAAGCGGTCGATGAAGAATGGTCATCGCCTTCATCCATCTCCGCTTCAGGCATCAAAGGGGTGGCATCGATGAGATCCTTTCTCTCCCTCCAAACTGCTTGATATCCTCCTCTGAGCCAAGCCAGCTGACCTGAGAAACCATTCTTCTGAAATTTTCGCAAAAGTCCCATGATGTTGGAAGTGTCCATGATGACCGTCGTATCAGTATCGTAGACGAGGATACGGGATGCATTGGGCCATGCCAAGAAGCGTTGTCGAGCGGATTGAGAGGGTAGCATGTCAGCTAGACGCTCTAGGGCGTACAAAGGGCGTTTGAGGAGAGTGGATGGGACGGAGAGGCATAGTGAGGTTGGGATACGAGCGGCGGAATACGGTCCATGGGGACGAATATCGACAATTAGGGCAGATTTGTCATTTATCCATGGGAAGAGGTTGTGAGGGGAGACGGGGATGAACGTTGAGGACGATGATTGCGCCGTGGTGGGCGTTGTTGGAGTCAACGAGGAAGAGGGATGGATTGTTGTGGGCCACGTCGGCGACGATGGCGGTGAAGGCATGAGAAGAAGGCCTCGGCCTTGACGTCATGCGGACGGTCCTCTTCTTGTTCTGATGTCTTATGTAAGCTCCGGTCGGCAATGAGGATCCCCAGGCGAGCTCCATGCAGGTCGGTCTGATGAATCCAGTAAATCTAAATCTGACATGAGGATAGGTAAATCTTATTACAATGAGGAAGGGAAATGGAAATGGGGGTACGGTATTCCTTCTCAAAGACTAGTATCTTCACAATGACCCTTTCCAATTTGCCATTACCCTTCCTCGTGTTCTGCAACATACAAATGCCAGGGTGTGCGACTCATTACAAACTGACAGCGATCGTCCCAAGACAATTTATTCCATTCGTTTGATGTCCTCATGCCTACCCATCAGTGTTCTGAAATAATACACAACATCTTCGTCTACTACCTCCACTCCACGGTCGGGGCTCTGGGGAAAGCAATGTATCCGTAAGCTTGTGCCACGCGGGCCGACGGGCTCACTTTTCAATCCACCATGGCGGTGCATCCCGTTCATGTCATAATATTATTAAATATCGGACTAAAAACTTCATTCCAGATTCGCAGATTTAAACGTCACGAAGATGGGGTCGTTCATTTATGATCAAAGGGATCTTTTAAGCTTCAGTAATTGTAATTGTATTGACAAAGCACGCCACTCTTTGGCGCGAACAATATTACTAACCTTCTCCAGAATGCAAATATGGTCAACGGCGGGCATAAGATCAGTGGTGGCTGAAGGCTGGAACATCCCAGGTTTTCATATATCAAATCCAAAAATGAACGAGCAAAACAAAGGGGGGCCCGGTGGCATCCAGATCTACGGGAGTGTAAAACTCCGCGCTCCCGAGCACTCCATGATGGTATGTCCAAAACCATAATGGATTTTACCATATAAGTCGCTGAATTCTCTCCAGGTGACAGACCCCAAACTCCGTACACGTTTTCGCTTGCAGATGGAATTTTGAACCCGTCCCCTACTTGCTTATGGTGATGGGATGAGAATCGTTTCTCAGCCTCATTAGCTACATTGCCTACCACGATTCTCTTGGCAACAGGTGACAATTTCCATCGCGACGATGCTCTACCAGAACGCATCTCGGATGCAGTACTGCCACTATGTTTTTCAAATTTTTGATTCACTGATAAGGTACAGGTGGGACCACTGATGGCCTATATATCCCAACTAGTCTGATTTAAGTGAGTGGCCCAGATATCATGATGACTTCTACATATGTCGCCCTCAACCATTCTGGCGCGTGCTGCGTGGTTGATTTTCACCACCACCCCAGCCAAGCGCTATGGAGGTCTACTTCTACCCAGAAGGTTCTATCCCAACCTCATGTAAACGACAACGTTTTCCAATTACCCGTAGCCTCAATGAATAAATGGGGAAGCCGGCTTGGCCAGGTCCCGAAACTAGGGTACTTCCACGCCCAGGTGTGCTATAGTACCGGGTGCCAGCTGCAGTCCACTCTGCCTGCCCATTGAATCACCATCACACATCCAGGTACCTCAGCTGACACCCGCACGCTCACGGCTGCCATGTCACCCATCACGATTTGCTTCTCGCATGGTTTGATCTCTCCAACTTACCGGCTGATTAAACAACCCCCCAACATGGAAGTGCGTCTGCCAGAATATGATAGCACTATTCTGCGGGCATAATGGGGTCTGCGATTCTGGGTAACTTTTTCACATTCATGTCATTAATGTAGTTTCCTTCCAAGGTTCACATCATTCCATGAATGTTGCCGATTCATCGCGATATGCAGCTCCTCACGATCGCCACGTTCGAACGTTCCTCCCAAGTGGCGATGCTATAGAGACCAGCATTACCAATGCGATCGCGAATTCATCGCATCCTCTAGCTCTATGATAAATGCAACTGAATCTGAAAACCATCCAGCATCGATTCTATATAAAGTCCATGAACTAGTGTATGATCATCCATTCATTATTCTCCGGATTCTCGTTCGCCACGATGACGGATGACGAATATTTATTTGTCAAAATATCTTGTCCAATCAGGTCGGCGTATGCAACTCTCGGATTTCAACCTCAAGTCCGCATCAAAAATCCCTGAAGTCGCACTTGCAGCACGTCGGCTGGGGACCCTCCATGGAACCACGTAAATTGATTAAAATTAAAAAGCGTGTATGGCGGGAGCCGCTCAGTCGACCCAGAATTAATCACCTCATCCATATGCGCTCACTGGTTGCAGACTCCCGCGTGTATCTTGAAATTTTTAGCCATTTTCCTCTCCTGCTCCTTTTCGTTACCCCATATCCGGAATTTCTCCACGCCCCCATCATCTTCTGGGATGAAGTCTCCTCTAGCCACAACTAATACCCCAAAAAATTCCGCGACCTCATCCCACCTCTTCCACTCCGTCTCTTCCGGACTTCCTCAATCTCGCTCCCTTTTCATGGACGTATCCATTGTCATTATCAATGTACGCCTCATTGACGTAGAAATGCACAAAAATACTTGTAAATACATTACACCACTGGAAATTTACATTCATCGTTTCTCCAAAATCTGAGCTGTCAATTTATGTCCCTGCTCCGTCGATCTAAGCTTCCCGGCCTTGAACGGGTCAAAGAAGGGGGAAAAAATCCATTACTACAATCTTCCCTTTAAGTTTTGACCTTTTTACGATCTTCATGATCATAATACGGCTAACGTATATATGGTAAAGGCTCTAGTAATTACCTTGCTTGCAAGGTCATATTGCGGCCCCCCATCTAACATGAGTAAACAATGGCTGGTGTATAATTTCGAGAGATGTGTGTCGTTTCCTACGATTTCGGCAAAAACTTGCTTGCCAGCAAGGTTTGAGTCACGATTAGTGACCGCTAGTGTTACTAAGGCACTAAGGAAGGAGAAACAAAAGACAATACACACTTGTGTGACAGTATCGTGTCGATGGAGCTGAAATATTCCGTCAGGTTCAATGAACACCTACAGCGCCACTTGTACGATACTTGCCACATTCAGCAAGTTCCCGCCAAAGGAGCGGATGGCGTGCATCCCAATAAGGTTCTTACCGTAGAAGCCCGTCCTTGTGTTTATCCTTGATCCGCTCCAGTTATCATCGTTCGGGAGTGACCTCATGCTTCCATTTCGTCGGGGCCCGTCGGAAACATTCAGCACCCCATTTCTTCAAGAATGAATGACGTCAACTGGCGGTTCGCTTATTTTCTTACAGGTATTGAACATGCATGAGGCGGCGACCATGGCAAAGGTTCAGAGAAGGTCCGGTCGATACATACACCTCCCATACACCAAACGTTCAAGTATCACTGCATTATATTGGAACTAATAGCCAAAAACTTGTCGTACATCAAATCGTGTTCGTCCATCTATCTATTTGCTCTATCCAAACTGATAGTGGGGAAAGCAGGCAAGGTGTGGGGATCGGATTAAATACGAACGAAAGCGATTTAAGAAGAAGTCAATGAGTAGGGTTGGGTTCAACAAGTCCGACATGACCATCAAGAAAAAGGTCGTTAACAGACTGGAGATTCATTGGATAATAAGATACACATTGCGATATTGTGGATATTAAACCAGGGGATGAGCCGGTACGATGCACCTCTTCTCCGTACGCGAGGGGGTAGATGGGTAGATTTTGCAGGACGTTGGTGAGTGGCGTTGCGTGTGGATGCAGTATTGGTTCTTTGGATAGGGAGGGTATTGATGCTTCGAGGTCAGGATTCAAACGAAAGGATTTTAGAGTAAGATACACATTTGGATTCCAGAGCTCGTGTGGATCACATTTTCTGCGATCCAACAGTAAAGGATTCTCCACATCCACAAGCATCCTTAATATTCGGATTCTTGAATGTGAATTTGGCACTGCGCAGATAAATCATTCGTCAGTTCCCGATTCAGACAAACACAACGAACAACGGGGCATAAGAGCAGATGAGGAGCGGGTGGGCAGGTATCAAGTCGGACATAAACCAACTCACCTCAGAGGATCCTCTGTCCAATCCATTTCACTCCCAATAACTGAAAACAACGCCCTGGAATCCACCAAAACCTTAACACCATCTTGTTCTACGATTTCATCAAACCTTCCTGGTTTTTCCACATAATCCAAGTGATACGAAAGCCCAGCACACCCTTTATTCTTCACACCTATCCGGATAAGTTGTGGTGTAGGACCGCGAACGAGGTTGTGCAACCTTGTGACAGCCTCCGGGGTCTGTGTTTGTTTGTATAAAACACCGCGGTCGATCCCAATATAGCATGTAGGATATATAGATACCAGTCGGAGGTGATAGACCAAATGCGCAAGTATGACATCGACCACATTCCATCACCACACCGCATACACGCCCATTGACCAATAACATCCAAATGTCACGACATCATAGCATTCACATTTGACAGCGACCAAAGCCCGGAGTCAAGCAGAACGTCAAAAACATACGCAGGCCGAGTCGCATGACACCGTTGAAAGTTTGTTGATCGAGAGCGTAAGGCCGCAAGGACACAAGAGTAAGGTACCATTCGATGATCAGCAAATGTTAACCAATGGAAAAGGATACAAGTCAACTCACGATGGTTAACACTGCCTTCTTGGACGTGATCTTTGGTCTTGGTTTCTCGACCTTGGGTGCGGGTGGTGGAGGCGCAGCTGTTTGCGGTGCAGCAGCATCATGAGACAGCTGCGCGGGTGTTGGTATCGATGATGACAATGGTGATCCTCCATTATCGCTATTACGGCTTGCAATTGTATCACTGCCATTATTACTAGGTGATGTCTGAGAAAGTGGTGTTGCGTTCGTTGTGGAAGGACCCGGGGAGGATGAAGCGTGCTTAGAGGTTGTGTTGGTTGCGTTGGTAGGGGGTTCAGCACCCGGTGGCGAACGTAGAGCAGACATCATAGCTCTGCGCGCATGAATGGTCTGGAATGGATTGCATGGATACAAGAAAGGCAACGACGCATATCTGTTCGCATGTTGAAGTCTTGCAATACGGAGTGACATCTTCGGCTCGATTTTCTATAGTCCGCGAATGCTATCGTTGGATGATCCAGACAAAAGGATAGAGAGTGAAACTGGTGGGAAGGACCAAGACAGGCGTGATGGGGGTTGGAGGATGCTCTTTGTAATACTAATAATTTGCCGGAGGAGCACCGACGGCTGACAAATTTATTGTTCCTTATTGACTCACGTTCTCGCAGCCAATCACAAGCCTTAGATTACCATGCAGGCTGCGAGCTATTGTTCTGGAATCACTCCGGGTCATGTTGCCGACATGACGCTGGGTCCAGAATCGCAACAAGAGGCACCAGACTCTCATGTATGGGTTCAACTGGGCCATGAAAACCATATAGTCAAAATAAATACAGTCGAAAAGACTGCAAACAATGAGAAGGGCAAAATGGTGTCGTGTATTTATCCGTTTCGACTCCGCATGGCGGCAAGTGTGTCTCTCTAGGTTTCCTGCACGTAATTTCCTAAAGCTGCGATGTGAGTGTCATACCCAAATGGGTCAAATGGGACACGTACCTGGGAACACGCCTTGCATCCCATTCAATCGACCGGTCCACCAATCTTCCGCGCTCTGAGTTCTCTCAACGATCTCTATACGATCGCCTACAGAGAATGACAAATCGCCATCAGCCTAAATAAGAAATGTCAGAAACTCAAATGATAGTATGTATTGCTACGGGTCAGACTTACCTGAGCAACGAAATCATACAATGCTACAACAAATTCCTTTGTGGGGACGGGTTTGGGCTTGGGTTTCAACGGCGGAGGTGGAGGGGGTGCCCTCTTTGTCAGTGTCGAGGATGCTGCACTACCTGGAGATGGAGGTGGAGCGAATGACCGGGCTGCCGGAGCTGAAGCTGAATATGGTGGAGGTGCAGCAGGTGGTGCAACTGGTGATGCTGATCCCAGGCTAGGTGGGGGCGGTGGAGGTGATTTCTTGAAGCTGCTGTTAGAAGCACTACGGCTAGGAGGCCCTAGGCGAGAACTACTGCTGGGAACTCCCAAGGAACTGGGTCCCGCCTGACGCGTGTTTCCGTTCTGCAGTCGATTTTGCTGGACGAGCTTCGCTAAAGGCGTGTATAGTCAGAAATGCGCTTTCGTAGACGCACACGGCTGCTGCTTACAAACTGAGAGCAATCGCTGCACTATCTGCAACGCTTCGATGCGTTGCCACGCATCCGATCTCTTCTCTTCATATTCCTGAGTAATTTGGTCCCCCGTGGTGTTCGATACATCGTATTTTCCTTCTTCGGCAAAGAGATTCATCTTCTCCAACAGCGCATAGTAGATATTCAACCTACATGAAAAGTGAGTTTCCGGCAAATACAAGGAACTTGATCGAGGAAGGCAACGTACTGCATATAGTAAAACGAATCAAACAGGGGATCGATGAATTGAGCAGCCAAAACCATGAACCTCGGGAGCTCGTTTTTCAGCGAGGTGTTGATATATTCGTATTCGTTCGTCGCCAATTCAAAGTCTTGCTCTAACTGGAACGCGCCTCAACTATGAGTTTCTGCTAGTCTCCGCCTCGGGGCATGGGTTTTGCTTTACCTTGAAAAGGTTCTTTTCGTCGTTCAGCGACTTCTCCTTCTTATCTCGCAACTTGGTCAGCGAATTGTTGTACCTATCGTAATCCACGAGCTGTATGTTATCAAAAGCAAAACGATGGAGGTTCAGTTTATTCCCAGCGATGACATCTCGATGAATGTGACGCGCCTTGTGATCTCGCTTTACAATCGTCTTCCTTATCGTCTTCATGATAGTCTGAAGTTCTTTGGTAGGAGCAACAATCCTACTCTCAACCAACTCAAGCTCAGGTCCAATCGATTCCTTCAAATCTGTCAAAGTAGCTTCGTATTTGGGTACATTTCGAATGGTTTGACCCGCTTCGGGATGCTTGCCAATGAGATCATATTCGCTGGCAATCGGTTGTAGAATAGCAGAACAATGTGCGGCGAAGCCCGCTCCAGTTGTGAACAATGCTAATGCAAGAGATACATCAGCTTCATCTCGTAAAGAAAGGCCATGTGTTGCTGTCCCCCCCCAGATGCACACCGAGCGGGATTAACTTTAATAAAAGGTCGTGTAATGAATGCGTGACACTCCCATGTGGGATAATATAAAGGTCAAGTGACGATGCAAAAGAGAGGGGGGCACAGCAGCCACCAAATGTTTCGAGGGTACTTACAGTTCACAGCTTCTGTGAAAGCTTTAGTATCTTTCAATAGCTTTTCCGCAGCACTCTCGAGCTCAGTGAAGGCTCGTTGATAATCATCAAAGTGTGGATCGGTAGATTCTTTAGAAATGCCAGAAGAAAACGAGGATCGGCACATCAGCTATCGTTTCTGGTTCTCTTTGTTTATATGGCGAGAAGAGTTATATGTGATTCCTCCCCCCTTTTTCCCAAGGGAGGTGTCGGGATTATAGGGAAGGGCGAGAGGAAAAGGAAGATGGGTTGCTTACTCTTCGCCATACCAATCCTGCTGGTCACCGCGAACGGTGTCCTGCACAAGGGATATTAGGCCAGTCCAAGACCATTAGGGAGGGCATAGAGAAGTACCGCGCAAGTGCCTTGCCAATTCCCTTCATATCTCCCTATCCAATCTACTTCTCAAGAGTATAATGATGTATGAGAACCGATGTTTGAAGCTGATATCTACAAGGCTCGCCGGAATTTATATCGCTGCAGAACCTGAACCTGAGAGTGAGGAAGTAGCAGGCAGGTGATGATGGTCAAACGCTTGGGGACCTTGTATTTCACACGCTCAATGCCGCTTGACCGTGGTACTGCTCGCCGAGATCCTTCCCCGCTATCATTGCGCATTGCTGTGCAAGAATGAGACTTGCACATCGAAAGGGATATATCATATGTTATCCCAAACTGCCTTCCAACGAGGTCAAATCCAATCATTTTGGGATACATAATAAAATCCAGCGCAGTGCCTTCCGGTAGCCTCGCAGTCGCCGTCATCGAAACCCTGAAGATCACGTGACCAGCAGTAATCTAATCAAGTGACGTAGTCAGACCCTCAAAAGCGGTCCCGCAGAAATTACTTTGCCAACTACACCTTTCTTCATCTCAAGCTAGACTCTAGGATATCAAAATGCCCATCCAACAACCATCAGGACAGATAAAGTGCTTTCTCTTTCTCTCAGCTCGAGCAGGATCTCATTGTCATCGTACAGATTGACCAACGTATCAATAGTACGCCTTAAGAAAGGGGGCAAAAGATACGAGGTATGGATAGCTTCATCAGGTTGCTACTCTTTTCAAATCTTCATTAGATTGCATGCTACAAGAACAAAGTTCAAGAGTGGAGAACAGGAGTGTGAGTGCCCCAAGCACCCTTACTCCGCCTGAGCGACCTCGAACTCAGTCTTGTACAGTGAAACCAACATCGACGATGTTCTCCAAATCAGCAACGTATTCATGAACGTATCCAAAGGAGAAGTAGCCAAAAGCAACGACCTTCAGAAATCATTTGGAACGTCTAATGTAGAGGACATCGTCAAGGAGGTCTGCGCCAATGCTCCGTGTATGACTTCGCACTAGGTACTGATATCCCTGCGTAGATCTTGAAGAAAGGGGAACTCCAAGTAGGCGAAAAGGAGAGAGAACACGATTTGACTGCGCTGCGCAGAGAAATCGCAACGCTGGTAGCTGAGAAATCTGTCGATCCTGCTACGCAGCGCCCTTACCCAGTTGGTATTATCGAGAAAGCGATGACTGAGGCTGGGTACAGTGTCAAGTCCAATAAGACTGCCAAGAGTCAGGTACGTGGCCGCGATTTGGCTGAACGACCTGTTGACGTTCATATGGCACCGCTTAGGTTTCCGAATGCTTGAAACTCATCCAAACTGAATCCAAACTTCCAATTCAGAGAGCCCGAATGCGGATCAAGGTTATCATCCCAGCCAGCCACGTTGAGAAATTAAAAGCCAGGATTGTCGAAGGTGTAGATAAAGTCGAGTCAGAAGAGGCCCGAGCGGATGATTGGGAAACGGTGCGTCGAGTGACATTGGCTTTCACAACAAAACTAACAGCACTGCGTATAACAGATTCTACTTATTGATCCTGGTCAATTCCGTGTAATAAACGAATTGCTGCAAAAGGAGTGCAAGGGAAAAGGGAGAGTCGAAACACTTACCTTTGCCGCGACAGCTAGTTCCTAGGTCCTGAAGTCACTGCTCTCTTTCTTCTGTTATGCACTTTTTTCATTATCTACCATAGACGTGTTGGCATTTCCTACATTTGTACGGTGGACTTTGGATATACAATCGCGTTAACGAGTGTGCTTTCGTGTATGCACTATTAAAAAAAGTACTGTAATATACAAGTCCGACTATCCGAAAGTAAGGTAGCTCGCAAGCAAGAGTCTATATGCGTTCAAGATCACTGAGAAGCAAGGGCTTGACACTCTCGTTCCAATTTTCCTCCCAACTACCCCATCTCCACTCCACTCCCTTGCTTTTCTCTCTTTCAAGTGAAACAACTTCTGCAGGCTCCTCTTTGATTAATTCGTTGTCCAAATTATAGTACTTTCCGTGCCAATGACTGTGACTGCGCGATAAAGACGATGCTCTCGCTATGTTAGCTCGGAGACATGATAATTTCGTTGGACATTCTGGAAAGTCGATGAACAATTCCTAATCCTGTATCAGTCCTGGTGAAGGAAGGTTTAAGAACGATGACCCATACCTCCAGTCGCTCTGCAAGCCCCGAGGCATCTTTGAAAACGAGACCATTTGTACCATTTATAACAAGTTCTGACAAACTAACGAAAGGTTGAGTGGAGCAGGGAAAAACGAAACAAGACAACCGGGCTTACCATGCAAAATCCAACGCGCATACGGGCAGCCCACACCCAAACATATCAACCACTTTCATCGGCAAGTCAAGTTCAGACGAACTACTATGAAGCGATACACCCAGATCAGCGGAACCTATTCAAGCACAAAAACACAAATCGTCAGGTTCAGCCACGGCAATATCAAAGTTCGAAATATATCACACCCAACAAAATAGGATAATCCTCCGCTTCCAACCACAAGCTTATACACCTCACCCATTCCCAGCTTTCTTGCAGCTTCTTCACCTTGTTCATATACTCCTCTTTCATCGGTCCTTTCCCTGTAACGATAGCCAACAACTTTGGTAATCGCTCTCCATCGTCTTGTCCACCGGACAATTCTTTTGCTCTCACGTCATAGATTTCCAATGCGTCCAAAAGGATACTAAAATCTTCGTCTGGTGTCCACGATGTACTTGAGACCAACAATGCAGGACGGTCAGGACGTAAAGTCGGGAGCTGAATTTCTGTGTAAGTTGAGCCCGAGCAGATTTCAGGAGGGCTAGGTATGCTGGCACGATGGGAAATGGAACGACGACGGCGAGAGAGGGCAGCTTCTCCCGTGAGTGGTGTTGGATTTGTGGGTTTGTCGATTTGGACTGAACGGGTGAAGGGTGTTGTGTACGGTATGGAGAATACCGGTAGGAAGCCGTGAAGAGATTTATCGTGCATGAGCGATGGTTGGAGACGGATGAATAGCTATTATTGTAGCCCTGGTGAGAATCGGTTCTGATAGCCCATAGTTCTACGAACCTCATGCGTTTCTTGGGGCGAGACATGGTGAAAATGCCGTGGGGGTCGGTCGTGAAGCACCACAGTCTTACCTCTGCGGGGCGCGTGAGTACGGAGAGATATAAAATAACAACAGCCAATTCACGTTAGTTTCCATTCCTTGACAAGATAGTCGTGCATGGCTTGAGTCACAAATAAGTGAGCATACGCGTTTCTGCCGAACGTCTCCTCAAACCTTGGATAGGATGTCATAATATGTTCAAATGGATGGAATAAGCCAAAAAATACCCACCACTTATATATGTGCACAAAGGGATGTTTGTTCCCAAGCTTTAGGGCGAGTATGCTATAGCCAAGATTGTGCCAGTCAATGATGACTTTACTACCACGAAGGCGGGCTACTAGCCAGACTAGGGCTAGGGTAGGGATACTTGGAGGGTTCTAAGCACAAATAAAGCGTAGTCGACTCACTGAAGGTGTAGGATAGATGTTTACTTACCTGAACCAGGATAAATTCAGGCGGGCGTTCGATCTTAAGGAGCAATTCCATAAATATTGACACTACTTGGATAAGTATTTTCACTGGAGCTCCCAAAATAAATGGCAGCAGTTGAACCAGCTTTGATGGCTCAGGGAGGTGTCTTAGAGTGACCAGTGGTAGGCGCTCCAAAGACGCTATTGGCTTCGAGCCTACAAGCGCCAGTTGACCGTCAACCCATACATGTCATACACACATCTGGACAACATACCGCCATACCCAATGATATCAGTTTTGAACCCATTCCGCGCAAAACTCTCTGCATGGTACATCATCCTTGGGCTGCGACCAATATCGCCCAGAACCACAATCGCCACGGAACGAGATTGATGACGTTGTGGTGTTGAGCAGAGTTCCCATATTTTCCAAGCCACCCAGAAGGCAGCAATGGTAGAGGCGATTTGAAAGCTTAGACCGCCGTAAGACACATCTGGCATGGTGACTAATACCGTAGAGGGCGATGGGACATTCAGCGGACGAGCGACGTCGAGCTTGTCAGTGGTGATGAAATTCCTTCCCCTCGATGTTCCCGGGCCACGTGACTCGATCTGTCTTGGACCGCGCGAGCTTGGCAACAATGATTAACTTGGGATTAAGCACCATCGCCTCGTACATGCACTTTAACTATATTGTACATCGTTATGGCTAATGTCATTCGGTCTGCCAAGTCGAGCAGTCACTGGACCGACAACGACCGCATATCTCTACTCTCCTTTAAATCCCATCGATCCTGCCAGTGATCCAGAACCCCAGGTGATAGCGGCCATTCAGTACAACAATAGAAAGCGCAGAAAGTATGGACTTGATGCCCTGGATGTCATGACTATCCGTTGCATCACCATGTCTGGCACCTGCCCTACCTTCTATCTCGTCCCAGTCACCACAGAGCTGAATAACGCTGTCATCACTGGCTAATATCCGGCTGCTGAGACTCGGGTTTTGCGTTGTATGAACACAAGAATTCGGCGTGCCAGTGGAATAAAGAATACGGAATACAGAAAGCTCTCTGTGAAGGTGCTAGCGCGAAGCCACTGGGTGGTACTTGGGCGATATTCTTTCCAGGAAAGGTGAAAGTAGCTTGCATTAATTATCCAAGTCTGTATACCGTATAGTTCAGACTACCACTCGAGCGTATCATGATTTACGAGCTCCAAATAGCTATTGCCATCACATTCGTGGGTGAAAAATTCCGGAGGTGGGTGAAGCTTACCTTCAGCGGACCATAATGCAATGCATGATCTTCAGGGGTTCTTGTCCACGTGACTGTGCTCATGGTGTATAAGCACACATTGTAAGATTTCTTCCTCCACCTCTCACCGATGTCTGCCGTTTCGTTTCGTTCATTATCGAGAAACATCCTCAGAGGATCCGTGGTTGCCACAGTAGCCACCAGGAGTAGCATCCTACCAGCTCGCGCTTTGCACAGAATCCAATGCAAGGCTAGCAGTAATGCATGGCAAACTTCTGCTCTCCGTCAATTCCATTCTTCTCCAGGTAGGTTTCCGAGTTATTACGCTTTATACGGGGCTCACCATGTTCCGGTATGATAGCACGGATGATGTTCATCCAGACTGAAACAACTCCCAATGACGATTCACTCAAATTCATTCCCGGTGTACCCGTCATGGGTGACGGAACCGCGGAATTCCTCGATACACGCACGGCTCTCACTTCACCCCTCGCAATTCGTCTGATGGGTGTCGAGGGTGTCACCGCTGTCTTTTATGGTCCGGATTTCGTCACGGTCTCCAAAGATTCTGAGAATACTTGGGCCGTGGTGAAACCGGAGATATATTCCATACTAATGGAGTTCTTCGCTTCTGGGCAGTCGTTGTTTAGGAGCCAGGAAGATAAGGATAAAGCTGGACCTCAGGATACTCGGATATTGGATACAGACTCGGAGGTCGTGGCTATGATCAAGGAGCTCTTGGAGACTAGAGTTAGACCCGCTATCATGGAGGATGGTGGAGACATCGAGTATAGAGGATTTGACAACGAAAGCGGTGCTGTCAAAGTGAAGCTAAAGGGAAGTTGCAGAGGGTGTTCTTCCAGTACAGTTACGTTGAAAAGCGGGATAGAGAGGATGCTGATGCACTACATCCCCGAGGTGAAGGAGGTTGACCAGGTTTGTTGCACGCGCCTTGATTTGTTGCATTGGCTATCATGCTTACACGACGTGAATTATAAGATCCTAGACCAGGAGGAAGAGATTGCTCTTGACGAATTCAGTAAGCTTGAAGAACGACTTGAAAAGAAATCCCAAGAGCCAAGGTGAGTGAAATGACTAGCTCGTATCATTCAAATCTAAACACCAGTTTAGTATGGCCCAATACATGTCCATTTAATTCCGCGTCTTCGCTTACATTTCGTCTTGGCACACAATGTACACTCACGTCCTGCATTCTAATTAACATCATCTCTCAAATAATGCCAGAGACTCTGTCTCTATGTATCCATCTCTTTTATCGCGCAATTTGCCGCGCTCAAAGGCATTATAGCAATGACGAGTATTAGCCACGCCTTGGCCCCATTTTCATGAACATTTTCCAGGGAGTTCAGCATACGCGGAGCATGTCGTATCAAAGGTCACATATTAGGTTAATTATCATGGAAGACCTAAATCTACGGTACGACACCCCGTTCTTATGAGAGCGACCAAGATCTTTGGCGAGCATTTTACCACATGGTCGTGGTGTAATTAGAATCAGTGTATAGTTACCAAAAAATGCATAACAAATGTATAATGCTTGTCCTACTTAAACACTCGGGCTAATGGCACATAGATGAATGGGAGCAGAATGGAGCAAAGAGTGGGGGGGAGTCTTTACAACAAAAAAGGTAATAGTAGAGAGACCATGAATTCGTGTGAGCATAAGCATCAGGGTCCAGCAGAGTCAGCCGATGCTCTACCCGCACAGCAGCCGCGAACAGGTAGCACAGGGCTAATATGGCGGGCTGGTTGAGGAGTCTCGTAACGAACGAGTCCCCGTTGCTCTAGGGAAGGCGCCGTATCAGGTTCCTGATTGTCCTTGCTGTCTTCACAACACCCTCCACAGTTGTTGGTGCATTGACACCTCCCAGGTGGACACCGGCAACTTCCCCTGCAGCATTCCAACCTTGGTACAGTTGACAAGCCAAATCCGAATCCCGCCTTGTCAGCGCCCATCCCGGACCCCATTAGGGTCATATCCGTTGGGGGTATTGCCAAACCCATTGAATCCGATTCATCTCCATATCCGATCCTCCTCCTCACTGGTGGTGCGGGTAAGGAGGCCGCTCTGGCGATGAACTCCTCGAACATACTAGACGGAGTATTGAAAACAAATTTAGGTCCATGTGTGACAGGTGGAGAACTGGCGGATGATGGAGGGTTAGTGGACCGACCAGCGAGGTCAAGATTAGTTGTGGAGGGATCAACGCAGTGACCACAACCATCGGCGCAATCCTTATGGTCAGGCACTGTATGCGCTGGCCCCCTGTGCTCCACGCATCCAGGGCAAGCGCAACCCAATCCACATGTACATCCGAAACTTTCCATGGAAGTAATAGTGCTCAGTGGAGGCATCACAGAGAATTCCGGTACATGATCAGGCAAAGTATAGTGGGGTGAGTCGGTGTTGACAAAGATAGGGGGTAGCTCGGGACCAGGGGAAGGAGAGTGAGACGCATGGTGATGGTGACGGTGGTGGTGACGGTGATGCTTATCAAGCTTGGTGCGCTTGGCCGTCGTTGGCGGGGATGCAGAGGTCGAAAGCTGGCCGTGACTAGCTGGTCGAGTATAAGGTCGCTGGCCGCTCCTGGAAGAAGAGGAGTGACTGCTGATAGCCGCTGCTGCAAGCGCGAGGGTGACAAGACCTTCATCTTGCTCATGGACTGTGTGAGGATTGGGCGCTTGCGTTGCTGTTTTACACTTGCATTTCAAAACGTTATTACATGCACATGGGTTCAATAATGAGTCGACTGTATAAAAAACTTTCAAGTCGATTAAGTTAACGAGTAAGGTTTGGACAAACCTCGCTGTCGCAAGTTGGATGAGGGATTGACTGCTGGTTCAGGTTGCTTGAAGACGTCTTTGAGGCCATTGGGTAAAGCCGGAACGATGGGGATAAATCTTCGTGCTGTTCAAGTACCGTGAAGGTGCGATCAGCGTCAACTACCTCAACAGTCCGGTATGATAGGACATACGTCTGGTGCCTGTGGACGACGACGCTTGCTGCCTCTGAGCAGGTCCTGTCTTTGGAAGGCAAGTACACTTGGAGTGTACTCGCTTGGATTGACGAAGCTCCCGACATTTCTCACACTGTGAGACAGGCCGACCTTTCTTCTTGATCTCGAACAAAGGCCGGTCAGTGTGGTGACAGGACGAGGATCTATGTCCCTTGATGCATGACTCGCTATGTTAAGTCAGGATGAGCAAGTTTGTCTGAGGGCGCGGTGATAATAAGGGCATACCATGCAAACTTCTTGCTATTGACGAATACCTGAGTGGACAGCGACGTTGTCAGAAACGAAGAATATGTTTATAACGGTGAAAGAGTGGCTACCATTGGTCCGAATTGTTCTAGGGAAGAACATACGATGCGGGACTATTGGACGGTGAGGAGGTGGGGATGGATGATAAAATTCATGGAAGCGAGACACTAATAAGCTAGTATTTGTTCCTGACAAGGGGATCTCGTTATGTCATCAATTCTCATCATTCTGCGCCGTCCTGGCCGGCCGACGTTTCCCTTCCTCATCCAGCGGAAACAGTCTTGGATCGTCACGCTGTGCTCCCTAATAATAAATCAGAGTGATTCTTGATTATTTTCGAAGCTTGCAATCAGTGCGTTCTACGTCCAAAATCAATGACTAACGTGCTCAACTGCAATATAAATTTGGGTTTCCGGTGACACGGCAGAGGCATCGTTGGCCCTTCCGGATCCGATGTATTCAGCAGATAACTTCCGAGGTTTTGTTCACACCCTGACAGATGAAATATCTTTAGTAGCCAAGCAAATTGGCCTCTCCTCGTAAATTCGCTATTGGCTGATCTTACCAGCGCTGAGCATCCGGTCTGATGAATGCATCCGTTCATCTGTCGACACTTGTCAAAATCGAATTTGACCGAGTGCGACTTTTTCGCCGGCGGATAGTCCTTTTGGCGAAGTCCCTCACAGAAAATGCCTCAGGTTCGGTGTGTCATCAAGTACTATGATGTACTATGTACCCTTTCCCCCGGGGATTGCGCTTTGCACAATTCCGCTGGCATTCCTCGGATTGCCGATACCATCAAATCCATGGGATTTGTGCGGCACCCAAAATCACTACCACTCAAGCCCATTTCCCTTACGGTCTTTACCGATGCAATCACCTGGTGTCCACATGACAGCTGCTGCAGTCCCAAAAGGTAGCAATCGACGCCGCAGGCATCAGACATCGTCACACTCAAAGGACGAAGGTAACTTCAGTTTTATTTCTATGACGGCTGCTATAGACTTGACCCTAAATCGACAATCCAATGAACGACTGAGGGGTGTGCTCAATATTTGCTACTGGGCGATTGCTGTCAAGCATTCTAGTTGCCGCTTCTTTACATCCACACATACGCCATCTGGACATATCACTTCGCACCGCGCTACAAGGCTGTCTGAGGGATAGCTTGCTTGGCGACCTAAAGAGGCCAACAAGATGAACATGCCAGACTTCATCAGCGCTGGATGAGCCATGCCGAAGGGATTTTTCTTCTATAATCGTTGATTCCACATTTCCTGCCTTCTTGTAAACCCCTAAGGACAAGTAGCTGCCTCGTGGTGATCTGATCACCTGCCAAGTCTTTGAGTGGTTTAAGATGTGAGTCTGGAGTGCTTTTTGGCATCATACTTGCCAAACATCACCTTCTATCTGAAAATTGACTGGATTCATAGGAACCGCTACTGTCAATGACTGGGTGAGCACAGTTAGACGATAATAGTTGAGAGAGGGTGTGCCCGGGCGGGTCCTCATTCTCATTCAGAGCACGCGCTGCATCTCGGCGTTTAGCAATGGACTTTGTTGCTAATCCCTGTGGCTCCTCCATCACCTGAAGGATCCTAAACATAACAGTGCTAGCATAAATCACACTAAGGGTCTTCCCATGTCTCGCAACTCGGATTTTCAGGCACAGACCCATTACACCTCAACTCATCTTCGAATCGGCTCTTGTGAACTCGTGGCGGCTTCACAAACTAGCTCAGGTTTCTATCGATTAGTTAGCAGTGTGCTCGGAATCAAAGGATCAGATACAGGAATTCTGTGCTGTACAGCTAACTTTGTCTCCATTGGAAGTCGGCACCATGTGGAAAGCGACTTTGAGCATGGTGCTTAGAAGGTAGATCTGGTGAGAGCGCAATTCGCCAGCATCGCGTGATGAGATGTCAGCATTTAGCATGTTGAGTGGTGAACATAGATACTTCCTAACAAGGCACTGTCCCTCAAGCAGTATGCTGGTAGGATTCAAATTTCTCAGCTGTGGATGCTGATACCGATCCGGGAAGGTTAGGGGGAGACCATTTCATCTCGACATTATGGGTCATATATTGGGACATTCGCCGGTGCTGCTTCAGTGCTTCCTTAACAGAATTTGCCGTCTTGGGTCGAAGTAGCTGCCGCCTTTTGAGGGCATTGCTCAAAATGTGTCAGTTTCAGCGAACAAGACTGGCGTCACACGCATCGGATTGTATCCAGATATGACCACCTTACCGGACGCCCTAGTAATACCAAGGTGGTGCATTGATACCTCACCTCATAACCCAGGAACTGGTTCAGTCAAAACCACCTTATATTAGGGGATGCCTTATGTGAGCTTGTACTCGTCACAAAATTAACGCCCTCCTGTGTTCCAGCAATACGGGTTTGACATCCAGCATGATCGTTCCGATAACTCGGACACTGCATCGCATGATCGTCGTGATGTCATGACTTCATTAGCATTATAATGTGGTACTAACCCCATGGGTGATTACTTCCTTACTACAGGTTCTTCTGGTCGGATCAAGAATAAGCGTCGTTCCACGGTGCAAGTTGACTTGTGACTGTGTTAAGCAGAATCCATCAGAGCTCACACAACATCGACGCTTAACGACGTGCTTGTAGCGCTCCGCAGTGCATGTAACTCCTGGGACAAATGAGATGAATGACCAGCACGCATGCGAGAAAAGGGGAGTGATCGATACAGCTATACAATAAAGCCACCAAAATTCCAGGAAACAACAGGAGGGAAATAGCGGGGAAGATTTTGGATGGAGTAGGTAGTAAAAAGACATATGCAAATGCATTGATTCCAAGTGCGTGCCCTATGAGCGTCGGAAGGACGAGAGGATACCCATGGTTGACTCGACGTGTGTCAGATGATTACACACTACGAAATGGGATATGTCAGTGCTTTGTAAGGGGTAAAAGAAGACACTAACGTGTCATCTAATTGGACAAGATATGGGTCAATTGGTCAACCATCCGCGACGATCTAGGGCTCGACTTACCGTCGTAGTGAAATCGGGTCTATAACAATAGCATGTATCAATATGCAAGGATCAATCGTCTAGGAGGGTTTCAAGTCCTCACCTGCTTTGGGTTATCAGGTGCCGTGCGAACATATCTATCATTGTCAACCGGCCTGCGATATCGTGTGCAGCTCTTCAGTTTTAACTCTCCCAAACCTGCGCCTGTGAATTGCTCACCGCTCTTTTTTCTGATGACGTGCAAATGAACATAGGATACAATATCCGAAGATCAGAGCACGGCATTTCAAAGGAAACCACAAAGTGACATACCTTACACGATGCCAACATGCTCTGCAGTGTAACACAAACCGCGATAGCACTCAATACAGGTGACCATTGGTTCCCCAGGATCGAGGCACATATCTAAACCGTCCGACGTAAAATTACGTCCAAGTGGCCAATAAGGACCGATTAAAAGGCAGATATAACCACGGGGGATGTGATCATCCAATTGCGACGCATAGAGTATTAGCACTTGAATACAACTGCGTTTAGCAGCACTCACATGTCCGTTCGAATATACATGCTATTGATATATCACATAGATGGTTTGTAGTGCAGATTGTCATTGAAGCACAGCCGCAGTCATTCGCGATACAGATGCCATATATTGTCGATTGCGTACGTGCGCAGTGATGTGAGAATGCAATGTATAGAGGAATCAAACGTTTAGAGTGAAAGTGATGGGGGTGAATGTGGAGTAACATACAGGGTGTATCGGAGCTTGCTTCCCCTCGCTAACAATGAATTGAACGGCCGGCGAGGAAATAGGATAACTTTCGTCAAATCGAAATTGTAGTGTGTGAACCTCTTCCTTTATTGTCGCGTAATGAAGCGCCAACAAAGACATCCAAAGGAAGAAGTGATATCAAGGTGTCGACAAGATCAAGGTGAAGTCAGAAATGCATCGGAGAGATACGCGTTGAACGAACCTTGTAAAGCGATTCGCCCATCACTTCTACTGTAAAAAACCAGATTGCGAAGTCGTCCGCTCGTATCAAGTTGATTCCTGCAAGGACGAGTAGGGTTGGATTAGTTTCGAGTACGTCGTCCAGGCCCTCAACACCTCGTGGTCCCCGCTTCTTGGACCACGAGATGGACGTAAGAGGCACGATAATGTACGACAAACTCACCGACTGGACAACCATCTCTCTTGATCTCGGCCAATTCCCTTGCCAATCTTCTCGATGATATGGAAGCCATTACGCTTGTTACAAGTGATAATGCCTAATCGTTTACAAGTCGTTTGAGTCAATCACAAAGTGATCCAAGAAATTTGAGAATGCAGTCCAGAAATGTAGGAGTGCCTATATAGTGATGCTGCAATGTAAGGGCGGAGATCTTGGGACGAGTCTGTATTCGTATAAGCTTGGCTAATGGCATTGGCAAATACAAACAAACATAGTTCAGCCAGTACAAAAAACGATGTTTTCTCTGCATTTTTCTTCAATGTCAGTCTCTCCGCTTTAGAGTCACTTGTGTTCCCATTTTTGTTACACAAGGGAATTTGCAGGCGCTCGCGGGGATGCAGAGAATTTTCCTGAAAACAGGAGAGTCTTATCTCGTTGCGATTGCGAACTGTGCATTCCCCTTACAGCTTCGTATTGTGACCAGGCAAGATACATTCCAATCACTCCTATCAGTCATGCATGACTTGATATACGTGTAGTTATTATCACTACAACAATAATGATACAGTTTCCTTTCATCGCCATTGGCCAGTGCTGACGTAGTTCCATTATTCTTCGGCCACTTTTGCCTCGTCAACTCTGCGTTCTCGATCCTTATTGATTTCTTCCAATATCTCACCGGCACCGGCATCAATCAGCACGCGAGCCAACTTTTCGCCAACGGCCCCAGCTTCCTTGACACTCGAAACCTTCTCCTTCACCGTATGCTCAACGTGCTTATCCCCAGCAATCGCGGTCACACAGCCCGTCAAAGTCAGCACACTTTCACGCGTTCGCTCGGATTCATCCCCTAAAATCTCTAGCTGACTCGCCACGCCAACCGGCACGCTGCATCCACCTTCCAAAATTCTTAACATCCCACGTTCAGCGACACACCTGTATTGGGTTGGCCAATGAGTCAACGTATTACATAACTCGAGGGCTTGAGCATCATCGCTACGGATTTCGACGGCGAGGGCACCTTGAGAAACCGCGTGATAGAGAATGGGGGCCCCAAGATCAGCTGTGATTCGATTTCCCATGCCCAGTCGGACCAAACCGGCTTTTGCAAGGATGAGTGCGGCGTAAGGACCATCTGGTGCGTCCAATTTTGCCATGCGCGTGTTTCTGTTAATGTAGGCAACCGGAAGCAAGGGTTGCTAGTGATGAATATGGCGCAAGCCAGGGAAGAGGTCGGCTTACAGGTTTCCGCGCTAAAGAAAAAAAAAGAGGAAACAGAAACCTTGTCAGCGAGCAAGATCAATGACGCGGTGCAATACTCACCACATCGAGGAATTGTAGGTGCGGGTATTTCCTTCTCAACTGTGCAACTCTTCTCACACTACTTGTGCCGACTGTACTCCCTTCTGGTAAATCTTCCAAACTCCTCCAACCCTCGCCTTTCTTGACGACCAAACTGTCCACGGGATCCTCTCTTTCAAGAATGGCTCCGAGGGTGTAACCATCGGGTAACGTTGTCGGGACATCTTTCAGGGAATGGACGAGCATATCCACAACGTTTTCTTTCAATGCTACCTCAAGCTCCTTTGTCCAGAGTGCTTTGCCCCCTAGCAGATACAACGCTTGTGACTGATTTTTGTCACCTGCTGTGGACATGAAGGAAGTTGCAAATGTGGGAGCATTGGGATCTGTCGATGGGTATCTGATGCGTAGCGAATTCAGTACGATATTTGTTTGGATTTGAGCGAGTTGAGATGCTCTCGAGGCTAATGTGAACAATCTCGGCGATTGTTTGCTAGGGTCGGTGGGGTTGTTTTCCATTGCTAAGCTTTCAAAGAGCTAAAGAAGGGAATGTAGAATGATAAAAAATTAACACAGTGAACGTTCCCAGTGTTTACAGTGGTGTTGAACAATCCCCGCGACGCGTGACACTGTGTCACATTGTAGTCACGCGTATCACATCTTTTCGTTGAGAACATTGACCCACAACACAGTTTATTGATACATATACGTGAATTGAACTATATTACACCCTTCTATGAGAACAAATTCAATTTATCTATATTTCTGCAGTGAAAAACGCGAAATAATGCCAATTTTCCTCCTAAATTTGGCCTATTTACTCATTTTGAATGTACAATATCAGGCACCAAATCTGCTCACTAGCAAGTCACCAAGATTGGTAGCTGAAATACGATCTGCTCTTTTAAATGCAATTAATATGCATACCGAGAGTAAATAGACAATGATAGATAATCCTGAGAGTGAGTTGGGTGTTTATGAGAGTGAGTTGAATGATTCTGGGAGTGGGTTGGGTGATTCTGAGAATGAAAATGAGGATAATTGGGAGGATGAAGATTAATCAGCATATTAATAGGTAATTAGTTCGCATTTTTGCTATATTTTTGAAGTTTATTGGTAGTTATATGTATATATATTGAGAGTTATTGAGGCCCTATTCTATCAATAAAATCAGAAGAAACGGTGAGGAACTCGCAAAATTACACAATATCAGTGCGTGTGACATGGGCCACGGCGGTAACAGGGATCGTTCAACCCCATTTATAGGAAACTAATTATTGAGCATCTCTCACAGCTCCACCACACATCAATTCCGTGCTACAACGTCGTGCGACGCACTGTACATCCATATTTCGCTGTCAGTGTGAACAGGTCCTCACAAAGAGCAGAAATCTCATGCGTTATTCGTGCCCATGGTGATATCCATGGATTGGATTAGGTATTTCAATCGTCAAACCCTCATTCCACCACGGAAGGACGCGGTATTGAGTGCCAAGATGTTCACCCGGTGTATATTGACCATGGACTCGAAGAAGGCGGTGCAACTGTTGTATGAAGAAGACAAGCCATGGTGGCAAGTTACGGGACAGGGAAGGACTGAACTGGGCAGATTTCAAGGTGGTGGGTAGCGTCCAGATAGCGAGGGGGATGACGTGGATGGACCCGGCATTTGGTTTTGTGGGTCATATTGTTATCCTGCGATCCCATTTCTCGAGGGGTGCGTGGTCAGTGCCACAAATGTGGTTAAACAAGGTATTCGGTGTAGGAAAATTGCTGGTTCTCGGTCATAGGTTACCATGTCACATCGCTATATAATGTGCAGGATTAGAATATCTATTTAAGCATGCGGGCTTTTCTTTCCATGTCGTGGTGTATGTCTAATGATGGTCCGGTCTCTAAACCTGATGGAGGTGTTAAGCCTAAAACTTGGCGGTGCAAAAACACATACCGCCAAAGACGTCCGCCGGCTCTATTGACTCATCCCGTCCCATAAGAATATCCAGGTGAATGTTGGATTGAGCAATGGCAGGCATGTGCGAGCTCTGGTTTACGTCAATTGGGAATTAGAAATTGCGTATTGCGGGAGACGCACTGAAGCAACAATTTTGCGTTCCATCAGTAATCGCAATGGAGCAGCCATTCCAAAGTTATTGCGCTGCAATGTGAGCTTGAGGTTATCCTGAGTTTGCTCCCACTGTACATCACGAGGAGACATCAGACAGATCGAATGCGGAATGACATGAGCCAACACTGACGTTCTCCAAACGACTCTTGAAAGAATCTTGGTTACTGATTTCAGCCGTCAAATTGCGAGGGCCATATTTAAGCGTGTCATGCAATCCGAGTGTGCCTTTGGTATCATTAATAGAGGCAACCTTCGGCTGCGATTCTGGTACGATGCGTAGACTTGATTGCTATGCATAACAACGCGTTCAGTTGAGCCGCACTCGAAACATCAAGGACATGAGAATACCAACCATGATGGAACGACTGAGAGAAGAGATGGCTGCGACGCGTAAGATTGCGTGACAAATGAGTTGTGTGATCGTGTGACAACATTCACAATCTGGGGTAAACAGGGCGCCAAGCGGGGCGGCTTATTTCCAAGCTATTCCCCCACCAAGCAGATATCTTCCCTGTACCCTGCATACCTGCATTTCTCACCTTTTAGCCGTCAGATCTAGGCTCTAGGACCGGAAATTTGTGGTCTCGAGGTAACCTCCCTCGTCGCTGCACTAAACGGACCAACGATTCTAGGACTGTCTGCTTTCCTCACCAATAGTTCAGATCCAGAATTATGACGACACGACCATCGTCGTCGTCATCAGCAAGGTCGTCAAGTATTCCGATACCCAGGACACTACCACCTATCTCTCCGTCCAGAAACCTCGAAACCTTGATACCTATACCGTTTGGTCCCGCTGGGTCCAGGGTGCCTGCAGGTTCCAGTAGCAGGTCAAGCTTTCAGAATGGGGGCAGAGTCTCATTGCCGTCTCATGGACCAAGTTCCGGCTCAATTGATGTGAGGGGTCTAGCGTTGCCACCCCCTACCATGTCCTCTTCGTTCCCTGCTCGTCCGACCTGGGGAGCCTATCATATCACCCAACAACAGAGGGGCCAACCTTTCGAACCAAGGAGAGTACGTGCTGTTCAGAACCCAGAAACACCTTCGACACCCTCCGTGGATCCCGGATGCTCAACGTCTCCTACCCGCATACGTCGCTCAAGCGGTGCACCGGGCTTCCGCTCTCTTAGCCTTCATCGCCACATGACTGGTGTGCCAGCTGTTGGTTCCAATCCTGCCCCAGCTCTGGTTGTTCCCTCAGCGACAGGAGTAGTGTCAGTCAATTATTTATCCGAATTCCCTCGTCCTACCTACCTAGAACATTCTGCCTTACGACACTTGCTCCAAACCGAGGCACCGTCCACACTCCCACCAAGCCGCAAGGTTGATACTCGACCTAATACCTACGTGGCTTCACCTTCCCCAGTCGATAGTGATGATGACAGCAATACAACCCCACCTCCAGCTCGACGACCCACGTATCAGCTCTCGATGCATGATCCGGTGTTTAAGCTGCCTACAAGGTGGAGCGAGACAGTCAAGAACTCTAATTTGAACGTATCTTCTGATGGTCGAGAACTCTCCTTTATTGGTGAGTTTCAGATTCTGCATCGTTGAGTCCTGCACGGATTCTCGAAACTTATGCGCTGTCGGGAGCTGATAGCTATGTTCCGTAGGTGTATCATGCAGTGGCGATAAAGATGCATCAGCCAGAACGAACCACGCCGTTCCAGCTGCATGTGGTGTATATTACTTCGAAATCCAAATAACGGGTAAAGCGCCGAAAAGGCAAGTCTTGATTGTATACCCTCATATTCTAGGCTTTTGACACGACCCCGACTGTTCAGCCATCTTACTATAGGGTGAGTTACAAACTTGTGGTGCTGTTCTATGGGGGTACCTAGAATTTGCAACATCTATTTGCTTAGGTTTGCTGGTCCAGATATGAAAACTAATCGAGGTCCGGGGTTCGATGGCAATTCATGGGGTTATTCTGCATTTGATGGGTGTTCATATGCCGGTGATAAACTTGGAACAACTTTCGGAAACCCCTTTACAGGTATAACTGCCCCTGATTCGGCACTTGCTGCTGCTAATTCTGCTTGACAGTTGGTGATGTCATTGGTTGTGGGATCGACTTCACAAGTCATAAAGCCTTCTTTACCAAAAACGGTACATTGATCGGTATGTACCAGCAAACCCTAACTTACGATGACAGTATCTATAATAACGCGCATTCTGATAGGGCATACATTCGAGGGTGTGGGCAAGAACGTTCCCCTCCATCCTGCAGTTGGAATGCGAAACAATGGCGAAGCTGTCCGTGTAAATTTCGGTCACGAGCCATTCAGATATGACATCGACTATCATGTCCAGCAACAACGAAATGTGACTTGGCAAAAGATTCTCAGTACTCAACTCGACTCGTCCATTCTTGAACGCCGACCCCCCGGATACGCTCTAGCCAGTATCAGTGGCGGCCTTGCCATGGAAGATATCAAACAAGAACCAGCGGATACCGCTGACCCACCCACACCGTTAACGGAGGAGCAGACCAAAGGTGCTATTAATCGATTGGTGCTATCATACTTGATGCATCATGGCTATGCAAAAACTGCCCGCGCATTCAGAGACCACATCTCTTCACGAACTAGCGATTCAAGTGCGGAACAACCACCTACAACAGCAGTCAAGTTGGAACCCTCATCCACGATTCCCGATCTCCATTCCTCCATAACTGAGGGAGATACATCAAGCGCCGATGTTGATATGGATGGTTTACCATCCCGCACCGCCATAGATGAATCCGAAGCTGATCTAGAGCTTCGTACCAGATTAGTAGGCTATGTGTCGAGCGGCAACATAGATTTAGCGATTTCAGAGACCAGAGAGTGCTATCCTGCTGCGCTGGATGCTGACGGTGGAATGATGTTGTTTAAGCTGAGATGCAGGAAATTCGTGGAATTGACTTTGGGGGCTGCAGAATTGAGGAAGAAGGTCAAGGCTAAAGCGGCGGAGAGAATGAGTGGTGTTGTTAGGAGCAGTGGGAGTATAGATAGCATTAGAGCGCAGATGTTGGAGAAGGATGGGATTCATGAAGAGGAAGCGGAAGCGGAAGCAGCAGCTATCGCTGTTGGCAGTATTGAGGATGGGATGAGTATGGACGTGGATGATGACTCCGCACTGGCTGGCAACGGCTTCGTCCCTGGCATGACCACTACAGCAGCTATTCCAATTCCACCGTCACGGCGATCTCCTGTTGCTACAGACACTTTCTCGCCAAGTGGGCTACACGCCGCTCATGCTGATGGAATCACTAGCAGTAGACCACGAAGACGTGATAGTACTACTGCAGGGATGGACGCCCCCGAAACGTTACAATACGAGCAAGCATTGCAACAAGCTATCAGTTATGGCCAGGAGTTATTGAAGGACTACGGACATGATACGAGGCCAGAAGTTAAAGCGATCTATAACAAAACATTTGGAATATTAGCTTGGGAAGACCCATTGGAAGCCGATGGTCCCGTTGGAGAGATTGTAGGTAAACAGGCTAGATACTCTCTGGCGGATGACCTGAATCAAGCCATTATGAGTACGTGTTGCTCGTGGTTCGCTTATACTACCCGGATAGCGCTGATTGTCTTCCTGTAGGATCCCAAGGACGACCAGCACATCCCGCATTGGAGATGCTCTATAGGCACACGGCTGCTTGTATAATGCAACTTGGTAGGGAAGGAGTGGGTGCTGCTGCTTTTGCAGATATGTCCAGGGAATTCTTTGAGAATTAAAAATTAAAAAGTTGGCAGCAATAGCCCGCATATGGATTAATTGACCGACATATCGTAAGGTCTTATTCAGTATCATACAATCGTCCTCCAGTCTCCTGACACATCCTTAAAATTCCCACCACAGCCGGAAAACCAGGCTTTGTTGGTTTGTAAGGGTGCCTATCTGACACATCTCCGGCCTTTTCTCCCCTTGCTCCTGTTCTTTCCCAGCCTACCTCCTGCTCACAGTCTAGTCGGCAATATATCTCCCAACTCCCTCTCTGACAATTACAAATCATGGATTATTCGTTCGCCTGTATTACTCTCACGCAACTTATTTAAACAAAGGATACGTTGATTTTACACATTGCCATATAGCACGGGCTATCGTGCAGCCTATGTCATCAATCTAGGGAAGATCGTATTCCAAAGCTTGCTCTCGGCATCCTACTTTTTCATCGGAGGTCAAAGACCGATTTAAAACTATTTATTCGGACTAGGCAGCTCGCCAAATCAAAATCACTATACGTACTCCAAGGATCTGAATGACTTCTCGGATAGCAGCTCGCAGCTCCTTCGGGTTCATGTTGTTTGTCAGACGCCAAGCTCAGTGCTCCCCGTTGAGCGTGATAAAGGGTAACGGCAGATGACCAAATGTTAGGAAAGGCTTTGCTTCCTCTTTGAAGCAAGATGCCGTATGTTTATATTTTAAGTGAAGACTATTTGTTCTCTCGTATACGCTGAACCAGGACCGAAGATCTCTCCGGTCGCATAATGCAGGTCTCATAATAGACTATTCCGGAAGTGGTTTGCGCTATACCATTTGGAGTTGCGCGCCGTGATCCACTCGTCTGAGCTCATCATCAAACTTCAAGGGTCACATTCGTAATGGCCACCATTTTATGTCTGAATGAGCTGCGCAACTCGTTTGAAGAGCTGATGGCTTAAGTCTCCGTGGATCGTGGCTTGGAGTCTTGTGTCTGGGAAACCATTGGCGCACTGCAGTATGTGTATATGTCGATGCAAACCGTCAGTACCGAATGCCTTCCCGCTGGGCGTCTACCATTTGCTTCAGGTCGAAGACTCGGATCTCCCAATGCTCATGGGAAAGCGGGTGTCGTCCTTTGATCTGAGGCTGTTACACAGCATTGTTTCTGGTGCAAGTACTTGAAAAACTGGAGCACACCCCATTACTTGAACTATCAATTCTTCGATTCATCGTCAAGGACCATCAGCAGTTTTCAGCATTTCCGGCAAGTCCGTGGCATGTGACAAGCACCATTATATAGTCGATGGAGTGATGGCAATGTGAGGGGACTGTTCAGATGATACATCTCAAACCCGAGAAATCGTCGGTAGCCCACTAGCATGGGGACCTTAGGCCTTAGCATCCCCTTACGGTGTTTAAGTGGGGTATAATTCGTACATATAACCCAGGCAGAATTCGAATAGGCATTGACTTCTCACCTCCCTCAAGCATGGCTGCCGATTCAAAGGGGTTGCTTTTCGTATATTCTGAGGAAGGAGGCTCTGTGGACTCAGACGTGTTCAGAGGTATGTCGAATTCTCTCCGTCACATGGCATGCCAATGAACATCGAACTTTATCTTTCTCGATATCAGATTGGTACGATAACGAGCATGCCCCAGCCCGCACCAAGCTCCAAGACGTTCATTCTGCCACCCGCTACCGAGCGAATGATTCTCAGTCGCCATTGTGGCTAGCCCTCTACGATCTCAGAGACCCAGGAGTGATTCACACTCCTGAATACGTTCAGCTTATGAAATCGGCATCCGGAACCGAGCGTCGTATCTTTGCTGAAGTCGAACTCCTTCAACGGCGCGTATATAGCCTAAGATCTGTGTGGACTCCAGGCAGGCTAAGGAACAGTAGTCAGGAACCTGGAACAGAGATTCCAGCCAAGTATGTGATGGTAGCTGGAGTGAATGTGCTCGATGGAGAAGAAAACGAGAAAGAGTACGATGACTTCCACGAACAGGAGCATATGGAAATGATGGCCAAGATTCCTGGTTGGGTAAGAGGAAGGCGATATACCCTTGTCGAGTCCGCCAACATGGGCCGTAACAGCACCAGACAAGCCCCAGTCATTACTAAATTCCTGAGCATCCACGAGTTCAACCTCCCAGATTTTATGGAGTCGGAGGAACTGAAGGCATCTCGTGCCACACCCTGGGCTGTAAAGGTTGGAGGGATAATCAAGGATGTAGAGATGAGATCATTTGACATGTATAAGAACTTTCCCAAGACGTGGATTATAGGGTAGCTGTTGCCAACCACTTCTGTTGAGATTGACTTTCAATGTTTTGTACTAGTAGTCTTGTCATTGCTATATATAAAAAAGTCCGGTCCGAGTGTGTTGACGTACCTAAGTACTTCCTGCGAGCAAATGATCACTGTCCAGCCTAACCGGGCACTCTGCACGAGGGGTCTGGCTCATTTCCCGGATGACTCACAGCACGGGTCTGGTTAAGTTTTTGTCAGATACTGAGCACTCACGAATTTGACAGATCCAGATTCGGAGGCACGCAGGAGGTGGGGCGATGAATAGCACACCCTGGATCAGAGAGCCTTGGCGATGTTGATAAGATTGGATGCTAGGATACATGAGCCCCATAGAGTACTTTGAAAAGAGCTGACCAGTCAATCGAGGTGGTTTATGGCTTGGAGTCTCCGATCTAGGAAGCCTGAGCCCAGAGTGTAGTGTGTACACACATTGCAACAAAATAGCCTATTTATGCCCATGGGGTACCGCCGTATGTGTGTATGATGATGTGACTCGCCAGGAAGCAAATATCACCCCGCAGAGCTGTCGGTGCCGTCTACCATTCGTCTCATGGGGCAGTTGGTGTGCGGTCCTTTGGTCTGGCAGTCTTACCGCGCCCCTTTTCTGGCTGTAACTTGAGGAGATGGAGCAAGCCCTATGGCTTAAAGCTACCTAATTCTGCCATTCTTCCTTCGCCAAGGTATGGTCTGCGGCATGAGACAACGCGACTGTCGATGGAATGATGGCAATGTAAAGAAAATACCAATCGTTGGGTCCATCAGCATTGGGTACCCTGGGCTCAAAGGATTAATGCGATGATCAAGGATCTAGAGATGAGGTCATTTGACTTGTACAAAAACTTTGACGAGCAGAAGGATAGAAAGCTGCCTTCGCCAAAACGTTCAACGGCTTCTGTTGATTTTAACTTTTGGATAGCACATAATCTGGTATTGCAAAAATGAATCTAAGCCTTGATTTGAGTGATGTTGTGTACCTCACTAATAGCAAGGGTGTGCGGATCATTGGTAAACTCACTGCGGTCAACCGGTCGATAGGACCCGGTACAAAATAAATGATGCAACTTGAAGTTGGGAGAGACAAATCAACTTATCACTGGCAGGTTAGTTCCCTGGGCAAATGAGTATGCTGGGTATATATGACTACCAACTCTGTGCTTGCGGTTATATCAATGAACTCAAAACCACGATGAGGGAAAGATGATATACGTAGCAGAGCAACTACAAAGCACAACTCACACTTTCAGGAGCTAAATAGTCTAATCGACACGCCTCCGTTTGTCCCTCTCTCTGTGTTCACCACCTCCGGATATCTCTCTCGACCTCCTCCGTTCCTTCGTATACCTGTCGGTTCTTCTCGGCGACCGTGATCTCGACCGCGGCCTGCTCAGTCCACTTTTTCCGTACCGGTCGTACGACTCATACCTCATTGAGGGGCTTCTATCCCGCGGTCTGTCCCCATACGAATCGCGATCACGATCTTGTGTGTGTCTTCGGTCCTGCGGCCTATCACTTCCACCGTGGTACCTACTCCGCCGTTCGTCATTTTGATCATTTCTATCCTCGTATCTTCTATCCCGGAAGCCTTGACCGTCATCTCTATTACGCCACAAACCAGGCCCTTTTGAAGCTCCAGGCGGTGCACCCCATTGTTTCGTTTGTGTTCCCTGAGCATTTGCACCACGAGCTGTCATCGGGCCTGTAGCGGTATTCTGTGGACAATCTGGAGAGTTAAAAAATATCCCGGTTACCTTCAATGATCAACGGTGTCATTAGAGACTTGCCTTTTTTCAAATGGGGACCACCGCATAAAAAACATCCGCCACTCCCATCAAGATTTGTGCCACCAGATTTCACTGAGCCGGAACCACCAAACCCGCCATTGCCGACAGTTGTATCTTGGTCGAGCAAATGCGTGTATTTTGTCCGGCTGCGTTTCCCAAAATTCTTGACTTGCATGACTTGGGGGAGAAGAGAGACATCCGTAGTTGACTCTGTAGCCTCAGTATAATCTCGCTGGAGAATGTCGTAGTCCTGTGAACGCAGCGGTTAATTCATAGAGCGAGTCCGATTGGATAGAACATACCTGATGGAAAGCACCCTTGTGATAGTACTTTTGTAGGAATTTCTGCTTGCCCTTCGGCTTGTCGTCTCTCGACTTCTGAGCCTTCTCCATGTCCTCTCTGAGACGCTGCTCTTCAGGCATAGCCCGTCTCCTCTCAATCTCTTCCCGTTCGCGTTCGCGTTCCTGTTCAACCTCTTTGTCTCTCTTTATCCTCGCCAGCTCTCGTAGCTTCCATGCCTCAAATTCAACTTCTGGATTTAGACCGTCCATATCATCCACATCCGGGAAAGTTTCTTCTTTCTCATCTGTGAAACCAACGTCACGCGTTTGCGGAAAGGCAATCGGTCAGCATGAACTCAAAGACAAGCAGGTATACTTACTCTCTGCTAACTCCCGCTTTATGCTCTCAGCTACCATATCGTGACTTTGTTTCTTCCTTGCTTCAGCTTCTTCCTCCTTTTTCTTTAATGCCTCTTCCGTATCCTGGGCGAGAGCAGCCCGTTCTGCGATTGTGGCACGCGCACGCCTGCATCAGCAAGGCGACAAATATTACAGCCATGGTCAGAAAGTTAATGGGTGGAGTAAAGCAAGGCCAACGCACTTTGGAACGAATACAGGACGAAACTGCAATTTGGGCTTTTCCTCTTCCTCCGAGGAAGATTCGTACTCGCTCGATTCCTACGTCAGTGAGCTCAGTGCATGATTCCTGAAACACGGTAAGGACGAGTCTACCTCCTCTGATTCAGCCTTTACTGCAGGCTTTTGCTCCTCTTCACCTAGACAAAACCGTGAAACAGAAACGGGAAAGCCTGATCAACGGATTGGCTCTATGTGAAGCATAGCGAGATGACTTACTCTCTTCCTCCTCTTCACTCTCCTCCGCAGCTTCGATCACCGTTCTCCCAGATTCCTCCCTTCCAGCAACAATAACCTTTCCATCTTTCGAAATGTTCACATCCTTCAACGTGACATTCATAGTCTTCACACTCACTCCCACTTTCTTATCTTCCCCCATCTGCTGTTGTCGTTTAACAATTGTCATGTCCTCCTCCTCATCTTCTTCAATGCTACTCCCCTCTTGTTCTTCATCACCCAAAGTCTTAATAGCCACATCTCCGTCTTCCAATTCTGGATGTTCTAGCTGCTCATCCTCGGCTTCCGAGTCCGATTCCGCACGGACGTTCACACCCTTCGGTGCTTTCCCTTTCCAGTACCGTCCAACTGGCTGCGGCAGTCGAGGAGCTTGTTTACGAACAGTCGTACTGGACATTGTGCTCCGTGTCTGGAGGGGTGGAAGGAATGGGTAGAGCGCTGACTAAGCAATGCCATATAACCACTGGTCGTCGATCGGGCAATAAATTCCCATGTCTGAAGGTATTGCTTCGCTGTGCGCAGAGCCTTCTATCCTAGCCTTCTCGAGCACATTGAATCGACAGGAATGACTCATTTGATTTAATGGTAAGCTGTACAACAATCATTTAATGTTGGATTCCGTGAGTACAAAAAATACACAAGCAAAGTAAATGATGGTATGGGGAAGATGAAGCTACGAGTAGCAACATGTAAAGCTATGCAAAGAAGCAGCGTCCAAATGGACCTGAGAGGAAAGGCAAAGCGAATAGATGAATAAATGAATGAAAATTAAGTATACACGATGCAATGCGATGAACAACAATGCAATGAATGTTAGATTCCTCAACTTGTCGATGGTAAGCCTATATAAACGAAAAAAGCAACTGTCACAAGAGAATCAAGCATGGGGAAACCAGCGACATCGTCCGAGTTACCACAGGTCCCCTCTTAAACCAACCCAATCATCACCGTCGCTCTCAAACTAACTTCCTTACCAGGCCACAATTTCTCCGTCCTCTCCGCCTTAGTACCTACTACCCCACCAACCAAAGGAGTTCCAACAAGGCTCAGAGAGGAGCCAAAAACCCTATCCCCATCTCCATTATCCCCACTTCCTTCGCCCTGTCCATCTCGAGCACCAGCACCAGTTCCACCACTAACATCCATAAACTCCTCCGTCCTCAACGAGCTACTCTTCCATCCCCAGCTCTTACTGATCGCAAATAGATCCGGAGCACTTGAAAATTTGGTTTGAGAGGTACCCGTTGCACTGGCGCACGTTATGGTGAAATACGCTCTTACAACTCCTCTCGAGTCTCTGTAGGGATGAGGCGGCATGATAGGCGATGATGTTGCCGGTATAGTTCTGGAAATTTGAACGCCGGCTCCCACGTCAACCATGCTGAGGTTGGCCAGCGGTATAAAGGAACTAGTTCCTGGGGATGATGGAGGCGGTGGAGTATTCGAAGCCGTCCGACCTAGGGATCCTTGGGAGGAAGACGAAGGCGATGTGGAAAGGGCAGGAGACCTCCTGGTTCTACTGTTATTCCTTACATTCGGCGTTGCACTCCTCCTGGGCGTCTCTCTCACCAACGGAGAAGTAGACGAGGAGAGTGCAGATACACCAGCAATATTGGGTAACGAAGGTCTATGACCATTCAATCCAGTGTTGGCCGCAGCCCTTAGATCCCCGGCTGGCGTCTTCAAAGTCATTGTGCTGGCTGATACGCTCAAGCCTCTCTCCCTCTCCTTACGTATCATCAATACCGAGGGGGCACTAGGTGGAGGGATCGGATCTACGCTTGACTGTCGATGAAGGTAAATCCCAAGCGGATACTGGAATTTCTTCTTCACGACCTGCATATAGACATTAAACAGACTCCCTGCATACCAAATAGTGTGGGAGTAAAGTCTTTCCTCCTTCAAAGCATCCACATCCCAGAATTCCACGCCAAATCTGAATGGTGGATAAGGCGACCAACGACTTTCGCCTTTAGGATCGATAGTAGCGCAAGCCGAAGCGGGGAAACGGGCTGGCCGTAAACCAAAAAAGTTCTCTTCTGTATTCGCCGACCAAGGAGAATCAGTATGACTCCGTGGTCTTACCTCCAGTTGTGCGCCGTGCGAGGAGAGAGGTAAAGTTGATGATACTCGCGTGGATGCAAATAATTGATCCATTGACATTGTTCCATCCCCACAGGCTGCGGCATGTCCGATGCGGACAGAAGAGTTGCCGGGTAACAGGTAGTACGTTTTCTGTCCCTCGATAGCTTTTTCGGAGTCGTCAAGGCGATTGAGATGAGCCATAATATCTGCTGTGGTCATAATTACTCCCAGCTCGTTGTCTCGTGCAGGGGAGGCGGGTGGAGGCGAGGCATTCGGCGAAGATGACTGAGTCGATGGTCTGTACGTTATTTGGTGACGCAATGTTGATTGATGCCAATTGGCCTTCTGGAGTGCAGCCAAGGACACAAACGGCCGTCGGGTAGTGGGAGACATGTCTTGCGAGATGGTGATTACATCCACCAAGCTCTAAACCTCTGTGAGCTACACACCTATGCATGCTGTTGTTGAAGAAAGCCTACCAAATTGGAATAATATATCGCTTCGCCGAACATCCGAGTCCATTCTTGCTCCTCTGCCTCGACGATCCCATCCTTCCTTCTCAGCTCGACTACAGAGCGTGCGAAGTCATATCTCTCACGCTCTCCCTTGACGAACAGGGTATCGGAGGCAACGATGGCGGCCACCCACTTTGCACTGAGACCTCCGCGGCCCCATATAGTGGGTACTACAGGACCTTTTATAACACTGGATGCAGGAGTGCCGGAAGTAAATGTATTCGACCGACGTCTGAGGGCCGGAGTTAAGGTGTGGGTCGTGGTTAAACTTTCCTCATAGGAAAGCATGTCCACAGCCCACCGGGCAAGCCAGCAAGATGCTGCCTCTCCAATTTTATCGCCTATTGCTCCGTAATCTACTTTAATCTCGCGCGAAGGTTGATTGCCGTCATCAAAACTGTCCTGGCCCTCGGATGAAGGTGGTTCTAAGGAATTCTCCTTGTGATGAAGGGTATTGGTAGGTAGCTGGTCTTCCTCTGGTATCCATTCGGGCTTCTTTCCCTTCCCAGAATAAGTAGAGCTCCAGTCGGCGTCATCGTCAATGACTTTCGCAACATTTTCTAGACCAACTGCGGCATCTGGTTCTGGGAATAAGGCCGACGAAGGTCCAAGAGGTTTTCCTAGGGCAAAGTTATGGTACAATAACACGGTGTGAGGTCCCACGGAATTCAAAATCAATGACAATGCTTGAGTTGCTACAGGTGGTATCGATAGATAGATCGCAGTTGCGAGCAGAGATAACAAGAAGCGTGGTGTTGCAGGGTGGTGACCTGGTGGAGTCGGTGCAAATTCTTGTGGAAATGGGAAAGATGGCGTGAGTGGTTGACTTGGGCTGGGTACAAGTGACGGTGACACATGAAGTGGTGGTCCTCCTCCATACAAACGCGATATGCAAACCCTTAAATTGATGATTAGTGAGCAGAGCCTGAAGTAGAACTTGGAACCACGCACTCGAAAGCTACGTAGATTAGTAATGAAGGGATGGAATAGAACGGAAAACTTACCAGCCCGAGTGATATTTTGGTCATCAAAGAAGATCTCGATTTCCTCTGGGCCATGCCGGTGAGTGGATAGTTTGAGCGAGGACTCGGCGAACCCCGCAGTGAATAGCGAACGGAAGAATTCCTTGAATGACGTGAGCCGAGGAAGGTCAAGAACTAAGTGTACTCACGGACTGTATTAGCACGACCCTGTGCAAATAGTATATTGCAGACCATGAGCCCTTGACGCGTAAAGCAATATCAGCAGTCCTCGATTCGAGGAAAGCCGAATAGAGATGATGCTGAATGTCATGTGCAGAGAAACCTGGGGAGTTCATTGAACGATTGTAAACTAAATTTGAAGAACTGAAGCTAGAAGGAAGCGGGGGAGGAGGAGGAGAGGGAGAAGAAGGTAAAAGACCGGAATGGAGCATGGTTAAGAGAGGTGCTGGGTGCAAGTATCTCATCCTGACCCTTTACATACTGGTAGCATGATGGCGCAAATCTCCGGTCCGGGCCTGGATGAATCATGCTTACACACACAACTGGGACCCCGAATCACCACTGGCCGTCCGCTTCGCCCGTCTGCCATGGCGTACAGCGTCCACACCAGCGTACCCCACCCTCGTCTTTCTGTTCTTTCAACCTCATCACAAGCATCGTCGACAGAACATCTCTCACCCACAGGGAGCTCAACGCGCTTCTCATTACCCTCTGCACCATCCATCAATACCGCACTTGGCTCAATCTCAAAAGCTAGCCCTGGAACACGACCCAATATTTACGATAGAAACCTCAACAAGTCACGCCTGACAGAGGTTTCTCTTTCTGCATATGCGTTCTTGTTCTCGGAGATCGTTCAATATACCCAGAAACGTGTGAGCGGTATCAACGATCTCGAGCGTCGGTACGCCTTGATCCCATTTATCGTTTTCGTGTGTTGACGCCTGTCAATGTAGCTTGAACACGTTAGGTTATCGTGTAGGCACTCGAGTCCTAGAGCTCCTGTTCTGGCGAAATGAATCGTCGTCCAAAATCCCAAAACGCGAGATCAGACTCGTCCCAACGCTAATGATAATCCATACCCAAGTATGGAAAGCCGTTTTCAGCAAAGCAGCAGATGCCCTCGAGAAGAGCGTTGAAAACGCTGATGAATGTAAGTCGGTGGATTAAGCTTCGCATCGTGCCTTCTGACCGTGTCACATTGCATACCTCTATTTCCATTATAGATATGATCATTGACAACGACCCTCCTATCGAGCGATATATTTCCGTTCCCCGTGAGATGAGTCAACTTAGTTGCTCGTCGTTCACTGCTGGAATTGTTGAGGCAGTGTTAGATGGACTTGGCTTCGTACGTTCCCCTGATCTCTTATTATGAGTAGATTGACTTAGCATCTCCCTTTAGCCTGCTCGAGTAACGGCGCACAACACGCCTACGTCGCAGTATCCTTCTCGGACCACAATCCTAATAAAGCTGGAGAAGTCAGTACTAGAACGGGAGGAACTGTTTAAGCCATAACAAAGAAGCTACCAACGTGACCTGTCCTATGCCCTGCATGTATAAGTTCCATGTCCCTGTGCTTATGTATAATGTATCAACCAGGCTTTACGGTATGCGCGTCCACTCGGCTAGGAGTGTCTGAGGTCCTTCCCTCCACCGCTCGTGCATCTTCATAAGCACGGAACGGGAGGTGGGCCCTCGGGGGTGTTCAAGTATAGCATGGATAGGATCAACAGTATACTTGTCTCCCCGCCCCTCATAAACTCCTCTTGTGCATGGTCATCGGATCTTGCTCAACTCCGGCAATTGTACGAATGCCCTTACACTGGTGCAGTGACCACCAGAACAGCGACCATTGACGGTTTTGAAGAGAATGATACCCATACGGTAAAGCTGCAGTGGCACATACGATAACATACAAGCCTGATCTCGTCTGCTGTAGGTAGCATTCTCCACCTCGACGAGTACGAGTTCCATCAACTCCTATGGCTACTCCCCACACCCGTTATCGACTTATCTCGATTGGGTTCGGACTCTCCTGACTACACCCTCCCCTGCGCCCACGACTAAGCCAATCATAATTAGCATAACAACCTCTTCTCCAACAGCTCTGGCATCCATGATCCAATCAATCCAGGACCTCCGCACATCCCTGTCATCCCCTGATTCCAATGCAAGCGCAAATTCATACTCAAGAATAGCAATCGAAATTAACACATCCTGTCCTAACATACCGGGTGCTTCTCCGTCCGGCTATGCCTTCCAATCACTCCTTCCACTTCTCAAGGTACTCGCAGAAGCATTCATTCAAGATGAATCGCTTACCGTTGGGCTCAAACTTCCTCCTTTCGTGTATATAGAACAATTCATGGCTGTCATTGATGGTGTGAAGAGTCTACCAAAGGGACCAAAGATGGAGAGGAATCCCATCTCCTTTTTCACCTGTACCAATACCCTGGGCAATTCCTTGTTGTTCGCGGATCAATCTCTGACGGGTTCATCATCGCTACTACCCAACCACTTTGCGTTGCCGACGCCTTTAGGCGGATTGGCAGGGGATTGGTTGCATTGCTTAGCGCTTGGCAATGTATACACGTTCTCGCAGTTGCTAAAGGGCAGTAATGATAATGAGTTGAAGCAGATTGTAATTATTGGCGTTGGGGGCGTTACTTCTCCTGAAGCGGCGAAGCGGATGAAGGCAGCCGGTGCAAATGTGGTAGGATCGGCGACTTTGTTTGGGAAATTGGGCGTTGAGGCCTTTGAGGTGTTGAGTCCCGGACTGATATGACCTCACTATACGGAGTAAGGTTGATGTAAAGGATGGTGGTTTGGATGCTGCTCAAATATATAACAAACTATTAGCGATTTAACGTGTTTCCTCAGGTTAATGAAAACAGGAAAGACGTCGTGAAGGGTTCAACGTTCAACATCCCCACGTCTTGCAAATCTCCGCAAAAGTGGGAAGGTACCAATTGAATTGAATGGTATGACGAAAGAAGCTATGGCGTCATAGTTTAATTGAGCTCTGCGCTTCCGTCCCATCAGTGTGAGGTATTCATGGTCTGAATATGGTGGTGCATATTATTTGCAAGCCGAGTCGCTTGGGGTGTTGACGCCAGCCATCGACCAAGGGGTGTCAAATGGCTTCCAAGGGTAGTTATATATTCTCTAAGAGTGCTCGTACGAGCTAAAATCCGCGGTATAGGTCATGTTCAATCGGTGCTATTGCGGTGCATTGCAGTGCATTGCAGTGTAGCAATGTACTGATGTGCCAGGCTGGAGCATCGGAAGATATAGGAGGTGCCGCAAGGAATCGTATTCAAGCGGCAGAATCGCAGACCAGTGCCAACATATTTGATTCCTTTGTTTCATACGAAGTAAGCGCTGAAAATAATCGGTGAAAAAAAGCTGAGATATCACATCATAAATAGCATGACGCAAGCACGTTCAAAATGTAGGGAAGAAAAACAGCATATGATTCGATTGATTGGAAGCGAGAGAGACGCGCTAGCTACGGGATATTCAATGGTCCCAAACGAGATAGGGGAAACTGAGAGGAGGCAGATGACTGAGGAAAACAAAGTGAAATACAAAGCATGATACAAGAACAAGAGCAAACAAAGTTTGCTTGGACCACAATGACTAGAGAATTGATACCTTGTGTGAAGAATTAATTGAACGGATCAGGTACCGCGGAAACAACAGACGGAGGACAGAAAAGATAGAGAAGACGCAGTGGAATTGCCGATCACCACTATCTGCCTACTGGTGTTGTGCGGCGTAGTAGAAGGCGCTCTGCCAGTCCATGGACCCCGAGCTAGAGTCGACCAGCGACCCAACTCGTGGGTAGATCTGGGCGGTTGATGAGAACGCAGGAGCGAAGAGGGAGTCATTCATCAACCGATCTGAGTTTGAGACGGAATGATCGAGCCCGTAATTACACCCGAAATATGGCACCTCAAGGTCTCGTTGTGGCGATTGCTGGACGAAGCCGTGTGGAGCCAATCCATGGAAGTCGGCTGGAGCGGATGCAGTGAAGAAGGAGATGGTTTGGTCCATGTATGCGAGGTTATTGATGGTAGGAAGTGTTGGGAGGTCGAAATAAGGTGTGGGTTGAGTTGGCGCGGGTACTTGTAATGGAGCGCCAACAGAGTCATCAGGTACCATTGACTGAGTGAGAACCGTTTGTCCGGGAAATACTTCATGGATAAATTGAATCTCAGCGAGATCAGACCGATGAGGAGGCAGAACATGCGGCGCAGAGAGCAACTTGTTTGCGCTCATCTGGACGACATTGACTTAGAGCAGGCCTTATGACATGAGGTGATAAACTTACCTCTTCGATGGGTGAGCCCAGCCCGATGGAAGCCGACAATGGGCTTCGGTATGCCCGCTCCTCATCGACTGTGTTGCACTTCCTGCTGCCTTTCGGCGAGGCTCGCTTCCGAGCCTCCTTCGGGGACACCGTCTCAGAACCAGCCGCTGTGCTACCGGGTGGCCGCAGCAATTCCATCTCCTTCTCAAGTTCGTTGCCCCTCTTACCAGCAAGATAGAGCTCAGCTACTTGTCGGCACCTCTCTAAATCTTCAGCACTGTTCCGCTTGACCTTCCGCTTGATGGGCCTTTTTACGCGGTGATGCGGGTTGAAATGATAATTGGGATGAGTATGGGCATGTAGTAGTTTCTCTTGTTCAGCCCTCAGGTACCAAGGATGCTTTTGCTCGTCCGACATTTGTTTCCAAATGTGAGCGATAATTCGACTAATATGCCGGTGGTCGTGTTCCGTACCCTCAGTGATTACAGAACGAGAGCAGAATTCTGAGCGGAAGATGATGAATGCATTCCTTGGCCGGGGAATGTGGCCAGCAGGTTTACGGCGAGAGGAAGAGGATCTAGGTATTTCCGAAGGCGATGAGGTATATGACCGAACAGGGGCTTCAGTTTCAGAAGAGCTCGAGGAGTATGCCGGAGAGGAATATGATGCCGGACTGGAATTGGAACAGAGTGATAACCCCGGTGCGTATACCAAGACATCGTTAAAGGAGTCGGAAGACGGAGTAATAGTAGGGATGAGGTGTTCTTTTGACTGGGAGGGAATAATATGATACTGAGGCGCGGGCGCCTGTTCATGGTGTGCTAATGAGGGGTGGGTAATTAGCATCACGTTGATTGTATGACAACAAAGCCATACCACTTGGATTGAGGCGAAATGTGTAGGAGGACTTGTGGGAAGCTTTAGGCATGATGTATGAGTTATGTAGCCAATATAAGAGTATGTTTGAAGTTGTAAACCGACCAAAGGCGACCTTTGGATTTTATATCGTGTATATGTACCCATGCTATTAGCAGAGCGCGTTATTTGGGCCAAACATACCCTCGCAAACTGTCACGTCCTGCCTGCCTCATGTCTGTCCCTGAAGGGCCCTGATCACCATAGATGGAAGTTTTGATCGCAATTACGCTTTTGGGGTACCTCCCACCTTCATTATAATCACATCCAGCACACGAGACTATTTTTTGCTCTGCCAGTTTCATTGTTAGGCAATTTATCATGACGTACCCTGATAGCAGTGCCCGTTTCTACTACGCATAATGGTGCAAAGGGCCTTTATTAGGAAGAGCCCTAGATGTGATAGTTGGCCGAGTGGCTCTTGCTGTGTATCACGTCCCTCATTCATCGGCAAATTACGGTTCCAGATTCGCCAGCATTTGAGGCTGTTGGTCTGAATTTATATCTGACACAATAATGCGCTTTGCAGATCCGCACCTTGTATAGTGTCTGGTTCTCGGTCCGTCGGCTCAGTAGTATTACAAGCCGGTGGAAAAGGTTTTCACACCCGTCACGCGAGAAGCAGTGCTGATGTCAAAGCGGAATCAAAGCGAAATGCAGCGCCCAGTACCAGCAAGTCTATCTCAATGATGTCAGCGCCATGTGCTTATACACGAGGTAAGGCTACTTGAGCAACATGGTCACTGACCGAGGTTTGTAGGGTGTAGAATCATCTACAGCACAAGGAGAACTTGCACACGCGCACCATTGCCGGAAGGCTGAAATCACTGAGTCGACTTGTATAAGGCTGTATAGTCAACGAGGCGGGACCGACAATCCATCTGGCGGTGTAGGGTCGGCGTGTTTTCCTTTATTGGTTAAGACAGTGAGTCATCATGGATTTTGATGTCAGTCATAAAGCTGAACGATGACCGACTCATCAAAGCGAAGCGGCAAGCTTATATAATCGCGCACCTTCCTATCAAGGACATTTCGCGCGCTCATTGTTAGCTCATTTAAACCCCGTGTGTCCAGCGGTTTTAGGACCATCTTATCCCTGATTCAACATGCCCCCTCGCAAAAAAGCTGCTACCGCCGACGGCTCTGCGCCTGTCCCCACCAGGCAAAGCAGCAGGATTAAAGCTGTTGCCACTAGTGCTCTTGCTCCTGCTGTCCCTTCTAAACCTGCCCCTAACGCGAGAGGTAAACGCGCCCGGGCGGCTTCGGACGACGAGGGCGACGCGCCCGCCCCAAAGCCCACTACTAAGCGAACCAAGAAGGGCAAGAATACCGCCAAGGACGACGCCCAAGCGGACCCCAATGCCATGGCTGTGGCCCAAAACGGCGACGCAAAAGCTGATGATTCCAACGCCGATGATGCCAAAGCGAACGACGCGAAGGTTGACGACAAACCTGCCAGTAAAGTTGATAATCAGGCAAGTACAAATGGTACTGCGGCACCGCCCAGCAAGTCAGCCAGCAATGCGCCCCCTTCGAGAGCAGCTGATGACAAACCCGCAAAAATGGTAACGATGGGCGTCTTCCGCTGCCGCTAGCGTTTTCTAACGAATTTCTAGGTTACCGTCATCAAACGTGGGGCTGCTCCAGTGGACTCAATGTCCTGGAAAGTTAGTAAGTGCCTCCAATGGATGCAGTTATATTCTCGTCAATAGAAACTTCAAGATACCCATATGGTCTACTCCAATAATCAGGATGTTTGGGATGCCATGTTGAACCAAACCGATGTCAGCTCTGGAGAGAATAAAAACAAGTATGCAAACTCCAGAACGCTCCACACCCTCAGCTGAACTATTTTTACCTCAGATTTTATGTACTGCAGCTATTACACCCAATAGGGAATGAAAATTCCGTAACTCTGTTCACTCGTTGGGGTCGTGTCGGGGAAAATGGACAGTCTCAAGAGAAAGTAAAGGCAGCTTCTATTGGTCAAGCACTGCTTCCTCACCACTTCTGCAGGGTCCATGGAATCCAACAACAGCCGTGCAGGAGTTTAAAAAGCAATTCAAGGCGAAGGCTGGCATCGATTGGGAAAAACGTGCTGGCATGCTTCCCAGGACAGGTATGTTGGCGTTGCCGTCGGTGTATCCGAGTCACCATGCACTGACACGCACTACAGGCAAATATGTTTGGTTAGGTAGGGGGGTGATCCTCATGCGACTATCATTTTTATAACTCTATTGTTGACTAGAACGCTCGTATGATGAGGACGACGACAAAGCCGGGCCTAGTGACAAGGGGCAGGGGAAGGAAAAAGAAGAGGAGGTTAAGCCTCCCGAATCAACCCTTGACCGCTCAGTCCAAGTAGGTTTCGACTCCTTTTCACGAACACCTGTACTCACATCTCCGGGTTTAAGGAATTGTGTAGCCTCATCTTCAATACAACGCAAGTAGTCCATATCTATTGCTGACTCGCCGGCTGATAGTATCTCCTCAGTTTGTTGGATGCCCATCTCTCGGCCATGAACTACGACGCCAGAAAATTACCTCTCGGTAAGGGGCATCCAACGTAGCTGAATTTGGATGTATGCTAACAAAATACTACACAGGCAAGCTTGCTAAGAGCACCATACTCAGCGGATTCGCTGCTCTCAAGGTGAGTGCGCTAGAATTCGTCCTCGCATTTTTTTTTACTGATCAGGCTTTGTAGCAACTGGCGGAAGTCATCGCGAATCCACAAGGAACCGTGGCGAGGGAACATGGAGGGTTCCGTCCTGCTTGTGAGAGGCTCAGTGGGGCGTATTACTCGTGCGTAGTGAGCTCTTATCGAGGGAGTTGGCCCTCATTCCAACACAGAATCATTCCACACGACTTTGGTCGCCAGCGCCCACATGTCATCAGCGATGAACATGTCCTTAAGAGGGTATTGACATTCTTTTTCTTTGCTTCCTTTCGTATCTCATCTCCACTATGCAAAGGAACTGGAATTAGTCGACGCATTAGGCGATATGGCAAGTATTCGTTACCAGATTTCAAACCCACATTCTCAATGCTCCCTCACAGGAAATTGCATCCAAGTTGATTACTTCGACGATTCCCAAGGATGCTGATGGTAATCCTATCAACCCACTTGACGCAAAATTCCTGTCACTCGGCCTATCCTCAATGGAGCCCGTCTTGCGTGATAGTCAAGAGTTCAAAGTATTGGATCGCTATGTTCAGGATACCCATGGTGTCACACATCGTCACTATTCTGTCAACGTCATGAACATTTACAGAATTGAACGGTTGGTATTCGCTTTTTTCCTGGTCAGCTTCGCGATTGACAGAAGAATTTAGTGAAAAAGAGACTGAAGCATGGGCAAAGAGTGGGTTCAATAACCTTGGTGATGGAGAGCGATTTTTGCTTTGGCATGGTTCAAGAACTACCAACTATGCTGGTATCTTGAGTCAAGGACTACGTATTGCACCCCCTGAAGGCAAGTGCCATTGGGCCCCTCTATTCATTCCTCTCACATACAAAAAATATAGCGCCCGCCACTGGTTACATGTTTGGGAAGGGTGTCTACTTTGCTGATGTAGGTGGTTTAACTGGTTTGGTGGGACTTATACTTATCACGACCGCCCTTAGATGATGTCCAAAGTGAGTTGTCAACTATGAGCCATGTACTCCACATCCTTATAAGTCCCCAGTCTGCCAATTACTGCTATGCTGGGTGAGTAATCACTTAACACATTAGTGCAGACAGACTAACTCTGCTCTAGGCTGAGTAATAACACTGGTCTTCTTTTACTTTGCGAAGTTGCGGTGAAACCTTTCTATGAAAGAACTAATGCTGTAGGTTCAGCCATTGTGCTTCAGGGTTCCCCATATTGATAGCCTTGAAGGAATATAATGCCGATGCTGGCTGCAAGGCTGCACAAGCTAGGTGCGTCTAAGGATCTCGACGTCATCAAGGTCATTAATCCTGCGTCCAGGGCAACGAAGGGTATCGGACGCACACAACCCGAGAAATGGAAGGATGCTGGTGAAGCACTCAGCAACGAGAGCCTTAAAGGCTGCCATATGCCCGACGGCCCAGGCCAAGACGTCGTCAGCCCTCCTAATGCTTACCTTCAATACAATGAGGTGAGTGATCATTTAAGGATACCTCTGAGGGCGGAGTTGATTCATGGAATTACAGTACATCGTCTACGATGTTTCTCAAATTCGTGTAAAATACCTTCTCATGGTTAAAATGTGAGGTTACTTGGTATACATAGTTGTTGTGTCTTGGTTAATAAATACCCTTACATTACGAGTGTTGTCCATGTGATTTTTGCAGGCAAGCCTTTAAATTTGATCGACTCCTGTTTCGCTCCAAAATATTTCCTCAATCTTTAATGTGGTGGTGTTGCTCTTCCTATCCCCATTACTGTTAAGAATGCCCTCGAACAAGGGTAAAGAAAAGGCTGCACCGACCAATGCGACCCCCATTCTACCTATACCTGCATCTGGAAGTGCCAACCCAGCGGCATCGCTATCTTCACTCTGGGCATACATTCAACCCGCTTTGGACCATATTGTCAAGTCCCAAACGAACGATCCTTATGGAAAAGCACCAGCCATAGATGTTGGATTCTACGCTGGAATACATTCGGCCTGCTACAACTAGTAAAGTGGCGACGTTTGCTTCTTTGTGTTGGTTGACAACCTGTCATTATCGTAGTTTTACCATACAAAGCGAAGCGACTGCTTCGGCTAAACCATCGGACCCTTCGAAAATTGCCAGTGGAACGGACATTTACGAACAATTGGATCGGTATTTCGCAGATGCTGCTCGCGAGCTGATGTTGGGAGCTCCACAAGACGACACGACATTAATACACTATCTCATTCCCTGCTTCAGTCGATATACAGCAGGAGCGCAATCCGCCAATCGTTTGCTTAACTATGTGAACCGGCATTATGTCAAACGAGCAACGGACGAAGATCGAGGATGGCTGCGCCTAAGCGACATCTTGGAATCGGTAGCCAAGTCTATTACGGTGGAAGATGGCCTCGAAAATGTTACAAAATTGATGAAGGAAAAGAGGGTTGAGGAGCTGAAGAAGTGGGGATACGAAGATGGGGATTCTAACGAATTCGAATCTATGGCTGCTGCTGAGGCTTGTGCGGAAGCTGCAAGTTCCCCCGATCGTATTGTCTCCGTCTTTTCACTTGCCATGCGTCAGTTAAGGCTTCAATGTCTGGAGCCTTTACTCGCTACCCCCAAGTCAAAGGGAAAGATGAAAGGCAAACATCAAAGTTCGAAAAGCAGCTCGCCTCCGCTTCCTCGAAGTAGATTGGGTCGAGCTTTCAAAGTGCTACAAGATTCACAAGATATAGGCGAACAAGAACGACAGAAATCCATCGTAGAGTTGGCTAAAATCCTCAAACTTGTTGGTGTACCACCTGGAAACGTAATGCGAAAGAAACTGGACAGGATAGCGAGCTGTTATGATGACAGATAGCGGAGGTAATGTAAGAGTAATGTTATTTATTACTTCATATTCCTGGCATCGCAAACACTCTGGGGTGTATAATATATTGGATGTGTTGCATGCCGGATACATTACAAGCATTAATACTAATATTGACGACTAGTAAAGGGTAGATAAAGCGGGAGCTGGAGTTGCACTCAGTAGCAAAACCGAGACCGAGCCCTACGACTTCAGGTGTTTAAGGGTGGCTCCGTCCCAGTAGTCTCTTTCGCTTCTGTTGGTGCCTCCATACCGAGATAGGCATTCATGTCCATACCAAAGTTTGACATATCAACACCCTCCCCTGAGAAAAAGTCCCCGTGGAAGTTTGACATGGATAAGTCTAGTCCGGCGAAGTCGAATGGGGCTACATGAGGCATGTTGCCCTGATTGGAAGGACTGGTGGCCATCTGAGATGCTGCGAAGTTGGACACGAGGGTACCAGGAGAGGGTGCGTTCGTATCTGCAGTTTGAGACACTTTAAGATTTTGATCAGAGTTCTCTCTTTGGCTCTGTCCATCCCCTGTTAGCGAGGCTAGAATCTGTTGCGTGCTGTCATGCTCAGGCACTCCAAGTGCTTGAAGGAAATTTGCTGCTGCCTTGTGCGTTTGTGTTGGCGTCGAGGGCTCTCCGTTCGCACCAGGTGAACCAAACAGTTCATTCACTTGTGATGCATCACCAGCAACTCCACTACCCTCAACAAAGATGTCATTCATACCCATATCAAAGTCTAGTTCGATTGGTTTGTCTGCAGAGCTGCCTGCTGTTGGGTCCAAGGCCATTGCATTATCCTGTTGACTAGTGTCCCCGACAGTGAGGTCAATATCTACCCGGGTGTGGTCCGGCGGCGCAGGCGTGCTGAAGGCTACCATGAAATCTGGAGGAAGTTCATTTGTACCAACAGGTCGCGCTGACTTCGGTGCCAATGTGACAGGTGAAGCTAGGCCTGACGGATACAGTACATCCTCAGCAGACATTCGCAAGGCATTAGATGACAAATCCAGCTTGGGTGGAGCTGAAGGCCTATGAAGGGCAGTCATCGATATCGCAGATGCACGGCGTGCGACGGGAGCTGATGAAGGATGGTTGGAGCTGGTGGGGATTGGTGGTTGGGCTGGTTGCGTGGATTCCACAAGTTGTTGGGCATTGTTCGCCTCGGCCATGGCTGCTTCTGCTTCTGCCTTGGCCTTGGCCTCAGCTTCAGCTTCTTTTATATTTAAATCCTCGCGTCGGGCGTCGCGTTGCAGAACTGCTATGGCACGAAGCTTGCCAATAGTGAGCTTAGGGCCAATGCAATAATGAATGAAAGTACCAGATGTGCCTCAATGCAGTCGCACAGCTGGTCGTATTTTTCAATCTCCCGACCTAGCGAGGCAGATAGTGATGGGGGTGGGACCGAGGTATGGTGCGCTATACCCCTGAGCGATAATCAATATGGCAAGTATGACATGGTTGTAGGGGAGCTACGCACAACTTCTGTGCGCTTGCGTAGAAGCCGTATATGTGACCAGTCTTCACCATCGCGTTCTGGATACCTTAGCACTCAATCACCATAATGCAAATTGCCTATAACGGGAGAAACACGTACTCTAAGTGAAGTTGCCAATCCATTGAGTTCTGCGTCTAAAATGGGTGGCACTGAATTTGGTACAGCTGGAGGAGGCATAGCTTTTGCAGCCTCCTCTTCGGATAACGGAGGTGGTGCTATGGGTTTTCCTTGAACATTGCTGGAGTTGGCTGCCGGCCAGTTGGGTTGAGGTTTGGGTAGCATGATGATCAGGATCAACGTTGTTGTCTCCTAATTCACCCAAGATTGAGCCTCCGAACCCTCCACCACTTTCCACACCACTCACCAACATCGACTCGGGCCATACGCAGTTCAACGCATTCGACGCTCTTGCGCTGCAGTACTGGGACGGAGTTCCATGTGCACTTAGTCGGCTACTTTCCGCCACTATCGTTGTAATAATATTGAGCCAGGCTTGCACACCACTCTCCGGTCATTTTCATCCCTGATGCCCAATAGTCTACAAACCGACAATTTGGACTTTTCAAAAGAATTTCTACTGGAGGTCGGTTTATTCTTGATGTCCTCCTTCCGAGTTCACCAGTTGACAGAGACGGATACGGCATATCACCTCCATTCAAGTTTGCAACCTCACACCCTTCCCCATTAGAGATGCATTCGCCTCTGCACTCTCACAACCGTCTGAACAACCTCAGTTCACCATCCATGGCCACTTGTCGGACGATCTTGATGTAACACTATCTCGGAAACGTGGACGGAAATTCTCCTCCGCCTCTCACGCGACGAACCGCAGCCTCCAGTCGGATGACGACAATAAACGGGCTATTCTCGAGCCAAGGGGAAGGAAACCGTCGGGTTCCAATAAAGTACCTGTTTCAGGAGGGGGTATCGCATCGGGACCTTCGAGTTCAGTGGGCCGAACACCACCACAGCCATCCACTTCCCCAGTGAGAACGAACAAGTATATCCGCTCCCGCACAATTTCCTGGGGCTCCAATAAGTTTCCAATTTCCAACGGTGCTATCGGATCTCCTTCAACAGGTGGTCTTGATAATTCGCAAGCTAATCTAGAGAATGTCATATTGTCTCGTCTCGTCGAAACGTTTCTGGCGATCAGCATTCCACCCGACGTGGAAGCGAACTCGGACATCCAATTAGGGTCTGCCGCTCGCCAAACTCAGACCTCTCCCCGTTTAAATGGACATTCAGATTCTGGTGCATCGCAACGAAAGTCGTCCAGGCCACAATCCAAGACCAAGGGGCAGACGACGGTGTCAAGGCGGAACTCCACAGCGGCGACGCAATCTGCGCCAGTGATTTCTACATCACTGCATACCAAGGCAGCTTCAGTGTCAAATCCCCATTCCAGCTTAAAGATACCGGTGTCTCCTTCCCAATCTATAAAATCGCTGTTATCTGCCGCTGCGTCTCATGCTCCAACCGGGGTGCCCAACTACCTTTCACCGATCCATTTGCCGTCGACGAATCCACGCTTTACCATCGATGCCAAATCTAAGCGAAACTTTGCTCCTTGGACCGACTTGACTTCCCAAGTCCTTCGTGTGCAAGTATGGGGCAAAACGCTCAGTCACTTTCACAATAATGGCAAGGGGAAGCAGAAGGAAAGTACAACTACTTTGGAAGGTGATGCTACTCAGTGGAAGGTGCTGCAAGAATGGAACTTTCATCTGGCCGAGTTGAAGCTGGTACACGATGTAAGTACTCAACTCCCCTCCCATAACATAAAACTCATACTGACGTTCCCAGACTCCCAACTTCACTTCACATTTACCGTCAAACACACTGCTGGTGACTTTGAACCCTCCAGATCAGACATTCTATCTACCAATCAAGCGCCGACCTCGACTATCGATATCGAGATCGCCAGATGTAGGGTACAGCTCTGATCCTGAAAATGTAAAAACTCTGCATCGAGAAGACGGTAGGGACGCGCTGCCCCACCCATCTGAACACCCATCCGTCAAGGCACGGCGTCGTCATCGTGGTCGTCATACTGATCCTGACGCTCTCGACTTGGCCAGGACTGCGTCTTGGCACGATCTCTTCAAGTGAGCGCCGTTATTTATTGCGGCGCGACCAACTAATAAACTGACGATTGTGCGTATAGCCTCGTCACGTTACAATCTTGTATAATTGACACGAAAAATTCTATGGGAGACATTGTCCTTGGTATCAACGATATCCTTGAGGGGGACTACTTGCCGACATTGGTATGTTGGCTAAATCATTTGGTATACGTAGTCCTCACTACTTTGAGCAGAAGAGAGAGGTTTCAGGGCGACAGAACATAATTGGGGATTTACGCGCCAACCGTACCCAAATTTTCGATGATTGCGCTAATTGTAAGCATTCACTGAGTTTTCCGTGACTAGCCCTAACAAATTGGTGCAGTAAAGCTCGAAATCGAGGAGAAGAAGCGTAAACTTGAGGAGCGACGGGAACTCCTAGCTCTGGCTAAGGAACACTACAGCAAGGAGCTTGAAACTACCAACTCGGTTGAACAGAGTGTGGTACAGCACGAGTAAGGCACCTTCAAATCGAGTTGTCCTTTCTTGATGGGCTTACATTCGGCTCAGGTTTAGTCTTCAGGTTTTACGTTCGCGTTTGGGGCCCATTCGGACCACTCTTCTAGCGACGCTCTCATCTATATATCCCATTGACTTACTCTCTCCCCCTGATCTGTTGTATACCATCGTTGATGTTCCTTTACCAATCCCAATAGCGTCCAACGACCCGGCCCCTCCATTGTTTTTAGCCTCGCATAAGAGCGTCAACGAAGATTCAGTGGCAGCTGCTCTCGGTTATGTTGCTCAAGTTGTGCAATTACTAGCTGCATACCTTGGGAAGAACTTGGTATACCCGGTCACTTGTATTGGGAGCCGCAGTCTGATCCGAGACAATATCTCCGCTATGGTTGGCCCTCGAATGTGTGTTTTGTCTTTGAAGTTTCATTATCGCTGTGTATTCACGCAAACCTATTCAGGTTCCCTTTATTCTCTAGAAATGTGGACACGTACCGCTTTGAGTATGGAGTGTTTTTGCTCAACAAAAACATTGAAATGGTGCGATATTATGCGCATATATCTATCTACCTGTTGAATGCAAAACGCCATTCTAGCTTATGTCCGATAGAGACCTACGAGCGATGGACATGCGGCATACACTTCCCAACCTGAAGAACTTACTCCTGACTCTTACTGCTGGTGAAGGTGCTCCACTTCGGTGAGTGTCCTGCAAGATCTGACGATCATTGCAACCAGTATTTACCTTGCACACAGTGCTCAATCATTGGATTCACCATTATCACTCTCATCCGACATTGGATCTGATGAGGGACGCTCGACAAGTAATGTAGAACCCGGCACACCGAAGCTGAAAAGGAGGGAGCTACCTCCCTCTACTGAATCAGAATCGACAACTCCACCAGCGAGCGGATCTACCACTCCTACAGCTAGCACATCAGCTGATTATTTGAAATGGAACCGACCCTTCCTTGGTCTCGCCCCTCTGGCCGGTTTTTTTCGGTACCCTTCGACATCAACATGGACATCTAGCACCATTAGCTCCAGAACGGATTCGGAACCTATGCTTCATGAACACGATGACAGCAATGACGTGAAGACCAAGAACCACGATGAGAATGCTGCGACTGAAGATGAGGAAGATGACAGAAAGACTATTCGCGCAGTGGTTATAGACTCGAACACTGATGAAGATAGATCTGACAGCATCGAGGGAGATGCGACACATAATGGGGATAGTGCCTCGCTATTGCTAAATCACAACCATACCAACGCTAACACGATTAGCAGCATAGAAAAAGACTTATTCACCCATAATCCGCCAACTTCATCTTCATCTGTCGCACCAATTAACGTTAACCTTAATGTTTGATGCTCCTGTTGTGATTCTCTTCTCTTTGACTGCTTTCGTTCTCTTCGTTGATTCTCACTTGTCCCAACATTTGTAGCGTGGATTTTTTTCCTTTCATTTTTTGCATATCACTGGAATCTTTTGGGAACCTGATGTCAAAATGTCCATAGCTCCTCTCGGCTTCGTTCGACAGGGTCGGTGTGCTTGTGAAGTCTGTATGTTCCGTAAGCTAGACCTTTGTTCATACTTCAGTACAATGAAAAAAAAAATGCTCCCACGTCATGTACTCATGGCACGTCCTTCCTTCATACCGCGAAGTTTGGCTTAATAAAATGCTTACTGATCATGATCTTAGTACAGATTATACCTAAACCGTCGCAAGACGACGAAGCTAATCACTGAACCATGTGCATTCATCTACCTCCTAACCAAGGACCGAATGACTGACACTCATCAAATTTGTTAGTGTGACAATATCACAGGAACCGAAATGCCAGAACAAGCTGTCTCTCAGCCGTAGCTGCTCAAATATAGCAAGATTATATATATGTCAACTTCGATCCTGTGGCATCTTTCTGTGCTCGGTGCGAGATCATCGAGGTCATCCCGGAATGGTAGCGTACTTATGTTTCAACTTTCAAGCTCGGACGTCTAACCGTTTATGCGATCGTAATTTTGAGAAAGATGTTTGCCTTAGAGTGTATGCAGAGACTACCGGAGTCATCAAGACTGGCTAGTTACATTGCGTCCAAAACTCGGAGCGCGTCCGAGGAATCGAGCGTGGGGACGCAATGGACGTGTATCGTTATCCAATTATGTGATGCATTCATCTTGTGCGCTTAGAAACCGTGGAAGTTTCTACCTGTTCTACCGTCGACTCTGCCCATCTAATCATTCAGAACAACGCGACCCTGTAGATGGGGTAAAGGAGAGTTGACCCGAAGAGGTCTCTGCAAAGTTAACACACGACCAACTCGAAGGCACAGGGCTAGTAAATACGGGTCTCGTCACTTTCTTCGCTCTATGATGCTGACCCGGTCAGGCAAATAGTGGTGGAGTGTCAGCAAGGCTTATGTGGACGCTTAATTCCCCCGCGGCAGTAGCCATCTGTGAGTTCTATGGGTGCGGCATCCCCACAGAAACTGAACAAGAAAACAAACTTGTCAGGAAAATTCTTTTGGAAAGCCATTACCTCGATAATCATACAGAATAGGTGTACTGAAAGAACTAAAAAGGGATTTGACATGATTTATATAAAGTGTGTGGGGCGTGGGCGATCCTGCCTCCTTCGGTTGCTGTGCTAGGGTGAATGGTGACATAGAGGACCTTATGGTGGAAGATATGCGTGACCTTATCCAGTTAGCGGTTTTGATGGGGTTCTTGGACCCTCGCCGAGAGCTACCGACGCGCCAGCGACTCGCTCCTCATTCTGCAGGGCTCTTCAATAGGCGTGAGAACGCACAAGCACCCTGGACTACGCGCTGATGTTCTGAATCTGTTCCAATGGCGTCACGACTTACCCGATTGTTAATGTCCAGATCACTAGAGACGAAAAACTTCTCGGACCAACCGGTGGCCGTCGAAGACGTTCAGCCAAAAAAAAACACTTTGAACTTCAGGGCTATCAACAATCTTTGTCTTCCCCGTCTACGCGGTGTATCCCAGTTCATGTGCTATTTTGTTCTGAGGGCTTTGCAGGGTATAAAGCACTAGTACCAATTGGAAGACAGCCGACCTGAAAATTGCATGGACAATTAAGAGTTCGGTTTTGTAAGGTTTTGTAAGGTTTTGGGAAACGAACACCAAGACTTATGGGACAAAGACAAGATGAATGAGAAAAATTAATGATAATATAATAGCAAACAATTATACCTCCCGCTCAACGACATTGGACCTCTCCGTGCATTGATGGTGAGAAGATTGTTTGTTTTTCTAAAGACCGAGGCACTCGGGGGAATCTTTTTCAAAGTTTGGTGGCCAGCAATGGCCATTCTTACCAACGGCTATGTTGGATTGTCAATGACCGTAAAGGGTCGTTAATTGGCGTGTCATATACAACCGTGTCCTCATGGCTAATAACAGCCAAGACCGAGCCCGATGTTAAGTGCAGGGTTTGATCAGGGTAGTGTACTAATTTGAGAGCAGAACATCTCACTGGCACAGCGACCCAGGTAACTACTATTTAATTGCTTTCAATGGTTGGGAAATCCACCTGCATAATCTACTCCGATTCACACAAATGTTCTAGGTGAGAATTCGTGATAGTCACCGTGAATGATATAGTGCACTCACAAGGTTGCCGCTGATTATGAATCAATATGTCTGCTAGCCTGGGGCCGGATGATAAGGGACTCATGAGGGATGCTGGCATGGGTGTTGGTACGTACGTATATGTATCCATACTGACACAAGCTGATGTGGCTAAAATGCTGCGGGTTTATTTTGGAGCTTTGACATCAGAAGTACGACTTGAATAGGTTTGCAACGGCCTCGATGAGTCTGTTGGCGCACATTCGGTGTTAGTGATAGGAGGCCAGAAGACCCATTCGGTGCTTGTTGGGCAACGAGCTTAAATGCCTCCGGGGGACATGTGACCGCCAGGGTGCTGAAACATTCATCGGTGTATTGGCCGTGTTTGATGTTCTTTCATTCTTTCACGAAAGAACAATGGTGACTGGACAGTACGCGCAAGAAATTAAGCACACCACTTCATGAACACGACTATGGTCCGGGACACTTAGTCACATCAATTTTGTGCAAGAGGCACTTATGTAACGTAGTCAGCCAATTGAATTTCATTCATGTGCAACGATGCCCTATTCGATTTTTAGTAGAAATGTCCCTCTTCATGTAAGGATTAACTCTACTAAAGCGCTATTGCTTCAAAGTTGACCAACTTATGAATTTTGACAGAAGACATTTTTGCATACTCAGGGTCCCTGATATTTATGGACATACACTCCACATATGGGTATTACTAATTGATGATTATCTAATCGATATTTACTTATTTCAGGGGCAATTGGGCTTCGTATTTTCTCTTTTGGTAGCTAGCCTGCCTTGACGAGATAAGGTTCCCATCAAAAAACATATTTTTTATTTTTTACTTCTTCGACGACCAAATTTGCAGCTGCACTGAGCGCCCCGCACCATAACAACTCCGCCTATACCTTTAGCTTGAACAACATACGTTGGACACCATCAGGATGTCCACACTTGTGCTTGAGACGGGGTAGCACTTGAGTCCTCTTACATCATTCGCTTGCATATTTAGCGTGCGGTTCGTCTGTTCGTTCACATGCAGCGGAGCCGATGTCAGCTGTGAGAAGCTTATTCTCAACTCTGATCCGTAAGCGCGACCAGGTGGGTAGACATACAAATATATGTAAATCTATAGGAGCGCGCAATCTATCATCATCATTTGGGAAGTAGGATCAGTAGATTGGCGCTCTTAGATCATCGCCCGCGGAGTGTCGAGGATCCGAGATTTTTGTGGAATCCGAATCGGAAGACTCTCGGCATTAAATTCTTGAACTGAGATTGATAGATTAAAAGGAAAACTAAGTCGCAAGAATAGCAGTTGATGAATATTAGATTGGGTGTTACATCGTCCTCGAGGTAAAGCTTACCCTTCTGCATGCATTAAGATGAACCTAAATAAACCCTGGAGCCATCGGACGAAGACGATGACGCATATCGTGGAACCAGTCAGGTTTACTCACGGAAAGTCGACTCGGATGGTAGCGTTGAGCTTTGCATCATTGGGAGTGTCATGTAAAGGTAGGGGTAATGAGGCGCGCCTTGACCCTGCCCATACGGCAGAATTAATGAAATGCTCTTCAGGTGTGAATGCTCGAAACTCCGCGACACCTGCTGCAAATGAGGTAATCGACCACCGACGAAGCGAGGCGCCGGTACGCAGTGAAGTTGTAATGACACTATCGTGGAAGCGGAGGCTAGAGTACCCGGTCTCGTGGCGGTGACTTGCGGCTTCAGAGGGCACCGACGGAAAAGCATGAGTCATCCAATGGAGAGCGAGGGATGAAGACTTTCAGAGCATAGAATGGGACGTGCTGCGCTCCCTCAACACGACCATGGCTGCCACATATTTATCGGTCACTTAATTATGAGCGACAATATTCGTATTCGGCTTGCTTCCTCTACTTCAACACTTGCCGGTCGGTGAACGTGGTCTATGCAGTCTACCTGGATGAGTTTACGTCCTGGCCAAGGTCGCCTGTCCCGTCCCTTGTCGGACACACATAAGCCAGAAACGGGAACCTGATTAAAGGGATCGCAGGCGCCCGTTTAAAGATTGGCCATGCTTGTCAATCCAAACTTCGGATGAACGGTTGAAGGGTCCAAGCCAGGACAGAGTGATCAAGAACCATATATCCGACGTGAATGAGGCGCCAAATAATGCTAGTACAAACAACGCACTGAGATCTCTATGGTCCCGCCATCTGAGCCACGTATTGCGTTGGCGAGTTCACCGCGCATCCATTTTACCACCCCAAGTCTCCGTCGTTGTAGTACTTCTGGATGTGGACTGAGGGTCTCTGAAAATAGCTCTGTAAAATTGGATAACTAACATACGGCGAAGTGAACAGAACCAGGATTGGAGCGGAAGCGGCGTGGAGTGGGACCCTATCGTTCCCTGAGTTTCTGTCACCTGTTTGTGGAATATTATGCCACGCGGCCTAATTTAAGCCACCGGAAGCAAATAACAGACTCCAGGTTGATGGTCATTTAATCATGCGGGGAAGTTGCGAGGATATGTTTCGACCTGCCGCGAAGTGGGCTTGGCTCAGGACCATTTAGTTTCTGCCGCCAGTTGTCGGTGAACTGGGTTGAGCTCAGGAGATGGGATGTGCCAGTATTGTTACTTTACTTTGATTTTACTCCTGGATCAATGTTGTGCGATTAGTACGGCTCGCTTATCACATGGGGATAAACTGTAGACGAGGTGAACGACCAAGAAGCCAAAGAAGCGGACACATGCTAATAGGATCACTAGGTATTGATGTGGTTGTTGTGACCGGTAAACATATGTCCATTTCCACGCGGCTCATGCACTGTTGCTACGACTCTGTAGCGACAGCAGGAGACGCCTGGAGAAGGTACTAAAGTCATTCAATAGATCTGGACAGGTCGTGCCGGAGACAAGTTGAATAGGGTGGCAGTATTTTGTGTCCGTTGTTACCTCGTTGAGCATAGTTATTCAATAATCATTTGAAAACTTGATCATGAACAGGTTGATCAGGGCCATATCTACTTCCAGAGATTGGGGCCCGATGTAAGCGAAAGGGCTTTGCAAGATCATATTGCGGGTGGCCATACAAAACACAATATGGTAAAGCCATTCAGCCCATAGCTCTTGGGGCATAGACATTGTGACAGGAGAAAGACGGACAAATGGGGAGGAGTACAAGGGAGTCAATTAGAATGAAGCTGAATTTATGGACAGATACGTAGGCTGCGCAAAGAGATGGTTTCAAATGGAAAGCAATCTACTTCCAAAATGCAATGATCCTTGTTAACGTCACGAAAAGGGCTGGAGAGAAGCGTGACTGGGTTATGTCAGCATGGAGTAGAAGTGAAGACCGGCCGGACTGGGGTGACTGATGTGAAAGTCGGGAATGATTGTTACGACGAAGTGGAGCGAAAAGGCGGTATTATGCAACAAAATTGATGATACACTAGGTTGGTTGTGAGCGTATGCTCAACGCGGCGAAGTATACTCTGGCTGGACGGGGTGAGTCTACGGGTGAATTGTGAAAGTAGAAAAAAATATTTTTCAAGGGTGAGATACTGAAAAAGGGGCCGGAGTTGGAAGGATTCGGAGGGGATTGCCGAAAAATAGAGTTCAGGGACCAGCTCGAGTGCAGAGCGACGAGCCCATATATTTACCCAAGACTTCACCGTCCTTCAATCCTCCCGTTTCCTTCTCAAAACTGGAGTATTAAAAGGGTCTCCATCCCGAGCAGTCTATCCCGTCCTCATCTCAATCCAATCCACCATATAATAGCCCATCAGCCGCATTGTAACAACAGTCCTTATAGACGGGCTCAAAATCGGCTTTGCAGGTATCTCGACGCTCACCTTCACTCCACAAGTCCACTTGGAGCTCATTTGCGTTCTTTCAGGATTAACTTTGTGCAATTAGGCTCAGCATTTTCTATTCATCTCTAACTCCTTCACTTGTTTTCTGTCCTTCACTGCCCTGGAAAACTCATCGGCACTTTGTTTCGCCAAATGAATACCTCTATGGAAAACTCTATTTCTTCTACTGATAATCATCCCAGTACCGACGGAAGGAAACCGAGTCCTCCCGCTTTTCTCGATCTTGCCGACTCTGTAAGTCAACTCACATTTGCCCCGCACACCCCCCACTGATTCGCTGTCACACGTAGGCCGTCAGGTTAGGGACTAATTTATCTGATGTCGATGCGGTGCGTCTTCATCATCCCTCAACTTTGCACCATCTCTTATAACTCTTGTCCAGCGAGTGGAGCTCAAGCGCATGGAGCATGAAAGGCAGCGCGCTCTTCAGAGGAAGTTATTTGAGGATCAGATGCGCTTGCTCGAACAAAAGCAAGCGCAGGAGCTTCTTAGCCTCCCTTACGAGACTTCTAGCCCTCTCAATGGTACTAGTGGGATCCAACACTTTGCAGTCTCTGCGCCCACAACCCCTCCCCGAGTCAGCGCCGTGTTGAATGGCGATATATTGAGTGGACTCAGGTCGAGTCGAGTGGCTGTGGATGCGGAAATACTGTCCAAGGCAGTCGGAACGGTAGCAGACAAGCGCAAGTCCGTCACATATGCCCCATCCGTCAACATTTCCCCAGATCCATCTGGAGCCCCGGCTACCAATGGAAAGAACTTTCCACGTGCCGCTGGGGCCAAGAGCATGCCAGCAAGCCGCCGAACCTCGGCAAGCAGCCATGACGAAGAACTAGCTGGTCATCTACAGGGCCTGTCACTCGCTGGTGAGCGCTCAACAAGGGCATCTCCTGCCCCCGGTGGCCCCATCACCTCAATTATGTTGAGGTCGACGCATCACGACGATGAAGGTGCACGATATGCAAGTACTTACAACGCTGGCGTCTTGTTGGATGAACAATTGGATCAAGAAATGCACAGTAAGTTTTCTTAATTCTTCTTTTGCTGTTGAAAATTTCATTGCCCCTAGATGCCATGCGCAATCTTCCCACGTCCGATGACGACAAGTACCATAGTGCCTACTCCGGCAAGGTACGTCTGCTGCCATATGTTGTCATTTTCACCACTTACCTTGCTAGATTGCCTCGACCTCCGCCGCCCTTGATTTGGCGAACAATTCACAGGGATCTCCCCGCACTCAATTCACCGCACGTCCCGTGGAATCACGCGAAAAAGCCTCTGAATGGCCACAATTCGCCGCCCCGCGTGGGCTAGATGGACTGAGTCGACCTCACACCAGGATAGTTACGAACCCCAATTTGACGCTTACAACGAGTGTAGACGACGTATCTCCCTCAAAGCTCGCAAGCATTGTGTCTGCCTCCGGTACTCCACTCTTGCAGCAACATTCCCAAGTGATCAATCAGGCGCCTGGATCTCGCCGGGGTTCCCCACCCAGCCTTTTGGACGCGCTTAATGCAACTACTCGTTCAGTCCCAGCAACACCCCTCGGTTTTCCTAGCCCCGCCGGACATTTGTCCAAGGCTCCAGGTACACCGTTGACGGGTGATCATTCAGTATTGAACGGTCGTTTAAGTAGTATGCAATTGGGCGAAGGTGCCGGGAGCGCCACCGACTTGCAGGCATCGCTTTCCAGGATTCCCTCGTTCGACAACGGTCCCATTGGCTATCAGTCGATTCAATCATCTTCTCTCGATGATCACCATCCCAGTTTGGACCCGATGTACGGTTTGGCTCCTGGACGCTTTGGTGGTTACTTCGACACTATCAACGGTGCGAACGCTGTGGGAGGGCCGACGAGTCACGCCGGTTCAACTGCACTCTATCATCATAATGGCTCACGCTACGGCTTGGGTTTGGGCGGCCGAAGCATCGGTGGTGGTGATGGTAAGATGAATGGTTTGCATGGTCCCAAGCACAAGCGCGGTGATATGGATCGTGAATGTCAGTATGCTCATCACGCTGGGAATGCATATATGCTGACCACAATCTAGTCAACCGATTTGCCGGCACACGCCTCGAAGACCTTCAAGGCGAGATACCCGCATTGTGCAAGGATCAACATGGTTGCAGATACCTCCAGAAGAAACTGGAAGAAGGCGTTCCAGAGCACAGGGATATGATCTTCAGGGAGACATTCGGTCATTTTGCTGACTTGATGACCGGTATGTTTCTGTACCCCTCGAGTTGGCCTTTAGTTATAGACCGTTGTATCAGATCCATTTGGCAACTATTTATGCCAGAAGTTATTGGAGTATTCCACGGATGAGCAGCGCAACTTGATTTGCGAATCTGTTGCGCAGGATCTTGTTAACATTTCTCTGAACATGCATGGTACCCGTGCCGTTCAGAAAATGATCGATTTTCTTTCTACTAGGCGTCAGGTAGGTTGCGTTGCGAGTTTATTTTCATATCGCACTTACAGGAGGGGCACAGACTGATCCTCGATACAATGCTCAGATCCATTCTATCATTGTGGCGCTCAGCCTGCATGTCGTCGTGCTCATCAAGGACCTCAACGGAAACCATGTCATCCAGAAATGCTTGAACAAGTTGGCTCCCGAGGATAACCAGGTTAGTCCTCTGTTCTTATTGAGAGAAAGCTGGAGTATTCACGAGTATAACCTAGTTCATCTACAATGCTGTGGCCGCTAACTGTGTCGAAGTCGCTACTCACCGCCATGGATGTTGTGTTTTGCAACGTTGCATCGATCATGCCTCAGATCATCAGCGTATTCAACTCGTCAACGAGATTACCTTCAACGCCCTGACCTTGGTTCAAGATCCCTATGGCAACTATGTTGGTCCATTTTCCCATGGCATATGTACCTTGATTGACTTTCCCGCAGGTTGTTCAATATATTCTGGATCTTAATGACAACCGCTTCAGCGACGCTGTCATTCGCCAATTCCAGGGTAATGTATGCGCTCTGTCTGTCCAAAAATTCAGTTCCAATGTCATCGAGAAGGTTTGTTACTTATTGCTGCAATTGCATGGGGCTAATGCATACGTTTATTACAGTGCATTCGCGTCGCCGAGCTCAATACCCGCAAGATGCTCATCGACGAGCTCTTGAACCGTAGCCGCCTCGAGAAGTTGTTGCGCGACTCTTACGGGAACTACTGTGTCCAGACTGCTCTGGATTATGCGGAGCCTAGCCAACGTGCACTGCTTGTCGAGGGCATTCGTCCCGTCCTTCCTTTAATCCGCAACACTCCCTATGGCAAACGCATTCAGAACAAGTTGCAACGGGAACAGATGGACCATCACTATAACAACTATCACAACCCCCAGGCACTCGTCAACTTGGCCTTGTCTAATCAAGGCATGGGAGGACCGCATGCCGCGCGCCACGTCTCTCAACTCCATCAGGCAACCCCATTGGCTGATGTTTATGCTGCGCAGAACGGCCTATATCAACCAACTAGCGCTTCCTTCGGCTTGTCTTCCCAGCTTCACAATCTCCAACCTCAAGCTATCGACGGTTATGTCCTTCAGGGAAACTCTAGCCATAATACCCTCTCTTCTAATCATGGCAGCTCTTTCTCTGGTGCATTCCCGGGTGTCAATCATTTCGGAGGCGCAGGAATCGCAAACTCCCTCAATGATCCTTACCAGAGGTCCGCCTTCGGCTATGGCATGTAAAACATAATTGTCACATTTCTGCAAATCGTTGGACGACATCGTACCGCTTTTACTTCGCCGCTCCTTTCGAGATAATAGCAACGCGATGGTTCCCAATGGACTCCAAATACCAAAGTAATCTTTTCACGGTCAAGAACTAACAGATACCTTGTTTTCTACCTTTCGAATTCGAATTTCATCTACATTACTTGATGGTTTCCTTTCACACTTTCCCCATCCCACTGTTGTTTAGTCGTCTGCTCTTGTATCTAACCTCTTTCTCTTCTTCACTTTGAAACAAAAAACACTTACCATACGACCCCCATCCCCCTGCAATTTGTATTTTGCAACCGGCATCTGCTTTTCATGCTTTCCTGTTACAACAATTCCTTATCACCTAACCTCCATCACTTGTACAGGTTATTTCACGCATACACATCACTCCTAAATCGGTTGTCTGTCTAATAGTACCCTCTATCACCCTCTCTCCAACCTACGTACTCACCTTTACTCGTCGCAAAAGCACTATTGTTTGTAGTTATCCCGGCCAACCCCCCTGTATAAAGTCGTTATTAGAAGTTCTAATGGTGGAATTTTGTGATTGGCTCCTCATGGAAGGTCGCTTGCGAAGAAAGTAATCATTCATCGTGACATTCAGAGTAGGTATCTGGGTGGATTGAATTGCATGCATATGATGTAGGGTGTTGCATACACTAAGTGCGACATGGGGGAACGAGCATCGAGCGTGCTATAGCGAACATGGAATGAGAGCGAGCGTCTCCCTGACCTCCTTTTTCACCGGTTCTATCAGCACCAACGAGCCAGGCGAATCAAATTGGTTGAATTGAAAACAGAGTCTAGGTCAGCAATTACCCAGGATCAGACAAGGCGCAGGCGTACCTTGACGAACCCAATCGCGGCGGATTTCTCACGGAAGCATTGACGGCAGAGATCAAGTCCATATTTGCGGATGAGACCAGCTTGGTGCGAGCAGAGGCGGCTATACAGTCCAGAAAGAAGGGGAGCAATTAGTAGATGCATTTCACTATCCAATGATATCACTCACCACTGACGGCTGCCTTTTCCAAATTTTCTAGGACGAGAGAACCATACGGAATCGTGAGTCATATTGGTCTTCTTGGTGCTATGGTATATATAAGCGCTTGGTGCTGGTGTGTACGACGGCGAAACCTACTTGGACTTTGCTGAACGCGCTGTGACGTTTTGTGTATTTACTATGTGTTGGCTCAAGTTCCTGCTTATATAAACTTTACAGTTCATGCCGGAAGATACCGGAAAGCCCAATTTTACGGCCCAGCTGCAACAAGCTCGAGACGGATAGATCTTCTCCAAATGCATCATGCTAAGTTACAGTGCTCCAGTTCTCTCAAGTTCTCATCCAATCTAGTGCATGTCAGCACAAGCCATTTTATTTATCGTCCGAGGCTGTGTGATTGCTAACCTCGCCAGAGAACGACCTCTCAAAATGAATAGCCAGTGCATGGCATCAACAGCATGGGGGTGACAAAACGAGTTCGGCCCTCGCGGTGGGCTAGTCCTTCTCGACCTTTTCCCCACTTTAAAATAAGCATTTCGACAGAAAACGGTCGTATACATGCATGAAGCTGTTCTCCTGTATAATGGAGTGTATATTTATGTCGTACTTTGCATTATACGAGGAAGTTGAAAATCATAAACTTGCAATCCAGTTAAAATTACTCCAAGGTTATTTCCAGGATTGGTTAGGTTATAATTGGGCTGATTATAATTCTGAGTAATCCTAACCGTGGAAAACGTTTTCCAACAAAGTAGTAGCTTCAATAAAGAAAATTCCCGTAAGTTTTGAGGTCATTCATCTTGGGTTCACAAAAACCAAAAATACTAGCCCACCGCGAGGGTCGAACTCGCAGCCTTCAGATGAACAAATTGCATCTGCAATCGCCCAATGCTCTTAAGAGTCTGACGCTCTATCCGATTGAGCTAGGCGGGCGTTACATCGGCTGTACTGTTGATCCATAGGACCAATAGGCGTAGCTCGGGTGATCGCTTCCAGTAATAGGAATAGATGAATAAAGGTAAACTTGGCAAAGAAGCAGAGACCATAACACGGTAACGGAAGCTCTATGTTACGGTACGATGAGAAGGTGGACAAAGGTGTAACACTGAACTAATTGATACAAAACTAGGGCCAATCAAGACAAAAACTGCGAACATTACATGTATATGAGCTAACAACAGTCCGTCCGGGACATTTACAACCTCGATCTCTTTGCAAATATCTGGATCGTGCTGTTGCTCTGAGGTCCATGAGCTTCTTAACAATACGATGCTCTCGTCAAATCTGGGAGTGAAGCCGAAAGGCGAAGGATAGGAACTCTTTGTCCCAGGGTCAGGTTGCGAGGCAAGCATAAAACCGTCCATGACCACCAAGAGGCAACGCCTGGTGGCAGTCTCCTGCATGATAAGAGAGTAACGGAATACGACGTGTTCTCGCCACAATAAAGAAGAAGGTGCAAACACCACTCAAGACCATACCATTCACACGCCAGTATCACCATTCACGGCTATCGCCCTCCCACTCCCAATTTCCAGAGCAGCACCCGCAATAGTCTGAGTACTACCAGATCCAATGCCAAACTTTCCCAACCACACCCTAAACTTTCCCGTGCTCGTCGTACTTTTGACACTTCCCGGTAAGCTCTTTACACTTCTAGTAGCAGCGCTCTTCCCGCTCTGAAAGCTATCCAATGAAGGCATAGTCCTCAGAGGAAACCCTATCGTATTCATCGTTGAATCATTAGGTGTGCTCGATCCTGATCCAGATGACACAAAACTGGGACTTCTATGTGCGTGACGCAACGAAGTTAAAGAAGACCTGGGTACACGTCGCCGTCGAAGAGAAGATGTCGAAGCGGAAGAGGGTAAGACAGGGACGGATACCACCGAAGACGTCGATGATTGTTGGTGAGTATGATGGTACCTTCGCCTATGCTCCTGCTGACGTCTCGATGGAGTCAATTTCCACTTAAAATTCTCTTCTCGAGAAGCCGGAGGAGTTGACAGAGCCATAGGCACTGAACCTAGAGCAAAAGGACCTGAAATCATCGGTCGGGTTTTAGTTACATCACCGTCCAGGACCTGGGAGCTTCTGCTCGATATCGCCAACCGCCGTCTTCGTTTGGGTATAGATTCAGATGACGGGCATGACGAAGGGGGTGAAGATTTTCGGTTGAGGCTAATGATCCTTTTCAAGCCGCTCGCAGCAGCTTTAGCAGCAGAGGAGGGCGAGGGGGACACTGTATTGGATGATGTTATAGAACCAGACTTGGATAATGATGATCCTGGATGTGCAGCATCAGCGATGACCTTGTCCTGCTCGAACTCGAGGGTACGGTTGGTGGAGACGTTAGCTACGGATTCCTGTGGTTGAGCACTAATAACGCTTCCAAACACGTCTTGCGCGAATGACATCTCATCAGGCTCAGAACCACTACTAGGTTTGCTAGCCGCTCTCGAACGTCCACCATTTCCACCAACGGCCTGATCGGTGTCCAATACTTCATCAATATCCAATGAGACATCCATTTGATCGCTCTCGCCTTCTTGTTCATCCCTTGCCTTGGCTGTAGCTCCGTCATCTGCTGCATCCTCGTAATACTCTTCGTCGACCTCATCGTCATCACGGTCACAACCTTCCCGTTTTCCATTTCTAATAATACCCAGCTCCCGCGGATCAAAATCCCAGTAGATCTTACGAGTGTAATGCACTGTGGGCATATCAGCAAATTTAACAGACTTGTTCGTCGTCCCTCCTGCTACCGAACCAGCACTAGAACTTGTCCTAGTGGTAGTTGCGGAGGTAGCAGTAGACCTCGAAGCAGTGGATGCAGAAACCACTTTAGATAGACCTGTCATTGCAGGGGCGCCGATTGTCGTACAGGCAGAAGGGGGTTGAGAAGTCGTTGGAGCGAGTGCTTGACTTGGTATAGATAGACATGATTTATATGGCTTCCGTTCTTGCTTTGGCGATGGCCGAATAATATAGGATAATTGAGATTGAGTCCCCGAGGACGCTGATTTTGCACTCTGAGTGGCATGGTTGGAAGTTAGCCCAGAAGAGTCGACCGAGCTGACAGATGTAGTCCTTATTTGACCTGGAAGAACATCGTCAGTCGACGGCGACGACGACGCCACTGTCGGAGTGCCACTCGTTTCCGCCTCCGCCTCCATCTCCCTTTCACGCGCTTCTATCCCCATACTCACACCCGCACTTGTCCTGGCCGACGTGGGTACCAAGTTTGTGCTTTCATTCGTCTTCAATAAACAGGATGTCTCTGAACCAGGCATACTAAAACCGATTAATCCATTAGAGCTTGATATGCCGATGGGACCTGAGATATTGGGCTTGATAGGTGGATTGGAAGTAGCCGTAGGCGTCACCACCGAAGCATTTGCACTTGGGGTTATCGTACAATTGCCACTGCCATCGCTAGCCAAGGCCTGATTGGAAGCACTGAAACTCCCGGAGATAGTGCTCATGAAAAACTTTCCTTTAAGGCTTATCAAAGGTCGAAGTGACCTTTCAGAATACGACCTTGATCGTGATCCCGGCGAGTAACGCGGTTTCAAAAAGCTCGTCCAGAAAGGTGGTGTCGAAGAGGGCGTGGAAGGAAGATCGGGAAGTGATGATGTAGGTGGCATCACGGACGAACAAGCCGAACTTTCAGTCGCAGTCTCTGCTCCAATAGTAAGGAAACTCGAGGATGAGGTTGCAGACGACGATTCAGCTGATGATCCTGACGAAGGACTTTGCGCAGACACCGCAGGGGCACGAGGAAATATGGGCGTAACATGCTGAGACTGGGACCGGCTATGTTGCGGAAGCATCGTCATCGTTGCCCTGCGTGATTGCAGCTGTGACGCAAACCTTGGAGCAGTGCTGATAGCAGAGAATGATGATCGACCACCGGCGCCAATCAGCGACACGCTATTTCCATTTTCCTTTGATGATATCTGTCCAGCGGCGTTTGTTATAGCTAAAAGGTCAGTGGCGATATCATGTCCCGTGCCCTCTCCTATCGCTGGCCCTGATATGGAAGCCCAGGAACGTGGCAAGGGCTTGACCTGACGATAGATCCATTGTGATTGGGCGTTCGGAATCTTTGATTTGGGTGTTGGTGTCTGAGGGGGTGTAGGCAGCTGTATCTGTGCTGGAGGGTGTACGTTTGATGGAGTACGTTGAGGTGTCATTGGTTCTGCAGACACTGTGGGAAGTGTGGGTGACATGATAGGTGTACTAGGAACGGTCGATATACCTGGGACTAATGGTCTGGACAAGAGGCTACCCCGTGAAGGTATGCTTGGACCATTCATTGCTGGTGGGACAGGGGCTTGGGCAGTCGAACCTGTGGGTGATGACGAGGAGGTCGTAATCGATGTGGTCGTAAAGGGCATAGCTGCCGCTGCTGTGGTCGTTGCTATAACAGGGTGTCGGAGAGTCCTTGCACTCCCACGAGAAGGTATCTCAGATGGGCTGTACGGGTTATTAGTAATAATGGAACTCGATACTGTTGCTGAAGAACGTGTTGGTTCAGGTGAATGTGAGGGGACGGTAGTGGGTGACGAAAGTAAAACTAGTGATGGCCTGTGAAGCGGTGACGAGGGTATTTCAACAGCTATCAGGTTGGCCGAATCGTGTCCATGACTGTGCCCAGAACTAGAACCTGAATCCGAGTTTGGCGTGCAATGAGAGCCACGAGTGAATGCGTTTAAGGCTGAGTGCTGATGCTAAGCGCAAATTAAAAAGAAGCCAATGTCGTCAGAAATCGATGAATCTGAGGAAGGGCAAGACAGAATAATATCGAGCAGAAATGCAATGGGGTATTATGGAATCTTCTGAACATCGCATACATGAAGTCGTAAAAGCTTATGTCGAAGAAACAGAGATAAAGTAAGCAAGAAATCACACTTACCACATCAGAGCCAGACGCGCTGTTTCCCAACGGAGGGCCAGACACATCAACCTCCTTGGTAACACCCACACGACCCGGATTAGAAGCGGACGAGTCCGAGGAAGTCGAAGTTGAGGTCAAAGGCGTCGAAGGAAGGCGGCCGCGATGACACCTCAAGCTGCCACTACGATAACTATAACCAAGTTTATTGCTGTCATTGTTGTCGTCTTCATTCTCGTAAGTCGTTTCCTTCAAGATATCCAACGGTCTGGGTCGAGGCCTCGATCTTATACAAGCGTCTTCTAGCCCAGCAGCTCCCCCGATTGCATCTTTGCCAGCAGCTGCGGTGCTTGACGATGATGGCGATAATGGAGGGAGTAGGTGCGTCGTGCGCCTCAACGACCTCGATCTCGTAGGCGTCACTGGAGGAGTCGTATTCGCATTCATACTCAAAGGCGAAGGCGTTGTCATCGTCGCGGTATTATCCTGGTTGATGTTATTAACGCCTTGGAGAGTAGGGGTAAAAGTAGATTCGGATGTAATGGGATGTCTGGGTATGACCCTGGCTCTGCCCGTGTTGTACATCACATTGACTTGTGCTGTGGGTGATATTTGTGAATTTGGCGATGATGGTGGCAGTGTTGACACCTGGTTTTGAGATGGTGCATCAATTGTTCTATTTGCCGAGAGCCCATGAAGGACCATGGCAGTAGCCGTCGTGGATACAGGAGTACCCAAATCCATTGAAGTCTAGAATTTTGAATGTCGTTTTATAGTCACGGTCACGAGAGCAACACAGTGAATAGCCAAAACGCGACGGGAGCAGCACAATCACAGGATAGTGAATCGCAGTACGCAGTACGTGATTGGCGGTTTCCGTCCAAAGGCGAACAAAATTCCAGAATGGGCAGTATGTGATTACGGCCGTTGATGCGTTGAGTTTATAGAATGGTGGTACGGCGCGGAGTTGGGAATGCGCGAATGATGCAGAATCAATGACACAAGCCGAATAGTAAGGATATAGAAGCGGTGCAATCGTTCGTGTCGGGTGATCGAGGAAGCGAGATTTACGAGCGCCAAATTTTTAGGGAGAAATTGGGGCATGAGGATGCGTAATTATATGGATAAAGGGGAAGGAAAATTCAAATGAGGATCAGTTCCAGGTTACATCAAGTGGGAGAACCACAAACCGCGTGAGCATCATCCGAAGCTATACCGGTGGGTGTGGATCCTGTATCCTCAACGTCAACGGAAGGGGAGTTCTGAGGGTCTGAGCGGCCTGAGAGCTCCAACTCAATTGTGGCGTCAAGCCATGTTTGTTCTTCTAACGTCAGTTCACAATCTGGTTGGAGGATATGAATTGGCGCTGTGACGAATATTGATGGAGCATCAATTTCAGCAGTGCCACCCTGTCATTTTTTACAGTCAGGGATGAGACATTCAGGGACGCATAAATCAGCGAAGGTTTCACAAAAGGAGACAAGGACATAAGAGGAAAGGATGGAAGGTGTTTTATGATATGCAATGATAACGATTATCTATCGAGCCACTTTCTCCAACTATTTCGCTGTGGGCTCGCCACATCGGGAAAGTATAGAAGGGAACGAAGACAACAAAAATAATTGGTCAAAAGCTCACACGACACATCCTCTTTGACAGATGTCGATATGTTTGTAGGGAATGCAATAGACAAGCGGGTCGGGGTCCGGAACCAGATCGGAGGAGCCAGCGAGGGGACCAACCAGTGGGGTTCAGAGCCAAAAGAATGGGTGCAGGATTGGGAAAGAAAAGGGAGAGGGAGAGGGAGAGGGAGGAGGGGGAGAGAGAAAAAGGAATGTGTGTGGGATACTTAACGCCGCACGCTGGGGACGGGAGAAGAGATGTTCAAGGAGAGCAAGTGTTGGAACGCCAGGTCTTTCTAGTGTTTTTCTCTTCGAGGGCTACCCCTCGCATCACCCCCCCTGAAAATTGCGATTGCTGGAAGGGAAGGGGGATCATTAGGGGGTGGACCCCATTCGGCGATTCATACCTAACACCACACGTTCCACACGTGTACGGGAAAATGATAATATAACTTCATCGCTATTGGACTGCTGAATTTCTTGCCAAAGGACAACACCGCTGTTTGTGGCCAGTTTTGAAGGGCATGAGCAAGGCGATAAGATGGGATTAAATGGTTATTAGACCTCGTGTCCCTATTTCAACGTTCAACATGGGGTGTTTAAGTTAATAAGTTCTATCACGTGAGTGCTGGTGGGGAAGAGCAGCGAATTGAACGCAGCCTGTTGTATAGAAAATTGGCGTGAAGACCGGGGGGAGTGAATACGGAACAGGGTGTGTTTATGACGACGTAGCTCGATAGAAATGCAGGGCGCGGACTGAGCGGGTTGGTGCAGGATTGGACCGGGATTGGCCATCATAGGTTTGGTCGATCAGCATGAAGACCACTCCAGATACCTCTAGCGGCCTCTGTGGTACTCTCGACGGGGCGTCGTTTAAGATGTTTGATCTTTGCACCCGATGAATCGAGAAGAAGTCGAACTTTTTGTTCGATTCCGGTTACTTCCAAGCCCTTGAGGGAAATAACCTTGTCACGATTGTTTGCTGCAAGGCGAAATTTAATACGGGTGGTGTAGTTTGACAGGTGAAAGGTAAGATATGGAGAAAATTATAACGTACCGTAAAAACCACGAACAATGGGTTCTTTTTGATTGCGCTGCCTGACCACGACCTCAACGTGTGGATTCTGTCGCGCGAGAGGCTCGAGGTGGCGGAGGAGGTAGGTGCGTGTGGGTGCGGAGGACGGCCATTTGTCACAGTATTCGAAGACCAACTTGCGGATGTGCGGAATGAATGAGACATGGCCATTTGCAGGGACCGAACGAAGAGATGCACGTAACAAGGGACCGACCATGTTGTCTTGCTGCAGTGAGCGCGCAGGAGTGTGCAAAATTAGAGTGGTTTAGTCGGAGATTGAAAAGAGACTTGTCGGAGATTGAAATCAGCAAAGCTGTGTGTGGAAAGGGAAGGGATGGGTTGTGGAGGCGCGTAAAGCGAAAAAACTTGGACGCGACGCGTTAAAACTGTTTTTGGACGAAATGGCAAGGGCAACTCGCTCATCAACACAACACGAGAAACCGAAGCAGCCTCAACAACAAGACTCGGCTTCAACAAAGAAACGGAAGCGTTCCTCCCAGCAAGATTCAAATGACATCTTGCCCGCTTCAAAACTTCCTCGCACCGATATCGATTCCAGTCCAAATCACGACCAACCCTCCCCACAGCCGACCGCACACGTCTCTCATCTTGCCGGCGATGCACCCATCCTCCCAGAACATGCCCAAAAAATATTAGATATCCTTGAAGTGTCAGTCCGCTGTCTTCTCCTCTCCGCAACTCGCTCACTCGGTAAACAGTTCGGACTCCCAGGGTCTATTAGATAGAGTGTTTCCTCTGCCAGCTGAAGCTCCAGACTCAACCCCACAGTCACAATCACTGCGTGCGCTTCTCAAGGATGCTTCACAATACCCATTATGGGTCTTGCGGGTTAGTCCTCTTCTTCACTTCATCGATTGGTTTCAAATATACTGATGCCACACCACCAAACGACAATAATAGGCTGCCGTTAAACAGCTATTACCCATTTCATCCCATCCTCGTTTCCGGCCTTCCACTCCAGCCGCACAGCAACGACGCTTTTGCGAATTAACACTCTCACTCCTAGATCAAGCCTCTTTTCACACTGTACCAGTCTCATTAGACCTTCAGAGTATCCTCCCCGAACCAGAAGTATCACTCGACGATTCATCTACTACCAAACTTGCACCTATTACCAACACTTCTACATCACCATCTACGTCGACACTCGCATCACCTCCATCACCCGTGCTTGCCAAACTCAAATACGCCTTAGTACAGCATTTACCTAATGGCGATTATTGGACTTCATTGAATTCCGATATCGCTGCCACCTCTGCATCATCCATAACTGAACAACATGGTCTTGATTTGAAGGACCTCCCGACTGGTCATGCAGAACTGGTCGCTATCCTTCCAACAGCCTCTTCGACTCTAATACCATTAGAATCCGTTCCGACTTTGGGCTCATACAATAGTACCAAATCAACGGTCAAAAAACCTCTACCTGCACAACGACGGCTAACAGCTGGGTCCTTCTTGGATTATGGAGTTTGGGCGAGCTTTGCACCCACATTTAATCAGGAAGCTGAGTTGCTGGGAAGAAGGGAAATGGGCGAAATTATCTGGCGACGGGAAGACAGGAAGAGACAGTGGGAGGATAGGAGGACGGAATGGGCTCAAGGGAGAGGAAGAGTAGAAGAGGTCATGGACGATGATGATATTGTGGTGCTACAGTCGCAGAAATCAACACACCAGATTAGTGACGCCGAAGCCGGGAATGATGAAAGGCAGAGTGAGGTACAAGAAGCCGGAATGAGGAGTCGGAGTGCTACCGCTGCTCAAGAGGAACAGGAAGTTACCGAGATTGAACGACCTTCTATCGATCCAGGGAGCAAGAAGACCAACATTTCCGATTTGGATCACGCGTTGAAGGAATTGCTCCCACCTGAACAAGCCGAAGCTGTCAAGTCCGCTCTGGCAACGTTCGAGCTGGAAATGGCCGTGCAGGAACTACTAGAACGAAACGCTCGAGCTCTGGCCAGACTGGAGGAGCTGCAATATGCTCGTTTGAGTAAGGAAGGGGGCGGAACAACTCAAGTTGAAGAAGGGTCGGAGGAATGGGAAACAGGTGTGTTGAAACTATGCCTCTCATTTCCTTGTCTTCCTTCAGTCCTTTTTTGAGTTTCATTCACCCTCACTGTTCTCCATTGTTTCATCTATAGCCCAAGGGATCATGGAATCACTGATGGTGTTGGCGTCTCTGCGACCCCGATCATCCGCGGACGATTCGTCACTAATACCCACTCCGTCGGTATTGGGAAAGTTGCATCGAACCCTGGCTTTAGAACCAAAGCTGGGGTGGCATGGTTCGCTTCCACCAAGTCAATCGACAGCACTACGCGACGATTCGACGATCAAACTACGTCCTGGAGTATTAAATTCAACTGCTACCGCTCCAGCAGGTACACCCGGTCTTCCAGCATCTTCCACACCTACACCCTTGGCGAATGCACACCATACCAATACGATATCAACTATGCAACCCCAACACGCAACTACTGCTTCCGCGACACCCTATGCAGGATATGCGTATGCATATAACCCTCAACAAGCCATTGCAAATGCCGGAGCAGTTACCACGACAGGACAACCCTATCGTCCAGCAGCAGCACAATATACGCCTTATAAACCTGGTCAAGCACCATATTACAATGCATATATGGCGGGACAAGGTGGAATGCAGCAAGGTTACTACGGGCAGCAAGCGTATATGGGTGCGGCCACTATTGGTGGTACTGGAAACCCCAGTACAGCTGCTACAGGTCAACAACCCTATGCTGCTTATTCAAACTGGTATGCAACTTATGCACCAATGGCCGGTCCCGGGGCTGCTACAACAGCAAGTGCAATGACAACCACGGCAGCTGGAGCGGTCCCAGCAGCAGGTTCGAATTCAGGGAGAGGCACCCCTCAACCTGGTGTTAATGCCGTCAATCCATTAGCGATGCCAACAAGTTATGCCACTTTCTTTAATGGGGCCGGGGCTGGGGCCGGAATGGGACCCACAACGGGCACAGGGGCATCGACTACCCCACCTACACCGGGCGGTGCTTCACAGAGAACCCCAGTCGTAGCGAACACGGTTATGGCTGGGAAAACGCCTTACAGTGCAGCTGCGGCTGCTGGCTATCAGACTATGGGACAATGGCCAGCTGGCATGGGAATGTATGGACAAACACATTACCAATATCAGCAAGGAGCGGGCGCAACAACTGGTACTGGTGGGGTTATACCGACTCTACCGGCCCATCTGAGGCCGAACAATGTTGGGCAGGGACAAGGCCAGGTGCAGCCGGCGACCTATTATGGTGCTTATCAGCAGCAGCTTCCTAATCCCAGTACGCCTGCCCCTGCTACTCCAAGGTGACGATGATGATGATGATGATGATGATGATGATGAAAACAAGGGTTGGTATAGTGAAAGGTGCACGACGCGCGGTGGCATGGTTGTATTGATGAGCAAGGGTTGAGTAGGTTGTGTCCAACAGCGTACGGTTTCTTTTCAATTTATGGGCGGGGGTGTGTGATGCATGCAGTACAGTCAGCTTGGCAGACATGTTTTTATTTCTTCGGTAACACATACGTATTGTCTAGTTAGTTTCGAACTGTTTTCGGTTCACAGTGGCCATTTTGAATCTGGCTGAGGGGCTGATCATCGGCAAAGTAACCTTCTTGTCCTCGTGTGCATCTCTAGATTCCTGTCATTTTGGCGTACACGGCTTTCTCCGAAAGTCAAGTTGAGCATCTTAGTTGATTCAAGTTTTGTTGATAGTTCATCACTCTGAATCATTGAGTTGAGCAGTTCACGTCTTGAATTCGCCGCAGCATGTCGCGAATCGCGCTGTGGTCTGTCGGCCGAACTGCTTGTCAACAACACCGACACCAAACATGCCGATCGAAGATCTAATTCATTCCTACCTTTTCTGCAATGAGATAAATTACGCCGATCGGATTTTCCAACTCTGATCGACGATACTTACTTGCCGCTGACTCGGCGCTAGCTGTGCGTAAGTGTTCGCTGACTTTCGTTTACTCGCTGTGTAAAATTGCAAGTATAAGTTTCAATCAAGTGAGTGCGTTTACTCCTCGTCCCGTGAACAGCGAAGGCTGACGATGAATGTCGGTAGAAATGGCAGCGAGGAAATTCACCATCGAGATTCCTGCCACTTCCGCCAACATTGGACCAGGTTTTGACGTGGTGGGACTCTCACTCTCACTATATCTCACACTCCATGTCACCGTTCCATCTTCTCCACCATCTCCATACGCCCCACCAACCTTGACTTACACCGGAGAAGGAGCTGATGAGGTACCTCTCGACCCTTACAAGAATCTCACCACACGAGTGGCCCTCTACATCCTAAGATGTCACAACGTCCGTTCATTCCCATCCCACACCCAAATACACGTTCACAACGAAATACCCTTCGGTCGTGGATTAGGTTCATCAGGAGCGGCCGTCATTGCTGGCGTTCACTTGGGCAACCAAATCGGGAAGTTGGATTTAGATCAAGCGAGATTGCTGGATTTCGCATTAATGGTGGAAAGACACCCTGATAACGTTACTGCAGCACTGATAGGTGGCTTTGTGGGATCATATTTGAGGGAATTAGATCATGATGCGAGTGAATTGGTCACTATACCTCTGAGCGAGGTTTTACCTGAGTATCCACCCGATGCAGGAGAGGATTGGGGGTTGAATCCTCCTATTGCGCCAGTTGGGATCGGACATTGGGTGAGATTTGGTTGGGAAGGGAGTATCAAAGCTGTAGCCATCATACCGAGATTCGAGTTGAGCACGGCGAAAGCGAGAGAAGTTTTGCCCACACAATATTCGAGGAAGGATCTAGTGCGTTCATCACTCCTTAGTGCATACCCCGTCTATGTTCTGTTAACTGTAGACCTAACGAGCAAAGCCTGTTCTATCCCTCAGGTCTTCAACCTGCAACGTTTAGCCGTTCTTACAACTGCACTAGCGCAGTCTCCACCAGATCCAGACCTGATTTATGAGGCCATGAAGGATCGCATACACCAACCCTATCGTCGAGCTCTGGTCAGTAATTTTCACATCTTACCCGTCCACCGCTCTCGTCCCTCATCGACGTCCGCACAGATCCCAGGTCTACCAGAAGTAACAAGCTCTATCACACCCCAAACACACCCTGGGTTACTAGGGATCTGTTTATCGGGAGCTGGCCCCACGATCTTAGCATTGGCCACATCAGGTTTTGACGCTATCGCTGAAGACGCTCGAGCAATTTTCAAGAGTAAAGGTGTCGAGATCGACTGGAAACTGTTACATGTCGTAGGCGGAAGTTCGGTTACTGAGGAATGAGGGTGCAGCAAGGTGACCTGCGAACGAACCGGACTGCTGGGAAGTGGATCGGAATATGGCCATAAATTGATTTAAAAACCGTGCAACGCACGCACACACGCGTGTATTGTGATAGTCATCCATCAACTTGAGCGTGTTCAATAAATATTCAAATTAAAATAGAACTGTAGAGTGATTCTCCCCTCTACCTCCACATCCTATTGCGGGCGCGATTCAAGTTGTCAATTAACATCCAGCAGATCATAGTCATATTGCAGGACACCTACTGAAGTCATCATTATTCGTTAAGTGTGGCACTATCCAAGGATGTCATGTATACTACGGGTATGGTGCAGATCTAATGAGAGTCCCAAAACACTACAAGGCACAGAATTTGAAACCGCTAGATCGATCCATTATTGACCTCCAGCAGTCAAACATACAGCCCTCGTTGCCACTAAAGTGTCAGCACTAACGTCAAATGGTAAATCGACCGTGAAGAGAACATCACTCCTATCGTTATTGAGATAGACAGGCAGGTTGACCAGGTTCTCTCTTGAAGTCTCATCAGTTTGCACCCAGCGGATTTGTGATGCATTCAGTCGGACACCTTCGCCGTCATTCAAGACTAACTTCTCGCCATCCCAGCTTGCACCTTCGAGGGCCAGGCCTGTGCAAAAGTTTAGTCAGCTAATTACACGCTGCCATGTGATAGTTGCCTCCTACCATCGACGACGAAAGCGCCAGGATCATTGACACGTTCGATGTCAAGACGCAAGCTAAGTGTCTCTAAACTCCACTTCTTCCTATGAGCAACGGCCTGGCGCGTAGCCGTGACGTATGCCTCAGGGAAGAACAAACCGCCCAGCCACACCTCCAGGTTGTGTAGCGAATCCAAGATAGCAATCTTGTCCAATTGCTGCAGCCGGAGGGCGAAATTCGCGATCCAGCCTGACACGGCCATAGCTTTGCTGACTTTATACCGTCTCCAGTGGTTGGGGATGGTACCTACATTATGGTATGAGTAATACACCCAGAGAAACACACTAGTGATTGTACCTTTGGTCAGGGAGCTCATGAGGGTGCGGAGGTGGTTTGTTTGCTTGAGTTCTCCCTCGCAAACTTTGACGACGTCTGCAAGGTCTTTACGAACTTGATCTAGTAGTTTGCGACCAATGACACCCTCCCGGGCGAATAGTCGGAACAACGGGTCTTGATTATCACCAGTTTGTCTGGGTAAAGTGTTGAAGGTCTGTAAGATACGTTGTGAGTCCAATAATTTTCACAACTTCAATGGTACACCTACGCTTGGAAGAACGCCAAGCCATTCACGGCATTTCTCAAGCAAACTTCTCATCCAAGCAGGTTGTGCGCTCTGTGTCTTCGATGTAGAAGCAGATGTGGCCTCATCGTCATCATCAGCCAACAAGCGCATCTTCCGTAGTTTGCCAAGCAATTCGTTACCTAGAAGTGGAACGCAATCAGAATACGAATAGTATATTCAACTGTGGACGGACCTTGAGCGACTGCAATAACGCGTTCTGCAGTTGGTGGGAGACTTAGCCAAGCAGGAGGCTCCCTATCAGGCAACTTCTGAACCCAGACCAGGAACTGTTCTAACTTTGTACCATCTGGAACCTCCAGCCCCTTTCCTCCAGCAAGGCTAGGTATGAGACTGAAATCGATATTGTAGGCAGCTGGGGTGAATAGCCGATCGACGAAGGCATCAAGGATCTTCTGGTCAAATTCGCTGTCCACTCTACCTCCGTAGACGGACTGTTTGATGAGTGTCCTGAGAGCATCCCAAGGAATTGTTGCCGGGTCGATATTTGCACGTCCCTTGGCGACAGAGTTAAGCCAAGTGTCAATCGTGCCAAATGCAGACGACATGTCTGAGTCGTTGAAGTCGTAAACTTTACTCCATCCCAGTGGGGCATAGCGTAGTCGCTCCTGGACAACAGCATGGAACCATGCGAGCAAGAAATATAACCTGACTTTCTCTGCAGGACCTTGGGACAGGCGTGCCGTAGTGATTCCGCGTAACGAGTCAAGAAGATTTGCCTTGATACCAGGAGGGGGTTCATTCATAATCAAGCGCGATTGTCGGAGAATGTTCACAGGAATTGCAGGATTGGCCTCCATAGTAAGGAATAGGCGAAAAGATCGGTGTGGGTTAAGTGTTTGCATTTTCTTTTCGAGCTGACCCAGCCAGGACGGTGCCAAGTGAACATTCTTGAGAAGGACCCAAGTGCCTTGACGTGAGGCGGTGGCGATCGCCTGGTCAGCAAGAGTGAAACCTTCTTGTGAGCCCATGGCTACCGAGGAAGAACGCGCTCCCGTGTTTTTGATGAGGTTTTCGACTCTGTAGCTGGCATCATAACCGGGAACGGAAACAAGGGCCACAGGAGTAGAAGCAGGTACTTCGTCAGATACCATCGCGCCAAGGTCAAAAGTAGCTTCATCAGTTAGGTCGGTTTCAAATACGGAACGGATGAAGTTCGTCGTAGCTTGCAGCATGCGATCGGGTCTAAAGCATTTGATAATGCTGACTGAACGAACGGCTTCCACAGCAGCTAATTGGAGGGGATTTAAGACTTAAGCTAATTAGATGGGCTGTGACCTACGTGAGCTGGGGTCCCAAGGCGCTGGTACGCTTTGCTCTGGAGCAGCCGAATGCAGGAATGCCTCCCATTGCTCTGTATGCTCCAGGACGTGATTCTGGACGGGTTTGAAGAACGTTTGCTTGGCATAGGTTTCCAATCGAGCCCACTGGTCAGGTGATAGAACGGAGAATTGGTCTGGTGGACTACCAGCAGAGTTCACGTTATCAGGACTCTCCAATAAGAACTCCAGCTCATCGCCGATTTCCTCGATTCCGCGTAGTTTAACCTGAGCAAGCAGAACTGCGAGCATCAAATGATCACGATAGAGAAGAGCACGAGAGGTTCGCTTGTAGACAACTAAGAATAAATCATTGAAGAGGATTTCGCGACGACGTGCGTAGTCGCTGACATTCTTGAGGTTAGGGTTGTGATGCAGGATATAGTCGAAAATATCCAAGAAGAATCGAAGGGAGAATTGGTAGAAATGATTGACAAGGTTGAGTTGCTCAAGGACGAAGAATACGGAGCTGCATGCTTGTGCCAATGGGAGGTATTCAGCTGTGACTTGCTCGACCTCCTTCATGACGATATCTGTCTCCTCGACTTTGCGGGTAATTTCGGCGGCTTCACGTTTAAGGGTCTCTAAGGTGTCGATAACTTTGTCGTCGTCGAGGATATTGCCAGTCGATTCGTTAAGGGCTTGAAGGAGCAGCTTCTCTAGAGTCCGTAGCCGCAGGCGGAATTCGCCTTGCACCTTCATCAAATCTGTTCTCTTGCGCTCAGTATCTGGACGTTCAACCTTCAGGACCTGATCGAGGGATTGACTCTGTAAACTGCTCCTTGTCATGGTGAAGTTGACAAATGTGACTCGACTGCAAATATCCGGGGAAAACTCGACGGAAGGATCGCGCGTTGACAAGAACATGGTGAAGGATGGGGAGAAATCAATGTCTTGACTGCCCAACCTGATGAGAACACGACCTCCTGTGCGCCGGATTTCCTTGTTTAGTACAGCGTTCAGGATGGGGTCTAAATGCTCTACGTCTTGAATCAAAAGCGGATTACCGAAACGAAGAGCACTCTCCAGGACCTTGAGGAAGGCCTCATCCAAGAAGCTGGTGACGGTGATCTTGCGGTCCTTGTACTGATTCATTAAGAATGTCGTGGCTTGGCCAGTTGGATCAATAATGAGCGGGTAGCGGTTGAATCGGTGAAGCATAATAGCATTTTCTGTTGTAAGGTTATCGGAAGGCAGGGATTTGGCTTGCCAGCTGAGTCGGTCATCGGCGGTCGAAAGGTACTCCGTGAACGAGAGTTCTTGCTTGAATTTGATGCTAGCCTCAGCCAGATGGGTAGACCACTCTTGCCACATCACCTCTCGGTAGTGTTGGTCGAAGAAACCTCCGTACGCCAAAAACGCCGCAGAGAGCAAGACGTCTCCAACGATGGTACTCATTTCAACGTCAAACGTACGACTTCCAGCTTCCCAACGACCCTTCTCCGAGGACAAACTCTCCAGCAGTTTCATGCTGCGATCAACCTTGCTTTGCACGCGCTCCATCTCGTATTTGATAGCTTGTGATTCACTGATCAGTGCGGCATACTCGTCCTTGTACTGCGCAATCTTCGCTTCGAGTTCAGCAATCATGTCCAGTGTTGCGCTCGCTTGCTTCTTTGTAGTTTCTGCCTGCTCCTCTAACGACTGCACTTCATTGCGCAGAGGCTCCACCTTGTCTAGAATCTCGGAGAATCTGACCTGTGCGAGGACCCACTTGACGAGAGGGCCACAGGCTTTACTGGCGTGATTGACCGTTTCAAAGTTGAATGAAGCGCGACTAAGGTACTCCTTCTTCATACTTTCACGGAGGTTTTTAGTCATTTGCGTATTCGTGTCAAAGTTGACAATTCGCTGAATGAAGTCTTCCCGACGAATAATTCCCTGAACAGTTCTCCAACTATCAATCTTGTGGCCTAATACTTTGCAGACAGATTCCATCGCCAACTTGACAGCCTCGGGAGGATTGGCCATCGTCCGGACTTCCTGCAAGTGTTGCCTCTTGATATTACTGACAGCCGCTTGCGCGTCCGCGACTGCCGGCTCCGCATCTGCGAGATCGGCCATGACGACAGCACGTCTTTGATCGATGTTACGTGTTTGTTCCACGAGGGCTGTTTGAATCTGGAGGGATGCAGCTTTCTTTTGTTCGGCCTCCTGCTGATCGGCAACCATGCGTTTAAGCTTTTCGTTCGCTTCCGCATTCTTTGCCTCCAATTGTGATCGCTTTATGGCGAGGCTCTTGCGCAGTTCCTCTACTTGCGTGACCGTGTCTCGCAACTTGTCAAGACCAATATGGAGGTGGCGCTGTTGTTCCTCGAGCTCATCACGTTTGTCAGAATAGAGTTTGACATAATGGTTGATACTAGAAATCCATAATCGAATGTGTTAATATCCGTCTTTCAATGAAGTCAGGCACAGGAAATAAAGTACATACAAGTCAAGGTAATGTCGCGGGGTAACATAATTGTAACGTCCTTGACGGCGACTGAGACGTAGATTGATTTGATGCAATGAGAGGTGCACGTGCACCAAGGCATTCACAACGGCAGTGCGATGCACAGGAGGCACGGAGAGGGCACGATAAGCGATAGGGAAATGAACGGGAGGATTATATGAGGGAAGATCGAGGTCCAGCGTACGAGTGAACTCCATCCCAACCTGATAAAAGGCCTGGTCAGACCAGTCACCAAACCAATCCAGTACGCAACGATTGAACAATGCCGGTGAAGTAGCAGCGCGTGACGCGAGGCCGTTTTCTGGTGGATTCATGGTGAAAACGACATGCAAATTCTTCGCGACTTGTCCCGTAAACCACTTATAAAGCTCTTCGGGGGAGTCAAGCATTAAACCATCACGTTGCGATCCCTCCTTGCAAGCAGTCATTAATGCTGAATATTCGTCGCCTTCAAATAGACCAGGTACTTCCGCATTAGCGAGAAGTGTGTTCATGCGCTCTAGGAAACCAGAGTCCAGCACGTTGGACTCGTCCATGATGAAACAAATTTTTTCGCCTTTGCAACCCGCACGGCGAAGGACCGTGCGCAAATCGTCATCGAAATCGTCCCCAGTATATTTGTTAGAGACCTTGATTTGGAAAATACTAAGACCGTTCATCCACGCAACGAAACGGGAGAGTGTTGTCTAATTAATTAATTAAGGGAATTAGTGAATGGGGTTATTGGAGAATAGAGGAAGCATCATACCTTGCCACTACCACTGACACCAATTAACAATAGGTGACCCTGTATCTGCCTGAACACACGATCGATACGAAGAACATGGTCCAGTACATCATTGAAGAGGACCAGAGGCACATCTAATTCTTCTTCATAGAAGATACGTAACTTCGCCTTTGTATATTCTCGCAGCGCCTCACGATCAACAGGAATGTAGTGCTTCGACGTCCAGTTGGAGAACAAAATTGGCCGACCAAGTGCCTCTTCGCGATTGATAGTAGGGAAGTGCTCCATAGCTGTGGAATCAATATGTTCATCGGTCCAGTTCTTCTCTTCCTCAGTGACAAGACGATCTTGGAATAGACGGAGGGCTTCGTGTGCCCAAACCCTGACAAGTCCTTCAACTGACAACACCTCCAAGGGACGAATCGCCTCGTAGATACCACGAACCCATCTTGTCAACTCACGAGGACTGTAGACGTAGTGAGCTTGAACGTCTGTCGTGAACCGTTTTTGAGACGCTAGGTAGAATGTTACCATTGCATCTGTGATAGGCTCCGCGTATGTACGAAGGTTGGGCACGACTTTGAGCACTGCTCTGGTGTAGGTGCCGTAAATCTGCTTGAGCGAGACTTCTCCTGGATAGTCGACCATGACGAGAGGAGCATGACGCAAGAAACGGTGGGTAAGGGGTACACGTCCCGGATCAGTGGGAGGGTTACAGGCACCAACAAATTGAATGCGCTCCAACTTCACCCACGCCATGTCACTTGCTCTCCAGTACCCTCCTGACTCAACCAGTTGCCGAATGAATGAGATAACGCGCTGAGTTCCGTATTTGTCTGGCGCTGGCAGGTTAATTTCATCACAGAAGAGAACCAGCCAACGTCCGATTTGTACTGGCGCTAGGATGACGCCGTTTGGTGTCTTCCTGTACTCGCAGTACTGCTCGAATGTCTTCAAGATCAGCTCTGGTGTAGTTGCACTGGAGAAGTTGAGGCCGACCACTTCCATGTCGGGGAGTTTGCGCAGGGCGCTGAAGAGGGTCATCGTTTTACCGGAACCAGGGGGTCCACAAAGCATCAAAGGCTTGTGTTCGGAAAGCCACGAGTAAAGCACCTCTTCGTGACGAACGGTGTCCATAGTCGGGACGACTACATCCGAAGCAGTGACTACATGGGACTCGATATCAATGACAGGGACTCTTGATTGCCAGGCTATCCATTCCCCATTCGTAACTTGAACATCGTAGTCGATGAGAGAACTTCCCGGGCTGAGGAGAGGGAGATCAATGCCCGTTTGGTTTCGCAAAAAGTCGCCGAGAGCAGCGCGAAGATCGAGTTTGGCATCTCCCGAGAACGCCCATATAATGCTGATGAGCAATCGTTTGTTGACGTATTGTTCGACGCGCTCAGGCGCCAGTGGGAAGTCAGGATGTTGCATGTTGTATTCAATGACGTTGCGGACAGTCTTATTGACAAGGGAGAATAAGGTATTGAGGGCGCGAGTGACTGTGAAGTCCATAATGTGCTCGATAGTTTCGGCATACTGTAGTGCGGAGCTGACCAGATCACCTTCGGCAAAGTACCTCTCCAAAATGCTCGCAATCTCTTTCTGGGTAATGAGATGAGCAGAATCGGCACTGTCCTCCCCACGACGACCAAGAACGTCGGTGAGGTCCTCGTCATCAGCGTCCAAGGGAACGGAAGAAAGTGTGGACAAATAATTGCGGTACATCATGGAAGGCTCTACAACGTCTTCGCTGAACCAGATCATACCGCAACGACTGACAGTGGCCAAAGTCGCATATTTGAGGTGCTCCACCTCGAACATGATGCGGACATTGGGTGGGAGGTTGAGACGTTCACCATTGGGCAAGGTCAGGAGTTTGTTATCGTCAAGTACACTGATAGAATGCGGTGTTGACTGAGGGTGTCAAAGCAGTGTGATGCACACGTACCTGTTCAAGTTCTCGACCCATTCGGGGTCCACGTCACCGTCGAAGATAATCCAGTGTCTCTTACTACTCTCTCCTCGGACATCGTCTACAATCTTCCTAAGAATATGCGTGAACAAACCATCATTCCATTCACGAGTTGTTTGATCTAATGTCCCATAGAGTGCGTCCTTGTGCATGGCCTTAGGGTCGATGACGTATGCTACGCCCTCAACACCATCAAGTCTTTCAAGGGCAGCCAACAAAACTTGCCAGGCGTTCGTCTTACCGCTTCCTGAAGGACCGACCATCATTAGACCATGTTGAATCTTCTGGATTTGATAAAGTTGTAAGATCTTGGCAATCCAGCGTTCACCAGGAACCAAACGCTTTTCAGAGCAGACCTTGAGAATTTGGTCTTTCAAAGCGCCTAGATCAACCGGCAAATAGTCAACTCCAGGGAAGACATCCGCAAGAAGGCTGAAGAAAATGCTGAGGACCTATGCAGGGAATCAACAACAAAACCACGAACCTTGTGAGCAATGGTACATCGTCGGCGACCAATTTAGGTACAATGGTCTCCGTCACACTCTGGATGACGATGATTTGCTCTGAAATAGTATCCGACAATCCAACAACATCGTCCCCTTCGGCTTCCGCGGCGCGAGCACTCAGCAAGCGTTCTCGTTTGAGGATACCCGCACTTGCCAACACCGCTTTTAAGGCTCGCAAACCAAAATCATAGTGAGGTTGCGGTGACAATTGTTCATCACAAAGGTTGAAGAATGGTACAATCTTGGAAGCGAGCGACTCTGCTGTGCGGAAACCTTGCGAGAACAACATGACTTGTGCAATAAGTTCGCGATCAGGTCGCGTCATGGCCATTCTAAACAGTTGGTCAAAAATTGTTATGCGGTCCGCAAATAATAGAAGGCAGATATGCTTACGGTCTGAATAATTTAGTCAAATTGGGAGGAAGTTGTGAACGACCAGCATAGTTGGGGTTAGTCGTAATGAAGATACCTGATGATCATAAGTCACTCTGCTACAAACTGACCAGCACCTGACTTACCAATGTTCTCGTTGATCCTCAAGCTCTTTCCAACCAATTCTATCTCCATATTGGGGTTCTTTGCCAAGGAGGCTAGACCTTGTTGGATAGTTTGAACCTGTTGGGACACAGCAGACAGAATACGCTCCTCCAGCCGATTGAACTCGTCGAAACAACCCCAGGCTCCAACCTGACATAACCCCACGAAGATACGACCCATTGCCTGGAAATCGAATGTCTCGTCACAGCAGAAGACCAGTACGAAACGTCCGAGTTGAACACCCAGTGCTTTGACCGACTCAGTTTTACCTGGTTCACCACTATCAGTATTATTCCGGTACTTAGCAATGAAGGGGGCTCTCACCTGTCCCGGCAGGACCGAATGGCGCACCACCCAATTGAGTGTCAAGAGCCTGGGTCAATGTGAGATAAACCCTATCCGTAAGAGGAGTCTGCACGAGACGATCGGGTACACCAAGATATTCCCAACCATAAGGGAAGGAGGCATCCGCCACCCTGATAGTCAGACGGTCTAATGAGTTTTCGATAGATTTATCCAGATAGAACCGCATTTGATACAGCCAAGTGAAGCCCTTCGAATCGCCGACCTTTTGTTGGATCAGGCTACGGGTAACATCCCTCTGGTGGACGAGCTCTGTGATAAGGTGCTCGCATTTGCGTCGAGTGACAGGTGCAAGTTCTTTGAGCACTATATCGGCCAGAATATCGAGTGCTTGGCGAATCGTTTCAAGGGACTCCTCAGGGGTTTGACTTGCATCGAGGGAAGCTTCTACGGATGTGGTCCAAGCAACTTGGACAGCTAATGTTACGAGTTGTGCAGGGTACTTCTCCATCCACTCCATCAATTGATCCAATTGGAGGGGGGAACCAGTGCCGTAGAAACTTTGAAGTTCAGTGACAGCTTGCGTCAATAGATCAGCTAGGGAAACCCTCATCATGTGCTCGATTCTGGCCAACCAGTCGTTTATCTTGGGATAATCCTTCAACATGATAGGCTCCGAAAATTGTACCTGTTCGCCTTCTCGAGAGGCCATGCCTTGAATTTGAGTGAGTTCTTCATCCAGCATCACGGTGGATATGCCGGCGAACATCTTCTTGAGATGCTTCATAATTCGAAGGATATCCTTGCTATTACCGATAATTTCCAACAAATCTTCGTCACCAACGAAGTAGAATCGAGGGAATGATGAACGCTCCCGTTCAAGATATTCACCCAGCGCCTTCTGGATCTTGTTCAACAAGTCTGCCAAACGCTCCAGACTCTTTTGAATGCCTTGGATATTCATAACATCGTGCACAAAGGGCGACTTGTAGACTTTCTTCATAACGGACAAGAATTCCGTGTTGATGTTTTGGAATCGGGCGCTCTCAACTGGTAGAAGGTGCTTGATATCTGCGCTGCCCGAGAAAATACCCTCGAGATATACCCATTGGCGCTGAACATCGATCCAGACATCTGGAGACAGCCTCGTCAGCCAGGGCAGTAATAATCCTGTAAAATTTTCACTCACCGAACAAAACGTGGATTCGATTGAGTTTCTCCTCCCAGGATCCTGCCTAATGGAGAGTTAGAACGCGGAGTTTGCGGAAGAGTAGAGTCATCATTACCTCTTCCTCGAACACTAAAACGAGATATCAGCTTGGTGTCTCAATAACTCGACTGGTGCATACCCTTGTAATATGGAGATAGCTTCATCGCCGTTAGTGAGTTCAGATTCTCACTGCACTTGTTGAACAAATCATCCCATCCGCTAGAACCGACCATTAGATGGTAGGCAGGTAACCAGAGGGTGAAGACCTACCGAATCAGGCGGCATTTATTCTGGTAGTTGACGAGATCCAATGGATAATTGGTCCAAACCTCACGAACTTGTCGAATATATTCTTCCAAAGCCATCTAAAAGGCGTCAATCGCCTTGCTTCTCAAGTAAAGCGAGTGTATACCTCTCCTTGGGCCTGTATGATCACTTCCTTGATCTTGCTCTCGTTCTTCTTAAGGTCTAAGTCGTAAACGTTTCCTAGCGTCATACTAACATTGCTCTCAGCGGTACGTGATGAGTAAATTTAACTACACTCACAGCGTTAAAGTGATTTGGGAGGGCACTTTCAAGACCTTGAACAATTGCTTCCAGTGTCTGTCCTTAAGGGCCTCGGACTTGAGCTCCGAAACGACGGTATTCGACTTCAATAAACCCTTGAGAACGTCTTGAACGTATTCGAACGCGGCATACTGCCTCATCCTGGTTGGCATATCCTTCGTCGAACCCAATAGCCCGTCTATGTGCTGTCTCAACTTTCTTGGTTGCACAGTCGCCCATGCCATATCCCGCAGCTCAGAAATCTGACTCCAAATACCGGAAAGAGCAGTCCACACTGCCTTGAGATCACGGAGTTCTTCAAATACAGGCTCTAAGCGCGTGTGGCGATTGAGCTCAAGGTCGAGTGCTTCTTTTGCTCGACAAACGAGATCGTACTCCTCTTCAATGCGATTGAGTTTTCCTTCAAAAACGTTTATTGTATTCATGGCGGTGTCAGCTCGCAAGTTGCCTTGGACTGGACGAGTCTGCTCCCATTCTAGCAGTATGTCATTGATCTTGTTCTCGATGATCTTGTCTTCAGCCACGATTTTCAGTTGGAGGCCGGCTACATATCAAAGAATGGTAAGTAGGCAAAAGTAGAGGAATAAATGAGGAACCGACCTAGCTGCTCTTGAATAGAATCGTTCTTTCGTTTCAATATCTCATTATATGCGCTCCATTCTCCTCTAAGCTGATCGCTGTAGAGCCAATCTTCCGAAAATTGGTATCGAAATCGTTCAAGTGTCTTCTCTCCGCTAGCGCAGAGTTCTATCATAGGTCCCCATGCTTTAGTCTTCTTCTTGAGGTCTTGGACAAATGTGATAAAAGTAACAGCTGCAGCTGTCGACGAATTGGATGGTGCAAAAACCTAGAACATTCTATTTTAGCTTTTTGCTGTGGGTGGTTGAGGAAAACGCTGACCTCCATGCTGGGCGCGGTTTTTGACGCGTCGCCCGTTGGTAGGGAAAGTAGCAGTAATCAAGCCCACGTGGAAATCTGCTGCGTCACCTTTGAACAAACCCTAACCTCAGCTCCCTAGATCAGGACACGCGGAACGAACGCGAGCAGATAATCCTACTCGAGTCCTTCTTGAACTCTCATTACATCCTTTGGACACTACACTCTTCGAGTTCATATAAAAATGTCGCAACGCCAACAACAGCGTGTGATGGTTCAGCCCATCGTATGTCCCCATTCCCCATCTCAAAGTCAATTTATCTGATCCAAATTAGAATGTCATTTTCAAAAACCTCCAACAGGTACTTCAGTCCTTCATATTACAGCTCATTGTGCTGTTCTGACAATCGCCTATTTTCTGGATCAATAGAGGACCAAAGTCTCAATCTGGCTGTATGACAATATCGAAATGCGAATTGAAGGAAGAATCGTCGTTAGTTCACCACATTCTTCCTTTATAAGTCTCAAGCGACTGATCCATTTATTGAAAGGGTTTTGATGAATTTATGAATGTTGTCATTGACGATGCCGCAGAGGTCTACGTTAAGGACGTAAAACCACGACGGGAGCTTGGTCTGTACTCAACCCCTACTTCTGCAATGACCCTGCCGGTAGCTAATCTTCGTCGTATTGCATCAGGGCGTATACTACTGAAAGGCGACAACATTACTCTGATACAACAGATACTATGATTGCAGGGGACGACGTAGTAGACAACACCGCGTTCGCTGAACTCGATCCACAATGGTTGTATTTTGCTTTCCAAAACGACTAATATAAGAAAACTTTGCATTAGCTGTTACAAATTATATATTGGTAGTAGCCTTGTCAAATTCAAAGACTGTCGGCATAATGGACATTCCGCCTAGCATGACTATTAAGTGCACAAGTCAACCATGCGAGACATGACGCACCTTTTCTCTTCCCCAGCCAAAGATACAACCCCAGCAAAAAAGGTGGCCGCACTCTGTCGCGCAACTTTCTGTCCTTTCTTCTAAGCATAGGGTGCATTTTCTCGATTCTCGAAGCTGCTCAGATATAGCACCCACGTTCAGCATGGTTCCTTCATCATCTTCGGCTGATTTTACAAGGGATTCGTCATCATCGCCAACTTGAAGTATTTTTGAAATGGGTCGGTCATCTATGAACGTCTCCCTTCCCTCTGGTGGAGCTGCAGCTGCTTTTCCTGCCACCTGAACTTGATTTGAATGCGCTTCAGACAATTGACGGACCGCTACTGCGGCGCGATACAATAGCCTGATGCCAATCAAGATCCCAAGCAAGGCATATGATGGTGGCCGAACGTGTGGATTCTCAGGCATCGAGGAAACCTGAAGGCAAGTGTCAACAGAATGATGTAGCGTGAATCAGGTCACGTACGTGTCGTATCCTCAGCAGGCGTTTGAGGACATCATAATAGGTTCCAGTGATATAGAATAGCACTAAATTCACTTCTGTGGTGACTTCCAGCGTAGCGGGCATATGCTTGAGAATAAAGGCAAGCTTCGGCCATTGGGACAACCGGTGACCTAGCCTGGCCCACAGGTAACTGGGAAGTGTTGGTAGTAGCACAAGGGCCCAGCGCAAACGGACTGAAGGAGGGACAATGCGTCGATGTGTGGAATGCTGCCATATGTCTGTGTATTCTTCACCTAGAGTCTGGAGGGCTGGTAGCCAACATAAGGCATGGACACAGTGTATAGACGATGCTATTCACCTCTGCCGGTAGTGAATCCATAGTAAATCAATTTGACGACAAAGTCTACTTCCTTGTCCCATCGGGTTAACATTCTTGTTCCTAATTCCAGTAAGTCGAAACCAAGATTGGGACGTCCTGAATTACCTAGCCAAGCTCGAAGAGCACTTTCTGTCTGATCTTTCAGAAGGTATACATGGTACAAATCGCGTTGGTTTGCCCTTACTGTAAAAGTTCATTTAGATGCCTCAGATACGTTTAAATCACGTACTTATCTGAGCCTGTTGCGCAAACGGGAATGTGAGCGGAGGCATGCTGAGTGGAGTACAGGGAAGTACGAGTTTATTTTGCCGAGCCGGCGCGGGCGTTTCTCTACCCGAAATTTCCAACTCACACAACTTCCTCACAAAAACTAAAACATGCCTCCTCCTCCACCTGCTCGTCATGGTCAAGAGCCTTCAGTATGGCAAAAACGTATGTTGTTAAATTTCACCTGTCTTCAAAACCTTAACCGATTTATTTCTACGCAGTCAAGTATGATGTTTGGCCTGTCTTAATTCTTGAAGCAACACACCATTTAACCAATTTCTTCGATACAGGATGGGCGCAATAATGGGTGGAGGTGTTGGTCTCACGATTGGTTTCATCTTTGGCTCCTATAGCATACTCCGGTAAGTGTTGAACATCACGTTAGAGATGCGATTTCTGATCACACTCTACACAGTTCTGGTCCAGGTCCTCGTGGTTTTCTCGCTACTCTGTCGCAATACATGTTGAGTAGTGCTGCTAGCTTCGCGTTCTTCCTCTCTATTGGCTCCGTAAGCAATTTTTGGCCAAGAAACACACACACCAGCTGAAGATGCATCCAGGTTATTCGCAGTGACTCCCTGATCCCACCTCATCTCCAGGCAGCTCACATGCAATTGATTGCACCGGCTCTTAATGTTCGCTCAAGGGCGGAAGGATGGAACCTTATGCGAGCACGATGGGAAGCAGAAAGAAAGAAGGTTCACAGTTGAACTACAGACCCAGCTTCTGGTGGCCATGCAGTAGATTGAGCATTCGTTTGCTTAGCTCTGCGTCATAATCTTCGCATCCTCCTTATTTCGTCCACGTACTCGGCCACTCCGATAGAAAACTCATTTGCGCTCTTCTCGGAAAGAAAGCGTATTGTATTCAGACAGACTCCCACTTACTGCTCATTGCTACCGATCTCTATGGCCGCCGACGCGTAATTTTAATTGATCTCATAACATACGTAACATGCCTGATTAATTTGAGTCGTAACTCGTAACTCTCGAGCAGACCAACTTGCTGGGGGCTTCGTGCAGGATTAAGAACGGTCTTCTTTTTTTGCCCCTTTGTTGACATGCCCACGACTGGTAATGTATATCCTGAGACGGACATTATCCATCAATGTGATGCAAACATCGGGGCTGCCAACCTATCGTTATTAAAGCATATGCATGCATATAGCTAGTCAGTACTGGTCAGTCGCCATCAGGTTCATGCACACATGCGCAGCTGGATCGTGCAATGGCCCTCACTGATACTGAAATGGTTGATCAACGCTAATTACAAGCGTAGTCAACTATTGGTAATTTAGAAAGTAAAATACACAAGCCCCATCAACCTTTGAAGAAGCGCTCGTTAAAGACGATTGAGCCTTCTCCTGCCCCGCGAATCGTTGTTCTTTTTGTTCCCTTTGTTATCCTGGTTACCTCCGCGCCCGCCGGCGCCGCTGTGGCCATTGTCACCACTGGCCTTTGCGTTCTAGATGTGGAGGAAAAGGTGAATGAGCACGAGGCGAGTCAAAGGCGCAGCCAGCCAGGTGCACTTACACCGGTCGCACTGGGTTGGGCGCTGTCAGTTGCAGACGAGCTATCAGAGGTACTAGTCGCAGACGAGCTATCAGAGGTACTAGTCGCAGCCGAGCCATCGGAGGTGCTAGTCGCACTCTGTGCACCACCTTTGCCGTTTCCACCAGCTCCCGACGAATTATCCTAAGGTAGTGTAAGCCTCTGGGTAATCAAAGGATCTATGGAAGACCCACCGCAGGTGGTTGACCATCCTCGGTCACGGTGAACTAGTTTGCAAGATTAGCTAGGCAATCCAAACGAAAGGGAATAGGTACATACGTAGACTGCGTCGTCCAAAGAACCATGCTGAGCAATGGGGACAAGCACGGGTTGATGATTAGCAGCAGTATTGATGGATGCAAGCCGGTAGGCGCCAGGCGGGAGACCACCAGCAACGTCAGCAGTAAGCTGATTATTGTTGTCTGTGGGGGCGTTAAGACCTTTGAAGAACGCAAACACATTGGGGTCTGTTGGTGTCGTTTGCCCGAGGCTATCCAGCTGCTCAATAACAACGTGAGAGTGACCGAGTATTTGTCCTTGGGCATTCAGCTGTTGCGGAGCAGCGAAATAGTTTTCATCCGCGTTTACGAAGTTACCAGCCTGCAGGTTTAGGAGAGTCATGGTGATAGTGAACGTGGTATTGGCTTGTATCACAGCACCATTCGCTGGGTTGGCAAATTTGGAAGATGGCATGTTATCAGTAGAGGGAATAAGACCCATAGGAGCGGGGTTGCAGGAACCCGTCTTGATTTGTTGGCCATTGGTGATAGGCAGATCTGGTCGGGTAAGGCAGAAGTTGATGAAATTGTTTGTCGAGGTCAAGGAGGCAACTTGACCGTCTGCAGGTTGATCTATTCCCACATGTCATGTATGAGTGATAGTCATTAAGAAACTGGATTGTCTGCTGACCTTGACCATCATTCGCGAAACCCGGGGCGATGACACCAGGGTCCAACGCTATAACCTGGTCAATCATCTACACCTGGAAAACCCCAGCCAACGTACTCAATGACGTTTGCGCATCACCACTGTCTGTTGAGTTTCCAGCAGCACTGGTGGTGTTGGTATTGCTGCCAGTATTATTGGCGACATTTACACTACCCTAGTCGGTGTAAGTTATCGATAACATGCGTACTGAGGAGGTGACTCACTGGGTTCTGTGCACCCTGACCATGATGATTTTGGCCCTTGTGTTGCTCAGCCCGTGGAATAGTGGGCGCAGCCGAAGCGGACAACACAACGGCCAAGGCAATGAAAAGGAGTGAGACTTGCATGTTGAAGAACGAAAACTAGAAAAGAAAGTGTACAATAGGTGACACCAGGTCAAATTTATCGAATAAGTTGAATCGGGCTAAAGCAAACGATCCCGGATCGTATACTTGTGGAGGAAGGAAAAGGAGAAGAAAGAAGAGGGTGGTGCAATACCGCGAGTATCCGTGCCTTTATACGCTTCGGGAATGTGTGCTGTGAACACCGTCTCTGTGCTTGTGTTTTTTTTATTTATTCTTAGACTGCGCAGAGCAGTTCAGTTCTTGCCGCTATTTTTACTGACCTTCCCATGAGAGCTCAATCATGGGGCTTCCAGCGTTGGAAATCCTGGACATTCAAGCTCACGAGCCAGGATGAACCATGCCTTCCACTTATGCGAGTGCATAACAGAGAACACTGCCCACTTTCATAAGAGCTGTCTGTAGGTCAACTCACTCTTAGTTTACTGGTGTTAGTCGATTGACAACTATTCTTGGCCAGCCACCTGATCCCATCGCAACTGCCGACTGCTACACTGTTCAGTTCTTCGTGTGACTGAGCCAAATTGGCCAGATCAAGGGTGCAACCCACTCAAATCGGGTGTTGTCGAGCAGCGCAATGGATCAACAATTCCGGCTGGGGCTTGTGTGACTTTCCCGAGCTATCCTATATGATGAGCAATAAGCATGGCAAACACAAAGACCATTTGGAACGAACGATGGTTCCAAAAGGTCGTTTTAAATTGTAAGGGCAACTACATACCTGGAACCGCAGAGAACGTCGAAAGAGAAATGCAATTTTGATGAATATATTCGAGTGTAACGCAACTCATCTCAAGCTGAAGCCATGATTTGGGCGCCGATTCCCAGAAATAGATATCGACTCACACCTTTGACGACTCTTTAACAACTTTCGAGCTGGAGCTTTAGAGAATGGGCTAGTCTCGTTCCCAGGATGTTGCGCATCATGGGCACGAGACTAAGAATGGGCCTAAACTCCAGTAACCGTGACGATGGGGAGTGAACGTCCCAGCCACCCGGCCGACTAACTCCATTCGATTCAATCACGGTCGGTATTAATAGAATACTTCCATAAAATACACCTAGCCTTGCGCCCTTCCACGAGATATCTGTGCACGACCTCCTTTTGATTAATTAACAGTGCAGTTTGCGCAGGAAGCATGGCAGCCGCGGAAAAGGTGTCGATCATGGTGGATGCTGTATGTTGTTCCGCCATACGCGAAATTGTACGGAACTGATGATGTGTAAAGATCTTGTTTGACATGGATGGGTTAGTAAAGTATCGTCGTCACATCCGGTTCGGTTCATGGACTCACCCTCCACATTGGTCACTGAAATGACCCACCCTTGCCATCTAGCACCCTGATTGACTCAACTCCAGGGGTTTTCAAAGCATGGAAAACCTTTGCGCAGGACTATGATCTTGGTGACTCTGTTGCCATTGCCCACCAAACCCACGGACGTAGACTTTACGATACCCTAAAGGAATATTGTAACATCAAGGAAGAAGCAACACTTCTAGTAGGTCCCTGCCGATGGACGAATCATGTTCATCCACAAATGAGCGCCTCTAGCAAGAGATAGATAGATTCGAGGATGAAGTGATCGAAGGCGGACCCATGGCATTGCCAGGTGCTAGAGCCCTGGTTGCCGAGCTCGAGGTATGTACAATCAATCATGTGCCGTAAAAACATTCCTACCTCGAGCTTGAACAGCGCTCAAGCTCAACTCGTTCCCGCTGGACGATTGTTACTTCAGGTGCGTATCTCCAGGTCTACCAGCCAATATTCGGCCTGTGGTGGTGAAAGCTGAGTCGCTTTTCCTGCTCAGCTTCCAACAAATACGCTCCTCGTGCCCTTGAGTGTTCCGGGGTCGCCGTGCCTTCTCTTGGCCTCATAACGTCAAACGATGTCTCGCACGGTAAGCCACATCCAGAACCATACCAGGCAGGGGCAAGCAAATGCGGTGTCAACCCCTCAAATTGTACGTGATGTCAATTTTCATACAATTCTTTTACCCATATCATTTAGGCCTGGTTGTTGAGGATGCGATCTCGGGGCTTAAAGCTGGCGCTGCTGCGGGGGCACGGACACTAGCGGTTTGCACTTCCACATCGAGGGATGTCATTACAGCCTCTGATGCTCAGCCGACCTTTATCGTTACTGATTTAACCAAGTATGCCGGCGTTTCTTTCCTCTGTCGAGGTTTTGAATAATTTTGCTCCTAGGGTGTCTGTTAGATGGAATACTGATAAAGAGAAACTGGAGGTTTCAATCGATCATTCCATTGAATAGAAGACGATTTTTGTGGCCGAACAGTGATAGATCTTTATGTCGTATGCTGTCAGACGTATCCCCCCGTCGGAGGATTAATCTAGTACCTCGACACGTTAGCAAATGCACAGTGTTTAGACGCTCACAACTTGGCCGAAGAATGATTCAGTAGAGGGCGGAGAATGTATTGCCATCCCTCGTTGTTTGCGTTCCCTCGTCAGGGTTCAACTAACCTTTTCTATACAGAACGGTGGCATATCTCTCCATGTCCATTGTACCTAACTACTTTGTCCGTTTGAATTCAAGACCAAAATGGTGAACTCCGGAGCTTACCTCGCTGTGTTAGGTTTCGATTGCGCTGACAGTACCAATCCCCTGGTTCATTATTGATCCTGTTATATACTCACTCAGCCCGCTTCCTTCACCTCTGTACCCACCTTCGAGTGCTCTTCGTTCTTTTCTCTCTTTCCCTTCTTGCGTTTATAACGATCTGCGGTCATTAGACGTTGGCGAGCGACTACATTTACGACCTGGTGTCCACATCCACGCTCCCTTTAGCAATGGTTTCAATGCGCGCTACTTTCGTGACTCTTGCAATAACCTTCTCAGCAACAGCCCATCCCCTCAGGCGACAGGATGCCAGTGATTCCGGTGCTGGTGCTGCCGGTGGAGATCCCCAGACGTCTCTCAGTAAGTTGCCTTCCAACCGACCTCAACATTGTCACTTACTTAAGCGCCCTTGTCTTCGTAGCGCTTGACCCCGGCGTGATCGCCACTGGATTTGCAAATGATGGGCAGGATCAACCCTCTGCTGGCCAGGTCGCTTCCCTAACATCAACTAATAATTTCATCAATTTTTGCCTTACTGTTCCTGACGTTCCTATCACCAACGGACAGCAGATCCGTACTGGATCCTGCAATCCCGCACCTATGGGTGTCATCCCGGCTACGACCGCTATGCCCTCTTCGAAGTTCGTATTCCCACCCAATGGTGCGAGGATTGAAGCCAATACCCCATTCACTATTGAGATGGCCATCAGAAATCTCGAGACTGGTAATTTTGTTAACGCACAGCAAAACTACTTCTCCGCACCACAACAGTTGAATGGTCAGGGTGTCATTAAGGGGCATTCCCACGTTGTCGTCGAACTCCTCGATTCTCTGGACCAAATTACTCCCACTGATCCTAACGTCTTTGCCTTCTTCAAAGGCTTAAACGGTATTGCTGAGAATGGTATCCTCAGTGCAACTGTTGACCGGGGACTCGAGGCCGGCACCTACAGGCTCACCTCCATTAACACTGCCGCTAATCACCAACCTTGTCTCGTCCCAATCGCCCAACACGGTGCTCTGGACGACGCAGTCTACGTAAGATCTATGGTACTTACCACCTGATCCGCTTTACTAACATTGTGGTTATTGTAGTTTGAGGTTGTTGCACCTGGCGCCCCCGCCCCAGAAGAAAACCAAGCTCCAGAAATTCCAGATCCAGAGCCTGAAGCTCCTAACACCGGCGCACAAGACTCCATAGACCCCAATACAGGTGCCCAAGGCCCTGCCGTGGTACCTGAAGGTGAAAATCCTGATGCAGCCCCCGACGCTGATGTTCAGGATTCCAACGCAACTCCTGATGTTGGTGCTCAAGATCCTAATGTAACCCCTGACAATGGTGTTGAAGGCCCCAATGCAAACTCCGACGCCAGTGTGGAAGATCCCAACGCCAACGCCGACTCTGGTGCCGAAACTCCCGACGCCGGCACTGAGGCTGGTGCTGACGAAACTGGTGCAGATGCAGATGCAGGTGTTGGTGAAGGTCAAGAAGCTGATAACGGAAATGCTGGCGCAGATGCTGGCGCCCCACCTGCTCCTCCTGACACAGGCAACGGTAGCGTTCTTCCCGTGACCCCTCTTGCAACACCTCCCGCAGGTGGCAATTCCGGGGATGGCAGCTAGGGGTAACAATAGGAATCACGGAAAATGAAACCACACGAGGTGGAAACCGAGGGAACCGTAATGGCAATTCCTCCCGAGGCGGCAACAATTTCAACGATAGTCGTGGACGTATCCCTCCAGACAATAATTTCACCGGTGGATGTAGGTTCTGAGGCTCTGAGGGTCAGTTCCGCTAGTGTGTAGACACACAATCTGTGCTTTTGCGTCTAATGCACCTTCTTGATTTTCTTTCTTGACTGAGCATTGTGTGGTTGACTAAACCTGATCAAGTATTGATGGAATCAACTTAGGTCTGTTTACCGATAGCTCAGTTGCGCTGTGCTTAAAATAGTCCCATGAGACATTTCATATCCGGCGTGCCACTCTCTAGATTGAACATGGCTTATACAAGGCTCATACCTCTCCTTTAGTGTGTTCAATGGGCGCAAATCCACAACAAATTATTCTTCAATAATCCATGTGTTCAAGCTTGGACAGCTGATCACTTGCTCGTTGCAGCCTCGCTACCGGAAAATCTTGCCGCGCATGATCAGAGGAGCCTCGGAGTAGATGCTCGAGTTGGCTACATCATTGGATCACATCCCGAATGCCAAGAGTATCACAGCCACTTAATAATTTGATCGTCATGATCGCGTATCGCTATCGACTGAACAAAAACAACCGCCGTCCCAAGCCGAAGTGGCCAATATCTCTTCCTTGCGGCATAGCGGGGCATATCCTGTCATCGACAAGGAAAGAGAGGGACACGTCCATTGAATAACTGCCACCATGATAATGGGAAGGCTTCACATCAGATATGATGTAACCTACCAAGTGCATGTGCGAAGAGGCGGCCAGATGACACCAGTCTGCACAACCTCCTCATCCCTCGCCGTTCAGCCTCGCTTGCAAATTGCCGCTATCAATCAAGAATGCGAAAAAAAAAAAAAAAAAACATCTCCTACCGGGAGTAGTGGGAGAATATAAAAGACCCTTTGTACTCATTGCTCTTTTTTTCTTGGCTTCCCAACTCCACCCAACCTTTTTCTCTTCGTTCTCTAACAACGATCTGGTATCGTTTCTTAACCTTCTACTATCCTTTCATCTCTCCCTCCATTGAAACGTTGGCCTGGTGTCTCGTTGCTCTTTGACTGGTTCAGCTCATTTTTCTGTACAAATTCTTCAACATCTACCGTGATTTAATATGTACTACGCTTCTTTTGTTACGCTCGCTATCGCTCTCGTGGCAACCGCCGCTCCGCTAAACCGCCGGGCTGACTTCACCCTCAAGAACGGCCAAGATGCTATTGCTCTAAAGTAAGAACATTACACTGTGCGCTATCTTTACGGATACGAACCAACCACGTTCTCTAGCAATAAATTCAAGACTCTGACTCCGGACTCGCCTTGTCAGGAGGGTGAAAACGCTTGTGTCAATAACGCGTTTGCCCAGTGTGTCAGTGGTAAATTCGTCCTCCAACCATGTGCCTCAACACTTGTGTATGTATTTAATTTTCTTTGTTCCTCCTGTGTATATTTATACACTGGTGGAGCTCAACGGCAGCAATAATAACTGATTTTCATATATCACTCCATGCACTTTATTTCACCCTTTGTTTAGCTGCGCAGCACTCCCATTGTCGAACGCGCCTGGAACTTCGACGACATGCGACTTCCCCGACGACATCACAGCTCGAATTGCGGCTGTAAGTTCCTAGATTCGGCTGCTATGATGGAAGCGCCTTACTGATCCCATACCCGGCGTCTGCAGACCGGTGCTCAGGATAATGGTGGTGCTGCCGCTCCACCCCCACCCCCACCTCCACCAGTAAGTAGGCCCTTTCATTGAGCCTCAAGGTACAACATGGATCTCAATATTGCATTGCGTTTAGAGTAACAACGCTGGCAACGACGGTGGCAACGACAACAACAATGGTGACGACAACAACAATGGTGACAACAACAACAATGATGGCAACAACGACAATGGCGGTAACAACAACGGTGGTGACCCCCAGACATCTCTCAGTAAGTTTGTTTAATTGCTCGCTGATGCAAATCCGATCTAATCTGATTCATCATAGCTCTCGACCCCGCTGTGATCGCTTCTGGGTTCGCCAACGACGGTCAAGATGTACCTGCTGCAGGTAAAGATGCCCGCTTGCCTTTTTTTTTTTCCCAGCAACTGACCGTTTAATCGCAACAACAGGTCAAGTTGCCTCCCTGACCTCCACTAACAACTTCATCAACTTCTGTCTTAACTCTAACTTGCCCGTCACTAACGGTCAACAAATCAAAACTGGATCTTGCAACCCAGCACCCATGGGCCTGATCCCCGCCAACACTAAGATACCATCCTCGAAATTCGCTTTTCCCACGAACAATGCTGTTGTAGCTGCCAATACACCATTCACCATCCAGATGGCCATCAATAACTTGGAGACAGGAAACTTTGTCAACGCCAACACCAACTACTTCTCCGCTCCCCAACAGCTGAACGCTGATGGTGTCGTCCGAGGACACTCGCACGTCGTGATTGAGGCATTGCCCTCCTTGGACTCGACTCAGGTTACTGATCCCACCGTCTTTGCGTTCTTCAAGGGTTTGAACGGCAAGGCTGATGCCAACGGTATCCTCACTGCTTCCGTTGACAAGGGATTGCCCGCTGGTTTCTACAAGTTGTCTTCCATCAACACTGCCGCTAACCATCAACCCGTTCTTGTGCCCATTGCTCAACACGGTTCCCTCGACGACGCCGTCTATGTAGGCCCTCCTCCCTTCGCTTTGCCAAAGTGAAATGTTTAGAGCTGACTTCTTTTTCCTTTTTGCAGTTCACTGTTAACTAATTGATGAGACAAGAAGCATTTGTAATACTTGAAGCGCTAGTGTACCGCGGTCCTTTTGACTCCGCGATGGTAGATTTTATACCCATTAATGATAGTCACGGTATCAATGGAAGTCATTTTTTTTTCTCAACTTGTAGTGCGCGGGTGAAATGTATTGTCTGATGCATGATATCAACTGGCATTGTAGTTGAGTCATTTTACATCGGCGTTGTGCTGATGTACTGATTTTTGGAGATCGAGCACGAGCACAGCGTGACGTCATCTCTCATCGTTCTGCGCTAGTCGTTGGATGATCCTTGCAGCAGCGTATTTCATTCTGTACAATAGCCGAAACCGTCTGCGCATTCGTTGTTCATTGACAGGCTGTTTTGAATAGGGGATTTATGCAACTACACAAATTTTTGCGAGAAATGTATGCGATACATTGCTCAGTTGGATGTTATACATTATTGTCTATAATCATGGCTTTCCGGCATCCTCAAGTGGGGGTGGGCTCTCATCGTCCTCGTCATCATTGTCCGCGGCAGAGGATCCTGATGCAGCATCCTTGGCACGAATGTCCGCCATCATCTGCAATGAAGGGAAGATAGATGTCAAGTTAAATCATCTGGATCAGAAGTGATACATACTTTTTCCAAATCCATGCCTCCCATACCGTCCATGCCTCCCATACCGCCCATACCGCCCATACCGCCCATGCCTCCCATGCCTCCCATGCCTCCCATGCCTCCCATGCCTCCCATACCGCCCATGCCTCCCATGCCTCCCATGCCTCCCATGCCTCCCATGCCTTGCAAGCCTTCCATTCCACTCATGCCACCCATACCAAAGTCGTCGCCGGCTCCATCATCCCAGTCTGGTTGAGCAGCACCATCCTGTTCGTCTTCATCAACCCATTTAGTCCAATCGGTTTTGATATAACGGTATTTAGCTTTGTCCTTGTCTTCTTTGTGTAGATAAGGCCAGTATTCTTGCTGTGATATTTTCTTTTGGAGGCGGGCACTTATACCGCGGTCGGTGAGCTTGTAAGAAGATTTCTAGAGGGGAATAGGGGGTTAGATGAGGTTTGGGTAGGGACGGGGTGGCTGCGCACCTCGACATCCACCTCGGCGTACAAGTCAAAAGCAAACTCGTACGTCTTTACTTCTGTGTTTTGAGATTCGCTGATGGATAGAGAGAACCGATTAGCAACGGCAACAATTCGACAGGTTGCTTACTTACCTGCCTGCCCTAGCCTTGAAGCTGATATTCGTAGGGGTGAGGTGAAACAGATTCTTCTCATCCTTCTCATCCTTTATGATATTAGGAAGATGGACGGTCAGATAGATGACGTTCTGTATAATGCATGCGCCACGGCCGGAGACGGTGGCAGATTAAACGCGTCAATAGATTTGTTATCAGAATCGCGCGCAAGATCGGGAAGATTTAAAAGCACTGACCTTGGTGTCGTCAGTTGAGGAGCTACGTTGAGCCCATAGCACTTCAGGATGAAAGAGCATGACTGTGGTGAATAGAAAAGATCGAAGGTAACGAAAGCTGTTGCTGATGGGTTTTGTTTCTTTTTTCGAGTTTTAAGAGTCTCAAGTTTGCTAGAACTCTCCAGAAAAATGTCCATTAAAGGAAATTCTGGGCAAATGCTCGGGTTGATGTGGGTTCCCATCCATATCGTATATCTACTCGAAAATCTGGCGGTACTTTACATACGATGAGAATGAATACCATCAGATCTATACATCGCAGCATGGCATGGCATAGATACAGAATCTATTGAATTGTGGTTGGCTGGTGTTCATCACGTGATATGTGCTTTACAATTTCGGCAGTGCGCGTGTTCGCTGGTTAACGTCCATGTGGTCAGTAATTCTGCTATGGTCCTTCTCATTGATTGAACTGACCGCAATGTAGGTGTACTCGTTGGTATCTTCCTTTGCTGCTCCTCCCAATACCCACAGCTCCGCCTTACTTCCTCTTGCTGTTCCTATTCTCCTTGACGCTCCATGCCAAACCATGGTAAGCGATATTCTTGCAATTCTCGACTAAATAACCCATCTGAACAATCCAGTTTTTATTGCATTGTTCTCCTCTCAACGCTATTCGTGTCATCGTGTTATTGGCAGCCATTCCCGCTCGATAGTCCATTGTCCATTCCCTGGGCGGACAATGTGACCACCTTTGCTCAGGCTCTCAATTCCTCAATATCTTTCAACTACTCCCTACCGTTGCCATCCGTCATGAAAGCCGCCGATCGATGTTGGTGTGACTTGTCAAACGGAGATGTCTTCCAACCGTTCAACGTTTCTCAATGGGAGCATATTGGCGTCGAACGGGTTAGGGACGAGTTGGAACGCCAGCATAAGCTTTCCTTGGTATCGGAAGACCGAACTCAAGCCACGCAATTGAACAAGTCTGACGACAATACAATAACATCGCAGCCGACCTCTGACCTCTCCGACTCGGTCCAAGCCACTTCAACGGTTACGCCTCATACTCCCTCCTCCTCTGATGCTCAACAACCAACGGAGACACGCTTGAAGTGCAAACCATGGTCAATGTTGAAGGGGTTCAACTGGCACAGTCTGCATCCCATTAGCGTCATCCCTACCACCACATCTTTTCTCGCGTCTGCCCCTGCGACCACCTCTACATTGTCGTCAACGACATTCGATGACAGAGTCGTACAGGGGATCAGTTCAACCGCCACTGCGACTGCGACTGTGTCCGCGTCCATTGGGCCACTCCCGCTTATCCGCAAGGAGTATGACCTGCGACCGTATGGTATCAGTTTGACTATTGATTTCGGTTGGACTCGGTAATTGCATGCCAGCCATCATTGTCATGTCCACATCCCTGCATCACCAATCGCGTATTCCCCCGCGTCGTCACTGCTTACTTCCACGGCCAATCGCAAATCAGAGTTCTCCAACTTTTTGTAGCACTTGTAACTTTTATGGATTTCATCCCGGTTCAAAGCACTTGTCGGCAGCTCTTAGTTTCTAACAGCCTAATACCAAAATGCACATAACTCTTGCCACCGTAACGTTCCCGGAGGCATTTTCGTCGTGTGCAATGGCAAGGTCCCGAATCGTGTGAATGTTATACTTGAAATGGAAAATGAACCGAAAACGGATTTTGGAGCCGATTGGAGGCCTTACACTGCCAGTCTGTTCTCGTCGTGGCCTTGCACACCTGCTCCTCATCACACTCGCCTTTGAACGATTTTCTTCTCGTATTTCTCTTCTGCTCCTCAGCGCTCAGCTGGAGTTGGAGGAAGAGAGTTCCTGGGTCCCTTGGCCGTCGTCGTACCACTGAACATTATTATTAAAGGCCACTAGACATTTCCATCACGGCTGTCACCCGTCTTTTGAGTATATTGGAGAACTAGATGGCCTCTCGGTCTGGTAATGACGCCAAGTCTCAGCGCACTACTCGTCCAGTGCCAAACGCCATCCAGACGAGCAGCAACACCTCCAATGGGTCTGCCCAGAGCAAACTGCAAGTTGTGCAAGACGCTATATTAGCACCGTTCAATCATAAAAAGAGAGACTCAGCTAGAATATTGACTGACCGTGAGTTTTGTTTCTTTAGGCTTCTTCCGTATGGTGGGTTGCTGATGAATGAATGGGAACAGTCGCACCGGTCATAATGACACCTCGAATGATCAACTCTGCCACTCAACCTAGAGGGTCACTCAGCAACCATCGTTCCTCTTCTGCCTCTTCATCGTCCTCCTCCGCACTCATTCCTAGTAAACTAGACTTTATCGCTCTCGGCAGAGCACACCGGTTAGGTCTAGGATTGAATTCAAGTCGTGTTACTTCTAGAGAACTTCAAATAGTCGAAGCCACAGATGAATTATTGGAAGTTGAGGTGCCTGAACCTGAGGGTGTAGCATCGAATGTCAGCTTGCTGAAGGGATTCAATGCTACAATACCTAGTTCTGATGCTGGAAGGAGTAGAAGAAGACAGATGAGGAATGTTGATACGCCTAGATTGGGATTGAAGAAGCTTGGCATGAACGCTAGAGGGTTGTTGACTGATGGTAGTGTTGGTGATGAGGATGGGGATGGACAGAGTGTTGTGAGTGAAGAGGATGTTGTGATGGTTTCGAAAGGAGGAAAGATGAAGGCGAAGAAGAGAGGGAGGGAGAGTTTGAGCGCTTCAAAGACCTTGGGGAAGGAGGAATTGGGTCGACAACGGAAAGAGATCATGAAGGATAAGGAGAATCTACACGTTAGAAGGGTGGGTGTCATAGTATGGTCAAGGATTCAATCTCACGTCGTTTGTAGAGGCTCGTCCTTAGCGACATCGAAGAAATCAATCACAAAATCCAAACTTTGGATGGACTAAAGCAAAAGCTGGAACATGATTTACTGAAGTTGCAGGAAGACGACTTGGAGCTGGATGATGAACGTATGTAAACTATATTTCATTATGCTGTGGATAGTGTTTTGACACGACCCATAACATAGTCCAAGGCGTCAAGGAGAGATTAGAATTCGAGCAGGCCTCGTCGGGTCGTCAATCATCAGCTTCCCAATCAATACACGTTACCCAAAGCTCCCGTAGACGGAAAGGTGCGTTTACTGCCATACTCACGCTTGCCTGACTCACATGCTGCATCAGGTCCCGCATTCCTACCATCCGAACATGACGAACTCCCTCCTGGCGTAGCTTTCATGGTAATCCACACTCCTCTCACTACAAATCGCGGTTTCTTACTCTCCTTCATTAGACACTAGAAAGTCACACAACGCCCATCATAGCACTGGACTTCTCAGAACCTTATGGAACGCTTGTCAGTGCCTCTGTTGAAGATTCACAACCTCGAGTGTGGGATCTACTTTCCGGCAGCGAGACTGGACGGTTGAGAGGCCATAGCGGGACCGTCAAGTGTATACAGGTCGAAGATCACGTATGTCTTACTGGAGGTGAAGATGGGAATATCCGGATATGGGATTTAAGGAAAGTGGGTGAAGATGAAAATGGACCGAGGATGAATGGTGAAGACAATGGATGGGGCGGTGATGGGGAAGTTGTGAATTTGAGTGATGTTGCTGAGGAAGATGAAGAAGACGCAAATGGCATGCTTGTTAGACCAACGAATGGGAGGACGAGGAGGAAGAGAAGGAACGTGACTAGCAATGGGACGAGCCGTGGTGGTAGTGATGAAGAAGGACATGAAAGCAACGCGGTTTGCTTGAGACTTTTGGAAGGCCACACACAAGCTGTTACTGCGCTCTACTTTGAGGGCGAGTGCCTGGTGGGTTGATGTTTCACTCAAGATGCTTGACGAAATGCTGAGACGTCCATTCTATACAGGTCACAGGCGCTGCCGATAAAACCTTACGACAATGGGATCTAGCCACCGGTCAATGTGTCATGACGATGGATATTCTATGGGCCATATCCCATCCACCCGCATCCGTCATACCAGGAACCTCGATCCCCAATCCATACGAATTTGGATCTACCAGTTCAGCAACGGGGACGTTTGCGGTTCCTACACCACCTTACGCTGATGGTACTTGGGAGATGTATCAAGATTTCGTTGGCGGGTTGCAGTTCTGGGGGTATGGCTTGGTTAGCGGGAGTGGTGACGGTGCTCTAAGGATGTGGGATAGTAAGTGTGATACTTCCTTTGTCGATAACGGGACTGATGGATGGTTTGGGATCAGTGCGCACAGGACAAGCTCATCGAACGTTACTGGGTCATACTGGACCTGTGACATGTCTCCAATTCGATGAAATCCACATCGCTAGCGGAAGTCTTGACAAAACACTTCGGGTTCGTTGATTCGGCTTATTATGCTTTTGTTGGGATGCGAACTAATTTTGTTGTGTAGATATGGGATGTCCGTATGGGAACTACATTCGAAACGCTAAAGTACGATCATGCTGTCACAGCTCTTCAATTCGATTCGAGAAAAATCGTCGCTGCTACTGGTGAGAACGGGGTTAAAGTACGCATCAAGCTTTTATATGGCTACATTATCTTCCTGCGTGAATACTGATGGGAATGTGGTATAGATATATAATCGCACAAGCATGCAACATTCTACTTTACTCACGAACGGACACATGAAGCCCGTTGAACGACTTCGTTATATGGATCGGTATCTAGTCTCGGGCGGTAGAGATTCGGTTGTCAAGATTTGGTCTCTGTAGCGTCATCTTCACCCATGAGAAACTCACTGTTCACCTTTTCCACCTTTTCCACTCCACTCCCCATACGCACACACGCGCACTCTTTTGGTTTGGACAACGATACCTCCTCCCAAGTCATTCATTCTCTTCTATGGTCCTTCCACGTTTTTTATTATTACGTTGCCTGCTTGCGCTTCGCTTTCTTTCTTTCGAATCAACCCTCGTTTTGTGTTCTTTCTCTGAGTTTTTTCTTTTTTTATTTTATTACATGCTTTTGCATGATGCTGGTGATGCTAGCAATGCACTTCTACGAGAAAACTTCTACGAGCAACTCCCAAACAGAAACATAGACTTTTTCTTGCTCGTAGTACACCTCCTCTACAACTTACCATTTCATTTTTTTGTTACCGACCAAGCAATCCCCCATTCAAAGTTCACGTTCAGCCCATGTCTTATCACCGCAGTTGTCGATATCTAATCATTTCATACACGCAATAATGTTCACTCAAGTATAATTCACTGAAGCTGAAATAGAAAGAAATTTCGTAGACGCCATAGACCCAGTCAGTTTCAGGATGGCATACACTTCACTTCCGCTTCTTGGACGGACACGTGCTGTGACGTTACGACGCGTTTCGCTAAGAAAGCTCAGACGAGTGCATCTCTGGTCTGCATTTTAATCACGTCCTTTGCCGTATACCCTCTTGATTCTGCTCTTATTCCACATTGTAAATCTGGATACCAAGGTCTGCTGGTCTGTTAATACCCGCCCCTCATGCCCGTAACCCCCCCGAGGAAACTTCGTCTATTGGGATTTGGTGCTATCACGGTGAAGATAAAAAAAGATGATATCTTTGGTCGCAATACATCCGACGGGGACTCGGCTCTCAGTGGGACTGAGAATGTATGCGAGAAAAAAGGTATCAATTCCAGGCGCTCTCCCGTCAAGCCACATCGTAGCTGGGAGACGGAGATCATACCAGACAGTGAAGAGGAACGCAAAAAGTACGGAATCACGCGTATATCGTGACTGTAAAGTACTAATATGTTTGGCTGGCAGATGCGGATGGACTGTGCAGAGTTCAACCTCAACATTGGATCACATGCAGTCTTCTGACGACGATCTATTGTATGTCGATTCATTCGTGCATTTACATACGCTCAAGTCGTGCTAGTGCAAGTAAGGAATTGCTTGCAGCAGCAACAACGGCAAACCATGCATTCGAGGATCCTTTCCTGATCGACATGCCGGGCAGTTGGCCAGCAGCTGAACCGACCCCAAAACGCAAGGATCTGGCTGTCCCAATGTAAGTCCGTTTTAGCATTTCCTTTTTATCCCGTCTTCCCATTGGTCGTTTCAAGGCTGACGCAGATACTACAGTAAGGAATGGACCCCTCTTTCCTCACCCCAAATTACCAAGACGCGCAAATTCGATGAACGTCACAGGCGCATTGATGATACAAGCTCAAGTGATTCTGATCTGGGGTTTGGCGCAGTTCTTGGGCAGGAGATCATCGAGTTAGATGGCGATGGCTCGCCGTTGCGCCCAGTACATAACGCTAGACCTACCAAGGCAAAGAAATCACGACCTGCTCACCCCGACAACGATATCTCCTCGCCGAAGATATCGAATGAAAAGTCCTTGCCTCTGTTTGAAGATGATGAAGAAGAGGAAAACCGTCACCCAGAAGCCCCTCCGGCGCCCAACAGCGATAATGACGATGATGGCGCTCTAATCATCTTGTAAGTCATGGCTTCATCCCCCTTTACTATCTCTGACCTATGGCAAGTGATGAACCTAGGATTAAATGTAAACCCTTGCCTGCGCCAGCACCTAATAGCACAGGGGAAACGAAAACACCTCGTAAACCACGCACGCCTTCCTCAAAGACCAAAGGAATACGGTCTGAGGTGACAAGGAGCGACTCTCCAGCAATTCTAGTGGACCTCACTTCATCCCATATTCTTCAACGAATAGACGATATACCCACTACTCCTACCACTAAAGCTTCGCCATCAAAACAACAACCCCCACGAACGAGAAAGAGGGCTCAAGCAGCTGCTGAACAGGCCAGGAGAGAGGCTTATGCCCAGGAATTGTTTGACGAGTTGAATCTCAACGTGTTTGGGAATAAGCTACCGGAAGATACCAAGTTATTGTGGAACAAGCGGTTGCTGACTACAGCTGGCAGAGCTCAGTGGAGGTTCGTAGGAGACGAAAATGGCATTCGCAGTTTTTTGCTGACGAAAACATTTTCCACAGATCGCATGAAGGAGTTGAGACGACCTCGATAGAGCTTGCTCAGAAGATCCTAGATTGTGATGGTAGGTCCTTAGTGCTATCTCGATGCTTTGAGAAATTATTAACAAGTTATATATTCTTCGACAGAGCGTATCCGTAATACCCTTTCCCATGAAATGTGCCACTTAGCTACCTGGGTAATCGACCGTAATCCAAAAGAGAACCATGGCAAACTCTGGACGAGATGGTACGAGGCACTTTCAGTCCGTTTTCAACGTCTGTCGTTGATTCGTGTTTGAATGTTGTCCCTCTAATATTCTTCTTTTTCTTGATTTGTCGAATAGGGCTGGTAAAGTTATGAGGAAACGACCAGAAATCGAGATCACGGTATGTTCGTCTTTGACATTGACAACTCCCCTTGCTAACAATCAATTGCTCGCGGCAGACGAAGCACGACTACGAGATTTCTTATCCATACGAATGGGGTAAGACACGCATATATCTACTTAATACCTGGCTCGTATCTCACCAATTCCGTTAGAATGCGAAAACTGTAATAAAATGTAGGTCCTAGGACGTCAACCCATGATCCGCCGGCGTTCGCTGACATACCCAATATTTAGTTATGGGCGATTCACAAGGTCTATTCGGCCAGATGAATGCTGTAAGGATGCTTCGCTCTCACCACCGTTTACCTCTAACCTCTGCATTTGGTTTCGTTCTTGGTCACGACAGTATGTGGAGTATGCAGGGTAGGAAAACTACAACCCTTGTTCACGACAAGGACAAGAGGAACTCCGAAGAGTAAGACTCCCAAAGCCAGTAAAATGGCAGCGGACAAACCGCGAGGTAAGCGGACGGTTGGATGCAAAATTACTTCTCGGGGTTTACACATCATCTGTAGATTCACCCCTACGTACCCCTCGAACAGGTCATCATCCTGCTCTCAACAACGAGCACGGTGACACTGACAGGCTTATGTTCAAAGTCGGGGAGGACAGCGACGAGCGGGAGGTTATTGAAGTTTCCTCGGATTCTGAAGGGGAGGAGGTTAGGACTGATGTTAATTCTGAACGGGAGGTTGATGCGTTGGTAAATGAAATGAGCAAGGTCACTGTTGCTGAGGATAAGCTGTAGATGGGCATCACATCATATGGAAAAACATGTACTATTGCGGCCTGAGGTATTCTGACTGCATATATTTGACGTTCATCTAGCATGCTACTGGTAGAACTAGTCTTGGATCCATTCCGTTGCTAACGCTAAATACTACAATCGATTTGCTTTCTACTACCTGAAACCAATAGACGACCAGATGGGCAATTAATTAAACAACAATACTGTAAACCAAAAACATTACCAATGTCGAGCTCGATGGTTAATGATAATTCATACGATATCGATAAGGATAGTGAATGTACCCTGATCTGCTAGCGGTATGCTATTACATGGATCATAATGTGTTATTGCATGTAGTGCACCTACTGTACAGGGTATGTGTGGATTGAGTGTAAAATGAACAGAAGAAACAGAGGAATCAAAGACGAAAGGAGAGGAGGAGAGAAGGGGAAGCCAATAAATAGCATAAACCAAAGCACTTGTGAACCAAACAGGTGATGACTTCGAGAAGAACAAAACATCAGACAGACAATGGGAAAAAAAAACTGAAACGGGGAAGGGAAAGGGAGATGACGATCCTAGCTAAAACCTTGAAAGCCCTAACGAGAAACAGACAAACAAATATACGAGAAACAAGGGACTTGAAAAAACGGGGAAAAGAGTCAAAACCCATTGAAAGACCAAGAGAGATAAAACAACTGCATGTGATAGCGAAGGAAGGGGCAGGCCCCAGCTGCCTCTTCCTTTCTTCCTTTTCACCGTCTGGCAAAAATGTCCACAGTTATCATGTGTCAACGCATTTGTTTGACAAAACCTGCGTATGCCAGTGCTTCACCGCCGCCATCAACGCCACGTCTTATCACCTAGGAACAACTCCGCGAACATCCCATCCCCTTCCTCCCCACACGCCTCATTGCCACCATCTACCTCCCAGCGAAATTAGCTCCATGACCGACTCTCCAAACCAGTTTCTTCGTCGTCGCAGCCGCCGTACGATCCACCATTCCACTCAGTGGCATAGGCAAAGGATAAGGAACAAACCGTTCCGATGATCCAATCAGCTGAACTTGATTGCCGCCATCGCCGTCTTCATCCTTACCCGACCTGAGGCCATTTCCTCCATCTGTAGCTCCCCCAATCCCAGAATCCTCAGGACCAATAACTGTAGATGCTGCTGATGGCGATGAAGCGGTCGAATCCGTAGAATTTGCCGCCCACACACGGGCACCACGACGACGAGTAGGAGTGGTATTCGTAGAGATGGTCATAAGCGGAGGTATACGACGCGTGCCAATGCTGGTATTGCTGGCGTTGGCATCACTGTTACGGCCAACGAGCATGTTCGTGGAACCTCTGCTGGTGGTAGTGTCTGCGCGGCGTGGAATCCGGAAAGCCCGTCCGGCTTCCAATGCACTTCGGAGGTCATCTCCTAGTGGAGATCGGACATAGCTAGTAAGAGGGATAGGAATCAAAGGCCCATCGATAGGGGGTGGTGTTGCATCTTGTGAAGAGGGTGAAGGTGCTTGAGGCAACTCAATGGAGTCACCATTGGCATCTAATAAGGCTGTCATGAAAGGATAAAGCCATCGGTATATGCTTGACGAAAAATAACCACCAAACGGAGAGGGTGAAAAAGGTGACTCACGTTCGGTTGGAGGGGGTGGTGGTAGCCTGGTCTGACTCTGGCCGTGAGGATGGGACCTTGCTAAATACTCATATGCCGGCATGTGCGGTAATACCAAACCAATGGCACTATCTCCAAACATCGACGTAGGTCCATAATCTCCGTAATTCACACCAAGATTATCAAGAGATGGCCACCCAGATACCGATGGTGTTGGAGCAAGAGAGCGAGGTTGGAGTCTTGGGGTGGAAGGTGTAGGGATGGGTGATTGCTGTGGCACGGCTGATGATGATGCAGTTGAGTTGTCAAACAGTGATGTAACGGGAGGGGGGCGTGCAGGTTGGTCTTGGTCAAAAAAAGGGTTCTGCGCGCCTCGAGACCCTTCGATAACAGCTTCATCCACTACACGCAGAGACGCTACATGTTCCTGTCCATCGGGCCCAATATGCCTTACAACCCTATAAGAAGCCCCCTCCCTAACAGGGGGCATCGACACCCTTGTTACACCACCACTCACAGTGCTTGATGGCTCTCCCTCCACGGAACCGTCCGTCGCATTTACACTAGCCGAGTCCACCGACCCCACCTCTGTCTGAACATCTTCTTGCTGCTCTGCCAATGACTCAGGCTCCGCATGGATCGGTCCCCCATGCATCCAACTGCTAGAGGAGGGAGAGGTCGCTGCAGTTTGGCTTAGCACGGAGCCGAAACTTGATGGAGTCCCAGAGCTCATGATGGCCAACGAAGCGCCTGTCAGCGAGGTTGACGTGCGTGATAGCGTAGAAAAGTTGCCTAATTCATTCATGGAGGGCAGTCTGGAGAGCAAGCTGCCACCACTGCTTGCACGACTCGTTGGTGAGTGTGATTGCCTGGTGAAATTCTCCAGTGACATGGATAGACTGGAGGGCATGCTGCTGTTGCTGCTTGCACGACTTGCAGGTGCATGTGGGAAAGGGGGATTCATAGACAGAGAGGCAGAAGAGCTTGTCGAATGGGCACGAGGGGAAGGTGGAGAGATGATGGGCTGCTGGAAAGTTGCGGCGTTAGCGCCCTCAGCATCGCCAGTGGAAGGCGGGGATATAGATGAGGAGGTAGGTTGCGGTGGAACAGAGGAGGATGGTTGGGGAGGAGCTCTGGACTGTCCTGAGAGTGCATTAGCGAGGCCAGTGGAGAGGGCAGCAATCGCATTGTCAAGACTTCGTCTTGCCAAAAGGCCATCCCTGGTTGCGTCTTGCACCCTATTCAGAACAGGGTCTGTTGGGCGGTGGTGGGTAAGTCTCATGCGATGATACTCATTTATAGCATTAGCGGCATAGTTAGCGCCTGACGTTAGAAAGAATCTCGCGAGCGGGTCTCCTGAACCATCATCTACGATATTGGAACTGGAGCTGGGAATAGACGCTGTCGGGGTGGTCGGTCTGGTATCTGTGGTATCGGGATTGACAATTCTCCGTGCTTCAAGTGTTCCGGCCGCTTCACGAGCAGCTACCACCCTTCCATGGTCAGTGTTGGGGTCGTTTGGGTCCAGTTCCCCACTTCTTGTGGCAGTTGGACCAACGATGTAATGACTGCGAAGATGAGGTCGAGAGGGGGCCCTAGGGGTTAGGGAATGAGGCCCGCCCATATCAGGTGTTAGCGCCCATTGGCTGTCCAGAATAGGCGCCGGGCTGGCTGATGTTGAGGGCGTCGTTGTTGAAGTGGATGCAGCGTCGCGAACAAGCACGACGACGGATGAGCGTGATGAGGAAGCAGGTAGTGAATTTTCTTGTCGAGAGGTGTTGGATTGCGTGCTGGAAGGGGAGTCAGGGGTAGGTATCGCAATTTGTGACTCGGTATTTTGTGGAATATTTAGGTCCACATTGACTTGCCCTTGGCTGTCGAGTGTGTGACCAGTCAATACAATAACTCGATGTGCCGGACTCATGTTCCCAGTAGCATCTCGATCCACCAAGGAAGACGAGGATGACGAATTTGACCTTGGCAGTCGCTCCATGCTACTAGGAGAAGCTACCACTGGCAGTGCCGTAGGTACGAGAACCATGGCTCATAAAATTGCGGGTGGTTATTGTCTGGAGACGCGGTCACAACGAATGCGATATGGATATGTTGAAATGCAGCTCACGTTACAGATGAAGGGGAAGTGTAGGGCGTCAACGCGACCTTTCTGATGGCTTTGTTGTGAGCTGGATTTGTGTCTGCTGGAAATGGGGATGAAGATGGTGGTAGTGGAGGAGGAAAGGTTATGTTGGATGACACGGGGAGCGGATGCGGGGCACGGAAGAAGATAAACCAAAGATAAAATATATTATTATTTATTCAATTTGCGTATGTTATTTCTCCTCCACCCACAGCTCAGAGCGTTAATGTCCATGGCTATGCGGGATAGAACAACAACGTACACGCATTTTCCATGCTGTCCGACATCGTCTGCAACAACCGTCCTGCTTCTGCATTGCATCTCATCTCTCCACCGGCGCCAGCTCATTAAAACCTTCTTCACAAGTCTTTGCGTTTGAGGAAACACTGCTACGTCGAGTAAAAGTATCGCTTAGGGCATATTTAGCCCAGCATTTGCGTTTCAGCATCAGTAATGCAGGTCGGTTGTTGATTGACCAGCCTTCTGACGCACCCCAGTGGCAAAGATCACATACATCAGCTGCGCAGACTACCAATACGACCACCAGGTCGGGTACCACGATAATACAACTCATAGCACATAGGTTCATTCTGCTCTCGGCCATTCTTCCCCATCGAGCCCATCCATCAACAGCATGACCATAGACACAAAGCCAACAAGCCAATCCCACCGGTCGCAGGGTCTAAACCAATCATCCAAAAAGGCACCTAAGACCCACACCTAAGGTATGGAAGTATGCACCGAACAAATCCCCCCCCCCCTTTACCATAGACTAATGCCGTCAGAATGTCGACCTAGCCAAATGATATCGCAACGGCGATGTTCCATTTTGATCGTTGATCTCAACGACATCCATGTCGATTTGGGACCCCAACGTTGAGGAGCATTGCTCTCTTTATCACCCTTGTCGAAACATTTTGACGTTCCCGAGTACACTCGGAAACCTTGCTTACGGTACTGACAATGTGTGCATTAAAAAAAATGATCTCGTAATTTAAATTATGACAGGGGTCAAATAACCACGTCATATCGGAGACCGTGCGTGCAACAAAAAAAGCCAACTCCGCTACCGCGGCTTCGCGCGTGCGGAATTAACTGACTAGATATCAGATTCACAAAGTAGGCTGAGTGTGGACTATCTGCTCGAGTCATCCGAGTCATGATGACACGGGCCAACATAGGATAAGCTGTAAAATAATTGACATAGGAGGAATATAAATACTAGTACGTAACAAGTAACGTTACGGGATAACCACAAGTAGAGAAGCCCAGCCTTGACGGAAACGATAGCCTGGCGATTTTTGAACATCGGCAGCGCTGACAGCGGCTCATGAAGGTGTCAATTCGGGCAGTAGTGACAGCAGCGTGCCATGCGATGGCAACAAGGGACACTGGATGGATAGGCTTGACCTGGAAAGAACTCGATATCGGGCCGGTATCGGATGGCAAGGTCGAACTGTGGACCGACGCAGAATGGACACGTATCCGGGATTGTCGCCAGTGACAAAGATAAGTGGTAACACCAGTGGCACCCGTAGTAGGAGATAAGATCCAATGACTCTTCGTTGGCAGGTCGACTGGTATTGCATCTCGTTCCCAGGTCCGAGGACGCTGTGCGATCATTTGCCAAGAGATTATCGGAGAACAAATGATAGTGGCGCCATGCCGGCCATTAAAAGCGTTCGTGCAATTATTGGTGGTAGGCGGGACCTTGATGCAACCGCGTGGGCAATAGTGGGCTACAGCTCCCAAACCAGGAGCCGAGGTGATGATCAGGGCGTAGGCAGAGACAGGGAAAGAAGTTTGCCTCAATTGGACTTTCTAGGCAGCCATACAGGCATTCAAACCGGCGAAAGGAAAGGTACGAGCGGTGCATCTCACGGATATACCTTCCAGGAGAATAAATTAGACCAGTCAACCACACTCCAAGCTGTCAAACATCTGCAACAAACAGGCAGCGGCAGGGTGGCCCGATGGTTATTAGCCCATTTGGATTACGTCGGGGAAGTAATGAGAGTGACATGTGAATTCTGATCCACCAACCCACACGAGAAACCAAAGAGGAAAGTGAGATGGCATCGCAGGGTGAATAACTGAATTATGCTAACTTGCTGCGCTAATTCCGTAGGCAAGCTATAATTAGACATGACTCTTATTGATTTCAAGGGTAGAGGGGTTGCCAGGAAGGAAGCAGTAAAACCAAAACTTAGCAGGGGATAACTTGCAGATATGAAAGCTCTGGAATGATGCATCATTGTCAATTGCGAATGCGATGACGACAAGTGCCAATCTGTGTCAACTCGTTCGTTATGGTCCCCGTTAACTACCAGGGTATTTCCTAAAGCAGCGTTATCGACGTGATCCATTCCTATACACCACAGGAGGGAACAGGGACCGTAGAAACCCGCCATCATAGATTAAATCTTGAAAGCGAGGAAATTTCTCGAACGTTGAAGACGAAACACGACAATTTGTGATGCCGGGGGAAACCCACAACAAGATCGCAGCCGCGAAGAAGACAAGCCCAAGTTTGGAAGGGAGTCGATCCCCCATCCACAGGTGGCACGCCTGTGAACTGCTCCAGCGGGTCTTGGCTCGTATAGACCGCAGTGCGTCATTTCATGATCGGAGCACCAATAGGGTCATCCACTTACCTTGGGTAAAGTAAATGAGATAAACGCGCAGAGAGCAAATGTTGCCTATGAAGATCGATGCAACCTTGGGGGCACAGCCACTAATGAGAAGGTCCTGGTCGTCTTCGCGGGTGCCTCGTCTGATGGTGGTGTACTGTCTACAACACAACCATCAGCATCAGTAGAATTTGTTTCAGCATTCTTTTCCGGTCGTAAATCCTTGCTAAAAATGACTGTACCGTTTCCGCATTCTTGCGTAATGGAGGCTGCGCGACATCCTCCTATTTGGGCGCATCGTTATGGAGTGGAAGCGCCACGGAATCCAAATCGATCACATAGGGCGCCACTAACTGAAGGGCCGGGACGGAACTGGACAACATTGTGGATGAGCAAAACGGTAACAGTTTGACGCAACGCATGCAGTCAATGCTGAAGCCGATTGATAAGCCTGGCATGTTAATCCCAAGTTGCCCTGACGGTTGGCTAATATGAGTAGGAGTAGATAGTAATCTGACCAACTTGTTAACTCACTGCTTAAAACCATTCTGGTGGAGTATCACGACTTATATGCAAGAAATCTGCCCTAGAAAGGAACAGGATCCCAAACACGAGTGCAAGGCAAACTATGCAGACCCTAGCTGAGCCCAACGGTTCGGCCCTCTACTTGGTCGATGCATCATCCCGTAGCCCAAATAGGCATCGTACTATCGAATGTATGGGTGTTGTCACTGTTGTGCTCGCTCGCCCAGAGAGACCAATAATTTTGCGTGAAAATTCCTTGTCCGCCTCCGGAATCGCCCTTACGCGTCTTCGTGGCATTATTGCAAGAATTCACGGTAACCTTTCATTTCCACAGAGCAGGCTGCGAGAAAGCGTCTCCTCACTTGCTCGAAGTGAGTTGAAGACTTTGAAAGGTTGTCGCCCTCATCAAACGGCTATGGGACGAGTAACGATGCATATGGCATGCCTCCATGATATTTGGCAATACTGGATCTCGGGTGACCAGGTTTGAACGAAATGCGGAAGCAAATCCCAGAGGTCAAATGCTGACTCGGAATTGGCTGCACCAAAGGGAATGGGCACTTTGATTCCATTCATTCAAGGGACTTCCTTCGACTTAATGGAATCAACTTACCCATCCCCAATTTGCACTCATTCATGCGGCAATCACCAATTGCGTCCGAAAAGGCAAGCTGATATACTCCCAAGTCGACTTAGTCGAGGGAGAGACAGGATCTGCCATCCCGAACTCCAATTCTTGATGGTAAAAGTCGTGTTATGTATGTGGTGGAGTTGATATTTTAACGTTGATTGACAATATGGGTTTCAGGGTCCTCAGTTATGGTATCAAAGGAACGACAACTTTGCAACTTTGCGAAGCCCAGTGTATCGCGAAAATGGCGGCCTCCCCGCCTGCGTCTTGCATTTTGTTGAGGCCCAAGAAGCCAGTGGGTTAATAAACGGACCTTTTGGGGACCCTGCAGTTCGGAATTGTGAACCCTAGGCCTGAGTCAGTGTCAAGCGACGACCTTTGTTCAACGCCGCGCGCCAGCATACGGTGGAGACCAAAAAAGATTATGGACAAAAACAGCGCCCAGTGCTTCCAGGCTGAGCACATCAACCATGCTACCCGGATTACGCTTGGTCAGCCATAGTAAACAGTGCCAACAATCCATCACTTCGACTGCCGAGAACAATGAGAATGGCTGTGAAGCAATTTTCTTTCCATTCGATCGCGTACGCACTGCCCGTGCTGGGAATAAAGGTACGGCTAGCATTGCATTTTCCTTTCTGAGGCTTACTCCATTAATAAAAGTAGCAGACTTCGTTTCGGTCCTTGGAACTAACGACCTGGCTACAAAGTACATGCCGTCCTTAACGACTATTTATACGCGCTTATCGATACAGAATTCCTTAAGAAGAGGTGAGGATAGAATAAGCCATTGCTTGTTCACTTCTTGATCCAACGCATAGGTTCCATTATTCCGTGACACGGGATATTCAAGCCTGCCTCGTGCCCAGTTCCACGTTGACTAGTTGACTCTTCCTCTTGTGAACATCTTGGTCTGTCTCGTCACCAACTTGAAGTTGCAGGGACGTTGACACGATTACTTTACCAAGAAGGCTTGGAGAAGCTAAACATCTTGTGCTTGGGACTCAACACGCGCAAAACATACCCCTTCACACGAAGATTTCGTCTCTTGCCACGAGTTTCAACATCGGCCGGCCGGTATTTCCTTTCCGTGCACAGTAGTATATTTCTGGCTTTCTCGGTAAGATGTCCCTTCCTCCTCTTCCTTCCTTCCCCTCTGTTGCTGCACCCCTCAACTTCTGATTTCACGCCTTTTTTTCTCGTGCTCTTGATCACTTGTTCCTATTTCTTGACGACTCAACCCACTGGTTGGGATCAAAGCGTCTGTTCCTTTACATCCCGGTCGCTTGTGCTGTGTGCTGTGGCCTCGTTCTCTACACCAGCCAGCTAACGTACTTTGACTCCCCTGATCCGCTTTCAACATTTCTCCACAACATTTCGTCATTATAAAGACCTTTTCGCTATATAAAGTCCTGATCGGTCTCTTGCTATCCGCAACTGCTCTCTAATCTATTGTCCTCAGCTCAGAGCCTCATCCATTCGCTTGTATTTTTATTCAGCAACCCGCAAACAACATTGTTCAGTCTCTCAGCATCCTTAATTAAACGAGCAAGGGAATCAGCAACGACACACCTCACCTTCACGATGCGATTCAATCCAATTCCGCACACTCTCTTGTACCTTATCCTAATGCTGGATTTCCCAACTCCTTCATCTGCAAACCTCATAGAACGTGCGCATAAAGTCGCTCTCAGACACTCACACAGCTTCGCTCGCGATATTCGCGTCGCTTTCAACGGACTCCTCATCACTCGCGACGAACAGCAGCATCAGCTCAGCACAGGCCATAATGTAGTGTACTGCAGGACCAAACCGGCTGGTACAGGCGATGGTGGGAATGGCGGCGTTGGGAATGCGGGATCAGGGGGCAACTCGACGGCTGGTAGCATCATGACAAGAACTGCTACCGGTGGTGGTGCAGCTCCCACAAATTCCGTTCCCACATCCTCTCCATGGAAGTTAGTTGAAGCCCATGTGAGTCCTCGAAACCCGTGGTGGCAAGCTTCAATGCTACTGTTGTACCTAGTTTCACTGAACTTGATTTATAGCAAGGGGGGGACTTCTTCGATGGTTGGTCATTCTTCACACTACCAGACCCTACACATGGTGAGCGCCGCATGGTGTGATGACTTATGGGAGACATTCTGACAATCTTTCTCTGATTTTGAAATTCTATTCCTTTCTATCAGGCATTGTGCAGTATGTCGATGAAGACACGGCCGTGAGTTATGGATCATATCATGATCCAATCTGCCTTTCTAACTTGGATTGCTTTAGAGAAGGAATGGCTTGATGGAAGTCAACTCCGCTGGAAACGCGGTTATGCGCATAGAGACCACTCCTCAGGTTTCTGGAAATCGACAAGGCGTGAGAATAACGACGAACAGCATGTACAACGGCGGATTATTTATTATGGACTCTGTACACATGCCAACGGGATGTGGGACATGGCCGTGAGTGTTTATTCAACATGCTTTGCCTCTTATGTGCTGATGGGAAATGGGACTAGTGCATTTTGGACCAATGGTACGTTTGAACACAGGTAGCTGGTGTCGCCCTTCCCACGAACTAACATACAGGGAATGACTAGGTCCGAACTGGCCCATTGGAGGCGAAATTGACATAGTTGAAGGCGTAAACGATTATACAAACAACCAAGCAACCATCCATACGGACCTTGGATGCAACATTCCTTCATCCAGTTCTAGTGACCTTGGGATAAGCGGAAATGTAATTGGTTTGACGGATTGCGCTGCCGCTACCACTGGAAACCAAGGATGTGGTATCAGAGCCCGACAGACCAACTCTTTTGGCTCAGCATTTAACGATAATGGTGGCGGTGTCTACGCCAGTGGGTATATTTGGAGTATCTGCACATTGTTCTTCGACTTATTTGCTCGGTTTTCAGTGAAGTGGGATAACTCAGGAGTGGCTGTTTATTTCTTCCCGGTTGGGGAGGTACCAGCTGATATTGACGCTGGATTTCCTCAACCTGACTCTTGGGGACTTCCTATTGCAAGATGGCCAGCGAGCGGATGTGACCCATGGAAGTACTTCCATGATCACTCTGCGATATTTACGAACACGTTGTGGTATGTAATAATCTGCGCTACTTCCCGTTCTCATCTGACGTTTATGTTCTGACGTTGCCTTTCGTAGCGGTGATTGGGCTGGCGGGGTATGGCAGTCGACTGGCATCCCAGGTCAAGAGCAAAGTTGTGCTCAAAGAACTGGATTCAACACCTGCGAAGAATTCGTACGAGCTCGTGGGTCATCATTCAGTGAAGCATGTAAGTCCTTGGTCTCCTAGAGCTGGCGGGTTATTGTGTTCTGATTTTCACAACCTCGTTTTATATATATTTAGATTGGGAAGTTCGGAGTGTCAAGATATATCAGCTTGATTGATTCAATTATTGGTTATAAGTGACGAGTATAGATATGTAGACCAATTGGTGCATATGTATTGACGAGACGTTTGTAGGAATATGAGTATGTTAACCTTGATGCTTTCGGTTGACAATACTTCCACCATCGTTTCCTGTAGTGGAAATCTTTCATCGTGGAAGATGTTTTACAAACACGCGCCGTAACCTCACAGTACAGGTCATCCTCATGTGATCAATCTTTTAGGGACAATTTTAATTTGGAAATGACTTGAGCTGAAAGCTACCACCAGCATACATTGGTCTGGAAGCAGGAAGTTCCTTGTCGGGATACTGTACAGAGCAGCTTCATGATGAAAGGCTTGATCTAACAACATGTCAAACTCCCCCTTCACCCCTTCACCCCGGCGCGAGTATTATTACTGACCTTGATTCAGTATTCTCCCAGTCCGAGCCATATAGCGGGAGAGCATTGTGCGCCAGTCTCTTGTGCATTTATTGTTTGATATTATGCACTATGCCATTCGTCTGATTATAACTTGTTCTTACATTTCACGACTTACTGTGAGGGAGGCTTGTTTCGTCGACGTCGCGTTGAGCAGCTGCGGTCTATGGACGCCTTTCCACCGACGGAGTAGACCTCACCCCATTCACAGTTATGCTGTGGACTTCTGGAATAATTTATCTCTCGCTTGTAAGTTTGTGCCGTTAAGTATTGGCTCAAGCACTCACCAGGATACTATAAGTACGAAATTCCCCTGGAGAACAGATACCACATGGATATGAATCGTATGCCCTTAGACCTGTATTCGATGGCACTAAGAGTATCCAAAAGCTCTGGACGAAGCTAACACTCAGCAGAGTCAGTTGGCACTTCAGGAGCTGGTACGCATCAACAAGGATGTGTGTGCATCGACGAGCAAACCAACACTTAACACTGTGGGTCACTTTTAGGCATTATTAAGGGATGGCCCTATGTGCTTGCTTACAGAATTTACACATGTTAGCCATAGATGTGCGCATATACTTCCAGTCTCACTTTGTAGTAAGGTATAGTTACGCAAAACAGATCTCTATATGTATTACTTATCTATTTTCTTAGGTACAGACAGACGTACGCATAGATTGGGAAGGGTAATTACGAGAGAAATGGTCGTAGAATCGATCAACGATACCCGTTCAATGCCGTAAAATATCCACCAAGACGCTCGTGAACGCTTCGAACAGTATTGGGCATAGTGTATCGAAGCAATTCGAGAAGAGAACGAGGTGAGTGCAATCCAGGAATTATTACGACGCAATCATCTGAAAACCTGACATTTATATTTCCAATTAGCGGGAATATCGCTACCGATCGCATTCCTGGCATTATCCGACGGGTGACCGGTGAATGTATGAACGGTGACAGGCTACCATTGGGGGTGAAAACAGTGATACCATCTCAGCACCTCATCCATGGTATTGCTTATGGCGTCACTCGGTCACATTATACAGCCAAAGGGTGCAGGAGAGATGGGCGATGCTCCCGTATAACGATGCTCAACACGTCACCCGCAATGTGCCAGAAAGTGGACCATTGCGGGGACGGCATGGTTTTGTAGTTGAGGACTAACGCTCTGGGCCACACAAGTCTTCGAGGAGCTTTAACACTACTCGGGCGATTAAGATTCTGGCAGCAGGTGTTTTACTATGCTCAAATTTAGGATGATTGAAGAGACCTGTATAGGAGCCGCCCAAGTTCGGTGCAGGTTGACGAGATAGTCGTATGACCAGGATACGAGCATTGTAAGTTGGACGAAAGATCGCGCTATGATGATGCTTCTGAGACTGTGTCATCGCCTCCTGCTACACCACTTTCCACCTTCGCCTGGGCTTTTCTCCGTTTTGAGCCTGCAATCATGTCCCTGCCAATTGTTTTAGTCCACGCATGGATTGAATGACAGGACTGGAACCCATACCTCTTTTTAATAGCTTCGCTCCTCCCGACTCGTCGGGCAGTGTTGACAAAGTCCGTACGTTTGACCTTGCCCATCATCTTTCTCTTCATTTTTGATGGTTTTGGAAGTTTGAGAATCCATTCGGGTACCGTAGACCCTGATTGTAGTAGTACATTTGCTATTCTGATATGCATAGTTGAATACGAGTGACTTAGGGCATGCAATGTAACCTACGGTTTGAGATATGGTGCGTCGTCGTCGGTGAAAAAGGTTGTCGCTTTGCCTTCTCTGCCCATTCTTCCAGTACGACCTGTTTTTATGTAAGCGTAGGGGCCATCTCATGAAACGCTAGACTCACCAACACGGTGGACGTAACTCTGAACGCTCGTCGGGAAGTCATAATTTATCACTTCTCGCACTCCCTTGAAATCCATACCACGTGCCATAACCTCAGTGGTGATCATCACCCAACTCTCACCCTTCCGCATTCGACTGATAGCATCTTCTCGTTCTTTTCTTGTCATCCCAGCGTGCAGGCAATCCACATTGGGAATGTTGTTCAGAGTTAGTTCCTCAGCAAGGGATGATGCACGCGGTTGGGTGGACGCAAATACTAGAACAGGCGGATTATAAGGGTGAGCGAAATAAGAGAGTAGTGCGGGAAGTTTCGAAGGATCATCTCGTGTATAGGTGAGGGATTGAGCTATCAGAGGGAGCGGTGTGTCCCTAGGACAATATCATAAGCATTTGGCGATAATTCGTGATTTTCACGGGAAAGTACTCACTTGAGGCCAACTACAACACGAATTGGATCACGAAGCATGTCCATTGCCATTTTCTCCGCACCAGCAGGGAGGGTTGCGCTGAAGAATGCTTTCTGTATGCTTGTATGCGTACATGCGGCAACGATTTCTTCCACCTGTTTAAAGAATTCTGTATCCAACATTCGATCGGCTTCGTCCAATATCAGGTGCCGAACACTATGCTGCATATGTGAGCGATCAAGAAAGTTGGTTGCGCATCCAGTGCTCACTTATCCAGCTCTAGGTCTCCAGCTTGTAGTGATGCAACTAAGCGTAGTGGAGTGCTGATAATTATATCTATTCAACGAGTCAACCAACTCGTTAAACGAAAAACACCAAAATCGCACGCACCGATTTTATCCCGAATCGACTTGTCCGCTAGTGTGCTGGCTGTAGACTTGCTGTACAAGACAATCCGCCACTTTCTCCCTTGAGCGAGCTTTAGGCATTCGTTATGTATCTGGTGCGCGAGTTCGCGCGTAGGTGCCAATATGAGTGCACGAACGCCAGAATTTGCGGTACCGGGTGCTTGTGCACTTGCTGCTGGAGCATTTAGGGCGGCGAATATAGGGAGGAGGTAGGCTAATGTCTTTCCGGTACCAGTTGGGGAAATGGCAGCGAGGTCCCGAGACTGGAGCAATGTCAGTGACGGCCATGAAGGTGAACCTGGCACACACCTCCAGTAGAATTGGGATACCATATGACTGGATACCAGTGGGTTCATGGTACCCATTTTGTGATAGATTGGCGAGGAGCAGTGAGGAGAGTTGGTATCGCTCTCTTAAGGCTTCAAATGATTCAACGTGCTTGGGCACACTTGTCCCTTTTGTCGTGATGCGTTGTCGTATCGGCTTTCGTGCTCCTCCAGTATCACTCGCCCCAGCCTCTTCATCCGCATTTACATCACTGCCTTGGTCGTCCTCGTCCTCCCTCTGCTCGTTGTCCTCAGCATCTAACTTCCTCTTCTTCTCATCTGATCGTTTTGCATGCTGGGTCGCCTTCCGCTTGTCTCCAGTGGATTGTGCGTACTTGAAGAAGTCTAATTCAGCCGGAAGTTCATCTTCAGCTACTGATTGTGCTGCATTCTTTTTAGTCGTCGATTGCGTATGCTAAATGCAGACGTTAAATTGAGCATAAATTGAGCATGAGTGCTAACGTTACTTTGAACACTTCAACATCCTTCTTAAACTTCTTTGTGTCGAACCTCGCACCTCCTCGAGCGAGTAATCTGAAGGCCTCCATCTCGTACAAAGCGAGGTTGTGCCGCCTTAGAAAATCGCTGCCTTACGTAAGGATTGATTTATGTTGGGCGGCCCGGTGACCACGACGTCAAGAACTGCTGATTGACTTTTGACTCGCGCGACGCAACGGTGATAATAGATCACAAGACACCCCATTGCAATTCCTTACGCCATGTGCAAATGCTAGATACGCCGAAGTTATACAGGACCCACTCTTGACCGTATTTCCGGTGCCGCCGACGATCTGCCATTGCGTTGGTATTCGCGAATCCAGGAATGTTTTCGCTCCCTGTTCGACTATCACAGCTTCTGTGATATCTTGACCATCTTACATTACCTTTAAACTGGAAATTTCACAGTGTAGAAGCAGGATATACACGGTACAGTTACTCCGCTTTTACGTGCGACTTCGACCTTCATAAATGCGCCCGCTCTGATCCACCTCGTGACGACAATTTCTCTCTTGGTTGAAGAGAAGAAATGACTGAAGTTCTGTTTCCCCAATGATCTCCAAGTTCTTTTACTGGAAAACGTTACATTTAAACCGGGATTTTTATATCACCGCCTCTCCAACGGGGCGCGCAGAGATATAAAGGCAAAGGAATCAGCTACCTCTAGCGCGGAAGAACTCTGCCCTCTTTTTGCGGCCGATTCAACATGGTGACGAAGTTCTTGACATTAGTCTCACTTGCTGTAGCTGCCTTAGCGGCCGTCATTGTCCCTGGTGCTGCCTGGAGTAACACAAGTGGGAACATCATTCAAGCCCATGGTGGAGTTATGAAGGTATGCCCTGGCTACGATACTATTGGCTATTAATGACGTTAGTGTACCCATAGGTTGGCTCTACGTGCTATTGGCATGGCGAGGACAAAGCCCACAACAGCGGGTCATTCCGCTCAGGAAGCTGCTACACAGTAAGTCCGTGGTCTGTTTCTGCTGTGACTGGTTTTGAATCCAGAGCGGTCTACAGACCTTCCCACTTGAACACGCCAGAATAATGCGGTGATTCCGATTTCGGGAACAATGATCTCAACTTCCAAGAGTGTTGAACGACCCAAAGGTAGTTACTTCCTCGTTTTCTATGGCTTAAAGACTTACTGAATCTTCTCAGTCATTTACAACAGACAGGTGATTGCCAGCAAGCATCTCATGCTAGTAGCTTCCACTTATGATTCATGGCAGACCCGGAATTATGTCATGTGGTTCCACTCTAATAGCCCCAAGTATGTTGCTACCGTATTGTCAAGTGGACAGCGGCCTTACTACCACACTAATAGTTATGGAGCAGCACAAGTCGGAGTTGCTACCGCGAGAACTCCATGTGGTCCGTTTAGCTATAAGTCTAGCTTCAAGCCCTTCGGTGCAGACTCCAGGGATGTGGGTCTTTTCCACGATGGTACGGCAAAAATCTCTCTCTTCACCATTCTAAGGGGGGGGGGGGGGGGGGGGGGGGTGCTTGTGCTCAGAGGATGGAACTGCTTACTTCTTTTTGCATCTGACAACAACCAGAACTTTAAGATCTCAAGGTTGGACTCTAACTATTATAACATCAGTACACAGGTTTCTCAGTTGTCTGGTAAGTTCCCACCTCATAGCATGACGTCCAATCTGACGATTGTACCTCCAGGCTCTGCGCTCGAGTCACCAGGCATCATAAAGCAGAACGGGGTAAGCCTCCGGCGTGGTCTCAAATCTTGTTACGTGTCTTCAATGGATTTTTTTTGTCAGGTCTACTATCTTTTTGCATCGCACACAACGGGCTGGGGCCCAAATGCCAACAAGTACTTTACTGTTAACGTAAGGAAATATTATGTTCATCACCCTAAACTCTGAATGAAGCACTTAAACCTGTTTGCGATTAGTCGCTGTCGGGTCCTTGGTCCTCCCAAGCTGACATCGCACCCGCTTCAGCCCGTACTTATTTCTCCCCAAACACCTTCGACCTTCCCCTCGCTGCCAACTTTGCCATCTACATGGGAGATCGCTGGCGTCCTAGTCTCCTTGGTAGCAGTCAATAACAATGGTGGTCACTCACCTTCTCCTCGTCTGGTGTGCCCAAAACTGTTCCAGCAGATGTATGGCAAGTGAACTTGAGCAGTGGGACTTATACAGCGGCTAGTGGAACTACGTATGAAGCAGAGAATGGATCTTCGGGTGGTACATCTCAGCTACTTTCAAACTCTGCGTTCAGTGGTGGGAGAGCTGTTGGGTGGTTGGGTAAGGGAGGAACGGTGACGATCAATAAGATGCAAGGAATTGGAAGGGATCAATGGGTTGCGTTGTATTATGCTAATGGTGAGGAACGATTTGGGCTGTTCCAGGATCCTTGTGCCCTCTGATTACATCATTTCACGATTCGACCTGGAGGACTACGACTGGTAGGTGTGTTAAGTCTTGGTTATTCTCACGCGGTATAAGTGTTCATCGTTCCTCTTCACCTTCGTAGCGTCAACGGCGGCCCAAGCGTTCTCGTAGAATAACCAAACTCGGGAGGAGGAGGGGTCGTGCTTGCAGTTCCAGTCAAATTAAACCTCCGAAGTGGATCAAACACTCTACCTTCTCTGCTAATCAAAATAGTAAGTGATCAAGTGTTCTTCCGGCCCCAGTCGGGTACCTGATCTTCATGATTAACCATACGTCAAAGCTTATGCGGCTAATTTGGATAAGATTATTGTGTACACTGCGAATTGAGTTTCAGGCTTGTTTGGTGGGGTACTTTTTCGTGGAGGTGGGAAGATGTGATATCCCGGTATTGTATCTGGCCATGTATGGTCCTAACACGTTATCACAATGAATCAAATTACGACCAACCTCCTTCAATGGCTGTATGGAGAAAATGGCAAGGCCAACGCTACTTCTGTTCATCAAGGCATGGGAAGGTTGGCAATAAAAAGGATTGCATCAAGTCCAAATTACCCTCAACGCCAAATCCAGCATACACAGCATATATACACTAAATATGATGCAGGTTCTATGTTCTCTATATTCATTCTATATCTATATCTACGAGCACATGGCTAGATGATAAATGAATTGTGAAGATCCTGGAAGGAAAGGGAAAAGTCAAGAAGCAATGCGAGTCCGTGGTGGAAGGCCCAGTGAAAAGATTGCTGAAAACCCTGTGGGGTGAAGAGTGTCGGTTCAGGAGAAGGGGAGAAGATCCGCACGGTAAGGGTACTAGGTGGAAACTGAATGGTATAAAAAGTCCTTGGAAAGGAGGGTAATGTAAATCGAACGTGAATGAATCCAAGATTGCCGAATCACTGAGATGTCAGTTGAGTCTAGACAAGTATTTTCTTGTTCCAAAGATTTTTCAATTGCTTTTCAAGGGTATCAATGAGTCGACATCCGGCATCAATATGTTATTCAACGTAAGCCTACCTCGAAGAAAACGAAAAGAAGGACGGTATTGGGTCCCAGCCTCATAAATGCCGGCGTCCATCCCTTGAAGAGAAAGGTTGGTCCTTCTTCGCGCAGTGAGCGCATTAATACCTGTCCTACGGTTGCATCGCCAGACTACACAAAACAAGCAATATCACAATATTCAGCACAGGTGAGAAAACAGGAGGATTATAGCTATAGAGGGGTGTTGTACATACTGATGCCATCAAACGCGACCGTATCACGTCTGCAGGTGAGCAAACGGCTAGAATGGGGAATTGAGAATTAATCGTAATTATGGGCAGAAGACGCGTATGAGGACGCACTGGTCGCCACTGTGCCAGACAGACAACTGGAGACGACGTGTAGCACGAAGCCATCGCGCAATTGGTGATCTACTAGGGGCAGACTCCTATTTATTAATTTGTGCTTGAAAAAGTCATACCTGCAAAAGGCGATCAGGGAATGGAAAAAAAATATCTACAGGGACTCACGATCCCACTTGGGAAGCCTGAAGTCGCGTTATTTACGGGTACAGAATTCCAGAGCTAGAGCTACTTACATTCATCATCATTGCACGGGTCTGAACAGACGCGTAATCAGCCAAGTGAAGATACCCAAGTCAATTTTAGGCACTCACGGTATTCGTTCCAAGACCCCTGGCTAGACCAGCAAGCCCTTCCTTTTTAATGAGACTGATCAAGCCGGCGATAGCATTGCGGTAATTATATCGCTTTTCAGGAGGTCGGGTCTGGTCGCTGGTCATCCTCACCAAAATGATATCTAATGAATGGAACATCGATACGCGTATCACGAGGCGGTATGATCGTAAACTCACCAGCAGGATTACCAGCAATGCCACCAAAAGCGCCAGCCAAGCCTGAAGCAGTCAGTAATTGCAAGGTCGTAGGCTTTCGGCCGTCCTTCGAGAGTCGAGCTTTCATTTCTTCATATGTACCCAAACGAACGAGTGAATATGACATTTGCCGCATGAGACATGCTGTCAGTCCGGTGTATAAACTCGAAATTCCAGAGTGAGCGAGTGAGGTTCGGATAACGGTGATGGTTGATGGCTTTGGCGCTCCATTGGCGGGTTGTAGGGTTTGTAGGCGGCTAATGGAGGACAATGGGTAAGGGGAAAGTCGGTCCAAGAAGAAAGAAGAGCGCCGACACTTTGGTGACGTCCAATGGATGTACAATCGATGCGGCCACTTTGGCCGAAATAAAATGCTTAAGAATCCCTGCTAGAAGAGGTAAAGAAAAGGGAACAAGACATACTTGAGGCCGAAACACCTGTAGATATGTATTCAGTTGTCGTGAACAAGCGCAATCATTGGTGCAACTCTAACCTCCAAGCCTAGTTTAGTGATGAAGCACGCGTTTAAACGGTCAGAAATAGCTTATCTCGAGGTAATGTGCTTGAGAAACGCACCAAAACGGATAACTGCTGCTGGACATGGTGGATGTGCGCTCTCGGAAAGCAAAGCTGTGAGAGTGCACAGCAGCAGATTCCAGGAACGGGTATGAAAGGTTATATAGTGTCGAATGGCGGCACGACGGCAACCAACGTGCTAAATTCTGCTGTGAGGTATCCCTACTCCGTATGGCAATTCCCTTATATGGTGCCGATAAGACCGACCAAATATTGGACGCTCGCACTTTGCCGACAAGTTGTCCCTCAGAAAGTCAGAGATGCAGCTAACAGCGCATCCATGGGCCCACGATTCGCATCTGGGCTACGTATCAGGCTTGAATACTCCTTTCTTTAACCCGGAACATGAACACGTTAGCTACTTCCTGGGTCGTTCTTGTTCCTCGTGATGGGCACAGCACTTGAAGAAGTCATTACTCGACCAAACTGGAAGAGAATCCTTTCATCACTACTTTAGGGCCTCATACAGCACAATGCGAGGTAGGGGAAGATCATACACCGGGACCAGCCCTTGGTCTTCCTTTCGCTCGTAACCCGTATAAGTCTCAGACGTGGCACTCCTCTCTCCTTTTCCCTTGTTCATCCTGGATCATGTCTACATCTCTCGTTGGCTCTGGCATTGCTCATACTGCTCAGGACGGAACTGGTACCAAGGTCCTTCTACCCCTCGAGGAGGTTAGGGTTACTGCCTCGATTGTAGATGGTCTGTTCCAATTCGTGACCAGCATCGACCCTGGCGCAATACTAACCTGTCATTCAGTATCAGCCAAGGTCTTAATACGTCAGCGGTATTGCAACCCCTCTGATGTAGCGACTAGTCGTTGCAAGTATTTATTTCCAGTGCCAGCCAATGCAGCCATTTGTTCTTTCCAGATGCAAACGGAGCACGGCCGAGTGGTCGTCGGAGTTTGCAAGGAAAAGCATCAGGCTCAGGAGGAATTCGAGGCGGCTCTTGCTGCTGGTAATTCTGTTGGCTTGACGGAGTACGTCAATGACGACAGTAGGTCCAGCCTAATTGTAAACTACCGTCAGCTTGCTCACACCAGGGTTGTTGTAGCCTTCGTTATCTCTATTGGTTCTATACCTGCGCGTACAAACGCAGAAGTTAACCTAACCGTAAGCGAGCGTTTGCTGTTTCTCCCGTCATCTAAATACCTATATATCCAAGTATGTGGTATCCCTCATGAATGATGATGCCCCGAATGGTATACGATTCCAATTACCAATGGCTGTTGGTCATCGTTATGGCGTCACACCAGCACCCCTCAAAGACGCCGTACAACCTCAAAGTGGGGACCAAACACGAGTTGAAATATCTATCGATATCCAAACTCATGGCGCAATAGAAGGGGTAGAGTGTATTAGCCACCGTCAAGAAACCAGAGAAACCAAATATACAACGCATGATGGCCGAGTATCTCGCAGACGTACCAATGTAACCTATCGTTCGGATTCTTTCTTGGATCGCGATTTCTTGCTGATAATACATGCTGAGGGACTCGACGAACCACGCTGCTTCGCCGAATTATATACGAATCCAGAGCAAGGAAAAGCGAATACGCTTGCATTGCAGCTGGCAATTATACCAAGATTGACTCTACCGTCTATCCCTTCACAAGAGTACATATTTCTAATTGACCGCAGTGGAAGTATGGAAGGAGCCAGCATCACGGTTGCAAAGGAGACTTTGATGCTCTTACTTCGCTTAATCCCAGTTCGTCCTGCACCTTCAACATTTTCAGTTTTGGGAGTAGTGTCGAGGCATACAGCCCACAGAGCCAGCTGTACAATCAGACAAATTTAGAGGCCGCAGTAGGTACAAGCTCAACCTTCTGCGAACGTACGTTTTAATCTTGCGTTGTCACAGACAGCTTATGTGGATGGAATGAATGCCAATATGGGAGGCACAGAGATACGACGTGCACTGTTAGACGTGTTTGCAAAATGGAGCAGGACATTGGCTGTCGCAGTCTTCGTCCTCACAGATGGTGGGGTGAGTAAAACACCTTGTGACGTTGTCTTGCGTCTCCTCACTAGCCATTGTGCAGGCATATGACGTTGAAGGGACAGCCGACGCTGTCCGATCAGCAGTACAATTCAAACCCGGACCTCCCGCCCGTGTGTATACGCTCGGCATCGGAGACGGAGTCTCCACGGCCATGTGCGAGAGTATTGCAAGAGCAGGAAATGGAATCTGCTTATTTGCACTCAGTGCTGAAAGCATAGTGGGGAGATGCGCCCGGCTCTTCCACGCTGGAAGTAAGCAGACTGTGAAGAATGTTGCAATCGATTGGAATGTACCCAACGCGATGGTCAGTGAGACCGAAAGTGCAAGCGTTAGCTTTGTGGAGGGGGATCGATCACACACCAGCCGCATTTCGTGGAGAACCCCATCGATACAGCAAGCGCCTTCACGAATTTCTGCCCTCCATGCAGACATCAAGATGAATGTATATGCGATTCTTTCAATGCGACAAGGTCTGATTCCAGGGTCTGTCACGTTGCAGGGTCAAATCGAGGATACGAAGGACTTATTTGAGATAACAGTACCCGTTCGTGGGGTTCAAGTGAACGACGAACCTACGATTCCGATGATACATACTCTCGCAGCATGGCACATTATCCAAGAACATCAAGCAAAGGTCGGACCACTACCTCGCACGGTGACTGCCCCAGGAACGGAAGGCGATTTGCGGAAGGCTGTGATTATAAGCCTTGGGGAAGATTATCAGGTCATCAGCGCGCATACGTCCTTCGTGGCCGTAGATCGTGGAAGGGATTACGAGGACTCAATCTCGGATATCAGCATTGACGATAACGATGTTGATGATAGTCTCGGAGCAGTACAACATAGGCAAGACTATCCTGACGATAGCGCGTCCGAGTCAGAGCCCAGTCTGGACAGCCAGCACAGTGAAGACGAAGCAACACGTCGAGGTGCTCGAGCACAGGCTAGGCACACTGGCAGAGGCAAGACCACTTTTGCAAAGGTCGTTGGGTCCGTCTTCTCATGGGTTACATCTGCGTTTGCTTTCCGTCCTGCTGCTTCAAATCTCCGACGACGGGGTAATGGAGGTATGGACGGGGAGATAGAACCAGACTTGCGCATTCCGGGAGGTTGGTACGACTTCACAGACGAGGGTAGTGTAGGTGGAAATTACGCTGATAGTGACAAGACATTCACAACGTTGAGCTCGCTCGAGGGTAGCTGCTCCTCATGCAACGGAAGTCGATCGACACTTTTGCTTCCCCAACGCCCCATCATAACGGAGGACGATAGAAGAGCATATCGAAGCCCTTCACCGCCCTTATTTTCCAACATGTCCTTAGCTGGCACTAGTGCAACAAATCACCAGACATCTTCCAGCCCAAGCGGGCAGCAAGGAAATCCCGTTCGACCAGAGGTGGTGCGAATTGTCCGATTACAACAGGACGACGGGTCGTTCACTATGAGTGATAGTTTGAAAAGGATCGTAGGCAATGTTGCCTTTACTAATGCGATTCCACCAGGGGTACATGAACGAGTCTGGGCGACGGCCCTGGCAGTAGCGTTTCTGATGAAGAATATGAGAAGCCAAAAGGAGTTGCTGGTTGATATCTTGGCGAAACCTTTGGATTTTTTGAGTAGACAAGCGGGTAGCGACGAGGTTATAAGACACACGAAGAGATTATTACAGGTGTAGCACTGCAGTAGACGGTATCTTGACTAAGAATAATGTACTCGTGCACAATGAACGCTGCTACGAGGTCCGTGCGCACCCGGTCAGGGAAGTCGTGTTGTTTGGTCTTGTATCATTACAAATATCAAATCGCGTTCAACTTTTACTTCTTCCACGATCCACGACCATAACCCCTCTTTCCTCTTACTTCTATAATTTCCTCTCTTCTTGTTTCGATCCTCTAGTACCGACCATCAACAATGAGTGCCCACGACAACGAAGACCTTATTGACTACGAGGATGAACACGACATTGTTACGAGTGGCACAGCAGTAACAGCAACAAGCGCCGCTGTTGTCGGCGGTGTAGATGGCGATGAAAAAGAAAAGAAAAGCTTCTCCGGTATTCATGCTACTGGGTTCAGGTAGGCGCTTCTGTTACTCGTCATCTGGGTTTCTTCGAGGTCAAATTTTCTGACTTATACACTTTGAAAAGGGACTTTTTGTTAAAGGCAGAGCTTTTACGAGCAATCAGCGATTTGGGTTTTGAGCATCCTTCTGAGGGTACGCTTTTACAGTTGGATTCATTCGATCTAGTTTTTGACGTTGTGCCCTTTGTTCGTCAATAGTTCAGCAGGAATGTATTCCTCAAGCTGTCCTTGGTATGGATGTCCTCTGCCAGGCCAAATCTGGTCACGGCAAAACTGCTGTATTCGTTTTGGCGACCCTTCAGCAACTAGAACCTGTCAATGGAGAGGTATCGGTTTTGGTGTTGTGCCACACCCGTGAACTCGCTTTCCAAATAAAAAATGAGTACTCTCGATTCGCCAAGTACATGCCGGATGTTCGGGTCAGCACTTTCTATGGCGGTACCCCAGTCGGCAAGGATGCAGAAATCTTGAGGGACAAGAGCAAGTGCCCGCATATCGTCGTCGCAACACCCGGTCGATTGAACGCTCTTGCTCGGGACAAAGTATTGGATTGTAAAAACGTCAAGCATTTCGTGTTGGACGAGTGCGACAAGATGCTCGAGCAGCTCGGTTAGTCTTTTCGGGCCCTAATCCTCTCTCCCATCAAATGTCTCTACCGCACATTTGTGTATCGATTCGCGCTATCATCGGCCGCCATTTTTTCACCGGTGTTGCACACATCGTCAGTCTCTGACGGGTCTTTTGGCGTTTTAAAAATTCCTTCGATCTGGAACGGGTCGGCAGGATTTATTTGGGTATGGGGTCGTTAATGAGGTCGATGAGAGTAACAAGGTGGCATTTGCGTTGCAAAGTTGCCTTGGTACGATGAAGACCCCAAAACCGGACCGAATGCTGAAGAACGCCCTTCGATGAAGACGCGGATTCTCCCACAAACCACAATCAAGCATTCCAATTAATTTTTAACTACTGGCAGCCAAATTTAGGGTTTCCGTGTCATTTGCGTAACCTTCTTGCGATGCTTGTCATACCTCCGTCTCTGCTTCTTGCTTTCTTTTCGTTGCTCGCCTCGAAAAACAGTCAGCTCATCTATCTTTCTTCTTCCTTTCGGATTTCCCCCCTCTCCGTTCTTCTATTCGTCTCAATTAGACATGCGACGCGATGTGCAAGAGATTTTCCGAATGACGCCTCACCACAAGCAAGTCATGATGTTCAGTGCGACGTTGGCAAAAGAGATTCGGGCTACGTGCAAGAAGTTCATGGCTAATGTAAGTTAAATTGCTTCTCGTTCTTTGGGTACCTCTGTTGACGTTTCGGCACTTCTTTTGATTAGCCCCTTGAAATTTTCGTTGATGATGAAACCAAACTTACATTGCACGGCTTGCAACAACATTACGTGAAGTTGGAGGAGGTCCAGAAGAACAGGAAGTTGAACGACTTGTTGGACAACTTAGAATTTAACCAAGTTTGTCTTTTAACTTTGCTGCTAAGCTGTTCGTCTAATTGTCTCTACAGGTTGTCATCTTCGTCAAGTCTGTCGCCAGGGCCATCGAATTGGACAGGTTGCTCGTCTCCTGCAACTTCCCCAGTATCAGCATACACTCCGGCCTCCAACAAGAGGAACGGTAAGCCCAACTCCGCTATGATTATCTACCGACGTTTTGCTCATCACCCTTTTGCCAGTATCAACCGATACACGGCCTTCAAGGCTTTTGAAAAGCGTATCCTTGTTGCCACTGATATCTTTGGTCGTGGTATTGATGTTGAGCGTGTCAACATTGTGATCAACTATGATTGTCCTCCTGATGCGGATAGTTACTTGCATCGTGTTGGGTATGTCCCTTCATTCTGCTTACGACCAGTCATCATGTCTAACCACATTTTCTCCCATCGGAACAGTCGTGCCGGTCGATTCGGTACCAAGGGCCTTGCAATTACTTTCGTGTCCTCGGAGAGTGACCAGCAAGTCATGGCTGCCATTCAGTCACGCTTCGAGGTGGCGGTCCCTGAGCTACCTGATCGTATTGACCCAGCTAGTTACAGTACGTGTATCCAAGTTCCGGTGTGATGCTCATGTGGCTGACATGCTTTTAACCTTCTTTTTTTTGCTTTGCTTAACCTTGATTTGCCTCATTGCGATTTTTCTAGTGACATCTTAATCGCTGTTGTTGTGCTCAGAAGGTTGCGCGATGTTGTCAATTACAACTGGGTTTTTTGTCGATGCAGTGTTTCTTGATCCTCCATTCATACAGTGTTAGAACTTTCTTAGTATGTAATCGTAAAATGGTATAGCCATCTTTCCCGTCTTCCCGAGTGTGGTCGCCTTGATGCAAATTTGATGAGTCGTTGTGATTGAAGGTCTGAGGAACAAATCGTTGCCAGCCGACCACGCGTTGACCAAGGAATGACGTCAGACATTCGTTCACCAGCAACTTAGCTCTGTGCTGTTGAACCCATGAATCCAGGATTTGGAATGCAATAGACCTTGTCGGACTATGGTCAACAATCGAGGTAATGAAACAGATGAAGATATCACGTTAGCTTCAGGTTGGTCATGGATGAACTCAATTTTGGATTTGGTCAGGTTGATGAGATCGACTTCTTTCCCACTTTACCCACACCACTCCCGACCTGACAACACTCTCAGGCTAGTTGGGCCTTTGCTTGCTAGGATTCGGTTGGGGTTTATTAAACGGAGAAGTTGGATATATATATCGACAACCCGGTTTAGTTTATCTACCAGACGCCGGCTAGGGGAGATTTATCGTAACACCTCGAGGTGAAAGCTTGAGCTACTGCAAACCCACAGTCGTAATCATATCCGACGGTCATAAACCCACATCTTGTGGAAGGGAAGAGAGCAAGGGAGAAGTACGAGAAAATTCTTCTGATACCGTGGCTAGGTAAGCATGCTTTCCTATAACATTCGCCGACGCTGGCAGACCTGACTTGTGGACTTTTTTCTGCATACTAACCCTGACCACACACCACTTTGATCTGTTGCTGAGCCTGAAGTTATTCCCAACGTTGAGAGGACTAAAAGAAAGACGGGAGGATCTCACAAAGCCTCACATTGTGATTTGATCCCGGACCAGAACTTGGTGCGTCATGCAGTGTGCATTCACCACAACGAAATGTTCACTCCCCCGGCCGCGTCCCTAGTCCTTCCACCCAGCACATTAGTAGACTTGCAAGCGATTCCGGCTAATTAATCCGTGGTCATCCGCCCCAGGACGGTCCATTGTAAACTTTCGTCCCTAAACCATTTTGGAGCAGCTAAATACGTACGCGTCCATTCTATCGACCTTCTCCCCCTTCTCCTCCCCACGGTCAGTCACGAACAGCAAACGAACGGGATTCCCATCATTCACACACGAGTGTAGACGCCATTCCTCTACAGTCAATATCTTCGGTGTTGGACAGTTTCCGAGTCTGCTTTCCGTCTTACTCAGTTCATCTTATCGGACGTCAGTGCTTTCGTGCGTCGAGCATCGCAGAGTTTGGAGTTACCGGGTTTTTGTGTCCTAACTATTGCTTCTCAACTGCACACGACACGTCTCAATCCATTTTTGTGGTGCAGCTCGGAGCGACCTCCGAAAGCAACTTTTCCGTTTATCCCACCGGTGCAGGTTCTGCAGCTTTGTGGAAGATTGTGCACGCTTTCCCTTCGAATACTCGTTTCGCAATCCACGATTTCACTTTCTCGTGAATCTCCAACTAAGTTGCTGCCATGCAAGTTACGACTCTCGACTCGTCCGGAAAACGATCTGGGACGCGGAAGAAGATTGGTCACCCGACTTATCCAACTATGTACTTTAGAGATGGGACGCTTTCGATCCCTGGGTATACTTTTGAAAAGGTGCGTCTCATGAATCAAATAGGTGGTCTGAGATTCCTGACATTGTGGAATTTGTACGCGTGGTCTTCTTTGTGGGTTTGGGGGTGCAGGCATATGCGTGGCAAGACACGGGGAGTATGACTCTACTTGCAGAGGGAAACAGCCTGAAAGATGGGTCGAACGTCCTGGCTAAGGTTGCTCCTGCTCAGTCAACAGGGTCTATGTGTTTGGAGAGGGAAGCACATATGTGAGCTAAAGTGTTCACGTTTATCTTGCCACGCATTGAGATTAGGCAGACTGGGGAAACTCGCATATGCAACACCCCCCTCGAAATTGCCACTTCACGCGGGAGTCATAACACCGGCCAACTGCGTTCTCCGGATGATCGACTTCCTCAAAGTCCCAAAAGAAAGCGGAGATTGTGTTGTACTGCTACTAGGTCATCCCGGGGCGAACTTACTGGGGAGGTATCTTCCAGCGACAAGGATCAACGATTTGTTGCTTCCTGATGTATCAAAATGTCGTCCATCGGAAGGTAGAGCGATGTCTTCTGGGATGGATATAAGTACCTCAGGGGAGGATATCCAGATGGGTGGTATGGATGAAACAGGATTCATGGACGAAATGGAGCCGATTGATATAATGGACCTCGCCTCGTTCTTGGAGTGAGTGAATGCCAACAGTTATCTTTCGTGTAACGTAGCTTCATGCGTTGCATAGGTTTGCAATCCACGCGACTAATTGTCTGGAGGTCATGCATAAGTGAGCTTCTCGATTTTATAGTGGACTTGTGTCCTTTAAAATAACCCATGTTGTGTAGCGCGGGCATCATACATCGAGAGGGTAAGTAGGTTGAAGTCTTCACGCAACAAAACATCTCAAAGTACATTCGAATATAACTTTAGTCCGAGCAAATGCATTCCATCATAACGCTCATTCCGGCACCGTTCGTCTGGTCCATTTTGGCAACCGAGCTATCTCCCTTGAAAGCTATGGCTCACCTTCCTCCCTCGTCCTTCGCGCATTTGAGGAGCTAGAAAAATTCCGAGTCAAGGAAGCTCTATGCTACCTCGCACCAGAACAAAGTGGGAGTATAGAAACGATGACGCAAGATCACAGAACGGATCTGTATTCTTTGGGGATTATGTTTTGGACGCTGTTGGTGGGCAGAGGTCAGATGCCGTTTGAAGGCGAACCGTTGGAACTTTTGCATTCGATTGTGCAGAAGAGACCTATGCCAGTTCATGAAGTTAGGAGGGACATTCCCCAGGTTTTGGCGTTGATTGTTGAAAGGGTATGGGCGATCTGCGTTAGGGCCTATGTTTGGAGAGGCTGATTGTGTTTTGTCGCAGCTCTTGGCAAAGAATCCGGATAACCGGTACCAAAGTGCATTTGGGTTAAGAATGGACCTCTTGGAATGTCAACGACGACTGTTGGAGAACGTTACATGTGCTGCTGGCGATCAAGCTGAGGTGGGTCCTGCTGTACTTTAATATCAGTTTTTGAGCTTCATACATGCGCAATAATACCCAGTTGATTCCCCCATTCGAGTTGGGCCGAGAGGATAGATTTATGGTAAGCAATTATAACATGAATTCCAGTTTGTCAGACACGCTAATATCCGGCAGATCTTCACACTTCCTATGGCACTGGTAAGCAGCACAAATGCTTCCTTGTAATGGAAAGGCTAAGTCTCTTTGCAATGGCGTTCCTAGTTTGGTCGAGATAGGGAACTTGAGCTCATTCGTAACGTCAGTAAGTGTCGCGAGCTGTTAGCCCCGGTTGGGAGGTAGAGACTCACCATCTCTCCCTGCTTCCTGATTAGTTCGGAACACATCTACCAGCTTTTCGAGGCACTTTTCTGCTTCGAAAGGCTTGATCGCTGCCGCATCCACTACAACGAGTCCAAGCGACAGTGTAATGGGAAACGTTGACGATCCTTCAGAGGTATCGTCACGAAGCGACAGGGCGTCAAATGTAGTGATGCCGGCGCCGCGTGGTATAGCCGTCAGCATAGATGTCAGTGGTGAGCCTAGTAGGACTATCATTCATGGTCTGGGTGCTGGATTTGGGAGGGCATATGAAGGAAGTAATGGTTTGGGAAAGGTTGACTTTGCAACTAGCCCAAGACCACCTACTGCTGGAATAGACGAGGGAACTATGACGATGACGCCGACTAGTCCGTCGATCCCATCACATGCAGGTGGATTGAGACGGGTTACGTTGAGGACGAGGACAAGAGTTGCTAGGACTCAGGTTGTTATCGTGGTTGGGTCACCTGGGTAAGTCTGATACCTTGATATGTGTCAGTTTAGGTGTTGATGAAGGCGTCTGTCAGTGTCGGCAAGAGTTCAGTGATTATTGCTAACCAAGCAAAATGGAGATGTGGGTCCAAGCTTCTGCATTCATGAGGCAAAAGGCTTATGTAGAAATTTTAGCTCATGGATTGTGGGGTCAAGCAAAATTCCAAGATGCGGAATCTGCACCATTTGCCGCCTTGGTAGGTCTGCTGCTTTTTCTTATTTCACCGAAGACTTACATGGTATTTATCCAGCTCGGTTGTCTCTCCTCCGTTCTGCGTCAGCTAATGGTTTTCCACACCGACCTACATCGATTCGTAAACGCTCTGACCGAGCGTCTTGGACCACAAATGAATAACATCCCCCTCCTTTACCAAGGAACACCTGAGCTACGCGACGTCTTGGCATTGTTCGGAATTACTGTGGAGTCACCACAAGAATACTTGAATACCAGGGAGTTGAGAGCTAGATTCCAGTCTTTAGTGGAGAATGTTTTCGCAGTTATTGCAGATACCAGATTGTTTGCGTTGTTTCTGGATGACTTGCATGATGCTGACGAATCGTGAGTCATTCCATTCCTTGCTCTTTGTGTGAATGGTTGCTCAAATGAACTGTGCTTAGGACGCTTGATCTGGTGCAGACGCTACTGAACTCGAGGAGTCGAATGGTGCGCTTTGCGTAACTCCTCGCTGTTTATTGGTTTAATTTGCTTTGTAGCTAATTTTTGCGACTATGCGCTCGGAGAAGATGTGCGTGGTTCCCTAAAACCAGTCGTCATTGACACTAACTATTACTACCTACAGTGAGGTTGTTGAACGAGTTAGGTCAATGTTCCACGGTCGGTCTCGGCCAACTTGGATCGTAGTGGAACCTCTTGCATTCTCCGCTGTTTCCACTCTGGTATCTAGGACATTGCACCGATCAAGAGAAGATTGTACGCCGTTATCGAGGTTCATATATGCAGCATCTTCGGGAAATCCATTCTCGGCGCGAAATATTTTGAAAACGTTGCAGAGGCAGAATCATGTAGGTACCATTCGATTTAGGACCACCGCTCGAGCTAATGCTGGTGTGCGACATTAGATTACCTTCGATTGGGAACGGAACTATTGGAAGTACGCCCGTTTACGCCCGTCGTTCCGGAGAACACTTTTAATTTTGAACATGCATCGCTTCTGTTATCTAGTTACGACATGGTTTCTATTGAAGGTAGCATGTCGAATCAGAAGATTTCTGACCCCACGGATTTAACATTCCTCGTTACACATCTCCGGGAATTACCTGAGGAAGCTAGGAAATACCTCATCTTGGCGGCGTTCTTTGGAGAAAGGTACGTGTGCTTTCTTCGGCATGCGTGTGTTTGGTCGGAAGTAATCGTTGATCCTTCGACTTTCGTCTACGTGTTGAAACAATAGTTTCAAAGTGACAGAGGTAGCATTGATGATGGATTGGGAAGACTCCAGCGGCAGCAGTGGCAGCGAGGACGAACTAGAGGAGATATGGAATCTCCGTCAGGTCGTCAATAATCTCAGGGATACGACCTCGAATAGCTCAAGGGGTTCTATGAGAGGCTTACAGCAGGCATTGGCCGAAGGATGGTTGATACAGAGAGCGAGAGAAATGTGTAGTTTTGCTCATGATAGATACCGACAAGCAGCTCAAGCTGAAGCGGAGTCTATGCCACCAGAAGCACTTGCAAAGATGTCCTTCAGGGTGAGTACTCTTTACGTTGAGTCGAAGAAGTTAGTGCTAATGGCTCGCGAAAGATTATTCTGATGATGCTTCACGAGACCCCATGTGATGTCTACCGGATAGCCGAGCATGCCAAAAGGCTGGTCACATTTTACGCCTGGATCTATACTTTGGCGAGACTGAACGCGACGTTCTAGATGCTTGCCTCTTTTACACGAACACCCAAAACGAGATGAGCTCATTGAAGTGTTAATGGATGCTGGCGAATCGGCTTGGGCTCGAGGTGCTCATGAGGTTAATTTTCCTTCTATCACCTGTTATGTCACAGTAGTTCACATAGAAGGATTTTAGTTGGCGATGCGCTCGTTCCAAAGTGCGAAGGCGCTACTACGAGAAGACCCTTGGAATGATTTCCCATCGCGCACACTGATATTACTTTCAAGGCTTGCAGCGTAAGTTTGAAAACTTGCTCTTTTTCGACACATTCACCAAGGTCTATTACAGTCTCTATAGTTGGCAATGCGATTACGAGAACTCAGATATTCTCATACAAGAGTGCTTAAATCATACAGATAAACCTGAAGACCAAGCTTCTCTTTTTCGACAACGATCTCAAAATCACTGGCTCAGGAACAACTTTGAGGACGGCCATAGGGACATCCTTATGGCACTGAAGATATTGGGCGTAGAAATGAACCCTTCACCAACGCATCAGGAAGCCGATTTGATGTTTGAACAAGTGAAAAACGAGATTCTGGCGGTAGGCTTCGATGAAATTTTAACGATCCCCAGGGCTGCAGATCCTCGAACGGAGCTGGCCGTGGCATTGTTGAATGATGCCGGTAAGATTTTTCCAGTTTAGCTTGCGGAATGAAAGGGTTACTCATAGATTCGTAGCCGTTAATGCCTATTGGAGTCCATCTCCATTCGCATTTGCGGATATCATCGGTCTAACTGTAGGTGTCCTCCTCTTAACGTTGTCTTGAGCATCACAATTAACCTCTCGCCCTAGACTATTCAGCTAGCACTTCGGCATGTGTTTGAACACAGTGGATATTACGGAAAATCTTACGCTCATTGTAGATTTGGACTGTCCTCAGGAACCGCCATCGGATTCTTCTGGGCGTTGGGGGGTACGCACGATAAATACTCTAGATTAACATACTCATAATTGAACAGCTGCAGCGGAACGGAGGGAACTTTATCGCTTTTCTTCCGATCTTGGAAAACTGGCTCTTCACATCGCCGAGCGCTATGGCAGTAGTGGAGAAAAATGGTAAGCAGGTTGTTCCTGATGGGCTATGGTCTTGAATCAGCGAAAATGCTTCTTTAGCCGTGCCCAGGTAATGTACAGCGCAATGGTTTCAGGTTTTGATAGCCTCCATATTCGTGGTGTGTTGCCCGGATTGGAGGAAGCCATAAAATGGGGAAATAGTGCTGGTGATCGGTATGTTAAATCATACACACTTGACTGCTATTGAAAGTTAACAAGGGCCACAGGATCTATACTAGTTTTGCGACTCTTCATGCGTTAGTAATGAGACTATTCGTTTGCGAACATTGTATGAATTTTCCATTGCTGGTGACAATCCTAAAGGCTGATCAACTACTTTAGTAAGCGAGCTAGTGCTGGTAGCTGAGGAGGTATAGTCGCCCATAGAACCGCTCACATAATGCCTGCTGATCATATCTTCCTCAGTGCGTCAATGATGTAAGCTTTTGGACTGGAGGGGATTGTGTCATCCTAGCTATGGGTACGTGAAGTTTGCAGCCCGGGCATCCATATCCGACACCAGCTTTTTCCAGGTATCCTGAATTGCATACGCGCACTTGGAGGCTATACATACGGCGGGAACGTCAATACACTTTACGATACAGACACGTTCAAGGAGAAAGACTATTATCAGGACGCAATGAGCACTTGCGGCAATGTTGAGCTGGCGCTTAATTGGTGAGTGCAACGATCTATGATCCAAATAACTCATGTAATCCCCCTTTTTAGGTATAATGCCTACAAGGTGTGATGATTCACAAGCCTTCAAGTACCTATCTCATCATACTGCTTAGGTCGTTGCGTATTACTGTCTTGGATACCATGAAGAAGCAGCCGAGATGGGATTCTATGTGTACGAAACGAGGTCCAGACATCCCAAGTAAGCCGACTACCCTTGGTCGAGGCGTAGCTGAACATCATATTCCCCAGTCATCGACATATACGCTATGCTCTATTTTTCCATAGTTTGTCTTTAACTGCAACAATTCGCAAAGGGAAACTCGATGAGACAACACGTTTGCGTTATATGGACCAAATACAAAAGAACCAGTCTTACCTTGGTTTGTACGTTTTTTTTTTTCACCCGGCGTGTCGATTTTCTTGCCTGTTGCATTCTATCTAGATGGGTCTCGTCGAGCACCGTCAATTCAAATACATGGATAGCACTTGTGGTAAGTTGCGAAGTGATACACGGGGTTTTTCAGGTGGCTCAATCATTCTTCTAGGATGCGGAAATGGCTTCGTTGACCAATCAGCCGGACGCCTTCAGGCTTTATGATATAGCTGTGCAGTGCGTATCAAACATTGATAATGCAACTTTGCTCACCCAATTTCCAAGGCATGCTGTGAACAACGATTGGCTCCTGGAAGAAGGATGGGCATTGTACCTGGTACGTATCTTTGCTTTAACGCATTCCTTTCTCTTATCGGCGCATAGCAAGGTTCACATTTCGTGCGATGCGGTGTTGACGGGCTCGGCGGAGAACTACAACGAAGAGGGATTGCTCGCCATTCACAATGGGGAGCGCAGGGCATAGTGCAAGTGTAACTCCTATTCTAATCCTTCAGATACTGATAGTGGCCTTCAGGAACTACTTAAACTCAGTTGTTGACGCCCGACCTCAATATCCCCTTAGACGGCCGATCTTTAGCTCGGATGTTGCAGTTCAAACTGATAACATAGTCGTTGGAATCGGAGCAGAAACCCCCGGGTTTGGCCTCAATGGTAATTCTGGCGACGAAGAATCGACCCTTAGTGCAACGGACCTGGCTTCCATCCTTAAATGGAGCAAGGATATTTCAAGCGATATCAATCTCTCTTCCGGTGTGTAAACTTTCAATCAGCGATTATTATTTTTAATTATCCCTTAGCTCTCCAACGGCTCACGGAGATTGCAACTGGTAGGTACATGGTTTTCGAGAAAGAAAAGTACTTACAGAATTCCAGAAACCTCGGGTTCTCAGAATACTTGCGGTGGGTCTATCACGTTGTCTTATCAAATGCATGCTGACAATGCATTAGTGGCAATCGCACGTGAAGCTGGTGACTATACCGTCGCAACCAGTTTAATTTCTCCCGGTATCTGCCAGGTTCACGAGTGAGACACCACTTGATTGTGTTGAAACTTTGTAGACGCTAAACTCCGCTTGAACTAGGAATCCCAAACCTATACGCGACATTTCTGACCCTTTGCAGAAGGCGATCATCCAACACAGTACGTGGTTACTACTAGTTCGTTGACCATCTTCTTATACAAATCCTCAGCACTCAACACGAAAGAGCGCGTGTACTATGACGATGCATCGACGGATTCTCGATTTGCCACAGAAGCGGGTCAAAGCAAACATAGATCCGTAATATGCCTCCCAATCTTCAGTAATCGAGGTCAAACGTTTGGCGCTGCATATTTCGCATCCAAATACCCCTTCCCACACAACATTGTAACGCTTTTAACGCTACTATGTCAACAAGCAAGTATTAGCATTGCCAACGCATTGCTCTTCCGTTCCGTTCAGGCTGGAACGAGGGAGAACTTAAAGATGATTGCAGCGCAAAAGGAGGCCTTGGAAGATGCAAGGAAGAGTCGAGAGGATGCTCTGAAGGCAACCAAGGTCAGTGGCAATCAGTGGACTATATCACAGTGCACTCAAATGGGTAATAGATCAAAAGTAACTTCTTGGCATCCATGAGCCACGAACTAAGAACACCGTTCAGGTTGGGTCATTTCAATATATGGTCCATCGGATACGTAATTAATGGCTTGCTCAGCTCGTTCTATGGGTTACTTGACTTATTGTGTGGGACTGAACTTACCCCTAGTCAAACCGAAATCGGTGGGTCTACAGAATACTTTGAGAAACATATTGGTCCTTACCCTCTTAGTGCAAACCGCGAAGCAATCATGTGAATTACTGCTCAAGGTAGACCTCTATCTTTCGCGCTATTGACACGATTTCACCTGTTCTTCCAGATTATCGACTCAATCTTGGATTATTCAAAGCTGGAGGCATCTGGTAAGTTTCACCCTACATGCCACGAGCGCAAATTTTGACGCTACTGTAGCTGTTAAATTGGAACCAAGTCACTTCCTAGTAGAGGTGAGTATTCCATGACAATTCCCAAAATATCGGGTGCTTACTGGAGTTTCTCGAAGAATATTATCGCCGTACGTGCTGTGGCCGCATTGACAGCTCCAGAGCGAAATTCATGTTCCTGTCCAGGATTGCATGGAGCTATTACTCCCTATGGCAGCAAAGAAGCTTGATCTTTCCTACGATATCAAGCCTGATGTCCCAGCATGTACGTAGCCAGATTTTAGTCGATAACATCATTTGACTGGTTTTTTTAGGGGTCTATGCCGACTACGCCCGCATTCGTCAAGGTGTGCTGTGGCACTACTGTTCTATCATGTCAACTTTTTGGCTAAATTTACTTTAGTGCTGATGAACTTGATTGGTAATGCTGTCAAGTTCACAGCTTCCGGTTCTGTTCGAGTCGTTTGTTCACTGGCGGATTCAACACCCATACAAAGCTCAACACCATACAAGGAAGTGCACCTCAAATTTGACATAACGTTCGTTAATACTTTCAAATAATTTGTACTGAGCCTGACCTCCGCTCTAGTGATACCGGGATAGGTTTATCGAGTAGTGACGTTGACATGTTATTCGTACCCTTCCAACAAGCAGACGTAAGAAGATCATAAGTTGGTGCCTGAATTGGAACTCATCTCTTGCATAGAGCTCATCGACGCGCCGTTTTGGAGGAACTGGCCTAGGATTATCAATATCAAGGCAACTCGTGAAACTCATGGGCGGCGCAATTGGTGTCCAATCAGAATTGCTTGTTGGCTCAAATTTCTGGTTCACTATACCTGTTATGATATCGGACAGCGATGAAGCCAAACAGGTCATTGATTTCCATGATTCTCAAAAAAGCTGTACTCAGAGACGTTTGCAGGCGATCATTGATGTTGAAAACCTCAAAGCTGTTTTAATGAAACCGCAGCCCCTGCACATTCTCATCTGCTCGCCATCCGATGCGACATTGTCACTTCTAAAGACCATGTTCGATGGATTCGGCGTTGTAGGGGTGAACTCGATTCAAAGCGCCTGGTCAGAAATCGAGTCATACCGCGCTACGAATCCACCGCTAGATTTCATTGTCCTCGATGACCAAACTGAAAACTACGCTGACGACCTCTACCGCCTCGTATGCTCGAAGAAATTGCGAGCATTCAGGGAGACAAAAGTGGTACATCTTTTCACGCCAACGACGACCCGCGGTCATGCCTTTTTCACGAGCAACAAACCTGGGGTGATCAAGCTGACTAAACCCCCTAGAAAGCTCAGAATCTTACATACCCTCGCGGGGTTGAAAGACCTCCCGAATGCGATACCGTCGAGTGCGCAATCGGCGTTGACGAAAGCGATGGATGATCTTACTGCTGTGCAGAGAACTTTGTATGGGAACGTGCTTGTTGCTGAAGGTGAGGACGTTTTTATGATGTCTTGGGGATATGGAAGTGATATCTAATGGTTGAGCTTTTGTAGATAACCCAATAGCGCAACATTTGCTCGTGAAGCAGTTGGAGAGGTATCAATTGAAGGTTACAGCGACGAGTAATGGTGAGGAGGCACTGAAAGGTGAGTGATCGGTTGAAAGTAATATGATATATTCGCTGAGCCTTTGATGTAGAATGGGAATCTCAGGAACCTGGTTACTTTAGTGTGGCATTGTTCGATCATCGTAAGTATTGTTTGCATAATTACTCTCCACCCGTTCTAACCTCCATCATAGACATGCCAATATGCGATGGCGTAGAAGCAGCAAAACGCCTCCGAGTTATGGAAAGCAAACGAAGGAGCCGTATATCACTCCCCAGTACGCGTTCATCTCGATGCCTTTGTAGTGAGACTACTTACACTCGGGTTCTTTTGGGATGCAGTTGTCGCGCTTAGTGCTGATTGTCAAGAATCAACGAAGCAGTTATGTTTGAGTGCAGGAATGAACGCATTTTTCAGTAAACCATTGAAGAAGAGTATGTGTCCTTTTCCTTTTCTTTCTCGTGATATTTGGATGGCGGCATGCTCACACTTTCCTAGGTGACTTGATATTGTTGCTTTCGGTGTTTGGGCAACCGCCTCAAGTATCGAGCGCTTAAAATTGCACTTGATTCGCTGACTCGCGAACCTCCCCAGAGGGACCATCTAACAATCCCCATATCACGCTGTGCTCTAACTTACTACTGTTTTTCTATTACACTCCATCTTTTTTTCTTGGACCTGCATACATGTTCCACCATCACACCTCTTCACTGTTCACGACCATCCTGGAATCATAGACGCCATCATGACTGTCAATCAATGAACCCAATCGCGCATGCATGTATGAGCACCTCAAAGAGCTCTGTACATACACGCACAATCACATGCTAACACGTACTGCACACGCACATGGACGACTTGGACTCGGATACTTACGATATTTACTCTGCTTTTTGCTTTGTACTTACTTGCTCTTTCTTGCTTTTTGTACATATATATATTGGCCAATCGTGGATATATAGAATCTGGTTCGACGGCAGCTGCCAAACTATGTATATACCAATTTCATTGTCATCTACCGTAACAAATCGCTTACCAGTCAACCTCGAAATGATTGACGAGAGAGACACGAGAAACAGTGCAGCATTTATCGATGCATAAAAACTGATTTATCTGTACAAATCAACAGCATACTTATAAAGCAGCAACAAGTCACCAACGGAGGAACATACATGTATCTACTAGTATCATCGCCTGAGAAAAGAGTGAGAGAGAGGGACAGGAGGGTATTCTACACATAAAAAACCACGACCCATTTCACCATTTTCAATTATTCTCTGCCAACCAACTACACCCGGTTTCACATTAGTTAGTCCAGCCCTCCTACTACAACCACTATCGACCGCCATGACCATACTGCTGCGTATACTGAACAGGATAACTAGGCTGCCCCGACGCCTGCCCCTGCTGTTGCACCTGCGCTTGTTGTGCATGATACTGCGCCTGCGCCTGCATTTGCTGATGAGCATGCATCTGCTGTACCTGCACCGGAACAGGTACACCCGGAATCGATCCCGGCATCGATCCATACACCGATGCAGGAGCTCCAGGCGGTGGTCCTGCATGCATTCTATACGCAGCTTGGTGTTGTACGGCGGCGGCGGCGGCGGCGGCTGCAGGATTGGGATGACCGTGGCGTTGCATTGGGTGGTGGACTTGATGGGCGGGGTGGATGTGTTGAGAGGGATGAGATGCGTGACGGGGCGCAATGGTTTGGGCTGGGGCGATACCGAAATTCATGGGAGGAGGACCCATTGAGCCGGGTGGGTTGTTCATCGGTGGGTAGTCGGGATTGTTGGTGAAGTATGGATGTTTGAGTGCGTCCGCGGCAGAAATACGCTCTGCAGGGTCGAATTTCAAAAGTTTCTCGAGGAGGTCAATGGCTGTATGGGAAGGATATTTAGGAGGTGGTTTGAAATTGACACGGAGGCGCTTACCGAGGGCTGGTGCACGGGGAATGACCGATTGTAAAGGCACAGGTTGATATCGAGGGAATTGTTTCACTTGAATTTCAGGCTAAGAGGTATTTAAAAGGTAGATCAGTTGTTGACAAACGAAAACTTACGGATTGAGATTGCATCTTTTGAAGCAGTTGATCAGAGGGAGTTCCCAACACTCGGATGATATGTATCAATTGGTCTTGGTTATCTCGCCCTCGGAAAAGGGGGACTCCCGTGATCATCTCTGCAAAGATACAGCCACAGGACCATATGTCTATAGAGGTGCTGTATGTGCGCGAGCCCAGGAGAACATCAGGGGCTCGGTACCAAAGAGTCACGACCTAGAACGGAGGTGAGTCAAAACAACAGCACTGCCATTTATTCGTACCTCGTTGGAAAACGTGTTGACCGGCACACCAAATGCCCTAGCTAAACCAAAATCACCCAGCTTTAGGTCGCCCTTCTTGTTGATGAGCAAATTTTGAGGCTTGAGATCTCGGTGTAGAACTTGATTTTCGTGACAGTATGCTGTTCCCTTAAGGAGCTGATACATGAAACTGCGAACGATATTGAGGTCTAGAGCGCCACGTTCCCCATGGGTATCCATGTACTTTTTGAGATCTTGTTCGCAAAATTCGAAAATAAGAACGAGTTTGGTTTCTGTGTGGATTACATCGTATAATCGGACGACATTGACATGTTTGAGTTCCTTCATGAGAGAAATTTCACGTATGGCAGTGGAAGGTGTTCCCTCCTCTGGGTCGAGGTGTATTTCTTTGAGAGCGACGATCTCATTGGTCGTTCTCGAACGGCCCTAGGTTTGTGATGAACGCTGGACGAAGCGGCGGACAAGTGCGGAGACGTACCTTGAACACGGTGGCATAGGTACCCTCGCCTTGCGCGCATATAGTCAGTGAGCTGGTCTTATCTTGACTGTTGAGGCTACACACCAAGTTTCTCCAGCTAGGTAAGACCAGCGAAATGAGCATCGGGACGGAAGAAATGCCATGAAGTCGCATACCTGAATGTAATTGTTCGTGTTCATGATGAGCTACAGCTTCGTGAAAGGATGGGGATTCTGGACAAGCGAGACGGGGACCCTTTTATGCCAGGGCAGTGGTTACAGTGACAAGAACAGCTGAGGACCGGAGATGACCTCAATCAAATCGTATGGAATTACCAAATCAGGCATCTCGATCACACTTGCCTTTTCTCTGCTTGGGGTACAGTGTCACGTGATTATCGCACGCCTAATCTACAAAAAATTTGGAGAGACCGATGAATTGTCACGGTCAGTTCTTTGTCTCATCTTTTTATTATTATTCTAGATAATGGCCTCGAAAAAAAAGACCCCAAAACCACCAAAGGGCAGACCAGCATCCACGTCCATAATTTCTCAACCGGTCGTTGAGGACGCAACACAATTGACGAGCTTGTCCTCCTTTTCGCCTGATGGAAGCCAGTTCGCTTTCCTGTCACTTGCAGTTGACAAGCACCGTCTGCGCGTTTATCACACAGAAACGGGCAATTCAGTAGCAGAACACGTTGTCGATTCTGCTCGTGTATCGACATTGTCTTGGGGTGCCTATGACTCGATAGAAGGCACAAATCAGGTACAAGATGAGGATCCTTTACCAAGCAAGAAGAAGCGAAGAAAGCGAAACAGCACTCTCGCAACAGCAGCAGAAGAAACAAGAAACGATACCATCCAAGTAGTCATCCTTGGTTTGTCCGATGGATCCATCTTGTTATTCTCCCCGACACATGGTCGCGTCCTACAAACGCTCTCACATTCGTCAAGCTCAACTGCAATTCTCTCCGTTGCTGTTGTCAAACACACCCCATCTTCCTCAGTCATTTGGGCGTCCAGTGCAGATGGTGCTGTTCGCGTCTGGGATCCCCGGAAAAACGATATTCTCGCATCTTGGAAGACGGACGATCGAGTCCCATATTCCGCTTTAGGCCCCCATCCCTCAGAAGAGCAAGTCCTAGTTGCCCATCACAACATTCGCCTCGTAACGCCTCCTGCCGATCTGGCAACAAGCAATAAACTCCATCAAGTTGCAACGCTGACCGGTCATGCATCCCCGATACGCGATCTACAATGGGACGTCTCTCATGCCCAACGCAACCGGTTCTTCTCATTCGCAGAGTCAGATCGATTCGTTTACCTGTGGGAAGTACCAGAAACAACTGAAGAGTCTTCAACAGTAGAAGGCAAAGCTCTAGCCTCTATCCCCCTCGATTCCGACGTTCGCGGTATCGCACTATCCATCCCCCCCACAACACCTCCACAACAGCGCAAAAAACAAAAGCAGGTTCTCCTCGCACTCACCGCATCGGGCAAAATATCAGTATACCCCATACCCACCGAGATAGTAACTCCAGCAAGCAATCAGCGCACTCAGCATAAAATCCCTACTCTAACACCCCGTTCAAACCTCTCTCAAGGCTCTTCATCAACGTCTAAAAAAGCCGCAGCGGTGTCACCTAGTGCGCGTGTGGTTGATGCATCTTTCGCTTCTGGTGAAGAGGGGCATATAAGAGTTGCTAGGATTGTTGGTGAAATCAGACCGATATTTGATAACATTGTACGTCTCTCTTTAGAATTGGTCCTCAAATGACTGAACTTGGACTCCAGAGATACTTGGACTCCTCAGGGGAATTCATCCCAGAAATCACCATCGACGAAGTTCCACCCAACCTCCCAGAAGAGTCCACCATTGTCAGTTTCTCCATATTCACTATTACTGCTGTAGTCATAAATTTGCTTAGGCGCTACCCAACAAACGATATAATGAATCATCCTCCATCGCGATCCGCTCGGGTATAGAACTAGGTCACGACGAAACAATGGACGATGTCCCACTAGCGGATGTAGACGGTAACCTCGACGTCGACCTGGCCGAACTCAGCCTTGGTCAACGACTCAACGCGCTCAGCGGTAGACCTATCGACGAGGACCAAGACGATTCCGAGTCACCCTCCAACGAAGAAGAGGATGATGGAGTCTTGGACCGTAAACTCAACGGAAGCATCTCAAAATCCAAAAAATTAAAATCGAAAATGTCTTCCAAAAAGGCTGGGACTGATGCTGCTGCTGCTTCGTCTACCTCCCTATCAGTCCCTGCAAACTCTCTGACACGGACATTAATCCAAGCGCTTCATTCTTCCGATACGCGATTAATCGAGATGTGTTTGACGCATTCGGATCCTGATTTGATTAGAAACACCGTGAGGCGGTTACCACCACAGTTGGCATTGCCTTTAATCAATGCGTGTGTAGAGAGGTTAGGAAGGGGAGCGAGAGCGGGGACTATGAAGGGTGGTGGAGGGGGTGCGAGTTCGCAGAGAGGAATGGGCCTGATTGGGTGGGTCAAGGCAGTTTTGGCGGTACATAGTGGGCATTTGATGACTGTGAGTTTTGGGGCTATCTTATTTCAAGTTTTATTTTACATGAAACTGTTTTTTATTATTGTCCGTTGTGCTCATGGATGATTTTTTGTCTTCTTAACAGATCCCAGACGTGGTAGCTCGTCTATCGAGTCTGCACGCGACGCTAACCGCTCGGCTAGCGCTCCATGAGTCTCTTCTCACGCTAAGCGGAAAACTCGACATGGTGTTGTCGCAAATCGAGATGAGGTCTTCCTTGGCGCCTGCTCCATTGACGACCTCAAAAAAGTCGGGTGCTGCTCGGAGGCGTAAGGCTCGTGCTGGTGGCAGTGCGGGGCAAGAAACGCAAGTGAGGAGGTATGTGGAGGGAGAGAGCAGTAGTAGTGAAGGTGAAGAAGGGGAGGATGCGATGGATGTGGAAGTTGAGAAGGAGAGTGGGGATGAAGGGAGTATTGAGGATGTTGAATTGGGTGGGGAGAGTGATGAAGAGGACGACGATGAAGAGGGTTTGGAGGATGATGAAGAGGGTTTGGAGGACGAGGAGGATGAAGATGAGGAGGACGATGAAGAAGCGACTATGAATGGGTTTATTGATGATGAAGCCGAGGAAGATGACGAAGAGTATAGCGACGTTGATGGAGATGAAGATGAAGATAGTGAATAGTCGTGCATAGGGCATAGTATTGGATTGTTGTAATCTGTATTCTTATACTCAATCCATTTTCTTGGCATCTCCTTGACAAGGAAAGTGAACCACGAAACGAAGAAATGGAGTACCTCTAGCTGACATCTACAATTCCTCTGCTGTCACGGAGAGAATAGATGTGTCTGGCGACCACGGAAAGCAGCTTGTATATGACCAAGCGTAATCTCTTTGGCAGCGTCAACCACATTGTGGCCTGGTTGAAGTTGGGTGAGAATTGTGTGGCGTTCAAATTCTCATCGATCTCTGTCAGGTTCTACACGCCCGATGAGTGGCGGAGTGATTAAATGCAACTTGATTACCAGAGAATCTAGTAGGGTAGAGCGAGACGAGAACGAGAACGAGAACGAGAACGAGAAGGATAGCCAGGAAACTTGGTGCTACTATCATAATCAATTAATCCAATATAAAATACAATACTCAATCCTAAAATCTTCTAATGTACAAACTCGAAGACACGTCCAGTTGTTGCAACTTGTAACTAGCCCTTACGATTCCGTGTTGTTCTAGATCTCTGACTTCTGCCGCCATTACTCAAAGATACCTTAGCATCGTCTGGTATTGCCATATCGCGCTCTAAATTCTTCTGAGATTGCGATTGCGCGTTTGCTCTCGTTCGTGTCCGTGTCCGCGTTTTTTTTACCGTGTCACCGACCGTTCCTCCCTCAAGCTCAGCACCAGCATTCTCCGTCGCAGTTGCCTCCTGCTGAGATTGAGTCGACTCGGGGAACCATCGCGACCTTACTACTCTGCGTTGCTTGGTACCTCTCGTTAATCGTGACCTAGGCGCTTTCGCTTTCTTGACCTCTGCCTCAATTTCCAGATCTGACAATGAAGTTAATTCACTACCAATATCGTCCTCAATCTCAAGTTCAACGGGGTCGCCTTTCTTGGTCCGAATGGAACGTTCCAGCCGAGACCCAACACGCTTTCGTTTCTTAGGCTTAAGTTGAGAATTCGTCGAGTACACCTCCTCTTGGTCGCTGGGGACATCGGTATTGTGTGCACGGAGCTGGAGCTCGACTACATATGCGGATGTTCGTCCCCCAACTGGTATCCATTTTATGGTTGCTGGTTTACCGGATGGCTGTTCGTTGTTGATATAGTTCATAAGACACGTAAAAGATGGGGATTGCGAGTATTAAACTTACCAATAAAAGGTCGTGTTTTGTTTTCTTCCCTTTGCCCTAGACTATATGTCAACACGAGCCCGAGAGAGAGAGCTTAGGAAACCAGTTACTGACCCATCGATGTTTGAATAACCAGTGGTCGGGGAATTTGGATGAATCGGCATTCAATGACACAGCTGTTTCGCAGACATCTTTTGTCTGGTGGTGTATGGCTTGCAGTTGCTCTATAGAGAGGGTATTACACCTCTGTTCGGGGTGTACACGAGCATTATACAATATCTCATCTATTAAATAACATAAGCGCCTTGAAAGGTCAGCCAACTGCCCGTCATGGACGTACCGGCAACCCAATTACCAACACCGGCGCTAAAAGATTGGTCTAGGAGTAACGCTTTAATGGGGCAGCTCCGCTTGGTGACTTTGGCTTCAAACTCGGAGAAAGCAGGCATGGATAGGATTGGGTCGAATCCCAGCTCGGATATGGGTGGTTCGTCGAGGGGTGAAGCGCATAATCGGATTCGACCTAGACGTCTGGCGTCCATGAATGCGAGTTCTGTGATGGCGTTTGTTGTTGGGTCTTTGAGATGTAGGATGAACTGGGCGAAATCAAAGTGACAATGGGCAATGTGGACTTTTTTCTAATGCGTACCTTCATGAATCGTGGTGGCCATTCTAATACGAGCGCTGATTTGGGTGTGGATTTGTAATAGGTCGCTTGCTGGCCTTTTACTTGCAACATCCCAGTCATTCCAAAGTGCAAAACGGGATGTTTGCCTTGTCCCTCCAGTTCTAGATAAAATACCTTGCCTAACAGCCCATTGGGGATGAGACAGAACACGTAAGTATTTAATGAGCAACTAAGAGGGGAAGACGCGGACCATATCGCTTTGCATCCAGTAATGTTCGACCCGTGATTTCCTTGGCCTGCTCAGAACAGAGTCAAGGGTTGGTCAGCTAGACGACTGAGGGCGAACGCACAAAGTCAGTGTGAGTTGTCCCAGAGAACACGAGTTCGTCTTCTTTGGTCTCGACGCGATGAATGAGTTTACCTGCGCCCACTTCGCGTATGAGCGCTGCGGCGCGTTCAACCTCTGTTCATGCTTGATATTGAGCATGATGAGATGGTGATACGCAAACTGACCTGGTAGTTCGGGCATTTGAGTAAACTCAGGAACGAACGCGATTTGAACTCTGGGCGATCGTGTCCAATGCCAAGCCAATGAATGTCGCAGCCAATCGCATTGCTCCATTCTATGATGAATCAATCGGTCAGCCACTGGCTGATTGATTTTCCACTGAAATTTGTTCCGGCCTGGAACTGGGATGTTTTGTTTAGGCAGTGAGCCCGCTTCTGGGTGTCGACGCTTTTCAGCCTTGAGTCCTCCGGTCACTGTATAGATCAAAACTTGAGGGGAACTAGCAAAGCTGGAGATCGAGTCCCGAGCTCTCATCGCCTGGTTCCAGAACACAAAAGGACATGTCCCAGCTAAAACCATCTCAAAATCCCTCGTCTGATCCCCTCTCAGCGAAAAAGCCTCCTTATGGCCTTAAATGGAGATCGTCATATTGGTTCACCACGTTCGTCGTGTGGCTGGGTATGTTTACCGTTCTGTTTTAATGAATGAGGGAATTTGTGTTGAAGCGCGTTAATCAGGGATCCTAACGGATCTTCTTGTATATTCTATCATCATACCCGTCATGCCTTTTGAATTAGAGAGGATGGGGCTCAATAACGTATCATCATTGGCCGGGTGGTTGCTCTTCGCCTATGTAAGTCTGTCCTCACAACTTGTAAGCGAACTATTAATAAATACTTAATAGTCTGCTGGGCTTGTACTGTGTCTGTATCTCCTCTAAATTCCCATCCATTATATATCCTAATATCGGAACATTCATCCAGCAACAATCCCTATAGCGCAAGCCTCGGAACGATATGGCGCAAGAAGAACACCGCTATTAATTGGACAACTTGTCCTTCTGGGATCTCAAATCATGTTGATGGAAGCACCGAATTATGCGGTCATGTGTGTTGCTCGTGCCCTTCAGGGTTTTGGTTCATCTATGATCTGGGTGGTTGGTCTCGCACTGTTGTTCGTATATTCATTCTTCCGTTAAGTCCCGAGAGGCTTAAGTTCACCATTTCCATTTAGGTGCGATTGTACTCCAGAGCAGGTGATAGGCAGTACGTCATCCTGTTTAAACTTCAATACATTGGTGTCTGATTTGGTATTATATTTCAGGGCAACTTGGAATTGCTACTTCAGGGCTATCTGTCGGGTTCGTTCTTTCTATTCATCCTACCAACACAAATCAAGTTACTGATCCACAAACCACTCAGCGTTGTCATCGGCCCTCCAGTTGGCGGTGCATTATACGACCGTTTTGGATTCCACGGCCCATTCATCTTTTGTATTGGTGTGATAGTCATCGACTTGATTGGCCGACTTTTCATCATTGAACGCGGTGATGCCCTCAAGTGGGGAGTGGATTCTGCTGCTCCTATTACCTCCGATGCATCAGAAGCGGAAAAGGCGGAAGTTATCGTCGTACCTCCTATCGAGGAACGAGACGCATCTGGTGTTCAAGTTCGAGACAGGATCGACACAATCGTCACAGAATCTTGCGAGACTGCACTATCTAGACAGCCACCGGCTCAAAAACCAAAGCAGCTCCCGCTATTGACTGCGCTGCTGAAATTGGCCCGTTCGTCAAGAGCTATGTCAACTAATGTTATCATCTTGGTTTATGGGTGAGTGGTGCTCTGGTTCATGCCTTTCAGGCCGAGAGTAACAGAATCTACGATAGCGTGGTTTACACCAGTCAGGAACCTTCAATTCCAGTTCATATGAACAACATTTGGGGTTTAAATTCGGAACGTGTTGGATTGGTATACCTCGCAGCTGTGATTCCGACAACATTTTGTAGGTCTTTCGTTCGACCCATATCTGACGCTTCCTCACTGAAAAAAATGATAGCCTCTGCAATCGCTGGCTATGGCTCTGATAGATACGGAACGGAGTGGATCACACTGTTATGGCTAGTTTTAGCCATACCGTGGTGGTTCGTTGTGACCATTGAGCATCAGCTTGCTTTATTCATCGTGGCTTTTGCCTTTGAAAGTGCGTTTTCCTCGTTTTGGTTGCCACACGCGCTTTTTGGTGTTAATGCATGGCACTAGGCTTCTTTACCTCGGCGATAATTTCTCCTCTGACGGCAGAACTTGCCTCTGTTACAAGAGGTATTGAAGGTGTTGGATGTAAGTGATCTACATCTCCTGCAGATGTGGTGGATAATAAAAGCGGGGTTTGCTGCTAGATGCTCATGTATACGGAGCCTTCAATATCGCATACGGAATTGGGTCAGCAGTAGGTCCTGTAATCGGTGGCCAGGTAAGCAACCCGCCATCAGGGACGATATAAAGGCGCTAACACGATTCCTGTTTAGATGTTCGACAGACTAGACACCGGTTTGCTAGCTCCATGCGCTCTCAGCGCTGGTTTACTAGCTGCTTCTGCAGTACTTAGCGTTTTCTTCACTGGTCAGGATCCACTATGGAACAGGTTGCTCCGGAGTTTCCGTTTGAGCAAGGAGAAGGGCAAGGCTGAGCCAGAGCCTCTACCTCCTTCTAGTTTGCCTGACAGAACCGCTTCACGCTCTCGTGGGGCTGAGGAAGGTAATCGCTCACCTGGTAACCAGGTTCTGGACGTTGGTCCAGATGCTAGTGTGGAGGAGAATGATATTCAAGTTACGCCGAGGGCAATCGATGACTCCAAATCCATCGTCTCTGAATCTGCTCGGCCGGATGGTACACAAGAAATCGTAGTCTAGGATGGACATCAGACGCAACACAAGATTGCAATCATGATCAATTGACCGAGCTTTCGTTGTCCGTGCTTGCAATCCTACCGCTATTCACTCCACCCCTGTCACTCCTGAGCAGCATATACAAAGTTTACGACTCTCCTCGAGTGCTTCTCCTTCGACTTGGAAGAGGCAGGATTATTTTATTTATCATGGATTGGGTCATTCATACTCTAGATTTCCTCATTTGACAGATTCAGACGTTATGCATCGTTCCATTGATCGTATCTACGGACACTGCCAACACGAACTCATCAGGTTAACATTACCTCATCTTCCTCGACAACAAATTGAACGGACATGATTTCGACGTTCATGTTACGATACGGATGGATGTATGTAATTTAGATCTAGAGTTAGAGTAAATTGATTAACTATTAGGCTGATAATCATTACCCGCTGATTTACATAGTTACTCATTAGAGTCGTGAAGCATCAGTGCTGAGCAGGATACTTTTCCCATTTTCTGAGAACTGGCATAGAGAACGGCGGATGCGTAGACCTTCATTCAGTCCCTCGAGCTCAAAAATTCGAGGTAATTCAACAATGTCATTGGCGACCATATATTCCAGCAGTGTTCCACTAGACCTGGACTTCGGTCGTGGCGTACGTATACGTAGCAGTCTATCACGTTTAATTTCTATCATCAATTATTTGATCTCATTGACAGCCATACAAGAAAAGGGGGCAGCAACGTCAACGTTGAAGCAATTACTGAAGATAGTATCCAATGGGCATGGGCGCCAGCCATATAATGGCCACGCGCATGCACACAATCGCGAGTCTATGACCCAGACTACGAAGTCGACATGTCATCAACTGGTCGCAGTCCCCTAGCGAACCCGTAACCGCTGGTAGTAGCAATCGATATCAAAAGTTCAAGTCGTCAAGTTTGTTGTCTAGAACAAAATCTTGGAAGGAAAAAAAAAAGGGGGGGGGCAGCAGGCAGCAGAGAAGAAAAGAAGACTGGGGGGCAACGTAGCAAGCAGAAGAAGAAAAGAAAAAGGAGGTTCAGATCTCGTCGTTCGTCGTCCTTGTCATCAACCACCAAAACACACAGATATCGATGAGAACACAGTCGATCATACGACCATATATATACGAGAGGGAGAAGGAAATGGGGATGGAGTAGTAAGAGACAAAAGAATAAGTCGGCTTGAAATTTCGTTTCTCTTCTACGACTTACAAGCATAACACTGGTGGTGTGAGGATTGCCGTGTTGGATAGGAAATGCACACAGGGATGATCGTAAATAAAACAGAGTGGGAGGAGCAACAAAAAGAGACCGGTAGCAATAGAGTAGAGAGAGAAAAAGAGAAGAAGCAAGATTGAGGGAACCCCATAATAGCGTGACCGGAAGGAGGAACAAAAGTGATGAACGTCAAAGTCCCACCTCAAACCTCAAAAAGGCCTCAATCCTTTCCGCCCTCCTCAACGATGTGACGAAGGCGAATTAAAAGCCTCTCTCAAACTTCTCCGCAACTCATCATGATCCCTTGACGAGCTCCCAATCGAAGATCCGGGTTGTACGTGTGATCCCGAAACACTTTCGGGCAATCCATCTACATCGTTATCAACCAATTCTAAGATCCTCTGGCTGAGCAATTGAATTTCGCCTTGTCCGTCATTGGTGTCTGTATCTGGATACGATTGAGGTTGCGATTGGTGAGAACGTTGAGAACCGGGTGTCGATGGTGACACCGCACGGGATTGTGCCAAGGTTCGAATATGGGGTATTAGTTGCGCTGAACTTCGTATATTGCTAATCAACTGCGGGTCTGTCATGTTGTGGAGTTGAGAGTATATTGTAATTGAGGGTTGATCCAGATAATGAGGGTAAGAAACGTCAACTTACCACCCGACTCCAGTAGTTGCACAATTGTCCAAACAGCAATGTGCTGGAAGGTCGAATCAATGCTTGTCAAGAAGCGATACAAGTATTTGTGAAGACCGCCGTCGAGCCGCTCCCAAACGTCGTTGAACGCAGAATAGTCATCTGAAGCTGTTCTCCCCTCTATGGGTCAGGGTCAGTTAGAAATGGACAAAGTGATGGAGTAAACGAACCCTTTGACGAAAGATTGCCTAGAGCGGCCGCACTATTGCCTTGAACTTCGGAACTGGGGGAATCTGTCAGAGGGATCAACACCTCGCAGATGCCCATTTCCAGTAATTGTCCCTTGAGCTCCTCTAGGGATGACAAGAATATAAGGTTACTTGTCGCAGCCAAAAAGGAGCGACGCACCACTCAAGGCCAAGACGGCAACGCAGGCTGTCATTTCGCTCTGCACAGGTATAGGAACCTCTAAAACAAGTTCTTTGATGGTTTGAACAGCCCCTGCTTCCACAATAGCTGTTTTGTTCTTCTCTGAACTAGCAGCCAAGTTCCTCAAAGTCGAGATTGCATGGCATTGAACCTCTTCATTGTCCTTGAATGAAAGAAGATTGATAAGTGGCCGCAAGAAGCCCGCCTCGATAATAGGCGACTCGTTTTGTGGGTGGATAGAAACGTTCCGAACGCATGCGGCGGAAGAAAGGATCAATGGGAGGTAAGTTGATTGGAGAAGTCGAAGAAGCGGGTTAAGGCCTTCAGCCCTGACGATATCGAGTTGGTATTTCTCTGAAAAAGTGAAATGAAATTGAAAATGAAAATGAAACCTAAGATAGGCGCCGAATCAAATGATAATCTCTTACCGTCACTGGCAAGATTTCTCAAGGCTAGTGCAGCCTGGCATTGGACTTTCAGACTTGGGCTATCCATTAGGTTCACGAGACTGGAGACAAGTTTGGGTTCAGTTTGGGCAAGCTTCTTCCTGTTTGCTCCTAGATAACGACTCGGAGTTAGTAGGGGGCAAGCTTGCTCCACAAAACGATGGGCTGACCATCGACGGCAATGTTACTGAGGGCAGTTGTGCAATAGTATTGTACATCGGTATCGGGTGAGTTCAACAAGCTGACGAGGACAGGGATGGCGCCAGCGTTTACAAGTTGTTGTCGGTTCTCATCTGTGGGAACATCAATTATGACATGATTTCGTCATCGCTGGCGGGACCCACCAGAATGTGTCATGTTGAGGAGGGCTCCTGTCGCATTTCTCTGTACACGCATGTCCTTTGACCTTGCAAGTCGTGTCAGGGGAACCAAGGCGCCTGACTTGGCGATCTTCGTCTTGTTGTCATCTATTGGTAAAAGGTACGGGAGCAACGAGAAGCGAGAGAAGGGTAGAAGAGGAGCTTATAAGACGGAGAGAATGACGAACCATGAGTGGCCAAATTAGTTATACAGCCCACTGCATTACATTGAACTTCGACGTTTGGGCTGAGCATTTGGCGGATCAATGGCTCCAATCCACCGAGTTTAACGATGAGAAGTTTGTTGTCCGCTGCAAAAAATTTATCGAATTCGTCCCCAGTTTGCTACGTAGCAAAACGAAAACGAAACGCACTATTGACGGCAAGATTCCCAAGCGCGGCACTCGCAGCCCTTTGCACCTCCGAATCGTGGCTGCTGAGGAGGAACAAGATAGGATCCAGCGTGTCACGTCCCACAGCACGGACCTCCTTCTCTGTGATTTCTGCGAAAGCCAAAGCTGCGCTACGTTGTAGATCGACATTGTCGGAGAACGAAAGTGTTGTGAGTGCAGAAAGAGGAGAGCCCGTGAAGAAATTGGTCGTTTGCCGGTCTTTGGTGGGAGGGTTGGTCAGTTGGACGAAAAGGGGTTGACATGGGAACAGCAGAGTCAAGAACACGCACTCTCGAGATATTGCAAGAGGTCCGCCACTGCCTCCCTCTCGTTCTCTTGCAATAGTGGTTCATAGTTTTGCGACCTGCGTCCTGCGACTTCGCAGGTGTTGACTACGGCACAGAAGAGCAGGAAAGGAGCAGAACGTACAACACGAATCGCAGCAGCTTGAGATATTACCCATTATACGGATAGACTGTGAAGGAGCGGAAGAAACGACGATGGGGAGGACCAGGACGACGAGTTGCACGGCGAGGAGAGGTGCTGTCTACTTAAAATTAACCTGACCTGTGACATGTGACAGCTGCTCAGCCTCGCCAGCCTGTACCGCACTCGTTTCGTGGGACCGGCTTTTGCCGTGATAAATAGATCACGTGCATACCGCCTCGAATGACTCGCATGCTGTGCAGCTAAAGTCAAGTCTCGAGTCCTAGGTTAACAGGCTAGGGTGCTATCATTGGAAGGTGTTGGCGCCCTTTTGTACATGTTTAGAAAGCATCATAACGTGCACCGCTTTAAGTTACAATACATTGTCGGCGCAGCAGCCGCAGTAAGCGTGTCCAAATTTCGCAGGGACATTCAGAACGTTACCTATCTCCGTAGAAACACACATAAAAGCGAGAGTATTTTGACATGACTCCTGCACAACCATGGATCGTCTAGAAATCGTCAAAGTACATGCTAGCACCAGACACACTTCAACAGTCATCTTTCTCCATGTACGCGCGTCGCACTGTAACCCTTTTCCATGCTCTTATTAAACTCATTCCATTCCAGGGCTTGGGTCAGTCCACGCTGACTTGGCAAGAGATGATTAGGATAGCATTCGCACCTCATTTACCCTACGTTGAATGGATTCTCCCACAAGCGTGCGTCTATCTATCCTCAACAGAGATCCTCCTCCTGATGTAGATACCAACTGTCATCCAGACCAAGGCGCCCGGTGACAATGAATCACGGGCAACTCAGGTCAAGCTGGTTCAATATTGGGTGTTTACCTCCAGACCCACGCGAGTACGATGAAGCAACCATTGCTACCTCTATTGAGTCCATTGAGAGTGTTATCCTCTCTCAAGTCCATGCCGGAATCGATTCGCGCCGCATTGTTTTATGGGGCTTCAGCCAAGGAGCTGCACTCAGTATAATGACATCACTTACCACTTTATACGAACTCGGGGGCGTAGTGAGCATGTCTGGCTGGGTTCCCCCTCGTGCCCAACAGGTGAGCATGCGGGCCCGCATTTTCCCGATTTGAATGGCACACGCTGACCTCCCATCCACTGAAGACCTTGACGCAGATTGCCCCTCGCTTGCCGATCTTATGGTGCCATGGAGATGTCGATATCGAAGTCCCTTTATCGTACGCCGAGAAGGCCGTCGCCTTCTGCAACCAAGCAATACGAAGCTCTAAGAAATTTGTGCACCTTAGAATCTACCCGGGCCTGGGTCATACCATCAATGACACTGAGCTCAACGACATTGCGGAATGGCTGCAACGCGTCCTTCCTGCCAAGTGAGCGATGCGCGTAATTATCATACCTCGGTTTAATTATCAGTATCTATACTTACTTCCCTGATACCTGTCTCAATTTGCATCTTTGTTGGTGAATTTAATTTCTGTCATTGCTTAACCGTGACCAATTAGTTTGACGCTCTGACTCGATTTGTCCCACGCCCCTCTCACCAAATTCTGCATTTGCCATCATCCAACTCTATCAGTCGCATGTCATTAGGCAAACGACCTTTACTTGCCTTTCTTCAAAACCAAGCATCTCCTTCAATAACAACAGCTAATCGTCATCCGTCCTCGCGATTTCTTCTCCGGGCAATGTTGTCATCTCAAGCTCTGGCCAAACGCGTCGCCATACCCGAAGAAATGTCCATTCAACTCACGGAAGTTGAGGAACGGATATGCACCTTATTCGATGAATGCACGCGGCATCTGAAAGAAGAGAAAGGAATCACAACATCATGTCGCATAGCAGGTGGTTGGGTACGCGACAAGGTCAGTAACAAGGCCTCTCTTTCTCTTCAGTTAGTGTTAAGTTCAATTACATTCTGACTCACCTTGGTATCCTTGCCGACCCAACATGCTGCCTTGCGCTGCCTCAATCCTTGGCCTTCACAAATTGTGTGCTTAATTGACACGGCAGTTACTTGGTTCAGAGTCCAATGACATTGACATCGCGCTGTCCGACATGATGGGCCTACCATTTGCCGAACAATTTGCTGAATTCGCTGCAACAAAAGCAATAGAAACGGGTACCATAAGTAAAATAGCTCAAAACCCCGAACAATCAAAGCACCTTGAGACTGCCACATTCAAAATTTTCGGATTGGAGCTGGATCTGGTGAATCTGAGGAGTGAGGAGTATGCAGAGAATAGTCGCATTCCCACTGATGTGGTGAGTACCGATCATGGTTCCACTTTCTCAACGCGGAGTTGTTTGCCTACTGGTAAACCGGACTGGGAGCATCCGGAGACACTAAATTAAATGAATGCGTGATTGACGGATGCAGTTGTAGACTTTCGGAACGCCGTTTCAAGATGCTTTGAGACGAGATATCACAATTAATGCCCTTTTCTATAATTTGCACACTCGCTCAGTTGAAGATCATACGGCAAAAGTGAGAGATTACCCTTCGGCCACCGATCAACGTCTACATTGGCTGACATTGCTTCAGGGCCTAGATGATCTGAAGCAAGGCATAATACGGACTCCACTTCCACCGCGAGAAACATTTCTGGATGATCCACTCCGTGTGCTGCGATGCATACGCTTTGCGAGTCGATTTGGCTTTGAGATTGTACCAGAAATAAAGGATGCTGCAAGGGATCCTGTGATACAGGTATGCACTCGACCATTCTTTATCCAAGTGCTCCTCACGTTTCCTGTGCTGGTCCTGCGCATATAGGAAGCTCTCGTCAGTAAAGTAGCCCGAGAGAGAGCTGGGGAAGAGCTTTCCAAAATGGTCAAAGGTATTTCTCCCATGGCCATAATCCGCAGCACACTACATCACTGTTATTTACCAGGACGCAATCCATTAATGGCTATGGAGCTCATGCACGAACTGGGCTTATATCATTGTATATTCTCGGTTCTACCGAGAGAAATTACCAGCACGTCGTCTGGCTCCGCCACTGGCCCGGGGCTATCACTCGCTGCAACATCCATAATGAACATACTCCTTCAAACTCCCACTCAATCTTCGGAGCCAAGCCAAAATCTCATACCACATATACATCACCTTCTGCTGACGGCTACAGAGACCGATCCTACATGTGTCCCTAGACTTTATTTGGCTTCGGCACTCACACCTCACATCGGAATAACGTATAAGGACAAGAAGAAGAAGGAGATTCCCTTGATTGAAGCGGTATTGAGAGAATCTGTAAAACTGGGCACCCAGAATCATTTCCTGGACGGCATACCAGTGTTATTTGCTTCTAGCCAGATGTTAAATGATCCTAGACTGGACAAATGGACGATGCCAAGTGAGAGGGTTGCGATTGGTAAGTCGTGTCCTTGTTGGTGTCATTTCGCGTAGTGGTTTCGAGAACAAACACAAGGATCATACTAATGCGACCTGGACGACTTCAGGGCTTCTGCTTCGGGAAAAGATGGTACACAACCCAAACACTGGCACCCATTGGAGTAGTTCATTCCTGTTCTCTCTAATACAAGAACTCGTACCTCATTACGACGTAAACGAGAGACGACTTAATGGTGAGATTCTACAGGCTATCCACCCCGTCCGCATCCTGCCGCTAACCGGGAACTCAGCTATGGAGGCTACTAAGATAATACAAGCGTATAACGACTTTGCGAGTCGGGTCGAAGACTTGGGCCTTGAAAATGCTGGTGATGCGAGGCCTTTGCTCGACGTAAGTAGTCCATGTTCCGTTCCTATCGCATTCTCTGATGGGTGTTAACATTGCCATCAACAAAAAAATGACCCTGCTATGATGTACGTGGATAAATCCGCAGGGGCGAGAGGTTGTTGCAGCATTAGGAGCAAGCAAATCCGGTCCATGGACTGGAAAAGCCTTATCTAAAGTAGTCGAGTGGCAACTCGAACATCCCGAAGGCTCGAAAATGGCCTGTATCGAGTGGCTACAGGGACAGAAGGAGGCTGGTTTGTTGAGTGTTGATCACCCCGGCGCTGAACCTGCAGCGAAGAGGGTGAGAACTTAGTGATGCTTGCACTTGGTTGAGTTCGAGCTATCGCCAGCTGAAAATAGGCCGAGTAGGTGGTATGGGGGTGTAGGAATGCGATTGTGTCCCTCGGTATCATTTGCAGGCCTTCGAGGAGTGTGTGATGGGAAGCAGGGATGGTGCAGGACATCAAACGGCGACCTTAGGGTGCACACATCGGAGATACCTCTTAGACCCGGCGCCGATTATCCGCAACAGATCCTTTGCTTATCTTTGGCAGCATCCTAGTTGCGTGTCTAGAACACCTTTCGTACGTCAAGATCTTTTGTCTGATTACTCAGGTATTCTGGAGCCAAGGGCTTTCCTCGCCTTCTCCTTGACACATCTTCCAATTCGAATGAGTCGTTAGCCATTTCTGCTCTCTAGGCGTGTTAAGAAGCACTTAACGATGCATGGGCTATGCGCGATCTCCTCGTTATGGCGGATGATTCAATACGAATCGTGGACCCATCGCATGTGCGAAGTGAAAGCTGAATGAATGGCGATATCCTGCGAACCGCGATTCTCATCCAAGCCTACGGCATAAGACGTGTTACGTGTAGTTTGCATATGGTATTGATACAATTTTTGGCTAGTGCTACAATTCTGGTATATATATATAGCATTGTATGTACGGGTGGTTGTGAGATGACCGAAATAACGATGATAAGAATATGGAAGACTTCATGGGAAGGCATATTACGGAATGTTCATACCAGTGAAAAACTGAAGGGGGACATAAGCACGAGAGCTGCGTAGACGATAAGGTTGGGTGAGAAAAAAAGACAGACAGACAGCCAATCCGACTGTGAACAGATATCAATGCAGATATCAATCGTCGAATTTGACGTAGTCAGCAAAATCCAGAGCACTATCGTGCAGAATACCTGGTCGCGCCAATGCGCCGGGTGCAATGTAAATGTCGAAGCCAGACCTATTGGCATGGTGCTGAACCTCGTGACGAGGTAAATGAGTTACATGAAAAGTTGGAGTGGCGAGCGGCGAATAGGGGGAGTAGTGTGCCATCGAGCTTGTGGTTGTAGTTGCCGATGAATGCACGGACGAAGGGCCACTGTCCTGGGTATCTATGACTGACCCATCAGGATTGAACCAGTCATGCATATCGTGAAGTCTAGAATGATCGAGATAATCGATGTCACTCATTAAGGAACATTGAAATGAGCGGAGCACCCACATAGGGAGCGAATTCGAAGCTGGCTCGTCTTCGCGCTGCTTCTGGCGCTATTTTGTTGTTAGTACACGTGTCGAATAAGGTATGCTTAATGAATGCCAACCTTGTCTGAGACCCTTCTGGTCTTCTTCCCTTGAGTAGCTGCCTGTGGGAGTGCCAGAGGTGGAATATCGTCCGTAGGCACGAAACCTCCATCAGATTGAATGTCAACGATGTCAAGAAACGGGTATGGCGAAGTTGGTTCTTCAACTTTCGCAAGCGGTGATAGCGTGGTGTAGTCTCCTTCTTTTCGTTGACTTAAAGAAGACGCCTGGAAGATAAGGCCCGGACGTCGGAGCTAGCCACATTGCAATTTATCAGGTACACTCACCACGTTACCCATGACTAGCGTTGCCAATTTGCGGCATCGATCCTCTTCCACCGTCCTAGTCTTTCTAGGTTTTCGTTTCCCTGGCTTCTTCCGGAATACTGGGGCGTATTTATAGTCGGGATGTTGTTGGCGATGTAGCTGCTTGCGGTCCTCGGCCATTTTCTGGAATCGTTGCTTGTCTTGTTCATCTAGTTGGTTCCAACAGTGGGCCGCTATCCTGCTGATGTCGCGGTGGTCTCGTTCGATTGGCTCGGGCTTGAGCTTTTCTTTGGCCCAAAATTCTGATCGGAAGAGCATGAAGGCGTTGGGTGGACGGGATACATACCCGACGCCTCGTCGTCGGGCATGTAGAGCGCGGGTTCTGGGAGATGATGTCGGAGATGGAGTGTAGGGAGCCGCTGATGGAGATGATGCGGAAGCCGATAGTCCCTGCCTGTCGTCGACAGTGATTTTTCTGCGTTTTGCAGACTTTTGGTATGGGATTAAGTCGTCCTCCGACCATTCCTCTGCATAACCGGATTAGTACTGCCCTACATGGCTTGGCGACCATTAACGCACCGTTGTAGTTCTTTGGCTCCTGGTTAGAAATCCTGCGCGATCTGCGAATGGCAACAGTTCTGTCGGCGGGCATGGTTTGATAGAGTTAATGATACTAGTACAGAGAATTGGGGTGTAAGGTTTTTTCGGCCTTTTGTTCGTGCAGATGCTTGCAAATATACTGAAGAATTAGCTTCCATATGTGCAATGGAGACCCTGACCGCCACCACGTCGTTACCTTGAGGCTGTCGTCCCCTGGAAGTACTTGCTCATTGTCATAAGGCTCGTGATCTCTAGCCACGGTAAGTTGATCAGAGGCCATCGATCTACACCAAAAAGGCGCTTCATTCCTGCCTTTCAGTAAACCGATGTAGTGATGAAGACGCTTAGATTGAGCGGCAGCGAATGATAATTGAGAATGAGGAGATTCCGCGTCAAGATATACTCACCGGAAATCCCCAAGTGGCGATATTGTTCGGACAGGTGGTCGTGATCTCCCTAAATCTGTTTAGTACACGAGGCAACGAGCCTCACCTCCGCCACGACTTTAGGATCATGCGCTCCCGCTATGCATGATTCGTCCAGGTGTCCACAGCAGCGATTGATATCAGCAATCGTAGCTTTGCATCTTGGTAGGTAAAGCTGTTACACGTTCACAGGATGATATATTAAGTGAATAGAACCGAATAATTAGAGGACCGACAATCTGTGTTTGATTCAGGAGGCATCATGCAGGGTTCGCGTTACATAACTCCTTGTGGAATATATATTGTTTCCATTCGCATTTGCAGGTTTTGTTGCCCACTAGTACGATCCGAGCCCTTGTATACATTCACCGCATAAGCGACCGTCCATCGGACTTCAAGCTTCAAGCTTCAAGCCTCACCCCTCAACTTGAAGCCTCCCGAAGTTGTGAGCCCCTGAAAGAGCGGGCATCATTGTACATCATCAATGTATCATTGCGCATCATTGCTAACGCGAACCTTGCTGTCTATGCATAATAGGAACGTGCACTTTTATATTTGATACCATCATCCTTCAGTTCGTCCCGCTCGCGGGGTTTGATTGTGTATTGACCTGCCGCCTTTATTGTTCCACAATCGTGGTGCAACTTGTAAAGCTGCCATCGGCAGTACATTTAGGTTTTGACCTGAAACATTGTCGTGCACACCCTCTCCCTCAAGGCATCTCTGGTCCTTTGAGCTTCCAGCCACAGACGGGTGAACTGACAAACACTTTGAATGGAGAGCATGAATGAGGCTATCGAGTTTGGCAGCTTTTATCCCAGCATACTATCCGTTCGACGTCATGAAAAGTCGTCTGCATTCAAGGTTCCTTTTTCGAGCCCACCTTCTTACCAGGGCTGATACACGTGGTCAAGCGGAGTGAGGTCGATTATTAGGTTTATACGATTATGCCAAAAGGAGGTGTGCAGGACCACAGGGAGGAAAAATGTTTCTCGTATTCCGGGTCAAGTTCTTTGGACAAGTACAGGCTGGTAAAGTCGTGGAGGGTTAGTGCAAAATTACCTCACATGACCGTGCCTGCCATCACCGATATCCACAATGTTACGAACGAATTCATCCCCAATATAAATCCTTTGCTCAGCTGATGCTCAGGCTGATAATATGAATAAAATTACTTACCGATCCACTTCTGCAGAATTACGTAAAATGCTCCCTGCATCATACGAGCGACACGTAACGGCAAAGGACTATTATGTACAGCGGACTGTTGCTCAGGCTGATGGCCGAGTACCTGGTAGTTTGGCTAGGAGAGGAACAGCTTGCGTGCAATACGTACTTGTCTCATTTGTAGCCTTTGACGTCGACACTATCGAGTGCACCCATTCCCATCGGCAACAGAGATTGACCGCTAGGATCTGCAAGTGCTGGGGGGATATGGGGACGGGGGGTCTGGGGAAGGAATGCAGGCGCAGCCTCGTGCATTGCAAGGGTTGGGGTGGTAGATTGAATATCCTCTTCAACGCCTGAATTTTCTGCTATGGACGATACCTGATATGGACTAAGGGCCAGCGCCGACGGCACACATGCATGGCACAATCATCAAAGTGAGTCCGACTCGAATGCATATCGAGGGTGCCAAGTTTGATTGGAAAACTGGAGGAATTCGGGATATACTAGAATGTCCCAAACGCGCAGTTGCGGTCTTGCATATTGTCCGAGTCCGCGTAGTGGATCTATAGATGGCGTAGCTTGACTACACAAAGCCCCCATCCATGTCGCACGGAACAACGCAGAGAGGACTGCGGGATTCAGAAATATAAGAGGAGTATTCTGCTAGCAGTTCCCGCTCTCAGGACCTTCCTGGAGCCACCCCGTCGGCTATGGTTAGTCAAGGGTGAGTGCGTTGAGTTGAACTTGGTGAAGTAACTCACAATGCCTCCTGTTCTGCCAACAGATCTGCACCGAGAGGTTACGGTAGCACTGGTACGCCTTCCGACCGTCTATCAAGGAGTTCTGGGGGGCGAACGAGTCGCAGTAGAGGCTCCGGACAGAGAATTTCGAGGTACGTCGAACGAAACGACAGAGGCTATTTCTGTGACTGATCATACCCACTCAACTCGCCTAGTCGCCGAAGTAGAGAACCCGACGAAAGAACGAGCCTATTAAACGATTATTATCATTCTGTAGCGAAAAGGCTGAATACCTCGACTATTTGCCAACTCTTGCTGATCGTCGTCGTCTTCTCGCTCCTCGGCGATATTGCATGGATTCAGTTTATTCGATACAACCGTTCGCTAGACCCAGCGAGGCAAGAGCAAATCCTCAAAGACTGGGAACGAGAAGTCGAAGAACACCTTAACTATTCCGCTCAGCTACGAGAAGAACGAGAAGGGATATATGTGGATTACAAGTCCATGAGCGACTCCAGAAAACAATGGAGATTACAAGACCAGGAATGGGAAGAAAAACAAGCTGAATGGAACAAAGAACAACGCGAATGGGAGATGAGGAAAGAACATGAAGCAGCCTTGGATCGAGCATGGGACGAGAAACAAAGGAAGGAGGAAGACAAGAGGAACGCGTTCCATTGGGAGTATCCCCGGGCGGATGGACGGTGTCAGCAGTATGGGTTGAGGGAGTATATGACTAGTTTGGTGTTTGCGGAGGGTGTGGGGATGGATCCTTTGCTGGGGTGTGTGTCTACGCCTTTAGAATTGCACGGGGAGGAATATCAGGTACCGGAGTATTGCGAAGTCAAGGTGTGTGGTTTGGGTTTAGTCTTAACCTTTTGTTCCCCTCCGGATCCCCTCTATTCACATCCCAGTGAATGATGCGTGCTTACCGTATCTCTAGGCACTCCCAGGTTGGTTTGGTGCGCCAGTAGAGTATATAGGCCATTGGACTGTCGGCGATGAGTCAGGATGTAATACGTACTGGGATACAGTCCAAGATCAGGTATTATCTTCTTCTTTCATAAAGAGTTTATCACATCAATGACAAACCTAGGGCTGCACATCACCCCATTCAGGAATTCACGTAAGTCGCATTCAAATCATCATAAAATAACTTACTGTAGGCTTCCACCGCGAACTTGAACAGAGATACGAAGCCAACCTATTGAACTTGCGCTCATCCGACGACTGGCAAGAAATGTGCGCGACGACTCCAGCAGACTATAACGGTCAACATTTTAATGCACCAGACGCTTGTGCGCATTGGGTACGTGAAAATTCCGTCTCTCATCCCTGATCCGAGTCGCTGAAGCAAGATTGCACTGGAACAGGGCAAGCACGGGATCTGGGGAATTTGGTTCTTGCAAGATGGGGGTTGCGACTAGGAACGGCTTTAAATATTTGGGCTCACTCACAAATCATGCAAGGGAGAGAGGCTAACTGCGAATATATCATCGTACAGTAATCTAGAAACATGATGAAAGCCATAATAACCGAAATGCAACGATCTATGCTACAAGTCCAGTGCCATTAAATGTAAGATACCAAATGCCGAGTGAGAAACTCGGGAGGATAATAATATCTATGCCTCCAACTCTGACCACTCATCATCACTTGGATCTTTATACGCCGGTCTCTTCTTTTCCCGTGTCTCCGAGTCTGGGGCTTCTAGGAATCCATCAGTCTCGCTCAATTCAGATTCAGATTCAGGTTCTGAATCCGGTTCTGACTGGTCTTGTTTGGCAGTGGCGAAGTCAATCGGTGACAATGGTCGGATGGTTACGGTGGACTCTGAAGGATCGGGGAGGACTTGAGACGAGGCGGGGGACGATTCAGAAGGTGGGTACACAGCGGGAGGGTACGTAGAGACTTGGGCGGGTTCGACATGTACTTCTTCGACGACGACCTCATCCGCTGCTGGTACACTTGACCGTGCGCTTGCCTCTGGTAGTGATGAAGGAGCAGGCGCCACAGGTGACAGTGACGGTTCCTCCTTCTCACCTTCCTCTTCGACTTTGCTAAGATTTGCAACAACTTCAGCATCCTGTACTTCCTCCTTTTTATCCTTGTGCAAGATGTCATAAGGCACAACGGATGGCTCCGCATGCTCCGAAGGTAACTCCTCAACCGTTAGGATCACTTCGTTGGGGACATTCTTCGCCTCTACTACTTCAGCCTTTGGCAGTTCCTGGACTACTACCTCTTCAGGCTCGATAGGGGTAATAATAGACGTCGGTTCGCTGCCATTGAAGGTCCTTCTCTTCTTCTCCTCTTGTCGAAGAGCCTCATCTTCAATCTCCTCAACCTCAACATGCCCCTTCGAGTCCCTCCTAGGTCGGAAGACAACTTCTTCCTCCGGTTGAGTCTGACTCTCAGTCCGAACCTTCTCCTTCTTCTGCTTAGCGACCCAAGTGCTCCACCTCGCTTCAACCTCACTCTCCAACTCTTCCAGCGCTTTCTCAACCTGTGCAACCACTACTTTCCTCTGCTTTCTCAACTCTTCATTCCCATGACTCTCCACCGCATCCAACTTGTTCAACAAACCTCCCAACGCCTGCTGGTAGAACCTGAACGGGTGATTATTCGACGTGAACGCCAATTGGGCAACATAGCTTCCACCGGCTGAGATGGGCGTTGAGAGCTCTTCTTCAGAGTGGGAGATAAAGTCTAGGTGGGCTGGGAAGACGAATTCGGATTCGAGGTTGTGAAATGTGGACTGAATGTTCGTGATGGTGTTTAGGGCACTGGGGAGGGACACTGTCGCTGGCTTTTGCTCTACTTCCTTAGCTTTGCCTTTACCAGTGCTAGAGGCGACTGATTGAGGCTTAAGATCAGATTGGAAGGAAGGTTGGTAAGGAGCAGTCGCTTTCGAAGGGGTGGATTGGGAATGGTTATTGGAAAGAGAGGCAAGGAGGGCTTCAATGGTATCGCGAACCTCGGAAGCGTATTCATTGTTCAGCCTTGCTTCGAGTTGTTCCTTGAGGCTCTTCTCGGCTTTCTTCGGCTCCTGGACTGGAACTGTGATTGGCTTGAACGAGGAGGCTGCAACAGGGACAGGCTTGGGAGCAGTAGCGGGTCGAGGTTGGGATTGACCTTGGGCTGCGCCGCTTAGGAACAGGTTGAGAAGTTGCTCCAAAGACTGCACTGATTGAGGTGCAGGTGCGGGGAGAGGTGTAGAAGCCTTGGGTGGTGCTGGTTTTGGTGCAAGTGCCGCCGGTGCTTCACGACCAGATAGCAAGTTTACTAACTGCTCAAGTGGAATGACCTGAGAATTCTCCTGCTTAACCCGAGGAGCAGAAGTGTTGGGTACACGCTGGGCGACAGCATTCACCAAGTCATCAAGTCCGACGGTTTCATAAGTTCGGGAAGTATCGCGTGGCGCCCAGCCTAATGGAGCAGCAAAACCACCTCGGAATTGAGGAGCCTGCTGCAAAGCTGTTAAAACTACAAAGCCGTCGTGGATGAGCAACTTACATACCTGGTATGGTGCACGTGAGGGTTGGGAAATATAACGAGGTTGGGGATGGCAAGAGCTAAGGCGCTGAGCAGGATGTCCGTAATAGGGTACTTCCGCCTCGACTTCATAATACTCGGGCGCGTAAGCTGGAACTCGGAGTGATCTTTGCATATGATGAGCTCTCAGCTGTCGTTGCCGTTCCGCCTCTTGTAGTAGTTGTTGGTGTTCGATCTCTGCCAATCTTCGGCGGAGAGCTTCCTCTTCTTGACGAGCAGCTTCAGCTGCGAGGTATTCTGCCTTGGCAGCTCTTGCTTCAGCCACTGCAGCCAAGTACCTATCCCGAGGCGACGGAGTAGATAAGGTTGGGTAGTTCGAGTACCCGTATGAGGGTACAGTGCTATACTGAGGAGGTAATGTGTGGCGGTACATTGTCAATGAGATGGATGTGAAGAATAAAACCGATGTCCTCCTCCTCGACGAGAGCGAGGTTTATATAGATCACAATGCCCGAGCTGACTCATTGTTGTCAGAGGACGCGTGTGCGATGGATTCGTGTCCAGGACGCGCGGCACGTCAAGCAAATTCATGGCTTACGGAGAACGTTCCAGATAGTTCGCGAGGCACCGCCACTTTGCCAATTTAGGACGACACGTGGCTCTCCCGCCCGACGTGTTTTGTCAGCCACAATGCTCGATAAATTCACAGTAAATTCAAGGTCGTCGTTTGAAGCGTCGGTTTTTGTCTGAAAATCACCACACAATACGATGTCAACGTCGCACTTTTCGAGATTTTGAGCTACAATCATCTCAAATTTCCAGGCAACAGACCCGAGTGCTTTGTCACACGTCATCGCATTAAGCTGGCCGAGTCGGTGATATCAGTCATCTTCTGGAAGTCGAAGTGGGTTCGTTGTGAGTGGGTGTTCGAGGGAACGACTGTAAATAACTCGTAGCATACGTATGGCAACAAAAAAAATGAAGGTTCTCCTAATGAGTGTCAAGCCTACTTCTCCTCCAAGAAACCAACACGACGACCTACACACAAAAGCAACAAAAAAGTACACGTCGTGGGGTCACAATCTTACGATCTTCCACCCTTCTTCTTCTTATTGACAACCTTGAACCCACCCCACTCAGGTTGAGTAGGCTTAGGCGCAGCCTTCACCACATCCGCAATCGAAACCGGTTTCCCAGCCGCCTTGTTCCCAGCACCACCCGCACCTCCACTCCCTCCCACAACATTGCCTCCCCTACCCTTATTCGCCAACGCATCAGCTTTCCGCTTCATCACAAATTCACTTGCGTATCGTCGGCCATCCATAGTGGTACTGTTGGCATAGATCAGGTCCGAGATGATTTCCCCCGTTGAAGGATCGTCGGGTGGGAAGGAGAGTAACATCGACATGATTTCCTCCACTATCAAATCCGGAGATGATTAGCCAACCAGTCCCAGTTGAGAAAAACGAAACATACCATTGACCGAGCTATTCAGCCCCTTCAACGAATCAGTCAACCATTTCATAAACTCATGCGAAGGTGCACCAGGCACAATTTCCTCTTGCTTCGGCGCAGGCGGTTGAGGTGGCTTCACAATCGTAGTGGCGGTAGTAGGCCGACTCACAGGTGTAGTAGATCCAGTCGAAGACGCCGCACCATTTATCCTCGATACAGCAGCAGATCCCGAGTTACCACCCGAAGACAAAGTCGTAGCCAGTGACGGGCGGGCTGGAAGACTCACAGCAGCTGAAGGCTTGCCACTTGGTCCTACGGTTGTCCATGCATTCCCAGGAGAAGCCGTCGACGGACTAGTAGCCTAAAAACACAAATTCACATCCCAATAACTCATGATCAAAATACGACCCTACTCACCTTGTTGGTAGTCTCTGCATATCCCCTCCTAGCGGCCGCTGCAGCAGCCGTCAACCCCACATTCTGACTCTCCTTCGTGGCTGCTGCTGCTGCTTGAGCGTGCTTCTTCCTCCTCTCCTCCTCTTCTTGAATCTCCTTCATACTCTTCTTCGCCGAACCCGGTCTAGGCGCATTCGTCCAGGGCGTAGACGCAACAGAGGACGTCGCACTCGAAGGCGAATGATGTCCTCCCAACCCTCCATCTTTCAAATGACTCCCAACACCACCAGCACCGGCACCACCATTACTGGTATGGGTATTCTGACTCCTAGCCGCACCAGCTTGAGAAGTGGGCAACCCCCACGAAGTAGTAAATGACTCATTATCGTTCGGCGATGTCAACGACGACGGTGACGCGGCAGTGGCAGCAGCTCTAGCAGTCCGTTCTCTCTCAGCTGCTTTACGTGTTTCAGCTTTCTTAGCTTCTGCTTCTTGTATCTCACGAAGCGACGTTGTGACACCAGACGCTTTAGTTTCTTCCTTTGACCAAGCTGCCTTTGTCGGTGGAGGAGGGGAAGGCGTAGCATCGACCCTCGCTTGCGCTTGCATCTGAGCGGCAGCCACCGCGGAAGACGTCGTGGAGGACGGGGGTGGTTGTTGCATTTGAACAGCAGGATGAGCCACACCGCCAGCTGAGGTAGGTGATTGCGGTTGTACTTGTGTGGGAACGTGATGAGTCGCAGACGAAGATGACTTTGTACGGTGCTTTACTCCAGAAGGCGCAGGCACAGTGGCCCTTGGGGAAATAGGCGTAACAGGGCTGACAATTGGCGAAGTGACAAGAGTAGGTGCCACAGTTGGTGCAACTTCCCTAGCAGCGGCGGGGACGATAGTAGAAGTCACTGGTTGTGGCTGTTGTTGTTGTTGCGGTGGACCTTGCTCTACAAATAGAATTCGAGCCGTGTTGGCATCTACAGTGTTGGTGATATTTTGAGTAACTTCGGCAGCGACGTGTTCTTGTACATGGTGATGTTGTTCGGGCAAGTCTCCAAAAGCCGAATTGTTATCTTGAATCAATTCTAATTTCCGACCGTCATCCACCATACCCTGTGGGGTTGTATACCACGACGAGACATCCTGCTGTTGCGGTTGTTGTTGAATTACTTGAGCTGAACGGCCCCAAGGCGAAGATTGTGGTACTTGATGGTGATGCATCGGCGTAATAGGTGTTTGCATCGGGTGTACTGATGCGGGATCGAAAGGTTGAGGCCGACGGGAATGAACATCGCTAACATTACCCCACGGGGACTGTTGTGCAGGAATTCCTTGACCTTGCTGCGCCAAACCACCATGCGGCGCATACCCTCCTGCCATAGGAGGATTAACATGTTGTTGTGGTAATATGTATTGACCTGCTGGCGATTGTGCGTGCGTGTATGGATGACCTTGGGGAAGACTCGGCAAGCCTCCACCAACACCGGCGTATGCGCCGTATCCTCCAGCACCAGCAACTCCAACTTTATCCGGATCTCCAATGACGTTTCCTCCTCCCATGTGATCGCCGACCGGAACGTTAGCGTACTCCAAGGAAGGTGAATATCCTAGCCCATCTTGTCGTAAAGCACCAAGCGCAGGATTGAGGTTGGTGTAATGCCCAGTTGCGGGATCCACAGCATTTCCCCATGGACTGTAATTATTGAATCCATATCCATCGACTGAACCTGCAGAAGCACGTCCCGGAACACCAGCACCACCGAACGGTGAAGACTGAAGGTTCAATCCCGGTTCTAGTCCAACATCTGAGAACGTATTCCTTCGACTCGGACCTGGACCGCCAAACGCAGCTGCATTCGGCACAGCTTGTCCACCAAACCCAATATCAGCATGATATCCCGTGTTACTCGTTCTCCCACCAAACGCCGCAGGATCGGGTGACCCATTGCTGAACCTTCCTGCGCCAAACGAAGATGATGGTGAATCAGATGGATTCGATCCACTCCCGAGGTACGAATCCAACGTCGTACTACGCAGCGAGCGTATCGGCGCAGGCTGGTAAGGCACGTTGTAAGGGCTATGCTCCGTCGCTGGGCTATAACTCTGCAATGGGGACTCGGTTCTTCGACCTCCTGCTGCCCCAGGTCCTGGGATGCCACCTCCAGCTACGGCACTCAACCCAGGTGGCATTTGCACAATCTGGGAGAGGAAAATTTTGTCGCTCATCGCGCGACGAGCGAGTTCTTCTACGGTGGTCCATTGTGTATCGATGTGTGTGCGTTTCATTGGTAAATCCCGGGTAAAGTATCCTTGTTCGTACCATTTCTGCATCAACTCTCCAGGGAATGGACCTAAAGAAAGGTGTATGAGCTGGCATCTTCTGCAAAGGCAGACACACGAGACTTACCTTGAATTTGACCTGTTGGATCTTTGTACGACCATTCGACTTTATGAGGATCCAACAATCCCGGAGGTGGCCCAGCGCTAATCGGCGCCGGACTGACATTGATGTTCCCACCACCATTAGGATTGATGGACAGCTGTGCCATTCTCGTGTCTAACCCAGTATTCGCGTCTTGCTGTTGCCGAGCCACTGGATCCTTTGACAATGACGCGTCGTCCCCTTGCGTTGCAGATACAATGTCCGCAGCACCTCCCCCTCTGTCACGATGTTGCTGTTGTCCTCGTTGAATGGAACCGTTCTTCGAAATCTCGTCCTCTTCTTCCTCACGTATCTCTAATGGTTTTCCATCAGGGTGATAATCACCTCCATTCCCCGTGCCTCCACCACCTGCTGCGGTAGCACTACCTCCGCCCGTTCCAGTACCCTGACTCGTGACGCCTCCTCCAGCTTTCGATGCTTCCGAAGTACGTCTTCTCGCCATCCAAGATTCACCACTGTTCAAGACGCCATCAAAACTAGGCGTATAGCCTACACGAGTGCGTGGAGATGGTAATCCCGTATCACGAGGAGACATCGATGGTAGTTGTAAACTTGATAATGATTGTTTGCGAGGGATAGGTAACGTCGGCGAATCTACGGGAAAAAGCAAATGATGAAGAGGAGGGTGTATGGGTGTATGGAAGGGGAGGTTGAGATACGTCAGTATTTACGTAGTTTGCAAGGGGTTTTTTTCCCCAAAAATGTGGGGACGGGGGGACAAAGCGCAACGAGGCAGACGTGAGTATGCATATGTTTTGGTCAGGTGACGGGGAAGGAAAATCATCAAGGTGAAAGGGAAGGGTAGGTTGAAGGAAGGGGTGTTTTTGCCCATGCATGTCGTCAAATGGGTATCAAATTCCGTGGAAAAACGAGATGGCAAGGGAATGGGTATTGATGGGATAAAGTGGGAAGATGAAAGGTGAGGAGAGAGGCTTACCAGTACTATCTCGTCGTCGAAGTGGACCAAATCGCTCCCTCATGGGACTAGCGGTCCCAGAAGGAGTATTGGTATGAGTCAATCGGGACCTATCAGTTGATATCAAAGGACCAGTGGTTGAATAATCCACCGTGGATTGTCGTCTTCGAATCTCGGAATTGAGAGATCCTGCCCAGAGCTGAATAAACGGATGTTAGAAAGATCGTCATGAGCACGGGATATGATCGGTGCGAGGTAAACTGAAGGGCGATAGGGACGAGAGTAGAGCGCGACTACCTTCTTTTCTGCTTCAGACATCTCTCTCAATCCAATAGGATCACTGCCCGTTTCCCTTACCACCCCATCCCATCTCTCCACTTCAAGCCCCAAACCACCTTTTCCACCACCTTCTCTATAAATTCTCAACAAATCGTCTCTGGAATATCGGAATGGATGAGCTTCGTCATGTTTGTCATATGGAGCCCCTCCCCCAGGGACTCCAGTCGATGAAACCAAAGCTGAATAAGTCGATGCTGGATTAGAGTTGCTGGTACTGGTACTTGTGGCTGCTGTTGTTATACTAGGAGCAGTGTTCACATTCGTGTTATTCGCGTTCAAATTCGCGGCATTGGTGGGCGTCATCGCGGTAGGAGTCAAAGCTGCGAGGTTGGCGTTGATGGAAGTGCCAGAGCCGCTTGCTCCAATTCCGCCGGGGCTAGTACCACCGATAACGATACCAGCCACCGAGGTTGAATTATTGTTTGCGGTCTGGATCGGAGGTGGAGATGGTGGTGGCTGGGCAGACCTAGTTTGTGTATTATGAGGCTTTGTTCGCATCCACTCAGGACCAAAATGCATAGTGGTAGTCGACATTGTTGCCTGTCGGGGTTGGTTATGTTAACGTTTGAAAAAAAGGTTGTTGAGCTGGGATGGGTTGTCAAGTATGAGAGAGACTTGGCTTTGAATATGACAGGATCCAAAAAATTGATGGCGAGGGCTTGTGACAGTCTGTGACCATGCAATGTCGTCGTCGTCTGAATTATGATTTCCATGAATCCCATCCCAACATCGATCCTTGACGGAGACGCTACGACGTCGCGCGTTCTGATCAGACGCCAAGCATTCTGGCGAAATAGTGGCTGTCATGCGACTCTTTGAACACGTTTTTGGAGGCTTTGAAGGTGCTGATCCCTTGTGCTCGCCACGAATATAATATCTGATCAGAAACCCGGGAATGTATCTGGCACGATGGGGAGGTTGAGACGTGCCATGCATCAAACTCATTATCATGTAAGCACAACGTCTGTAGGTTCCTGCAACAGGCGGACGCGTTGACGACTTTTAGTAGTGCTATTATTATTGTACTGCCCGTTCTGCGCCAGGCGCTCCAGTACGCTGGCCCTACCATGCTTGCCGATTAGTCATAAATGCAGGTTGACACGTTTTGTGCCTCGTGCTAATGTTGAATATTCATAAAGAAAAGGGCCCATGGCGCTGCTCCACACGCACCAACACCACCCCAACCTATCACCTCTTGAGCTCACCCACTTTTCAACGTTCATTTTTCTGGCGTCGCTTTTTCCACCATGTTCAAGCTATCGAGCTTACGAGGCCGAAAAGACTCGAGTGCTAAGCCGAAGAAGTCAGAACTCAGCCTTAGATCAAAGAAGTCGCAAAGCGTAATCGATCCTACCTCCTCGACGGAGTCGACGCTGCGCCAGGAAATCAAGGCTCTCAATGACTCTATCAACGACTTACGATCCGAAGCACGCACAAAGGATGAAGTCATAAGCAACCTCCGAGATGAAATGGAGCAGCTACGCCAGGTATGCAACATTTCGCGTATTTAAAACGTGTGGTTGGGGATCGACGTTCAAAAAATGTAGCTTCAGTCTGATTCGAAGACTAGAGAGGAACAGAAAGAGGAGGAGGAGGTGATGAGTTTGCGCAAAGAGGCGGAGGAGGCCAGCCGAATCTCAGAATTGCAGGAAGCCAGAGATGAAGTTTCTCAGTTGCAAGCCAAATTGGACGAGATCACCACAGAGGTGTCTTCATTGCGAACAGAGACGGCCGAATCGCGTGCCAAATACGACGAGGCTTCTGCCCTCGTTGCGACTCGTGACGCCGAAGTCAAGCAATTAAACAAAGACGTTACTGCCATGCTCGCTGAGGCGGAAAACCTCCAATGCCACCTCACAGAGGCAACAGACCTCCTCGCTGCTCGCTCAATCGAACTTGAGCGAGTAGCCAATGAAGTTTCTGTTCTGCGCAACGAATCGGATCATCTCCGCACCGCTCATAACCAGACGACAACCCTCCTTGCTAGTCGCACTTTAGAGCTAGAGCGCTCTACTGCCGAGACGTCTTCCCTCCGCGACGAGGTCAGGCACCTCCGTGCTTCACACGACGAGACCACCTCTCTGCTTTCGAGCAACTCCTCTGAATTGGAAGGCCTCAAAAGTGACAATATCAGTCTGCAAGAAGAGTTGTCGCGCCAGAAGGAGGAAGCCGCTTCGCTACGAGCTGAGGTGGAGCATTGGCACTCTCAGCACGACCAGATTGCTAACGACCTTGACAAGAGTCGGTCGGGGTTGGAGGGGTCTAGGGAGGAGATTTCATCCTTGCAGAATGAGATAGATCGTCTCCAGTCTGTCTACAACGACGCGACTAGTTCATTGGCGAATCGTAACTCCGAATATTCTCAGGAAACCGCTTCGTTGCGGGACGAGATCAAGGAGCTGCAGAGTAAGCAGGACGGGGCAACTGAATCTTCGAAGGTTCGAGAGGAAGAGCTGGAGAGGACTAAGAAAGAGAAGTCTCAACTACGAAGCCAACTAGATGGCAGCAGAGAAGAGGTAGATTCCCTGAAAAGTGAGCTGGAACGCTTGCAAATCAAGTACGACGATACTAGCGCCCTACTTTCAAACCGCTCCGCTGAAATACAACAACTCTCGAACGAGGTTTGTTTATTGAGGGACGAGTCAAGTCAGGCGCGTCGCACTTCAGATGAGATGGCCCAGATACTCTCACAACGGGAGGCAGAGTTGAAGGCAGTACAAGAGGAGGAGGCTGCGATATCACAAGCAGAATTGAAGGAGAAAGCAGAGGAAATCTCGAAGTTACACCACGAGCTCTCACAACTCCGCGCCAAACACGATAATACGAGCACCCTTCTCATTAGCCGTACCTCCGAGGTGAAAAACCTCGTCGATCTTGTAACGCTTCTTCGCACTGATGCCGAGCGGCTCAATGCCCAACGTCAACAGACCTCCGGTGTCCTCGCCGGCAACACCACCGAATTGCAGGAAGCACGAGAACAGATCAAACACCTGAAGAAAGTTCTGGGAAGCGATTCGCAAACGCTAGCTAGAGTGGTGGCGAAAAACAATCAACTCCTCCACGCGCTGTCGACAACTCGATCTGAAGTGGATCGGCTGACTCAGGGTTTGAAGGAACGGGACCGTGACGAGACGGTCAAATTGCTCCAATCTGCTGTCGCCGTCCTCCGTAGAGAAGCTCAGACCAAAGAGGAGTCGCTCAGTGTCGTCAGGCAGGAGTACAACAAGTTGGAGGAACGAACGGAGCATGATCGGGCGCTGTTACATCAAGCTAATATGGAGAAGACACGTCTGCAACGGAAGCTTGGGGAGTTGCGAGCGGAGCTCAAGAGTATGCGCCCCAAAAATGCCCCACACGAGACGCGCCGCGCAAAATAGACTTACGATTCTCTGTACGTGATTCGTGAATATATGTGCATAATATTAAACCTAACGGTCTTCACTAGATCTGTATCGTCATCGCTGGGGCGGAGAATGCAATGCAGTTATCTGGGACAAGCCACGACCGCATACAGACTTGATGACCCGATTTCTTGTTCGATCCCAAAATCTTTCTGAGAATACTGTACCTAGACACGTAGTCCAATTAATAGAAACATTTTTAATCTCTCTTACATGATGTGATTGGTAAACAAACGTCGCGTGCGCTGGTGACCTTAGATACACAAGGGAGTGTAACCTGATCATCGACCACCCATGTACGCGTACAGTAGAAAGACATCATTCGGATGATTTTAGCATGAACCACGTATAATCTAATCACTCCACAAATCATCATAATCCTTGTTCATTTGCTCCGACCGGGAGATAATATGCTCCCAAGTCGCCAAAAATGCTTCCCAGGCTTTTTGCGTTTCTGGTCCAAAATCCATTGCTTCCCGATACTTACGGAATGGACCGCACATGCAAGGATGCCGTTGTAATAAAACTTGCATTTTGCTTTCCATAGGCACCCAGCCTGCATCTTCCCAGTATATGATGCCGTTCAAGTGTCCGTCATCAGAGATGAGTATATTCTGCACCCGCAAGTCCGGATGAGCGAACACGAGTGAATCAGCCTAGAATATCTTTTCGATATCGCCAAATTGGGGTGAAAGGTATTCGATGCTGCTTCGCATTTATATGGTGTAGAGCGTAAGGCGATTCGGATAGGGACTTGTTAAGCCAGCGTCAAAATCGGGGAGCATCCCATGACCACCAGCGCTGATCATGACTTGTCCCGCAAAACAGGACGGCTGCTTGAGTGACCATAGTCGTCGCATCACGGCATCAACTTCGCTACAAAACATTTGGTAGTCTATTGTTACTAGCGCCTGGGTCTTATTCGTGACGTCCTGGAGTCTCTCTTGCCAGGAATCTTGGAATGAGAGGTGATGCCGTCCAGGACAATGGAGTCATAGAGGTAGGGTATAGGGAGTCGATTTTCTCGCGGAGACTCTGGAGAGCGTCAGCTTCTGTGCTGTGGATGATTTGACGACGATGGGCAAGCCGGAACGGAATATACGACTTCGACTCATTCCAGATTCCACGGAGAGCAGCTTGTATACCAATAAGCGTAACCTCTTTTGGCAGCATCAACCACATTGTGGCCTGGTTGAGTTCGGAGAAGAGTTGTGTGGCGTCCTCCTCAATTCCTGCCCATTTTTTGGGTGCATGAGACGTGACATGACCCGTATAGCAAAAGGTGTGAGATGATATTCCCCTGCAAAACTGGAATGTTTAAGGGCATATTCGGATCAAAGGCAGACACTCCTGCTCTCCCTATCAAAGCCGTAGTTTGCTCGGCCTTCTGCGTTCTGAGCTAGGCAGAGGCAGAGCAGAGCAGACAGATCTGGCCGGGTCAGCTTGATTAATCCAACTACCCGAACAGGCCCCACGATCCTAATGTGACAGGACCGTGACCTATCACAAGCAACTTGAACCCAAGCTGCAGAGAAAAAAAGGGTTAAACAGTGATGCATAAAGTTCGGGTAGTCGGATCAATCAAGCTGACCCCCCCAAATTTATCTGCTCTGCTCTGCCGCTGCCTAGCTCAGAACGCAGAAGGCCGAGCAAACCCACGGCTTTGATAGGGACCGACTAGGCCCTTTATTAGCAGAGCCTCACCTAATTGCCGTGGTTAATGCAGATATGCAAGCATCTTGATAATTGGTTGGCGAGTCATCTCCGAGTCAGGCTGGGGGAAACTCGCTCAAGGCAGCAAGAACAAAGGTACACATGGACTATAATGCATATATGATGAGTGGTGGAGTGATCATGATTAGATGCAAGTCGCATCCCAGTTGTACCCACAGCCATCAATTCGCCAACCTGAAAACTAGAAGACTTCACCGATTCGCTACACCATCATCCTCAAAGCTTGCCAGGGACCAAGAAGAAGTCTGGTTTACTTGTTTTGCCAATTCGTATACCAATTACGATAAAGCTGTATTCTAAAACCCCAATCTATGCCATCTTTACCCGCCAAACCGATGTAGGCAATCCTTGAAGGGGAAAAAAAAAAGAACCGAAATCAGTATTGCGCTCATTCGCGGGAATATACGAAACCAAACGCCAAAACGAACTTTGTAATTTTCGTGCAGTTGGCACGATGAAAGCCATCAAAAAAATGACCCCAAAAGCCATGCAAACAGCGGAGACGATATAATACCCGTCATGCTCCGTTATACATTCTCCATTCAAATCTTTGCATGCCAATTTACCCGCCTCTGAAACGCATTCTTTTGCTGGTAATGTAGGCGTGAATAAGCCAGGACCTTGCGAAGGAAATTGAACAAGTACCAGGAATTGTTATTGCTGATCCGGCGTCAGCTATGTGACATGTCGCAACGCTGAACGCGTCAACTCCTACAAACAGGATTGCGTCAAAGTGGGTACGATTAACACTGAAAGTCCTACTCACCTTTGAGGACGAACCACTTGGGCCAAGTGCCGCCCAGATTGGTAAACGTATTCAATAACTGTCAAATTCGATCAAAACTCTACCTTCTGCAAAAGAGGAGAGGTACGAACAGTCATGTATGTTCCACCGATCAATGGGTCCGAGATCCTGGTGTGGAATGCTGATATACCCACAAACTGCACAGTCCTATATGCCGTCAACAACACACACAAAATATCATGGGGAGAATCAAAACCTACGAAGTGAAAGAAGACAACACCGTATGCAAGATCAAAAACACGAAAAAGCCCCTCGTGATCGGTGGATCAGGGAACCAATACACAATTAGCGTAGCCACAAGCGCGAATCCCAGTCTTGGCCAAAATGCCCAGATCCACGGTTTCAAGGGTTTATCGCCTTGAGACCATTTCGCTGCAAACCAACCGCCGATGATTTGGAACGGGAAATCGATGAGGACGGCGATGGCCAAATCTTCGCGTTGGAAGCCCTTTTCGACCAATTTGAGTGCAGTCGCGGCTTCGTTGGCTGCGAATCCGAGTTTGGCGAATAGGTGCATGAGGATTAGTAGTTGGACGTCTGGTGTGATAGTAATGGTGGGTAAATGGACAGTGAGATAAGGGACAGAGAGGGGACGTACGCTTGAGTTGACAGATGTTCCAAATGGTTCTATACACTTGCTTGATGCTCATCTCGGCTTCGTCGGCTGTCTCCTTGTCCTGTCCAACGCAATGAGAGGTGCAAAAAAAGGTTTAAATCCGCAACCACCCACCTCCTTTTTGAAGAATAAGAGCCAGAACGATACAATATAGCATATCATACTCCAAAATTTGAGATATGCGCTCAAGGTCAAATGAGGGATGCCCCATTTCTCGCTGGCATTGCGTTAGTATCCCCCTATAAACCGAGGATGCGGGATAAGCTGCGGCAACTCACGCAAACGCCTCGCTGTTGAACGCCAAAAATACGGTGAATGAAGCGAAGAAACCAGAATTTAATCCGATTGTTTGACAAGTCGATGCATATGATAGATTTTCTTGAGAAAGGAGCGTAAGGGCCCAGCCTGATGAGATGTGTGCGTGAGTTGCGGCAGACAAAGATGAGGAAACCTTGCACACCATCGACGGCAATATCTAGAAAGTGCGTCCAAGTTTGAGATCATGTAAAACAACTGGGATAACTGGTACGAACCTTGTGTAGCAGAGAACAAAACAAGCGAAGTGAATATGACTGTAAGTTCCGCGACATTATTTGCAGGCTGTGTGAGTCGTCAACAGCCGAAGACGTAGGGAGGAGTAATAACGCTCACGTCGTCCATTAATTTTTGTACGTTCATAGAGATATACAACATTAGGGTGCCAACGATAAGTTGCATCGGAATGATCCAGGATTTGCGTCGACCTATGGAAGGAATGTATACGGAATCTACTATTGGTGACCATAGAAGTTTGAGAGAATATGGGTAGCCGGACAATGCGAAGGTTGCAAGTTGGGAATATGATAGATGTTCTCTAAGAAGGAATGGTACGGATCCTACCGCGAGTTGTCAGAAACTGAACCGTGCGGAGATAATGACAGGCAAGTACCAAGGGCAAGACCGAGCTGCAGAGATCGAGAAGACAACGTGAAGGAGTATTGCTAGCACAAAGCGGATATAACTTACAGGCACTCCTTGAATAAGATCTGATGAACCCGTAGGTTAGTGAATTGAGGAGATAGGACAAAGGCACCAAGTAAACATAAGCTACTGTGGGCTACTTACACAAAACACAGAGCAATGCCATTGCCCTTTTATCCTTTGTCGACATGGCACGGTGTTGCTTGTCTTCTGCATGCCGAAATTGTAGCTCTTCTTCTAATCCACCGCTTTCGAGTCCAATTGCGGCCTGCCTCCTCTCATCTTCTGCCAACAAACTCATTTCAACGCCTTCTTCTGCATCTTCTAGCACAGTAAATTCATGATATCCATAGCCAGTGCGAGCAGGAGAGCGAGTGGAAATGTGGGTGTTACTCAATGAAGTAGTCACTGCCATGAGTTTGGAGGACTTTGACTGCATAACCTCGTCAGGCGAGGTGGCGAAGGACGGTGCAGGGACCGCAGAGGCCGGTGATGAGGCAGTGTGACGGTGACGCGGTTGGGGTGATGATGGAGAGGTTTGGCTGTGATCTTGATACTGGGAAGCGTCGCCGTTCCTATAACCGTTTCCCTTGGCGCCTTTTGATGGAGGAGCTGATGGTGGGGAAGGTGGGGGTGAAATTTTTGGATGTGCAGGTTTGTTACGCTTGGAGGACATGCGCAAAAGGGTGTACGGGCGGTAATAAGATGGGTAATATGAATGTCAGGAAGTAGCCGTGATAAGGATAGTAGGGACGAGGCAAGTGAGTGGGGTTGCTGGACTCTGGTTCAAAGGCGACGTGGAGCCACGTGGACTCGAATCAGCCACCCTGGTCTCGTTTGGGACCACCACCTCGCGAACGTCAGACGAATGAGACGCGACGCCATTCAGTAGAATCGTATTGGGCATCAAGGTGCTCATCCAGGAAGACTTCGTCCGTTAAATATATCGCCGGATACTCAATTTTGGCATGATACTAGTCACAAGCACCGAAGACTGGCTGTGGTCCCATCAAAATCATCCAAACCCGGTAATCAGATCAAGTTGGACTCCCAAATCGTTCGCAAACTCCAGTCACAAACGCAATTCTGGCGAGCTTCCCAGCACGGAAGCTTGCTCTGTTCCTCTACGTTTACACCAAGGCTCTAGGCAAATGGGACAGCCCGAGCACGTGTATGGTTCGTACGGTGGTGCCACTGAACATTTCGTCAGAAAAATACACGAAGCAATTGCTAACTTAGGGGATGATAATGCTCACTATGTGATCCAGAATTGCCCATGGGCGACACTGATCGAATTTCCCGCCAATTCAGGGAAATCTGGTTCTTGTTGCGAATGGTAGCTGCTGTAGCACCGTCATTCGTGTCATCTTTCTTGATCTACCCTCGCACATTGAAAAGACCCGACGCCAATGCGTGTGATTTCTTGCTTCATGGCCCTGGCACTGGAACCTCCTTCCACGCTCACCTGCTGTGACGGCACAATTCTTCATCGAAGAGCAGGCATCGTATAAGAGGTATGCATGTCTGATCTAACTAATCGATAGCCACCCGCTTAACGAGCGATGTCACCATACACAACCTCAGAGTACTGCGTAGCAAAACTTCTTTCTAACGCGTCCCGACTCTTCTTTGGGTTCGCAATAGCGTTCTTCATCAGGTTCCTAGTGCACCTGCTCACACGTTGGTGGTACTTGAATCACCTCCCTGGCCCGAAGCCTTCTTCCTGGATCTGGGGAGAGGAGTGGTTGCTCTACCACACCAAACCTGGATCCCTTTACGTTGACTGGCATAAGAAGTTTGGAAATGTTGTAAGGTTTACTGGAGCCTTTGGGGTGAGTCTCCCTCGGTTCTGCTTCCGTTGCACGCCCTTACCGCACTATTGTTCAAACGTTTCATTGTAGCACCCAGTGCTATCTATCATCGACCCCAGGGCAATATCGTATATCGTGGGTGAAGCAACGTATAGCTTCCCTAAGCCAAACGGTGTCCGTGCTTGGTTCAAGGCAACCCTCGGTGAGGGTATTTTATGGGTTGAGGGTTGCCGTCCTTGTCCTTTAATTAGTTTTTCCAAGCTCATGGCATGACTGCACAGGTAAAGAAGCGCATGAGAAACAAAGACGGATCCTTGCCCCCGCATTAAGGTATGGTGTAAGTTTCGGCGTTGCATGGAGTCATCATTCTCACTCCATCTCTATATATATCCTACGCTATCTGGGCATATGCTCAGCCCTTCGTCCGTCCGGAATCTTACTTACATCATCCATGAAACTTCGAACAAATTGGTATCTCAATGGGCAAAAATAATCGATGAAAGCCAGGGTGACCAAGCTGAGATCGAGGTTACCTTCTGGGCTGGCCGATTCGCGTACGTATAGTCAGCCTTGATACCTTCGTGTTCGTAACGCCTCCGTTGCAGTTTGGATACAGTCTCACGAGCCGCTTTCTCGTACGACTTGAACTGTCTCTCCGGTGAACCGCATGCCTTAGCCGAGACTCTCGACTCTCTAACCAACAACGAGAACAAACTCTCGTCCTTCTACATCCGAGCCTTATTCTGGATCTTCCCTGCCATACTGCATATCGGTGTCAAGGGTCGGATGATTAGACAGACAAAACAGGAATTAGGGAACATTGCGAGGAAGATGTGGAGGGATGCAGCGGAAGTTAGGGGTGTGAATGTTGGGCAAAGGAACGGTGCTATTAGCCACGACACCAGGGAACACACCAGGGAAATGAATAGTGCATTGGGTGCCGATGTGGGGATTGATGAGAAGACAATGATGGGTATGATCAGTTGAGTAGCGATCCTTCAAATGGTACTTCAGGTTAGATCAGCTGCTAATTAGCCGTCTTTTATCTAGTGAAAGCGAGGGACCTGTCAAATCAGACTATGGACGAGGAGTTCATAGTCTCCCAAATGCGTACAGCTATATCGGCGGGTTATGAAACCATAACTGCCGTCATATGCGTAAGCTCTCACTTACAGCGCAGCGCAGACAAGTGTCATTGACCAGAGCTCTCTGTGCAAAGTGGCTACTCTATGAACTTGCGGTCAACCCTTCGATTCAATCGGAACTCCGAGAGGAGACAGTTAATGCGAGAGACGCTACATTGGATGGTCTGAATAGTAACTATCCGCTTCTTGATGCAGTGCTCAAGGAGACGCTGCGCCTCCATCCTGCCATGCTTGAGAACCACCACGAAGTAGCTGTCTACGTTCTTGGGATACTGACCCGTCTCTCACATTCTCGCTGTATGCAGGCAGGAGAAACAATAACCATACCTCTATCGAAACCCCTTGTTCCCAGACATGCAACCGGCAGTAGTGTTGTACAGGATATCTACCACCTCACAGTACCCAAAGGCACACTCATCGCCATCCCTGTTAACGTCATTCAGTCGGACCCCAATATCTGGGGGGCCGATGCGGAGGTGTGGAGACCACAGAGGTGGTTCGAGAGAAAGGAGAATGGTATCAAGTTAACTAGGGATCTGTTTACGTTCAGTGAAGGGTAAGTTGTGGCGATTTCCCGGCTCTTAGCTCCGGAAGTGCGTTACCAATTTACTAACTGCCACAACCGACATAGCCCGCGCTCGTGTATAGGCAAAACCTTTGCCATAGCCGAACTCAAAATTCTTCTCGTCACGCTGATTCAACAGTTTTCGTTCTCGTGTCCTTATCATATCGAACCATTCCAGAGTTTTGTGATACGGCCTCGAATTAAAGGTCAGGGGCCTAGTTCGTTGCCTCTTTTCGTGAAGAGGTTGTAGTAGCTAGTAGGATTTGTCGGGACAAGGAACAAGACATGCTGGTTCTATTTTGCTTTCAGGGTTGTTATAATCTAAAATAATTCTCTGACCACCTCCAATATCTCAAGGCCGCATCTAACCATAAGTAAGCTTTGACACCTTGAATATATGGTGATATGGCAGGGGATTAGTGTACTGTCGTCGGACTCCCACAATTCGGGGGTTGACATGAATCATATGGATCTACAGCTCTGCTTAAACGGTTGGTTAAGTGCTTCTGCTTCCCGAACATTGCTTCATTTGTACTAGTCGTGCAGGCACAGCGATGACTGGTATGGCGGAGTGCGTGATTTTTTTCTCTTTTTCTTCTCTCTTCTTGATACCATTATGTCCTGCTTCATAATTAATTTCCAACGTATGTATATTACGCCTCAAAAGTGAGACTTTGCTCATTCACTGGCACCAAACCACCTTCCTAACTTTGTCTTGGGCAACGAGGTACCTTTCTGGAGACTAGCACCCTGTATTATGGCCATTTAGATCTTTGCAACGGCGCGCGATCAGTTATAATGACGACACAATGTATGAAGAAGTTGTGAGGGACCTCTCAGTGAGGCGCCAGAAGCACCAAATCGAATCCAATGACCGATACCGCTTGAAGGCGCATCTCCCGATCCTACTCAATGCATGGCGAGTCGCTGCACTCCACCACCCAGGGCCGCCTGAGGCTGATATTAGGGGACTTGTTGATTGGTAGGTGCAATCGATTCGTTATGAGCCGTCGTTTTAACGCCAGTGGCATCAGCCGCGAGAAGGTGCTGCGGCTGCCCGATGACCACAATCCGTCCAAGCCGACGGTATTGTTGCCATCAAAGTTCCTGACCCTTGGTCGGAAATCCTTGATCAAGCCCCTGCCCCTGCTATTCGAAAGTTCTACCTGAAGCAACACGAACTGGCGGAGATTAGAGATCGGTTTAGCTGGTCAGTTTTCATCTTCGAGGCCAAGAGGGACGATAATCTACCCCAGGAGGAGTCTGTATGCAACCAACTTCAAATGGCGTTGTACGCTGCCCACTGCCAGCGCGAATCGCTCAAGATGCACCGTGGCTACATATTCGGTCTAGCGCAGAATGGCTATGGAGTTGGAGCCATGGAATGAGTCGAAGGAAAGCATGTTGAACCGTCCTTTGAGGAGTCAGAAACTCGATATGCCCTCAAGACATAGCCCTCAAAGGTCACGGATCTTCGTCTGGTTCCACATCTTAGCAAAGCAGTGGGAGCAAGGTGAGTAGGGGAGGTAAAACGAAAGTGATACAGTATCCACCTCAAATTGACATCGACTCCACCTCTCAACATTCAAAACCAACCCCCATCACAGGGCCCTTGGAGGTTGTTTCAGCAGGCCACGCCTGACGTGCGAGAAAGGGAATGATGGTATATCGTCGGAGACTCAACTGGGGAAAGGATATAGTACTGTAGTGAGTGTGTGGGGCACACGGTAGATAGTTTATACATACTTGAGGGCCAGATCTATGATAGATAGACGGACTTGCACACTCTTCTTATGCTCTTACATGGCATTCAATTCTTCACTCAACGCAATTGCTAGCTGTCGTTAACATCCTTAAAATTGCCATTTACCGTCAATAGGAATAGAAACTATACCTCTATTCACACCACTTGTCCCCAGACACTCGACCGCCAGTGGTAGCGCTCAAGATATCTAGCAGCTGACAATGAGGAAAGGACACTCATGGACATCCCTGTCAACGTCGTCCTGACAGATCCGGATATTTATCTTCAGCAATCTGTTGCTGAGATATCCCGGCTTTATAGTAAAGCCTTCAAGTCACAACCGACATGTACAGCGCCCGCACTCGTGTGTAGGTTTGCCATAGCTGAGCACAAAATTCTTCACCACATTGCTCCAAAAATTTCCGTTCTCGTGATATCGAACCGTTCCAGGGTTTTGGGATACAGCCTAGCATTCAAGGTCAACGATCTAGTTCGTTGCCTCGTTAGTGAGTATATTGTGGTTTGATGGGGGAGTGGTAAGAACAAGTTACGTAGTTATCTGGTATTAAAAGCTATGTGTCTAGTTCAGACGTTTTCTTTGTTCGTTCTTGGCTGGAGCATTGCCGAACCTATCCTTGGTCCGCGGTGGACCATCTATCTGATTGGCACCTAACTCGGTCCGTCTTAACCGATGGTCACTCAAAAATAGGTCGGAAAAGTGGGGCAACTTTGACGGAATTCCCTGAATAATATTAATCAAGACATGATGCCCTTTTCATTGAAATGTCTCAAAAATGCCCTGTGTTATGGACCTTTTCGACCGCAAGTAACAACCATTATGAAGGATCCCAATCACAGGTTCACTCACAACGAGACCACCGTTCCTTGCTCCCCAGCGTGATGTAAATGGATCGGTGCGATATTGTAGTGTATGGATTTTGACAAAGACAGTGGATGATCCACTATCGCAAAAAGAATAGATTATGAAAGCTGTACAAAAGGAAAGCAAGAACGAAATGAGGGGGAGTAAGTGAAAGGATGGATGAGAATGGAAAGCTCGTGTCTCGATTGTGTGTTCCTACAATAGCCTGAATGGAGGGGTAGGTTCTGGAATGATCCTCGAGTCTCGTTTTGTCTAAAGGTCGAAAGTTGCGATGGTTTGAGAGTCGAGATCGTCTTCAGCAATCCTTTCTTAGGTACACTTCACATGGCTTTCTGGACGAAGGGGTGAGGGGTTAGTTGATGCGGGGTGAAATTTTGAGGCGGAGGCCATCTTTGGGGAAGATGGTTGCAATGATCCTAACGGGCAGATCAGCATATGTTACGGTGAGTGACAGGTGGGGGCTCAAACTTACTCAACCTCGTCACTTAGGGGCGTGACCTCATGTTCGAAGTTCATCATCGTCGCAGCAGTAGCCATCGCTAGAGCCATGTTCATGTTGGAGTATTCCTGGCCAATGCACCGGTGTGGACCAGCACCATAAACCATATAGTTCTTGGGGTTGGCGTTGGCGCTGCCTTCGGCGTCCAGCCATCTCTCAGGCAAGAACTCGTCTGGCTCAGGGTAGATTTCGGGGTCATGCAACGAATTGTAGAATGACGGGATGACCATGCTGTTGGCTGGGACGGTGTAGTTCTCAGAGATAGGGAAAGCCCTGGTTGCTTTATATGGTACCTGTCGTCGTTACGGATGTAAGGTTAGGTGGGAATCGCTATGTGAAAGCCTGCCAACTAACCATTACCACTGGGGGTTTGACGCGCATGCTCTCCTTCACGACAGCGTTGAGGTAAGTCATATCTTCCACCATATCCAAAGTAAGTGGTCGCTCGTAATCGCCTTTGCGGATACGCTCTTGCTCTTGACGAACCTTGGCGAGAATCTCGGGGTGATCGGCAAGATGTTGGAGACAATAAGTGAGACCACTGCTCATGGCATCTTGGGAAGCGAACAAGAATGAAAACACAACCATTGCCATCTCGCGATCGCTGAATTCCTTGCGAGTACCCTTGTAGGAAGGATTGGCTAAAGTCGCAATCCATTCTTCCATCATGCACTCCGGTTCGCGTCCATTAGCAATATTGACTTTGCTATTTTTCGCAGCCAGTTCCAGCCACCTCATAGCGACCTTGCGAGCTTGGATCGCACTCCAGACCTTGGTTCCAGGGATTGCCAAAGGGAAGTTGACGAGCTCAAGAGCTTTTGTGATGGCCCAGTACTTGTCGCAGATTTCTACAGCTGCATATTCAGGAATATGATCACCGCAGAAGACGCGAAGGGAAGTCTCCATATTCATTTGTCGAATTCCCATCATGACAGCCCTGGGTAAGCCATCCTTCGCAGCATCGGCCAGCCATCTTGAGATGTGCTTACGAGCGACGGCCTCTTGCAAGGGGAGATAGATACTATAACGTGTTGAATCCGGTTGAGCCAGTAAACGATCGAGATGACGAAGATGGCATATATGAATGATGCCTACCCGAGAGCCCTTTTGGTGAACAGAGCGTTGAGACTGCGACGATACTCGATGTGATTCTTGCCAGTAAGAAACACCCTGAAAGAGATCGTTTAGGCTGAAGCAAGATATAGGCTACGCGTTCACAAACCAGTTATCAGATTGGAGGACCTGTTTGGCGGAGTGCACGAGACAAGGCTCCGCGTACGACGGGGAGTTGAGGATCTTGCGTGAGTATTCGTTGGAGGATGCCATAACAATGAAGCTGATGATGGTTTCATTAGTGGTAATTTAAATATCCGGAATTTGATGGGAACGAACATGTTGAAGACGGTAACGGCACTGAGAGCGCCAGAATCCCATTGCTTCTTGTAATTCTGCATGGTGGGATGCGCTGAATTGGCGAATCTACCGATAATAGGGATTGTCCATCTGTCTCCTGGTAGGTGGCGTTTCCTGTAACGCCACACAGTTTGCTCGAGAGCCAACAAAGCAAGGACGACGGCAACAGTGGTGAATAGCCATGTCGATTTGCCCTGACCGACGGTTAACAGAGACGGGATGGCGAAGTTGACTAGCTGAGGGTTGCTGGTTGACGAGGGTACGGTAGCTGCCGCTGAGCTATCCCTAGAATTGAAAGCCATGAAAAGAGGGAAGATAAGAAGACCAGGAGCAGCGGGTGGCCTGCCTATTAACCGACGAGAAATACTTTCGACATGGCGCCATTCAAAACATTTCTCTTCGCCGGCCAATCATGTTGCAAATTTAGTCCATGGGTCCATGGACCTGGTTCCTAAGACTGCCGCCATAATACTGACCACAGTTCGGCTAGTCCAGGGTCCGTGGTATCTCATGATAACCGCTGTCATTGTTGGGATGCACTGAAGGAAGGAAGGGTAGGTACTATCAAATCATTATCACGACGTTTCTTACCTCATATAGGTTCTGGCTAGTCAGGCACGTAGAATGAATCAGGGTTACAGCCACTGCTGCGCATCAAATCTGGTCATAATGGTCAAGATTGAAATCTCAACTCGTTTTGGAATATATACTATGACTCTCACCGTCAGTTTCTTGCCATATGACCCCAAATGTAGGTCGATCATAGGGCAGCACTGCTACCCTCAATTGTCGAACTTGCCATCACATCAATGCCTTTGGGATTGAATCGCCATGGGAGAAATTCGACGTTGTTCTCACAGCTCATTTCTTGGGCTCGCTACCTGGGCGCTATGCCCTTGTGAGAGGTTCTTGCGAACCATGTCACCTGCAACTCCTTCTTTCCCATATTGGCCCTGCATTGAATTATTTTCCATATATTCGTGGTCTTCTGACACACGCATTTCTTTCGCATGGGATTCCTATGTCGATTACTGGCATTGAGGTTGGCCAGTAGCTCAATCCCTCCCACTAGCGCTGTATTCGATATCACAATCGATGACACGCTGCAAGATCTCCAATTCAGCGATATCGTGACATACCAGCCTCAAGGAGCATGGAATGACGGACAAAACTGTCCTGGGTGTAACATTCGGCCAGACTGTTCACAAATGAGAAATCAGAGCTGGCATTGGAGCTCAGTAGGTCTACATTTGGTCTAACGAAGCCAAACTGAGAATAACGCCCTCAAAGTTCGGCTCTCAAGTTGGAACGACCAATTCTCCCAATCAGGTCCTCTTTGCGAGTACAGATTTTTCAGGTGAGTGGAGTTCTACGGAATCTGTTGGATGTCGGCCGAGGCCTACTCCTGCTCCAGGTAACGCTGTAAACGTTTATTGCGCATTGGCACGGACAATTAGTATCCCTCGGGGTATACCGCCTTGCGCTTTATCATCGATGGAGAACACGTTGGGGTATTTGTCCAGGAATTGCCGGGGACTGAAGGATACGATTATGATTCCTCATCTACTCGAACATGACACTACCAACTGGTCGCCATCAACTAACGATTCAAAATGGGAGCGTCGATGGACCAACATCATTGCTCATTCTGGATCGGGTAGTGTATACGTGGGATTGTAAAATTGCTTCCTTTTCATGTCATCTTTCATTCTGAAGTTCGTCCCTATCTTGGCGTACCCTTGGATACAATGATGGAAGCCCAACAGAGCCAGAGCCAACATCCACGTCGATGTCAACACCCAGCGGGACACCATGAGGTAGCCGTAAGTCAGCACCGGTAGGCGGTGCAGCGGCAGGTGGCCTGTGTCTGCTCGTCCTGCTTGTACTCACATGCTGGCTCTACCGTCGAAGACGTACTTTCCGAACAACAGAAAAAAGTCATGGTTCTACCGCTGGATCAGGATCGTCCTTTCGGCCCTCTCCACATTTTGGATCAATGCCATTCATACCTCAGCTTAATCTCAGTGCGAATCATTCCACTTCCCAGCTGCTACATGACGCTGGTGACAGCCCTAACCAATCCTCTATGAGTTTCACCTTACCTGTAACGCAAACTATTGGGGGAACCATTTCGCGATACACTCTTACTTAGCCGGCCTCCGCCTCATCACCGCGAACTAGCAGTCATTCAAGCAATCCCGGCAAAGGCTATCCAAGTCCTGTGCCTACTTTTAACACTCAAGATTCATCGTCCTCAGCTATCTGTATCCTCAGCAAAATCAGCATCAACCTTCATTACGTCCCTCCACTTCCCACCGGAAATCTGGGGCGGTTTCCAATGTACCCAGCACCCACAGACAATGGTCCTGGGATACGTTTCAACGGATCAACTCGATATCTTAATAATGAGCCCCCACGTCAACTCCAACTTTCATTACCCCATGTATGAACTATGGATCCCACACCATCCGTGGTAGACAATGAGGCACCCCCCAGCCTACGAATCGCTTTCAGTTTACAACGGAGCCCGTTCTAGTGGGCTTGCAGATCAACCAGTATCACTGCTGGTCCCTGTGAGAAGGACTAGTCATGTTGAGGTAGACCGGAGGCCCTAGGCGTCTTCGGCCTCTTTCCCAAGTGATGCGAAACGTCGATGATTGAGAAGTACACATTAGGTTAGGGGTATGAAATTTTTCTTTCTTGCTTTTTGGGTTGTGTGCTCGCCTGGTTCCAAGTTTTGTGCTTCATTTTTTCTTGGTTGTTTCCCTGTAGAGGGCATCTATCTCCCTAAGAGGTGTACATCTGCAGGACGTACACATGGCTCCTCTGGCCGTTGATGGTTCTATCTTCTCTGCTAACGAAGGCTTTGTCTAGCTCCTTTCATGCCAAAGAGTTCGGCGTGAAAGGAGTTGGTATTTTCTGATGCCCAAAGTTGCATTGAGTCTGGCCCGCTATCTCCATCCATTTATCCTGTACCCATAGTTTCTCAATAGTTTCTACCTTTACAATGTCGTAGGCCGTGACGCTTGAGAATGCTGGGACCTCGTGTGCATGGAGCATTGAACTTATAGTTACTATACAACTTCATTCAGTTGCATGCTGGCAGGCCTCCTTAATTCATTTAGTTTTTAATAAAAATATTCATCTCCTGTCCTTACAGTGCTTTCATCCCAGCTTCCAAATTGAGCACTGTCACGTGGCCCGATCAAGTTGGGTCGATGACGCTCTATCTTCCAATGACATCATGCATATACTAAGTCAATCCCCAAGCTCCTCGCCACCGGTATATAAGTCTGAATCTCAACCAGAACTTCACAAATAACAATGACTCTAGCCGCTGTTAGAACAATCTCGTGTCGCCAACGGTACGCCGTTGTGCCTCTGATGGTCAACTCATCGAGGACCAGAATGCTGCACTCCACACCTATGGCGTGCAAAACTGTGGGCGAGAAGGTTAGTGAAGTCGCGGATAAGGTGAGTAAGCTTTTGTGTAAGGAACAGTGTGTGGTATCGTGACGTCCCATTTCTTTTCAGGTTAACAGGAAAGTGGGTAAGGGATTGGCAAATGCGCTTGATAAAGGAGAGCAAGTGACCTACGCTACCAAGGAGAAGATTGGTGAGTTTTCGTCGAACACTTTGATAGATATATGACTCAGCTTCAATGATTAGACAACCTGTCATCAACGACGGAGGAAACTGCAAAGCAAGCGAAAGGTTCCGCAGAGAGTCGGGCGAAAGAGGTGTGTGGTTCCACAGTTGAGGCTAGTGCGCAGTTCACTGACATGTCATGGTCGATAAAGGCTGCTAAGAAGGCACAGGGTGTGAAGAAAGATGTTGAAGACAAACTCTGATATTTTCGTTGGACTGAGTCTAAGAGAACTCGTATATTGAGCCCGGATGCGACTGTAGTTGGAATTTGTAAACTTGAGCCTCGATAAATGATACAAAAATTATCGATACTGTACATAGGTACACCAGCAGACGGCTTAACAAGATATGCCTCATGAATGGCCAGGACCTTGCCAGTACGCGCAACATACATTTTAGGTTTAGGCCAATACTCGGTTGCCCGTGTACTTCCATCCCGACGTAGGTCGATTCATTGGACAGAGACGGACTCATATGCGCCGTCAGTCCTCGGCCAAAATGCACTTTCTCCTTCGAGCAACTCAAAGTATTTATTCTGTGCTGAACTACCCGCTTCTGGACTGGAAACACCTGCGTTGTTTGAAACGAAGACGTTGATAGCCTTGCCGGAGTGACGACCATGATAACATTCCATAACAAGCTGCTATCATCAATAGTGCGACGCTGAGAGAGCGTACAAGAGAGGCGGATGGCGAGTGCGGCTAGCGCCAGGGTAGGATTGGCTTCGTGTGAGTAGGGGAAAATGGAAAGGTCGCAAAAGTAAAGCCTTCATAGTTGATCAATTTCAGGTCCTTGTCGAGACAGCTTCTACGCATCTGTGGGGCTGCCATTGGCAGCGAGCCCAGCTCGTGCGCGACACCGTCAAGTTGTCACGTTTTGAAGTATGGCTCAGCCACGGCGCCTTCATCGGGGCCAGATAGTCGAGCTTGAGAACCTCGCTGATAGCTTTCATGCTCGTAACGGTCAACTCCTTCAGCTGCACAAGTTTCATTTTGCGATCGCCTCCGTCATGAAGGGAGCGGATGATCGAAATTCTCAATGTTGAGATTCGTGTGTTTAATGTTTGGGACACATCGCTGAGTCAAGCGATCTCTGTTAGGCTACTTCAAGGGCTATTTGCTGGCGACGTTGGCGTTGCTCGTGGCTCAGTGGTTTTCATTACGGACCCAAGCAATGACGGGAGGGCTTACGCCATTCTCGGGTGCGTCTGCCATCGATTTAAACCCCCTATTCGATCACTTACACTCATCTAGATGCTGCTGGGGACTAGGAGGTGTTGCTGGAGCCATTATAGGAGGATCATGCGAGTGCCCATTCGATATGCCAGCGATGAATTGACGGTATCGCAGTTGAGCGGCCGGCTGAGAAATGGCCCAACATCTTTGGCAACTTCAACTTGTTCATCACCTACCCTTGTCTACTTCCTCCTTGCGGAATCGCAGCGTCGATTACCTTCATTGGTTAGTTGGAACTTTTCCTGTCAAACAATAAGGATCTCAGTCGCTCGTATAGATTGACTGAGGTGGTTCGGTGGATAAGGTTTCATAAGTATATCCATAGCTGTACAGTAGCGGGTACGAGCCAGCCTCATAATATTGGGATAGTCGTAAAAATAGGTCAAGTATAAATAGACCAGAGGATACCGTTGAACATTCATACTTCAACAGTCAGTCGTTGCGTCACTTGTACAGTAGAAACCTAACTCATCATACCTTCCTAGAAACATGGGGTACGCGGGTTTATCATGCATTATAAGCGCTTGATCTAACCGCGATGTTTCTAGTCCAACACGAGGACGCTTCTCACACTTAATGATGTTTAGAATTGGAATCGCTTTGTTTATTCCTGCATATCTGAGTGTCATACTATATCGTCCCGTATGATAACGGCAATCTCATTGTAATGGCTGGTGAGTATATATCCGCTGAATAGGAGAGAGCAGCGCTGATATGTGTGCCCCTTGCCGAAATAGGACTGGTATTCAGCACGTAAGGTCATACTTCCATTCCTGTGTGCCATACTGAGAGTCTCCTGCGTGCAGTGCCATTCGCTTTTGTGGAAGTACATTCGGTTACACTGCTATGTCAATACTGTTCAATTACAGTAAGGACTTTTATTGCCTTGCGCATACATGGTGTTGACATCACGGGAAATAGTGACTCCGCCTGCCGCTGTTGGTTATGCCAACGGTATCGCACAAAGTATTGTTAATCTTGCTCGATGTGTTGGACATATTATTGGTGAATACGTCAGTTCATCGCCAGTCACCATGGGTTCTCCTATTCACAACTCCGTCATCTAGCTTTGGTCGGTCAGTATTCAGGATAACCCCTCAGGTTACCATTAGGCTTCATCGCCTGTGCTGGTGTCTGCGCAATCACTATCGTACAAAGCCTAGCAATCCGGTGACCCTCGCATCGCACTATATAGAATTCCTCGCAGGATCGTCTTTGGGTCATTGGACTGTAATTTGGAGGGGACGCTGTCATGCTGGGCCCTTTGCCCGGCACCATGTTGTTAATTGGTTATACTTATTCCTACATGTCCTCTTGTGATCTTCGCAGTGCTCTATCTGTTGTTACTAGTATTAGTTTTTTTATATATCTGTATCATAATTTGTCTGTCTGATATTGTATGCAATGCGAGATCTACCTTTCGTGTAAATTGTATTCACTTGATATGCCAATAAGGCGCAATGCGTCTAGATGAATGCAGGCTGTTCGACTTCTAAGTCTTATGATAGGTGAGCTCGTCAGAAGATTGCAAGTGAGGAACGTTTGTAAGATGAAAATCATTGACGAAGGCACATTGCACAAGTTTGGTGTGTTCGCCCTCGACAGGTGTTTTTCTCATCCCCAATGAAGCATCAATGTCTGAATGATCGAAGTGATTGACATTTACCAAAGAGTCCAACAGAAGCGCTGGGGTGAATCGTTACCCTATGTTCCGTGGACGATCTTCAAGAACGTACAGCATTCTTGATACTTCGGGGTGGTGAAGTAAGGAGGATGGGATCAGATTAAGGTTCGCCAACAACATCTCGTCGTGAACATCGTAATGGGGAAGGCTGTATGTTTGTTCATATGCAACTACTACATCAATTACTACATTACTGCTTTACTCGTCCATCCAACTTGAAGGGAACGGGTCGATGGTAAGGATTTTGGCGTCACTGTGGGAGAAGTATCCCGGGGCAACCTTATCCTGAATCACCTCCATTTGAATACGGCTATTTATCTCGCAGGTTCAACGTCGCCACGGAGGTTATGGTTGTCAACTGCCCCTGGAGGTCATGAACGAATTGCACGACTCGTTGCATTCAAAAGCTACAAAGATACAGATCCATCTCACGATCGTGGTGTGTTGATAGTCGGAGGAGTGGAATCTTGACTGGGGGCGTACGTCATATTACGCCGTCGAGTTATCAGACCGCCTCCATGTGGATAACCACTGAGGGGCGAGCGACAGTAACCGTCCTCGAGGCTTTGCATATTGAGAAAGGTCAGGTTCGTTTCCTTGCGGGCACCAATCACTCGCCAACTCGAATAGGCTCCCGGGCGTCCTGAAAAGGAGGACCAACTGGTCAACTTTTCATCGTTCGCCCATCCTGATATCCCCCCATGACCACAATGCTCAGATACCCCGCACTTCTAGCAACCTCTCTGTTCCTCGCCAGTGCAGGTATGAGCGCTGTCTCGTGAATGCATCCGCCCGGATGCAATGCTCACGAACTTGCCTCAGTTCTAGCGCAATCACCCAGCATACCGCCTCTTCTGGCTCGTCAAGCAGGGGGATCGATCCCACATTGTTTCCTCCTGCTCGTGCGCTGCTGCGTTATCGACCGTCACGGTAAGCTGAGCTTTCCTCTCTCTCCTGTCGCCGTGCTGACGCCGAGGATTTAGTCGAGTTGTACATCGTTATCGTCGATCTGCACCAATGAAGTTGGTCAAGCACTTTCGGAGTGTCTGGGCTGTGCCGTCAGTGCCGATGGACTCTCCACTGAAGAGGCAGCTGCGACGCTACAATGTAAAAAAAAAACTCCTCCGCCAGTCTACGAAAGAATGGGCTGAGTCTTGGCGCTGAGATTTAATGATGCTTGCTTTGGAACTGGAACTGGAGGTAACAATGCTCCTTCAGGGGGTAGCGATGCCGATGACATCTCTGACGGTTCTTCCTCTGATGGAAACGGAGGTGGTACTGGCACGGACGGTATCTTGGGGCCAAAGGACGTGGGCTTTTCAGCGAGACCTTATACCGTACCCGTTACGATGACCATACTTGGTGTTGCCGGCGTAAACCTATCTTGACATGACGTACTTGATCTTCCTTCTATGTATCAACCGTTTCCCAAGCAATGGAAAGTAATGATCACTGTATCATGCCTAAAGCGTTAAGCGAAGTAGATACTCATGAAAGGTTGTTTGCGTAGGTAGTGACTACCGGTGGAACCTGCACCTGTGACATAGATTATCTTGGAATAGCGTCAGTTTCGAAGATTCAACTGCAGATGGTGACGGACCTACAAATATACTAAAACGAAAAGGAGTTGGAAACCTTACTACCGATGGCCCCGTGGTCGTGGTATAAGGTATTCGTCCAAGTTGCTGGGTAAATGTTTACAGGACATATATGTTCTTGTGTCATATTGTGACTTCCCGCCCGCCATCCATAAAGCGTCGTGATCCTCCCCGTATTCGAGTTCTAACGCGATGTTCTTCTTCTCAAGGAGACTGCCAGACAATCGGATGGAGAGGTTAATTTCCGGGTTTTTGTGTCGCCCTCGTGTCCAAGCGTCCACGAATTGCTGATTATCGCAATAAATGTGGATGCAACAGTTGCGTGCCTTCACTGGTCCGCTCACTACTAGATCAAGTGCCACATACATGGCAGCGCCTGCCAGCCATACAGGGTCCTTTGCAGTTTCGATGAAGGGCGAATCCGGCTTAGCTGTCAAAGATGCCCATCTGTCGTTGAATCTGATACCAATGCCCTTGTTACAAGTAGCGATGGTCATCTTGATGGAAGCAGGGGGAGGAGGCCTGAAGCATTTCGAGTAATCTGACTTGGATAATATCTCCGCCCACCATTCCATATCTTCCTTAACTTCCGGTGGGATCGCTATGCTCCTTGGCCGCTTTTGACCAAATTTGGCTATGAGTACGTCGATCGCAGGCAGATAGGACCTGCCCAAGGGATATACGGCCGCTGCATAGGACAGCATCCCACTGATCTGGGAGGCAGTGTCTTGGTCGCACTGTGTTTGTTTACTAAATGCCTGTACTTTCTGTAGATACTGCTTCCTCTTTTCTGGAATGAGGCATACCGTCTTGTTTTCGATATTCCATAGAAGGCCGATATAAGGGAACTCATGAGTGAAATCAACACCCTTATCTGGATGCCATGGCACGTTTAATTCCTTTATGAGATCCAATGCCGACTGGCGGGTATATGAATACTCAGCGACCGCCGTAGGCTTGATTGGGAACCGGAATACCACAAGGTCATCGCACCATTTCAAGATAGGGCCGATTCGCTGGTAGTGCCAGATGTCCACCATCGCCTGCGCGATCTCGCCGGAATTGCCTTCAGATGCTCGTGCACCAAATGGGCAACAGTGCTGGATGTAAAAGTTGTCCTTGCGTCCCTGCACAACAAACCAGGCCTTGTGACCTGGTGCGATGGGAGTTCGACGATGAAACTTAGCGATATCCAGTGTCATTGCCTGAGTCCCTGGTGCCGCATGGACAATCTGGGCAATGCCATTCCTTATTCAGTGTTTGTATCATCGAAGAGTGATCAACACATACCACTCCCTCCACCATCTTTGCATTATCATAGTACGTAGGGAAATCATCACGCTTCGAGTAATCATTTACTGATGGGAAATCTCCATTGGGCCTGGATAGGTCAATACACATCCGGCGTTTAATACTTCCATCATCTTGAATGTGTTCATCAACGGTCAGCGGCGCGCAAATGAAGTTCGTGCCCAAGATCTCTTCCACTTGCCGTCGAGAAAAAGGTCCATCCATCCTCCTTTCATCGACCTCCTTTTCCAACTCGTCTTTAATGAATTTCAAGTTTTTCTCTGCTGAGCGACCGTTTGGATATATTATAGTCCGAGGTGGTCCTTCTATAGGAAATTTTCCCATCGGAAAGCCCAGTCGAAGTTTATGGATGAGGAGAGGATACTTTTCCTTCAATCCAGGGATTTCAGCGAGATATCTCTCGAAACCGCCAACATTATAGGGTGTGTGGATTTTGAACAGGATATCGACTCGTTTCGAGCGGAAGTAACGGGGGGGCGGTGGCGGAGGAATGATCCGGGAGAATGCTGGTTTATTTTCAGAGGGAAGTTGCTTTTCAATCGCTTTTAGATGCTGGTACATCTGACGAAAGCTTGGGTTATGGACTACGGTTGTCGGCTGAGTAGTAATAACACCTTCCGGAATTTGGGTCTGTGATTTGAGCTGCATCGGCGGTTGCTTCTTATCTTGGATGAGCTCCTTCGGAATTGGTATTTTCCGTTGTTCTAGCAGGGCAATGAGATTGGCGTAGTAGTCCTTCGCCGAAAAACTACTCGGCAAATGTCGCGTTTTATGTAATTTCTTCCGTGTTTTGATGTCGAAGTCAAGGATGTCGCGGAATTCCAACTGATATGCCGGACGAGAGAGAGCATCCTTGAGCCATTGAAAATGCTTCGTCAAATAGTCCACTAGCGCAGTGTCCTTGCGGTTCCTTGCCCACCGGATCATCCACGTCGCTGCCTCTTTCCATTCCTCCCTTGTCAGGTCATTCTCTCTCTGGAACAGGTCGTGTTGGGTGTTGATATACCTGTTATTTTTTATCCAAGAGGCCATAGACCAGATGCGTATCTTCCGCATATTTCTGATCGCGTTCACCTGGGTCACGAGAATATGTATCCCATGACCCGTGAACAAGCTGACTGGGATGTAGTCTCCCACAGCTTCAAGTTCACATATTTCGCGGCATACCGCTAGCCATAAAGCCTCGTTTTGCTGGATATCGGGACGGATCTTTGGAAGAAGCTTGGGCGACGATTTCGCAAACATTAACCGGAAGGTTCCGAAACTTATCTTCATAAGGTACCTAAGCACAATCCGCACTATACTTTGTTCGATATCCATCGGAGAATTTTCGCCGTCGCTATTACCAGCGTCACCTCGTTTTGGAGCTTTTCGTCTCGCTGGCTTACGAGGGACCTGTTGGGACTGATCACACCTTGAGTGTTGTTGAGGCGGAGCGTCAGAAGCCTGTAAAGGTGAGATAATAGATGAAGTCGTTGGGCCTGCTCGAGCGCCTGTATGCCTTGCAGGAACAGAAAGCGAACCGACGCGCAATGGTAGCCTTGATTCTCTCGGCAATGGGGTCGTCTCATTCACTTCAGCGTCCCCATTGGTGGGTGGACTGTCGTTTGAACGAATCAACCTGCCAAGACCACCTCTTCCGGTATGGGATGTCTGAAATGGAGGCTGATGAGAACCCTGACCCACCATATCTCGTACGGTGGGATGAAAGGTTTGGCGTGGAATATTGCGATGCCTACTCGATGAAGCATTGTGCATCCGTGAAGAGGACCGTGGACGGGTCGTTCGGGGCGACACCATCTCGTCAGGCAGGATATCTTGCCATAAAGGTCTCGATTCCGTATTGTTGCTTTCACTATTTCCGGAGGCGGGATCCCTATTGAAGCGGGACATGATCAAAACGCCCTATACGTCTAAAGTGAAAACCTACACATCAGAGAACCAGTCGGGCTGAGATTCTTCCGGCGGTTTCCATGACATGTTACTGGTAGCTTGGGCAGTGCGAGACGAATCGTCCTGTCCTGGTTGATCGGTCACTGCGTAATGATTTTGTCTGCGTCGACCATTTAGTAAGGTCATTATATTTAGGAAGGCTTTTGCAGATGTTGAATATGTACGAGGTCTGGGTCGCCTTGATGGGGGACCAGAGCGACAATCGTCTTCGAGGACTTTGCCTTTTAATACTCGTTCCTAGATGACTGTGGGATGCGCAGAAGACTGTGCACATGAGTCATTGAAACACATAGCGGAGCTCCAATGTGCTACGCATTCGTAATACGAGCGTTTTTGCGCCAAGGGTTGGAGAACTATGGCAGAGCAAGTGATCTCGCCAAGGCTGAGCGCTGAGCGCTGAGGTGCTGCCAGTTGTTGCATTTGACTGTTGGAAATTGTTAATTGAAGGGGACAACTAGAAGGCGAATATGAGGTTCATTGTATTGAGGCTGTAATCAATGGCCGAGCGCTAAAAAACTCAGCATCGATAGTGCTCACTGGCACTCACCGGGGCCGGGCTGACTTGGCGCTGCCACTCAGGAACGTGTGACACAAATGACGTGACTTCGGTCTCATTATGTCACAACTACCCTCCCCAAGTTTGTGCCCTAAGTCATACATCAATGGGTGTGAAGATCCAATTAAAGCGGAAGAATACATCCCATGCTCTTTCACAACCAAAGAAACGGAAAATTGTGCCTAAAGGAAGTGATCGTACATTAACAATTGACAAGCTACCGTGGAAGCCTTCGGAACGACCACAGGTATCAATGGAAGAGTGGTCAAATTCAATGTTAGCACTTTTGTTTCGCCAATTCAGTTGTTGCAACCTTTCAAAGTTGCACCTCCCTCAGATTCAGGGAGAGGCCTTGAACCTTCCACTTGGGCATTATAAACTTACGTCCATGATCTTGCATTAACGAACTATTTAGGTACTGGAGGATGTTGACGTAGAAGGGGAGGAGTCGGGGCAGCCAGATAGCCATAAGAACTCGAGCGTAAGCGGCAACGCTCAAGACTACGAAAGCGTGCCAGTGCAGTCTCAGAAAGTCCAAGGGGAAGAGGAGGTCATGGAGGAGCCGGTAGATGATCAGCCATTTGACATTACACTCTTACCGGATTGGCAAAACTTCTCATTACATCCTCAACTCCTTCGCGTGCTACGCGCAATTCAAGATGACCACGCCCATTCAGTCACCTTCCTTGCCACATGCACTGAATAGCAAAGATGTCATTGGAATTGCACAGACAGTGAGTGTCGATCTAGGTGTCTGACTGCCCGTCGTGACACGCATTGCGTCAAACGGCTTCGTAAAACCCCTTGCTTATGGGCTACCTATCCTCCACCATATCCTTTCTCAACCCCAGCTCCGTTCCTCGACCAAGAGAAAGATCAAAGCATTGATTCTCGCTCTCACTCCGTTATCCTCCAAGTCTCTTCCCATCTAAATTCTTGTCTTTCACCAGTAGAGGTGGCAGACACCGCTCATGAAACTGAAGCAAAGGTCGAAACACGCAAAGGGAAGAAAAAGCAGGCTACAGAGCCCATTTCACCTTCACAACCAGTGAAGAAGCCCCCGCACGTGAGTTGTGCTGCTATTGTGGGGGGGCATGTCGAGTTGAAACAAAAAATGGATCTTGGAGCGTGGTGTAGTTGCGACTCTGGTAGTTTATGGAATATAGGTGAACATTCCCGTCCCACTAGTTACCTAGGACACCATTGTTATGACAGGATGACAGCCTCTCGGAACAAATAAAAAGATTTTGAATTCCTCGTATTGGACAAGGCGGACAGAATGATCGAGGCAGGCCATTTTGCAGAATTGAAGAACATACTTCGACTCACCTTGCGTGAGGATGCTTTCATTGCCTATACTTTGGCTCATCGTATCCTAGAAACGATCGGATACCTGCTGATGAAAATGAAGAACAATTGAATGCCGATCTGGAAGCCATAGGGAGAGGGACACTCCAGACGTTCGTGTTATCAGCTACCCTCAGCAAGGATCCACTGGCGAGGGTGAGGAAGTTTTCGGCGACGACAGGATTGCGCATGATGAAGACCATGATGAATTTGGGGAGATCGTCGTATTGATTCTTTGAGCGAGAAAGGTGGAGGCGTCAACGGACATGTTACAGAGGGCGACGTCATTGTCCCCTACGTGGACATAGGTCTGCCATTTCATAGGACCAATGTTTTGCTCCTTGATATCCCTGTAGCGGAAAGAGAATTCTGCTTGAGGTAGATGTCATGGTCCGTAATTTGGCCGCCGTTGTTGGCTTTGTGTTTACGTTGCTGGACAGGCGACACTGCCTGCGCAACGAACGACTTTGCCACCAGGGTCAAGTCCGTAGGTGACTTGAGTACCCTGAGCGGTCGGGCTGTGACGCCTGCTGCGGTCTTGTTGTCAGAAAGGGCTTAGATAGACTCTAATACATGACGTTCAGAATACCTCGCAATGCGAAATCTGGTTTGGCCAACTTACACCATCCAGTTTGTCGCCCATTTCGAGGTAATGTGGTCGCGATGTGTCGGGAGTAAACATCATATCAGAAACAACACCCACTTGATTCCCGTCTTTATAACCATCACGAGGTAAGTTGCCCCAGCCCCAACAGAGACAGAAGGAGTTATGACATTAGGATAGAGCGTCGTCCAGATTTGCCTACTCACATTATCATTTGTGCCCGTTGCTCTATCATCCAGTCCGTTTGGTGATTTGCGATGCCTGTGACGGCAAAGGATGCATCAATGGCAAGCGTAGCACCCACCGGTCGATACATTGGGTATGAACCACGTGTTGGTGCCGCTGCTGACGAATTTCCACTGCACCTCGCTTGTGTTGGTGTGATTAAGCCGGCGCAACACCACTGTGCCATCGATGTTGAGCTCGAGGATCTTGTTAGTGAAGCAGAGCCTTCTGTGGTGGTTGCGGCTTGTCGAGGGGTGTGGATGCTGGTGCCATGGTGAGCCGAGTCGTTGGTGTGCTGTATTCGAGTGGTTGTTCGGTCAATATGGTGTGTGTGTGTATGAGGAACGGTCATAGCTCGTATTCATGTCAGTGAAACTTTGAAGCAGAGAAACCTGCAGATCTCGTCTGCTGTTAATTGAGGATCGAATCCCCGACAGCCCCAGAAGGGAAGGGTGTTGCCCATCTGGGTGGCTCAGGGACCACGTCTAGGACTGTATGCTCCCAGAGCCAGTCAAGTTGCTCCGAAAACACAATAAGTGCTCTATCAATCCCTGTGCGATAAGGCGGAGACGTGATGAATAGAGTAGATATTAGATGAGGAAGGCACCATGCAATAGAATATCGTTGCGAGATAATCCCAGCTCCAGGTGACACAGGAAGCCTACCAAATTCGAAATGAGGTGCTCGTTGAGAATTGGGATCGTCTAGGAAGTTTCTCTTGGATGAGAAATCGACCCATTGACGAGATTGTCATGATTGGGGTACCGGTAACGGGCATTGGCATCTACGGTGATCCATTCGGAGACTCGTGTTCTAATCCCATCGTTATCTGACGTTGTTGCAAGAGAAGTACCAGTGCTCGCAAGGAGGCACTTTGTTCCATGCATGACATTTCGTTACTGTACTGCATTTGCTCATGTGCAGTAGACAAGGGGTAGAGAGATGCCGTGAACCATGCTTATATGATCGTAACACCATGTACCTTTGAATTTGATTCATCTTCCGTGCTGTATTGGAGTTGAACGAGATCGTCCCGTTGCCTTGCGAATCGTGTGAAATAATAACGGAGCCAATCAGCATAGACTTGTCGTCAAGTTCAACAGCCATTCGTTTCATCGAGGGCGACCATTCGACACTTTAAGCCCATTTATTTGGTTCTTCATCATCTTGGCCAGCCATCAAGCACGTTGTCAGATGGCCCACAATGGCAGTATCTCTGGTGATCGGACGCAATGACATCAGGTGAATGGGATCCGGGGAATAACATAGGCTCTGAAGCAGCAAGCCGGACAGGGTACTACTCGCGTTGACCGAGTGAACAGTACGCATGCGCATATATAGGATGTCGGCTTGGTGGTCTCCGAAGATTTGACGTTGAGTCCAAGGCGGTACTACTTGTCACCCCTTCTGTTCGTTTCCGCGAGGACCCTATATCAATATCACAGCTGTGGCGTCCAAAGGCACTGCGTCGCTGCTCGTTCAAGCACGACTCCCATTATATTCAACGGCCCCAGCCCAAGGTGTAATATAAGTGTAGGCGGCTACCCATGGCCAAGTCGAACTTCTGCTCGAATATCGTATCAACAATGTGGTATAATATGAAACCTGAAAAATAACTATAAAACAAGCGGCAAGCTATTAACGCCAGTGTGTAAGAGTAACATGTTCAAAGGGTCATTGGCACACCGTGGGAGGGGTTACGTCCGCCTCGACCTCGTATTCCTCCCCGACCCGTTACCAGCAGCACTCCTCGAGAGCTCAAATTTCTCTCGGATTCTAGCGTACCCTTCCCGGTCGACTCGATGGATATAATACGAACCACCATTGTTGCCCCACGAGACGCTGCCAGAATGGTAAGGACGGGAAGTGACTTCGAATATGGCGCTGATGTCGTCAACCTGTGTTACGAGGGGGGGGATCGTTATTGAAGGTGCGTTGAGGAGGGATGTGTTTGACGTACGTTACGTTCTGTTAGACGTGCATTAAGGGAGGGCACAAACGGCGAAAGAGAAATCACGATCGCTCCTTCCTTCAAGTCCAGAAACTTTGGCTTGAGCGCTTCGTTCACTGTCAAAGTTGATCATTGAGAAAAAGTGGAAAGCGAGATGGACCTACAACTCTCTTCAAACACCTTGTTATCCACGAGCACGACATCGGCTTGGGGCAACAACTCATCCACGCGTTTACTACTCAACATATTTCCCTCCTCCAGCTCGACCTCTCCCATCCTAATGCCCCACATCTTACACCTCACGCTCAGCTCCTCGACCATCTCCTTCGCAACCCTCGCCGGGCCGGGCATCAACTCGATGCCAAAACTCCTACAGCCGGTCTGCAAACTGGCCTGGACAACGACATTGCCCACGCCGCTGCCCAAATCCATAAAGAGCGAGTGATCCTTGAGCTGGGTGAGGGAGATGATCTCGTACACGAGCGAGGGCATGAGCTCGCCGTAGACGGTGCTGGAAAAGGCTTCGTATTGTTTGAGTTTTTGGACGTGTGGGCCGACGGAGCGTTGGTAGTTTTCTTCGATGAGGCGCATGAGCACTTTTTTGGGGAGCGGGAGGGAGGTCCAGCTGGAGACGACGCGCATGAGCGGGTTCGGGGTGTTGTCAAAGGAGGGGTTATCTGGTAGAGGCTCTATGATGGGGCAGTCTATGCTGGGAGTGGGAGTAGGGTCTCGGTGTGCGAGGTCGGAATCGCCATTGACGGGGTGTTTGATGTTGCGCAAGAGGGCGTTGATTTGGTCCATTGCGCGTAGAAATAGGGGGCCATCCTGTCTATGTATAGCGCGCTGTACGGAACGCAATAGCGTAGAGGTCGGCGACTGAGGCCGAGAGGAGAGGGAGGATAATGACGAGATGGATCGGTTGCTGGGAGAGGGCGAGCGAGAGGAGGGCGGAGAAGCAGCGTCGACGAGGGCTTCGTCCGGGAGTGAGCCAAAGAGGATTTGCTGTTCCGGGGAGAGGTAGACTGGAGCGATAAGTTGGTGGCAAGGGGAGGAACAAGATGGGCCTACATTCTATGATGGTGTAGAGAGATCGTTCCAAGTCCATGATGGGGTTATAATGGTCCTTGTCTTTGGGGGCCAGCAGCAGAAAGCTGTGAAAGAGATAAGGTTGGGCGGGAAGGGAGGCGCAAGACATACCGTTCGACGGCATGGCTGTTGGGGTATTCCAGGTCGACGCTGGGCATATACTGAGGGAGAAAGGACTCATCGGAGGGATCGTCGAGGTTTCTAAAATCTGCAAGGGGTGAGGGGAGGTCGGAAAGAGTGACGGGAACATACAAGGTTTATAGGACTTGATTAGGCGTGTGACGACGGTTGCTGAGCTTAGATGGCGGGGCCCGGGAGTGCCATCCTGGTCGACTGCCCACCTTCTATTGAGGATAGGGGCGTCTGGTTCTGGGGCGGTGAAGAGGGAAGCCGAGCGGGACCTGTCGATTCTGTAAATGGGTTCTGGAGAGCGCTGGCGACTGGATGCACGGGAGGAGCGGAGACGTTTGACCTGGCGGGGGAGAGCAGAGGAGGGCGCGGACGCTGGGCGTTTCTTCTGGGGAGGGCTGGAGACGGGAGAAGAGAGGGGAGAGGAGGGAGGTTGTGGGGAGGCGGGGATGGACTTTGTGGTGAACCTGGTCTTGACGAGGACGGCGGGGGTGGACTGGGGCTTCTTCGACTTTGACGGCGAGAAGAAGGCGAGGTCGGCGGTCGCGGCGGTGGTGAGGATGTTCATTTTACGGGATCACAGCGATTCGACGGAAAACGGAGTGTTTTGTTTATTTGCACGTGTTATAATCCCGCCTCCCAGTTCGAACCTCGGCCGTCCTCGTATTTTATCTCCAATGGCACGAGAGGCGCTGCCCCGGCTGAACATACCCCAGCCAGTCAACCTGGCCCACCAACAGCCTGTCTCCTACACAGACAGCGCCCAGTCCATGTTCTCCCCCTCGCTGCCCTCCACCCTCCAGCAGGGCTTCCACCCGCCCTTTCCCGTCCCGCCTTTTTTTCCCCAGCGTCCACACCACCCTTCGCCGAGCCTCGCCCACCCCAGCCCCCACCCCAGCCCCCACCACTATTCCCCCAGTTTGGCCCAGCTCGCTGCTGCTGGCATTCACCCCCCCAATGCCTTCCCAATCCCCCACGGCCATTTTCCACGTCCGTCGCTAGCCTTGTCTCCCGGTCAACCTGCCGGTCCTCCGTTCCCCCATCGCAACAGGCGACAGCCCAGCATCGGTGGCCCTCCAAAGGCCGTATTGGGCGGCCCTGCGCGTAAATTGAACCCCCCACCCGTCGGTGCCCCCGCTGGTACCACCGCTTCCCTCAGCCCAGCAACAACACAGCCCGCCACGTCAAAGAAAAAGGTCAACATCAATCTTCCCAAGGAATCCGTGTCCAGCGACGACGGCCAAATCACACGGCCCACCTGGGCAAGAGCCCCCTTGGACGACCCAGTCGACTATGACGCTAATCTCAAGATACCCCCTGTTCAAATTACCACCGCCGACATTTTTCCTCCCGATCAATGGAGACTCGGCGTGCCCGTTTCCATAGACGTGTTTCTGCCTGGCAAGGTATGGTTCCCGACGCGTTTTCTTGCTTTTCACTCAATGGCATCAGATCGCATGGGACGCCATGAAACAACAAGCTATCGAGGAAAAACTCGAAAAACTTGGCGTCGAAAAAGGGTCTGGAAGTAATGTCCCTCACATCTATGCCCCACATGCCCGCGCTGCTTCGGTAAGCTATATTCCCCTACTGCGCACACAACTAACACCGTCCATCTAGATATCCTCTCCCGCTGATCCGGCTCTCCTTCTCTTCAAACTGAACAAATTGCAACAAACACAGGACTCTGCCAACAATTCATACTCTTCTTCGTCACCCCAGCCCGCTGGTTTGACTCCGTCCCCTCGAGTCCCCGGTGCCCCTGCACCCAGGTTCTTGGCCAATAACAATGCGCCTGCTAGACATGGTTATAGCCTATCATTAGCCCAATCCCCAGGCGGTTATAACCCCTTTGGTCCGACCGCTACCCTCGGCTCCGATCAGCCTACATCACTCGTTCCTTCTGCTGGCTCGAGGCCCGATAGCAGACCTGACTACATGCGTGGCTTCGGTCTCGATATCCCTGAAGAGCCAGAAGAGGAAGAAAGAGCCGCTACTGATGCAGAGGCTGATGCTAGAGACCGTGCCGAGCATAGCTCTGAAGATGGCGAACGCGAAGGCGATGGCGATGCGGCTTCAGAATTGACCGGAGACGTCGACTTTATGAGCAGCGACGATGAAGCTGGCTCTCGTCGGGAGCGTCAAGGCGCTGAATTAAATCTCTCTGTGACGGAGGATGCAGCGCACTCGAGGCACGCCTCTAGGCTTTCTGCCGCCTTGACTTTAAGGTCTGTCGGTGGCGTTCGAGGGCCTGCTTCCGAGTCGCATTCCAGGCCAGACTCGAGACAGGATGATACCAAGGTCTTTGGCCGTGTTCAACCAAAGAACGGGGAGTCTGAAGACGATCACCCTAGTCCCGCCGGAGCCGGCTCTGACCAGAGAGGCATCGATGAAGATGAAGGCGATATGGGTGAATGGACGGGATCGGAGGATATGTCTTATGGTTCTGAAGATGACGAAGCGGACGATCAGGTGGGTAGCTTCGGTCGAGGTTGCCTCATGGCCATCTTTTTCTTTTACTGCTCGTGCCTCGTGCTGTCCCCTTTTGTGATGGTCTCGATCCATTCTCACACGCTCCCCGCGTCGCAATGCTTTCATATCCGTTTTATTTTTCCCCGACCCCATTTCATCATGGGTTACTCATTCACAATTTTCCTCATCTTACACAGAGTATTGGAGACTTTTCCAATCCCTCCGATGAGGAGAAGGCTCGTCAACACAGAGCTCATAAGAGATCTCGTCAACATCGCATGTCGCTCCAGATCGATGATATTCCGAGGAAGCTGCCCAATTTCCCTCGTCCACCGGACAATACCATGGCCGACTCGCATTCTCACGCTCACCACCATTCTCAGCATGATGTTCACCATGGACATCATGCTTCTACTTTCAGGAGACCAGCACATCAGTTGGTGCCGGTTCAACAGCAGTATCCCGAGGAGGAGGATATCATTTCCAACCCCAGTGACGAGCATCATGTTCGTAACAATGACCGCGTTTATCTCGGTGTCGTTGAGGACGATTATTATGTACCTTCGAGGTCTGTCCTTCCTCCAGACAGCCACTCAAGAGTCCACTCTGCACAGTTGTCTAGCCACGATCCTGCTAGAGCTCATTCCCGTCTCCCATCGAGAGAAGAGGATCGGTTCGTCTATGCTGGCACTCTACCCCGTGGTCAAGTCTTCCACCCTCCTCAGTCCGAGCTTGCCTCCTCACGAAAAGACGCACTGCTACTTAATCCCAATGCCAAGCCTTTCGTCTTGGGCGTTCCATCCCCATTCTCACCTAGTCTGACTGCCTTCCCCAATCCTACAGTCATACCCGAACCCGTACTTACACCTGCCGAACCAGCTCGGACTTTAGAAACGCCTGTACCAACAGTCGTTCTCCAGGCACCAGGAGTTCCACCGAAAGCGCCTATCATGGGACACTCGAGGCTTCCGTCGGTTGGGAAACCGTTGAATGTCTCTGCGCCCGAGTTTACGCCTACTGGGTTTACGTTTAGACCCCCGCCGGGTGGACCGCAGATGTCCATGCCGCAGGCTGTGACGTTCCCTCTTCCTGCGTATGGAGAGTCGCCGTATGAGCCTAGTGCTGATGAGCGTGCTCCTGTTGCTATTGAGGCGGATGAACCACAGTTTGGAGGTCTGTTGGCGTATGAGGGAGGGGAAGTGATGAAGCCCGAGTCGCCGTTTAGAGTGCAGGGGAGGGAGAAGAGGCAGAGGCTTGGGAGTGGGGACGATGCGGATGGGTTGGCTGCGTTTAGGTTCCCGAGTAATTTGGATTCGCCTGCTAGTCTTTTGAAGACGACGGCTGGTGTCGATGCTATGGCGAGTGCCAAATCCCCGACGCCGGTTGGGAGGATGGTTGAGCATGTGAGGAATAAGACTCCGGTTGAGCAGAGTGCCACCGCGTTTGGATTTACTGGGTTCGCCGATAGGGATGATGAAGATGAAGATGAACAAGCGCTACAAAGGAAAACGCCTAGGAGGAGACGGGCTGGGAAAGAAGACGACGAGGAAGCGGAGAATAGAAGTCGTCTGCAAGAGTTTACGTTCCCGCTGTCGGCCTCTAAACCCCACAAACGGGCGCCCCTGCCATTAGATTTCAAGACGAACAATACGGTTCGGGCGGGTGTGTTCAAGGCGCTTGCTGCGAATTCTGGGCCACCGTCCGCGGGGCTGGTGTCCAATATGGGAGAGGATGAGGCGTTGCCGATGACGTCGACGAGGTCGAGGTTGAGCTCGCATGATGTGTTTGAGCATCTGTCGAGGCCGTCGATGGATGATAACTATGTGCCGTCTATATCGAGGAAGGTTTCGAAGCCTGTGTTGGGCGGTGCTGGACTTGAGTCTGCTGGGTTGGACGAGCCGGATGATGTGTTTGGAGCCGGATTGTCGCATCGACATCGGCATAGTGGGAGTCGACATCGTTATGATCGACATGGGAGGCGGAGGTCGTCGTTGCCTGATTCGCTGCATGATTCGATATCAGATTTGGAGAGGGAGGGGATGAGGTTGGGGATTGATTTGGAGCGGTTGGATGGGTTGTTGGAGGAGAAGATGGCGGGGTTGAAGGAGTATTTGAAGGAGGAGGTTGTGAGCCATCAACAACAGCAGCAACATTATGGAAGTATGACTGGGGATGCTGTGGAGGGTGTTGTGAATTCAATGGGGTCTTTGAGTTCTACGACGGAAGCGATGATCACGGAAGTGGTCACGCTGTTCCGTGCACAATTGGAGCAGTCGGCTGCTAGGGGGTTGGAGGAGATGGATGTTGCTCGTGGGGAGATGGACTTCCAGCTTATCAAGGATATTATTGAGCAAGGCCACCAGGATTCGTTGACCTTCCTCAGGAAGGAATTGGACGACGTTATTGATCGGTTGTGGCAACTCCGCACGGAAGAGCTGAATGCAGCTGATAAACATGCGCAACAGCAGAAGGACTGGACGCCAGTGATTGAACAGGTTGGGGAGAAGACGGTGAAGGCTGTTGTGGAGAGTATCTCTGATCTGCAGGCACGGTTGGAGAGTGTGAATCGTGCGTCTGCGTTGCGAGATCGGGATAGTCTGGTTGAAAAGTTGGTGGCGACGTTGACGGCGACGAAAGCTGAGCCGTTGGATTATGAGTTTTTGACGAACCGGTTGGCGCAGGCGGTGAAGCCTCATATTAGCCAGTTGATTGATCTGACGGCGGATAAGAGGGAGACGGCGGGGTTGATTGTGGAGAAGTTGATGCCGATGTTGCCGTCGTTGGGGAGTGCGAATGCGAGGAGTGGTGTTGATACTGAGGCGTTGACGAGCCATTTGACGAAGGAGATTAGGAAAGCTATTGGTCCTATTGATGCATTTGAGATCAAGGAGGGTGTAGCTGACCTTGTGGTTGAGAGGTTGGACTCGAGATTGGCGGTTAGGGATCGAGCGTTTAACGTGGAGAGTGTGACGAGACAGGTTGTGGAGGCTGTGGGGAAGATGATGGCCGCGCTGGAAGCGGTGGTGTTGGAGAACGTCAATAAGGTTGTGAAGGAACAGCAAAAATTGGAGGATGTACAGAGTGGATTGGGTGTCAAGCAGGATAAGGTTAGAGAGGATGTGGAGAAGGAGGTGGTGGATGCTGTTAGGGAGGTTTTGAACGAATTGAAGGAGACCAAGTCGTTGGTGGTTCAACAGGGCGAGAAGCTGGGTGCTCCTGTTCCACCGGCTCCACACTCGGTGTTGGAGCCTATTGCTGTCAAGGACGAGAATGTTTTGCTTGTCAAGAACACAGTTGATGCGTTGGCTGAATCGCACAAGACATTGGAGAATGATGGCAAGGCTCTTTTGGCTGCATATAAGGATATCGTGGAGAAGCTGAATGCTCTTCCTGGTTCTTTGGCCACTGCTACGACGGTGTTGCAGGATAGTCATGCTGATTATTTCTCGCTTCGTGAAAAGGAACGGTCGGAGTGGGAGGAGTTGCGTAGGATGAACAACGAGTTGCAAGTTCAGTTGGCCAAGGCGCGTGGTGCGCATGGACAGATTAGGGTTGAGAAGGATGTGCTTGGAGAGAGATTGGCAGCGGCTGATTCTGAGCGAGAAAAATTGCGCGCTCAGGTTAAGGAGTTGCAGGCTGGTGCTGATGGGATGGTGGAGCAAGTTAGGGGGTTGGAGAGGAGGAATGTGGAGTTGGAGTATTCGTTGAGGTTGGAGGTGGATAAAGCCCAGATGGCGGATGTGACGACTCGGGTGAATGAGGTGAAGATGAAGGATTTGGAACAAGCGAATAAGGAGCTTGATGCTGAGAAACAGGGCTTGAAGACCAAGGTAGGGTTCATGTCGTGATGTTTGAGCAAGGATGCTGATGAGTTTTGTGCAGGTTAACGGCTTGGAATTAGAAGTTGCGTATGCCAACCGCGAGAAGGATGCGACAGCTGCTGGTCTCTCTGTTGTCCAGAAGCAGCATGATCAGCTCCTGTCCGAGCAAAGCCGTTGGGACGAATTCCGTCAAGCCGCTGAGAAGATTGAGATGTTGACGGGTCTCATTGGTCCAGTTGATAACCAGGAACTTGACGACCTTCGACAATACCGCGATCGTACCAAGACTTTGGAGGCTGAGCATGCTGCTTTGCAGAAACGCTTCAAGGATCAAGAGGTGAAGATTACCAATAATGAGCGGGTGGCGTTTACGGCTAGGCAGAGTCTTTCGCAGGCTCAGCAACGCTCGTCTGAATGGGAACGACGGGCAAAGGAGCATGAGGATAGGCTTGATGCTGTGCAAGCTGATTTGGAACGATCGGAACGAGCTCAGCAAGAGTTGGATACTGATTATTCGGTTGTTAAGCTTCAATTAGAGGAGCGTGAAGCTGATGATCGGCTTACGAAGGTGGGCGTTTTGAGTTTTTAGAGTGGTTTTGATGATTTACGGTGTTTGCGTTATAGGATCGTGAGACGAAGCTTCGAGAGCAAGTTGCTGATCTCGAAGGTCAAGTTGCACGCTTGCACGCTGAGGTTGAACACGCTAGGATGGCACCTGTTCGGCCACCGACGAGTCATTCTATCAAGACTCCCACTGCGGTGATGCCCCCTGCTACCTCTTATCGTGGTGGATTGACGGCGCCCTCTACAAATGGATACTCGACTCGTCCAGAATCTCGTGCCAGCACTGCTCATGGTGAACGAGCTTCGTCGCGACTTACTCACTATTCGAGCAATGGAACATCTACTCCTCCATCCCAAAAGCCATCTGTTTGGGATTCAATGCATGCACCTTATACCCCTACGGCATATCAAGGTTTGGCTAGTAGCTACTCTGCTAGCAGCACTCGATCCCCGCGATACCCGGCTTTGGGACCCACGTCTACACCAAGGACGAGAAGGCCAGCACAGCCATCGTACTTGCAGCGTTCGCTCGCTCCGCCTTCCCCGACGCCAAGTACGGTGTCGTTGACCCCTACTCAGGGTGAAGACGGCTGGTGGTCATAAGTTTGCGACTTGGATAAATTGCGCTCTGGACTACCTGCCTCCCCGGATCATACCATTTTGCTTTGTTGTCTCGTTACGCTGATTCGTCTTCAGTACAAACGGCCATTACGAAGGTTCATAAATGCTTTTTCTTTTTTTTTTCTATTTCGGGTCTCTCTCTCGCATTTCTCTCTCTCTGCTCGCGTTCGTCTTCGTGCAATATGCATTGCTTACACTAATCATCTCCAAAATGTGCTATATCACCCTTTTGAGATTTGTTTTCTAGTTGTCAAATCCCCGTCTTAATACCAGCTTCGCAGTCCTTTGAGCGGTCTTTATTTCTTCTGCTATTTCCTCAGTTACTACCCTATGCATCATCCAGATCATCTCATATCATCCACATACTGCATTTATTACACGGCTTTCAGGTTATATACCCTTTATACTCTTTGCCATGGTTGGACACATCGTTTAATTAGCCCTCAATGATTACCGGGTTTTCTATTATTTTGACGGGATCAATTGTGCCTTTTGGACGATGACCCAAGTCATCATGACAAGGATTTTCAAATGTCAGTACAAGAGGACGGTCAGCGCCGTACCAAGCGCCTGAGTGTGACCGTCACGCATGATGTCACTTCTGCCTCGGGGCGGTCTCTGCTCATTGCACTTCCTTATAACCTAACCGTCGCATCCATCACTTTCACTGACCTTCCTCATCAGCAACATCGACCATGATGGGACTTTTCAGCTCTGCTGGTTCCCATATACGCGGCATTGGCAAAGCACGAGGCTCCGAAGACACTACGGACACGGACCCTGAGAGCACATCCATTCTGTACGTGTTTTTCTCGACGTTTGCTCCATGTTTTGTGCTGATGGCAATAGGGATGAGAATGAGGGGTCAATCATTGGTTCTCTGGTCTCACAATTGAGGTAGTGTTTTGCCATACCGAGTCCGCTATCACCTGGCTCATTATCCCTCGATCAAGGGTTGGCATGGATCTTTCAAGAGTCACTTTCCCCACTTTTGTATTGGAGCCAAGAAGCATGCTTGAGCGCATCACCGATTTCATGTCTCATCCTGATCTTATCTTTGGGTATGTGCTTGGCTAGTCTGCCCTTCCAAGTCTGTGCGCTGAAGAATGGCTGTGCGCTCCTTTCTCCCATAGCGCGGAAAAGTGTAATAGTCCAGAGGAGAGGTTCATTCGAATCCTACAGTATTATTTGGCTGGGTGGCATATCAAGCCCAAGGGTGTAAAGAAGCCGTAAGTTGTTGACTAGGGCGTTCGATAATCGATGGGTTGAACTATTTGCAGGTATAATCCTGTTCTGGGGGAGTTCTTTAGATGCAGATACGATTATCCAGATCAATCCCAAGGATTCTACATCTCGGAACAAGGTTAGTGGATCTTGACGGGTATTTCTGCTATCTTGAGCGCTGACCGGTCCCATGCAGTTTCGCACCATCCTCCCATCTCTGCATTTTTCTATATATCCCCGGAGAATCATGTTGGTATCGTTGGTGAACTCAAACCAAAGTCAAGATATCTGGGAAACAGCGTCGCTACCATCATGGAGGGAGAAAACCGCATTAGGCTGCTAGGACTCCCGGATGATGGAGGTACGTCACCTTTGATGTTCTGATGCTGTTTCTAAGTGATTCATTGCAGAGTATGTCATCACGATGCCCAATATGTACGCTCGCGGTATCCTGTTTGGTAAGATGTTCATGGAGCTGGGTGATACTTGTGTGGCGAAGAATGAGAAGCATCAACTTGTATGCGACCTAGACTTCAAAACGAAAGTATGTATGATCAGGAGCCTTCAATCGACTCGAGTTTTACCAAATGTAGGGATTCTTTGCTGGAACTTACAACTCGATAACCGGTAAAGTTCGGAGGAACAGCACCGATCTTGGAGAAATCTCAGGACGTTGGAGTCACGTCATGGATTACAAGACAAGTTATGTATGTGTGCACAGTCCGTTTGACTCGGAGAGTCCCTAACTTGTACACCCCACAAGTCAAGCGAAAAGCGGGTGTTGTTTGATGCGATGAAGGACGGGCAGAACGTGATACCAAAATGGGTACTCCCAGAAGATGAGCAGGAGGCTAATGAGTCACGAAGGTATGCGATTCCACGGTTCTGGGGGCGTCATAACCCAGCTCAAATGGTACCAGGTTATGGACCGCGCTCACCAAAGCCATCAATGCGAAAGATATGGAGGCGGCTACAGCAGCCAAAACTGCAGTAGAAGATGCTCAGAGGGAAACGAGACGTGTTATGGATGAGAAGGGTCAAAAACACGTCCCTCGGTTTTTCCATTTCGTTGACGGACATTGGGTGCCAAAGTTCCAGTGCGTTCGGTCTCCACTTAAGCCTTTGGATGATCTCTACATTGTTTTCTGCCCCATAGAATACCTGAAGATCCGCAAGAAACATCAGTAGCCGTCCAGCAATGGATATGGGGTAAAGTGTACGAGCCATCTCCAGTACCGTATACAGCCCCAGTTATCCCTTCACCGGCATCCCCTAGTCTCACTGCCACCAATGCTGCTGCTCGTAGATCATCCACCACATCGCCAACACCAAAGTCACGTAAATCTTCTGAAGCAACTCCATCTGTGACGTCAACCAACAGCACATTGAGAGCGGTGTCTCCTACTTGAACATTCGGATCGCGTCTGAATCCCGCGGCGACGGTGTCATCACATTGTTCAGTACCGATATTTCGGTGGGCTTTATCTGGGTCTGTGGCATAATACATGCATTTAGGGGCGCAGATGTCAATAGTTATGAACGGCGTTCATGTTTCCTTTTCCTTTTGTCTGACACGGTATCATATACATTGATATCTCACAGTTTCTGTACCTTGCTTGATATAGTCGGACAAGCCAATACAAGTGGTTTATCTGTTAGAGTAATAATTATATATACATGCGCGCTATGTGTGATGGGTCACGCCATCCGCGGACTCACTCGTATCAATCACCATTTCGGTTCATAACTTTGTAAATGTTCTCTTTCTCTTTCTAGTTGACTTGTGTTGAATCCTTAGCTATTCTTGAACTGACTACCTAATCCTTCACCCTTCTTGACTCATCCTCCTGAACTTCGCCAATCACAACACGAGGCTCTAGTAATGATTACTCTACTCTTGCTGGCCTCCGGGCGAAGAATCAAAACGGACGATGTTGCGAGTAGTTTCATCCCAACCGCAGCACGACCCTAGTTGGAATCTTCCGGATGGGTTCCGCAAAAACGCGTTTATGCCTTGCCGATCTTTGTGCGTAGAACCATCTCGGCACCAATCTGACATAGGTTCCCGTCTCTCCAATTGGTAGTCTGCCGTGTTTTGAGGGCAGTATCATTGACGTCGATAATTCAGCTTCTGCATCATTCCCTGATATTATTGAACAATGCAAGTGCAATACACATGATTCACCCCTTGGAGCAGTATATACACCAGCTCTTACAAGTGTGTTGCTGCGGGTATCTCGTAGTCGTATCTAGAGTAGCTCTAGAATACAATTTTGGTGGGTCCTTTGGGTACCGGTATATCGTCCCGGAAGAACGCTCCATAAGCACCATGTTCCTTCTTTTTGATCGTCATCGGGAACTTTTTCAAAGCATCATAGTCGAAACCACCTTCCCTGAGCACTCGAGCCAGTTCTCCTGCCAGTCCACGCTCGTGGTTATCACCAGTGAAATATGTGATGGATTTTCCGCTCTTTCCACCACGACCTATCAGAAGCAACGATGAGCGCATGTTGAAAGCCCAGGTGAGGAAGAGAACTACCTGTTCGGCCAATCCTGTGGATGTAATCCTCAATAGTCAAGGGAAATGTATAGTTTATCACGACCTCAACGTCTGGTATATCCAAGCCTCGAGCTGCAACATCGGTGGCCACCAACAAGCCTGTTACGCCATTTTTGAAATTCTCCAATGCGTCCATGCGAGCTGTTTGCGACATGTCGCCGTGCAATGCGCCAACTGTGTAGCCTTGATGTTTGAGCATTAGTTCTACTCGCGAAGCTTCTTTCTTGTAGAGAGCGAAAATCAGGATACGGTTATTGGGTCCAGATCGTTTGTGCCCGAGCGATTTGAGGAGGTTCAGTAGTCGAGAGCTGAAGGATATCGAGAATAGGACGTAAATTCGATGGGTAAGGATTGACGATAGCATCAGTAACTTGAAACTATGCGAAATCACATACTCACTCCTTAGTTCGTGCATCATCGAACACTTCAACGGTTTGCTCAACCCGGCTATTGGCTGTCAGATCGTCACTACCAACCGTAACTCTCACTGGGTCACGCTGGAATGTACTTGCCAGTCTTCTTACAGCCTCGGGCCATGTCGCACTAACTGAAGTAAATCGGTTGGTACATATTAAGTTAGTTAACCTGAAGCATGTAACCCACACATCATTGTCTGTCGCTCCTCTTTTGGTCTTGTCTGTTCGATTATTCTTCTAATGTCGTTCTCGAAACCCTTGTCTAGCATTCGATCTGCTTCGTCAAGCACCAGATAATCGACACTATGCATAACAAGTCAATCAACCAACTTGGTGATTAGCGCATTGATTTCATCATGTACGTACCCGCTCAAATCACAGACACCTTCACTGGCAAGGTCTAGAACCCGCCCTGGTGTGCCAACTACAATCTTTGTAATGGGATCTCCACCCTTTTTGGCCTTTCCACCCGCAACACCAGCTTTTTTCAGCAATGCTCTCTGCCCCTCCTTTGGAACACCGCCAAAAACGGCCACGCTGGCGATGTCGAATGGTTTGCCAAGGTCGGACAGCGTTTCATGGGTTTGTATCGCTAGCTCACGCGTTGGAGCAACAACAAGAATCGATACACCACCAGTTTTATGCTTCCCGGTCTCGATGAGCTGCGATAATGCGGGGATACCGAAGGCAAGCGTTTTACCACTACGCAGTGAATCAGCACAGCACAATCATCAACATGGATGGACATGAAGCTTACCTCCCGGTTTCTGCAATGCCCACTACATCCCGTCCCTCCATTCCATAAGGCCATGTGCACGCTTGGATAGGCGTTGGCTCAGAGAAACCTTCAAGCGCTTTGCTAATCCCATCAGGCAGGCTCAATTGGGAAAATGACAACACCGGGACGCTGGAGGAATGCCCTTCTGGGACGTTGACAGTGACAGAGTGCTTTGTTAGGAAGGCAGTAACGGTTTCCTTTGATGGAAGCAATCGAGCAATCGAGCTGGGTGTCCCTGCTTCATCACCAGTCGAGAGGATTTTCTTGGTCCGTTTCTCTTTCTTGCCTTCCTCGGTTGTTACACCATTGGACTCTTCGGTTTGACCACCGTCCATCGACTTTCTCTTTTTCCTCTTCTCCTTTCTGCTATCTGATTTATCTGTGTCGACTAAGCTGGGATCATCTCGCTTTCGTTTCTTCTTTGTCTTTTCCCCTCTGACTGAGAAATTTATGAATTACCAGAACCTGGAGCAGATTTCCACGTACTTTCTTCAGACTCTGTAGGTGTTGAAGACTCGGTAACGTCGACGTTCATGGAATCGTTGTTTTCGAAAGGAATTATTGCGCCCGCGCCCTCCTTGGCTTTCTTGGTCTTCTTTTTCTTGTCCTTCTTCTGTTTTTTGCTATGCGCCAATTCATCATTACTGATGACCGAAGGTACTGCTGACTCCGCCACATCTTCTATTTCCCCTGATCGATCAGTCTTATCAAGTTGTGGATGCACTATGACATGAGATGTCCAGAGTTGTTAGATTGAGGTGAGGGGCACAAAACATACTAGTTTGTGGGTCCTCGATGACTGGAGTGGATTCTACGGCGCCATTTGTCCGTTTTTTATGTTTTGTGGACTTGTTTCTGTTGCCTTGGATATCACCGGACATTGTTTTCAAATTGCTCGTGCAGAGCTGTTCGGCGTAGATGCACTGCTGACCGCACCAGAATTAAGTTTCTTGGTCAGGTGACTGATTAAGCAATTTGATAGCTTTTTTCAAGGAACGGAATTTCATCACATATTTGAATGCAGCAAGTCCACAATGCCTACTGAGTATCTAGTCATACAAACTCGATCTTTTTAAAGATGCTGCTCTTGCCCTGAGGTCGTTGGAGATTTACCAACTAACCATGCGAAGTCAAGCGTTTCAAAGACGACTGCTCTTCTCTTGAGGTCGTTTGAGATCTCCCTGACGCTCGACACATTTAGGAACTCAATCACGCCATTTGGAGACCACGTCTCTGCCACAGATTCAATCTCTTCGCGATTGTCCACGGACAGTTCTCGTCTAGATTGACCCAAGAGTTGACCCGGTGTTATTCAATGCCAAGTTTGACTTCCCATGGGACACTTACCCCGACCAAGGCTTCATGCGCATAACCATTTCGCATATATCCCCCCACCAGTTGCGCTCCCGCGCAACTATTCGCAATGAAACGAGGAGCTTCAGCAATTGCGATTGAGTTTGTAACGTGCACTTACGGATGTATAGGACTAGGAATCTAAATGGCAACCATCAGCTTATGATTGTGTGGTGCTATAAGGGACTCACAGTCGACCAATAGATAAGGTCCAGATCTGAGCCTCGGCATGATGCCAGCATTTGTCTAGAGTCCTTTTTACCTCGATCCATAGCTCCTCCAAGCAGTGTTCTACGCCTTTGGATGTGTTATTCCATCTCCACCTCCAGAGTCTGTGGACTTTTTTGTACTCCCATGACCGGGGTAATTTCAGGCCGGCTAAGGTAGTACCTTTGTCCTTACGTGCCAGCACTAACAGAGTGGTAGCCAACTGTTCAAAGTACAGGCAAATTCTCTCCATGTCGGTAGATCCCATGTTCTTCATATCGATGTCGCTAACAACCGCCCTAATTTACGTGAGTTGGTGTTAGCATGAGTTCTAGGAAAGCCTACTGAGCTGCCCAGATACTACGCAACATCCACTGCGACCGGATCTTATAACCAACGACCTCCGTGCCCGGGGCACGACCAGTCACAGTGTCTTGACGTTGGTCCCTCGTTATTTCCTCCAGATCTGTTTCTTGAACGATGCGATCGTACATTGCAAGCTGATTTATTTGCTGTTTTGAAAGGTCTTCCCATGGTGGGTGGCAACCCAGAGTGGAGTTGAGTGCACAATACAAACGGTGCAGCCAAGTACTATTGGAAACTTAGTTCCTAGCTTGGAAATCCAAGTGGGCGCACTCACCGCATCTCTGCTGTTCTCGATCTCCTATGATACTCATTTTCACCGCGTTGCAACAGCATCTCATTGACAACCCGTAGTTGGTATGCATACACCCTCCAAAGGAATTCCAAGTCTTTTGTAGTATGCTGGCCATGTTGGCTGCTACAGGTCGAGGATCTGAAGGCTGAGTCGATAACGTATAGACATTTATGTATCTGCAGGCATGAAACTTCGCTGCACCAGCGGTGTTCATCCTTTATTACGTTCACGATATAGTTGGACACAGCCTTCCTCAATTTGTCCTGGAACGCTGTCCTTGGGAGCTCTCCTCCTCTAGTTAGCCCCAGGAAGGCAATTGCAGGTGCTTCCGCAGGTATCTGAACCAGTCCATCATCAGCTTCTGCTTCAGCCGTGACACCAAACATCCTTGCGATTAGGTCCCAAGCTCCATTTTGCAATGTTTTCAAACGGTCCAAGTACACGAGGAGTATTTTGAGGGCCTGCGGTAGGTGTTGCAGGCTGATATCGTGACCCCAGCTCGATGTAGTTTGGTAGTAATGGTACATGCCGAGTAGGAAGCCAAGCTCGTCCTGCGCGGCACCATCGAGCGACTCGTTAATGAAGTGTTGGATCTCAGGGCTCGAATTGTCATGGGACGTTAGTATTTGTCCCAGTTTCATGAGCGTCACCATCTTACAAATGTAGATTCACATCAGAACAGCGAAGATTGGGGAATGGGTGTGGCGCACCTCTTTGTAATTACTCTGTTCGAGTTCGGCGTAATCCTTGATAGCATCTCCCCAAGTTAAAAGTTGCCGAACAGAGGCTTTCTTGACCCTTTGGGCATTAGTTCCAAATCCGTATCGACTCCGCAAGCAAGATACAATCCATCTGTTAATCTTGCGAGCAGTATTTTTCTGCTGATTCGTTTCGTAACCCTGGATCCAAAGAGGTATTGCCAGTAGAATGAGACCTTGATCTTCACGGACATTGCCTGCTTCTGCAAAGCGGTGAAGGTAAATTAGTAACTCGACCAGCGCATCAAACGATTTCGCTCCGCGTAAATATTCAATTGCCTGTTCTGAGCGGGGCTCGACAAAAGTATTCAACGCCTTTCTGTAAAAATGGTATTGATGAGAAAATACATTGCTAACCACTCCAGTCCAAAACACTTACTCGAAGGTGTCTTTGCTACGGAAATAATGTCCTCTGGCCTGCTCTAATACATCCATAGCTATTTCTTTGTCAATGCGATTCTTACTGTCCTCAATGGGCTTCATCGAACATTTTCTCCATCAAGTAGAGGCGCGCAGCTTTGGAGTGCATATCCGCCGTACAAAATGCATGGATAGCTTTGCTAATCGCCCCAGCGCTTTGGAAGCATACACCCGCCAAGCGCCAATACTCCTTATATAGGCCAATTTGGCCTTCTGCAAGTCTCTGAAAGCCCTCTGCAGCATTTCGGTACTCTCTGCGGCGCTCGGGCTCCTGTGCGCTTTTCGTAGAGGTATCGGCGATCAATTTAAGCTGATATACCCCAGCGATGCGCGCTTCTGTGTCCTTGCCCGCCCGTGCAAAGCATATTCGGGCATCCTCGTATAGGCCCTGATGGAACAATAATTTCCCCCTGTGCTCAAGTTGCTGTGGGGTCGAGGCCACGGCCAAAGGCTCGATGCTTGGTCCTGGGACGCCAACGATGATGAGGTCTTTGCTGGACCAAAACCTCTGTGGTGAAGGTTGAATGAACGTAAGCAATTTAAGCAATTTGATCAATTTGAGGCGTTCGCATAGAAAAGAAACACACCTGCATCGGTTCCGCCCTCCGAGATGAATCCACAATCCACACTGAGCGACGAGCCCTAGTAATGGCTACGTATAAATGCTTCAACTGGAATAGCTGAGTATGGTATTGGTGATGATGCGGCCGCAACTCTTACTTCAGTACAAATGACTGCATGCTTCAAAGAGTCAAATGTTGGGGCGTGATCTATGCCATCCAACATAAGGCGCCATTGGCTTACGCTCGCGGGAGAGTCTTGAAAGAAATCGTAGAGCAAAACCTTGAGTGATGTTAGGTGCGTATACCGTCAGAATCCAAGAACGTACGTCATCAAACTCCATTCCTTTGCTTTGATACAGGGTCCTGCGCAAACGAATGTCAGATCCAAGCAATGAATGATAAGGCAAACCCACAGAATAATGGCAGACTCTCCTATACGGTTGCGAAGCGCTTTTTGGGTTTCAGTGCTACGTACCAATATACCTGTGCCCGAGTGAATCACAGGTCAACTCTAGGGAGGACGACGTACACTGTTCGGCGCCGAACTCTACACGTTGATTGTCTCCCGCTCTGGGAACAATTAGCCATCACCTGGGGTAAATGACTCACGCCTACCTGTAGAATATGCATTTTTCCTGTCAAGAGTCAATACACAATTCTAATATCAGGCATACCAACTTACGATATCGCTCGCCTCCATTCCCCAGCCAGACAGGAAAAGGGGTTTGGGGCCATGTAGTAAACCATCCTCTGATGCGATGATGTCTAGGGTATTGGGCCAGAATCGTGCAATAACATCTATTATTGCAGTAGCGCAATGACTGATGCCGCTGTGTGACCGATAATTGACAGTCAAATGGAACAATTTTGGTGGTTGGCATTCAACAAGACGGCCTTGTGCGCTGTTCCTCTGTGTGTTTTTTTTAGGAGCTGACGAGACATGTCGAGATGAGAAGTCGAGGACCCACTTGCTCAATTTCGAATATCAATCGCTTCAAGTCGCTGAAGCGAAAGGAGCTGCCCGAGGCGATAGATTGTGCTGTATCTCCAGCCCAAAACATACCATCACGATTGGCACAAATGGATCGCAGCACTTCCAGACAGAGTAAGTCGACGGAGGGAGTGTGCTAGTGAATTGCAACGAAACTCACATAGCGCGTCTATCAAGAGTTTATCTTGGACCTCGTCCACATAACTACCCCCTGGTGAGCTCCCTATCAAACACTCCAATTGGAGGGTACTTACAGAAAGTCAATTTTGTGGCCACGAAAACCGGTGTTGTGTAGAATGCTTAATAACAACCGCGTTCTGTAGACAGCACATGCACCACTATATCTGACGACATTCAGACATATGGGACTTACCGATCCGCGGCGTCATATTCCGACCGCTGTGTTTTCAGTTTGTGATATTGCTGGAATATTGAGTATACTCGACTCCTCTCTTCCGCAAATGTTGGATATCCTCTCGTGCTTAATTGCTCGTAGTCGCTTCGTTTCAACTCTGAGACCTGTGCCAATGTCAGTATGGAACCCTCGATCACGCCTGAAACCGGGTCAAACTCTACCACCAGGGAGTTCTGTGTGCGTCGTACCTAGAATCTCATTGAACACCATGGTCGAATCTGTCAAGCCCTCAGGTACAGTAATGGTGGCAATGACATTAACCCTCACCTAAGCCTTGTTTTAGATCGTTTGAAAATGTTGGCCAATAAACCTGCTGGAAGTCCGTTATGGTAATTATCCGCCTATCTTTCCAGCGTTTGTAATCTGGTGTGCCTTTTGCCGCTTCTAGTATTAATCGACAAAGCTGTGGTACGGCCAGTGCGTTAGCAATATGCATCCACCATAATTCGTGGCTCGCCGAGCGTGGCTTACATTGTCAAAGCTTGTAAATAACGGGAAGTCTGTATCTTCTAGACCGCCTAAATCTGAAGCTGGACTTGCATTATGTCCGTCAACGGTCTCATCGTCATAATTGATTAATAACGAATAAGTATCCTCATTAGCATGTGCGTGCCAATTTCCGTGCTTTAACCTTAAGGCGGCAGCAGATTGATGATAAAGCTGCTCAACCTTAAGAGCTAATAGCATTGACTTCGTGACGAAGACCTGGCGGGGTCGTCTGTGATCATCTGCAAGTGCGTCGGACGCTCTTTCCACGAGCAATATCTTGTGGAGTATAGTCAGGGTTTTTCTGTGAGAATATCAGGAACATTATTTATCGTCGTGACTATTGGCACAAGAGCAATCTCCTACCCTGTGCCACTCCTTCCAACCACATAGCAACAGAGCGGATGCTCTATGACCACTTTCTCTTGAGCACTATTCGAAGAATATCAGTCCATGCGACAAATTCCAATCTGTACAACCTACGACAATTGAAGGAAAAACCCTACGGGGATATCGCTCCTCAAGGCTGTCTTTCTTAACCCTAAAGCTATCGCGAATGAGGAGAATCCTACCTTCAAGGAATCCCTATCAATGTGTTTTGTCAGTGCCTGTCAGTGTCTAGAATGCTAAAACTAACCTCAGAGAAAGGGTAACATCGCGAGAACCTAACTTGTCGTTAGCCTTAGTTCCCATTGAATGGCTACAGACTCAGCGCACATATTCAAAAACTGAATCTAGGAAATCGTTAAATTGGCCGAGATACAAAAACTTGATATCCCCACCTGTTCAACATCACCTGGCGGCAAGGCTAGGATACTCGGGACACCAGCCCCTTCCGATTGATCTTCCATGGAGAATGACTTTGGAACGTACTGCTCTGAATCGTGTTCCGGCAACTTGGCAGTGTCTCGAACTGTGCAACTGTTTCGGAGAAATCAGATGGAACTTAATCAAATAAGCCAAGAGATGAAAGAGTCTACCGTTGTTCGTATAATTTACCTCGCTGGGTAAGGTGGTAACCCATCGCTTTCCAGAAACCACCATGATGTAATTCGTTGTGCTTGTACAATCCATAGATGTTTAAGACTTAAGGCAGGACCTCAGTTACTTGGTTATCATAATCTGGCAGAAAGTACTCACCTTGAATTTCACCCTGCACAATCCCACCACATTGCTTAGGAAATAAGAAAGACAAGATATTTGGTTAACTAACGTTGCTGGCGTCATTCGCCGCACAATCGACCTGAAACTGCATTGTAATCGTTAAGCGAGTCGAGGTCAGCCATTGAAAGAAACCAACCAAGAGCCAGAAATGCAAAATATTGGCCTGATAGATAGGGACATTAATCTCTACCCCGTAAGGCTTGCGTCGGTCTTTTTCCGACCACCTCCCATGAGACAAAAGCCTATGATTATATTGAAACACATGCCCACAAACATGAGGGGACACACACCTCATTTTTGTTATCACCAATTCGAAGGTCTTTGGCTCCCGCTTGAATAGGGTACGCAAGTCTTGTTCTGCCCTGGTAGAAACAAGTATTCTCCATTGTCCGAAGCCTCCGACCGCCGAAAAGTAGGTGGACCTAGCACAAGTTAAGTAGTGTCGGTACCCATAAATAGTGAACTAACAATTGGACATGACCAAGACCACCAATATCTGCGGTTTCTTGTTCTTCGACCTCGTTGACTCTGGTTGACTTGACGAAATGCTCCACTACCCGTCTCGAGACAGTCTTGGATCTCAAGGTAGAGATGTAGAGCTAACGGAGTAGTTAGCTCAGTGTGACGAAGCAAATGACTTTAGACCGTCATACCTGAAGAACCTCTTTGGCACGGCGAAGTAGGTCAACAAATATTGCATTCTTCTCAGGGAGAGAGCGAGGGGGGTGGACGCCAACACTCCGAAACACCCCAATGTCATGGCCCCCAAGTGTTGTGCTGCGCCCCCTTCGAGACCTTTCATCTAGGAAAGACTCTCGCGAAAGCGAACCAGCTACAGGTGGTATGTTGACCACAAAGTCGTGGTGCTCCGAGGCCGGCGCATCTTCGATGGTCAGAAGAAAATTTGACAGAAGGGAAAGGAAAGTGTAGTGCATGCTGGCCGGAAGTGACGTGAATGAGTTCGGGAACTCTTCAGATAACCAAGAGAGTAAAACGCAGTCATCATGGACACCTAACCCAAATGTAAATCAGTGGACGAACATGCCCATGCACTGAGCTTACAGGAACATATAAGCGCCAACACTTGTCCTGATTGTAAGGCGGCTACTTCACCCACAATGTTAGCAACGTTATCGGGTTGAAGTGCACGTTGAAACTCTTGCAACGCTCCGTCTATGGAGTCATTGCTAATCAGATTCTCGGCCGAAAATAACGCCGTAATCCAGTTTCTGTGCGAAGCAGAACGATTCCGTATTTGAGCATGAGATGGCATGGTGCGTCAAGGAATAGGGATGGCGGCGGATAAAGCCCATGCTTTTGAACCTTGCTGCCCCGTTATTATTAAAGGAGAAACATTTCAACGTTCAACAATGAGATCCCAAGACCCGCCACGTAATGAGCTCCAGAATTCTGAGCTGCGCGAAAGGTTTCCAATTGCGGTATGTATCACAACCCATTGGCTTCCTGACGGATGGGCCAATCTGAATTCTGAAATTGATACGCGATAAAATATGGGCTAGAAGCTCACCGAATACCTGGTGGGCAAAGCGGGAAAGCATATGAGGATTCGCTAGCTGTCAATCGAATCACAACGACATAATGTAAACACCACACCCATGCAGATGAGAAGGCCGAGGCACGTCCGGCCGTCCCCTACTGTTGGAAGAAACCAATAACCCAAGAAAATGACAAGCTCAACTCACGAGTATCTCAGAATACCGTTGCTGTATCACGAGGTCCCTAAACCCAATCATCTTTCCCGACGCCGAAAGACGCACAAGATCGCAAGTCACCCTTCCATATGATATCCTCAATATCCCACAACGGTCTCCAATGAAAGACGCCCGAGTAGCGGTACGACACTCGGAACTGACGTCAGAGCAGACGCAGTCGTCACAAGTTGGCACAGGAGGCGAGGACGAGCGTTTACCATCTCTGCCATCGGGCAAGGGTAAGCGCCCATTGACGCGCGGTAAACGTTCCGCATCCCCGGCACCTTCAGATGGTGCTTCGTCCTCGCTCAACAACCCTCAGCATAAACGTCAAAAAACCGAGAACGAAAATTTGAACCAGGAGGAGTCGAGGGGGGGAGTTCAGCGATCAGAACATCCGCGAGCAGTTCGGAGCCGGATGATGCCTACGACAATGGGAAGAAAAGGACCAGACGTTCGAAACGTAGCAAGGCGGAAAAGCCAAACTCATATGGCCTCACTCAAGCTCGGCAACCGCCTTCATCTGGTACTTCCAACCTGCACTCTCGGGCACGATCAGTACCAGTGTTCCCGATATCGGAGACTGTCCCTCATTTCGATTTCAGAAATCCTGCACTGTCCCCTTCACGTTCTCGGTCCCCGTCCAAGGATTTTGAAGCAAGGATTACCCCATTTCCATTGAAGTTGATGAAACCTCTGGAACCAGTACCAGATGAAGGCGTTGGTGTACCAGACGTTGAGATGGGCGAAGTGGGCGTCGAGGGATCTAAATCCCAGGCCATTCTCACAAGCTCTATACCCTTAGGGCCTAATAATGGAGCTGGAAACGCATCACTGGCACAATCCACAAATGTGTTACAATCACAATCACTTCCTCTGCTTCAGATATATCGCCCTACGTTGTCTCCCACCCCAGCTACGCTGCACCCAAAACAATCGTGCACCGCGTCGCCCACGTTTCCTCCTACATCCATACCCCCAGAAACAGCGCATCATTCCACTTTAAAGCCCCGCCAAAATGTTACTGAGTTAGGAGATACGTCGACGATACCAGATGAACCGCGCGAAGAAGCTCAAGGGGGTGCAGCCAAAGAGGTAATGTTGTGTTCACTCATTCCAGGTAATGTTGTGTTCACTCATTCCATAGCTTGCTTTCCTATTTGCTTCTTGGGAGAATATTGACAATTTGTTTTTGAAAGGTGATAGATACGTTGCAGTCGTCACGTCCACCTCAACATCCACACACGAGCACCAACGCGGACCGGGACCCGATCACCACAAGTACAAGCAACGCTACAACTAGTCGATCTGCTGCTGCCGCTTCATTGAAAGTGACTAAGCCAGCTGGTGGAGCACGGAACGCCTTCGAAATTCTCATGCAGAAACCTGCTGCCAAACCGGTGGTTGCCAAAGGCCGAGGGAAAGTGGCCGCGTCCTCAAACGTTGTGGCAGGTTCATCTACGCAGTCAACTCTCCGTGCACCTACTGCTGCAAGCCTAGCTAAAGAGAAGGCCACACAACCAAGACAACCTGGCGCAATAAATAAGTCAAGGCCCTCAATAAAGGCTAAGATAAAGCCCAAAGGGAGACCGTCGAATCCTGTCCTCTTGCCACTGCCTATTCCAAACCCAGATGAGGACGAAACCAAGGAGGGGCAAGAGGAGCGAGTACCTACACCTCCACTAGAGCCAGTATTGCCAACAATGGAGAGCAGATCGGAAATGCCATCTCTACTGGCGGACAGGTCTATGCAAGATTTGACTGAGACGGCCAATACAGCCAGGAACCCACCTCAAGAACCCGAACCGCCCATTACTGAGCCAATATATGATGTCCCAGTAGCCCCTTCGGTTGACTCTCCGATCGAACAACCTCAGGCTCCGCTGTCACTACACATGCCGGAAACAAGCAATGTGCCAGAGGTTAGCTTGCCAGATCCAGTGCCATCACACACACACCTATTCCAATTCCAACGGAGGCCCCGCCAGCCGACGAAAGTAATGTTCCACCTAGGACAAGGAGTAAGGCGAATAGAATGCCACAAAGGAAGAAACGCCCTGTCCCCATCGTTTCGATACCCTTACGGGAACTTCGAAGTACGAGGAACACACCCGCAGCGGAGCAACTGCCGCCCGAAAGCGCGGACGAGCGTCAGGTCCCACAACCCTCCGAGCTCCTCCCCTCGGTGCCACCAACTAAACTCCCAGATCCTAATGTCGTTGCTGATATGCCCGAGGTACCTTCGCCATTATTCACGCCCGAAGATACGACTTTCGACCTAAATCCGGCGAATAACCTCGATTCCCACCCTGCGCCTCCTCTAAATGATACCAGACCTACTCCCCAAGGGATGTCCCCCCTTCCGCCTTCCACGCCTCCTTTGGTTACTCTTTCAGAGCTTTCAGAACTGACGGACGTACCGATGGACCACGAAGAGCCTGTTAAATTTGCCTCCGATTCGCCAACGCGGTCGAAGACACCCGAACCGTCCCAGGCGGCTGCATCGACACAGGATCTAAAGAGAAACAAGACACCAACCAGATCCAGGCTACCTGTGCCCAAAACGCCATCTCGCTCTCAAGTACCAACACGGCAGAGTGATCGAAAAACACCAGTGAAACTCGATAAAATACCTCATTCGAGTCCTGTGAAGATATATGCGTCCAGGACACCGAAAACTCCCAAGCAAAGTTCTCCGATAAAGGCTGGACGTACCCCTACTCGGTCCAATGCTTCGCCTTCTCCAATCAAGCCTCGACCACCTCTTGGTCGGTCAGTATCTATGAGGGGAATATGTGAGATAGTTGGACAATGTCTTCGCGCTTATTTTTTGACGATTTATTTTAGGAGGACCTCGGCTGAGTACCTCGCGTAACATAAGCAACCCTTCGACTTTATCAAATCTCACAAGCGCACTGGAAAAGCTGAACGCGCCCAGGCCGGAACGGCCGAACACTAGCATGGGATTCAATAGAGACAGGGATCATGGGATGGAGACTGATACTGAGAGTTACAGAGGTGGGGTTAGTCTGGCCAGCACAGCAATACGGAGTCGGGACGATAATGTTTCGGTGCTGGGTAAGGGAAATGTATCGACAGCCTCAAGAGTAAAGCCTGCATCTTATGCTGCTCCTGGACCGAGCACTGCTCGCACTGCTTCTGCAGCGTTTAGGAACAAGCCTCAGAGTATGGCGCAGAAGCCTATGACGGCATTCTTCAGCAAGCAAAACGGTACAGCTGTCACTGGGAATGGCACGGCTGGACGTGCTGGGCGGATTGTGGGGGGCGCACGCGGGCTAGGGAGTGGTATGCGAGGAAGGATTGGCCCTGAGGCTAGTAAGAGAACTACTCTTCCGATGGTAGAAGCAAGTCCTGTGAAGGGTGGCGGAACGGCTGTTCGAAGGCGAGATGGTGATGATGATGCTGATATGGTTACAGAGGGCGACCTCGCTAACGAGGCTGCTGGAGTGGATAAGCTCTTTGGTGGCCCAGAATTGACAGTGAGAACTGGTGGTAATACCGACTCCACGACATTACCCCCGGACTCTGCACCTGCTCAGACGGCTAAGGGCAAGGAGAAGGCACAAGACGCTTGGCTCAAAGACCTTTCAAAACGTGCATCATTGGCTTTGGCGCCTCTCTCTCAGCCATTAAATTGGCATCTAGATGATGATACAAATTCGAATCCGGGTCCAAAACTCAACGAAGCGTCGACCCCCACTACCTCAGTCATGGGACCACCACCATCGCCCAAAGCGCCTGGACGACCTGGCTTGCGAAGCGCAATGCAACCTACGAAAGACTCCCCATCGGCCGCATCAGGTGCAATGCCAACAGCCGTGGCTAGCAGGACCAGAGCTCGTTCAAATACTATTGGTGCCTCTCCTAGTGGGAGTACTCCAAAGGGTACTCCTGGAGGTGCTAACGGAAACGCAAATCCTGCTAGGCAGTTCTTGAAAGATTGTATCGTCTTTGTGGATGTGAAGTCGGATACTGGGGAAGAGGCTGGCGGATTATTCGTCGATATGCTGCAAGAGCTCGGTGCGAGGGTGAGTACCACGCAGTCTGATTGTACTTTTCTTGACATTGATATCGGGGATATAGCTCTTGTCCCGCGTGGGCCAGACGTGCACCCATATCACTTATAAGAATGGGCAGTCCAGCACAATATCCCGCTGGCGGTTAGTCGACTTTAGCTCGCAAAAAGATATATAGTGACATCCACCCGCTCTAGACAACTCAGGGACCCGAAACCGCTCGTGGTGGGCATTGCCTGAATAGTCGAATGCGTCGAAACACGCTCCAAAGCCGAGGAAACCAAATTTTTAATCGACGTTGAGCACATTAATGTCGCTGGAACGAGCAAGGTCAGCTAATCACCATGATTGCCCTTCAATATATCAATGAGATTCCTTGTTTGTAGCGTCGGCGCTCTATTTTGCCTAAATTATTTTCACAGACATTCGACCCTACAGAAGCGCCTGAGCATTCTGCTGATGGAGAAAATCCTGGGGCAGACCAGTCAATGGATTCCAATTCCTGTAAGTGCTTCGCCTTTGGTACCAAATTTGGGCTAACTTGACTTGTCTCAGCTCTTATCTTAGATGACAATTTAACCCCGCTAGAATTAGCCCGGAGACGGAAAAGTATAGCCATGGGTTCACGACTTTGACGGAGAGAATGCCTTGTTGATTAGAGAACTTTAAGCGTTTTTACGCGTATATATTCTAAATCTTACGGGCTTTCATACATCTTCATTCTTACTCCATCTTTCAGTTTTATCTTGTTGCACCACATCATTTGAGGATCACTTGTCTGATTTGTACTGCATATCTCTTATCAATGTACTCATTCACTGTCGTAAGGTTGTTGGACATGAGGTGGTAGTCGAATGCAGTGAACTTTGCTTTACACTACGGTGCAATGACAGTGTCGTCGTCAAGGTATTACGTAGTGTAACCTGCTCCTGAGGCTCTGCGTGACTATCACCCTGCTCTTCCTGCCCATATGCCAGAATTACGGATTCCACCAACTCATCCAGAGTCTCCAGCCCTAGGTCATTGCGAGGCTCTGGCAGCTGAGCTTGCAGAAATAGTACGGCACGCATGAGACCGTGACCACCTGCCTCAGTATGAACCTTTGCCTTGCACACCGAATTCTAGAGTACCCTTGCGACCAAAGGCTTGACAAGCACCGATCTCGATGGAAATGACGCTCTTGAGAAAATTAGCGATTGGGCCACAAGGCTGACGCAGGACCTACGAATACTGCAGAAATATGTGGGTTGGACAGAGCAGATGAGGACCTCGATTACAAGTTTGATAAGAGCCTCCTGGGCCCTACAAAGCAATGGAACTAATGGAACCTCTGCCTACTTTGCAGATAGTTGCACGTCATCGCCCTCCTTTTCGTCATCCTGGCGCCAAAATCATGAGAGAGGTCTTCTTTCATACACTTCCTCCCAACTTCTTGCTTGACCCAACGTTATCTGGCGGTGTCAACTCACCCTGGTGCCAGATTTTGCGAGTCAATCAAGAAGGCTATTCCTCCGTCTGCCGAGCCTGGTACGATGTCGGAATAGAGTTTTTATACCGAGACGTCGTCATTCGCAGGATTGGTCAAGTCTCAGCTCTACTCGAGACCCTACAAAGTCAGCGGGCGACGAGTGCTCATGACCTTGCTTCTTACATGAAGAGCCTCACAGTCATTTGCTATGTGCCAAAGATGTATCAGAAGGTCTTTCGACGCGACATGGGAGAGATTTTGAAGCTCGCTCGCAACCTTTCTCGTGTGCATATCAACGTCTTTGGTGATAACCTCACTGACGTGCCACTCCTTGACTGGGACACGTACCCCGTCGACGCTATATTATGCCTAGAGATTGGAGACCACGTCACTCCCTTAACAACCTCCCCTGGCCTTGCCAGATGTGCAGACGGTCTTCGATCCTTTAGCCTCACCGAACGACACGTGAGGGATTCAAGCCTCTCAGTTAAGCTTGAATTTTCACGATTACAGATTTTTGAATGCAGCGCACCTGCAAACAAGCTAACGAGTCGATCTATCCAGAATCTTCAAACCTATCGGAAAATGCCTAGCCTGGATACTCTCATTCTGCGCACCACTAATTTGGACCCATGGGTATCGTTCCTCGAGGAGTATGGTCCACAACTTCGTCGGTTTGCGATACCCTACCTACCGCACAACCCTCGGACTCACCTCGTGGAAGAAATTATCGATCGTGATTTACTCAACCACTGTACCCCTTTAGAACATCTCGTTATCGCTTACTGTCATCCTTCCAACCCCCGTGCGTGCTCATCTACGCTCAAACACTTGGATTTCTGGGTTTGCGACTCGATCACTCGCGATGCCATTCCGGATACAGAACAGGCGTTTTGGGCTCTCAAAGGTGTCGTTGATATCTGGGATCAACTGCCCCAGCTTCACAGTCTCAGATTCTTTCATATGTCCATTGGAGCTCAATTCAACGTTCCTTTCAATATCCCACCTGTCAGCGACGTGGGCCACTTTGACCTTCACTACGCTGGTATTCGCCTGGTATGCAAGTCGGGAAATGTTTTCAATAAGGCTTCAGATTCGTGGTATGAGTGGGTAGATATGGAATATTATTCAGAAGAGGAGGAACCCAGCAGACTGCAGCTTGATGCTGCTGATACCACTACCGATGATGGAAGTGAAGGGGAGCTGTCGCACGACTCAGAATCATCGGTGTCCCAACTAGATCATGACTCTGCGCTAGAATTATTCCACACTATCGCAAGTGATGATGATTGAACTCGTATTGTGACTCGTCAGTAATCAACATGTAGCAGCTGCATGGTATCAACCAGATATGTTTCATAGTTTTGGCTTTCGCGATGTCACCTCGCGATCAACAATGTTTGTACCTTGACTTGGCGGACCTGAATGCGCCAGATATGATTCAGACCCTGACATGAACATGCAGCGGGATGCCGTTTACCTGTGCAGCTTCTACTTCACCCGTGCAGAAACGGTCACAGGCACCAGGAGCAGCGTAGTAAATCAGCCTGCGCGCTCGAGTCGCAGCCCTATCCTATCTCAGTCCAGAGACCAAGTTCATGCGTCGAATTCGAACGTGGCACTTGAACGTTGATATACATTAATACCCAAAGAGCAGCTCGACTGTTCGAAGAAACACAACTTGTACAAATTACTCCACCAGACAGCAGCGATACTGAGTACTGAGTACTGAATCGGCATCTCTTGGCTCATCCCAGAAGAGGAAAAGATGTCCTCTGCGAGTGCGAAGGACCTTTACATCGAAAGCCTTCTCTCCTCCCTACGACTTTGGGTTATCAATGACCTTCTGTAGCTGCCAATGTGCCCAGATCAAACCACCTTGAGCCTCTGCACTGCTAAGACAGCGGATTCGTGTGTTGGGTCGACCTGAGCTAAGGGCGAGATATCTCTGGCAATCCAGGCTTTGTTACCCGTCCGTATTGGGTTGTCATTATACCTTGCTCCAGGTTTCTCGAGGGGAGGTATCGAACCCGTCCGCATGCTTTTAGTGCGGCTATTTCGTCGTAATCTGTAACCAGAGGCATTGTGGTCCCTGGTTGCCTTATGTACTCGTTGGGCTGCTATCAACATACCTCTACCAACCAGTGCACATGAATTCAACAATTTGTGTCGTTGATTATTTTCCAAGTTCATCGGCCCACGATACAACACGCAACCCGCCAAGCGTAACGGGAACAGGCATCCATCACATCACGCCGTTAGACTTCTTCTCGATAGAAGCTGGTTGGATAGTTATGGCGATTTTTAAGTCTGGACTACCGGTCGCATCGTTTTGTTAATGGTGAAATGGCGGGTGTGTTGTCGCTCTGGTCAATACACCCACTCTTTTGAATTCTGAGGAATAATGGCGTGATCACTGATCACTACGACGCTGCGTAGGAAGTGCGAGCTTTGTTTGCTGTCCTGGTTCGTTCGGCAAGGAGAAATGCGACTTGACTTGAAGTCGGTGCACTACACTGCGTTTGATCTATGGGCCCAGGAGATTTGACTCATCGCGCTGGCGGTCACAAGAGAATCTAATTATAGCAACTTGGATGAGTAATGCATAGGAAGGCGAGGGAAGATTTTGGCGTAGGCTTGTTTACCCACAACAGAAGCTGTCTTGCACCTCCTTCCAGTCCCACCAACCCCTTCATCCTGAAGTAAATCATTCTTCTGGCATATGCCATGTTTACCGACCACCGCCTTGAACACCACATAGCTGGTATCTCGTCATGTGTCAACTCAAGCAGAGGTTGTGTTTTTTATGTTGTCACCCAACGTAACCTGCATCTATTCTCATCGATGCTCATCGATGGCATGCACACATGGGAGGAGGTTCCCAAGTAGCATTTCAACACGAAGACCAAACAGGAGAACGGGGATGACGAGCTTCTTGAGGTATGTCGTCCATCTTCGACGCCCCAACTCCCACCCAAATGGAATGAACTGCACTGTCGGTATGCTAACACCAGCATAGACACCCCGACAGATTCTGGAGGTCGACGTCAACGACATGCCTCATACGTCTCGTTTCGCCCGTCAGACACACCCACGACTCCCCATGCTCTGTATATGCTAGCTCCCGAAAATTTGACACATCCCACCAGCGAAACAGCCTCTTGCGCCCGCACCACTTCGAATCCAGGACGCAATGCGGTGCCATGTTAGCCGTGATTTCATCTACAGATAATGCATCCTGTGCAATGTCTGCGAGCTTGTTGTACTTCGTCAGAGTCCGTGCCCAATTGGAGGATCTGGGCCGGCAAATGCCGTTGTAGGATCGAGATGGAACAGCCAGCCATGGAGTAGGACAAAGGATCAATTGGAAGTGAAACAAGCCTGTTCACGCCAACCAGACGCATAGATACGCTTGGGCGCGTCACGCCTGCCAATCATGTTGTGGTCCTTGGTGCGCATCTAACGCCCCTGGATTATAGCTGAGGTGCGCCATACGTTCTGCACCAGAAATGCGGCGCAGGGGAGGCTGGGTTGCGGTTTCAGCGAGTTATGAAACTATGCTTCTGGGACGCAGGAGTCTAAGACGCCAAGGTATTGCGAAGGTTGACTCCCGATGGCTTGCTGTTGTGCGCTCACTGAGATCGCACGTTGACGAAGCAAATAAAGGTGGCACATCTGCGCATCCCTGCAATCGTGGGCCCACTGTTGGAAAGACACGTCCTGGGAGCAGCTTCAACCGTCAACCTATTCTCGCTGGCTATGCGCTACAATTGCATTGCCGAGCTCCAATTTAGCTCCAATTTAGGCGTCGTTCGTGGGCTTCCATCGGCTGGAGTGCCCTACACTTGCCGATAATCCTGCTGGATGGTTGCTAGATGAGCACATTATCATAATGCCAAATGAGGCTGGGCCATACCATTGCAATCATATCCTGTCCTGCGATCACCCACATCTCCCCATCCGAATTCCACATTACATCTACATCTCCCATTGCAACACAAGTAGGATTTCTTCTTGCTTCGCGATCTGGCATGAATCCCTTGGTGCTATTGGACACGAGAGGAGAGGACATCATGCTGCCGGTTCATCGGTGCTTCCTATTTCAGCCCTTGCCACTGTGGCATTTTGTGGAGCCTTTGCTTTGATATCCCCCGCATTCTACATGCATAAATCCCTTCGGACGCCTCTTGCACCCTGCCTAGGTGTTCAATCACCACGCGCCCCAGTATTGGAAATGGATATATCGGCCATACCTTCGCTGGCTGCAGCCATACCGTCAGGAGGTCATGAGTGGCACAGAAGCTGCTGCCCATTAGCGCACTCACAGGAGCCCACAAGTGTGCGATGAAGGAATATTGGGGATATTGGAGAAGATGGCCCGTTTTCTTGCAAGGAACACAAGTTAAGGCAGTGTTGGAGGCATAGTTATTGCGTATCAAGTCATACTCACTTTGGAATGAGATATCGGCGCTTCAGCTGGTATGCTTCATGTTCACTGTCCCGGAGAGGAGGAACATTCCTTGAGTCCATGGAGATTTTGAATGGGAGATATGCCAAGAGAGATTTCAACCCCGTCGACATCGTTTGTCCCACGATGGCTTTCCCCCTATCTCCCCGCCCGTCAACTTGAGGCGCATGCCAGTCTCTTGCTTCCTTTACGCGAAGAGGGATTGTGCCATAGTGTAGGGAATATGCAGAGATTCGTGGGTCCTTTGCAATGGCTGATGAAAGGCAATCGGTGTTCGTAGCTGTATGTGGCATGTTTATGACAGAGGAAGACATATTCCTTTGTTCCCACCTTTGATCGTGATGGGGAGAGTCACTCGCGTCGTCAACTCGTTTTCGTCTCCTACAATCCAAATCATTAATTCTGGCATTCCATCGTCATCTACAAGATGATGAACCGGGAGGATTCAAATCAAGATACATGTACATGTACAATCTACTCGACACTACGCCACACAATGCCCTTCAAACTATAAAGACCTGGAGAACAAGATGTAAGATAATACTGAGCACGCCAAGTCAAGACGAGGTGCCTACTGCTTCACTATGGGAGATGAACCTCGTGAGTGCCTTTCCGTCTCCGTTTGGGCAGCAATATTCCGTGTTCTTCCAACCCTTAATCTTGGGTTTTTTGGGGGGGCGTTTCGGCTTTGGGGCGTCGAGTTTAGTTGGCGCCAAGGACGGTTTTCCTGTATCCTGTCGGAGTTCTGATGCGGCGCAGAGCAGTTGTAGGCCCCGCAGATCGTGCCGTGCCTTTTTGAGTGGCAACAGCGACGGGACAGGATATGGTCGTTGCCTTTGCTTCTTCATGCACTGGGGTTTTGGTATCGAACCGAGTTGTGTGTTTTGGGTATTTTCGCCTGTCTGTGTGGAAGTTAATCCCAGGTGCACAATGCAGTGGCTCAATACCCTACCCCAGTGACAATGCACTCCATTCGCATTGAATCGTCAGCGTATTGTGAGAGTTTTGTTCGCTAGGAAACATTGTCATATCCTAGCAGGTCGATAATTGGGAATGTGACTTACGACGAAAGATTCAGGAAACATGATAGGGCAAGAGGAGGTGTTTTGTTTGGATTTTGTAGCTGTGGCTGGCCTTTAAATGATGGGGTTAATAACGTACAGGGTCAACTGGGTATTCACTTGATTGCCACGAAAACGGAAAAAAGCCGCAGTAAGGCCTTCTTATGGGTTCGTAGGCCATGTATGGTGATCAGTATCTTCAAAATCCATCGTATGCGACCTCCGTTCATGCTCACGGTACACACATGCACAGTCCTCCTTCTCATTGATATAAGTTGTGTTTGGCGTGTTTTGCCTGATTTATACGAAACCCAAGATACGACATTTCACACTTCTGGGACAATACGAGCTTACACTAATCTGAACCCTTGTACCATGAAGAATCGACCCAAAGCAAACTCGGCAGTCAGGTTTTCACGTCAGCGACCGGGGCTGATATTCATTCCCAATCACTCTCTAAAAGGCATTTAGTTGCAAGGCACTTCCGCTCCGCTCAATCATACAAGCTAGATAATTTTTGACAAGCTGTAAACCAGAGCGTGGTGATGGGTGAATTTGCAATGGAAAAACGTGGTCCATCGTTAGGTGCGCGATCTTTGTCTTGTCACTCGACCCTTGTTGTAGGTCTCCTGATACATGAAAGTGGATTTAGATTGCGTCGACGTCAAATCATGACAAGGCAAGCGTGCGATGCTGTTGTATATTTCCTAGCTTCTGGACGAATGATTCGCCATTGGCATGTTGATTCTTGGCTTACCAAATATACCACATTACTCATCACAATATGGGCCCACACTGGAACAGCAGTGCTCCAATGAATCTTAGTCACCTAATTCCGGAAGCCATAATTTGAATTAAGCCCTCGTTTGTGAGAAAGGCCCAGTGATGGGAGTGATATTATCAGAATTAATACGAGTGCTATATATATTTCTTGTGCCCTTTGAGTTCGGCGTAGCGATCCAATTTGCGCGGTTTACCATATCTAGGTTCAGGCGTTTCTGTATAGGGATCGTGAGCCGGACGTCGAGACAGGCATCGAGAAACGTTGACATACTGAGAACCTCTTCATAGATCTGAGAGACGCGCTCATTCCAGACCTCTCGGAACATATGAGCCCCACCACCTTTGGCAGGATTCAGTCCCCACTCCTTGATAAAGCCACGAACATCGAATTCGTTTCTCTCCGAGTCAGGGATAACGGGGATGTCGAGATGCTTAGAAGTCGTCTCTCCCTGCCTGACTCTCGCTGCCGTGTTTAAGGAATATGCCTGGCCTGATGCAGGAGGTTGAGGGAGGAGAAGCACGACATAGCGGTGGTAGGGTGTGCCACGTTGGGGATGGGGTGCAATGTATTTTGTGTGATCATTGAGATCCATTATGCGCCCTCGGTGCAAAGCTGAGAGTGGAATATTGGGCCTAGATGCGGCATTAGACAAGATAATAAACGGCAGAAAATATAAATGCCTGAGCCAATGAAGATAGGTGCTAAAGCTTGCATTCTCCTCGTTCGGCACGTCTTTGCGAGGTCAGCCGGTAATGATCAGGAATGACAGAATTTTACTGACCTGGATCAACCATTAGAAGAGTGTATAATCTGGTATCAGTATGGAAGACATCTGCATAGAGTTTGGGAGGGTCTACGGTCTGAATCGCGCAATTGGTAAAGTTTTCAAGGCTCAGAGTTAAATTCGCACCTGTTCTGGAAGTAGAAATACGCCCGGTTTCACTGCAGATTCAACTTTCTTTGTTTCCCAATATTGTTTTGATGTGTGCTTAGCTGTCAGACGCAGATCTATAGAAGGATGAAGGACTGGGACGACGTCAGGAATGATATGCATCTGATGCAGGCGTTCCATCTACATAACGTTGAGATAATGGCCAGGCAAGCATGAATACGAGACGCATACCAATAAGTCCAAATCACCGTCTTTTCTCCATTTTTGTTCCACAAGGTGCCTGTGAACCGGTTTGTCCATGAATACTGCAGGCGGTTAGGCCATGAAAAATAGAACATCCAGTACCACAAGGACCCAACGTACTCATGGAATTTGCAACCCTCCATCGAACCTCCGGAAGATTTGCTTCGCTTTGCACTTCCAAGATATTTAATCTCTCTCTCATTTTCTCTAGCTCCTGCTCTGTTTGTGCGTGAGTCTGCGCGTCCGGGCTTTCGTCCTCCTGGTTTATAGCGAGTAGCTTCTCCCGCAATGCGTCGGCTTCGGATTCCTTCTCTTTGAGTTGTTGTTTCAAACCTTTGGCTTCAGCCTTGAGACGCGCGCTGTCCGCCCGGAGAAGCTGAAGAGCCAAGTCATAAGCAGGGAGAACTCCCTCTTTTAACGGCCGATTCCATTTTCTAGGTTGGTCCACAGAGATGACCGGGCGAGTAGTAGGCTCTCTCCTCTTGCGCCTTCCGCGGCCCTCGGATTGGTTTACTTGAGGGGTTGAATGCACCTCCGAGCCCCTGGCATTGGGTGGGGCATTGGGAGGGGTTTCGGTAGATTGGGAAGAAAGAGTCGCGTTGTTACGACGCGCTGGCCAGGCCGTAAGAAGGACCTTTGCGGGCAAGGCGCAAGTACGCCTACAAGAAGCAGAACCGCGTAGCAAGAGCATGAATCTTTAACGGAATGTCCAGGATGTGAGGTCGGCCAAGCACGTGAGCACCCACTTTTTTTGATTTCTCTTCACTGACTAAAATGGCAACTCCTCCTATGTATTTGCATCTATTTATTTATTATTTGGCAATGGGACGCACTGCACATTGCTCCAATCACTACTACTCTTAGCACTGGGACAACCATATATGTCAAGTACTTCGACTCGACAATGCAGATCAGTACATTTCCCTTTATCTCGGCCTTGGATCCCCTACTTCTTGCCCACACTGGCGGTTGACATTCACAAAGATCATTTCCATCATCTGGAGTCACTAGTCATCGACATCAACAATGCATCCTACCTCGTGTACCCCTCCTGACCCAACATTACTAAGAGGGGCTCTGACGGGTTGTAGTTTACCCTGTGAGCGTCTACTTTAGTGTCACTGACGAATACTGGACTCATTTCATCTCACCAAAAGGAATTACCCTACTTGGTGCTCAAGCGCTGCATCTCCTGCGGGGTCCGTGAATTTGAGCACTCTTTCCTAGCCGTATTTGTGCCTTAGAGAGGGCACGCCGCAAGTATACGATAGCCACCGCATCCTGACCTTGACAGATCTGCACAGTATGGTTATGACAGGTGCAGAAGAACTTGTGAACAATGTCCAGTTCTATGGCTTTATGGCCTCACAAGGTTCCACTTGCCACTTGAGCCTTAGCGGCTGCATGATAGAGACTCAGAGGCCATGGCTACGCACTGCATGCAGTGCAATCAGTTCATTTAACTTTGAGCGAACGGCAAAGACTCCTTCCGCTTCAATTCTCTTTCAACTTACTGCCGACATGCGCTGTCTAGTCCACGCATGATGCTGGACTTTGATGAATGGATGGGCTTTATGAACATATCAAGATAGATACCAATTCATGAACGGAGTTCTGTCTCTATGGCTATTACTACACAACCAAATATAAATCCGACAGAATGAACGCCAGACGGTTATGGCGACACTGCCTCAATTCAATGGCTTCCTGAGCGATTGGGTTATCTCGATGGTGCTTCTGGCCAACTTTGAAACAACGCTTAACGGTCTTGATCTACTCGTCACCCCATGATTACTCCAGAGTATCTCGCCCTGAGGTATGACCTGCTACGACCGACGTCATGATATATTTAGGCCGCTCTCCATCTGTGTCAGATACACAGCTAAATAGACCCTTACAGCATCTAGCGAAATGACGTCTCTCGCGCCCTTGGATAACCGTGGACGACAGGGGCACCAGGTCTGCTGATGTGAAATTGCCTCCGGTGCCCTAGCTAGTTTGTCTGGCTCTGCCCTTGCACCACGTTTTTGCACAATGCCTCTGATCCACGGCTCCCTGCGGCAAGCCTGCACAGCACCTATCCGATAATAGTAGCCGGCTGAGCCAGAGAAAATAGAAGGGTTCCCTCCCCAGCACGCCGGATGATTTATGCGGTATTGAATCTCCTGCATCTGCTACTTGAGGCATCAGGGACCGTGGAAAGCTAATCAGGCTGAGCTCATGGTGCGCCACAAGTCTAAGCTTAAGCTGGCGGACGGATGAGATTACTTAAATTAAAGACAATCGAATGAGGCTCAGCATATAGTGCACATAGCTGTTGGTTTTATTGTGTTTTCGAACAAAGCCATACCTAGTTATTTTTCGTAATTGTAAAAGCACACACATCGAGAAGACGATGAAGCGTTAGATTAATTCGGTTGAAGCAAGCCAACTGCGGTAGTGTCTCCATTTCCGGCATTCTATTGCTGAGAAGCTTGGGGTAACCGGCCGCGGGCTTCGAGCGGGGTCTTCAAAGCTACGTATACGACATTTGACTTCGCCGGGTTCTCCCTCCTTGTTGGTTTAGTGTAGTTTTCAAAGTCAAAGACATTACTTTATTCTTGATTGGGACGTGTGCTTCACTCACACTGTCCAGTTCGGATGAAACTTGAAAGCTGGTAGTACACATCCCTTGAGAGTCAATTCTTTATGATTACACAAGGTAGTGTGCCCGCTTTTGTTCGGGAATAGGAGCGATATTGACGCACGGAGGTTAAGTGAACGTGGAACAAGGTCACCCGGACATAATTAATATGGCCGGCCAGACCGTGGTACCGATTGCACAGGTGGTGCGGCTTCACGCAGGGAGCGTATACTCCGTGATAAGCTCTTTCAGGGTACTAATGCGCATCAGCCCCTCACTTGTTGGTTTTATGAAACGTGTATTGACCACGAGGGGTTTGTGAATGAATACGGTTTCTAGCGTGATCTAGTGCGAGACAGCACAGTACGTGAACAAACAAAGGGACTGCAAGCGTCAGGCCATTATTGGGATGGCTCGGGCTGCGAACATAGAGGGCCTGGATGGGAAATGTGTAGCAAATCGACCAAAGAAACAAATGACGCATTGCGTGAGTGGAGTATATGTGGAGATGGAGATTGCCAATCTAGGCGAGGTATAACAAGCGGGTGACGCGTAGCGATAAACTATGTACGACATTAAGCGAAGGAACGAGTAGAAATTAACAGTGAATAGCAAAGTCAATGACGGTATCTTTGTCAAAAAGCGATAGTACAATGGTGAGCCATAGGAGGGGGGCATGAAGCAATGCAAGCATGGAGCATAGAGGAGGAGGAGAATGAGATGAAGAGTACTGGTACAATTGAAGTGTGCAATATACATCAATAAACAATGCAATGGGGGATGTGGGCGGCCAGGAGACCATAGACACAGCGCAATGTTCAAAACATAGAAAACTTGAGGTCGGTTCGGTCGAAAATGTGGGGCGGTGGTGTTGTGAAACGATATCTGAAGTCGCCATCGCGAATGATGGGGTTTGCTTTGCGGCGTCGCGCATCCTCTTCTTCCCTCTCCATCTCGACTTCGTAAGGTGCCTTGCCACCCGGAACGGGAACACGATAGCCAGCGAGAACGGGACTAGGCTTGGGCTCCCATCTTCCTCCACCAGTAGCCTTGCAAAGAACAGAGCTCCGCCTGAGAGGGTAAGCATCGAGTTCACCATAGGAGCGTTCAAGCTCTGGCTCTGGGAGGGCGATGTGAGAAGCGCGCATGCCAATTCTTCTAGAAGTCTTGCTATTAAGACTTCCTGAACTGGGGACATGGTGCAAGGAACTATGTATACGACTTGTAGGCACAGACGGACTCGGCTCATTAGGGGTTGTGGAGATACTGGACGACAATGAACTGGAAGAGCTCATGCCAGACGACGATGAAGGTCGTCTGAACATAGAGATTGGAGTAGAGAGTGCACGCAGAAGTGCAGGGCGTAGAGACTCTGGGGTACGAGGCGTTGTAGGACATCCATATAGGAGATCATAACAATCGTTGCATACGCGACATTCCGTTACGGGAGAAGTGGGGCTGTCGTACACAGAGATGGGCGTATTGTGGGGAGGGTATGTGAAATCAAGATTGGTTGTATCTAAAAGCAATGTTGTCTTGTCCGAACATGCTGCGCAGAAAACGCCTCCACATTTGCGGCAGTGCTATACCGGGGTTAGTTCGGTCAACCAGTAACGCGGACAAGGAGGGCACCCACGTGTCTACGCTCGAACATGGAGAATTGGACTCGACAGAAGAAGTTGTCACAGGCTTTCGAGACTGCGTCGGGCTAATTACCATCAGGACGCGGCTATGTGACGAGGATCGATGCATTACACACCTTCCACAAGTATTTGGGAAGCATGACGGCTAAGTGCTCATTGGGCCTGAGTCTGGACATTGAGCTCAGACTACAAGAGAGGGAGCTCAATGTCGAGGTGGCGGGGGTGGTTGATAAGGATGGAACAGTGGAATAGCACACTGGTACATGGGTCCAACTCTCGGTGGCCACGGTTGCAAGCGGGGCGGGTTCGTCTTCATGGACTGGTGCGGCGATGGGTAAAGGGGGTATCGACGCGAAAGCAGAGTCAGATGTACTGTCATTGGTAGCGAAGGCAGCAAGGGCGACGGAGAGGGCGGACATGATGGAGGGGAACGAGGGGATGGAGTGGCGACTGGAGCCACCGTTGAACGACTTTGTGTTATATTCTGTGGGAATCTCAGTTTGGATCTAGATCTCGATCGCCGGGTTCACTTTCCTTTTCCATATTTTATCGGCAAAACCTGCGGAACTTTATTTTTTAAAATCCCAAGGAAAAGACTGATCAACGAAGACCAAATAAGGCAATTGAACCAGCAGGAAACGCATGATTTGGGAAATTTGATATTTTCGTACCCAAAATTCTCTTTCTCCGGCTACAGTTCGCCTAATCCTCATCCCACCATGTGAATCGACAATCAACAGCCCATACTGTTACTGAGGCACAAATAGCTATACTAGTTAATGTTTCAATCATGCCTCTGACTATACTGCCGTCATGTCAATAGTTAACACATCCAGCCTTCCTTTGCCACATGCCAACCTCTCTCCGCGGCACTCCATTTGATCTACTCCTTTCTACAAACGTGCCTTGTTCACAGCCTGAATCAACTCCATAGTCTTCAGAGTATTATCCAGTACCTTCACCACAATTCCATTTCTCTCAGAGACGTAGTCGCCACTCGGCACGGCGTGCACATAAACGACTTGCGATGTCTTCAGGAGACAAGCCGCATATTCCCTAGCCCCACAAGGGTCCCCTCTCGTACCCACCCAACCAGATGTTTCAGCGATGTATGCCAATTGTTTATTTCCCTGCAGGACTGGCTTCTTTAGTGTGAGAGGCGCCCGGAAAACTCAACGGACAGCGCGAGAAACGATGTTTATCACGTGACTGAATTTGCGTTGGGATCGCGAGCTTGTGCTCGGATTGCCTTGATTGACTGATCTGGTCGTCGAGGCGCCGCGGTATTTCCAAGACATGTCGTAAGTCCTATCCAACACCCGTTGGCAGCATTATCAGCGGAAATGTATAGTACATCAGCAAGTCTAACGCGTTTTGAGCAAGTCACTTTGGATTCGCGCCGGTCTCCACCAATTCCATTGCAATTACCCCAACGGCATTCTTGGAATGGCCCCTAAACAGAAGGAGCCTGAGAACCCATAACCCAGCGCTTCATCCTGCATTCTGCTTGACATGGCAACTTGCTCTGGCCAATCACGCTCTCTCGCATTCCGTCAGAAGCAAGTGATTCTCACCAGCACGCCAAAGTCTAATTAGCATTCGGCTTCCCAGCTATCCATGGTTACCTACGTCAGTTGGCAGACGCACGACTGCTCTCCGATGTTTGCTTTCCACTGCACAGATCTATCGTTCGCCCACGCAGAGTGTGCCCCACGATATGACAAACGTAGTCCTCAATACCCTGCACCATTTGTGGATTCTTGTACCAGCTCGACCCCAATAAAAATGCATACCTTCCCCTCTGGCTGAAGAATTCCCAACCTGCTTCGACTTACTTCATATTCTCATAACTACGAAGTCTTTGGCATACTGATATGCAAACAACATCCATCAACCTTCTCTCAGATTTGAGGTACTACTTTCAAGGAAGCAATCAAAATATGCATGGCACCACCCTTACTGCAGCTGTGCACGTGCACATAAATTTTTGGCTTCATTGAATCATTCAGAAGATTTGTGATCGTATCGTATATGCAGCGGATTATGCCTCGAGTGCTTATCAGCCGGGTATTAATGGTGCTATCACGCGTACATACATTCTCGGGAATGTGTTACGGACGTAAGGAGCTAAGGGTAATGAAGAGGGGTATCACCTGTTAGTCCGGTCCCTGGAATAAAACTGCTACTTCCATGCAATCGGAACAGAGAGCGCCCGAAGTCAACAATCTGCATGTGTTTCATCCTCCACTCTAAAAAAAAACATCATCCCTGCCAGTGATGAAAGTCTGCGGTATTCGTTTAGAGAGTGCACAGCCAGTATCTCTCCACCACTCCTAGAACCATTCGAGCCGTCTGTTCATCCACCCATGACAAATCTCCTATTGCAAAAGGACCCCCATCTTGCTCGACTTCATGTCGCTTAAATTCCAGCCTTCCGCACCACGTACAAACTCGACGACCCTGTTGACGAACCCAGTCCGAGTGTCTACGATCATCCCTGCTTTTCATGTCATGTGGGCTTTCCTTCCAAGTACTTCCGCTTTGCCTCTCCAGATTTGGTGGTGTGTTTCTGGTGCTCCCATAATCAACCTCAAATCTTAATTCAGGTTTAATCAACTGCGGCAGATCCTGTTCCTGGGGCCCACTTCTCTCTCCGCCGGCGAGGCATGAGATATCCAGATGTGTCGTTCCACCGTCGTTGATATATGTACTTGACATTAGAGCACCATTTTCATGTGAACTTCCTGTAGCAGCACTGTAACCTGTGGCGCCTCCTAATCAATCTTGGCCTTCGATCAGGACGCGCCCCTCGGCTCACCAAGTCCGGTCTGACTGCTCTGCAGGTATCCCCTGCTAGCGAGCTGACTTCTTTCCAGTAGGTCATTATGTCTGACCATGTGGGCGCCATTAAATTTGGTCTCAATTCCACCCTGTTGTGAACCGGAGGCCAAGTTTTTCGCCTTGTTGTCACTTCCATCGTCTCTCTTTTCTCCACATATGTCTAATGCTGTAAACACAGTCTGCACGCTGGGCACAGAGACTGCAGGAAAGGGAACGTACCTTTGCTACAGCCCCCGCAATTCTCGCAAGAAGCGGCACCACTGGCGTGCCCATTCTGACCCGGACGACCTACCCCACCTACCCCACATTTCCCTCCTATGTTAGAAGCAAGGTCTATTAATGCATTCACAACGTCGGTCCTCAGTTTTTGAGTAATAGCATCATCGTTGGTAGCATCCACTTTAATAGAAACAAAACGAAAGTTAGCGTGAATTCCGTTTAACATCCACAACAACGCCACAACGCATCCTCGGTATCTGAATAGACACTAGACAGCGCCACCGGCTAGCGTCTGAATGAACCTAGTAGCAGTGTGACGTACTGAAGCTCGGACATATCACATGCAGGAGTGCACATAAGTACCAGAGCGTATCCTTCTGTGCCAACCTCTTCGTACGACCCTCTGTCCCGGCGGTACGGCAATGGCAAATAGTGGACGATCAGTAGGAGGTGCGCGGCATAACCCATTTCTCCAATGCATACCTAGATGTGTCACGGCGCGTAACCGCTTCATGTTCTCACATTGCGCCGCAAAATCCTCAGTCCCTGTCACTGTCGCACCACAATCCTCTCCTGCCCTGGTATCTAAGGATTTGTTCCTCATATCAATGACATCAGGGCCACAAGAACATCGAGAAACAGTCAACACTTGTTTAATCTGTCGTATGATTTGCAGTGCTAATGTCGTGGCCATTGCCCCATGTAATTTAATGTACTGATTTACGAGATCGAAGCATGTCTGGAAGAGGTCGAGCATCCCTGGGCGAATGTCCGCAATGACAGCGGTGGGTTCACCCTTAGACGGGTGCGTTGTGCGTGATTCAAGACTAGTGGGGCTCGTTGCGCTCTGGGACTTGGTTCGCGCCAAATTTAGATGAGAGACATGGCCTGATAGGAACGCCAGGGAGACGGAGAAAAGGTTACTAATTAACGGTTGAAAGATGTTAGACGTCAAGTGGCTGAGAATGGTCCCTAGAGGGTCGTCCACACGACCAGGAGAGCCATTTAAAGCGGCCAACGTGATTGGAAGAACTTTCGGTAAGATCGCTTTCAGACTTGACAGATGGCGGAGAGGACAATCACTTGTGCTTGGGTAAACGATAGTCAAATGGAGCAATTTGCCCATGGCAATGATGACCCGGCACGACGCCGAATGGAGCAAAGCCGCATCAATTGTAGTGTACCTTGGGGATGATGCCAACTTTATGAGGTCGTCGATTGGCTGAAATAATATGCTATCCTCAGGAATGATGGGTTTACCTGCTCGATGGTGAGTAACAACACCCAGTATCGATCGTCCACCCCAATCCGGAGCTCACCTGCGGCCCGTGTATCATTGTACTGCTGCTTAATTCTGCTATTTTGCTTCGGTTTATCCAGATAGCCGCGAGAGATGTGGTCCGCCTGTTTCTTCTTGTTTCCCTTCTTTCCTGTCATTGAGTTGCTTGTGCTTGCGACCGGCATCACTTTATCGATACCCAACGATCGCGAGGACTCCGAGCATGGAGTAATGGTAGCCCGGTCATTTTCATTCGGTAATCCAGTCGTCGGTGCCCATGCTTCCGGCTCTAGTCCTTGTTTGCCGGAGCACAGATTCTCTAAAGGAGAGAGCACACGACAGTGAAAACAATGAATCAGCCATAAGCAGCAAGATATGGCGAGCGGTGACAAAGCAGCCAAAAATGATCGAGGAACGAGGGAAGAAAGGTAACGCAAAATCGAAGCTCAAAACTTGAAATTGGGCCAGGGGTATTTGCCAAATCAGGACGATAAGACTCGCGAGAGTCACGAAAGAGGAATGTCCAGAAGGATGGCAAGATAATAATAAAGGTTATTGACGGACTTATTTTCTCTGCCTCGTAGAGTTCTTTCAGGGCCGCATAGTTGCGCTCCAATGCAAGTGCATGAGCTCTCCAGTGTGCGATGGTGGACATATTATTAGCGGCTCCGCTGTCATTCCGTTCATCCTCTTTGCCGTGTGCCACGAATAGAGGAAATTTGGACCGGAGATCTATCAAATATGCTAGATTGTAGAACCAAGAGGAGTCAATGGCTGATCAGAAATTAGAATTGTCGCATGGTTAATCCAATGCCAAGATGGTCGGATGGCGAATGACGATGGGAATAATTGGCCCAGAATCCATGCGCCCCATGTGTCACTCACTCCGCTAGACTCGCGTGTATCCATTCCGAAGTAGTCATCTCGCTCGGAGTCGTGAAAGAAAACCCGGTGAAACGCTCTAAAATTTCGTGGGATGATGTGGCACACAGCACATTGGCCGAGGCTCGTGCGGTCCGGTGGAATCAGGTACAACGAAGCCGGAGGTAACTCACAAGAAATCGATTGATCAGGGGGTTTGAATCTCAGCGCGACCAAAGCCTATTTGTCCGAAAATTAGCCAAGGTCCAATGACGCACCAGGCATGCAAATTAAAATAGGAGGGTATGCTATGACGATAGATTTATTTGCGATGTTCCGCCGCACATGGCGAGCGTCAGATTCTCCAGCCCCAGCCGCGTGAAAACCCCGTATTTCTGCTGCCCCACATTATTTTGCAATCCCAGATGCATCAACAAAATCCCGCCGGAGCCAAGTTCTAGCGTGCACAGAGCCCGACAAAGTAAATTTTCATGATAAGTATACTTGGCTTACCGTTGCGAGCATTACATGGGACCGATCCATCGTTGGCGTTATGGAACGACAAAGCTATGCCAGAGCTTAGGAGGTGTAGCGAGTGCTGGTGAGTACAGTGCCTACTTGAGATATGCAAGTGCTAGAGGAAACACAGGAAAGTTGAAAATTGATGATGAACTAACGTGACAGATTCATACATGCCAATCGTAATTCGGGTCGTGAATTAGGCAGTCGTCATACTTAAGAAAGAAAGTAATTCGATCTATGCTGCATTTACGATAATGTACTCCAGGGAGTAATTGTTGTCAGGTACCGAGTGCATACAAAGCGATGCGGAATCGAACCCAAAGACATGGCGCTTGGCCGAAGAAAACGAGGGGAAGGGATGTGAGCTTGGACGTGGGGGACGTTAAACAACAATGGACACAATGGCGACAGGGTAAGGGGTGGACGTATACAACGATAGGGGGTCGTCAAACATGCATATCACAGGTGGGTTACTAATTTGGTACTGTTCGTAATGTACGTATATCGAGTTAATATGTGAATACCATAAATTCTTGAGTGTCGTCGTAAATGGGAATTAGTATCAGCAGACAAATGGGGTTTGCGCCCAATACAGCATGCATGCTCTGATTGGGGTGAATGTCGGATAGTTAATACCAGGAGATTGTGCTCTGGAGTCTTGAGCAAACTTGAACGTAAACCATTAGTCACTCAAGTGCTTGCTCCTCATGATAGGCGAATCCTCCAAGCCAGTAGGAGGTGCAAATGAGCTCCTGGCAGGTATCCTGGGTGATGGTGATGAAGGCCTCTGGTAAGGTCTGATATGATCTGCCTGTGTTGATTTCGACCTGCGAATCGGAGAGTCGTCCAACACATGATATTTCCCGACCGGGCCGAATATATCAGTGAAGGATGACGTTGGGGCACCTAACGACCCTCTACTGACAGATTTGGATGGCGTGTTGAGTAGGTGATGCCCGCGTCCTGACCAGCCATCCCTAATATTTGGCGTAACGAATGGGGCTCCAAAGCTAATGCCCCTAGAAGGTGTCGACGTGGGATCAAACGGTGATTCTTGGTAGACGGCGTCGCCAAGCCGCACCTGTACCCCAGGCGTGCGATTGTACATGGACAAGTCGTAGGAATTGGCAAGAGCTGGAGTATGTGGCTCATGTCTCGAGGAATTTGCCATCGACGACGCGGAAGAAAACGAGATATCATCGACAGCATCAGTGAAATCATTTGGCAGCGCGGGACCATCACTCCGAGTAGGGGTTCGCGGTACTCGAGGTGGATACCACGTCATTGGTGAGTCTTGCATGATATCGGGTTGATAGAACGGCGGATCATAAACTTGAGATGGTTGGGCAGGCTCGCTTGGGACAAGCGTAGGCTCTCGCATGCTTTTAGGGATGGGCGTTGACGTGGACATGTACTGCACGTTTGTGTTGTCCACAGACCGCTGTTGCAAGGACCCCTCAGAGCGACTGATGCATTCACTGCAATACCAAGGGTCCTCCTCGCGACCTAGGTCAGCGACATTACTGATACCAATGCACTCTAGATGATACCAGATCTGACAAGAATCGCACTGCACAAGTTGCCTCCCGTCATCATAACCCTTGCATATACACAGACCACCCTTGCCCTTGGACTTCTCAGATCTGACCCTTAATGCCATGCGAGCATCAGAAGGCTGATCATTCATTGAGTACGAGTTTTGCGAATACTGCGAACTTCCACTCCGATTCGTCGTATGACCTTCATTCGACCACATATCAACATCGGATATCACATCAACATCCCGTTCTTCATCCTCCTCCGATTCGTCCTCCAAGAATCGTTCTATCTGTCTCAGTCTCTCGTCCTCCTCTGCCCTAACTGAGGCAGCTTGTTCCTCGCCTCTCAACCTCCATGGGAACTCCAAGTCTGGCCAATTGGGTTTGACAGAATCCACTTGAGAATCCCATGCATCCGCAAAACCCATATGATGCCCACCCATTGCGCGATTGGGAGCACTGGGGTGATCCGCTGTTTTTCTTTTGCGCCGGCTTCTCCGCTTCGGTGGTGTTGCTTCAGGTGTTGCAATGGCCGTGGATTGTTCGTCGTGCGAGAGGTCCATCAAAACGCGACCCTTTCCCTCGAGCTCTACTGGCCGTAGCCGAGAGGCAGACGCTTGGTATCGGCCCTTTACCCCACGAAAAGCCTCGAGACGTCTTCGTTTCCTGACTTCGCGCTCAGTTAGGGGTGATTCCTCCGTCTTCTCCAACAAAGCGACGAGATTGGGTGTCGACGAACTCAAGGGAACAGAGAGTGGTTGTGGTTGTCGAACCCAATCAGCAGTCCTCTATATTTCAAGTACAAGAAATTTGAGATGACGTAGGCGGGCATAACAAAAGAGCGTACATATCGACCATAACCTCCTGCCATTAAGCTCTCCTCGAAACTCTCCGCAGAGGTCTCTTGAAACAGTGAGATCCTCCGGCCTGTATTAGGACTGTCTGTGACGCTAACGGGTTTCGATGTTGTTGGATCGTCAAGAGTTTCGTCTGCAGGTCGTTTGGAGCGCTTCAGATGTGAAGGTCGGTGATCCACAGCATGGTGTGATGTTTCCGCATTTTGCTTGCCTGATGAAGGCCGATTTTGAATGGGGAATGAAGATTCAGGGGCAGAAAGAAATGGATGTCTCGAGGTACCACTCGAACCTGAAAATACATCATCGATGTCCATGCTAGCGGGAGACGGGGACCATTGTCGTGACGCTGCCTTGGGCAGAGCTTTCTTGTCGTGGTTAGGAGTTCTTATGGATGGTGAAGGCAAGCGTGAAGAACTTGGAGGTTGCGAGTCGATCGAGTGACGGTCATAGCGGAAATGTGGAGATAGGGACCTTCTGCGCTACGCATCAGAGTGGAAAAGGTAACCCAGGGCAGTGACATACCGGACCGAGACCGATGACTCCGCAACTGTCACCAATTGAACGGCGCTGACAATGCAAGAGAAAGTTTTAGGATGAGCTGGCCAGGGCATTCCAACAAAACGCACTCTGAATGCTGGCTCGGAGACACATGCGACGTTGATGAGGTCATCCGAGGTCTCTGGGGACTAAACATGAAAAAGACCATTTGAGCTATGCAGTCGCAAGCGGGCGAACAAGAGGAGTTCACCTAGACTCTGGTGTCATCATTTGGGTTGCGGATGATGTCTTTTGTAAGGCTTCATTACGCCTGCAAGATGATATGAGACAAGGCGGAAATGTGGAAGCGTCAGACTGCACTACTTTTTGAACGAGTGGTGTGAGGACACAAACGACATTGATGAATGAGGGTGGGTGGTGCTAGTGACAATGATGATGTAGCTATCAAGACGCTAATAGATAGACATACCTATGGGAGTTAGGGGACAATGGCCTTGGACTTGCCTCAGTGAGGTAGGTCCTAATGTTATGGGGACTGCATAGCATGATGAGTCAATTGAAGTGGACACCCTGATTTTAACGAACCTTTGCGGTGTAGGAAGGTGAGCATTAAGGCGCTGTTCTTGCTGGCTGCGGCGATTGAGATTAGGACGTATTTCATTAGGAGAATAGCGAACCTCATTTGTGCGTGCTTCCTGCTGGGTTCTCTTTGCTATCACCGGGCAGTGAGAAAGATGAAGCCGATGTTTTGGGGTAGTAGAAGACGAAGAAAAGAAAGAGTGGAGAGCGAAATAAGATTGCGATGCCAAGTGTCAAGCACGACCCTGGGGAGTAAACATAAGAGGCAATATATGTAAAAAGGCCGAGGGGGCAGATATTTAAACTGATGGGAGCTCACCGACTAACGGGGTTGGCGCGTGGAACCTTTCAAATCGGCGCACAAGGAAAAGTTCAGCGGACGAGGAGAGCGTAGGCGCATTCTCTTCCTCTACCATATCTTACGTAATTACTGCCTCCTCATGTCATCCCCGCCAATCCGCGCACTCGAATTCTACAGTGGTATCGGTAGATCCCTTTCTGGCTTTACAGTATCCATTTACTGATAATTTCACAGGTGGCCTCCATCTTGCCTTCGCAAGAAGCAATGTCAACGGAGCTGTAGTGCAAGCTTTCGACTGGGATCAGAATGCTTGTCAAGTCTATAATGCCAATCACCATCCCAACATCGCCAAAAAGGTTTCTTCCCCTCCTCATTCGTGACTCTCCTCTCATCTGCAGATGCTGTCTAGATGGACATCTCATCCCTGACTCTGACTCAATTGGCCGCCCTTCGTGCGGATCTCTGGCTACTCTCGCCAGCTTGTCAACCATATACTGTATTGAATCCCAATGCCAAGGGTGCCTCGGATTCAAGGGCGAAGTCTTTTCTCCACCTCATTCAAGACGTTCTCCCTGAGATGCATGCAGCCAACGTCGCCCCGAACTACATGCTGATTGAAAATGTCGCCGGTTTTGAGGTGCCGCGTACCGTTTTTCCTGTTCTTGTTCGGCTTGAACCGACTCTGTTCCCTCTACGTCCTTTCCATGGGCTTTATTCTACGAATCAATAGGACTCCACAACTCAACGTATTTTGCGGGAGATCCTTCACTCACTGAACTACTATATCATGGAGTTTCTCTTGACTCCATTACAGTTTGGGATTCCTAACTCCAGACTTAGATATTATCTCTTAGCAAGGAAGCATCCTTTCCTAGTGCAAGATTCCGACACCCATGCTTCCAGTCGAGAGGTTAAGATCCAGCGGAGTATACCTGGTGCAGATATGTTCGAATCGGACGACGGCAATCTTACCTCGAGAGATATTGGCGGCGTCACGGCGCTGAAGTGCTTCTTAGACCATCCGAACAATCAGCCCTATTCCGTACCTGATAAAATATTGCAAAAGTGGGGTCGATTATTTGACATAGTTCTACCGACGTCCCGAAGGTCATGCTGTTTCACTAGAGGTAATCTCTTGATCCAGAAGCTTGTCTACACTCTCTTTTCATGCCTGACGGGTTAAGGTTACACACAGCTTGTCGAACGGGCGGGTTCCATTCTCCAGATGAATGAAGAATTAAATGTACGTCTCGCATATCATAACATGGGTGTCTAATGTCGCATCGCAGACTACAACTACATTCGACCGATTCCTGCAAGCGCAAAAAGAGGGAGACAAGGACGCTGTTCGTATATTAGACCCCTTAGAATTGCGCTACTTCTCTCCAGAAGAGTTGCTTGGGATTTTTTATTTCAATTGCCTCGGTCAAGAGCCTATGTTCAAGTGGCCGGAAAACATTTCCACCAAGACGAAATATCGTCTCATAGGCAATAGCGTCAATGTAAAGGTGGTGGAGGCATTAATCAATTACTTGTTCAGTACATAGTACTAGTTGAATAGGACGACCGGTTAATGCGATGCCGGTACCGTTCAAGCTTCAACGGGCGAGACAACATTTGATTCCACTATACTTCTTTCACCCCACATCTCTTCATTTCAGTTGTCACCATAGCGGTATTATGAAAGGACGTCGCACTTTCTTGGTTGGTGGTGGATGCACTGCGTTCATCAAGGTATGTCACCGCCTTTCGCACGGTTCTGCCAGAATTTGAACGCAGATTTGTAGCCCCGAGGGCAGAGGACGACTGAAGACGTTTGTCAACCCTATGCCATTATTCGTATTTCTGAATATATATGATTTAGATGGGCCTTGAAGCAGCCACGAAAGCACTGCTAGACGCAGGTAGCGATGTTGGGTCCCTGTTGGGGTTTGAAATGTCTTCCCTCATTATAACCTTAATCCACAGGGATTACCTATGATGTAGTCGAAACAGCCTACGTTGGCTATTGCTACGGAGATTCGACTAGCGGCCAGGTATGCTCTTCAAGCAACAGTAAATTTGCAACAGTCTCATCACTGTGTCGACGCAGCGCGCTTTATACAATCTCGGCCTGACCTCTATCCCCATTGTTAACGTGAACAACAATTGCTCCACTGGCTCCACCGCGTTACATTTGGCGAACAACGCTGTCAAATTTGGTCAGGTAGAATGCGCCATGGCCTTGGGTTTTGAGCGCATGAAACCTGGTAGCTTGGGAACAAACTTTCCAGATCGTGTGACACCAATGGCCCTTATCAACCTTAAATCTAAGGAGTTAGAAGACTCAGAAGGTCTAGGAGAAAACCATGGACCGGGAGCACCGAGAATGTTCAGCAATGGTGCACAGGAATATTTCGATAAGTATGGAGGAAATATTGAACATCTGGCTATGATTGGTGAGGCGTTCTGTACGCGTTGGCAGGACCGGATGAGTTCTCAACGCTGGTTGTAGCTTCAAAAAACCACAAACATTCTTTGGCAAATCCGTATTCGCAGTTCCGGGATGGTTGGACGGTAGACCAAGTGCTGAAAGCACCAAAGATCACTAGACAATTGACGAAGTTCATGTGCAGCCCCACATCGGTGTGTAATATTCTATCATATTCTAACTCTACAGTACTTATCATCCTTCTTCAAGGATGGCGCTGCTTGTTGTATTGTTGTCTCAGAGGATTTCGTGCACCGACATGGCCTGGAGAATCAAGCTATTGAGATAGTGGCTCAGGCTCTGACAACAGATGGTGTAGAGACCTTTGAAGGTCGGAGTGCCATGGACGTTGTTGGCTTCCAAATGACAAAAAGGTGCACCGACAAGGTGTTCGCTGACGCCGGATTTAAACCAGGTGAAGGGAGAGACCAAGTTGGAGTAATTGAACTCCATGACTGTTTCGCTGCTAATGAGGTCAGCCCTGTGGCACCAGATATCACGACAAGCATATCTAAATGACTACAGCTTATCACCTACCCTGCGTTGGGGTTATGCAAGATGGACGAGGCTCACAAGTTGGTGGAGAGGGGCGATAATACTGTAAGCCTTCGCATAAACCGAGTTCCTGCATGTTGATAACATTTACAAGTATGGTGGCAAATTTGTTGTCAATCCAAGTGGGGGGTTGGAGGCCAAAGGGCATCCTCTAGGCGCCACTGGGATTGGTATGCATTTCTACATCATGAGTACGTGGCTTAGTTCCCCTGCATATAACTGAGTTACTTACAGAGTGCAATAGTGCAATTACGTTCATGTGAGTATATTTGATTTAGGGAGCACGAAATGGGCGAGATAATGATACTCCAAAGGGGCTGGTCCTATGCAGGCTCCCGGACTCTTTGATATACCCAATCCTCGTGGAAAGTATGGCCTTGTCCACAATGTCGGTCTCGGCGGGGCAGTTGTAGTGTCCCTGCTTCGTCGCCCAGAATTCTTCAAGCCTGGTGGCTTGGATGGCCGCGATAGGTTGGTCCATCTTGCCTTATATTCATTCATGCCTTGCTGAGAGAGTGCAGACTTGGGTACAACCATGCGCATGAGTGCCGCCCGGTCACCATTGAAGATGTCAACAAGGCAAAATCCAATAAGTCGTCAAAATATGTGTTGCAATATGCCAAGTTATGATTTTGTCTGTTCAGCTTTTATTAGCGGATAGTCATTAGTATCAATCGGATCAACAGGTATCCTGTATGATGCAATGTAGTCTAGATTCCCAAGCTAGCATGACCCAATAGCTCCTCCCACTTGAACTCCGCCGGCTTTTCGTGGAATACTTTGAGCAGTCTCTCGCCTTCTCTTTTGCTGGCATCAAGGTCTTGGTCGTTCCACAAGTAAAACTTTTGTAGGATCACTGCCAGTAGTTGGGCATCCTCTTGGCTTAGCATATATCGGCCATCCACTCCACTAGCTCCAGTAGTCGATGAAGGAGTGATTTCGCCTCTCAAGAGCACAATGCCATGCGTCTTGGCAAGGTCTGTGTGGTGTGTCAGAACCAAATAAGGCGTCGCAAATGTCTGACGTGATTTGAATTCCTGCAACGGCGTAAATAACACAGTGGAGGTCTGGGGATTACCAGAGGTGGGGACATTTAGTCGGGGTGGGCTGAAGGGATCCTCTGCAACATCTGGCACTGAAGGGAAGTGGTGAAAGCCCCACTGAAGGAAATAAAATTCGTAGGCTGAATCTTGATTGCCACTTTCCGTTGCTGATGTCGTATCTTGTTCACTCGGTCGAGGTACTGGAACAACAAATGAAGGGTATTTGGTTGCGGTGGCTAGCATCTTTGAATACGCATCGACAGGAATAGCTGCGCACACGTATCCACGACCGGTGCCGCCAGAACGAGACGCGTGGTATGCAGTCCATAGAGCGCCAATTTGTTCAGCAGTATGCGGTGTCGATAGAATTTTGGAAACATTGAGAATGGAGGCTAGTGGCTGAGAGTTGCATGAGAACAGGAAAGTAGGTATTGTTAGACGCCAATACCTGGACAGGTGAGCCATCCCGTCGTACTTGGCTTGGTAGATAGTGCTTTTCTGGGGCTGGCTCGCGTGATTCCGCAGATGGAGGGGCTTCCTTTTGAGCACTGAACTGAGATTTCAACGCCTTAGCCTCTTGATGCACCCGGTGCTGGTCTTCTTTGCTGGCCTTTATTTTCAATCCCTCTAAGCTTAGGCTTTGCCTGTTCCATATGTGATGGGGCGTCGCAGGAAATACCACAGGTCACTTATGCACAACCAGGGTGAAACAGGAAACGTACTGGTCAGCTTTTTGACGCAATTTGTGCGCATATTTAGATTCATAGTCGACCGGAGCAGATGTGCTGTTCCACCGACTTGCAAAAATTAGCCCGGGACTGTAGGTTGGTGGCCTTCCGTAGAATGCGCGTCGGGATAGAACAGAGAGTGCGCGGTGGGACATAAACAACGTTGTGACCACAGGCTCGTGTGACTGGTGGGCTGCAGGGACGCGTGCACATGGGGGACCTCTGTAGTTCACACCTTCAATTCCATGTTCTCAGAAATAATTGTTATACTAGTGGCCCATCAGTTAATTTACAAAATTCAATTGAATCATAACTCGAAAAAGTCCTTCAATGCATGCCAGTGTCACCTGGTAGGAATCCGTATTGCCCTCCCAAAATTAAGGTCCCAACTACTAGTAAATACATACGTCAAATAAAAACCTATGGTACAACAGACAATATGGAGAGGGCTGGCGGGGGCAATGAGGGGTAGAACACTGTCTCAACGTGGTCACCCGCGAGAAGGGTAGTCATTGGAATTTTTCTTTGTAAATCCATGCCAGTCCTACTGAGCTTTGTCCTTGGGCAACCTGAGACAGGGTTTCGCTCAGAAGTCACCAGTGTGAAGCAGCGAAACAACTCACCGCAGCACGGTACCACCTCGCAGCCGCCTTACGATCTTTCTTGCATCCCTTCCCATTTGCTAGACAGTATCCCAAGTCAGTCTGAGCATCTGCATCGCCGAGCTTTGCTGCAACTGTGTAATATTCCTACAAAAAAAAATTCACATCTAATAATGGGCTCGGGCGAGTAGAATAAACTCACGACAGCCATCTTCTGGTCCTTGGGTACACCCCAGCCTTGGAAGAAGCATTGGCCAACTTCATAGATAGCTAGCACTAATTCACCCTACAATCCAAGAGTTCATTTCGTTCGATATGATGGGACGAGAAGCGTACCCGGAAGGGTATCATATTGGGGCCACCTGCTGCTTTCTCTAAACCGGTCACCGCGAGTTCAGCGGCCCGTCTCAGCCAGGTAAATGCGTGCTTCTCGTCTTTCTCGCAACCCCAGCCATGTCTCAATGCCAACCCCCACATCAACATGCCCATGGCACATCCACCATTCCACTTCGCACTCTGCTCGAAACAAGCTGCAGACTGCTTTAAATGGTTAGCTTCGTGATATTTTATTCCCAACTGCAAGAAGTCCTGAGGAGTCTTGGCATTCTGCTCTGTAAGTGGAGACTGGGGTGGGGGGTCAGGGTCTCGCGCTAGATGCTGCTGGGAGGATGAAGCAGTAGCCGGCACAAGCTGCTCTGAGCTAGCAGTGGGATTTACTGGGAAGTTACTCCCAATTGGGGATGGTACTTCGCTGTCGTACTGGTAGTACGAATACGTCGAGTAAACGCTTGTTATATTGCCAGGTTGTAGCGATCGAGGTTGTGTAGTATCATGATTACTGCCAGTGGATCGACTAATGGGACTTAATGTAGGCGCAGATAATTTGGTCTCGAGATGCTGTGCATTGGGCATCACTTCTGAGTAGGCGTTGGGTATCTGAGAAGCAGGATAACGCGGTGATTGAGAACCAGAAGGGCTGGGTACACGAGCTCCTGGAGTGGGAAAGTTCGACGATGATGATAAAGTGTGTATCTGGTCCGGCCATTCATCGTGTGAAATCTGTGCGGCAACTCCTGCGATGACTGGTTCGTTGGAAAGCGGACTGTTTCGAGGGGATGGTCTTGTAGCGGGTGAGGCCCCAGGTCGACCAGCATTTCGGTCCAGGATTTGGCGTTTCCGTCCTTCAGCTTCTAATGAAGGTCGGTGGGGATTCAATGAGTCTTCTACTTGTTGGTCTGAGGGTCCCACCCTCGCCGGCCTCGAGAAGTTAGAGGTTACAGGACGCACAACTGGTGCTCGTCCAACATGCGGAAGGACCGCAGATCTAGTGGATGCGTCTTCACCTTCCCGCGTCGCGTCGGCGGAAGACACAACAACGGCCGGAGGAGTCATAGCGTTGAGATTGGGTGCAACATTTGGAACTGAATATGATGTAGAGAATCCTGATGGCGCCGGAGCAGGTCGCGGATTCATGAACATATCATGAGAGCTTGATGATATGGAGGACGAGTAGCCCCATCCGAATTAGTGATACTGCCAGGGCACTTCCATTCATTTCACGTACCTCATTGAGTTTGTTAGAGCCCCTGCAGGACGCATTACGAAATCTGTGCTGTAGATACTTTCGTCGTCGAAATAGTGGTAATTGCTGGAGTTTCTTGAAACCAGAGAGGACTCGGGGGCTAAGTAAGAGTGGTTGTCGTTAGTGGAGGAGGCTGCTGTGGAATCTCGCGCAAATTGGGCGTGAAGGAGGGGGGAGTGCGGCGGTGCCTGGGGTGGACCATAATGGTGTTGGTCGTTGGTACTCTGGATGTTTGTAGACAGGGAGCGAGAGCTTTTAGCACCTGCAGCTCGGGAAGATGTTCGGCGAACGAGAGCATCTAATGGGGAGGAGTGGTTGATGGTGAAATTGGTGGAATTGGCAGGCATAACCGTCATGCCTAGGGTGTGTGTTGACCAGCAAGCAAAGAGAAAAATAACGTCCTGAAGATAGCAAATGCAACGAACAAAAATGCATCTCCCGTCCAAATTCGCAGCGACTGGTTACCCTTTAGTCACCGCTAGTGTTGTTTCATTTCCTGGACAACCGCATTGTACTGTATGCGAAATTAAAAGTTACGTCCACAGTACATTAATATATACAGCTCGACTATGTACACGTCGTGATAATCAAATCCCTACTCTCCGGCGAGGAGTCTGAGTGACGCGTGCGCCTGCTCCAACGCCGGAGTGTCGTGGTGTTCCGGGTACGATCACCTTGGAACTTCCACCGGATATCTTTGCTGTAAGGGCTTGCTCTGCAGCCTTCTTCGCGGACCTGGATTGCATGTATGAGCCTTAAGTAAAGACGTTAATTCATATACTTACACCTCGCGCTGTCGAGCTATTTCAGTTTCCAATTCAGCACGTTTCGAAAATTCTCGGTCGACTTGACGACGGCTGTCTCTACCATCGAAATTTTTTTCCTTGACAGAGTAGAAAACAGACCCAAGTTCGGCTATAAACGGATTTAGTAGTCAGTAACCAGATGGGAAGGTTCTACGCACCAAGCCAATATGCGTCAATCGCCGTTACCTGGGTCATGTACTCCTTCGAGGTTAAAATCAGTTCGTGGTAGATCACATGGGATGGTGTATCTAGTTGCGACAATATATCGTATGAGAATGGTTCGACCATGTGATCAAACCAAGATACTCACATCCCAAGCCGTAGAGTGCACTCGTGGGGTGAAGGTGTGTAGGCAATCCAGACCGAATGTTAACGAATTCTCCAATGCCCTTCACTCTGGCCGCCTGATGGAAATACCCGGCAGCTATCGCTTTCCTGTCATCAAGAAACGTGAATAAATAAGGTCTTCAGGTGCCAGCGTAGATCATACCTTATTATGTCAAAATCTGTTCCAGCGGATATCAATTCCATTTTCTGAAATTTCATGATATCCTCCAATTGTGCACGAACTTCCCGAGCCTTTCGAAGGAGTTTGGGATGGAGGAAATGGCGCATAGCCCAATCGTCTCGATGACCATGTGATTTCCACTGTCTGAATACGTTCAACAACGTGAGATGGTCACTCTCGGGAACATTGAATTTTTCTCTCGCAGCGTCAGCTTCTTCCATCCTCTCCTTCGGTCGGTAGAATACGCTAGGGACCGACAACATCGAAACAATAGTGAGCATTTCTGCAGAGCACTTGTACTCCACAGATGCAATAAGCATCTTGGCCATTGAAGGTTCCATTGGAAACTCCGACATCTTTCGCCCCACAGGCGTGAGGTCTCCAACATTATCCAGGGCGCCCAACACCCATAATTGATACATTGAGTTGAGAATATTTGCCTAGAGAATCTTGAGTTGTTGCCTCTTGATAGAATTTAAAACACAACAAACCTGTGGGGGAGGATCCATAAAGTCAAACTCTAGCAGGTTCTTCACTCCCAAGGATTTTAAAAGCAGGACAGTATTTGCTAGGTTCGTTCTTTGGATTTCCGGAATTGTGTTTTCAAAAAATTCGTTGCGGAAAGCCATTTCGGTATACAATCGATAACAAAAGCTTGAAAAAAAAATCTGTTGGTGCTAGAATTTGGCAAAAATGGACATCACCATACCCACTACCAGTGCGTCCGGCACGCCCAGTCCTCTGCCCCGCATTGGCTTGACTAATGGGCGTAATTTGAAGGGCATCCATACCAACTTTGGGGTTGTAGACCTTCAGCTTTGAATACCCAGAGTCGACCACATAAAGGATACCATCCACAGTCAAGGAGGTTTCTGCAATATTGGTGGCGACAATGACCTTGCGTCGTCCATCGCTTGTTGCGTCAAAAATCTTCGCTTGCAAGTCAGCTGGCATCTGAGAATAGATCGGCAACACAGCGAGAAGTGGTGGTTCATCTAATTGCGCCAGGCGTTCTGAAAGCGACAAGTCAAGCTATATGTCAATGACGAGCAAAAGCAAATTACACACCCTGTATTACCTGACATGTCACCTCAATGTCCTCCTGTCCAGTCATAAACACCAGAATATCGCCTGGGGGCAGGGATAGGTGTATCTGAAGCACCTGCTTGACAGCACTATCGACATAGTCCTCACAAGGCGACTTCGAATGAAATATTTCAACAGGGAAGGTGCGTCCGGGAATGGTATAAGTTGGCGCACTGCCATAAAATTGAGAAAACTGTATGTCATGAGTATTTGATACACGCATGGGATGAAATGTTGTACCTTCTCTGCGTTCATTGTGGCCGACGTCACGATAAGCTTCAGATCGCGCCGTCGTGAAAGAACTATCCCAGGGTCGTTAGTGAATGACAATCTGGTTGGTAAAAACCTACCCTTCCTGAGGAGACCCATCAAAACATCTGTGCTCAAGGACCGCTCATGTGCTTCATCTAAGATGATAACACTATACCGATCCAAGTCCCCCTCATTCAGCGATTCTCGTAGTAATACACCATCAGTCATGTACTTGATCTTGGTTTCTGCTGAAGTACAATCCTCAAACCGAATCGCATAGCCAACCGTCGTTCCAAGTTTGCACTGTGAGTTAATGTCATGAAGGAATGTAGTATGTCTCTGAGCAATATACTTACCTCCATCTCCTCGCTGACACGTTTCGCCACGGACATAGCAGCGACACGCCGAGGTTGCGTGCAGCCAATCATACCATGGGCGCAGTAACCATCTTCGTAAAGAAATTGCGCGAGTTGCGTTGTTTTGCCGGAACCCGTCTCTCCAACAACGATGACGACTAAATAGCTTCGGGTTACATGGTTGAAGCAGGGTCAAGAAAGAAAAGACTTGCCTTGATTGTCTCGCAATACTTTCATCAATTCCTCCCGGCAAGCAAATGCTGGCAAATACTCCCGCTGTTCCTTGAGAGTCCTGGTCTTCGCAAATTGACTGACACCTGTAGATGCCTTCAAATGTGATGCGAATTTCGAATCTCCCTTATAATTATCCTCTCCTTTCTCCTTTCCCTCTTTCTCTTGCCTTTCTGCCTCAGCTGAGTTGTAACAAGATGGACTATGTGAATGACCAAATCTGATAGAGGCACGCAGGTGCTCAAAAGGCACACACCTTCAGCTTCAGCTTCTTCATCCTTGACGCCCATGATATTACCGAGAGCAGTCCCGCCCAGCGCGGCAAGTTTTGCTGCCGCCTTAGCCCTTTCTGCTTGCTCTCGCTTCTCTTTGACAAGGGCACTACCTTTCTTGGAGAAAATCGCCATATCGCTAGTGGGATCTCGAATAGGGTTGATTGGGTCCAATTGTTTTGTGAAAACTGTTTTCCCATCCAAAAATGGAGGCTTCAAGTCATGCACAATTACATGTACAGTGGATTCGGATTCATCTTCGAAATCAAGGTCCACGGTCTTTCGGGTAGCGACACCTGAAGTGAGCATTCGATTTGCTTCCCAAAGGTCGTTATCTGCATTCTATGAGAAAAGTTAGAACTGTCAATAATAAGCGTCAAAATATCCATACATATTGGGCCTGGCGAGCCGAGATTTTCTTCTATAAAGGAGTTAGTAGTCAGCTGCCGACACACGATAAGAACCCACCGATGGCTTTGCTGCCGGCTCAGCTGGCTGGAGGATCGTTAGATCGTCATACTGTGCTAGAGGGTTATGCTCTAGATCACCAGCTACTCCACCGTCCTCTGCTCCGGTGTACCAATCACGGTCCAGCCTGATTTGCTCCTCCTCCCATTCTCTCGCATCAAGGCCTAAAGCTCCATCATCTCCATCCGGACTACCACCGCGAGCTGCGCGTGGAGTAGGTGCATCCCACCCACGGTTTTTCGCATTGCCCCAACCTGGGCCATCCTCTCCCCTCGAGCTTCGTGGTGTAGTTTCCCATCCAACGTTCGGGACTCGCACACTAGGACCCTCGCGAGAGGAGCGAGGAGTAGAGTCCCAACCTCGCTCGCGGTCATGATTTCGGTCACGATCTGATCCTCTGCCCCATTGGCGGTCTCGGTCTCTATTTAACCGACGTTGGAATTCCCCCAGTCCTCTGGGGCCATCTTCACGTCGCTCATTTACAGCAGCAATGCCCTCTGGTAAAGCATGAGCGATGAAATGAGCGAGATGGTTGTGTAATGACATACCTCGTTGTTTTTCCCTGTTCCTTCTATGCTCTTCTAGCCTTCTTCTGCCCACCTCAGAAAGACCACCTGGATGCGACGGTGTTTCTTCCCCTCTTTGCCGAAGATTTTGCGAACGGGATGCAGGGAGAGTCGGTACTAAATAGTTGAAATATTAGACATTCTGGGTATATTACAGGTCACCAGCTTGAACGTACCCTTGAACACCGGCTCCGGTTCGTCATCCAACTTCGCTCTCTTTCTGCTTCCGTTAGCCATTGCGGCCTCCGCAGCTGCAGCTCTTTTCTCTATTGCCAGTTTATCAAGTCCAAGTAACGATGAACGCGGTGTAGGTGGTTCTAGTGCCCTGGGTGGCCTTTTAAATGTGTGTTGCTAAATCGACATCGGACGGGTTAGTAAACATTGATAAGGCATCCAATAGTGATGACTCTACCTTGTCATGTTGGACTAATCCGCCCTGGCGCATAGGCTCCGGCTCCAACACTTCACTGTCATGGACAATAATTCCAGGTATGTCATTCTTAGGAACTTGGTTTGCCTCCTGCTTTGCATGTGACAGAATTTCGGAATGAACTTCAGCAAGGAATGAGTCCTTGAACTTGCCGAACCCTTTTGCAGCTACATGGTACATGAATTAATGTCAGTGGTATGGGTCTTTCGGGGTGAATGACATAATTACCTTGTATGAAGCCGTCCAACGAGTTGGTCTTGGCTATGTCTATGACCCTACGGGCAAGTAGGTCATTTGGGTTGAGAGTATTCAAAGCCCTTGAGAGTTTGATAGCGAGTTGATGGTCGAATTCGACATCCGTAGACATGGGCAGTGGAGAGAAGTAGGTTGGACAGTGTTGTCACGCGTCACGGCAATTGGGGTAAGCGCCAATGTCGCGCGAGCTGGACGTGTGTCAGGATGAAATGAACTGAAGAACGCCTTTGCGCACAACTTGCGTATTTCAATGTCTTCCGATTTTCTATTTATTCCAAGAAAATTAACCAAGCCATCTGCCCCTCAACCAGCGCCAACCCACGTAACCCTTGCAGCATCACAAAATGCACAACTCCGACCTGGAAAAGAAACTGAAGCCAAGGGGGAAAGAGAGACGAGAAAGAGTGGTTCATCCCTATTCTCGGATGAAGACTATGTGAACCTGGTCAGCCTCGCATTCTCAGACTTTGCGTTATGGTCGAACCCAGATCTTCGACGTGCCATAGACTTCGATTCAGGCAATCACAGCCAGAGCGGCGACAATGCTCAGGAGAACGCTGGATGTACGTCTCGTTCATTTTGACACGTGCACCATGAACTGACTGAACGCTAGTCATACCTCTGCCCCACCTGCTCGACCATTTGCCAGTTTTGGCACCACTAAAACTCAGCGATCACGAGAATCGTATAGCAAAGGCCTTAAGGACTCGCGCTACCGACGTCTTCGACGTGCGGTTGATACTGGCGCCACCAAGTTCATTCTCTAGCTGGCCCCGACAGGACAGTACAGAGGGAAGACACATGTTCGAAATCGGAAGAAAAGACTATTATAATGATATTCCAAAGGGGTGTTGGACAAAAGATGCTTGGGATAGGCTAACAATATATGTGGTTAGTCCAAAATATCCAATGTGTATGACTCATTTCCTCATTGCACCACAGGAGAACATACCAAATGGATCCCGCAATGCGGCAGGAATCATGCGCCTGCTCAGGGCATTACTATCTCACTGCACATCGGGCGAGCTATTAGAAGGTATGGGATTGATACAAGGTGTCTCGTTTCCGCCTCATCATCAAGACAAGCCGGGAGATGCACCAACTTGCAAAGGATTCGCCCTAGTTACGCTTTCATCCAGAAAGCATGTCAAAGCCATGTTAAGAGCTTGGCCCTGGGATGTGGAGACTGTTAGTGACTCCCAGGGTGTCGTTGACACGGGTAGTACGATCCCTGAAGTACTGGAAGCCACCAAATTTGGCCTCCGGATGCTAGCCAAAGAGCGCTGGTTGGAATTACGCGAGGAATATTTGGAATATAGGAGGTCGCTGGTTGACGAGATATATTATCATCAAAGTCAAGTGGTGGCTGTAGATGCATCTGAAGTAGATTTTCAGGAGGAGACATTGCCAGTGCATCTACGCTCCAAAGGAACATCAAGGCCAGGGAGGGAACAATTACAAGAGCCAGCATTGACGGCAGAATCACCATACCCATCAGGCTGTCTCGTCTTCATTCGAAATATCCACACGGGGACCAATAAGACGACATTACGAGCATTATTCCGCAAAACGCTCGTGAAGACAGAAGGCACCGACACAGGATTAGATTATGTCGACTACAATAAAGGAATGGATTCAGTACGTGACACCTCCTACCGAGGCAGACCGTAATGGCTGATCCTACGTAGTGTCACCTTAGGCTGGCAGCTCCCCACTATGCACAGGAGTTAACACAATACTTTTCGGATCGCAGAATTGTCCAAACAAGCGGTTTAGACGATTCAGGGACTGTGGTATTAGAGAATGACGGCCCTTCATTCATACGATGTGAGATTGTCGATGGGAGGCGAGAGTCGATTTATTGGGAGAAAGTCCCTGAGAAAATATGCCAACAAGCTGTACAAAAGGCTTTGAAAGCAATGGCGGTGACACAACAAGATGGGGATCAGCAGAAACGGAAGAGATCCAGTGGTGGCGAGAATGTTGTTGCAGAAGTGTCTGAAGAGGGGGGACAGCGGAAAAAACGCCGGGAGCGACGAAAGTGAGATCCTGTGCATCGTTGTGGTTATTCACTAGTATACGTACAAGAAACTAATATACTCGCCTAATCGACGAAACCTGTGATGATGGTGATCAAGTTCCAGGGATGCGTTCATGTAATCATGACCAACAAACTGGGAAACCTTGGCTGCGCCTGACGATGCAGCGACTGGAACCATGATACGTAGTCCCATCATTGCAGATTGGAGGATGGTAAATGTGTATCCGGAAAAGTGTCTAGTCTTGGTACAAAGCTAGTCTGGGTCAGTCACCCTTCCAGGAGGTTGTAAACAGGCAAATGAACCAGAGCTACTTACCACGGGTCGAATCAGTCTTGCTGCACCTCAACTTTAACCACAAACTTCCAAGGAACGAGTACCTGCCCAACGTATCGGCCATCTGGATCTTCGCTTGGGCCAACGCGATATTCTTCTGCATTGATGAGCAGTAGATTCAGGGGCTGGTCTGTGCCAGCAAACGTCCCCATCAACACTCGACCATCCGATATAGTGAGCCTCAAATTTCGCTGTAAGAAAGAACGTATTTGCTGGAACGGGGTGGAATCTCCATGGGATGGCTCGAGGGACATGGCCAGGGAATAAATGGCTAGGCGAGCCTGTGTGTGACAGGTGTCGCCGACACGTCACACAATCACCGCGCATGAATCCTTTCGACAATCCCATCGCTCTCAGCATGCAAGGTCAATTTACTACGTCTGATTCACACAAATATTCGGTCATTCTTCCAACTTACAACGAACGCAAAAATCTCCCTATTATTATTTGGTTGCTGGCGACCACATTTCAAGAACAGTCAGTCTGCCATGTAGTTTCGATTTCTCTTGTCGACCTCATTTCTATCAAGTGACCTTACTTGGGAGATCATAGTTGTCGATGATAATAGCCCTGATGGTACCCAGGAAGTTGCTTTGCAGCTTGCTAAGGTATATGGTGAAGATAGGATTGTGAGTCCACTACCACCTGCCGCATAGAGGTAACCTTATCCTCCTTAGGTTCTTAGACCGCGGGCGGGAAAACTTGGCCTAGGGTACGAGGGCATTGGTCCTGGTATTGGCACTGCTGGCTAACCTCTTGCTGTAGCACCGCATACATCCATGGGCTTAATTTCGTGACTGGCGACTTTGTCATCATCATGGATGCGGACTTTTCCCATCATGTAGGTTGTACGAATGTTTCTAGGGAAGGCTGATAACTAAGTGACCCACCAGCCAAAATTTATCCCGCAATTTATTCAGTGCGTATGATGCCCGTCTAAGCTGGAATCGTGCTAAAAGATTGCAGGCTACAAAAGGCCCATAATCTGGATATTGTAACTGGGACGAGGTACCGTTCCACTTCAACGCCGTATTTAGCAGATGCTCGACCAGGCGGCGTCCACGGTTGGGACCTTCGACGCAAACTCGTTTCGCGGGGGGCAAACTTTCTGGCGTCAACGGTGCTTAATCCAGGAGTCAGTGATCTGACGGGTAGTTTCAGGTAAGAGTGTGGCATTGATGAGGTGTATCGAGGGCTAACTATTCCTAGGCTGTACCGCCTGCCAGTGCTACGGCACATCATTACGGTGACACAGTCAAAAGGATACGTATTCCAGATGGAGATGATGGTTCGAGCAAGAGCATTAGGATACACAGTTGGCGAGGTGCCGATCACGTTTGTTGACCGGATATTTGGAGAGAGCAAACTGGGAGCAGACGAAATCGTATCGTATGCCAAGGGAGTGTGGCAGTTGTTTACATCTGTTTAGTAATAATCCTCCTAATACTCCGATGATGTCACTGCATTTAGTTTTGTTTGTCAGCGGCTTCATTAGCGTCCGCCAGCTAAAATGCTTACAATTTACGTCTTTCATCCCTACCATCAGCACCATGAGTCTCCTTCAAGACGTACTACGTCTTCACGTCTCGGATATAGAACGAGATCTTAGAAATTATCGCCCAAATGCCAGGCGGTTTAGGGACTCACATCTCGATAAAGAGGATTCAGACGACGATCTAGTCAATGTTGTAGGTCGCGGTACATCTTCTTTCGCAGGGAACTCCTATTAATCTCCCACCCGTCAGATGTCATTCCCCGTAACACCATCACTCACGCGGCCCGCATCTCCAACGCGCGGTGCTTTTTCGCGCACCTCAAATCTCCTCGCTGCATCTAGTAAAAAGAGTGACCCTTTGAGGGTATTTCCAACCGAGATTTCTCAACGGATATTCTCTCGTCTACGAATTCGAGATCTAGCCAGTTGCGCACTTGTATCAAGGAAATGGAATCGCAGTCAAACTATTAATTATGGTAGGTGTGCCGTTGCTACCTCCGTCAGTCATCTTATTCACTTGTCTCCCCGCAAAGTTTGGTTCCAGCATTATAGAAAGGACAACTTTAATGACGAATCATTACCCCCCGGAAAATGGACACGACGGGAGTCAAAACAAAACTGGGTATGTGCTAGGTCCATTGCTTCACATCACCTTTTCTAATCAAGTAACCCAGCGTGTGGTTCATCTACGTTCGAGTGCTGACCGCTCACCTGCAAGTACCGTCTTCTCACGATTGTCTGATTCTGCCCCTGGGTCTGGCTACCAGACCCCGCGAGAACTGAAAGAGGAGCAATGGAGATTGGAAGCGGAGAATTCTAGACCCGGCAAAGTTGAGATGCGAGCGATCTATAAGGAATTAGGAGGCAGGAAAGCAAGGTCAAAGGCCAAGCTGGGCAGTTCAGGGGTTCGAGATAAGGGTGGATGGAACGAAGATGCATATTGATAGTAGCTTAGCACCAGACTTTCGTTGCTCCGTTGTATTAGTGCTGAGATGCCGTTATTAGACTCATTGTCGCCAATCGTTGTCGCCCTATTTGAGACGAGCGCAAATATTCTGCATACAGTACCCGATTTGGCACTTGCCATCACGACTGCTCTCTCCATGCAACGCGCTCGTCCTCTTGTATCGTACGATGACTTGGAAATGCCTTCTGAGGTTCCACCACAGGTCTCCTCGGCAGGCGCGAAACCACCGCCCTCGAAAAAGCGCAAATCCAACAGCAGTGCCTCCAAGGTCAAACAGAATTCTGCATCAAAACCAACCGAAATTGATGAGGGCCGCGAACTAAAACATGGAGAAATATGGGATGACTCTGCTCTTATAGAGGCGTGGGACGCTGCGACAGAGGAATACGAAGCACTGAATGGACCTGATAAAGGTTGGAAATTTGAGCCGGTACACAAGTCACCACTGTACATCTCTTCCATGCCGTTTTGCATGTCATTTTCTCATCCCATGTTTCACAGATGGTATAATACCCCTAAAAAATACGATGACAAAAAACTGAATGCATCGTCCTTGCTCCCTACTCATCCCAATTTCCAAATCAATGATAGCGAACAAGAAGATTCCAAACCGCTCGACTTCAACACATTCACGCCCACGCACAACCCTGCGCTCGAGTTCCCTCAACCTCCAGGGGGTTTGGCTGATCAAGGATTGTACCCAACTGAGAACAATCATGCACACTCGACATTTCTTGTGGGTCAGGACGAGGCATTCCGAAGAGCCACAAATGCGATATATTGGGCTGGCTACTGGTCAGCGGTCTACCAGGTGAGCTTCTTGAATTTAATAGCTGTTTCATTTGTCTCAAAACGTGATAGTGCCAAAAGCATTACGAGTCTCGTTCGGGGAAACAGAAACCCTCACAAGCTGCACAAGAAGAGGAGGATGCGGATGCGGAGTGTTTGGAAGACAACGTGGTAGAGGATCAAAGTGACGAAGTTATGGATGACTTTGTTTCGACCCAACGTTGAGGACGTGGTAATTATATCACATTATAAGGCAAGTAACAACACATCAAAGAGCGATTTCCACATCCAACCGAGCAAGGTATGAGTAGACATCTGGTGATAGACAATATTTGAGAATTCCCGCGAATATCATCAGAGATCTTGATTTCCTTCGAATACTTGCAAGGGTCTAGAAGAAGATACACTTTAGAGTCATGTTTGTGTTTATAAAAATGGACGTACCATTTGCCGAGTTGCATCGGCAAGAGCAGAGGATTTCGCTCTCTTATGTATGGCAGCCAGCACATCCATGGTAAGCGGCAAGTAGGTTTGGAGGTTACGCTGGAGCGCATCATGAAGCTCTTTAAATTCTTCAGCCTTCCTTGAAATCTTGGAGACGTCCCCATCTAATGGAATGAGTTCCGTTGACTCCATCATCTAAACAGAAATCAGCCTTATTCATTTATGACACAATGTACCCACCTCCAAGGCAGCCTCTGGACGCCCAGCATTTTTGGCATCCAAGGCTTCTCGGATGCGCAGCAGCCTAATCACAGCATCTCGGTCCTTTCCAACAGCACGGTTGGTACGTTCATAGTGTCGGAGTATCTCTCCAGCAGTCATTTCAATCAACCTGGCCTTTTCGTCTGGCGTTGGTTGGGCGATTGTATTACCCAGTGCTTGCGCCAGGCACGAAATAACTGTAGGATAGTCGCCAGCGAGGTTGTAAAGCTTAATGGCTTCTGAAATTCGGTCATTTTCTTCAGAGTGTTTCGCAGCCCGAACTAAAATCTGCTCATTATATGCCTTTGCATCATCAAGGTGAAGCAGACGGGCTCCGTGTTCGATTGCGCCGCTCTGAGAGTCATTAGTATATCATGCAGAGTTTGAGGATTGCTAGGACGCACGAAGCGAGTGCCATCGGGTCTGAAGCCACCAACTAGCTCCTCCCAACCTGGGCCGCTGTTGCCCAAAACAATGATTCTTCGAACAAGATCCCATGCGATTTCCACTTGTTCCTTCCCTACACCATCCCCTTGATCTGAGGCGAGGGGCACGCAGTAAACGTATTGCAATGCTTCTTTGGCATCCATCTTGACGAACTGCCGTACATATCGCCAAATGACAGTTGAGAGACTCAATCCTGGTGGTGATACAGGGGAAAGGCTCACTTGAGTGGGGTTATCAGTGCATGTTGTCAGTGGGATAAACAGAAAGGAGACGTACAGGGTGTCATGTCAGATGTTTCTGCGCGAGAGGGTGCTCGAAGTAGTCCATGGTATGCCAGTGCAATAGCGAGGTGCACCGCTTCCACTTCTGTTTCAGGTCGTTCCCAAAGCGCTGCCACTGCCTGAAAGCCTATTGTTAGTAGAGCTAGGAGAAAATTTAAGTTTGCTCACTCTCTCAAATTGCCCACACATCAATAGTACACCAGCCCATGTGCCGAGCTTGGCACCTTGGCCATCGAAGCGGTGCTCCCCATACCCTAGCAAGACTTCTGCCAAACCACGTAGGCCGCCATCCTCGTCTTCGTCGACCTAGGAGAGGGTCAACCACCTGAAAGAACAGTAATAGATAGTCGTACCATCGACAATTGGAACCAGAGCCAGTCTTCTGTGGTTTGTGTGACAGGAGGAACACTGCGCCTTGAGGGTTCGATTCTGCCCATGAGCTTGAATATGGCCAACTTGAAAGGATCAACTGCTGCTGAATGAAGCATCTGGCTGTTGTATACAGCCTGAAGATAGTCACGATGTGCCTTGGGTAGCCTTCAATTGAATCAAAATAGGTACAGTAGCATGAAGCAAGCAAATTACAGACCGACGATCTGGGGATTCGATCCACGTGCGGAAGTGACTAACAAAGCTCTGTTCGCGGTGCTCAATAGCGCTTTGGTACTGAATGACCTCCCGTAGTGCCTCTTGCGCATGGCCCGTGCGAATTAAGAAGAAGAGCCGTGCCCACAACGGTTGTCCTGAAATAAGCTGCATGAAAGCCTTTTCAAAATCAAGACTCTTCAGGTGAGTAGAAGACAAACCTCGATACGCTCCAGCCATTCACCGTTCTTGTAGAATCGAACGAAAAGGTATGCGCGCACTTTGTTTGATATGCTGGGATCTCCACCGAGTCTTGCTTCATTTGGTCGTGCTTGAACAGTTCGCTCAATAACATCCCAGTATTGCTCCTCCAATGCCTCCCTAGCCCCTCTCGCTATTTGCTTCCGAAGATTGATGGCATCTCTTGAATCTGGGTCTCCAAGGTATACCCTGGCGTACTGTCGTTCGAACAAAGGTGCGTTGAGTATATGGGCTCCTGCATGCTCGACCGGTGGCAATGCTGGAGGTTCATTCGTTATTTTGGAAAGAACATGGAAGTTTTGCGTTATTTGTGATGTCTTGGGCTACAAAGGAATCAGTCGTGGTCCAAATATTCTGAGCTCTCGAATAGGCTTACATCAGAGCCCGCGGATCGAGATGCATCGATGAGGGAATGTATGACGGGGAACGATGTACCACGCAATCGAGCAGCGTTCAACTCCGTAATGACGCGGTCGTATGCCATCATTTTACTTTGCATTTGCAAAGTTGGACCAGATGATACACTTGCCTAAAGGTTGGCTTGAATGGGATTCAGCAATACAAGGAACACACTACCCACAGACAAGCTGCTCTTTCCCTGGAAACTCTTCTTCATCTCTGCCAGGGCCTTGTTATCGCTGCTCACACGTCCACCCAGTTCCTCAAAAACTCTTTTCTTTTTTGCCTCCCAGTCTCTCTGACTTCTCTCCTCGAGTTGTCGATACGACTCCTCTTGAGTCTCCTTCCTACCTTCTTCTATAGTGGATATGAGAGTCTGTTCGTGATTATATCGCAAGTAACCCGCGATGTCCGTATCTTGCAAGGCTTGAAGCGGATGGAAGATGGTTGAGGGATTCAGATGCGCGATAGAACTTGCGAGAGCTGACGTATCAACCTTGGCTTGGGCTAACATGTAATTACTAGAAGTAAGGTACTGTGAGTATAGCGAGAACGTAGGACTTGTGTATCGCGACATACGCGCCATCGCTGGAGGTTCCTGGTTGACGAGAAATGAGACGACGTGATTGTGCCTCAATCTGGTCCAACGAGAGCTGGACTGACGGCAGGTCCGGCCTTTGGAGATGTGCTGTCAAAGTCTTTGACGAAGCTAGGATAGCAGATAGTGCAGTCGACATTGCGAAGTAGAGACCGACAGATGCGCTGAGCCTTGGTTCGCCATCCGTCGCGTGAGGGTAATATTTGGCAATTTCAGGCATTCCAAACAACGCGCTCCCATTCTGCATCGCTGCCTTGGATGCTTTGCCACATTTTCCCTCGCATTTGAGCCCATAATGTAGAAGCCGTATTAGTTTAAAGGTCTATTTTGATAACTTGATTTGAAGTTCTCTGCAAAAGGCTGCAGCATTGAACGATCAATAAATAGTTTCGTTCTGATGATCACCACCACTAATTGGTGCGGGTTGTAAGCTCAGGGTATCTGCCATGTAACCGTCTTCACTTTGTATTCCCATGACCTCTCCCCCTCCCCATATCATCCATTTGCCTATCCCGGCTCTACCGACCCTTCCACCTGAACCAGAGTCTTACGATAATCACCGGTCAGAGCACACACCTATCGTAATAGATAACGGTTCCACTTCTCTCCGTTGGGGTTTTGCAACTGCGGCTACACCCTTTACAGGTCTCAACGCTGTTGCCAAGTACAAGGAGCGAAGAAATAACAGACCATTGCTGTTGTTTGGCGAGGCCATTGATACAGAGAGTGGTGCCAAAGGCCAGACACGAACGCCATGGGAAGGGGACGTCTTGCTCAATTTCGATGCATTGGTGCGCTCTTGATGAATCACATTTAATATTCACATTTGTCAATTTGGTTTTACATGTAGGAAAATGCACTTGACTTTGCTTTCATTCAGTTAGGGATTGATACACCTACTGTCGATCACCCAATCATCATGTCCGAGCGTCTGTGCACTCCATTGCATTCCCGAGTCCGTAAGTCTGCAAGGAAGTGTTTCTTCGTTTCGAAAACGTTGATATTTCTCTCAGTGACTTCTGAGTTACTGTTTGAGCAATATTCAGTACCAACAGTAGCTTATGCTGTAGACGGCTTAATGGCCTTCTACCACAATAACCAGCCCCCCCAAGATGCTCCATTCACTGCTGACGGGCTTGTAATCTCTTTCAATACCGCGTCGACATCTATTCTACCTATGCTGCATGGCAAAGGTATCCTAAGTCACGCAAAAAGGTGAATTCCAACCGCAGGTAATAGCTCTTGGAATTAAATTACCCATTAGAATCCCATGGGGCGCTTCTCAAGCGTCGGAGTATCTGTTGAAGCTGATACAGTTGAAATATCCCAATTTTCCTGCTCGCGTGACCAACGCTCACTCCACTGTAAGCTCTCTCAACTCAGACTGGTACAAACTGGATAAATTTTCTTCAGTGGATGCTCCATAATCTCTGTGACTTTTCTACTGATTATCAGAGCTTACTGAGACAATTGAAAAGTCCTGAGGAGTTAAAGGCTTGCGCTTCCGTTGTGCAATTCCCTTTCGCACTGCCTGTTGTCGAAGAGAAGACGGAGGAGGAACTGGCGAAGGCGTCAGAGAAACGAAAAGAACAAGGTCGAAAGTTGCAAGAAATGGCTGCCAAATCAAGAATGGAAAAGGTAATTCAATCAAAATTATAGCTATACCTAGCTCATTTTCCTTTTCAAGCTGTTGCAAAAAGAGAATGATTTGCAGGCACTAGTTACTTTACGAGACGGTAGAGGGGAAAACAATAAAAAAGAATGGATGGTGCGGTCTAAGTTTCCATCTTGCATTGACCCCCGCTTATGTGCTTGCCTCATCAGCAAAGATTGCAGGCGGAGGGGTTTGAAAACGACGGTGCCCTGGATGATGCCATTAAGAAGCTAGAGAATGATCTCAAAAAGGCTAGGAAGAAGGACGCACCTGATGTCGATGAGCCCATGGTGAGTACGGTTATTTAGTGCAAGTTCCGTTAAATTCACCTTCTAGCAGGAAGAACCGTCATTTCCACTCCTCGACGTCCCGGATGAGAAGGTATACCTACCTGCTTTTTGCAGAACTGTGACTTATCGTTTCCGCAGCTTAATGAAGATGAGTTGAAGGAAAAGAAAAAGCAGAAACTGATGAAAGCTGGTTATGAAGCCAGGCTAAGAACCCGAAAGGAGAAAGAAAGAGAGCGAGAGGAGAGGGAACGGGAAGAAAAGCGTGAAGAGGAGGAACGAGAAGAAGACCTTGCTGCATGGGCAGAAAAAAATCGACAAGAGCACGAGGTAGGTCGTACCCGTTTCTGCCTGCTACCTGTAGTCACGGCAGATCAGAGTCTTGTGAATAAAATCAAGGAGCGGCAAAGACGAAAGGCTGCATTAAGCGACAGAAAAAGTGCAGCCGCTCAAGCCCGAATGAAAAGCATTGCTAACCTGGCTCACGATGATCGGGTGCCCAAGAAAAAGCGGAAAACTGGAGGAGGTTAGTATTGGCCGTACATGGCGCTCGCACTTTGCTGACGAGTCCAAATGCAGAGGATATGTTTGGCGCCGACGACGAGGACTGGGCTATCTACCGAAAAATCGTGAGTCTCCTCCCACCAATTTATAAATCAACAGCTCATTGTATTGCAGAACATTGCGGCACCCTCTTCCGATGAAGAGGACGACTTCAGTCAGCTGGCAGTCCTCGAGCAGAAGTTGCTCACTCATGACCCAACCTTCACTGTTATGCACACTCACGCCTCAATCACTTCGCAGAAATCGGCATTAGTATCAGCCTTTAAGCCACCTTATGAAGATGGAGATGTTGAAGGTAATACACGCCTGCACCTAAGCACAGAAAAATGGCGTGTATGCGAGACTTGGTTTTCACCAGGCATGGCTGGCGTTGACTCTGCTGGCTTGGGTGAAGTGATTCAAAACATCCTTAATCGGTTCACAGACGCAGAGAAGGGACGCCTCATCAAGGTATGTCCAGCCATCGCGGTGATTGATCAAGTCGCTCAGTGACGTTAGAATGTTGTTGTGACGGGTACTCCGTCACAATTTGCGGGTTTAATACCCCGATTGCACGCAACTCTCCGCCCACTTCTACCTCCAGAAATGCCCATCGAAATCTTTCGCGCGAATGATCCAAGCCAGGACGCATGGAAGGGAATGGCAAAATTTGCGCTTACCGAAGAATTCCGCACAATTGGATTCACTAAACAGGATTATGATGAACATGGAGGTGAACGGATTAAAAGGTGGTGGGGCGGTAATTGGAATGGAGCTCTTATCCCATGAGTCCTATTGGGGTTAATAGAATTATGCACTCGGGTCACAAGCTTGTGCAAGTACCAAATGGACAGTAGTGAACATGGATTAACGAAAGAATGTTGCTGCGGATGATCAAGTTGATAAATCCGCAATGGCTCTATACAACAATGAAATAGGATATGCTCCCCTTATGAGCAGCAGGTGTTGGATTGCTGCGTTGCTTGTTGATTGACTTTGACGGAGTCTGTAGGGGTAGATGACTGGGTCCCTGCGGCATCAGCTTGGGAATCGATGAGACGGGTTTTGATATCCCTGCAATGCTTTGAGTTACTGGAATCTCTGAATGCAAATAAGCAAACCTGGCCAAGGTAAAGAACGCCTCTTCCACTCCATCGTTGTTTTTCGCAGAAGTCTCCATGAACTTGATTCCCAATTCACTAGCAAGCTCACGACCTTGTTCCTCCATAACAGCCTTCTTGTCAACCCAATCTGACTTGTTTCCGATGAGGATCTTGTTCACGCCTTCGGAGGCATGTTGCTCCACATTGGCATGCCAGGTGCGAATATCTATACGTACTTATTTCGTGAACGGACTTCATGATAACAAAGTGCTCACTATCGAATGATCTTGGATCTGTTACATCATAAACGAGGAGGATACCCATGGCACCGCGGTAATAAGCGGTCGTTATGGTCCTGAATCTCTCCTGCCCCGCTGTATCCCACTTGAAGAGGGTAAGTTAAATGCCCGTATGACAACAGGTGCGAAGCCATGATAAACACACAATTTGCAATTTGATTCGTTTGCCGTCCAGTTCAATGGTTCGGATCTTGAAGTCGATGCCAATCGTCGTGATAAAAGAGGGCGTCCATGCATCGTCGCAAAATCGGAGAAGAAGGCATGACTTTCCAACACCTGGATTCAAAAGGTTAGGGTGAAAGGAACGACGTGATGGCAAGGGATGTCGTGTACCGGAGTCACCTATGAGAAGGAGCTAGTGGTGATCAATGATGGTCAGTGAGGGTGAGGCTGGCGACGGATGACAGATTGACCTTAATCAGGAAGTCATAGTGGGGAGGCGGCATGATGGATGTTGGATATGACGATACTGACGGTGACGGTTAGCGGGAAAGGTTGCTGAGGGTGCCCATGAGCCACGTGGAGAGCAGTATTTATCCCACCCCCTAAAGGCAATTGCCCCCGCAGCAGCCCCAAATTCAAGTACTTAAGACTCGAGGCTAATATAAATCAATTTTGTCTGCGATCAGAAACCATGCGGAAACTAACAATTGTCCCTTATAACCGTTACCAATTATTCTACGTAAGTCGCTACGGCAGGAATGCCTGAGCCTGTAGATTCCATATTCGTGCATACTCCCCACCACGATTCACCAGTTCGACGTGTGTTCCTTCCTCAATAATAACGGAATCGTCAAGGTATCTTGAATCATACATTAGCAAGCTTCTGAGAGGGTGCTCACCTACTTACAATATAAGATCTGCATGTCGAGTCAGATTCCCAAATCGGTGTGAGGAGAATATCATGGTTTTGTTTCCGCGTAACTGACGCAGCCGCTCAAATAAATCTGTGCAGCTAGATTAAGCTGACATTGTAGACAAGAAGTAAATCTCACGCACCATGCTCTGCAGTTGGATCCAGACTGGCAGACGGTTCGTCAAAGAGAAGTAGTCCGATCCCCATTTCCGAGTCAGAGACAACGGAGCGCATAAATGTCCGCGATCTGCCGAGGTCAAATACCGTAACATGAGCAGCGTACCAACTTACAAGGCGATCCTTTGCAATTGCCCCCCTGACAAGGTCTTGCTCGAGCTTTCCATGCCAGCCACGTTCCTCAGGCGGCTGTAATCCACCGGTCTGCCGAAAAGTTGTGTTGTACCCTCTGGTAGGCCAGAATAATGGTCCTTAACGGGGCGTTCTAGATATGTGTCGAAGCCTTCTGGCAATTTGTCAACAAAATCTTCAGCCCCTCCTAAACGTGCCGCTTCGCGTATCCTATCAACATCCTCCACATGCGAGGGGTCTCCAAGCCCAATGTTGTCTTTAATCTGACATCAACAAATGGCCCACTGTTAACAACCATAATGTAACGAAATATTTGGACTCACAGAGAGGGGGAAGAGAGTATAGTCCTGGAACAAGACTCCAATTGTCCTCCTTAAATCAGACAGTTTTATTGCCTTGACATCACGGCCATCTATGAGGATGTGCCCTTCGGTTGGATCGTATAATCGAGCCAGAAGCTTTAATATGGTGCTCTTCCCCGAGCCGTTTGCCCCTACAATAACCTGAAGTAATCAAGCGTCAACACGTTGCCTTTAATGATAGCCTGAACGCACACAGAGCTGGCCAGCTAGCAGCTTAAAAGACACATCACGCAGTGCATAGTAGTTGCAATCTGGATACTTGAAAGAAACGTTGCTACATGCCGATCAATATACACATGAAAGCAACACGGCAAGGCCACGAACATAAATTCAACAGTAACTCCATATTTTAAAGAGAGTTGGTTTTCTGGATATGATTCACGGCCATCGGGAATCTTGTTCGCTATTGTAGCGACTTCATAAAGTCTTCGCACGCTGGCGATATCATCAGCTATGGATCCCGTTTCGTTGACTAGGCTGAGCAGGGCGCGGCTGAACGAGGTCGTTGTTTGTGTGATGAGGTTGAGCGATGCTAAGGATATCGGAATAGTGAATGGGTATTGAACCGCACGGAGGGTAAACACGATCTATTGCGCAAGTCAGACGACGACCATAGAACAGGCGCTTCGACCAACTTGGGGCATTTCCTTTAGGACTTCCTCCAAAATGGAAGAGACGGTCAAACTATTTTGATGACGATGATCAGCCAAAGTTGCAAAAAAGTCTCTAGCACAATCTCCAAGTCGTTCCAGCCTGCGGCGATACTCTGAGGGCAAACATCTCGTGAGCAATCGACTGGACCCTGCTTTTACAGATGACGCACCGGTGACGAGATAGTGGGCTATATTGCCCGCAATGATCTCTTTTCGATGGGCACCATCTCCGACAACACGTTTCAAGCCCTCCATCTTAACAAAGTCAGTATTTTTGGTAGTTGCCGCCCAAACTACAGGAGACAAATAATAATCAGCGCTGGTACGAAGACTCCTTCGAGCCTACTTACCTCCAGGCCGAATAAACGGTCGCTTGATGGCGAGCCACTGGAAAATGGAGTGGGCAAATGTTAGGATAGCCAAAAGCAAACCGTCTTGTTGATCGTACAACACCCCAGCCAAAACAGATAGCTGGCTAATTAACTGGACGACAGTACTCATAAGGCTCATCATCTTGGTCATCATGTTCCACGCGATGCTAGTCCGTGAGCTTGCAGGAAGAGCCTGTTCTAATTGCCGTTGTACGGCCATGTCTTCAAACGTTGGCAGGTCCAATCTTGCTAGTGCGTGGTACATATGGGCATCGTAGTGACGCTTTATGCGTGCATTTAATGGAAGTTGAAGGCGGTGACTCGCATGAGTCAAGAGACGCTTTGCCAGAGAGCAGATAAACCTGCCGACTGCAATTCGCATGAGCATGTCGTAGTCAACGGTCCGCTTATCGACAGCGGTTTGAACCTGGGTCATATGAGTAACAGCACGCCCCAAAACTAGAGCTTACAATCTGTAAAAGTTGTCCAGAATACCTACGGATAAACCATTTGAGTGGGGTACAGTTTGAAGCGATGGATTCGAACCTACCAAAGGTACAATGCTGGTATTAGTGAGGCTATCAGTTCTGTTGCGAGATACCCCATGAGTAACCACCAACAAGCCCTGATACTTCCCACATCCTGGAGCATTCGCCAAACATAACGCAGATCATCTAGCAGCCGCCAACATGGTTCCAAACTGAGGGAGCCAGCTGGGAGAAAGCTCGCGTAATTGTCAACTTGCTCATACAGGTCCCAAACGCCTAAACGAGTGTGCTTGACGTTGACATTGTTGATGGGATCGAATGTTCCTTTCCTTGATGTCATTCGCCGTCGTCTGTGGGATCGTTGCATGATGAGACGCCGTCAAAGAGGACACAGTCTGCCTGAGGTACTACCGAGTTTAAGTAGGGAGGAACACCACGTGACGTCACACAATATGAAATGACCCAGCCACGCAATGAAATAAGTAAGGAGGGCGCGTTGACACGCGCGATGCCCGCAACGTATGAGGGAGATAATGATGAAATTTTAATAGTATATCGACCATAGGGACAAAATGTCGATGAAGTTTGTTTTAGGCCATGACTTCTGTGGGACTACTTATTACTATAGTACACTTGACAGGAACCTTGCATGCATCAGTAACTTGTCTAGGGGCTGGAAGAGCTAGGACTAGTTCTTCCAGCTTCTCTAGCAAAAATCCAGCAAGTTGATGGACTAGGCCCAGACTCACATGCATGGAAGAGCTGGGGCAAGCTGGAGTAATAGTTTTTACCACCTACTAACCTACAAATAATGTTGAAATATATATACATCCTGTGCTTTAATTATTTTCATGTAAATGCATCTTACTGCAATAATGAAATGTGAAAAAATCGAACTTGAATTTGAGCTGGGGGAGATGTCTGTTTGTGATTCAGAGTGGTCAAACACACGAACATCATAGACACCTATTTAAATTCTTTATTTTTGGGGGGCTGGTAAGAGCTACCCGCTGCGGGACATAAGCTTTGGAACAGCAAAGATTCATTGCAGGACAGTCAGGCACCTGTCATTAAGAGCTTTAAGTTGCTCTGCAAGATGTTATTAAATTGGTGATGTTTTATCATGACTTTTAGAAATATGTGCCCTCATTTACAGCATTGTTGAAGAGACTGTCACACAGGCTATTGTTCGGAAATCATGCAGTGCGGAAGAGGTGAAGCTAGGATAACCAATTCAGATTGCAAAGTTACCTGATAAGTTACATAGTCAGCTACAGCTAAGTTACTTGGTTGGTAAGTTATCGATGTTGGATGTAACTAGTGTATGGGGCAAAACCTCCCGAAGTATTTGCCAATTGCCAGCATGGCAAACCCCCCTGGCATGAGAACCTGGCAAAACCTGGCAAGATTGGCAAGACTGGCAATAGATTTGGATGACTACTATACATCTGTTACACCTATTGCACACCTAGTGACCACAATAATGCTTCTGCATTCCACTCTGTTGTGCTGTTATCCATCATCTTGAGTTGAGCAACCTTCTTATCAATGGTTATTGCAACAACACCCTTCAGAATGTTATCAAGATCACTGATATTGTAGACATCATTCAAGTCCATATTCACAGGCAGCTGATCTCCATCAGCTGACGAAACAACCTGTTTGTCATGGTTTCCTAGTTACGTAAGCAAATAAATACAATTAGAGAAAAGTCAAGATTTTTAATTCTTTTCTACTTACATATAAATACCACTTAGGGTGTGTGCTTAATTTAAATGCTCTATTGAATAGACGCCCTAAGAAGTGCTAAGTACTCTGGCGCTAATACTCTAGTAAGTAGTAGTGACTACATAGGCCATAGAATCAGTTAGCACATCAAACATAATATAGTGATCTCTGATAAGATCTGTATACTATCATTTACCATACAAATAGATAGTAAATAGCCCTTCATAGTGTAATACTCTGAAGATTTCCCTCAGATCAATCAATCTCTCTTGTGCTCCTTACCACATCATCACAGCATTATCTGTGCTCAACTACTTAACTACTTCGCTCACCCCAAGCTAACAAGTACAAACAAAGTAAGTTGTGACATTTTGATTGATCTCATACCCTTCCTCTTCTCTAGGTGCTTGTCGTCATCATCAGAGACGATGAGCACCAATATTTATTTTCTTTGACCAATATCAACGGGCACATCGATACTGCAAGGGTTGATCAACATTTTTTGAGAGTTGCCTTATGTAACAATGAGGGTAGCGCTTTGGCCTACATGACGATCTATCCGCTGAATCCTAGTGACAACAGTGCTAGTGTCTTTGGACAGCCATGAGCACCCTAATACGTGTAATGACAGCGGACTAGTACCTGACAGTGTGGTCAACCTGTAACATGATGACCAACCAAGTTTGCAGAAGGCGTGAAACCCTTCTGAGATCTCCATATTTCTCCTGATCTAGAAAGAGAGTCCAGACAGACGCTGACACTACTGCGGATAGACCAACACTTATGTTGGGTGTACTCCACCCCATGACTGTTGCATCTGTCATTGACCGATGCACAACATACCAAATGAGTTGGAGCTGTAGAATTCTTTCTTTTCTTAGCTATATTTGCTAAAATAGAGATGTTGCTAATTCTATTTGCCATAGATGCCCAAAGTACAGAACTACATGATGTCTAGATGCGAGCTCAACTCACTATACAAAAGGATTAATACAACTGCTGAACCATACCTCAAATTCAAGCATCAGATACAACGAGAGACAGCTGCTAAGAGTCTCACTGAATGTATCACATTACCGATACTGAAACAATGCCTGAACCCCCTCTACAGAACCACTCGCCAACTGCCTCACTCTATCTCTACCTGAACTAAATCTCTCTCCACCAGTACCTGCTATCCTTCACTTTTGACAAACAAAAAAACTCAACTGTATCAAGGAGTATCAAGTCCTATTTGATGCTGTCAAAACTTGAATGGATCTAGTTTTCAAAAAGTTACAACTGGAGGATGAGAAAAGCGATTCACTAATACCCCTAGAGAGGCGACATGCACTCTGGAGGTGGTGGAAATGCTTTCAAGACTTATATGAAGAGTTGGAAATAGATGGTCATAAATAGACCAATGCGCAATGGCGACAGAATAAAGGTGCACTTAAACCTGTAGAAAAAGTACCTACATATACTTTCAATACATGTTTGCCTGAAATCTGCGAACAACTCGCAGATATCACTTTTGTATAAACCCCTTAAATATAACATGAATACTGGATCATTTGTGCGAAATCAAATCAGTGGCATCTGAACTTTTTCTTCCTTGACAATTTCTACATCACGACAAATTACTGAAACAAATAAGCATGTCTACTACTCTTAAACCAGTCCTCACTATTGTGTTCTACCAGATGAATGAAGAAGAACTACGCAATCTATTCTTCTCCACCACATGAAATGACCTGCCTTTTCACAAAGCCCATTATTTCCAACATTATGTCAGAGGATCCTGACTTCGGAATAGACACTTATGGGTATTACTATGATGAATACCTTATCCTGGATGGCTCCACTCATTATTTGTCTGACTAGAAAATGTAGTCAAGAATTTCGCTATGCTATTTGCTTTCAATCCATCTTGTACTCCATTCTGACTCAAAAGTATTAAAAGTACAAGAATGCCATACCAATTTTTTGTCCCAACTTTTGTGACCCCAACGGTGCAAAATCTCGCAAATATCTTAGTACAAAATGTAGCAGTACACCTTCTTGGTGATACTACAGTACAACAAGCCATTGGTCAAATGTTTCAAAACATATATAGATCTCTTATATCAACACTTACTGGATATGTAGACCAACATGTCAATGAAGTAACAAACCACCTCAATAATGCACTAAATGTTGCTTATTCAAACAATGATTCTATTGATGCTCGAGTCACTGCAATCGAAACTGAAAACGGAAACCTTCGCGAGCTGATCAAGATGCAAGGTGTTCTCCTCAAAATGCTTAAATGACAACTTGATCTGATCTCCGCTAGTGCTGGAGCGGCTCCACAATATCAACTTAAAATTCTGGGGCCCCCCCACATTTAGCGATACAACCAACAAAATAGAGCTAAAATCATGGTTGAATCAGATCTCGCTATTCTGCTCTGCACAAGGAATAGTCACCGATCACCAGAAGATCATGTGTGCATTAACTTATCTATGTGACTCTGCCCAAGTCTATATGCACAAGTACTTTGACAACATTTGTAAACAGAAGGACTTAGGGTCCTGGAATAGCTTTGTAACTGAATTAATATCAATCCATGGCAAGAGAAATAATACGGAAACTGCTAAAAAAGAATTGTCTTCTCTCTGGAACAACAAGGACCTGGCACAGAAAGACTTCATCAAATACTCAGAACAATATCGTACACTTGCTCATCTCGCTGACTATGAACACAAAATTTATATCGACAAACTGCAAAATGTTATTTTTCAAGAGTTGCGTAATGCACTTGTAATGATTGAAATCTGTAGCAAGAATCCCAAAGAGTGGGATAGGTACCTTGAATTATTATTGGAAGCATATAAAGCACTGCACCCTGAATGAACGAAAGAAATCATTTTTGGTAAAGGAGAAGAAAAGGAGAAAGACCCAGATGCAATGGAGGTTGATCAGGTGAAAAAGACTAAAGGAAAGAGCAAGGAGGCTAATGCATCTAGTACCAACAAAAAGCTTTGCTCCAATAAGCATAACCCCAGGCACAAGAACATGCACAACACCGTTAACTGCTGCTCCAAAACAAAGGATGACAAATCTTTGTCCAAGTCTTCATCAACTTTCAAATCTGAAAGTTCTTCTAACAAAAATAGGAAATCTGGGAACAAAAAGACAGTCAAGCCCGCATTCAAGGCACAACTGGCCAAGTTATTGGAGAAGTTAGACAAAGGGGAACTCTCTGATAGTGACTCTGATACTGAGTTAGCACTATCTGCCAAGTTGACCAGTATTTCTACTGCGAGAATTGAGGAGATCCACAACACCAATTCTGAGTCTGCCGGAATAGAGACTGCGCCTGAGAACAATGACTCAGACAAAACAGAATCACCGAGGCCCCAATTATTATTGAGGTATCATCTGAATTTTCTCAAGGGACTGTAGTGAACAATGTTTGCGACCTATAACCTGGGAATAGTAGTATCTCAGTCAAAACACCTAGTGTAGAATGTAACCATATGGAGTCTATTGTAAAAAATCTATCTCGCAATAGGAAAACATCTTTTAAAATACAGTTACAATCTGAATATGAAGTAAGAAAGTGCAGACTGAAGCTTTAGTAGACTCAAGAGCCACAGCAAGTTTCATTGACCAATCCTTTGCTGAAACTAAGTACCTGGAATTGAAAAAAATGGTAACCCCATATAGCGTTAAAAACGCAGATGGCACTCTTAATGCAGCAGGACAAATCACACATTATGTCCTCGCTCAAGTCAAAATAGGAAAATACCGATCATCACATTATCTCTTCATTACACAACTTGGTGACAAAAAAATAATGATTGGGTACTCATATTTACACAGACATAATCTCTCTATAGATTGGGCTGCAGGAAAATGAGAGTACACCAGGTGCCCGACATCCTACTTTATCAGTAAGGCTTGTAAAATAAATAATATGAAAGCTGAGTTTGATGAACTTTCATCTGAACCATGGAATTTTTGGCTGGATGAAATAGGAGAACAAGATCTCCACAATCATTTGAGTAGAAATACTCAATAACACTAACCAATGGATAGCAAATCAAGTTGCTACTCTGACCGACAAAGATGGGTTTAATGATGATGATGATGATGAGGATACTCGCAACTGGAAACTGCACATTTCCAACTAGCTACACCACTATGATGACATATTCTCAAAGACCAAATCTAAGTGTATGCCTAAAAGAAAACCTTATGATCACCCGATCGATTTTGAGGAAGGTGCAAAGCTTTCCAAACCTGCAAAAATGTACCCACTTTCACCTAGCCAAAGGAATTCTCTAGACTTATGGATTGATGAAGAACTTCACAAAGGATACATTTGCAAGTCTACTAGTAGCCTAGCAGCTTCCTTCTTCTATGTTGAAAAAGCAAATGGAGGACTTCGACCCTGTATGGATTATTATGCATTGAATAAAATCACTGTTAAAAACTGATACCCTATTCCACAAATTGCTGACCTTATCAATACACTCAGCAAAGCATCAATCTTTACTGAGTTTGATCTTCGCTGGAGATACAACAACATTTGTATCTGCAAAGGTGATAAATGAAAAACCACATTTATAACCAAACAAGAACTATTCGAAGCTACTGTCATGTATTTCGGATTCTGTAATGCACCAGCTACTTTCCAGACAATGATGAACGACATCTTTAGTGATTTTATTCATAAAGGTCAAGTAATGGTGTACTTAGATGACATCCTAATATTTGGAAATGACAAAGAGGAGCATAGGCGCATTGTCAATGAAGTGCTAAAAAGACTCAAAGACAATGACCTATTTGCTATGGCCGAGAAGTGTTTTTTCAAACAAAAATCAGTACACTATCTCGGAATGATTATATCTAAAGGACGAGTTAAAATGGACCCCAAAAAAGTCAATGCAGTTTTAGAATGGCCAGTACCAACAAAGTCAAACATGTACAAGCCTTCTTTGGATTTGCAAACTTGGATCAACGATTTATCAAAGGCTTTGCAAAAATTGCAAAACCATTGACTGAACTAACCAAGAAAGATATTCCTTGGACATGGAAAGAATCGCAACTAGCAGCCTTTGACATGCTGAAAAAGGCGTTCACTATGGCACCTGTTCTGCATATCCCTGATGATAAACAACCCTTCAGACTATCAACCGACACTAGCGAGTCTGCCACTAGAGCTGTTCTTTACCAATTAGAACTAAAAAATAACAGATGGCATTCCATCACTTATTACTCTAAAGCACTGAATGCTTCAGAATGCAATTATCAAATCTATGATAAAGAACTCCTTGTGATCATTCAAGGTCTTGAAGAATATCAACATTATTTAGAAGAACATCCAACTCAAATTGAGATTTGGTCAGATCATAATAAACGGACATATTTTAAATCAACTCAGAAACTTATGAGACAACAAGCAAGATGGTCGTTATTTCTCTCACATTTCAATTTCTCATGCATTCACAAACCTGGAAAAACAATGCAAGCTGAAGACCCTCTGTCCAGGCAACCAGATCATAAAGAGGGGGTAGACCTCAATAATCACAACAATATTCTGTTGAAACCTGAATTTTTCACTATTTAGACTATTGAGCCTACTCATGCATCAATAGTCAACGACGATCAAATCCTTAGAGAGGTCAAAGAAGCACTACTATCCGATGAAGTAACCAAAAATTACAGTAAACTACTAGAGTCTGGCTCTTGAGAATTCAACAAATCTTTGACCGATTGAAATTACGAGAATGGCTTATTATTGCATAGAGGCAAAGTATATATACCACATAGTACAAATGAACATCTCAGATGACAAATTGTACAAATGAACTATAACATATTATCTGCTGAACATCCTGGATGATGGAAAACATACGAGTTAGTTACCAGAAACTACTGGTGGCCTGGAATATCAGTCTTTGTCAAGAATTATGTTGCTGGTTGCAAAACTTGTCAACGGATGAAAAATCATAGACAACAATCTTTTGGATCATTATTACCCAATGAGGTACCCAATAGACCTTGGGAAATTGTCACCGCCGATATCATTCCTTCTCTATCCAAATCAGATGGCTATAATGCAATATTTATCATAGTTGACCATTTTACCAAATGTGGGCACTTTTACCCGATAACAAGGAAATTTTCAAAGAAAATCTTGCACAACTCTTGTATGACAGAATATATCCATTACATGGATTACCTTTGCAAATCATCTCTGATCGAGGAGGACAGTTCGCCTCCGACTTATTCAAAGAATGGTGCAAACTAATGGGTATAAAATCCACGATAACCACTGCCTACCACCTACAGGCTGATGGACAGACAGAACGTGTCAACCAAGTACTTTAATAGTATCTTCGCTGTTATGTAGACACTAATTTTGACAACTGGTCACACTATCTACCAAGCGCAGAGTTTGCATATATAACAATTACATACATGAAAAAACAAAAAAATCTCTATTCTACTTGGAATATGGTAGACATCTCAAAGGCCGGTCCAACGCTAATAAAAAAAAGTACAACTAAAGATTAGAAGCTCAAGAGCAGGCAAAAGCTGCCTTGAAGCTTGCTGCTGAACGAATGAAGTGGTATTATGACAAAGGTGTACAAAATGTGCACTTCAAAATAAATGACTTAGTTCTTGTCAACCTCAAAGATTATCTAGACAAAACTAAGAACGAATTGCTTAAACCACAATATGAAGGCCTGTTCAAAATAATTGAGAAAATCCCCCTTGTCACCTTCAAACTCGAATTACCTGACAAGTTCAGAAGCTACCATCCAGTATTCCACACATCAAAATTAACACTGAATCTACTATTGTTGGCCAAAATTCTAAACCAACTAAACTAATCATGGAAAGTTGAAAAAATCCTACAGCATTGAGTTTGTGGTAAAACCACACAATACTTGGTTCGCTGAAAAGGCTTTGATCCAGAAACAAACACATAGAAACCAGAACAAAATCTCACCCATGCAAAAACTGCACTTTGTAAATACAAAGCCAACAGCTATGAAGTAAATGAAGTCGCAGCAAATCCTGACGAGTTCAAAGCACTTCTCATACGTGATTCTATACTATTTGTAGAACTTGCTAGAGGAAAAGTTTCTACAAAAGGATCCAATGATGCCGCAGGTTTAGACTTGTATGCAAACACCACGCTATTTCTACCTGTCACAGTTTTCAATATTTGGACATATTTACCTAAGACCTCTACACATTTAATTCTATTTTTGTACTATTTTTATTGATCAATGCCCAATAAAGCATGTATCTATATTTAGACACTTCATTCATAAACACCCTTTATTACCAATCTCTTTATTACTCATCCAAGTTCCAGATGCTCTTACTCAGCACTCTAGAACTTGAACCCATTGTATTGACACAGCTTCATCGAATGTTCTAGAATAATCTAGACACTGAGAGAGACATGCTATTGGTTAATTAGGTAGACACATGATCTATAGGTAGCTGTGTAATCTGTAGACAGTCATTTACATTATAAACAAGAAGTAAATAGGCCTACATGTATATAAGGCCCCACATCTGAGGCATACTCCTCAGATCAATCAATCTCTCTTCTATCTTGCTATTTCGTCACTGCATTAACTGTGCCAACTCTACCCTTGACTATCTCCTGCAAGTTATATTACTCAAGGTAAGCAGTTGTGACACTACCACCCCAAACCCAAATTCTAGTACCCCCAGGATTCAAAATCAAACTTCCTCATGGCACGTATGGATGTATTGCACCAAGGAGCAGATTATCACTTAAAGGCATCAATATTGCTGCTGGGTTGTTGACAGAGACTACACTGAAGAACTAAAAGTTGTATTAGTAAACAACTCTAAAACCAACTTTCTAGTTAATACCAATGATCAAATTGCTCAATTAGTGATTGAAAGAATTGCAACGGTTCACATAGAACAAGTTGATACACTAGAACCTACTAGTAGGGGTACACAAGGATTTGGATTCACAGGAACAACTTAGCTTTCAATGGCGCTCAAGCATTAAAACAGAGGTAATGTCACGGTTTTCCTAGTTATATAAGCAAATAAATACAATTAGAAAAAAGTCAAGATTTTTAATATTTTTCTACTTACATATAAATACCACTTAGGCACATGCTTAATTTAAATGCTCTATTCAATAGACAATCTAAAAAGTGCTAAGTACTCTGGCGCTAATACTCTAGTAAATAGTAGTGGCTACATAGGTCATAGGATCAGTTAGCACATCAAACATGACATTGCAATGTCTGATAAGATCTGTATGTTATTGTTTACCATATAAATAGATAGTAAATAGCCCTTTATGTATATAAAAGCACAGTACTCTGAGGATTTCCCTCAGATCAATCAATCTCTCTTGTGCTTTTACCACATCGTCGCAGCATTATCTGTGCTCAACTACTTAATTACTTTGCTCACCCCAAGCTAACAAGTACAAACAAAGTAAGTTGTGACACTGTTGATCAAGCTTCACAAACTCGGCATCAAACTCCTCTATGAAAATTGGCTCAGAACCTTTTACCATGGCACTTTCAGAGCCTGTAACAATTGGTGTGCTGGTGAGTGCATAATTCTCAATCAATATCTGGACTGTCACAACTTACTTTGTTTATACTTGTAAGCTTGGGGTGAGCAACGTAATTAAGTAGTTGAGCACAGATAATGCTGCGATGATGTGGTAAAAGCACAAGAGAGATTGATTGATCTGAGGAGAATCCTCAGAGTACTGTGCCTTTATATACATAAAGGGCTATTTACTATCTATTTATATGGTAAATGATAACATACAGATCTTATCAGAGATTGCAATGTCATGTACAATGTGCTAACTGATCTTATGATATATGTAGTCATTACTGTTCGCTAGAGTATTAGTACTAGAGTACTAGCACTTTAGAGCATGTATTCAATAGAGCACCTAAGTAAGTGCATGCCTATATATAAGTGGTATTTATATGTAAGTAAAAGAAAATTAAAAATCTTGACTTTTTATAATCATATTTATTTGCTTCTATAACTAGAAAAACTGTGACATGGACATGCTCAGAATCGATGCTGGGTTCATTGCATGTATGCATGTCGGCATGCTTCCATTGAGTGGTTTTAGCTATCTTGACTGCTTTTTTGTGCAAAAGATGTATGTGTAGTGATTTTGAAGCATACTGAGTATCTCTATATGTGGTACTGAAAGACGTGAGCGCTGACAGCCCAGGCCTATGGCTGGGCTTATATTTTCACATAACTATTCAAAAGAATAGTTGTCTCTTCAACCTGATTATCTAAAAACACCTCTAAATTTATCTAGATAGTCTTTACCTATGATGTAGGTTATTCTAGAAGAGAAGCAGTTCCGTGTTCCTTTAAGGGAAATAACAAAGGACTACTATATTTTATTTGTGAAGACTTTTATCTAGAATAAGTGCTAAGTAGGCTAGAAAACAAAACAAATTATGCGAGGATGTATGACAGGCATAGTGCACCTGTGGTGAGCTCAGAGAGGTGATTATCTGAAGCAGAGGCTTTCTAGAAGTGGCTAATTTGAGATGGGAAAAACCTCGAGGTGGACCAGAGACAGGACCTAAGTCCAGATACTTTCAGCTATGTATCCAAAGAGACCTCACCAAACAGAATCTCTTCTATTTTATAGAAAAAATCTGCACAGAAAGCGGAATGAAAGCCTGGTACTTAATTACTAGTTTCTAAAAAGAGCTTCCACACAATTAAAACCATCTAGGATCACTTGCTGAAGAAGGTTGAGCAGGATCTCAACTTGTATTTCTATGTAGCTCTCAACTCGTCCTTTTTTCTCTATTTATTTAAGATTTTACATGTAAAAACACGAAGCTGCATATGTTTGGTCTCTACTATACAGCTACTGTACAGTTTCACAAATATTTTTTGTATATAAGCTTGTCAATCTCGGAATCGAAATAACAAGTTCTCTTGATCTCAGATTTCATCATTGGTGTGATAGACAGAGCTCTCTCACTTAGAATTATATTCTAGAGCGATTTAAGATGAACTTACTAGATTGACAAAAACTTGGTCAGAAATTGGTATTGGGTTTGCAGCTCAGGTCAGGTTGTCTTGCGTTGGGATTAGTACTATCAGGCTATCTACCTAGAAAGTCGTGGCTGACAGTCCTTGTCACAACTGCTTACCTTGAACAATATAATTTGCAGGATGTAGTCAGAGGTAGAGTTGGCACAGTTAATGCAGCGACAAAATAGAGAAAAGGAAAGAGTGATTGATTGATCTGAGGAGTATGCCTCAGATGTGGGGCCTTATATACATGTAGGCCTATTTACTTCTTGTTTATAATGTAAATGACTGTCTATAGGTTACACAGCTACCTATAGATCATGTGTTTACCTAACTAATAGCATGTCTCTCTCAGTATCTAGATTATTCTAGAACATTCTATAAGGCTGTGTCAATACAATGGGTCCAAGTTCTAGAGTGCTGAGTAAGTGCATCTGGAACTTGGATGAGTAATAAAGAGATTGGTAATAAAGGGTGCTTATGAATGAAGTGTCTAAATATAGATATATACCTTATTAGGCATTGATCAATAAGAATAGTACAAAAATAGAATTAAATATGTAGAGGTCTTAGGTAAACATGTCCAAATATTGAAAACTGTGACAGTCCTAGAAGCAGGTAGATTTGGCTAGCCTAGAGAATCAATACAGTTAGAAAGGTAGAAGAGCAACTTTGGCTAACTTGTAGGTAGTCCTAGATAGAAACAAGCCTTGGATAGACGCTTTCTAGCTTCTTCTAGAAAGAAAAATATTTTTTGGTCATTGGGAGTTTACTTTGGGCCTAATAAGTTCTATTATCAAGCATGAAGAAATAATCTCAATCCTATTTATCAGAGTTAGACACTCAAATTTTTAAACAAAGACCTAGAGTCTTGAGCTCTCCAAACAAACACTTAAGTTCAGTCTACTTGGGTGTTGGATAGATTGATAGAAAAGTATCTAGGTCTTTTTCAATCTATCTACTTGTATCTGTTACTTTGTCTTTCATCTTATATAGTCAGATACTAAGTCTTTCAGCGCTGTATGCTTTGAACACCACTGAGATGGGAAAAGAGCTTTTCTACTTTGGCAGTGTGAGGAACAATCCTAAAGATTGTCAGTGCTAGGGCTTTAAGCAGCCAAATAGATACCACAACAGAAATAGACTGCTGTTACAGGCCAAAGGTACTGCTTCTATCTTTTATTTCTCACTTTTGTCTTTCAGACTACCGTCTCTTTTCCGCTACACATGGACTGCTTTCCCTTTCAGTATACTACATGTCCCCTTTTCTATTCAGTAATATATATATTTCTTCCATGTCTCGCTTTATCATCTGTTTTTTCTGTAGTGTATTATCTCACCATGAATACGTAGTTGATTTCCCAAAATAGTATTGGACACGTAGAAGCCTATGTAGCATACTAGACATCTAAAATATAAGCTAGTCATACGTAGTCATATAAAACTAGCTTATCTTCTTGTGCCAACGTCGCCAATACTTTGTCTTCTATAGCAAGTCTAACCATGAAAATGCATTATCAGTTAATTTGAATAAGCAAAGTGATTCCAAGTCGACAACTGATCCCACCTAGATGCAGTAGGCTTAGTCATAACAACTGCCACTATTCAACTGCATTTGCTTTGCCACTGAAATTGAAAAGTGCCCATGCATGGAAGTAATCTTGTATGTCTTTAACAAGTGCAGCTGCGCAATCTTTTGACTATTTCTAGCGCAATGCAAGCTCCAATGCCAAATAACATGCATCAGAACTTTGCGAGAGTAAACGGCAGCAGGAATGGTGAGTTTGCGGCATAGGGTGTAAAGAAAGAGGGTAAGCCAGTGAATGTCAGGATTCATGATATAGAATTGCTCATTTAGAGTTCTGCATGCATGTATGCATCAAGAAGTTGGCATTCTCTCTATCCAACAGTGGGAGCCTTGAGACTTCACAGTGTGCATATATAAGTTCCAGCATGCAATCAGCGAGATTGGTGTCATGGCCCTTAATATTCTCAATGATATCGACAAGAGGTTTGCAGATGCAAATCAGCTAATTGGTCAAGTTTTACCATTTAGTGTCAAAAACTGTTGCAATGACATCTTTATTGACAGAGGTAATACCATGCATTGTGTATTGAGTATCTTTACGCAAACAATCATAGTGAGGGCCTCTCAGTGTTCCTGAACACTGAGAGCTTGTAAAATGAGTGCCTAAAATCAAGACTCTGTATCAGTCTTCATCTTTCAAGTAACACCACTTTTCTTAGCAACCAATTTTAGCTGCCCACTGCAGTAATGTGACAATCTTTGTGTTCTTTACAGTAGTATCCTTGGCGGATGAGAAGAAAGTGATCTGTCTTATAATTGTATTGATACCCATGCATAAAGCATGCAAGTAGCTGTAGATGCTTTAATTAGTTCACTTGTGTGATGGTTACATACATAATCATGAATTCACGGCGCTTACAATCACATAAAAGTGTGCATCTCTTTGTTACAACTGCTTACCTTGCACAATATAATTTGCAGAAGATAGTAGTCAAGAGTAGAGATAGCACAGTTAATGTAACGACGAAGTGGAGATTGATTGATCTGAGGATTATGCCTCAGATATAGAGCTATATATACATGTATGCCTATTTACTCCTTGTTTATAATGTAAATGACTGTTTACAGATTACACAGCTATCTATAAATCATGTGTCTACTTAATTAACCAATAGTATGTCTTTCTTATTGTTTAGATCATTCTGAAACGTTCTATGAGGCTGTGTCAATAATATAATATATCAAAGTTCTAGACTGCTGAGTAATTGCATCTAGAACTTGGATGAGTAATAATGGTGATTGATAATGGAGGGCACCTATGTACAAGTGCTGAAGTAATGTATCTAAATATAGATACATGCCCAATTGGAAATTCAGCTAGTAAGAATATTACAAAAATAAAATTAATATTGTAGAAGTCTTAGGTAAATATGTTCAAATATTGAAAACTGTGATATTACCCTTTTTTCAAGGATTGAGCTCTATTGAGAGTGTTAAAATGTTTCTGTAGATCTAAAGCCTTTGCTTCCTTGCTCTGTATTTCTAATAGAGTCTACTTGTTCGATATTGACTATTGCAATTCTTTCACATATTGATTGAGCAATCAGTCACCATTATTTACTTTAAAAGCAGTACTTGAGTTATGGAGTAGGTAGCAAAGTGCTCATAGTACCAAACAGATTCCAATTCTCTATGTAAAAATGAGAGACAGCCAGTGGTTCTTTGCCAAAATATATTCAAGTAAAGCCACAATTTTGGTAACTCTACTCACCAATATAACTCTGCAAATATGTGAGCGCACTTATAGGGCTCAGAGTATAGAGTGCATGGATGAATATGACTATTTTACCTAAATAGTAGCCAAAGTCATATATATTACAAAATATTGATGCTTTTTAGGTAATAATACACACTGAATTATAGATATAGATATTGCAAATATCTATGATTGCAGCCACCAATGTCACTGTTGCAGTGTAATATGGTAGAACAATAGTATGATGTACTGTTTCTATGCATTATACTATGCCCTTTTACATCTATATCAATTCTGTTAGTATTTGAATGGCTGTATACACTAATTTTCATTGATGTTCAGTAACAGTTACCACTTATTATATATAGCATACCCAAATAATAATGGCATATACCACTTGAATGTATGAAACAATGATTTGCATCACCAATATCTAATATAATATTCAATTGTATGTTTTTATACACTAACCTTAGCTTGCATTACCAGTGATGATATGTACTAGTAATAGATATAATACCAATAGATAATTATATATACTGTGTCAATCAGTCGTATAGTCCCTATTGTCACTAATACTGCACAAAATACATATATCTGTGATTATAAGCACTGATTTGTATCAACCTAATAGTGATCATTATCACATTTGAGAATCAATCTTATAAAGTGCTTTTATATACCATTTCTATATGTGAAGCAATAGCTTCTATCACCCATATCATCGATAACAAATATTTTGGTTGCTATATATATCAGGTTACATATATACTAGTAGTGACTATTATCACCTTTAGCCAATAATATATTTAACACATAATTATCTACACGACTTTGATATATTGTATAATGAATTTTATCATCTATACTCTGGACAATAAATGTTTATGTGGCTATATATATCTATTTACATTCATTCTAGTAGTAGCTTCAATCACTCTTAATAGGCTGTTGTGTATTTTGGTGTCTATCTACATGAAAAGTGGTGCTCATTACCATGATTTATGAGATTGGTATTAACATATAAGTATATGCACTATTTTACTCCATTATATAATGCCTATTATCACATGTCTCTTATACCTATGATAATATATATTATTTTATACTTGTGCTGGTGGTGTTGAGTATCACTGTTTGTTGGTTATCTAGTCAATATATGTTTGTATACATGACTATAGCACACTACATGGTGCTTATTACCACCAATACTACAGCTTATAAGCATTTCTGTAACTACTTACACTAGTTTGAATCTATTTACATATAACTTCTATCACTGTTTATAGATTGCAGCTTTAAGATCTGAATATATGCACTGCTGTGATATTTTAAGCAGTTTTTTTTACCACCTGTATATCAGCTACACTTGATTTTGATAGCTATCTATACTGATTCATATTACTTTTGATATTACTTATGATCACCATTTGGAAACAATAATGCTAATGGGTGATTATATAAACCACTTTGGTCAGTTGAAAAATGGTTGTTCTCATTATATTAAATATGTTTATACTATGGTGGTAATATACACTAATATATATTGAAGAAAATAGTGATGTTCTCCACCCTTTAATATATTGTCTAGCCAATACATAGCTGTATACACTATACCAATTGTAGTATATAGTGCTAATCACCACCAATACTATAACCAGTAGATATTTTGATAACTGTGTACTCCATTTTAGATTGATTGTAATAGTGATCTTTACCACTATTGAGAAAGCAAAAGGTTAATCTATAGCTATGCACATGACTATAACATTCCAAATAGTAACACCTATCATCTATTTCAATAGCTATACACACTATTTTGTGCTGACTCAAACAGTGTATACTGCTACTAGTTGTAATATTTGCATTAATATATAAATATATATGCTACTATAACTAGGCAGACAGTGCATAATCTCACCAATGCCAAAACTATTGAGAATTGAAGTAATAATATGCATTCCTTGATTCCAATCTATTGAGTGATTATTGTCACTATTGGTAAGCTTTATAGGCAATAAGTGGTAATACACATTCCTTTATCCCAATCTGTTGAGTGATTATTATCACTGTTGTTAAGTTATATAAGAAACTAGTGGTAATACATAGTATTATAATATATTTTATGGTGTTTATTATCACTGATATCATAGCTAGCCAATATGACTATAATGATATTATATATTTAAACTTGTTATTTAGTGGCCTCTATTACCATTAATTGATTGTAGTATTAACATACATCACAGCAATATATTAAATAAATATTTTTACCACTCTTAAATCGGTTATAATGGTTGTAATGAGGGAAAAACGCCATTAGATAGCAGTGGGGAAACTGGACTAAAGAAACATGAGGTAGTAGCGGAGTGGTAGCTGTTGGTGTAATCTGAATGAAACAGAAGTTTTAATGAACAGCATAGTTTTGAGAGAGAAAGACTATTGGGTGAGAATTACCACATGTTGGTGAGGTAGTGATTAGTGATGTAGATGGTAAGGTGTAAATGAAACAGAAATGAAATGTGAGCAGAGATTAACAAGATATGAATGTAATGATATAGAATGGGTTGTGGACAGGACAAGTAGTGCGGAGATGAAATAGAACGGATTGTGAACAGAGTAAATAGAGTGATCGTATAGAATAGTGGAGATTAGTATGGTATTTATTGGGTATTGTCTTTTGGAGAGGGTAGCGAGCATCTAGTTGGGGTAGGTGCTGGTGTCACTCTGTGACAAGTAGCAAAACCTGGTGTGGCAGAATGGCAACATTTTGCCCTCAACTCTAGATGTAACCTGCAGTGAAAAAATAGATAAAGGGATTGTGTAAAGTTCAGGGTCAAAAATGTGACCTGATATTTTCTCACATAGCAAAAAGTCTGACAAGTCTGACAGAAACCCACTATAAATACAGAGGATGCATTGACACATGCAATGCCTGCTATATATGAAGGTGATAATGATAAAATTTTAAATAGCATATCACACACAACAGTAAGAAAGTAATAAAGTTTGATTTCAGCTAAGACCTTTTTTTTTTTTTTTTTTAATCTTTATATACTGGATGGCATGCTCAGCAGTTCTATGGACATAGCTACTGAATAATTAAGGATATAATCAATACTGTGACTGGAGAAAGGGAAAATAGAAAAAGCAAATAAACTGTCGAAGTGTTTAACCTTTTGGGCCATGCTAGCATTCTGCTAATGTATGACATTGTGAGATAGTTGCCTACCCCATTATGCATGTAGGTATCTATAGGTTTCATATGGGACTACTATGAAAATAGAAAATTTTCATGTTATATCAAAGTGTCATCACAAACCAAAAGAATTATCTGTAGTCCATATCTCAATCAGTGGAGGGTTCATCCATGAATGTGTATACTTCGGGGTTTATCTTCAGCCATGATATATATGCTTTGTATAGGTACTTCTGGTCTATCTTCTCCTCTCAATATTTGACCCCTCCCCCCATATTTTCAGCTATTCTCTCTATGCACCAACAAACATGCTAGGTCGTGGCTAAAGAAACACCCTGACAACAAGATAATATTCCAGTGGTGCTCAGAACATTGCGGTATCCCCAGAAACAAAAAGGCTGATGAACTGGCTAGTACCCGCTGCAAAGTGCCTACCTGATTTAATCACTAGCAAGACATACGCTAGGTTCAAGTCAGATAACGACCATGCGACCAGACTCAACTGGTCCATCAGAGAAGATGCCTATGACTACTGAGGCAACAGTACTTTCCGCCCATGGTCATTAAAAGAGGTCCCTGACAACAGAAGAGGTAGAGAGGGTACCAAAAAGGTCAAGAGCTATCATAGAACCGACCCAGTTGGAGAAAGTTTGGGTTGAGCTTAATGAAATCCCATGGCGATGACACGCCACTATTTGCGAGGGCTGTCCAAGCAATTATGGATCATGCACCCACAGGACATTACAACACCCGGTTCAGGGAGAGATATTACCCAGCCAGGAATGTGCCCATATTCTGCTCACATGCGAGATGGCACGACAAACCAAGACTTCCCCCATGCAACGAGTAGTGCAGATTAGATAGAAAAGCAATAGATGAGAGAAGGGTCAAGAGAGCGTTGGTGTGCGACAAGTGCGAGAGGCCTGTAGAGCCAGCCGTGTAGCTTCATGATAGAGAGCATGTCCTCACTAAGTGTGTCTATGGAAAAGGCGCTGAGTTCCAGTTTGACAATAATCTACAATGGAAAGATAGAGTGACACTCCCCAGGAGGGATGTGAATAGAAACAGGTGGTGGTGGACAAAGAGCACCCTGGCTAACATTCATTCAGCTATAGCAGATTGGCTTGATTGAACAACATAAACACGTGTTCTTCTTTGTGAACAGTCCACTTGTGAAAGACCCCAGGTAAGTTTTCCTTATTCTCATTTCTTGTTTCCTTTTTACCTCCCAATGCTTCACTATTATCATTACCAATATCTCTGTCTTATTTCTCCCACTTACCATATATGTACATGCGCTTTATGAGTGCGCCCAACTCATTTACTTTAGTGTTCCAGTTTTTTGCGTTCCCGAATCCTAGACATTAGTGATCATCTGCCTTGTTGCTGGTGTCTAATATGTATCCTATGTAGTTTCTCCCCCCCTTCCTTCTTCTTACCTGTATTTTGCCCTGCAGCCATTGATTTGTACATCACGGAATACAGTAGATTTAAAAAAAAAAATTCTGGTCTATCTTCTGTAGTCTGGCCTTGTTCAGCCAATAGTCTCCTGTGGTATCGGATTTTTCATCTGGGCTGGGGTACTTGTATGCTGAGCTTCTCATGTGGGAAAGTCTTTTGCCTGTATTCACTGGTGGGGTCATGGCCCATCAGGAACCTGTCTGCTTGTGCCATGAGCTGAGTGTTACTGCCCACTAGCCTCATGAAGTGTTTACCTTCTTTTTTCCATGTAAGTAGGATCTTTTTTCATTCTGCTGTAAATATCCATCTATTCATCTTATCCTGCACTTTTTTTTGCAATGGCATCTTTAGGCCAAGACTTCTTGGCACATTATTAAATTGGTAATATTTTATCATTATGCAGTGCTGAAAAGGTAAAGCAAAAATAATCAATTGAAATTGCGGAGACACAATGTTGCAATGATAATTTGTAATGTTGAAGTTGTATCCTGCTTCGATTTGCAAAGAACTGTGGTCTTTGAGATAGAAAATTAGCAGAGTAATTTACATGAGAGATATAGAAAGAGATATACTGTAGATGCTGATTACGGTTTAAGCAACATGCTTGTCTTTGCTATTACTTGAAGCAGTTTTTGTTTTCTTCAAAGACATGAAAGCTATTGAAAGTATATGTGGTGAAATCAAGTGAAGAAAAACCTTCATTGGATTGTAATGGTTCCGGTGACTTGTGACTTATTTCTGATCATTATCTCATTGTATCTTATATAACTAGGACCTCAGTTACTGTATCTATATATATACAGGTTGTCATCAATGTAAACCTCCAGTGTACTTAAATCCGAGCTGATATACCTGTTTTTTCAACTGCCTCTTAAGTTCTATATCCCCTGTAGCTCGGAAATAGTGACCTTGATATGCTTCTGCAACCTATTTTGAATGGCCCTCTCAGCTCTCTTTTCACCACTTCTTAACTCGACTTTTCACCCTCGTCAACATCGACTCTGGATCATAGATCTTGTGACTTTAAGCACTCTTGACTTCTGTTTCGACTACCGACATGTCAGATAAGGAAGTTATGGACTACTCTGAGCATATACATCCAACTTTTGATTTTGTGCATGAACATTCATTTGTTATCTCAAAGTGCATCATCCTTTCATGTGTCGGATACCCCAACCTATCAGTAAAATCCCTCGAAGAGATCATGCTGATTGTCTTGAAAATTTTTAATATTGCATGCTTTTTTAAAAAAAACCATGGAGAACCTATTCTGATCTTATCTTTTTCACCAATAAATTACAAAACTCATTTAAAGAAATGTGTTCTCATTTGGATTTATATATGCCTCAGGTCAATTGAAAATATGTAGGTTATGCATGAATGCAAAGATAACTGCGATCATGATTTTTTCACTCAGCACACTTGTAAGCAATATATTTCTTCTGAGATTGCTTAACTAGACATCTCGATCTATACAAGCAGAGTATGATGATTGTTTCTGGATATTGCGGAACATGTTGATGACGCTTTTCTATATATGATTGGTCATCATTGTTGCTTCAAAGAACAATGATAATGATAATGGACAATGCATTGGATATGCTGCTGATGCTGGTTGCTTCAATACATTTTCTGCAGATGGAACTGAAAGCAATGTTAATTCTATGGATGAAATAGAGCAACTACAGATAAATTGTAGTGATGGTCTCAATAACTTCTGGGCAGAATTGTACAAAAACCAAACTACAGCAACATGATAACAATTGGCAGACAATGGCACACTGAATGCCTAGAAATATCCAGATTCTGATTTTATTACAAACTCATCTTCCAGTGGTTGCATACTTGTCTGCTATAAATGCTTTTGCATCCTCTGATGGCTATAACAGAACAAACATGATGGATCAACTATCTCTTATAACAACTGCAATGAATAACATAGATGATATTGACATCTATACTACAAAATCTCTGAATCACAAACAAGCTCTTACTTTTTGTGTTGTTACAGATCATGTTTTCCATCTCCTCCACCAATATTCTCAATCTCTCAGAATGTATCTTGCAGGCCCCACAGGAACAGAAAAGTTATGTGTCATTCATGTTCGCTAAGACTTTTTTGAACATCCTTCCGAAAGTTGCCATCCTCATGTATGGGTATTACTGCAAGAAACATTTGTAGATATACAATTCATTCCACTTTACGTCTTAGCCAATTTAATACCGCAACACCTTCTAACGAGTCGTTAAATGATATATGTGAAATGTGTGGAATGGGGTTGATTTTTTTATATGGACAAAACCTCTGTGATTATTTGATCATTGATTTATTGCATTCATCATGCTCTTTGCCATGCAAAAGGTAAATCTGATGAGCCTTTTAAAGGTATTAATGTTAATGTTGTTAGCAATTTTGCACAGCTATCTCCTGTTGCCAAAACTCGCCTTTATAGTCCAGTTGAACAATTGGGAAGGGCTAGCTAGCTCTACCAACAAAGGACACTCTGATATTTAAGAGCATCTGCTTTGAAAATCTATTCTGACTGTTATACAGTTAACAGAGTCACAAAACAATAGATTCGTTCAGTTGCTTTCTCGGTTACATCTTTGTCCTGTAATAGAAATGATTACACTCTTCTTCAAGACTATATAGCTTCTACTAATGATATTTAGAATGATCTCAGCTGGTAGGATCCAGTGATCATTGTCAGCACCAATATAGTGAAAGATATATTTAATTATGCGTACATACAACGATTTGCAGATGAAGGTGGCCAACAACTTCACTGATATTATTCCACTGATACCATCAAAGGTTTTGCTTCACTTTTCCAAATATAAGATGCATTGCATAATCTGCCCTCTGGACTTTCCAAAAACATCCTTGTCTCGCAAAATTAATATGTTTCTTATGGGGTTGTTAATGGCTCTATTGGTATTCTCCATTGCATTTGCTATGTTGTTGATGAATCAGGCAGAAGATATCTCAAAAGCTGTATCATGAGACTTTCAGACACTACTGATATGCAGACATGATTTGCAACTAAAGTTAAATAACCACTTTCTATCTTGTCGACGTCATCAAGTTGCTCTACAACTAGCATTTTTAATCACAGCTCACTGTGTACAATGTCAGACAGTGAAATACGCCATTATTGATCTGAATAACTGTACAGGAACCGAAGCTCCATACATAATATTTCAAGAATAACCTGTTTAGAATGACTGCGCATTCTATGACTATGTGAACCATTCAATGGAATGTATCATATGTAAACGTTTGTCTCAATCACTAAGTGAAGAGTTCAACAGAATTGATTTGTTAGAGAAACAGATATTGAAAAACTATCATCTGTTTACTATTTCCTTCCTGACTGTTCTCTTTCACAATCGACAACTGACCAACCTCATGCTCTAACAAAAAACACCCACAACATAACAATTACACAAGCGATGCCCACCTGATGATGAGGATTCATAGAATTCAAGTATATGACTTGAACTTCAAGAAATCCACAAACGAAGACATCGACTATATCTCCACAAGCATCATGCCGCATGCTGGCATCTCCAAGCTGTGCTTTAACAATCAAATTCACCATGTCATCATATTTACGGTACCACCATCATCATACCGACATGTCTCCACTACCACCACCATCATCATCATGCTGTGCTGTTTCCAGACCATCACATTGAGGTACATTATCATGCTGTCCTTGCTCCTTCAGATCTCATTCACTTTTGGCTGCCACATCTCTCAAAAATTCTCAATGACATGTATTGGAAAATAACGCAGTTACGTTTTAATTTTATCACTTAGATGATCCACATCTCAGACCATTTTTAATACCCATGGTCTGCGGCACTCATCCAGGGTCTCCTTTTCTTTCACTGCCTTTCCACTATGGCTGACATTTTGTTCTACCTCGATCATTTTCCATTCTACAAAAATCTCATCAACTGACTTGCCACGGCTGGCCCCAGTTTCTTGGCCAACACCAATCTCAAGGTTGACTTCTATGAAAAAGCTGACTTTGGCAACAATGCCAAATTTGTCAATGTTCAAAAGAAGGCTTTTCATACCAATATCATCAGAGGACTGTGTCCTTCTGACATAGACATAGAGGGAAGTGGCATCTAAGTAGGGAAACGTTTGAAACTAAGCAGTGAAGATATGTACCATTGTTGTCTTCAGTTGACGATGACATAACAGCAGCAGTCTCCACATGCTTGTGACCCACTTTGTTCATTTTATGGAAAGCGGCATTGGTTTCCATCAGAACCTTTGGGGTCTCATTAACGGTATGCTTGGTGAGTCGTGCTACATTACATTTCATTTTAGATAAGTGCGTGTTGGCTTTTCTTAAACCTAAGTGTTGATTGACTTAATGAAGAAAATAGAGATAAATGAAACACATACAGTGTATTTGTTGCCACAGATGATGCAAATGAAGTCGGCAACAGCACCAGGTTCCGAAATTTCGATCTATTCTTTTACCAACAAGTTCTGAATGAGTTAGCTAGAATCACAGAATGTATATGTGATGGAAAAAATTATCATACTGAATTTGCTTTGCCTATGTGGTCTTCTCGAATCGGGTTTAAGGTCCTAATTTGATTGTTATACAATGTGACGAGATCATTGTGAGCAGATGGAGATACTCGTAAATATAAAAAATCTGCACCAACATTGACAAGGTGGGATGGTGAAGTAATGATTTATCAACATACCTGATATTGGCATTGCGTGTGCATAAGTCTTCAACGGTTTGCAGTTTCAAGGGTTGTCCAGGCTTGTCTACTTTTCGTAGTAATAACGTGGGTACAGTATTTGTGGTAGTAATGATGCATTACCTACCTGCTTTCAAGCATGCATCCCATTTCTCTGTTTATATATGGGTAGTCACAGGGCCTCTGGACATTTTGACAGCCACCATAGGTAGATCTTATTGAAATCAATTAAGGAAATTTTATGATTAATGATTAGTGGCACAAAAAGAAGGTAAAGGCATGTAATCCTAAGGTAATTTGGTGTTAATACAACCAAGAAGTTCTGAGAATCAGATCATAATTAGACAAGTTCATAATATCAAAATATTTAGTATTCCAAGTGAGCATGGGTACCATGATTGATCTTTGAACAGGATTCTTGAACTGCTAATTGGACTGTTAAATAGTCGAGCTCAACTTTAGTGAGTTTGAGCTGTTCTGCTAAAGTGCTAGATGTGAAATCTCCAAGCAATCCAGAGTCTATCAAGGCCCAAGCGAGGTGACTGTTCATGCGAACCGCTATGACTAGTGGCTTATGAATGTTACGACTAGTTGTTTTAGTTTGCAAGGCATTATGTTGCAGGTAGACACCAGTTTTACCCCTGTGCATTCACCTCCAGTTTGGTACTGAACCCCCAATGAGCGGTCCAACCAGCAGATAGTTTCTCCAAGCTCTGGTGATAGGCTGAGCTTATGGCTAGGTCCATATTTTCACGTAGCTATTCAAAGAATAGTTATCTCTTTAATTTGACTATCTAGAACGCTTTTAGATTCATCTAGACAGTCTCTATCTATCTACAGAGTAGATTATTCTGGAAAGAAGCAGTTCCGTGTTCCTTTGAGGGAAATAACATGACAAGCAATAGTGCACCCACCCCAGACAAGCTCAGAAGGTGATTATTGATTATCCAAGGTGGAGGCTCTCTAGAAATAGCCAATTTGAGATAGAAGAAAACCTCTGAGGTGGACCAGGGGCAAGTCATGGGTTTAGGGACTTTCAGCCACATGTCCAAAGAGACCTCACCAAAAATAGTCTCTTCCATTCTATGGAGAAAATGCACACAGAAAGCAGAACAGAAGCTTGATACTTAATTACCAGTTTCTTAAAATAGATCTCATGTAATTAGAACCATCTAGGATCGCTTACCGAAGAAGGTTGAGCAGGAGATATATCACCATCTCTACCGTAGAGTTTACCTGCACTACTGGAACCTCTACCATTCAGCGTCATGTTGCCCTTAAAGGAGTTTACAGACACGGCATGTCTCATGCTTGATCCAGCTTATGGGATATAGTTTAAGGAGTGTTCACATTCCATATCCTGTGCACCTGTCAAGGCCCTCAGATGCTTTAGATAATTCAGATCTAGCCCTTTCGAGGTTGTTTTTATGAACGGGGTGTTTAATCAATCTCACTAGAGTAGTTAGAGCCGGTGTCATCCATCAAAGAAAACTCATGTTGCCTAATGTTGGACTTCTATCATCTGAGATTGTATCAGCTCATAGAAATGGTTGTCATTCTACAACTGATGGTTAGAAGATGATCAAAATTCTTTTCAGTTTTTTGGTGGCTGAAACAAATTGCCACAAGGACATTTGCTGAAGTTGATGTGGCCAATTGATATAGTCGATATCTGGTTTGTTTTGAGAATGATTTCACTATTGTTAACACCTAGCATAACATGGTTGGAAGCAGAAATGGGTTCATCATGATTGTGGTCAGGATTGATAGTGGAGGTATTCTGCGAACTTGTGTCACTCAATACACCACTGCCAACATCAGAAAGTTTTGAAGTTAGACCAATACAAATAGGCCAATAAATGACTTTCACACGAATTATTATATTATAATTCATCAGATATAAAGCAACTTGCTGCGCTAAAAACTCTTGTAAAGTGAGCTGTTTAGATGTGCATTTTTAAAAACTGTTTTTATGCCAGTCATTATGTGTTTCGTATTCAGCATCAATGTTTTGCCTCTCCATGTATTGAAGTGCACTTTCTAATGCAACATATGACGCATGTGCTTGAAGAGATGACTTGGGAATATATCTGCGATGTAGTACATTACTGCTTTTGCAGTTGCACCTGCACCAATATATTTGATATTCACATTGCAACAAAGTATTTCAGCATGATAGCATTATAGTTATTGATTAGTCCATGAAGCTGACAAAGATGTATTATGCCGGTTTCAGAATCAACTGTTGTCGGATGACTAGGTAAATTCTTTGACAAACCAAATCTATATTCTTTTTTATTGATCATGATTGTACTTGTAACATGCATGAGTATATAAATATATGTTTGACAACATTTGACTAGATTAGCAATATCTTCTGTGTCATGAGTGATGTTTGTATTAAAGATAGAGTGCAATATGGAGCAAAGAAAGCAGTGAATTGAACACGGTTAACCTCAGCACGCATGAGAGAGACAAGGTGTGGTAAGTGAGACATTGAAAAAAGAGAGAATTGACTTCGATGGATTATATAAGTAAGGCTTCAAAAAACGTGACCAATTTTCCAGCTCGACAGGTAGAACGCACTAGTTACATAGCGGGCATAAATATGAAGTTGACACATGCAGTGCCCACTATGTATAGGAGAGGATGGGAATGAAGAAGGTTGGGGTGCTGCTGGGGGTTGTGGTGGTGGACGTAATGGCTAAGGATGAGCTAAAGATGATGAAGATGGAGCGTCATCTGACCATGACAATGGAAATGGTGTGGATTTGACCAAAGTAGGGTCAATCCACTCAGATGTAGTCAATGGTGAGTTTGGATCGAGTCCTGGCTCATCTCACTTGTGCTTGAGCCCAGGAAGATATTGCTCATCAAATCCAGCTCTCTTCAAGATCACAACCTTTTTTGTTGCTGGATTGAAAAACGAAAAACTTCCATCCCTTGTACCCAGCTGGATATCCAATAAAGATGCACTTCTGCATATGCGGCCTAATTCCCTCTCTCTTGTCCTTCTGCACATGAACATATGACACACATCTCCATACTCCCATACCACGTCTCATATGAGTTGTCTGACCAATAATCGATGCAGCTAGAGGACATTGGTTCCAAATGTGCATCAATTGTCTCACCAATGAACGATGGTGGGAGTCTAGCCTTGTATAGCATCGCAGTTGCATGCTCCTCCATCGTTCTATCCGCTCTCTCAGCAACACTATTCTGCTGCGGTCGATTGCATACAGAGCGCTGTCTGATAATACCAGCATCATCTGTAAAGTTGTGGAATGCATTGGACATGTACTCTCCACCGTTGTCATCTCTCAGAGCCTTGATTCTCCGATCCCAGCGGTTCTCAGTATATGCCTTGAACCGTATAAATGTGTCAAATGCCTGGCCTTTGCTGTGCAAGAACATGACACATCTGAATCTGGTGTAGTCATCAATGAACAAGATCCAATATCTGTATCTGGATCGAGTTCGGACTTTGAGAGGACCATAGAGATCAGAGTGAATGAGTTTCAGTGGCTGAGGGGTGCGATTGAGCGATGAACGGAATGGGAGTGCGTTCATCTTGCCAGCAAGACATCGCATTCTGAACTCGCACATCGCACCATCTCCACACTTCCTGCCAATCTCACCACACTCTGGCACTGCTGCTTTGCTCACCATAGCTTGAGTTCTATTCAGAAGTTGATCAAAGACAAGCTAGTCAATAGTCTTCATCTCTCATCCAAGTCATCCCTTCCTGATTCCATCTGTGAACCATGGTGCAGGTAGAGAGAGCATCACTAGACAAGTAGGTGACATTGTGGTCATTGATGGGTGCCTCAAATAGCCATTCTCCATTCAATGAGAAGTGCATCAAACGCGATTTAGACGATATATAAACATCAATATTGTGCTCTTTGCATAAATACAGGACAGAGAGGAGATTGTTGTGAAGATGGGGAATATGCAACGCTCTTGCGAACTCTACAGGTCTATACTCAACACCACAAATAGTTGGTCTAAACACCACTGATTCCGCCCCTTCACTATAGACAATGTTGTCATTGGCCAGACGGATGGGAACATGCAATGGAGTGTAATTGCACAACTAGAAGCGATGAAGGGTCATATCAGATGTGGCTCCAGTGTCTGCATTCCATAAGGTTGAGTATGAGAGTGTTGGTAATGGATGAAGAGTGAAGATTAGCATTTTGAGCTGATTGAACAGCTGCAGAGTGCGCAGAAGACAATGTAGAGGCACCACCAGATGATGAATCATTAGTGAAAGCTTTCAAAGTCTCAGCCAGCATGTTGATCTTGCGACATTTGAGCATGGTATAGCCAGGCTTATTGCAGAATTCGCATGTGGGAGTGTTGGACTTGGGTTTGAATGATGTGAAAGTAGAATGGGAAGTAGATGATGATGATATGGCCATAGCTATAGAGTGGTAGAGACATGATTTGCACGTCGTTGGCGGTTCAGAGCTTCATTCCTAAATGTCTCGTGGACCACTGGACAGATCTATCCATTTATTATATGCTTCTGTGTCAGACTTAGCAGGGCATTCTAGCTTGCCTTTAACCAGCCTATACTAGCCCTGTTTCTTTTCCCACATGGCAATATCGATCTTTCAAGTGTTGTAGTTTCTCTTGTTGAGCTTTGGGAAGCTAGGAGATGATGCCATGATGATGAGATGATGTTGAAATGAGGTATGATGAAATAGGATGGAACAGAGCTGAAATGCAGAAATGTGCAGTTGTGGGGTTGTTGGGCGATGTGGAGCAATGTTGGACGGTTGAAACCTCGCTTAATATGGTCGGGATCAGCTAATTTGGTTGAGGATTAGTTAAAAAACCATTCAACAATACAGCACAGAGTGGGATGCAAGCGCAATATCAGTGAAAAATCAGATGATCATATGATGAAGAGTTGAAAATGTATTGAAATGGCCCTCCAGGATAAAGTAGTGTCTGAATGTTCCAACACAAGGCAGAGTGGTGTAATATAGAGCGATGGGTGACTTATGTCGAGCATGGAAAAGTATGTGGCGGTGATGTTGGATATATATTTAAAGCGTGCAAAAAGCATGCAAATGTAGGTAAAAAGGAGTCAACGGACTTCTGAATACAGAAATATACAAGATGCAATAAGATGCAGAACATGTAGAGTGTGTTGGTGCACTGAGAATGCATGCAAGGGCATGAAGAAGCATGTAATAACATGTCAAATATGTTGCCAAATGCTCTCAGCTCCAGGAATACTGAGGGGTAGTCAAATGAGGACTTGAATGGGGGAAGATAAATGAGTTTGGTTGAAGTGCACAGAGGTGTAGTAGGATGTTCAGTTGAACTTAGGGCCCATAACCTGTTATAACCAGACACTTCTGGTATATTTGACCCAAACTACAAAGGAGGAAGTTCACACACAACTGGAGTGTGAAGGTGAGTAAATAGAATTTACATTGAGTAGCAATACTAAGTAGACATACCTGAAGGGTGAAGATGAGTGAATAAAATAGAGATCACCTTCAAACTCTGAAGTAGCTAAAACTACTGTGTTACAAACACTATCAAATATGAATGACATAACTGGCTTATCTTATCTCAAAAACAAAAGGTTACAATAGATAACTTGATGTAATTGACTTATAACTCTGTGCTGAGAGATGATATAACACATGGCATGAATGATTTGATGCTTTAAGAGTAGAGTATACTCCTTAAAAATAATTTTCCCATACTTCTTCATCAAGTTATATAGCACTCAATCCAAAAACAAAAAAATTCGCTATGAACAAATATATGAAAATCACGTTTCATGCATTTTTCTGATAAATGAACCAGTCATATATATGGTGACATTCTACCTTATTACCTTGCAATTTGATATTTTCAATATACTTAATTCTTGTATATACTTTTAAATAATATAAGTCCATCACAGGTTATATAGTGTCAGACATGGTAGTGCAGCTTATATTTGGTAACAGATAACGACATCTTGGTGGAGCTGCATTATCTTATTGGAGCCTCATCACATATGAAGCCACTTAGAAGTTTGACTTGTCTTGTACTTTTCAGGCCATCATAAATAGGTGCCTCTGCTTGTGGAATATATGGTTTAGCATAGTCTAATATTCTTTGTCATAGAACCTGTCATGCATATATTTACTATTAGTCACCTTTTATATATTCAATAGTATTTATGTTGTATATTTGTACTTAAGCATATTTATCAGAATAATTTATTCAATTGCCAATTCTAAATCACCCATAATATTGTATAGGGTAAAGCTACAAATAAAATCTTGGAGTGTTTTAAGGCTGAAAAGAAGGGAGGGATGTTCTGCTGTGAATATCATTATATATAGTCATAACATTTATCTATAAATCAATATGAAAAAAGTTGATGAAACATAGCAATTTGGTACTTAAATTCATATCCATGTTTTCATCTAAGTACATATATGAGATTTCATATCCAGGTTAGATTTTCACAAATCAATACAATGATATTTCACTCTATTTATATGTGACAAACTTTGTGAAATTTACTACCATTGTTGACTCTTTGTGATTGCAGCCTTTTTGTCTATCACTGTATTTGATTCTTTATTCACCTTGTAAATATCTTTGTACTATTAAGCCCCATTGAGCATGCAACTATTTCTCAGCACTAGTATATAAGCATCTATCTTAGATTTCCATCATTCATCAATTAGATAATATACCAGATCTGTTACAGACCACCTTGGCCCACTTTCTTTCTTCCATTTCTCTCAGACTTAATTCTTCTTTTGTATTGTACACCAGGCTCCACCTTCTATTGAAATGTTGTTCTTTCTATTCAGTAGTATGTCACAACTACTTACCTTGAACAATATAACTTGGAAGAGGTAGTCAAGGGAGTTAATGCTGGCCGCTTTGCTGGTAGATGCTTTGGGCACAGCATCGGAATCACTATCCAACTCAGTGTCAGTGTTGTAGCCATCTTTCAGATTTCAGAGAGATTTCTCCATCTCGGAGATTTGTGCTTTGAATGCTTTGCGATCTGATTTCTTATCTTTTTTGTCCTTGCTAGTGGTTGACAAAGACTTGGTCGAAGACTTTTCATTATTTGACTTTGAGCAGCAGTCTATAGTATTGTGTGTATTCTTATACCAAGGGTTATGCTTGTTATAGTGCAAGCAGAATTTTTTATTGGCACTAGAAGTATTAACCTCTTTGCTTTTGCCCTTAGTCTTTTTCGCCAATTCAACCTCCAGAGCATCAGGGTCCCTTTCATTTTTTTTTTCAGATCCATTGCCAAAAATAGAATCTCTAGCATGTTCAAGATGAAGTGCTTTATATGCTCAGAGCAGTAATTCCAAATAACTCTCCCAGTGTTCAGAAATCTTGTTCTGGATGTTACGACCTAGCCTACTATATCTAGGTGAGATTGGTTGTTGACTTGAAATCATTTCGCTTATTCAAGTCAGCTGATGATAAGCTTCTCAGTTGGGCTTGCTATAAAAAGCAAAGTGTTAGTGACATTGATACAAAAGGATAAGCTGGCTTTACATGACTATGTATAACTAGCTTATATATGGTATAGATATCAATTGCACTACATAGGTCTCTATGTGTCCAATACTGCGTTAGAAAACTAACTATATGTTTGTGATAGAATAGGACACTGCAGGAGAAGAGATGATAATGCGAGACATAGAGAATACGGGTATACTACTGAATGAAGAAAGAGGACATGTAGTATATGAGAAACGAAAGCACTCAGGTATGTAGTGGAAGAAAGAGGATAGTCTGAATGATAGGGGTGGGAAATAAAAGATAGGGGTGGCACCTACAGTCTGTAACACTACCCTCCATTTACTCTTGAACTTTCAGATTCATTAGATGGGTTGATGCTGACCGGGTCATCAAACTGGAGAGGTAAGATTGAGGGGTCATCTGATGGCTCCACGTTAACCGTCTATGTAGAGACATGGTCCCAATTGCTGTTGTTTCAGGTTGGGAGAATTGTAGGTGATGGTAGCTGGAGAGATGTAGGCTGCATGAGGGTAGGTTGTGGGAATGAGGGCTATTGAGATTGAGCACAACCCACAGAGGGTAATACCCACCGTGATCCTTGGTCCCTAATCTGGCAGGCAGCATTGCATCATTTTGAGAAGAGTAAGTTTAGGCTGGCTCATTTATAAATCCACTTTCTTTCAATTTGACAGGTATAGGCTACATGGCAGTGATGGCAGACATCATACTTCTCCTGTGGTCCCGGAGTATCTTCATGGGTATTGTATGCATATATATGCATCATGGGGGGTAGGCATCCGTAAGTGCATGTAGTATGCTTGCACCTAGTTGCTGGGGGTTTCAATTGAAGGTGAGAGGGTACAACCAGGTTAGAGATGTTAGAGAGGGGTATTTGTGAAAGTAAGAGTGTTATATCGGTGTAGTTAAGTGGGCACACAAAGGCATTGAGTTGTTCATTTGGGGTAACTCCGAAGTTTGCCAACAGGGCAAGATCATTTCAGATGACTTGCGCAATGGTACGGACGATCTTGTCAATGTTTTTTTCTATATGTTCATCTGATACCCAAGAATTGGAAGAACTAGAATATCCCTTTCACGCAGCCCAAAATTGAAGCTGCTTCTACTACTTTTTTTCGTCCTTTTTTTATATACTGGTGTTTCAAAATATCTTCTACTTCCCATTCTGCTTCATGTTTGATGGTCTCCGGGAGAGAGAGGGGAGATTGTGAACCATATTTGGGGGTTTCAGTATTAGGTTTGAGTAAAGTAGTGTGAAATACATTGTGGATTCTCCACGCATTTAGAAGTTTAAGCTGGTATGTGAGAGGACTTAGAACTTCTAGAATTTTGAAAGGTTCTTCGAACTTAGAGAATAATTTGGCATAGGAAGGCTGGAATATATTGTGGGCATCCAACCATACCTTTTTGCCTTCATTTAAGATCTGAGAGGTTTTTTTTTCCTATGGTACTATTTTAGCCGCTGCCAATTGATAAGCGGAACGGGCGTCATTTCAGTGTTTTCTTAGTTCATTTAGTCGTTGTTCTACTGAGATTACCGTTGTTTTGAAAAAGGCTAGTGGTAATTCCTGAGGTTGTTACCCATACAATAAATAGAATAGAAATTTTATCTGAGATGCATGTGAGATACTGTTATGTGAGAATTCCATTTCCGTCATGTATTGGTTGTTTGCCCACTTGTGGGGGTGATTTCCATAGTAAATTCAGAAGTATGCTTCTATCTGCTGATTAAAGCATTCAGTTTGTTTGTCTGAGGTTGAAATACTATAGAAAGAGATGTCTTTACTCCTATTAGTCATTGCTACTCTTTGAATAATTTTGCCACAAATTGTGGCCCACGATCAGAAATAATTTTATCAGGCAGTCTGAACTATTTGAATATCATATTGTATAAAGCAATGGTGGTATTAGCAGCTCACGTTTTCTTAGTACAGAGATACAGGAGTATAGCTTTGGACTTTTTTTGATCGATGATGACTAGGAGTGCATTCTTCTCCTCAGATTCTGAGAGGTTGGTGATAAAATCTATAGTGATCTGTCTAAAACAATAGGTTTCATGGGGCAGCAGAGGAAGTAATAAAGGTTTGGTCAGGTGGGTGTTAATTTTCATTTGTTAGCATGCTGCACAGCCTTTCACAAATTGCCTGACTATTCTGTATTGTCCAGGCTACTAGTAGTCTTGTCTTAAAAGCCAGGCTGTGGTGTTCTCTCTGGGTGACCAGTTATATTGGGATCATGATAATTGCAAATAATAGCCCTGCATAATTCTCAATCCAGAGGAATATAGCATCTTTCTTCATAGTAAACTAGGCTATCATAAGTTGACCACTTGTCAAATTCTTTTTTCATAACCTCTTCGTTATTCCACATGTGATATGCTAGAACAATAGAGTTCTCCTTTTGGCATCTTTCGGTTCATTCATGTAAGTTTATATCTAAAGCTCAAATAATCATGGTGTTGGAAATAATAGTTACCCATTCCTCTTCTTTCAGCTCACCAGCCGGTATATAGTCAGGCCTTCAGGATAATTTGTCTGCTTTTGTGAGTTTTTTTTCCAGGAATGTGAGTAAGTTTAATGTTATATTTGGAGAGAAGAAGATGCTATTTGGCCTGCTTGGGAGTTAATCTTTGGGGTGTTGGTAATATGTGAGATTTTTGTGATCACAGTGGACAATTGTGGGTCCATTTTCCAAGAGATAGTGTCTCCACTTCTTAAGTGCTGTTACTATGGCAAGGAGTTCTCGGTTGTAAATCTAATAATTGTGTTCTGCCAGGAGCAGGGTTTTTGACATATATTCACAGAGTTTCCACTCTCCATTGTCATTGGCTTGTTTGAGTATGGCTTCTAAGGCATATTGAGAAGCATCAGTTTCCAAGAGAAATAGTTTGTAGAGGTTGGGAGCCGTGAGTTTTGTGGCTTCAGTAAAGGCTTTCTTGATCGTAGAAAAAGCATTGGCTGTTTCATGTCTCCATTTCCAGATTGCAGTTTTTTTTAGTAAGTCATTGAGAGGTTTCACAATTTCTGAGAAGTGAAAAATGAACTTCTGATAGAAATTACAGAACCTGAGAAAACTTCGAATTTGTTTCTGGATGATAGGGGCTGGCTATTTGGAGATGCTTTGCAGTTTCTTGGCTGCTATATATACCTGGTTATGGGACACGATCATCCCTAGGAATTTTACTTATGTTTGCTCAAAGTGGGATTTTTTGGGGTTAAGGTAGAGGTCATTCTCCTGTAATCTTTGAAGTACTCTCTTGATGAGCTGTAAATGTTGGACTGGATCATTCTCAGAATAGATGAGAATGTCATTCATATACACTATGAGCTACTCTTTGTTTAGGAAGTCAGTGAAGATATTGTCCATCATGGCTTGGAAGGTTGCTGGAGAGTTGCTCATACCAAAAAATATTACAGTGGGTTCAAACAGCCCATGTTGAGTTTTGAAAGCAGCTTTTCATTCGTCTCTTTTCCGAATGCAAATATTATTGTAACCCCAGCATAGGTCTAGTTTGGTAAACGGAGATGCCTTTTTTAGTTTGTTGATCAATTCAGGTATAAGTAGTAAGGGGCATTGATTTTGAATAATTCTTTCATTAAGGGCTTGGTAATCCTGACAGGGTTGTAACTTCTCTCCCTTTTTGGAAATGAAAAAGAAGAGTGATGCTACTCTAGATGAGCTTGGGCAGATGTATCTTTTCTTGAAATTTTTGTTAATGAACTTGTCAAGTTCCTTAGCTTGGGCCTGGAGAAAGAGGTACAGTTTGTAGTTAAGGTTTTTTCCTTCCCATTCTGGTTTGAAATCTATTGGGTGGTCTCACTTTTGTCGTTTGGGAAGTCAGGTGAACTTTTTTTAATCAAAGACCTTGGCAAATTTTTGATATTGCTTTGGAATTTTTCAGGAGAGATGGAGTAAATGTTTGATTCTTTGAGCTGTAGTGGACTTCAGTCAGACCCATGTACCTTTGATAGGGGAATAGGTGATGTTAGGGTCAAGTCAAATCTGTCTGATCATGATATGTTGATCTTGATCTTTGGTTCTAGTAATGATCTGAGACAGCATATCTTCTCATTGTGAGAGTTCTTGGAACTATGGTTCCTTCTTTTCAATCAATTGCAGGGTTGTGTTTCCGTAGCCAGAGTAGTCACAGTATTACTTCTTCTTTTCCTAAGGCAGCTTTTATGAGGCTAACTTAGGGAAATTCTTGGGTGTCAGTGGTGAGGCATAGATTTACCTGTTATCGTATCAGACCTTGTTGGTTTGTGGTCATATCTGCATTATATATCTTAATAGGTTTTGTCATTTAATAAAGGGAAATTTCTCTTTTTAAGCAGAAGTTTGAGTCTATAAAATTGCCCATAGCTCCTGAATCAATCAATGCGCTTACTTCAACAATTTTTTCTCTTTTGTCTGTGAGTGTGAGTGTCACAACTGCTTACCTTGAGTAATATAACTTGCAGGAGATATCAAGGGTAGAGTTGGCACAGTTAATGCAGCGACGAGATAGAAAAGAAAGAGATTGATTGATCTGAGGAGTATGCCTCAAATATGGGGCCTTATATACATGTAGGCCTATTTACTTCTTGTTTATAATGTAAACAACTGTCTACAGATTACACAGCTACCTATAGATCATGTGTCTACCTAATTAACCAATAGCATGTCTCTCTCAGTGTCTAGATTATTCTAGGACATTCTATGAAGCTGTGTCAATACAATGGGTCTAAGTTCTAGAGTGCTGAGTAAGTACATCTGGAACTTGAATGAGTAATAAAGGGATTGGTAATGAATAGTGCTTATGAATGAAGTGTCTAAATATAGATACATGTCTTATCAGATATTGATCAATATAAATGGTACAAAAATAGAATTAAATGTGTAGAAGTCTTAGGTAAACATGTCCAAATATTGAAAACTGTGACAGTGAGGGAAATCTATAATGAATTCTTATTGGCAGACAAGGGAAAGAGGTATACATGGAGAACAGACGACGTCGATTCAAAGTTCTATTCTAAAAATCCATCTCTTTGCTCGCTATTTCTAGTTCATCCAGAATTTCCATTTTTTTTTTGTTTCTAGCCTTATCATGCAATGCATGTAGCTGTTTTCTGAGGGGAGTCTTGGCTTTGGAAGGTTTCTTTTTGAGCATTATTCTTTTTAGAGCACTCGCGAGAGAGATGTCCTTTCTGTTTGCAGCAGAAGCAACATCTTTTCTTGATAAGTCTTGTTTTTCTTCCATACTCATCTGGTCTATGTTCATGACATCTGATGGGTGCCACAGTGGCTCTCCAAGGAATATTGGAATTTCTTCAGTCTTCTTCATAAAGAAAGTCCACCATCAGAGATTTGCTTTGACCCTTTGAGCAAGTTTCTTGGCTGCCACGTAGTCAGCTAGAACTGGGGAATGGGTGGCGACCATTCTTCCCACTGTAGAGTGTAACTCATGGAAAAAGTAGTTCTTTATTTGAGCAACTGAGAGATTTTCTACTATGTGAATGAGTCGTTCAACCTCATTGAGGTAGTTGGTAAGTTGCCTTTTCTCTTTTCTGAGGTTTTTTAAACTAACGAAAGCCGCCTCCATCCTGTCTGAAGGAAGAAAGTCGGCATTAAGCCATTTCCAAAAGGCTTCTATGGTGCCAAACTTTTCTGGGTGTCTTGCATCGTGGTCAGCTACAGAGAGTTCTTTGAGTGCAGCTATTGATTTTTCAATCAGCAGCTCTTCAGCTAGAGTTATCAAAGTTTGACAGTATCTATGCAATCTGCTTAGTATAGGTGTCGTAGATTTGGCCATTAACAGCAAGGTATAGGTTGCAAGTGTTTTGGAAGGTCTTTACTTCTTTCTCTCTTTCCATGACTCTCGCAGGGGAGGTCAATCTGAGTTTTTTTGCTTCTGCCATAATAGGAAATTGTGGGGGTGGTAGAGATAGGAGTTCAGGTGATGGGCTTCTTGTGGAGATGGAGGTGAGTTTTCTTGTAGAATTGAGTGAAAGGCATTCAAGTCTTTTGTATAATAAAGCTGCTTCTTTAGTGGTATTTCCTTTTTTGTCCTCTAGGATAGGGACGGAGGAGATTGTGCATGATGGATGGAGTGAGAGAGAAGGTTGATCTACATCAATCTGTTGAATGGTGCAGTCTCTTTCTTCAGATGACCTGTCTGACTCAGATTTGTCGACCTGATCTGAGGTTTTCTGGTGGTGCCTGGCAAATAGCTAGTGTCATGGGTTGAGTTTGATGCTTGGTCTTCTTGAATTTAGATGAATGGACAATAAGTCCATCATCTTCGTATCTCTACCTCCATGAGGAGAGTTCGTAGTATATTTCTCTGCTTTTGAGCCATAGTTTTTCTTCAATTAGAGTAATGTTTTGGGGGATCTGAGTCCAGTCTTTGCTTCATCTGATTTGATGTGTGGGTTTCAGAGCGACTAGAGTATCATTGTGAGGATGAGCTTATTCTAGTGTTACGACCTAGCCTACTGTATCTAGGTGAGATCGGTTGTCGACTTGAGATCACTTCACTTATTCAAGTCAACTGATGATGAGCTTTTCAGTTGGGCTTGCTATAAAAAGCAAAGTATTAGTGATGTTGATACAAGAGGATAAGCTGGCTTTACATAACTATGTATAACTAGCTTATATATGGTATAGGTATCAATTGCACTACATAGGTCTCTATGTGTCAAATACTGCATTAGAAAACTAACTATGTGTTTGTGATAGAATAAAACACTGCAGGAAAAGAGATGATAATGTGAGATGTAGAGGATACATATATACTACTGAATGAGAAAAGGTGACACGTAGAATATGAGAAAAGAAAGCAGTCCGGTATGCAGCAGAAGAGAGAGGATAGTCTGAATGATAGGGGTGGGAAATAAAAAATAGTGGTGGCACCTACAGTCTGTAATACTCGATCTCTAACATAACTAACAAGCTGTGTAATCCTTGAAGAATGACATATATGAGTTTATCAATATAAATTTTGTGCTCGTATTCAGCCAACTGTGCAAGCATGCAATATTGCTCAACATATTTGATGAAGTCTTTACATGCCAGATTCTTATTGGTCCAAAGCGTGGACAACTCTTCTTTTGCAATGTCAATATCACTACATTTTCCATAGATTCCTCCCAATTCTTTCATGAAATCCTTTCAAGTACCCAAGTCTTCTCTTTCATGGTTCTCATCAAATTTCTTCCTCATGTATACTGCTGCTGAACTGCATAGCTTTGTCAGTACACACACAATTTTTTGGTTATCAGAAATAATTTCAGAGGCAGAACAGTATAACAAGATTTGATTAAACCATGTATTCAGGGCTAATTTACTGTCAGTGCTATTGAAAGTAGGGGGGGATCAGGAATTTTGATGTGACGTTGCATGTTTCTTTGACTGCTGAGGGCCTCACACAGTTGTCAAATTTCATCTTCAAGGTTATTGATACAAGTCTCCATGGTGTCATTGTTGTGGTAGGCCACATCCATTGGATCATTATAATGATGTACAAAGGATTGTAATTGCATGTCAATATAAATTTTAATGGTCTCAACGGCCAAATTATGGGTATTGGCAGCCATTCCTCCAACAGTGTTTTGGACATCTTGTGCCCTCAGAAGAGCAGTGTTAATGCCATTTGCAAGTCTTTGTGCTAAGTCTGCAACTTGGAAAAGTTGGAAAGTAGGAACAAAAAATTGAAAAGATATTTTTTTACAAAGTTAGAAATGTTACAAAGTAGTATAGAAATATTTTTCTAAAGAGAACAAAGAAGCTTTGTGATGAAATCTAATCAGACAAATAGTAAGCTGAGTTATCGGAGATGATATATTTGTTGTAGTCGTATCCGTACACCTCTGCCCAGATATCAGATTCTTTTATGAAGAGATGAATAATTCTTCTGATACCATCTTTGTCTCTCCAATTGTTCTGAAAGTAATCCACTCCGTGAAATAGCAGATCCCCCCCATGTGGTGGAGAAAAATAAGTCTCATTATTCTTTTTTGTTCATCCAGTGAAAAACAATAGTGAAGGCAAGTTTATAGTAAGATGTCATGCTTTTTTTGTGATGTGTTTAGTGTATCATCATGATATAGAATATCAGAGACAAGGGCTCCAATGCCTTAGCATAGTATGCACAAATATCTAGTTATACAAAAATTTATTAGTTATTTTTATTTAAATAAAAAGTGATATCTGCGAGTAGTTCGCAGATTTCTGGTAATCAATTATTTAAATTGTGTGTAGAAACTTTACCTACACACTTGGCCACTCCTTTAATTTGTCGCCACTGTGAATCTGCAAGGCTATGCCCAATAGTATCTAATCCTTCATATAAATCCTGAAAGCACTTCCACCATCTCCAGAGCGCATTTTGCTGCTTCAAAAGTATAGATGGATTTGCTTCAATACCCTCCTCTTGCAATTTTTCAAAGACTAGATCCATTTGGGTCTTTATAGCATCAAACAAAATCTGGAACTCTCTGATCCTGTTGAGTTTTGTGGTCTGTCAGAAATGTAGATTGGGAGGGATCAGTAGTGATAGGTTGAGTTCTGAAACAGGTGTAGAAATACGGTCGACCAGAGGTAATAGTTCAAGCTGTTGTTCTAGCGTTGGGGTCGTGATATGATTGAGAAGACTCTTGTCAGCTGTCTCTTGTTGCATCTGACGCTTGGACTTGAGGTAGGGCATAGCGGGTGTATTAATTCTTTTGTAGAGCAAGTCAAGCTCACAACTAAACATGGCATTGTGTTATGCTTTTGGCATCTGAGACAAGTAAAATTAGTAACATTCCTATTTCAGCAAATGCTACTAGGAAAGAAAAATCTACTTCTCTATCTTGGTCGGTTGTAGTCATGTTGGTTGATGACAAATGCAACTAATCATGGGATAGAGCACATCTGATATGATAGTTGGCCATTGTGGTAGTGTTAGCATCTGCCTAGACTCTCTCTCCAAGTCAGAGAGTATGTAGAGATCTCAGAAGGGTTCTACTCCTTTTGCAAACTTGGTTAGATGATGTATTACACATTGTTCACACTGCCAATGCCAGCTTGCCATCGTTACATCTATTAGGGTGCTCTTGGCTTGTCCAAAGACACTGACACCATTGTCACTAGGACACAGTGTACCCCTTACATCTAGGGTCCGGTGATAAAATCATCATGTAGGCTGAAGCGCTACTCTCACTGTTACATGAAGTGACTCTCTTGAAATGTCAGTTGTCTCTGTCGGTGACAATGATGGAGTGTAGACCAATGACACGATTTCGACATGAGTGGGGGAGAAGAGCGATATTTCCAATGTGCGCAACAATGCATCTATTGGTACTAGTCAAAGAAAGTAAAGAAAGCTGCTCATCGTTTCTGTTGATGACGATGAGCAGAAAGAAGGAGATGAGGGGTTGAGATCAATCAAAATGTTACAACTGCTTACCTTGGGCAATATAATTTGCAGGAGGTAGTCAGAAGTAGAGTTGACACAGTTAATGCAGCGACGAAATAGAGAGAAAGAAAGGAATTGATTGATCTGAGAAGTATGTCTCAAATGTGGGGCTTTATATATATATAGGCCTATTTACTTTTTGTTTTTAATGTAAACAACTGTCTACAAATTACACAGCTATCTATAAATCATGTGTCTACTTAATTAACCAATAGCATATCTCTCACAGTATCTAGATTATCTAGAACATTCTATAAGGCTGTGTCAATACAATGGGTCAAAGTTCTAGAGTGCTGAGCAAGTGCATCTGGAACTTGGATAAGCAATAAAGTAATTGGTAATAAAGAACACTTATGAATAAAGTATCTAAGTATAGATACATGCCTAATTGGGCATTAATCAGTAAGAATGTTACAAAAATAGAATTAGATATATAGAGGTCTTAGGTAAACATGTCCAAATATTGAAAACTGTGACAGTATAGTTATTTTCTGACTACCAACATATATAAGCTAGTCTACAACAACTTGTAACACTAGCTTATTCTCTTGTATAACTTGCTATTAATATTACAGACTGCAGGTATTGCCCCTATCTTTTATTCTCTCACCCCTATCACTCAGACCATCCTTCTTCTTTCCGCTGCATACCGGACTACTTTCCACTTTTGTATACTACGTGTCTGCTTTTCCCATCCAGTAGTATACACATATCCTTCACGCCTCGTGTTGTTATCTCTTTTTCTGCAGCATTATATCCTCTCATAAACACGTAGTTGATTTCCGAATGTAGTATTTGAACACGTATAGGTCTACACAGCACTTTTGATACCTATACCGTATATAAGCTAGCTGTATATAGCCATGTAATGCTAGCTTGTTCTCTTGTATCAATATCGCCTATACCGCTTTCTATAGCAAGCACAACTGAGAAGCTCATTATCGGTTGACTTGAATAAGCAAAGTAATCCAAAGTCGACAACCAATCTCGCCTAGATAAAGTAGGCTAGGTTGTAACAATTAAGTCATCTGCCTTATAGCTTGCCTTTTCTGATCTCAATCTGACTCGACATGAATATAGCACAATACCACTTAGACTTAACAAGTCAGAAGAGTGTCAACAAGACCTTATCTATATAGATTAGACAAGGTCATAACAAGATCTGCTTATTAAGCTCTCTGAATCCTCAGTCCACAATTACATCAGTGATATGTCATCTGTACAGCCTTATAGAATGTTTTAGAATAATTTAAACATCAGAGAGATACTGCACACTATTGGTCAACTTAATAGATATATGATCTATAGGTAGTTATTTATACTGTAAACAGAAAATAAATAGACCTATATATATGTAAGGCTCTTTTCAGATCAATCAACCTCTTTATCACTGCATTACTTGTGCCAACTATACTCTTGACTTTATCTTCTACATATTACATTGCTCAAAATAAGTAGTTGTAACAAGGTAGCTGAGTAATCTGTAGATAGTTATCTACATCATAAACAAAGAGCAAATAGACTTACATGTACAGTAGCATGCAAAAGTGTTGCACATCATACTATTGCACCACCCTGCATGATGTGATGTGCAACACAACCACTACATCTCCACGGAATGTGGTTTTTATATCAGAATAATATCAGTTACATGTCTTACTAGTAGTATATATATTCAATAAAAATATTTGGGCATTGTAGTATGCTCTGGCAGGCAAAATACAAATATTGCTATATATTATTAAATCACCCAAATATTCATCACAATATATCTTGAGATTGGGATGTAGCACTATCTTAATACTTGGTATACCAACCCTTCACCCTATGTAAATAATCTACCCTAGTTGAAATAGAGTTATATAATTTTTTGTATGTACTCAAATCCCAGTTGTTTCCATTCCTCCTGCAAAGCCTAGATCTTTCAGATTTCTTGGGGCAGTGATTGGGCATAGCCCTGCAGTCCAGGGCATTTTAGACATGTTCAATAATATTGAGATTAAGGGACTGAGATGGCCAGAATAGAACATAGATGTAATGCTCCTGAAGCCATACCTCTGTGAGGTGATATTTGTGCTAAGGGTCATTACCTTGCTGAAAAATAGCTTGATGGGAGAAAATTGTATAGTTCAATGGCATCCTTAGAAGGAACTCTTTCAGAATCTGGCAGTACATTGTGCCATTGAGCCTTTTCTGAATTTTGACCAGCCTTCCAACACCAGCCCTAGTAATACACCCCCATTGTTATAACCTTGTCTAATCTATATAGGCAAAGTCGGTTACCATAGGTGGCTGAGCTTTGTACGTTCAAGTTGGACATAGCTGAGTCCTGTCTTGACAAGCTATAAAGTACAAAGATCTATATAGCAGAAAATACAAGAGGATAAGTTAAGGATACATTGTAAAATCTAGTAACTTATATATGCATCTGTATGATGGAAGTGAAACACATATACTAGTATGTGGAGATAGGCTAAATAGGTAACAAATACGTAATATGTGATAGAAGTGGGGCTGCAGAAGGGTTGAACCAAGATAGTGATGTGGAAGAGCATGTATACTACTCGAAGAGAAAACTAGACATGTAGTATACTAAAAGAAAAATATTAGTTCAGTGTGCAGCCTGAGAGAGATCATAGTTCAAAAGAGATAGGGGTGGGAAAACTGATAGGGGCAGTTTCCAGTAGTCTGTAACACCTATACCATAATGCCACCCCCCCATACTTCACCATTCCACTGATATTTCTTTCCTCTAAAGCCTGTCTATCTTTTCTTTGACAGTACCTCTTTCTATCTAACTCATATAAATTAAATTTGAATTTATCAAAGAAGCACATCTGGTCTCAAAAGTTAGCAACTTTCTCTGACATATAGAATGCCCAATTAGATCATGCTATAATGTGCCTACAATAATGAAATGACTAAGCCAACTCTAACTAGGCAACTTTAATAGCAACACAAACAAGCTAATGTGAGAGTGGATAACACCAACTCATCTTCACTAGAAGCAATGGCAACAAGGTCTAAAAAATAGTGGTGGAGCTTTTTTATGATGGAGTACTCACCTAGTAGGCTCAATAGCATACATCCTAGAGTCAAATGCTGTTAAGTCAAACCAAAGGAGTAAAAACAAGATTAAGACTGAGATCTTGATCTTGTTTTTTTTCTGTATTTATATCTATACTCTGTTGTAAGTATAGATGAGGTTAGATAGATGTGAAAGGTGGCCATAGAGTCAGCACATGATTTTTTTCCATGTCCATATTATATACCAAAAATATCTAATATCTACTTCAGAATATTTGTAAAAATAAAAAAAAACAAAAGAAAAATAAGTACAAATAGCACCATTCATGACAGTTTGAGCATTTGTTATAGAGCACATTTTGCAGATACTTGAGAAATCATTTCACTAAGTTAATTTATGTCTAGACTTGTCTTTGAGTGACTTGAGTATTAAAATTTGAGACTATCAAAACTGTTCTGAATTAGCTGACAATTGACAAGATCAAAGTTGCTGATAGCTACTATAAACTCAAACTACTCAGTAGTTATTTGCTCTAGTAAAGAGATTGCTTTTCTAAAAGCCCCTATTTACTGTGTTATGAATACACTACATATTAAGCTACAATAAATTAATACATTCTTTTTCTGCCTATTACAACTCACCTAATATCCAATCAAAAGCAATAGTTGTATTTGATTATACAATTCTATAACTGATAGGTCTACTTAATATAGGCATATAGCTTGCTATCTCACAAATTAAAGTACTAGTTATTTGTTTGAGTATTAGTTTGGTTGGGTCATTATTCCTAAACTTTGTCACAGTTTTTCATATTTTCTTGTTCCTAATCACCATTATCTTATCTGATCTGATTAGATATCCCACAATTTGTTCTATATTGCTACTTAGTTATTTTTATAGTTTATTCTAGAGTATTCTACAATACTCCATACTATTCTATAATGTTCTACGTTATTCCATAACTTTCTGAGATGTTCTGAAATGTTCCATAATATTCCACAACATTCTATAACATTCTATGACATCATATTACACCATCATGATACTATATCACATCACTGATGCCAAATGGCCAAGCCATTCATGCTATTGGTCCAACCATACAGCCTTGGTCATCAGACTGACATCTGACCTCAGCATGATGTTTAATTAGCTACTATATTAGGTAGATATAAACTATATAGTTATTAGTCAGCAGCATGTATATATACTTAACCATTCTGAGGCCCAAGCAACATCTGTAACTGCTCACCAGTGGGATAAGCTCAACTTTATCTACTTTGACCCTGCTCCAAACAAACATAAACAAGGTAAGTTGCATATCTGTGATAAACTTGTCATATTCCACACTTTGCATTATACAGCCTTTTTATTATGACACATAACTGTGACAGTGCCTGAGTGTTTGTAGGCAGTGGCTTTTTATAATCAATAATGACTCAGAAATTTATGAGCCATCTTTCAGGAAACTTTGTTGAAGCATCTCAATGTTGTTTTCAGTTCAGACCATGGGACATCACCAGCAGATGAGATGGACCTTAATTTATTTACCTATATCTCAATTTTAGATCACATCAGATTCAGAGCACCAGCAAATATTCTATAATATTTGTATATATCTCTCAATTCAACATTTCAGAAAATTGATGGTATAGTCACTGTGCCCTGAGATCTCAAATTTTTATTTATCTCTGAGCTTGCCAAAATAAGAAAATACTATTTCTTCAGTAAAAATAAATTGACATCTGCTACTGTAATAGCCTGGTTACCAAAAAGGCAATATATGATGCTACACCAGGGGAGAGATCAGACAGAGGTTGAGTATGGGTTGAAAACAACGTAGATATTAAGGTTCAGATCAGAAAATGACCACTTCAAGTTAAGTATGGAATTGAAAGTACAGTATATCCTCCAGTACTTCAAGTAATCTGAGTCCAGCACTGAAAAATATTTGTTTATGTCTGAGGAACATCAAAGGGACTCTGAATTACTCACTCAAAAATGGTGGTAATAGTTTCTGGTTCATTCAATTCATTGCCTATATGAATATGAATTACAGAGAAATATTGATGGGAAGAAATCCTGCCTGTAATAGATACATTGTACTTCAGAGTAGTAGATCTATGGCTTGGAGCACTTGTTATCAAGCAACTATTACATTATCTACTCTGAATGCTAAATACATAGGATATGCTCAAGCTGGTCAACAACTTCAATAGATATATGGAGCATTGTCAGAGCTTGGATACCCTCAGATTGACCAGCTACTCTTTTTGAGAATAACTTTAAAGCTGTTAAACTAACAGAAAATGCAAAAAAAAACAATAACATGTCAAATATATTGATATTGATATTCTAGTTAATATGCCTCAGTGTGTATTTTACCACTAAATATTACAGCAGCATATCTAGTTAATATCTAAGAAGAGAGTGAGTAATATATATGAGATAATATGAATATGGACCTACATCTCACTGTGTATTTTACCACTGAGGTGTGTCAATATCTACAAGCAAGATTTTATCTACTTGTCATGTGACTATGCTATCTAATCAGGCGATGTCTCAACATCTCCAACAGATATTTGTCACTATTTTATCTGTGATCTTGTTGATACTGGAAAACTAAAAATAAAAATAATTCTTAAGACTGAAAACCTTGCCAATATATTTACAAAGTTACTCCATTGCAATACCAATGTCAAGGTTTGTAGAATGCTATTCCTTACTTTTTCATATGGACCTACTAAACATGGGAAAGTATTAAAGGATTAAGTGTTTGTATGTTATCAGTTATTCCCATTTTTTTTTTTTATTGTGTAGTTCAAGTCATTTTCATTCAGTCATTCCACTTTTTGTGGCTTGAATGTTCATTTTTGATTTTGCATACTATAAAGTACCTATCCACCTATAATACAGTATCTATTCTATACACTGGAACTCTATTTCTGACCGCTTTAGTTATTCTCAATAGTCATTGGAAGATTTGGAAGGCTTTTATTAACTCATTCTATAGCTATTTCAAATCACAGGAATCTGGAAAAGTAAAGTAGTGGTGTTGAGATGAGATAAGACAGTCATGTCATTCATATTTGATAGCATTTGTAGCACAGTAGTTATAGCCACTTCAGAGTTTGAAGGTGATCTCTATTCTATTCACTCACCTTCACACTTCAGGTATGTCTCTACTTAGTATTGCTACTCAATATTATTCTATTTACTCACCTTCACACTCCAGTTGTGTGTGTGCTCACTCCTTTGTAGTTTCAGTCAAACTACACCAGAAGTGTCCAGTTGCAACAAGTGGGCAGGTGTGAGATGTCAGCAGATGTGAGCTAGATATGGACATAGTAGCAATGACATAGATACAGTATATTGGTTTAGTAGCAGGATATGAATTAATTATTTTTTCTCCGATGGAAGTGGATGCTTCAATACTAGGATGCAATGGGATGTATTCTACAAAGTTAGGTATGCGAATGGATGTTTTTAGGGGATGCAGACTCCAGCATTACCATTCAAAAACATCCTGGGATGGGAATCGGATGTTCCCTGCCATTTCAGGATGACCCAGTTCTCGTTGGGCCTAAGGCCTTATATACCCAATGGTCTACAGTATACACATCATACATGGTGAGAGTCTGATCTCTCAGTAAGGTGAATGAGTGAGTAAGACAACGAGGCCATGCAAGCTTTCCTATTGATAGATAGGAATGTAAGGAAGATTGGTGAATGGGTTATTAGAAGAGAATAGTGACGGATTTTTCGGTGGTAGTAAAATAAGTTCATCTTAGATCATACAGAAATAGAAAATAGAATGTTTAAGAATGGTTACGAACACTATCCAGAGGCTTGTATCCAGTCCAATGTTGCACGCGAGGTGCTAAGTAACGCGCCGTCACAGCTACCCAGATAAATATTTTATTTTCAATAGTTAAAAACTGAAAAGTGTTCTTACTGTACTCCCCCACGACTCTTCGAAGTTAGAGTTGAGTTACGTGGATGTAAAGTTGTAGAGGTCGTCGTCAGTTGTGAGTGAGTTTGGCTTATGTAATGGGGTAATGGATTTCGCTAGCCCTACCGTAAGGAAGATCAAATCTAGAATACGTATGGCAGCAAAGAATGGGGGGCATAAGTCCACCGAGGCTAGTTATTGACCCGCCAACCATGTTTACAGGAGGCACACTATTTCGCAATCAGACAGGGAGTGAAGCAACAAGAAAACACTCCACCGTGTAGAAAACCGTCGAGCCTTCATCTGCGCTGCGTAGCTGTGGACACCATTTATTATGAAACGGCGCAAGCATGGGGGAAAGACGTCAAATCACACCTGCATCTCCTTTGAATATGCCTCCAAATGGCCGCACGCAGGACATTTTTCCCCCACCTAGCAAAGTTGTCGTCACTAGGCCGCCTTCGAAATTTCCGAGCTGTATTACATACCAAAGTTCCCCGATCCGCATCTTGATGCAATTTTGTTTGGATTTTCCGTTTCTGCCGCAAACCCGATGGGAAAGCGTCTGGGTGGGAGTGTGTTACAATCTCCATGTCCTCGTAAGCTGCGCGTGCGAACACCTGGTCAGCGAGTGGCAAGAGGAAAACGCCTGCTACCGACAGCTTGCTGGCTCCTGGCGATGACATTGGTCGCATTCGACAAAAGTTTCGCCATCCTTCGGGAGGTCCAAGAGTGTTCCGCAATTGGGGCAAAACAACAAAGATCCTGGTGTGTGATATGATGAGCAGCTACCAAAAAAAAGGGTTGGAGGCCTGCCTAACCAATCTTATCTGCTTTTGACATAACTGAGCGTTCAAAAATAAGCGCCAAACTTTGGATAAAAGAAGTATCGTCGCGATGAGAAGAGATCGGATCCACGTGGGGTGGACTTGTGTTCGGCTGGTTTAATGATTTAATTTACTATGGCGGATCCCGAAGAACAACAAGAACAAAAGTACAACCTAGTACAACGCTTCTCCCAACCTAAGTGACGGTATTGTCTTCACCTCTTCTGGGATTCGTATGATCTTACTTCCTTTGTTCTGCGTCCCTAGGTGTCCTTTTCGGATGCTGCTTTTGTTTATTCTGGAGTCCTTATTTATTGCTTGTGGGTCCAAGTTTCAAGGCCATAAATTAATCAATCGAAGCCAGTCACCACAACAGGCTTCCTTCCCTTCTCTCTTCTTTCTTGGCTCCCGCTTCGTCACGCTGCGCGTGTTGCTCCCTCCATACCGGATTTTACGACCTTTACTGCCATTCCTTACGTGTTTGTCCAAGCCATAACCATCTCGAAGACCCTTCGTTCATATCCTTGAAATGCGATCCTCAACCTCTAACCTCTCCTCCCATCAACTCAATGTCCTGCAATCCGTTTTGAGAACCGCCAATGGCAAATATCGATACCTCGCGTCAAAATCACAACAGTCTATTTGCTACACCCACCATGCCAAAGCAAGAGCATTCCACCTGGGCCTCTCGATCAATATCCTTAAGGCCCGTAACTGCCCTCAGCGCCAAATCTCCATCATACCCCTTCCTATCCTCGATCTTTGCCCAAGCCCAACGAAGGAATCTCTGATAATCAAGATCCCAAGCCGAGTCAGTCCTTACCATCATTCAGGATGATTTAATTCTGATTAATGCCTAGAACATCCGTAAGGAGAGTCGCACAGTTCAGGGGCAACTCAGCACTGTGGCACCTCAACAAGTGGCACCTGGCACACAGAGCATAACTTGGGCTGCTGCTTCTTCCCAGCAGGGCGCTCATTTTGCCGCTCACCCACAAGCAGCGGGTTCCGATGGCTCACAAGCAGAATGGTGGTTTGATATTTCTATCGAGGATGACGAAAGCGATTACGATGGCGATTACGATCTACAGTACCCCTCCTCAAATGATATGGACTTCTGCGACAGCGACAGACTTAGCGATTCTGATGTTTCGCTCGTTACTCCAGAAGACTCTAGATCTGACGCCTCTGGTGTTATCCGGCTCGCCATTAAGCGAAAATCCCCTGAGCCAGATAATGACAATAGTTCTCCGGATATGATAACCGAGAAGAGACCCAAGGTAAAGTAGTTGAGATCACCCGCTGAGTCCATATTCATTGACGTATCGTCTAGTTTTTCAACAGGTCAGAGCCCTCTGCAGCATGAGTAGCCTTCTTGCAAGGATCTCCTGTCATCCAACCATGCCCGAGTGATGGCCATTATGATCTGTAACGCACTGAAACGCACCTGTAGCCTGGCTCGATTTGCTTTCATTGATACTTAATCCATCCTAATCCCATTTAATGACCATATCACTTCTAGTAATAAACAGGAGAGACGTACTGTTACTCCTTTGTAATTTGACAGGTCACGCTAGTCGCTCCTTTATCTTCCTTCTCACACCTTGTATTTCCGGACTCTTCATGGACCTGTTAGTCGATCCCCGCTTATGCCGTTTGTAATTCTGGTGTGGAGAAGCAATGAAGCACTGTTATTTCCCTCTATCGAGTGCAGCTTTATAACAATTGCGACGCAAAGAACAATACAATACGGAACTTAGGTATCTTTATCGTGATCGTAGACTCGATATCAGGTGGACAAACACCACTGCCATCATCGAAGTCAAAAAATGGTCGTGAACGCATCTTCGTATCCTGCTCCTCCTAGCCCAGATTTTAAGCCAGGCCCATTCTTGCCGAAGGTGAACCCAACCCAAACTCCCCTTGAAAAAGTGTCCTCTTTCTCCTTAACCATGTCAACATTCCGCTGCTTCTCCTTGACTTCGGCGTATTTAGCCATGTCGTCTGCTGAAGTGAAATCATCATAGTAACCAGTGTCGATCTCAGAGTCTAGTGTAGGCATGAATGGGGCACGGATAGCACGCAGGTCGTCCCATTCTACCCCCTTGAAAAAAGGATGTTCTTGAAGTTGCGACAGGCTGGAATACCTTACGGTTGCGTGTGCGATCAATCTGGAAGCACGTCAGCCAGAATATCTTCCTGGATTTTTGTGTTGAATCCACCTGGTTATAGCATCCCAAGAAACATCGGTCAGATTGAAGATTAAATCGTCCTCTTTGGTATACACTGGCCGTTCTAGCGCTTTCGACCAGTTTTTCAGGTTAGTCCATGTTTCCTCTGGTGTCCCACCACTGAACGGTGGAAACCCCGCCAGAAACTCGAATAAAATACAACCAAGGGACCAAAAATCAACGGAATAGGTGTAGGGCCTTCCACGTAAGACTTCGGGAGCCTGTGTATGCATACAATGTTATATGTCTGCTTCCAGCGCATATATGCCTACACCTACCATGTAGTCGGGTGATCCAACAATTGAGTCGGCATATCGAGGATCCTCGTTCCGAATGGAGCGGTAAAGGGATCGACGTTCCATGGTGGATCGATGTATAAGCTGATTATTCTTGACTTTATCCAACTAAGCGGGGACAAGTTGAGTTGGTTGCATGATTCCATGTCATAAATCTGACCCACTTTGATCTTAAGCGATTCAATGCGATTCGGATTTAATGCCCCAGTAGCTAAACCGAAATCTGTCAACTTGACATGGCCTGTGCTGTCCACTAAGAAGTTCTACGGTGTTGTGTTGAGCCAAGCGCGATGAACGTGCATTAAGGACAATACCTCCGGCTTTAGGTCTCGATGAATGTAGCCCAACTTATGGAGTTCGTTCACACCAGCAAACATCTCGCTTATGTAGAAGCGAGCATGCTCCTCTTTCAGCACCCCGGAGTTGTTGAGGAGAGTGCGGAAATCTCCACCCGGGACATATTCCATTGCTAGATAGACATGTTGAGGATCTTGGAATGCATATAGTAATCGGACTAGCCACGGCGTCTTTGTCGCGGTAAGGATGTCGCGCTCAACAAGAACGTGCCGGATCTGATTTGATGAAGCGAAACCATGTGAGTGATTCGTTGCCATACGACAGGAAGAAGACAATTGCACCTCATCCATCTTATGCAACGTCCTCTTCTTCATCTTTTTGAGGGCGCAAACCTCACCAGAGTCGAGCTTCCTGGCTAGATAAACCTCGCCATATCCACCTTGACCGACTTGTGCGATGATGTGGAACTGATCGACCTTGAGTTTTGTGCGGCGACGACGGAGAAGCACACGCTCTCGCCCACAATAAGACTTGAACTCTTTAGCATACTCTGTACCAGACAATGTTCTGGCCGAGGTGTCCTTGTCGAAAATGGCCCTTCTTTCTTTGCGAGCGGCGATGTAACCCAGAGCCTGGAAGTAGTAATCAAGAAAATCTACAAAAGTTAAGCATCGCCTAGAAGTGTCGCAAAGCGAATGGGTATACGCACAGAGCTGAGCGACAGTAGCCTTCCTCCTGACCTCTGGGCTGCTCAAAAGGTCCTTTTCCCAAGAGCGGAAACCACCTGGCCTGAAGGCCGGCCCAGCACCCCGGGCAGTTTCCATCTGGACATCGCCGTTTGGACCTAGAGCCTTAGCGGTCTGCATTCGTACGTCTGCCATTGTGGCTCCTTTTGCAGTTTCCATGCGGATATCGTTATTGCCCATCTTGTGGTAATTGGTTCCAAGGTCGAAAGGTGAGCCACGATCTCCTTTGTAGAATCCCTCGTACACCGAGCATCACCTCAATCTCGGCAAAACTATCCACGTGACCCTTCTCTCTCGACGCGTTCAGTGTACCACTCTGCCATGGCCCGTACGCTCCGCGTTCCCCAAATCGACCTCCAGGCGATCATTGCAGAACCAAACCCTCGCATCGACCTCCGTATAGACATTTATGAAGCATCCACTCGGAACTTTCTCAAGGCTATCTCAAACTACAAGAATCGCGCCATAGCAACAATCACTGAACGACGGGCACGTCAGGCAGATGAGAAGAAGAGAATACTCGACAAGACAGCCACCTACGAAGCAGAAACCAACCAGTGCAAACTCAGGGAGATAGATTTGGTTGCTGGTAGGTTTCACAATGTGGCAAAAATCTGTCCCACGTCGACATCATCCCTCAGAACTCGAACGAGAAAAGGAAGAAAGAAAGGACGCCGAACAGACAGTGGCTGCGCTGAAACGCCAACTGGCGTCGTTACGTGAAAAGAGTACATCTGTTCAGGCTGAGATTGAGCAATACCGCGCTATCACAGGCAACTTGAGCCGAGGTCTGCTTCTGTTGTACGCTAAACGCAAAACCTCTGACCTTTTTCCTGGCCTGCAGAACGGAGTAAGGAACGGGCAACTCTTGATGTCCATGCATCCCGTGTCCTCCCTGAACTCGAGGCGTGTCAGAGAACGCTGTCGTGCATCGTGGAAGGAGTCGAAAAGGACCAACTGTTGATCAGGTTCTTCCGTGTAGATATACCCGACCCACAAAGGGAGTTCAGTTTCGTGATTGATGTCTCTCACGATACCTACAAAGGTAGAGCTTCCAGCGTGGCATGTTACTGCTCGGCTCACACCCTTCATTCTTAGTGATCACCTCCTCGCCAGTACTTCCCGTTATGGCCATCCTCGTGGATGAGCTCAATACAACACAAGACTTGTATCACTTCATTAAACAGGTCAGGGCCGGATACCAGGAGCTGGTGCAAGCTGGCAGGTGACTGATGGCACGCAGGGAGGGTGTCTGTGCTTTGTGTATTACTAGATTTCTTGTATTCCCCAACTCCGACAAGGTAATTGTAATGGACGCAGACTGTGTGTTGCTTCGCATTTCAGACTGGGCCATGTAATGGCAACGCGCTGGAGAGACACGCCAACTGTTTCCGGCAAGTAAAGGGACGAATGAAATTAGGGGCTGTGCTACACGTAGACACCAGCTGTACAGAATAATGCCACGACACCAAATCCGCCGAGCAGGCTTGCGAGGCCAGCGACTAAAAGCTCTCGAGCAGGTACAGCTGTTTTGGGTAACCTGTGCAGTATTAGGGCCATATTCAGGATAACTCGCTCAGCGCTTACGTTGTGAAATAGAAAGCCAGACCAAATGTCGAGGCGAGGAGAATTAGAGCCAAGTAGGGGAGGAGCCCGACTGGCACAATTGGAGAGAATGGAGGTAATGAACTGTGAAGTTCCTGAAGAAACCAAAAAAAAAAGGTCAGGGCATCGGGAACAAGAAGGAGAAGGAACACATGCCTGGATTGTGGAATAGTCGTGGGCCATCCTTGCAGTAGTCGTGGCGGGTTGTGGTGAGGAGATGACAACAAACACGTGTCATCAACATGAAATCACGAGTGAACCGAGTTTTCGCAGTCCCCCTCTTCTATAAACTCCACCACCTCCACTGAAATACCCGCCCACTCCTCTTCAGCTAAATTTTACATACACTCGCCGTCATGTCTGCTCTCCAGAAGATTCAGTCTCACCCCATCTATCAACAAGCTCATTCAAAGGTTGCTTATCACTTGACACAACTCGACAAGGAGGTGCGTGGCAATGTTAACACATCACTACTTAACAGCAACTCGCCTTTATAGCTCTCAAAATATCCTGTTGCGGTTGGCGCTGAAAGGCGCACCCAAGTCCCCAAGACTTACCTCGCACTTGGCGTTGTCTCTCTTCTCACACTTTTGCACTGTTTCAACGCCTTTGCCGCTCCAGTCTCCAACCTTGTAGGATGGGGTCTCCCAGCCTACTTCTCATTCAAGGCCATCGAGTCGCAATCTACAACCGACGACACACAATGGCTTACATATTGGGTTATTTTTGGGTTCTTCAATTTCCTTGAAAGTTTTGCTATCCGTGCACTCTTGTACTACGTGCCTTGGTATTACGTATTAAAAACACTCATCAACCTATGGCTCCTTCTTCCTGCCTTCCAAGTATGTATCAATTTTTTTTATCTCGTATTATCTCACACTTTCATGTAGGGTGCTCAAGTGACCTACAAGGCTCTTGTCAAGCCTGTATTGACTAACATCTCCTCTTCCCACTATGATGTTGCCACAACTGCGACCACAACAGCCGCACATCAGGAGTAAATGTGCATCTCCCAATATGCCGCTCAGTGTACTTCGCTATGTCTGTGAAGGCCCATTCTAGACCCTCTATCACAGAATTCCTATTGTCTCGATATGTTCGTCTATTTGTCTTGATATCTACATAACTTGACAGGACTATTTTATCCTCCGTGCGCCCAAACTCGCATTGCATGTAAGGATCTTCACTAAGCGACGGATGCCTTGTCAATCAGTGTGCACCATGACGACAGAGGTGTGCGCCATATGTGACGGAATGCGGCCCTAGACAGTAGATCATTCCCCGGCTGTTCTCACGGCTCCGGGTGCATTCCTGTAGTATCTCGTGACCTCAACGTTTCGGGCTAGCTTGCGACCTATTAATATCGCCTCTCTTAAGATGGCACATTTGAACCCATCATTTGCAAGGTATTTTAGTTGGTCCTTAATGATTACCAGAAGTGTAATGATCGTTGGAAGCAGTGTTGACAACCGTCTGCGTTCGTGAGTAGCTTTCTATTCAGATGTGATGATAACCTATCTCCTCTTAATGTCCATATTGACCCGGAGTCATATTCATGGGCATACCCGACCGCATGATTTAGCCATCTCCCAGCGTGACATGCATCTTCGCTTATTTCACCTTAGCCATACAAGCCCCATACACAGCTTGATGGGACGGACTTGCCGAGGCACAATGGTCATGTGCATCCTTCGGCTCCACGACCTCAAGGAACTCCAGATCAGGGCAAAGTGATGGATCTTTCTCCCAGTCTGGAGGGAAGCCACATGCCATGGGAATCTAATTTAATGCTCCACCCATGCTGGACTATATCTAGGAGGGAGCAACATTTTTGCTTGGGCTTCGGTGGTTTCGACGGCGTTCAATTTCCCCTCTCTTCATCCCTCCCCTCTAACCTCCACTTATCACGCCCTCCGTGCTTTGAGCGATGTCGGACCTCGATTTGAAAGGCCGTGATAGTTCTAGCTCAGAAGGCGTTCCACCGCCTGCAGTGTTTGAGCGTCCTAAAGGCTTCAAGGGCTTCTACTCGCACCCAGTAACCCAGGTCCGTTGATAGTGTCAAATCTGGGAGCATAATCTGAACGCGCGAAATCGCTAGGTTTGCTTACTGGGTTTCGTGTGTTTCATGTGTCCAGGTAATCTCGCAAGTTTGGAGTGTGTCCTTACGGTTAACATCGTCTACCCCTAGGTCTATTCAATGCCTTGAACGGCCTTGGCGCTGGTGGTCAAGTCGACAGTAAGACGGCAGCTAATACAAATGCAGCCCTTTATTCAACCTTCGCTGCTGGCGCTTTCTTCGCTGGGCGAGTATTCATTTCTACTCTACGTACTCCATTCTTATCTCCTCTGTTTCCAGCTCCATTAACAACAAGCTTGGACCGCGTGTGACTCTTATGATTGGATCCTTAGGATACCCCCTCTATATCGGTGGTTTCCTGTTCGTGATAGTGCTTTCTTTGTCTACACGCTTGCTCACATGCAGACATCCAGTGCGATTAACATCCACCCTGACGCTGGCGGTTTCGTGATCGCTACCGGTGCCATTCTTGGTCTTTGCGCTGGTCTGCTTTGGACAGCACAAGGTTCGCTGATGTTGGCCTACCCAACAGAGGCTCAGAAGGGGAAATTCATCGGCATATTTTGGGGCATTTTCAACCTTGGAGCCGTCGTCGGTGCCTCTGTCTCGCTCGGTCAAAACTTCAATTCCACGGTATGCCCATTCTCTTTTTGTGGTCACGCAAAGAATAACACTTCTTGAACAGTCTAACTCTGGTATGTCTCAGTCTGATGCGACAAGTTTTTTGATGTTCATGATGCCCTCCTCTCGCAGTTGGAAATGGGACCTATGTGCGTAACTAAGGAAAAATTAGCTAATATTGACTGCTCAATCCTTTCACAACAGATTGGTTTCTTAATCCTTACCCTAATCGGAGTCGTTCTCCCATGGTTCATGATCAGCCCCGAAAACATGATTCGTACAGATGGAACCAGAGTGTCCACCCCTCGTCAACGATCCTGGAAGAGCGAACTTTGGGGTATCTATCTCACCATGAAGACCGACCCTATGGTCTTCTTCCTCTTCCCCATGTTCCTTGCTTCTAACTGGTTCTACACCTGGCGTGAGTGACTCATTGTACCAAGCACACCCTGAGCTCTGATTTCAATCCCACTCATGTCCAGAATTCAACAACTTCAATGGCGCAATCTTCAACATTCGAGCCAGATCGTTGAACAACTTCGTGTACTGGACTTCACAAATTGTCGGAGCTGGCGCCATTGGTTTAATGCTGGACCAGGAAAGACTCAGCCGCCGACTTCGTGCCTTCACTGGGTGGAGTGTTCTGTTTATTATGACTTTCGTCGTTCATGGTTGGGGCTACCACTACCAGAAGTAATTGTGTTGTCTTCAGACAGGTTATCAGCTGGCTAAGCTTTATTTTCCGCCAGGCAATACTCTCGGGCCACTTATGCAGACCCCAACGCTCCTAGAATCGACATTTCTGATTCTGGGTACGCAGGGCGAATTCTCTTTTACATTTTCTGTGGTTTGTTGGACGCAATGTGGCAAACGACTTCTTATTGGCTGATGGGCGCTATGTCTAACGACCCCGCTAAACTTGCCAACCTAACTGGTCTTTGTAAGTTTGCCCAACCTGTCACGATCCTGATATTGACCTTCATCATTAGACAAGGCCCTTCAATCTGCCGGAGCTGCCGGAGCTTGGAGAGCAGACGGAAATCTCGTGCCGTATGTGCTTATTCATTGACTGCACAAAATTCCTGCCGACCCTTAATTTGTACAGATACATGAACCTGTTCGCTTCGACCTGGGCTTTGACCGCCACTGGTCTCCTGTTTGCATTGCCCATGATCTATCTTCGAGTTAAGGAGCACACTACCCTTGAGGATGAGGGACTGTAAGTAATTTAAAGCTCCGAAAATCGTTTTTGCATTTATTTGCCTTGTAGTATGCAAATGGATCAACATCACAAAGAGACCATCGCCACACCCAGTGCTGGAGATGAAGCATAATATGGACTCGACGAACATTTTTCCATTTTTTTGAGTACGCCATAGGGAATGCAGTTTCCATTCAATATAAATTTTTTAATGCGAGGGATCGGAGAGTCATCATCACATGCACAGCTGATCCGTTACAACCGGAATCCATTCTCCACCTTTGCAAAAACTTTACCTGCTTCACAAGCAGTGTGGATGCACTGTATCTTTCTCAGGTTTGTTGTGTTACTCTAATTCACACCCGTCTATAAATATTTACTGTTCTGCACAGTTCCCTCATCACACGACCAATTAGATCGCTGATCTAAGGGCCCCATGAGACAGTCCCGTCTGTGGAAGATCAGGGTTATCACTCTACTGTTGGAATCCTGGACCTGGTCGCTTGGTCTTGCTAAGAGCATTTATTATGGAGTCGCCATGCGAGATCCGCGCGGTCATCAGAGTACTTATCTACATTGTCAAGCGCAACATATGGTTTTGTCACAAGGGTGACGGGCACGTTGACCCATGGATTCATTACAAGGATTCATGCTGATTCATATAACAAGAACTATTTTTAGTCCCACTCCTTATAGAGTGCTGCATCAAGACTAGTATCGTCCCTGGGTGGAGGGAAAGGTAAAGTACCATTCAATCTTCTCACCATGTGGTAATTTTATCACAAGCCCTCGACTCTTCATCCCACGGAGGTCGGACGATCATCCCGAGTACGGGAGGATCTAGCGTGTACACAAGGTCCGGCTGCACCCGTGACCGTCACGGTGATCGTAACTTTCTGGTTGAGCAAACGCGGGGATACCTGTCCGCAACCAATTACCCCGCGATGCTCACGCACGATGTGCGGAATTGCCCGTCTACACGTCAACTACGGCCGAACATCTACCAGAGAAGTGACAAGGGCCCTTGAATTTTTTCGATCGGTTTTGATTCTCTGGAGCTACCGCGAATCGATAAGCATCGTCATGTCTATATCGGCTAATGAACTGCTATGCGATGTATATTACAATATGAAGTGGGCATAATATGACCGTGGCGACTTGAGTTGGAAATGTTGCTTCTCGGGATCAACCCGCACAGCCGCATTAGTCATTCGCTTGCTCGATTTAAAGCAAAGAAATAGGCACCGAAGAACAATCATCTCCTTCCAAGCGCCATGGCCGATCCAACAACTCAATCTAACTACTTGCAAATAGCTTCTGAACATGTCGCATTTAATTGGAACATTGATTTCGAGGCTCGCATATTGTCTGGAACAGCATCTCATACACTGAATGTGTTGCAGAGCGGGGTAACCGAGGTGATGTAAGTCCGTTGCGGACATTAATGGTGTTCTAAATTGACCCTGTATATATCAGCTTTGATACATCAGATCTGCTCGTCACTGAAGTTGAGGTGTTGGGAAACTCAACCCCTGTGAGACATCTTGACTCACAGCAAAGAAGCAACCTGAGATTTCACCGCGATCGTGTAGTATGAAATCAAGCCTAAGCATGCCGTCATGGGCTCTGCGCTTCACATCCCATTGCCATCTGGACTGCAATCTAATCAGACTGTAAACGTCTCGATCACTTACAAGACTACCAAGGATTGCACTGCACTTCAATGGCTTGACAAACAGTGTGTATCTTCAGGATGCCTGGTGTCAGCTCCTTGATATCATCACAGACAGACGCAAGGGAAAACCTTCCCCTACCTCTTCAGCCAGTGTCAACCCATCTATGCCCGATCGTTAGCACCTCTTCAAGGTTAGTCGCTCTGCTACAAGATGCGATCTACTCAGCGATTAACTCTCTTCGCAGATACTCCTTCCGTTAAGATCGTACGTATCGAACGCACGGTTTCCACACATATAGCGGCCTTAAACTCCCTTAGAAATACTCAGCAAGCGTTAACTGTGTACTCCCAGTTCTACTTTCTGCTATCCGTATCTTTCCGCCGTCCGAAGGTCCAGCACATGGAGGCAAGGTAATTGGGAAAGATGCAGTGGTGTACACATACAACCAGGTTTGTGCAGCCCTTAACCCATACCCCTATTGATCCTGATCGAGTCCTCCCAGCCAGTTCCAATCCCTTCGTACCTGATTGCTATCGCGAGTGGAAATCTTGTGTATCGTCCATTTTCCCCGCCTGAAGGAAAAGAATGGAAGAGTGGTGTTTGGGCAGAACCGGAGATGATTGAGGCAGCTTACTGGGAGTTCAGCGAGGACACAACAAAGTTAGTTTACTTGCTGATGCTTCGTGAGCCCTGCTGAAGACTTTCCCAGATTCCTCGCCGCTGAAGAAAAGGTAGTCGGACCATACAAATACGGTGTCTACGACTTGCTTGTATTGCCTCCATCTTTCCCATATGGTGGCATGGTGCGTTTTACTTGCTTTGACCTCTACGGACCTCATCACCATAGACTCCTAAAAGGAAAATGCATGCATTTCTTTCCTCACACCCTGTAAGTTTGGCAACCACATTATTCGTTTGCATGCTCTGACATCATAATTGATTAAGCCCTCTTGGCTGGTGATAGGACACTCGTGGACGTGGTGGTGCACGAATTAACCCATTCCTGGTTCGGAAATGGAGTAACGTGAGCGATTTCTCAATTTAGATGACGTGGTGCACGGTTTACGGTTGCATAGTCATGCCCATGCCTCGCATTTTTGGCTCAATGAAGGCTGGACGACCTACATAGAGCGAGTCCTTCAACAAGTCCTGCACACCCCTGCTCATCGTGGATTCTCCTTCCTTATCGGTAACAAAGCGCTTAAAGATGCACTCGAGGGGTACAAAGATCGACCTAAGTATCAGCGACTTGTCATCGACTTCGACAAAGGAGAGGATCCTGACGATGCATACAGTAGCGTGCCATACGAGAAGGGAGCAAACTTCATCTACTACCTTGGTAGGGTGAGCAGTAAATATCTAAATATGTGCTGACCAGGCCCGATAGAACTACAGTTGGGTGGCCTTGACACTTTTTTGCCATACGTGAATGACTATGTCAACACCTACATGGGTAAGAGTATAACTACGGAACAATGGAAGGACCACCTCTACGCTTATTTCCGTGAGCATGGCGGGGACGACAAAATTAAGATCTTGAACAATGTGGACTGGGATGTGAGTTTGCCTGTTCGAACCAGCTTGTTTGTTAACTAGATGCGGTCCCTCAGCGCTGGTTTTATGGCGAAGGTCTCACCTTACCCGTAGAGCTTCAGTATGACACCACCTTGGCAGAGAAGGCGTATGCGCTGGCTGCAAGATGGGATGCATCCCGGTCTATTACCGAGGTCTCCAGGCTGCCTTTCCACGAAACCGACCTAAAAGATTTCGATTCAAACCAAATCAGTATGTTCGGCCAGTTTTAGATGCACTCTTCTCATGCCGTCAAACAGTCGTGTTCCTCGAACGTTTGGATACATATGAGCCACTTCCATCTGCTCACGTAGTTCACCTTGGGTCGTTGTACCAATTTTCCAACACCGCAAACGCCGAACTTCGATTTAGGTTCTATGAAGCTGCGCTTCGTGATCGCTCATCGGACGCAGCGAAGTCCTTCGCCCCACATGCCGCTGATTGGGTTATCGGGGCCGATGAAACAGGGTTCATCAAAGGTCGCATGAAATTCTGCCGACCAACGTTGCGAGCCGTGGCAAAGGTCGACAAGCAATTGGCCATCGATAAGTTTAGCATTGCTAAGGACGCATTCCATCCGATAGCAAGGAAGCTCATTGAGAAGGTAGCATCCTACTTCGACTCACTTTTGCCATGCACTCAACTAGCTCACAGGACCTAGGTCTAGTATGATTAATGCCACCAACTACGAATATTAGGGTGGTGCAAATAATGGTGAATAGTGTACAATAATTGCAGGAGCAGTAAACCCGATGTGTTGAAAGATTGTAAATGCCAATTGTTTACCTGAACCCTCCCCACAAATCCCCAAATGCGTCATTCTTCTTTGTCGCAGCCCCAGAAGGAGCAGTAAAAGAATGCCCGAATAAATCGGGTTGACCACTACTCGTCCCAGGCGCGTTCCCCCATATATCGTTACTGGATGCAGATAGGTTTGGCTGTTGGGGCGGGGATGTATTTGCCCAAACGTTGGGTTGAGCAGGGGGCACTGGTGCTCCCCATCCAGAGCTTACGCCCCAGGCACCCACGCCGGCATTACCAGCCATGCTCACAACAGGGGGGGGAGCACCCCACGCGTTTGCTTGCGTATGAGCTGCGGCAGCTGCATTGAATTGTCCCATGCGAGCAGCGGGTGCGCTACTAGTGTTGAATAGGGACAAGATATCTTGCTTAACGTCCTTCCTTTGTTGGGGTTGTGCAGCAGCGATATCGGCCGATGGTGCCGGCGGTGCATGAAAGTCGAGACTGAACAAGTCATCACTTGCCTTCTGTGTTTGCGGTGGCGGTGCGACGGGAGTCGTGTTCATGGAGACGGGTTGCACTCGCGCTGCTGCACTACTCTGTTGGGTGGTATAGTTTGCTGATAGGAGTTGATGCGTCTGTGTTTGTCGTGTATTGCCTGAAGAAGGTTGACGGGAATGCGTGGCGACCGGGGGCGAGGCTGCCTGTTGAGCTTGGGGCGTGACCGTCTCCGCTTCTGCCGCGGCCACAGCAGCAGCCTCTTCTTCGTCTAGTTTTGCCGCCTTCTCAAGTATCGAGGGATCTAGTGGAATCGGTCCTTCCATTGCCCATCGCCTCGTTTCATATTTGGAACGAATAAATGACTCCATTTTGCTAGACATTATTCGTGAATAATGGTAGTCCGAAAAAGACTCGACTACTCACTGTTCCGGAGGGATATGGCCACGTTTCAGATGGGCTTCCCAAAAAAGATTGGCGCGATAATTTCCCCACTTCTGTATGGACTAGCAAAGATAGAGCAAGGTCAAGGACTACGCGTGTCATCAAAAAACTGTACTGACGTACCTCCATCTGCTCCGGAGTCCAGACATCAAGATCAACTGATTTCACTTTGCTGATATGCGTCCCCATACCACGATGTATTCCAGAACAACGTATGCATAAGAAAACACCACTGAATAGCAACGGACGTCTAGATGAGCGTGCTTCTGACAAAAACAAAATAGAAATCCTTACAGATTCCAAGAAGCCCATCTTGGGTCTGGATTTAAACCATCATCAATATGCTGAATTGCTACAAAGAAGTGATGGAAGCATACCGTTCCGTTTGCAATCTGCACAAACTTTGTTGTCGGGGCGTCTGACCAGCTCGCGCAATGTTTTTGAGTTCCTTTCTGTTGTCGCTTTGTCTTGTTTGGACATGGTCAGTGGTTTGCTATGAGAACAACGGGCAAGTCAAAAGATCTAGCAGGATGAGAATAGGACCAGGGTCGTTGTCTGCGTGGCTGCTTATTTGGCATGCTCATCTAGGACAAATAAGGCAATTTGACACGACCAAGGTGAGAACGTGGTACTTGACGATTCTAATAAGGTCCGCATATATCAAGGTGTGAAAAGTCTGGAGTTCCTATACGATTAGTGAATTTGTAGCATATGATTAATTGAGCCGTTTGTTGCCGGGTATGTGATCAGCTACTTGCGGTTGGCTATTGCTTTAGAGGAACAAGATGACAGAAGATGTCCTAAAGTCCTTGAATACAACGAGGAGCGCAGGGATTAGGAAAATGGTAAGAGCCATATAGTATTCGGTGACTATTGGAGGACGAAAAATTTGAAACCCAAGGGATAGGCATTGCGGTCAAAGGAACGAATGAATTTGTGTAAAACAACCAGGGTTACCATACTTTGTGAGAGAGGTTTCTGTAAGTTTTTATGAGAAGGAAAGAGTGTTAGGTTATGGATTGCATGTTGAAATGTCCGTCCAAGTCATTTGCAAACGAGTGGAAATGAGTATAACAGTACGGCTGCTGCGCACAAAAATACGGAAGATAAAAGTTGAGGATTGAGAAGGGAGGGGAACGAGTCATGGCGAAACATAGACCCGTATGAACAGAATCGGAGGTCGGGAACAAAAGAATGAAATAAGAGAACGTTCGGATCGAATATGGGCAAGTATGATATAGAAATTGGACAAAAGAAGGTTGCAGTATCCACATGCATGCGCGAAGTTTTTCCTTCAAACATGGACGACATCGCATACGATGAATTACACATGAAGGATCGAGGGTATATGGTGGTGCTGAACGGGAAGGGTCTGATATCTGACTCTGATCCGAGGTGTATCTGCAAAGGGATATAGGATAGGTAGTACGTGATTGGGATATCTTGGAAGGTATGACGTTAGATCTGACAGCGACAAGTGCGATGTGAACCGTATGGCAGTAGTCGTAAACAGTGAGCCAAAAAGAAAACGAAACGGTCATCATAGTGTTTAGACGAAGAACTGGGTGCTGCAAACGTCGTGAGCTAATTGCACGATCAGAGGGTCAGGGGCGACTTACTGGATTCGGCTGGCGGCGTGAACCTCCATCTCTTCCATCTTGTAGGAGTTGAGCTCCTCTTTGATTCTTTGTGCCAGTGCAGGGGTCAGTCGACTCCATGTCGCCGGTTCACTCCGTCGATCATAAACTGTGGCTGAAAAGGTATCATACACCGACAAGTTATTGGCGAATGCGAGTCTCTTGCTTGGTGCTGTTGCAGATCTATGGGTCAGTGTAGGTGGAGATGAAGTGGTGGCCATTGTTGAAAGCGCAGGCGCAGATGAGTTCGGGTGAATGAAGATGGATGGCTTCTCCGATGTCACCGAGCTCGAAGCAGTCGTACTGGGTGAACTGGGTGCATCCTTGGGTGCATCTAGATTCACGCTCAATCTCGATGAAGTTCCTGATTCAAATGCAAGGGGGGGGATTATGGGTACGACATCCTTTGTTCCGTGCCCAGATGAATGAGAATTGTGCCGATGTAGCCCATCGATGTGATCCGGATCCGGGGAGGGTATTCTCGCAAGAGGACCAAGTTCTGATGTACCATGGGAGTTGTAGGAGTTTGATCGAACCCGTGTAGGTAGAGTTGAACTGGAATCTGTGAGATATGCTTCTTGATTATATTTTCCGTTTACTACACACGCTCAGCTCCAATGTCCACATCATGATGCTCAAAACTCACATTTTAGGATTCCTTTGGCGGGCTTCCGTGTTCGCTCTATACTCCTTCGTATATCGACAGCCCAAGGTTCGGGTTCTTCTTGATAGAACGCATTGTTGTCGTCTAGGCTTGTCCTCTCTAATCCGGCTCGAATGGTAATCTCTTCATCCCCTTCATGATCTTCCGACTCGTCCCAATCCTCGTCATCCTCCCATCCCTCTGCGGGAGAGTGTTGCCCAGCCTGCTGGGCACTTGTATAGTGTCCTTCATCGCTGTCGTCATCATCGTCAGCATCCGGAATCGTTTCTGTACCATCCTCGTTGATCTTGGCTCTGGCTTGCAGATTCGCAGTCTGCCTTGTAGTAGTATTGCGGTCCCATGCCATAACACCAAGTGCACCGTTGCTGCTTGATGCATTACCATTCCCTGAGGCCTGACCGTTTTCCTTTGCAGATATAGCAGGAGCATCATCCGCCGGTGCCTGGACTGCCTCTTGTTGGGCCTTTGCCTTTTCTTCAGCGTTGCTCTTCAGAGTATGTTGTCTTGCTAGTTTTGCAGCGGGACTTAGCCCTTCCATGCTCCAGTCACCGCTTCCACCTCTGTCCAACTCTGCCGTGGCATGGGAAACGCTGGCCTCGCTAACTTCGGCCTTGGCAGTGCCCTTTTTGTCTTTCATTTTGCTCTTCCCCTCTCCATCCTTGTCTTTGAATAGGGAAGTAATCCCTGCCAAGGAATTCCTCCGTACCAATTTACCCATAGATCCTAGCTTTCGTATCATAACGCTCGCACTACTGACTGTAGATGAGAGCGAAATGTTATCTGTACTCGCATTGAGTCTAGAATTGAACAAGGATGCAGCTCGTCCCCTTTTCTTATTAGTCTGAACGGTAGCCGCTGAAGCGCCATCGTCTAGGACCCTGCTTCCAGGATTGAGCATGCCGCCTCCTGGACCCGTCGTGGTCGCAGCACCGATGTTAAGGCTTTTCGGTTTTAACGAGGATTTCCCGCTGGCATTCCCTATAGCGGAGGCCTTGATAGAGGCATCATCCTCCCCTTCCTCTTCCTTAAGGGCATGAGTAGGATTGAACGACAGTGCTCTTCGTAGGCGACCTTTTAGTCCGCTTCCTCCTCGCACCATACTAGCAGTTGGGATCGAATCCCGTAAAGCAGCTAGATCGCTATCGTCTCTTGACATCCTTTTCTCTGACGCAGTGAATGATGTTCCCTGAGACAATGGCGAAGGGCGGACGGGACGCGGGTTTGATGGACTGCTGCTAGATACAGTGTTGGAACTCGAGGATACTGTAGTCGTTGAAAGGGATGGAGAAAGAGCGGAAGGTCGTGATGAAGTGGCAGCAGAACTCGAAGACGAAGAGGAGCCATTACGGTGATGCGGATTACGGAGTGGTGATGGGGCAGGGGAATTGGAGGAGGGGGTGGACGAGGGAGAGTTCCTATTTGATCCCGAAACTGTTGCAGGGGGTGCATTCCTTGAACGACTATTCGCAGAGGAAGAAGGGGCATTATGGCCGCTATGACCACTGTGGTTGCTATTGGTTCGCTGTCGTTGACTGGAGGAGGAATTTAAGGAAGAGGAAGAACCAGATGCATCCGGGCGTGCGTAAGGTGGATGAGGCATAGGACGCCAATCGCTTGCTTCAGAGCCATGGGAAGAAGGCTGACGAGAGGGACGGCGGTAGGGATGAAAGGTAGGATACTGAGGGGTGTGTTGTTGGCCCTGTGGCTGCTGATGATCGCCTGGGCCGCCTCGATGATGAGGAGGAGGGGTGACAGTAGGGAATGGATTATAGGTGGGACTAAGTTGGTTTTGAGAGTAAAAGTCGTTAGAGGGAGGGTTGGAATTGTTACGTTGTTGAGAGAGATGTTGAGGTAGATGAGCGAAACCTTGTTGAACTTGATTAAAGAGCATCTGCTGATAGGCCCAGAGCTGGGCGTTTGTGTGGTCGTAAAACTGAGCTTGGGGAGGTATTTGGGCTGGGTAAGGCTGCTGAGACTGGGGCTGTTGATGATTTTGGTAGAAGGCAGGATAAAAAGGTTGAGCAGTGACGGAGGGCGTCCAAGCGCCCTGGGGCTGCTGGTGCAGTGGATAAGGGAAAGGCTGATGAGGAAGCTGCTGAGGTTGGTGCGGGTGATGATGAGGCTGCTGATGCTGGTGATGGGGGACAGCGGGAGAAGCGTCATTGGCTGGAGAAGAGCGTGGTCTTGGGTTGCTGGTAGGAACGTCCATTGTAGAGTCTCTTGGGGGATGTTGCTGCCAATCCAGAGGAGCGAGAACAGCCATGGACTTTGACAAAGAAGAACCAAGCGGGATATCTGCGTGTCCTGAGTAGAGAGCAGGTGAGAGAAGAAGAAGAGGAAAGAAGAGCACCGTACCCCACAGAAGGGAGGACACTGGTCAGAACAGCGAGGAGGACAGGACTGGGAGTGAGGAAAAGAGCTGGAGGCTGCTGGCAACAGCGACGAGGCAATCTGTTGCAATCACTGCAATCAAAATAAATTCAAGCAACACCACGTGTTCTATTGTCCGCGCTTCGTACGACCGACCCCGATGCCGTCCTTGCTGGCAATGCTCATCACGTCCTCCGTCTCTCATTCCCGGACCAACACCGGACGCTGTGGTCGCCGCCAGTACTTCCAGACACACAACGGCAAGTCGCTACATTCTACCTGCCACGTCAAGAACAACAGCGGATTCCGCTCTTCCGCTCAATCACATCAACGCCCCGTTACATCTTCCGTCCATCTACGAGTACTAATGTCATGAGCGGGGGAGCTCGTTGCTGTAACCCAAACCGCTGTGCTGTGTGACATCCGAGTCCTTCCTTGTTTGGTCTGCAGGGTCCAGTCAAACACCACCCAGCCAGTTTTGCCACGTACCAGAACCTCATACCGCTTGTAAACATGTCTTCAGCAGCAGAACGTGCAGAAGCCCGTCGCAGAGCTATTCTGAGCAGGGGCTCCGACCGTCTCTCCAAGCTCACAACTTCTGCTCGCGGCGAAGGCGCGCCTGGATATATGTCGGATTGTCAGTCTTGCCACTTTTTCAACTCGTAGTAATTGACATTCGTTATAGCATCGAGGTCAATGTCGACCACGTTACGCAGCTTTGTAGGCGAAGAATCAGAAATGCCTACTCCCTCCCCACAAATGAGACGCGTTTCGCTCTCCCCATCGCCCGCCCCTTCATCTCTGCCCGCTTCTCCTACCCACCTCGATCGAGGTCAAAACAGATCAACCAGTGCAACCTTTGCCTCCCTACTTAGCCAAAGCTCTCCAGACCCATCAGTGTGGACCGAGGAGCAACAGCGAGAATTCTTAAATGCGCTCATGCGTGGTAATTCACAGTCTCGTCCGCAATCTTCGCCGCAGCATCGTAGAGCGTCTACAGAGCCCCCAACCTCAGAACCTCGAGTACCCGTTGACAATCCCCTGGCTGCACTCTTGTCACAGCAGCCGCCTGGTTTTACTCGTGGTCCAGGCGTAGCGACATCCCAAGCGCAGCCTCCGACAGGGCTACAAAAAATAATGCCATTGTTGCATCTCGCTTCAATGTGGGCGTTACTAGCTTACTTTGTATTTTACCGTGAGCCGTCGGCATACCAAGGCAAATTTCACGATATATGCCCGCAGTGGGTAGAACTCGCCTCAAAATTTCCCATACCGCACAGGGGGTTCGTCATTGAACCGGTGGTAAGCATACTCAATTCACACCCTTCACTATCATCTAACGTGTCCCTCCAGCCGTTTTTCTGGGCATTCACGACTCTCGAAATTGTACTACACTCAATACGCATATTCTCCGGTTTTGTAAGTCTTGTTTCATCCCAGTGGACGCCTACTTATTTGCACGTATCAGAACGCTGTTCAACCCCCCACCATCCTTGCATTGGCTCTTCCTCACCTTCCAGCTCCACTACCATCGGTCATTATCAATACAATGAAGTATTTCCAAATGGGTTCCCTCTTTCTTAACGACATAGCTGCTCTTGTATTCGGCATCGGCTTCATGATTGTGTGCTCTCGTTGGTACTGCGTTCCGTCGTCAGGGTGGATATGATCACGAAATGCAGGTCACGAATCTTGACGAGCAGCGTAATTCCCTCACCATCCATCTGGGGTATCGCATTGTGGTTTCTGAGCATTGTTTGTTTTCTATGTAGATTCGCATGTCAATCATATGTTGGACAATCATTATCCACGGATAGACACGTGCTGAATGCAATAGTTGAATTATGATTAAACTCTAACATCAAAGCAAGGCCCAAATCTAAGCAGAAGCGCCCGGTGCAGCTTGTGATGCTCTGAACTCTCTCAGTGTGGGCAACACTTGCGACGAACGTTGAGTAGGTTGGCCATCGCGTTCTTCGGGAAGAACAGGCTCGTTCTTGGCCATTCGTTCGGCTCGCCACTGCGCCCATGCTGAACCACCACCCAAGTCCATAAGCTCCTTCGTTATTGTCGTTGACCATTTTTCTTCCATGCTAATGACGCGTGACTCGCCATTGTCTGGTAAAATATTAAGCATACCAATTGATCAAAGTCATCAACAAATAATATGTCGTGACATACCCATTTGAATCTCCATAACCGGCCTCCAATGGTCATTGGGCGTTTTCTTCACCTTCTCCACATGAATTTCCAAATTGGGATTAGCGAAACGTATCCTCGGTAGTTCCTCCTTCACGAAATGCCTTCCGAGTGCAACCCATACGTTAGAAACAAATTAGTTTTGCGGCCGCAATTCCTCCGTAATTGCGCACCTCGCTCCAAAATGGTCATTCTTGTAGGCCAAGCTCAATCTCAAAGCTTTCAGATGTGGCAGCGAAAGTTTCGGGGAAGAATTGAGGCGGGCTAGTATCGTTGAGAGCCTTGAGGGTCCTAACTCTGCCAGCTTTGCCTTGCGAGTCATTTTCGAATGGGAATTGGGCGGTTAGGTAGGGTTGCCCCGGCGCGCGTTGGTGAATTCACTGAAATGTTTTTGCTTGTTCTTGTTTAGGCGGAACGTCTTTGGCTTCCAAGTCTGGCTCTCGATTTGGCTAACCCTTACTCCCAGCCCCCTTGCTTCTCATTATGACGGATGCAACAGTCACAGCTGGTGATGAAAATCTTGTTACCAGGAGGTCTAGGCGCAGCACTGCCGGAAATAGGTCCGCTCCCAATGGTCTTTACACGTCCCAAGCCATGACTGACGGTTTAGTATAGGATGGCTGCTGCTCTGGCAGAGATCTCCATAGAAGAACTTACCAAGGATGCGGAAGACGATATAGACTTTGTTCATGAGAAAGGTTCGATCACTTCCTCCTCTGTCATTGCAAGATCTCATAAATCCCATAGATGAGGAGGACATGTTTGAGTCGGACTTTGCGAGCACGGACGAGGAAATGGGTGCAGAAGGGGACGAGCAAACAGCTGAAAAGGAGGTTGAAGCTGAGGAACGTGTTGCTCGAAAGGTGTGTATCTCTCTTGAATCGTCACTTCATCCATCCAATGTTAATGTCTGAAGCAAGCGCGGTCAAAACTTGAACGCATAACGCAAGCTGCACACGCGAGAAATAAAGCAACGTTCAACCCACTGACCATCACTCCTGATGCTCCGAAACCGAAACCAAAACTACGCGTTCTCGTGGGTGCATCGGGCACTGATTCTGCCGAGCCAGGAGAGGTCGTTGATGGACCGGTTGGATCGAAGCGAAAGAGTCAGAGGAGACATACAGTGTTGAACACCTCCGCGTCTGTTCAAAGGATTCAAGAATCTGGGAAGAAGGTGGGCTGCTCGTGTATCCAGTTAGCCCTTAACCAACACGATCTCAGGCAGCAGTTATGCCCAAAAAAGCTAAAGCAGAGATCAAGACATTTACGCAAGCGGAGCTCATAGCTCGTGCGTTAGATAACGAAGAGGGCAATATAGCGCAGCACCGTGATTACCTTAAACTAGAAGAGGAGAAGCGGAAGCGTGCTAGGGTTGTCCGCACCACAGTTGAGGGGCCGGTCCTGCGTTGGGTCAGCAAAGCAGAAACAGTGACGGTTGTGGAACAGCAGCCGCCGCCACCACCACCACACAAGGTGACCCCTCAGGTCCAGGCTCCAGCTGTTCCTACCTCCATGGCACAAGCCGGCGCAAGGGTTATCCCCACTTTTCCACGGTCAGCATACCCTTATACGTATGGTGCCTACAATGCCGTAGCTGGCTCTATGCCCTATGCTCAATCTGCCTACCCTTACAACCCTTACGCACGCACCTATACATACACCTCACCTTATTACGCTCTATCGACACCTCGAGCCAGCTCCAGCACGGCATCAAATCTACCCAGTCAGTCTGTGAGTTCCATTTCTGCTACAGGATCTGCGCTGGCTAGTGCCCAGCCCGCCACCACCCCGACGCCCGAACTCAACTCAGCAGCCGTCTCAACCGCTACTATGGCGTCAGGTAAAACTGCCACGACTCCCATTGTGCCGCTCAACGCACCTCTGACGCCAGCAGCAGCAGCACCGCTCGTTATAACCCCACAATCATCCGCTCCGCCAGCTCCAACCACAAGTGTCACACTACCTCATGCAATAAACTCTACAGAGATGGCGACAACGCAAATACAAACACCAGCGCCATCGCCAGGTGCTGCCTTGGCATCACCCACTCAGGATGTGGCACCTGTTATGATTGTCTCGCAGCCACCTGCAGCAGCAACGCTAGAAACTTCACCTCCAACTGTACGCAAAGAGACAGTCGAAAAGAACTATGCCGTGCACGAGTTGAGTCAGAACGAGGGGGCATCTAAACCAGCTTGGGGTCAGACTATGCGTGCTATGTTCGGTGAAGACATTAATTGGGAAGAGCTCAAGGTATATGTTGGCAAAGGAAGACCCTTGTGTAAGTCCTTTTGTCACATTTGATTCGCAATTCTTGTACTGATAGAATGAACCAGCACGACCGCAACTCATATGTCCGATTACTGGCAAGCCTGCCAAGTATAAGGATCCGCGAAGTGGCGTTCCATATGCCGATGCGAGGGCATTCCAGGTGCTGACACAAGTTCTCAACCACGGATTCATTTGGAGTAAGGAGTTGGGGTGTTATGTTGGTCGCCGTGAGGCTTCGTCATCGGCGTCGGACAAAAGTGGTGAAGTCGATTTGGTGGATACCTCATAGTGCCACCATTAGTCGGGTGTGTCGTACTTGTTTCCTCGATGTCAGCTACTTGAGTTACGTTCTAGCACTATTTCTTAGTAATTGTTATTATTCAACTTGTACCAATATCTGAGCAATATAACACGCGACTTTGCCGGATCGATCGAGTGACCATGAGCTAGTTACTGCTTCAACGTCAAGAGCCCTTTCCTTTACCAACAACCAACATTATTAACATCAGCGCATACAAGGCACACTGGCTTTCCTGTAAATGCAGCGCAGGGCTTCATCCTCGGGCTTCACGCATAGGCTTCCCACTGGACGCTTATGGACTGCTCAATCGCGCCCTACGACCGCTCGGCCTGTCACCGCCGCTTCGACAAGATATGAGAGCTCCTATGTAATCGCGGTCATAGAGAGCCGCGGCGTAGGACGAGAAGTCGGCTTTGCCGCACTCGATAAGGATACAGGCCAAGTCAACCTCGCACAGGTAAGCTTCCAATCATCGTTGTTGGATCTCAAAAAGGTGACCATCATCATCTACAGTTGGCAGATTGCCAGACCTACGTGAAGACTCTTCACCAAATGCATATATACACCCCGTGCCTTATTCTTGTCCCCGAAACGTCTGTTTCAAATGCGGATGCCACTGCTGCGTTGATTTCTACGATTAATACCGTCAATAAAAGGAGGCGACAAACCAGTGATTCAATTCTAGTGGACTATATGCGCGAAGAATTCCCAGGCGTCCACATTGAACCCATCGGAAGACGATTTTGGAACGAGGTCGGAGGTAAATTTGTGTTCATCGTACTGCACGAACTGTACATGACCTCAATAAACGACGTGCAGGCTTAGATTTTATTTTGCAGTTATGCGTAGAGAACGATGAGCGTGCTGGAACCCTTCTTGCCGTCACCAACAAGTAAGGTTTCTTCTTTGAAATTTCTCATTGCTGTTGACATCTGCTAGATATTATGCTTTATGCGCGGCTTGTGCATTATTCAAGTATGCGGAGCTGAAGCTCAACACACGTTTTGCCCCCGCTTCCTTGAGAATTCGATTCAAGCCTGTCGACGGAACTATGATGATTGACCCTGAAACGGCAAAGAATCTGGAGTTGGTCGAAAATTTGTCGAGCAAGAAGTCAAGCCGTTCCCTGTTTGGGTATGCGCTCCCAAAACTAGTGGAGTTTACTCCTTTCATCGGATCCTTCTCGATACTCTAGGGTATTGAATCATACGTATACTGCGATGGCCGGAAGATTGTTGCGGGTCAACCTGTTGTCACCTATTACTCGTACGTGAACCGGAATTAGTGGTTGACCTGGTGGTAATTTATGGCAGTGCCAAGCGCCATAGATGCTCGACTAGACGTTGTACAAGGTGTCTAGCATCGCAGCGCATCCACGCCACTGCTGACGTCATTATAGAGTTCATCCGCTCAGAGGACAAATTTAATGGAGTAAAGGATGCACTAAAAATGCTGAACAAGATCGATTTCGACAAGCTCATCATTTCCGTGCGTTACAAGTAGTCACTTAATTTCGGGCATCTGGAGCTTCTATATGAACCCCAGTTAGCCTCATCCGAAGCACGCGTCGTGAGCAGTGCTAAACCTGCTGCTGCGCGAGTGGTCCAGATGTTAAATCTGCGTACCATCGTCAAAAACCTTTATGCCTTACGGAAAACTCTGGAAAATAGTCAGTCTCAGCTGCTACGAATTATTCATGAGGTACATCGCACTGCCCTGCTTGCTTGATGCAATTAACTACGAGTGTAGATGGTTTCAGATGCCAGACTGGATTTGATCGATTCGCTTGTATGCGAAAGCCTCAATGAAGAGGGCAGTGCTTCCCATAAAGTAAGTGACCACGGGTGGTGGCTCAGTCGACTCCCTCACTCAGAATTAGGGCGGAATTGGCGCTGTTAATGCCCGCGTATATGCTGTAAAGGTTGGCCACTTATATGAAGATGTACAACCCTTGCTGAACGCAAGTTAGGCCAACCACAATCGTCTTCTCGATGTTGCTCGCGAAACTTACAAGGAGAATGTTGGAGATATATACGAACTGAACAAACAGTTATCCGAGCGTCACGGCTTGCCTCTCACAGTGATTTATCAGGAGACTGGTTTTGTATTTTCCTTGAAGAAATCGGATCTCGAAAGTTCAGAATTGCCGGATGGCTTCATTAATGTATCCACAAGACGCGGAAAGACACTCTTTACGAGCATGGAGTTGGTGAGTGATTTAAGTCTATGCTCATTGTCGCACTTCGTACTGAGTAGCACTAAAGAAGAAGATGAACGCGAGGATGAAGGATGCGCTGGATGAGACACTGCTATTAAGCGAAAAGTATGTTACAGAGTCACATTACTTGCTGTGTCGCCTACTTATCCCCATAGCATTATCCAGCAATTGCGTGAAAAAATTGTGCATGATATCGGAGCATTGTACAAGGCATCCGAAGCTGTAATTCCGTACGTCTCTTCCTGTGTCCTGGGACTAACAAATGGTGCTAGGTTGCTCTTGTTGATATGCTGTGGTCATTCGCTCATGCTTCGATAAGTGAGAGTCCTCTATTGTTTTGTTATGACACACTGATAATACCCGTCAGTGCGAAATTATAGTAAATTAGGTCCTAAACCACTCGCTGGGCGCTTACGTCGTCTATGCAGGTAGACCAGAATTTACTGGCACTTTGGCCATCAAATCAGGTCGACATCCAGTCTTAGAAACTATACAACCTGCTGGAACATTGGTACCGAATGATGTATATTGTGACGACTCATCTTCCTTCCAGATTATTCAAGGACCGAAGTACGTACAGTATAATTAAGAGCTCAACCTTCACTCATCATTCCCCTGTACCGTCCATAGTATGTCTGGTGGGTATAACTCCTACCATCTATATTCTTAATCTAATCTAAAAGCTACTAATATGTATAGGGAAGAGCACTTACTTGCGACAAGTTGGGCTGCTAACTGTTATGGCGATGGCGGGGTGTCTGGTACCAGCAGAGTATGCGAGCTTCAGGTAACTTATTATTCTCGTCAACGCTGGGCTTGTGCACATGCTCCGCGTAGAATCCACGACGCACTCTTAACGCGCTTGTCCAACGATGATGACCTTGAGCGGGGCCTCAGCACTTTCGCAAATGAAATGGCCTCTTCCGCAATGATTTTGGGTGAGTTGCAACAGTAATTATAGGAACATGACTGTTGAGGAAAGTACAATCAAATAGGTCAGGCTTCTCCAAGGTCCTTGATACTAATTGATGAACTTGGACGCGGGACGTCTCCCAGGGAAGGTATTGGGATCTCTCACGCAATAGCTGAAGGTCTAATCGCACAAAAGGTAAGTAGCGAGTGCTGATGCCAATCTATAATACATATCTCCATTAGTCCTTCGTCTTCTTCGCGACGTAAGCAGAAGTTAGTTAGACAGCTAGGCTCCAATAGTCCTCACTGAATCCAGTCACTTCAACGAATTGGCATTGACATTGTCCCGTCAGCCTACTATCGTGAAGTGAGTGCTCGATATCAATAGCCCATCGCTGAAGGTTTATCACGCATATCAGCCTTCACCTGCTCGTCCAAGTATACATCTCCGTAGGATATTGCCATTCAGTTACTGACCCTCCTTAGCGGACACGGCAGACTGCTGCCAACCTTGGCATGACCTTTCAGTACAGGTAGGATCCATTGCATACTGGGACGTCATGTAATACTATCCCCTGTAGGATTGTTGATGGAGCTACTGAGGATATGCAACATTATGGTAAGCTCCTAGACCAGCCCCAAGATGAGGTCTAGTTTTGTCTAATTTACTGTAGGCCTCGATCTCGCGCGCCTGGCCGATCTGCCAAAGGATGTGCTTAGTGAGGGTAAAAGAGTGGCGGAGGCACTTGCAAAATTGCATGCCAGGAATGAAGCGGAAAGCGAAAGCAGCAGGATTTCATTGAGAAGGAAAGCACTCCTTCGAGTATGACTGAATTTCCCTCTGTCTTGCATTTGAGTACTCAACACCCATGATAGCTCCGCACTCAACTCTGCCAAGTGTTAGATCATTCGACACTTCCAGACCAGGATCTTGTACCCTATCTAGCGCGACTTCAACAGGATATCGCTAGGGTATTCGTACGGACCACCAACTTGCCTTGATGTGGGTATTTTAGAATAATCAAATGAAGAGCCTGGGCTTGAAGTATTACGTCATCTCAGTAGCTATCTCGGTCAACGTGGTTATTGAGCGCCAAATTGCGCTGCAGTGCTGTTGAGTCTCACTTCTACTCGCATTTCGAACCCACTTCGTTCGTTGTATCGGTGATTGGCTACGGCAGTAGACAACTCCAGCCAGTAACTAAGCACAAGTTTCGTAACTCAGATGACCGGCGTATTTGCCGAACTGACAAGTCAACAGGGATGCTGCGCCTTCTCCAGCCCGCATGGTCATGTATCCGCGACTTTATAATCCGCTTGATCATTCGCATTCTCAGTTTCCTTTTCCCGTCAGTCAGGGCCCTCTTTAACCGCATAGAGCAATCACCTGGACTTCCTCTTCCTAAACCGACTACGCCATATTGGCTGGTCCCACCATCACCCCTCTCCGAGCATGGTGCAACGCCGGATACAAAATTGCCAGAGTACGCTGACGTCGTCATCATCGGCAGTGGGATAACCGGAACTGGTTTTGCGAGGACATTGTTGGACCATAGTGCCGAGCATTCAGAGGCGGATGCCAGCGTGTCATTGCAGGTCGTAATGCTCGAAGCCCGTGGAGTTTGTTCCGGAGCAACCGGAAGGTCATTTCGATCTGCTCTATATTAGAATCATGTTCGACATTACTCTTCTTCCAGGAATGGAGGGCACATTACGCCCCTCATGTACCAGGGCTATGACGAGCTCGTGGCTTCGTATGGTGCAGCAACTGCAAAGAAAATCGTTCAATTCAGGCATTCTCATATTCACGAGTTGATTACGGTTGCAGAAGAAGAGGATTTGTCTGAAGAATCACAGTGTCGAGAGGTTGACACATTTGAAGTATTTCATCATGAGAAAGCCTTCGCAGATGCGAAGCAGAAACTTTCACATTATATGGACGAAATACCATCGCAAAAGGAAGCTTATTCGACATACGAAGGTCCTGAAGTTCTCAAGGTGCGTTAGCCCTCATCGAGGGTGATTGCGGTAGCCTCAAACCATCAATATCAATAGAGTTTGCAACTGTCTGCCTCAACTGTTGGTTGTGTTTCTACTCGTGCTGGCGCCGTTCATCCTTATCGACTTGTGACTGGGATACTGGCTCGCCTATTAGATTCTTACCCTAAGTTCGCACAATTTACTTGTACCATACTGCACGTATGATTTAATTCACGCTTTATAGCTTCTATCTTTTCGCGAAGACGCCCGTTACGGAAATCCGTGCTCCTGATTCATCCCAGCCACATCGCTACACAGTCGTGACTCCTAGGGGGACAATCAACACACCACATGTCGTCCATGCCACAAATGGTTGGGCATCCCACCTCCTTCCGGGGATGCGACAGAAGATCATCCCTACACGGGGAACCATGACTGCACAAATACCTCCCCCAGGTCTTGGTGAGAACCCACCACCGAAGGCCGAGAAATCCATGTCAAAATCGTGGATTGGGCAACGCTCTTTTGTGTTCTTTCGACACTCTACAATGACCTTTTACGACTATCTTACACAGCAGCCACCAAAGGGCGACAGTAACTCATCGTCGATTCAAGAGACGTCATACCCTCCTTCAGACTGTGAGCTCATGTTCGGTGGTGGTTTTTCTGGGATAAAGTCAATCTTGACGGAGGCTGGGAGCGCTGACGATCAATCTGTGGATCCATCATTTGCGGAGTACCTCCGAAATGCAATGGGCGATTACTTTACCATCTATGACGATACAGTGCCCATTAGAGATGATTATAAAGCGAAGTCCATATGGTGTGGGGTTTTAGGCATGTCAGTGGATGAGGTCCCCTGGGTAGGCCGCATTCCTGTCAAGGTGACAGGAAGGGCAGTGCCATCTCCGAGGGGGGTTGTCGCAACGGAAAAGTTAGCAGAAAAGGACGCCCGAAGGCGAAGGGCCGCATTGAGTGCCCCTGGAGAGTGGATCGCCGCTGGTTATTCAGGTGAAGGAATGGTTCATGCTTGGTTGAGCGCCAAAGCTTTAGCATATATGGTGCTCGATCTGGATAAGAACACACAAAACGGATTAGAGAGCGACGCCGGCCATGGGCTTGGATCTTGGTTCCCGGATGCGTTTAGGATAACAGAAGAGCGTTGGAAGAAAGCAACGGTTGAAAACCTCATCGCTTCTCTGCTTCTTTAGCAGCTTCCTTCCCGTTTATCGACAATTCAATCTTCCACCCATTCGTAACTATTGACGACGACGTCGCAGATTAGCAACGAACGAGATGATTTTTTGGGTGTTTCTTTCGGTCCATCCGCTCAGGTTCTGTCTTTAGGAAACATTGGATACAATGCCCGTAGTTACCAGTGTAGTATATGCGAATCACTCCCAATAATAGTCGTATAACAACGTTAACAGAAACGAATCATAAGATACTTAGGATAAGGCAATAAGACAAGATTTAGTTCACTTGCCCACTATCGTGAGATGCCCATCTTCAGAAGGGCGCCAACTATGTCTACCTCGTCCCACTGAGGATCGGCTGAAGGAGGTTCTTCATGAACAGCATTCTTTCTCCGCTGGATATGCATAAGAGTATTGCGGAAATGTCGGGAAATCATCTCTGGTGTTTGGACGCCCTCTATCAAACCCGGAGGCGCGCGTTGCGACGGGTGAACATCTGGCGAAGAGATTCCATCAATGCGGCCCGTGATAAGCTCAACGAGGTTGTTGATGAATTTTGGTGCCACCTAGATGCCACCACCTGGTCAGTGCATGTCAGATGGATGGTACGGGAACTTACTGTAGGCACGCCATGATCCAAGTAATATACATATTGATCAAGCGTATCACAGTATAGTTGCACAGTGACGACCTCTTCGATTGCTGAATTAGCGATGCGCAGTGCCTTTTGCAGGCACTCCAACACGCGTTTACTATCCTGATGAGGATACTGCAAGTTATGTCAGCGACAATATATAAGGAATGTAATCAATACCCACAGCTGGGGACGTCCCCTCCGAATTCCCTTCTACCGACGGGGGGGGGATCACTTCGACTGCCTTCTCATCGCCATCCGCTGGTGGCGGAGGCTTGTGCTGCCACCACAAATGGCTTGCCAAGCCGACTGCATTAGCCTGATGGCTCTTTTTCAATAACTTGGCACCATGCAGCGCAGCTTTGGTGATCAACGTGTCATAGTTGTCGGCATTAAATACCTTGGCGCCTGCCAAGGTCCCTATAATCAAAGTAATCGCTTGCAGCTGTGCCCGCGACTCCGATATACTGTCCTCGTATACGCTGAAGGCTTGAACGTAAAGGTCATAGGTAAGGTCTTCGAAGCCACATTCATCCGCAATCTGTGCAGCTAGTATGAATAGGCGCAATGCTATCGAAGGAGCCTCTACTTGTATCGCAAGGATTGAAGTTAGTTGTCGCACAAATTTCAGGATTGCCGAAGCTTTTGTCTGCCATTCCGGCTCCTGGATTTATTCAAAAGGTCAGGTAATTCGTATAATCCTGAAGCATAACTGCGTACCACATGTTCCCGGGCTTTGAATCGTCTGCATAACTTTATTGCCGAGGTGATGAGGGCAGGGGAGGTGAATCGCATTCGCTCGCCACCAGCATCGAAGTGCTTCCGCGCTATTTGGAGTAACTACAATAACGCCTTGTTTAAAAGAGTAAATTATCAAGGCAACATGACACACCTCGAACTGTGTATCGAGGTTCTCTGATCGGAAAAGATGCACCATTCTGGCAACCCATCCTTGCTCTTCCGCCATCTCTTCGCGTTCCACCAAATACGACCCTTGCTTCCGAGATTCCTTCACACTTGGCGCTTGATTAGTACCAGCAGCAGCATCATCCGATTGGTCCTTGATTAAAACATGACACAGCTCCAACACGCCGTCAACGTCTTCAGGAGCTTCCATGACTGTTTCATTCTTTAAAACCGATGATACTATCGAGTGCGCTATTGATCGTCGGGTGGAAAACAATTGCCGCGAGAGGAGTGGTGCGTAATTGGGTATTGCCAAGAGCGTGAGTACGGACTGGTAAGAATTTATGGGAGCTACGAGTAAGGCGGCCAAATTCGATGTTGTTTGTTGTGCATGGAGGTCAGGGCTAAGCCTGGAGTTAAGATAAATGAAGCTGTCTTAACGAATGCAACACTCACTTTTCGGCGAATTCCTTAATCTTGTCGGCAGCAAAGGCCAGAACTTGGTCAACATACTCGAGCCTGTCGGGATAACAACTTAGGGAAAGGTTCGTCAGTGACACGAAAAGTGCTGTAATATCTTGAATTGATAGGTCTGGTCGCGCCTGTATTATATAACGATCAGACCATGAATCATGATTGTTAGCAGGGATAGACTTGACCTTGATCAATTCCACGACCTGTTTCCAAAACACTTCGAAGAGTTGAACATCCCCCGGGATGCCCCTGAACTTCCGCACCGGGGAGCCCTCCTTTTCCTTTCCCTTCCCGTTGACTTCCTCCGTTGTGCCATTAAGAGGAGCGTCTGGTTCTTCCTGCTTCTCTGGTGAAGTAGGGCTTGCAGGCGAGCCCCATTCATTGGTCTCGTTGGTCTCATCGGTAGGCGACGGGGCTTGATGCGTATTCTCGCGGACTCGCTGTTTCTGCAGTTTCACTTTCTCTGCCAACCGTTTGGCGGCCGCCTCTTCCTGTTGTTTGGTCTCCTCGGGGTCTTCACTCTCAGCCTCCCGAGCAGCATACGAGGCCAGCCGATCGATCAAAGCAATGACAATATTCTTAATGTTGACCTTGGGGTGAAGTTGTGCGGTCGCTGACAAGAAGGGACCTAGTGTGTGTAGATGGAACTCGTCCATAAAAACCTTAAAAGACCCTGTTATACGTGGTTCTTTCTAGCTATTAAAGGAAGACTTACTTGAATAAGCACCTCCATTAGATAGTCCTGCGCGATGACGTCTTTGCAATTGACAACTTGCTCTAAAATACTAGGGAGAATCGTGCGTTGATATATTTCCAAGTCCACCCCGTCGAGTTGACTAAGTCTGACGAGATTCGTGCCGACCAAGATCCTAAGTTCACGTCGCTCCAATTCGCGCTTCTCGCGGTCTCTAGAGTGTCCTTGATGCTGTAGGCGCACCCACAACTTGTTCATTTCAATGAAGTTTGTAAGCACAAACGCGATTGAGTCCTGAAGGTTTCCCGACGGACTGTGATTCCATGTTAGTTACACGGCAGCACATCCGGCGAAACGTACCCAGGATCCGAACCCACAGGAAGGTGATCCCTTGTCTGTCCGCTCAGGTAATGTCGCAAGAACAGTCCACGGATGGGATGCAGAACACCTCTAGACATTTCTAGCATGTCCTTCATGATCTCTTTCACCGGTGCTTCGGGAATTGACATGTAGACAGACCCAACGGTTATCATAAGGTATAATCGGGGGACGATATTTCCGGCATATTGAACTAGCTCGTACAGGTCTGCAAGGTGATGTCGAGCTTGTGTATGCGCGTCATAAAGGTAGTTAGATAGGTGTCTTAGCGCATCAAATACGGCCATATCTGCACGTGGATCAATCAGAAAGTTAAAGAGGTTTAAATGGGGAGACGCACACAACTCATAGTATTGCTTCGGAGATAGGGAAGATGTCCGCAATTCTGCAAGCATCAGACTTGCACTTTTCAATGCATCCATAAGTTGATCCAGTTCCTGTAGCAGTGTAAGTCCGATTTTTGCAACAAGCGATAAGTCCTGTCATCCCCCGAATGGTAAGACGTACGAGATATCTCTTCATCTGCTGAACCTGGATTTTGACGGTGTTAAGCGCTTCACTCAGAAGCTTTCCCTCTTCAGCAGGCGGTGCAGTAGTCATAATTGGTCCAGACGATGAAGGATAAGCCTTCGGAGGCGAGGGATTGAATAGACAAGGCTGGGTTCAGGAAAGGTATTAGCACTGATTCTGCTGCCGGCGTCAAGTCCCTGTTTGCTGCGGCTTGGCTCAATTGCTTAGTCATCACATCCTGTCATCACTGATCCTGCCTACATATCACTGTATGCCAGATATAAGATCTTAGCGTACTGTACATTGACCATTCAGACACGCTATAAATCTATGAAAAATGCGCTTTCGATTCAAACATTAGGGCACAGAAGAACAACTACCTAGAATAGTGAATATTGCGTCCTACTCTTCGTAAAACAACGACATGAAAGAAAAGATAGTTCCTCCGGGCTGTCATCACTACAATCGTCACAAATCAGAAGCGCCCTATAGATCAATCAGTAATGCCTCCTTCCTCTCCTCTGTTTGCACAATTCCACTTGGTATTGAAGGCCCATACATTGGAAACGTCTGTGGTGCAGAGGTAGGTGCGACTGGGAATTGAGGTAAGGCAGCTGGTGCTGTAGAGTTCGCCGGTGCTGGAGGTGGCGGTACTACTGCATACTGTTGGGGGTGATACTGACTATTCTGTCGGTGGGGTTGTTGTTGTTGCTGCTGCTGATAATGAGCACGTGAAGGGCTATGAGCACCAGCAGCTGCAGTATGGCTTCTTGTCAAATGAGTACCAGGGGGGATAGGAACCGACGAGTGAGGAACGTTGACGCTATGGTGTCTTTGCAGGTTCATCGAAGCGAATTGCTGGTTTAAAACTTGATGTGGTTGGGCTTCGGCATGAGGGGGTGGCGAGTGTATTGGCAATTGTGGTGACGATGGACTCAAGGCGGGCGGGGCTGATGGTGCAAGTGATGGAGCGGATGGATACGAGAGAGCGGTCTCTGGGGTTTGAAGGCGATGTTGGATAGAGACAGGGGCGAAAGACTGTTGAGAATATGCAGATTGGTTGTCCGCATACTGTTGCTGGACTATGCCGCGCTGTTCCACTTTAGCATAAGTTTGAAGTGGTTGGGGTGGTTGGGGTACATAACTAGGCTGAGCTGAAGAGGCGGGCTGATTATGGTAGCTGAATGGGGCTTGCTGGGTCTGAGAGTAAGGCGAGGATGGTGCGGGATTGGACTGCTGATATGTCGGCTGCATTCGCCAGCGGGGATAGGCCAATTGCTCTGTCAGTAGTTGATCATAAAGCTTGACAGCCTGCGATAGTTTGTCGTTCATATCACTGAGCATCTCTGTTGGAACAATAGTAGTTAACGGAAAGCTCAAGGGCGGTATAGATGGTGCTCACGTTCTTTACGGGCAGTATCATCCAGACTAAGAGCCAGTTTGGGTCGGAGGCTATTGGCATTCTCGTAGAGATCATTCACTGATGGATATCTTGACAAATCTCGTCCCCCCTGTGCATCAGCTTGTTCAATTGTCTGGTTAAATGTTAAGATGGAGTCAGTCTCTGGAGTCGAAAGGTCATAATTAGCCAGCTGTGGCAATGCAAGCTGAGGCGGAGCTGCGGGTGGCGGCAGCGCATTTCTCGCATCATAACTGTAGGCCTGATATTCAGCTCGAGGCGTGTCGGGAACTACTGGTGCGCTGGGTTGGGGGGCATTGGCTATTTCAAGACTGGCCGCAATGGCGGCCTTGAGATCTGGGTCGTCATCTTCCTCAGCGGTGGTAGTAGTAGGATTGGTAGTCTTGTCAACGATGGGCGGTTCGGAAGCCTGCCAGGATTGCTGAGGGGGTTGGTAAGGCGTATATCCAGTACGGTCGTGTCCCAAGGACAATTGAATAGCACGTTGCAGATCAGCGTCCGCCAAATCGTCCCCGTCGCGGCGACTATTATTAGGAGCCTTAGAAGAATGTCGGTGGGGCTTTTGCTCTCTGTGTGATGGTCAAGAGACGTAAAAGAGTCCAGCACACTGGAACTCACGCTTTGTCCGTCTTCCTAGTGAGCTTATTGAAACATCCATCACACACTCGAACTTCTTGAGTGATGCCAAAGTGAGGCAGGGGCAGTGCCTTCGATGAACACTGTTGATCAAACACTTGGCCACAATTGCGACAATGGTGCTTGCGGTTGGTGAACGTGAATGCAGTCCGGCAACGTAAGCAAACATCCGAATCAATCCACTCTGGTGCAGTTTGGGTGTCTACCATAGCAGAGCTTGTAGAGGTCAAATCCTTTGGTGGAAATTTGTATCCTGGGTGGCGCTTAGCAAACATCTAGACAGATTCAAGCAAAGCGGACTCACCTTCGCTGGTCAAAGTACGATACACCTGACCCACATAACTCAACGATGGTTTTCCTTCGAGTGCCGTGCTCCAGTTTTGTATCAGTCTCAGGATTGTGTTCTTGACGTCATGATTGAGCGCAGGAATTTTCAGGATGGAGACCAGATTATCCATGAATTCCCTAGAGGCAATCTCTGTAAGGAAGGGGTCTCCCCCGTTTTTGATGCAAATGTCGGTGAGCTGTTTGTGAGCGTCAATTTCTGTCGCAGGCTAACGAGTTCAAACGACAAACACTAAGTGCCAAGAGCTGGACATTGGGGTTCTTATGATTCATACGTCGCTTTAATGCCCGCATTGCATCTTTGGGAGGCGCAGATTTGGACCGAATCTGATCGCATATCTCTAGATTGAGAGCCATATCGTCTGCGCCAGTTGGTAGTAGCTCAGACGTTGCCTTGTCTTGAAATGGGGTTGAGTAAGAAGTTGATGAAGTGAACAGGAGGCATCACCTATAGCATCATCAATCTGTGAGGTTCCCCAAATCCAAGAGCTGAGCGAGGCCATGTTAAGAGCAGGGTGTTGGTGCAATCAAGCTGAGAGAGGTTGTGGCAGGAGCTCAAGTCCTCGACCGCTGCGACGACTAAGGCGGACTCGCTGACTAAGATACCCGTGCCGTCCGAGTCCTTCCAAGCCTGCCCGCCTATTCTTATTCCTGACTTCAAGGGTCGCAATCCGTGCTACGTGGTGACCGACGTGCGTAATACGCGACGCGTCGTAGTGCGGCTTCACAGGCTATGCGCAGTACGCCCATGCACAGCCCGCATTTCAGAATTTCTTATGCACTCATAGCACTTCGAGTCAGCACGCTGTTGACTCAGCGTGACACGTCTGAATGTGGGTCACGATGTCACACCAACCCCGAGATTGGGGCGGAGTCCGAATGGCGTCCTGCATCGTTGGTTGTTCTGCAACCACTACCTATCTACTGCTCTATCGCTCTTTCTCATTTACTTCCGCCCGTTGCGGCGTGTATTAGTGGGAAACTATGCTTGGGCATCAATTTGCTTTCTCGGCGGCTCCAATCCGCAAGGTGAAGGAGGTTCAGTTTGGTGTTCTATCACCAGAGGAGATTGTGAGTTTTCAATCCGTCTTCTATGCTCATTTCTCACCTTTATCACAGAAAGCTTACTCCGTTGCGAAAATCGAACATCCGGAGGTGATGGACGAGACTACTCACAAGCCGAAGATGGGGGGCTTAATGGATCCACGGATGGGGACGATTGACAGGAACTTCAAGTGCCAGACGTGTGGTGAAGGGATGGCAGAATGTCCGGGCCACTTTGGTCACATTGAGTTAGCGCGACCTGTTTTTCATCCTGGTGCGTTTTTACCGCATACTACATCTGGTGGTCCGTTTACATTCGCTATCTCAGGCTTCATTGTAAAGGTCAAGAAAATTTTGGAGTGCATTTGTGTAAATTGCGGGAAGCTCAAGGCCGACATTGTGAGCTCTGTCTCTCCTTTTCCCCACCTGTTTCATACTCCATTGTTCGGGTTTTATTTTTCTCTATCGCTGTTGGTGTTGTGGGTTGGAGTTCTAGAGGGTGTATCCAGCTTGTCAAATAAATCAATGCTGACATTTTTATTTGCATTGTTTGATGATTGTTGCAATTCCGTCGACGTACTATGCCAATGCATTCGCTCTGTAAGAACGACTCCAGTTTTGCCGAAAAAATCCGCCATATAAGGGACCCGAAAGCCAGAATGGCAGTCGTATGGGGGCATTGTAAAACAAAAATGGTTTGCGTACCAGATGACCCCAAGGACGAGGGTGTAGAGCCTGACGTTGAGGAGAAGAAGGGCCACGGAGGTTGTGGTCATATCCAACCTCAAATCAGGAAGGAGGGTTTGAAACTTTTTGTGCAGTACAAAAAGGCGAAAGACGATGACGAGGTCAGTCCCTTTAATTATCCCCTCCCTTTGATTGTGTGTATTCAATCCATCTTGACCTCATTCTTAGGAGGTCAAATCACTCCAGCCGGATAAACGCCTGTATACGCCATCGGAGGTCTATACAACATTCAAAAAGATGTCGGATGCGGATTTGCATCTGCTAGGCCTATCTGACGCATACGCTCGTCCAGAGTGGATGATTCTGACTGTACTCCCCGTGCCTCCTCCCCCCGTCCGTCCCAGTATCGCAGTGGACGGTGGTGCGATGCGAAGCGAGGATGACTTGACTTATAAGCTCGGCGACATCATCAAAGCGTCCGCCAACGTGCGGAGATGTGAGCAAGATGGCGCGCCTGCACACATCATCACCGAGTTTGAGCAGTTGCTCCAGGTGGGTTAACGCATGGTTCATAGTTCTTGAATTTTGAGGTTGAATTGGGGGGACATAGTTCCACGTGGCGACATATATGGATAATGATATTGCAGGTATCCCTCAAGCTCTGCAAAAATCAGGCAGGCCGGTCAAAGCAATTAGGGCGAGATTGAAGGGTAAAGAAGGACGACTACGCGGAAACCTGATGGGAAAACGAGTCGACTTCTCCGCTCGAACAGTCATCACCGGAGATCCTAACCTGGAGTTGGATGAAGTTGGTGTTCCAAGAAGCATCGCAATGAATCTTACATATCCTGAACGAGGTACGACTGATGGTTGCATGCTAGCAGCAGTGCTAACCCCAGTGATAGTGACACCGTACAACATCGCGTATCTGCAAGAATTGGTGCGGAATGGACCAACCGTATACCCAGGTGCTCGATATGTTGTGCGGGATACAGGGGAGCGTATAGATTTGAGATACAACAAGCGTGCGGACGCTCATTTGCAATATGGCTGGATTGTGGAGCGGCATCTCAAAGATGGAGAGTGAGTATCCTAGTCCTCTCGGCACGCTGCACGTTCATTGATCACTTTTCCAACAGCTTTGTGCTGTTCAATCGGCAGCCAAGTTTGCACAAAATGAGTATGATGAGTCATCGAGTCAAATTGATGCCCTACTCCAGTAAGTCATATCATCAGCGAATTCGACTTGTACTTATTCCAAATTTCCATCTCAGCCTTCCGGTTGAATCTCTCTGTGTAAGTCCGGCGGAACAAGCGGGTTATTATCCTCTTGTTGAACTTTTTGGCAGTACTCCCCCGTACAACGCTGATTTCGATGGTGATGAAATGAATATGCAGTAGGTATTATTCTTATCATTCTTGTTCTTTGACTAATATCTTCGAAGCATTCCCCAGAGCGAAGAGACGCGTGCAGAGTTATCCCAAATAGCTTGGGTGCCAAGACAGGTATTTCCCTCTCCGCTAGGTAAACTCAACGCGACCTCATGTGTGTTGACCGTAGATCATCTCCCCACAAGCTAACAAGCCTGTTATGGGTATTGTGCAAGATACGCTCTGTGGTATCCGCAAGTTTACTTTGCGCGACACGTTCCTCGACTGGAACCAAGTGCAGAACATCCTGCTTTGGGTACCGGACTGGGACGGCACTGTCCCTATACCGGCAATCATCAAACCAAAGCCTTTATGGACAGGCAAACAAATTCTTAGTTTAGCCATCCCCCGGGGCATCAATATCCATCGAGCACCTGACCCGCGATCATCAAATCCAGTCTTCGATGATGGTGTTCTAATAGAGAACGGAGATCTCATCTTTGGCATAGTTGAAAAGAAAACCGTCGGAGCGTCACAGGGTGGTCTTGTACACGTTTGCTTCCGCGAAAAGGGTCCGGAAGCAACGAAACAGTTATTCACTGGTCTTCAGATGGTGGTCAACTACTGGCTGTTCCACAACGGTTTCAGTATCGGGATCGGCGACACCATTGCCGACCAGAAGACGATGTCCCACATTACGAAGACCATTGCCGAGAGTAAGGAGAAAGTACACAAGATCATCGAGGACGCGTACCACGACCAACTCAAAGCTCTTCCTGGTATGACAATCCGAGAATCGTTCGAGAACAAGGTCGAACGAGAGCTCAACATGGCCCGTGATGCATCTGGACAATATGCACAGAAGAACTTGAAGGAGGACAATAACGTGAAGCAGATGGTGGTCGCGGGATCGAAGGGTTCGTTCATCAACATCTCTCAGATGTCTGTTTGTGTGGGACAACAATCCGTGGAGGGCCGTCGTATTCCATTCGGGTTCAAGCACCGAACTCTCCCCCACTTCACGAAAGATGATTTTAGTCCGGAATCTCGTGGATTCGTCGAGAACTCATACCTTCGTGGTCTTACACCGCAGGAATTCTTCTTCCACGCCATGGCTGGTCGTGAAGGTTTGATCGATACGGCCGTCAAGACAGCAGAAACTGGTTACATTCAGCGTAGATTGGTTAAAGCTCTGGAGGATGTCATGGTTCATTACGATGGTACGGTGCGAAACTCATTGGGCGATCTGATCCAGTTCGTCTACGGAGAGGATGGTATGGATGGTGCCTTTATCGAACGCCAAAATATCGACACATTCGGTATGAACGACAAGGACTTCATCCACACGTACAGGGTCGATGTCACAGACCCCAAGGGCGGTTTCCTTCCCGGTGTCCTGCAAGTAGGAATCGATGATAGCTCACTCGAGCTACAGGCAAAGCTGGACGAGGAGTTCAAGCAACTGGAAGACGATCGTCGCCTGCTCCGTACATTCATTTTCCCCCGTACGCCAACAACTGCACCGCATTACCTGCCTGTCAACTTGCAGCGTATCGTTCAGAATGCTACGCAGATTTTCCATATCGACCGCCGGAAGCCAAGCGATTTGGAGCCTGCTTATATCGTGGACGCTGTGAGGGAATTGGCCAAAAGCCTTATCGTTGTCCGTGGTGAAGACCCCCTTAGTCGTGAAGCGCAGGAAAATGCGACGTTGAACTTCCGCATGCACCTTCGAGCGACCTTTGCCACAAGGCGGGTTCTCGAGCAACACCACCTCACGAGAGAGGCATTTGACTGGGTTCTGGGTGAGGTTGAATCAAAGTTCAACCTATCTCTGGCGCACCCTGGGGAGATGTGCGGCACGCTTGCTGCGCAATCCATCGGAGAGCCCGCGACGCAGATGACACTGAACACATTTCACTATGCCGGTGTATCAAGTAAGAACGTCACCCTCGGTGTACCGCGTCTAAAAGAAATTATCAATGTCGCTACCAACATTAAAACGCCATCTCTGACCGTTTATCTCGTCCCGGAAATCAGTCGGAACCCCTCCCTCGCGAAGAATGTGCAGCAAGAATTAGCCTACACATCCCTTCGGACCGTGACAGCCGCCGTCGAAATCTGGTATGATCCCGACCCAGCGACGACTATCATTGAAGAGGATTCGGTTTTCGTGGAGTCGTTCTTCGCCATCCCAGATGAAGATATTGAAGGAAAATTACACTTAATGTCGCCGTGGTTGTTGCGTTTGGAGCTCGATCGTGCAAAGATGATCGATCGCAAGCTCACCATGCACTACGTGGCTGGCCGTATCTCGGAATGCTTCAAAACAGACCTCTTTGTCATTTGGAGTGAGGACAACTCCGAGAAATTGATCATCCGTTGCCGTGTGTTGGGTGGTGGAGACAAAGATGAAGATGGTACGGGCACTGTCGAAGAAGACATCTTCTTGCGTCAATTGGAGAATACGATGCTCAACTCGGTCAGCCTCCGTGGTGTGGAAGGAATCAAGCGAGTTTTCCTCACAGAGCAGGACAAAGTTGTCGTCGCTCCAGAGGGTGCGATTACAAACAAGGAGAAGGAGTGGGTGTTGGAAACGGATGGTGTCAACCTCAAGACGGTCATGTGTGTGGAAGGAGTTGATTTCACCCGGACTTACTCGAACAGTTGCGTCGAGATTTTCCGAGTTTTGGGCATCGAAGCAGCTCGAGGGGCCATCATGCGAGAATTGCGTGGTGTTATCGAGTTCGACGGTTCATACGTGAACTACCGCCATCTTGCTCTCCTCTGCGACTTGATGACCTATCGTGGCACCCTCATGGCCATTACGCGACATGGTATCAATCGTGCAGATACTGGTGCACTCATGCGCTGTTCGTTTGAGGAAACGGTTGAAATCCTGATGGAGGCCGCAGCGGTTGGCGAGAAGGATGATTGCCACGGAATCGCCGAAAACGTGATGTTTGGTCAGATGGCGCCGATGGGTACGGGGGCGTTCGATGTCGCATTGGACATCGATATGTTGAAGGATGCTATTGTGGACCACAGACTGCCTGTCCAGACCATGCTCGCTGCGCATCTTGACGGTGGCATGACACCAGGACAAGTCGCTATGACGCCGTATGACACGAATTCTCCTATCTGGCAGGAGGGCATATTCAAGGGTGATCAGGCGGCCTTCTCACCTCTTGCTGCTAACGGCGGTGAGGACGCATCGAATTTCCCTTACCTCGGATACGGACAGAGTCCTCTGGGTGCCGGTGCAATGTCCCCTGGCGGGCCAGGATACAGCCCAAGCTCGCCGAACGTTTATTCACCCACTTCGCCCAGCTTTGTTCCTCAATCCCCCTTCGGTGGAGCGACGTCGCCATTTGGCACCTCACCATTTGCGACCTCTCCTTTCTATGCGCGTGGCGCAACATCCCCTACCTATTCTCCGACATCTCCTGCACTCAACCTCACATCACCCACTTATTCACCTACCAGCCCTAGATATTCACCAACGTCGCCATCGTTCTCACCAACGTCACCGCGATACAGTCCGCAATCTCCCTCGTTCAGTCCCACATCCCCGCGCTATTCACCAACAAGCCCTTCGTTTAGCCCTGCGTCGCCACGATGTGAGTTTTTGAAGTACTTGATTATTCTGCAGGAATCTAACTGATTGATGTTATGACAGATTCTCCAAGCAAGTCCCATTCATTTCTTTACGTATACTCCGTAATTTACTGACTTTTTCGCACCTACCTTCACAACTATCTTAGCTTGTGAGTGCCTGAGATTTGACTTGCAGGAGTATGTCTTAACTTCATCACAGCGCCAGCGCAATTATCCCCGTCGTCACCTAAATACTCACCAACCTCTCCTATGGCCTCGCCCTCGTCGCCTAAATATTGTAAGCCCCCTCATCAGCTGCCTCTAGCCAGCACTCATTGCCTTCTTTAGCCCCAACCTCGCCAACCTATTCACCTGCCTGTGAGTATATTGACTGATTTGTTTCACCCACTCATTGACCTTCTGTTCTGCCATAGCCCCCGCATATTGTAAGTCTCTGCCGTCTCAAGCAATTCTGATCTTTTACGATTACTTTTGTAGCACCCGCTTCCCCTGCATATAGTCCTACATCACCGAGCTGGTCTCCTACTAGCCCCGCTCAAAACGGCACAGGTCGCAGCCACACCTACCAAGCATCGCCATCGTGGGAGTGATTCGACCTCCATAACAAGCTGGCCCTCGCTTCACATCTCATGGGTTTTTTTCGTTACTACCTACCATCTATGTAGAATAATCATAATAGCCTCGTACTCTTCTTATCGAGCTAGAACAGCATTTGACACTACGACCTGTTTCTAAAATTGTGTTGTCCGTCTTGACTGCAATACATTTTGTGTTTTTATAATGCCCTGGCCCGAATAGAACGGCTAATCAGCAAGGATTGGTATTGATGGTAAGTTGGTTCCAGGTTCAAAGAAATAAAAGATGTCCCGGGGAGGATTCGAACCTCCGGCTTCTCGGAGCTATACTAATAGGCAACCACAACGAGATGATTTAACCACTAATCGACGGGGACCTGTCGGGTTTCGCCTCAAACATAAATATAAGGCATCTCAGATCGAAAGCGGCCAAGTCTTATCACCAGATGCACAACGCTTAGAGCAAAGTAGCTTAATGCAGGTTTCATCTGCACTCAACCTTTCGTTCAAAATCATGACTACAATTTCTCGATCGATGCAGATATAACAGATGACCAAAATGAACAGTATGTGTATGCTAAGCGGGCGTGATTTCGGCACTATCAACACTTAACCCCGGATGCGACGCTGACAGAACCACTCTCGATGCTCGTCGATTATGGGAGAAGCGCGACCTAGTTTGCACAGCCTGTGGAACTTGAATGGGGCTAAGTACTGTTGAAGATATCGACTTGGTTAGCGTCTGGCAATCGCAGGAATCAACCGGCATGAATAATGGCACTGGATGAGCTGGTGCGCGGGGCGCATTCGAGAGCTTTCTCTGAGCAGATGGAACCTGTGAATCCCCTGCCCTTTTACTAACCCTATGCCTTTTCACCAAATGCCAAGCAGCGACGCAGGTCATCGTAAAGGCTATGACAAACAGCGCGGCTATCCATAGCATCGGCAAGCGACCCAGAAAGTTCGCAGGGTATGAGATCATGGCCCTTGAATAGAGGCGAGTCACTTGAGCAGGTTGAGCAGGTAGCCTGGATCGGTTTTCCTTGAGGTTCTCCTGAAACCAGCCTTGGGAAACCACAGAGGAGGTGCACTTCGTCATAGTACTCAGTGAGGCCACCGGTTGGCGCAATATGCCATCAGAATCGCAATCGTACAGGTCTGAACTATCAGGCCTCTGACTCAAAAATCGGATCCCAGCTCCTGTACATCATTAGGTTAGTATGCACGGCGAAAGTTAGCCAAATGCATCACACAGTACTTTGGGAATGCGATGACCAAAAGATGTAGTCCTCCTCCATGTCGTACATCATCCGCAAGTGAAGAAAGGAAGTTGGATCGATAGCCGGCAGTACACTGGGATAGTATTCAGCACCCTACTGATCAAGGATCTAGAGTGACATACAAGTCTAATGAATGCCTACCAGGAAATGCAATGAGTTGTACGGGTGGTCCACATTCTTTTTCATTCTGACCACTGGAAATGATGTCCACCACATCATGGCCAGCATCAACTCCCTGTCCGCCTCCATGGCACACCTGGATGGCAGGCATCGCGAATCCTTCACCTTGTTCCCATTCAATCGTCAAATACATCCCATGAACGCTTCCACGTAGCAGACACCGCATTTTATCCCAGCAGATAAGCCCTTTGAGCACTGGCGAGTTGAGAGAGATATGCGTTTTCAGAGATTGAGTGGACTGGATCGCTTCAAAATCTCGATTATATAGCAAGTAGAACCTAGAACAAATTAAGTACGCGAGATAAACCAAGACAGGAGGTCAGGGGTCTAACACCAAGAAATTAGGCCTCGTAAAATGGCGTAGAGGCCATCGAATCCACCTCCATCTTCGTTTCCACATCCGTAGCCTCGCTTGTCGCTATCGTGCGATTTGTAAACTGAACCAGTTGCTCTCTATCTCCGGACATCCATAGAACGTACCGACATGAGATGCGTAATGACAATAGAAATATGCGAACACACCGTTTCTGATCCCGGAGCTTTATGAGCATAGCAAGGACTTCATCCTGCTCCTCAGTCAGCATCTCTCCCCCAGGAAGATTGGATGCAGTATCTTTCGCTCGTGATATAGCGTTTTTAAAGTCATTGGTCTACAAGTTTCCTGTGGGTAAAGGTATCGCAGATGCATTGCGGTTATTCTCGAACTCACTGCGTTAAGGAGCACTTGCTTTGCCTGAGGAGATACAACACCCTCTGCTTTCTGCGCAAGCTCCAGTACGACAGTCAAGTGGTTCAATAGTCCCTCATACACTGACGTTTGCAAGGCACTTGCGCTCATAATGAACCACAAGCTTGACGACGAGCTTCAAGTCGAGTGGCGCATGTCACACTTGTCACGGCACCACCCGTACCAGTGAAGTGGCTAGCGCATTTATATATAAAAATACAAACTGTCGAGTGTGATACAGACAAAACGATACAGCTGGGGAAAATATAACACAAATCCAAGATCTTGACACAACGACGAAGAATAGTGTGTTGAATTCAGGCACTAGGTCGCAGTCCTGGGGATGGTATCAATCTCACTGTACATTTTGGATCGCCTTCCTTAGCTTCGTGAGCAGCACCCTCGAGCTTGCCGATTGTGTTCAGTTCGGAAGAAGCCACCTCTTGCCCTGGTACGCCACCATGAGAGTCGTTTCCGGGCATTTTCTTTCGAACATCGATTGTCGGAGCATCAGGAAGAAGCGCACCCAATTCCGCTGGTTCTGTTGGTGCCCCCATCGTGCCAATTGCCATAGAGGGTGAAACTACGATCGTACTTGATGGTGACATCAGAAGTCCGAGGCTCAGGTTCGACGAATCCCCGTATATTTGCCGCAAAAAATTCGCATCCTGTGGTCGATCTTGTTCACCATCGAGGGATGGAGCGGCGACGCGTTCCTGCTGAACAGTAGTAGATGCCGCGGTTACGAATTCTGCCTTTGATTTGTTTTCATTCCCATCCTTGGGTTTTGCGGGCACTGTGATGTTACATGTCTTCTTTGGCTTTCCCTTGTCGTTGCGCCACAATCCATTGACGAATCCCAGGTTGAAATTGAATGAGACAGGTCTGAACGCACTATACCGGGCCCGGGCCTTTGGCGTCTGCCCACAGATCGTGGCCTTTGACAATGTCGCCGCAGGGATGTTGTAAGTATACCCAATGCCGTTTCCAATTTGCTCGAGCCCCTTTGGTAGTTCAGGAGCCTCGAGGTGCTTGAAGGTTGGCATCGGCTTGCCAATAGAGGAGATGCGTTTGCGTAAATTGCCATGAGACGCCGTGCTAAATGTTGACATCCGCTTATCCAATGTGACTGAAGATCTCTGTTTGCGAAGTTTGAGGGGTCGGGAGCAGTACGCAGAGACGGCCTCGGCATAGCTAATCTTGGTGGGCACTGGATGTGATTGTTCCTCCGAGTCGAGCGAGTCCCAAAATCGCGCCATTCGTTCCTCAGGGCTGATACCTGACTGCTGTGCTTGAATATCGGAATGAGCAGGCTGTCCGGCAGCGGGATCGTTGGGCTGATGAGGCTGAACCTTGGGGAATTCATCCAACAAAGTAGACATCGGGATGGAGTCGGCGTTGGAGAGGTCGTTGTTGGACGAGCTCGCAAAGGACTGCTGCAAGGCATGCCGGTTTTGTTCTGTTATAGAACTTACCATATCCACACTGCGACGTGAGCGTCTATGGTCCTCGATCAAGGCGGGCTCCAGTAGAGCGGGGACTGAATGAATTTTCAGCAGAATTGCATCGAAATCTGCAAGAAGGTCTTACCATTGGACATATCCCGGCTTACCCTATTCCAATCTCTATATAAAGTTAAGCGATGACGGACATAGGGGCCACATCACTCACATGCTATTAAAGAAAGGGTGCTGTCTGATTCCATCAAGCGCTAGTCGTAAACTAGGATTGGATTCGAGGCACTATTAACCGTCAAAATTCAGGCGGGGTTGCATTGGAATGAAGCTCACTTTTTTGGCAAGATCGCTACCCAAGACATGAACTCTGGTATGAGCTACCTTGGAACAGATGGAGGATGGCTTATTTTCAGGGTCCCAGGCATCGCTTGCATGTGGGTGCTTTACCAGTGTGAGCATGAAGTTGGGTCAATGAACGTAATCTTACCTTTCCATGGAGCATATAATAAAGTACTAGGCCAAAACCCCAGCAATCAACCAAGAAATCGTGGTTCCATCCCAACCTAAGCTCAGGCGCTAGGTGTCCATGCAGTTGCCCATCGCTATGAAGTCCCTCTGTTAGATATTGAGCACCACCAACTGGCATAGCACATCCGAAGTTGGTGATCGTGATGTGTCCATGAGTATTAATGACCACAGTATCTGGTGCGAGGTTACGATGTACAAGCCTTGCCTCATGGAGGTGAGATAGCGCTTCAACCTGTAACAAAATTAGATGGAAAATTCGGATTGACCACATCGCGCTTCTTACCATCTCGCTGGCGTATCCGACGACTCGACGTATCTCGAAAGGACCGGCGATCGATAGCAGATCAGATATTGATTGACCGGTTTGCCAATCCTATATAATAGTGAGATGTAATACACCAGACATACAAAGAGGGATAGACGGACCAGAATCATGTATATCGTATCATGCTCCTTGAAGGACCAGTGGATGCGAGGAAGAAATGGAGAACATAGCTCGCTCACGGCGTTCAAAACGTATTGATAATTTCGAGAGTGACGCTCAGCACCTCTGAAGACCTTTATTTCGAATATCTGGTTTGTGTCACGCCTTCGACATATTGTTGGTGCTGAGTAGCCACTCTCAGTAGCAACGTAGTCAAAGTCTGTGAGTTTCAGTGACTGTGACCAATCAAAACGCATCCCTGAAGAGATTGCGAAGTTGTTACCGTCTCGTTCAATGTAGGACTCGATTCGAATATATCCTCCGCAATTGTTGGAAGTGTGCGACAAGGTTGCTTCCGCGACATGACAAGGATTTCCTATGCGGGGTAAATCAGAGCCCAAAGTAAAGTCATTCAGGGAAAGGCTTACATCTATGTCGTCATCCAACCATTGCGAGACCAATTCCTTTGAGCCCGTGAGGTTCTATCAAAAACGGAAGGCAATCAAAGAGCGCGAGATGCCGAATGATTCAGGACCTACTTCGATGTCGTAACTGATGTCAAAGTCCCTGAGTGCTTCGCGAACCTTGCCCGGTGAAGACCTGGTCGAGAATAGCATGCCAGGAAATGCATCCTAGCCAACTTAAGTCATTGAATGGACAGGAAACCAGGAGTGCCACGAACTGAAAACGGGACTAGGTCCGTAGCAGCGATATCAAGGCGTGGAAAGGATAACGCTTTGGATAACTTGCGCGGAGGCGTACACTATGATAGGGCCGGAGGTGAGATGAAGATTAATAGCAACTGGTCCCTTACTTCGTGTATGAGAGGAGATTCTTGCATAGCAGCGGGCAGCATTTTGGACGGCCTGATAGGAATAGAAGAAAATAGGCTGAGGGTAAAAACAGATCAAACGCCTTGAGCGTGTCGTTATTGAGAGAGAAAGGGGTATCGCCAAAGCGGGGCGGGAGGGATAACACCGACGTAGGCAGTCGGGGAGCAAGACGGCGTGTGCTCAGCGAAGCTCAAGTGCCAATTACTTTGTAAGTGTTTGGTAATTTGAATCGAAGGTACAGTGCAATGACATCCGTAGATGACGAATACATAGACTATATGCGCAACAAGGGTGAGTATATGCGCGTCATTGATCGATTGAAACTTACATTAAGCACGCTCATTGCAATAAATCATACCTACCACCACGGATCTGTAGGTGAACAGAGTGCAGATGAACAGGGCGATCCAAACGTACCGCGAGTGGAACAACCTCGTTGAGCACTTTTGCTGCGGCCTCCACGATAATCTCATGCTCCACTTTGTGCAGCCGCTCTTCAAACGCCGTGATAGGTTCGCCTTTTTCTATTGCGACTTCTCGCACAACAAGAGGCTCTCCTCGATCGACATCCCTGATCACCCTATGCACCATAGCCCCTGAATTGGAGATCTCTCCTTTTTGAAAGGCTTCATATGCTCGTTCGATCGCATTGGCGCCATCGAAAGCTCCTGGTAAAGCGGGATGCAAATTAATCACAGGTATCGTCTTCTTCACCCCTTCCGTTTCATCCATGCTCTTACGCCCGTCTAATAACTCCAAGAAGTGATCACCAAGTATATGCATCCACCCAGCCAACACAACAAGATCAGGCTTCTCTCGCAGCACGATTTTTGCAACTTCTTCATCATAATCATCTCTCGTTTTACCAGGATTAGATTTGAGGTATGGTTGTAAAGCCAGGTGTGAGGTCCGTATGGGTGGGGTCGCATTTATGGCTCTCACGAGACCGTGTGCTGCCTTGCGATTGGAGAAGACCAGTACGATCTCAGATGATGGAAGTTTGGGCGTGTCAAGCGCATCGATAAGAGCCTGCAAGTTGGTCCCTGAAGAATATATATCGCAAGACCGAGTGTCTTCGACAACGTTGAAACATACCTGACCCCGAGATGAGTACTACCAGCCTCCGCTTCCCTGACATTTTGCCAGTGATCGTCACAGTTAGAACGCCAGACACGTCTCGGCCCGTCACTCCGGCTGATCAGTCCTTCCATATTAAGCCATGTCGGAATTGATTATCACATATATCAGTTCACAATCTTCCAAGTATACTATCAATCATCGCGTTTGCTAGCTCCAAATGCTCTTTCCGGATTCTCCTCGCTCCCGCACTTCGTCCTTTAGCACCTTATCTACATCGCCACCGAAATTGGACCCCAGCACGCTTGCTTACCTTGACGCCTTCTTGGCCGCCAAAGCAGATGAAGAAGGCCGCTTCAACCAGCTCGCGGCTGGGAGAGCTGCCGCAGCAATAGCGGGAATCGATGTTGACGGCGAAGAGGAAACGCCGATGATGACCGTCGACGAGTATCGCCGTGCTTTTGGCGAAGATTGGCAACTCAGCCAATTTTGGTATGTAACCCTAATACCCACCGCTTGAATTTAGTTGGACACGGTTATATACATGTATAGGTATACCACGGATTTTGCAAATAATTTTGCAAACTACCTTCACTCTTTGTGCTCCGAAGAAACTACAATTGCATTCCTTTGCTGTCCGACCGGATTTGTCGCCTTTCAGCATAAGAAGCCTCTCGAAGGTGCACGGCTCCTTGAGATTGATCAGAGATTTTCGGTTCTCTCGACTAAGGCGTATGTGCCTTATGATTTGGATAAACCCACTTCAGTGCCTCAACATCTTAAGGGCACAATTGATATTGCTGTCGTCGACCCACCCTTTCTCAATGAGGTATGGTTTCCTCCGTAAAGTATCTTGCCCAATCAATCAACACTCTATCAACAACATCCATGACTGTACCACCCCCACGATTCCCTGCAGGACACTAATATGAAGATTCTGACCACCTTGAAACTTCTACTGCACCCGATTAAAGGCAGACTCATCCTCATCACGTCAACGTCAATAGAGGATGCCTTGCACCGCATTTATGATTCAGAAATAGGGATCCTCAGGAAAACAGCTCTCAAAGTCGAGCATAAGCAGCTGGCCAATGATTTTGCTTGTTGGGGGACTTGGGAAGGGGCAGAAGGGTTTGGGTCCGGTGAACCTGAAGAGGTTCACGTAAGCAAGTAGTTGTCCAGAGGCTGGGCGCATTGCACCATATCTCGGTGCGATTCGTTGGGATGGTGCCTCTAGTTAGCAGTGTCAAACAGTAAGGATCTCAGTCGTTCGTATAGATTGACTCTGTTGGTACCTGTCAAACAGTAAGGATCTACATGGAGACTATAAGTAAGATGACTAGTAAAGGAATATCAAGTACCCACCTCAGTCGTTCGTATAGATTGACTGAGGTGGTTCGGTGGATAAGGTTTCATAAGTATATCCATAGCTGTACAGTAGCGGGTATGAAAACCCATTGAGACCTGTATAGTAGTGGGTACGAGGCCAGCCTCATAATGTTGGGATAGTGGTAAAAATAGGTCAAGTATAATTAGAACAGATGATACTGTTGAACATTCATACTTCAACAAGCAGTACTATTAGAATGGATTTGCTCGTAAATAAAGACAAAAATGAATAGATCTGCTCAGTCTTTCGATGGACCGGGTAATTACGGGTACATTGTTTCACCAACAAATGGGATTCAAAGGACGGCCTCTGACCCAGGGTCAGAGGGGTCAGAGAAAGTATAGAGAGTTGTGATTGGTATTGTAGAAATTATGGGTACGTTACGCATCCAACAGCTTGATAACATCTGTTTCCTTGCCTTCCAACATGTTGTCCCTCCTTCCCAGCTGCCCTCTGGTCAATTCTCCGTAGTATTCCCTCTCTTTAATATAGTTATCTACGCCAGGGAGACAAAAACTGTTCCAGCTCTCCGCTGGGGTATCTAAATCAAAATGCTCTTGAGTTTGTATGCACATACAAGTAATTCAAAGACCACCCTCATACTCATGCTCCTGCCATATATGTTGTTTATCACTTGGCACAAAATGCACACTCTAGCGCCTTCAATGAACAGGCAATCTCAGAAGTTGAAGAGGTGCAATGCAGAGAGCTCTTACTTTAGCACACTCTGGCACCAAGGACAGCATTGAATGGAATGCCAGTACACCTCCTTTGAAGACCCGTATCCCAGGAAGGAAGATCTACCAAAAGCCTTAAAGTTGTGATGGAGGATATCTATATTTGACATTATCTACCTACAGTGTAGCCATAAATTTTAAAATGTTTGAAATATACTTGTGTTTCAAACTGCAGACAAGTATGTGTGAGAGATGCTGAAGTGCAAGCATGTGAGCATTCTTTTTTGGAAGGACCACACGACGTGTCTGCATGAGGTAGGGCTCAGCGGAAATGAAATGCAATTCACATGGCTGACTACCTTATGTAAGTAACTCAGAAAGACGCTGGCCTCGTGCCTTCTTGGGCATTTAGACCATTTGTGGTCTTGCCCGCAGCCGAAGCAGCGGGCCGAGTCTTCTCCGAGTTCTTCCAGCGCTTGGAAGAACGCGGCCCAATCGCGGCCGGCGGCTGGGGCGGAAGGAGTGGGGGGGTGGACGACGAGATGCCCGTTGGGTCCTACCGCAAGTGGGGCGGCGGTTCGTGATCGGGGGGCCGGGGCGGCAGTCTGAGAGTCCCAGCGGGTGAGCGCTTGGACGAGCTGGGCGTAGGGCCCAGTTTCGGCGGTGATGACCGCCTCGCGATTGTGGACGGTCGGGCGGATTTTACGGTAGAGGTCCGCCTGGGCCTCTGCGGTGTCGTTGGCGAGTCCCGCATCGACCCGGAGTTGGCGGAACTCGGTGTGGAACAGGGGAAAAGTCCCCTGTTCTTCCTTTTGTCTTAAATGGGCATATGCCCGTAAAGCGTGCTCCCTTCGGAGCGGGTCGTCCCAGAGGGCCTGCGCCCATCGTTGGAGACCGTCGTAGAGAGCTTGGCAGCTCTCGGCGTCATCTCGTGCCGCTCCTGGGAAGTCGGCGATGGTGGGGAGGAGGGTGGCGGCGACGTCCGCGGCAGCTCCTTCGAGCGATTGCCCGAAGAGCATCTGCGTGCGTGCGTGCGTGGCGACGGCGGGCCATTGTCCCTCAAACCAGAGACGGTTTGAGGACGCCTATCCGCGGTAAGTGGCGCAGTCACCGTTGAATTGGGAGGGAAGTCCCTCGAGACGAGGTTGCGGGGGGTGAGCAGGGCCATTGGCAACGGCGGGAGGGGCAGCTGGTCCTGCGGGGGTGACAGCGGCGACGAGGGCCCGTACAAAGGCATCGCGTGCCCTTTCTACTCGCTCGTAGAGGGGGCGGGCAGCTTGGTGGATGATCGCGGTGGTGTGTCCGCAGAGAAGTGGGTCGGGGGAGGGGTCCTTGTTGTCCCCGACGTCGAGATCGCCGTTGGGGTCGCCGGTCAAGTCGGCGATGGCGTGGCGCATCATCGTTACATCCGCAACGATAGTGGTGACTTGCTGGATGGCCAGCGGGTTAATGTTTACGGCCCCCATTACGGTCGCGAGGAGGGCGGGGAGGAGAACGACGTCCGTGTGGACGAGATGTCATTGCATGCGCAACAGCGCGAGTCAGTTGTCGGCGGCAGTGCCGGCAGGGGCGGGTCGGGAAAACAGTTGAGCTTCGCCCAGGAGTCCGTTCATCCGCACGTACTGTGCTTGGATGGCGGCGGCGGCCATAAGAGGCAGACGGGTCTGAACGCACGGGGCGTATGGAACGTCAAGGATCGGGTCTGTATTTTATTCTCGGCTAGAGACAGGTCATCAGCTATGGTCTACGGTAACGACACAAGGAACTGGTAGGTCGCCCAGGGTCTCGTTTTAAAACTTTCACCAATCACTTCACCAACTATCCAGCGATGGATATTAGGACCGGCTGCGAAGCTCGGCACCGTATTTCTATATCGGAACAGCAAGCAGGTCATCGGGTCTGGTCGAGAGTGGTCGGGAACGGGGCTGAGTAAGTAAGAATGCTTACCTAGAGACAGCGCAGAGAAAACGAGACGGAGTCTCTACTCTGGTGCCCCCAGGTCTATATATTCTAGCTACTGGTCCGTGCGTATCCTTAATCTATCTATTTTGAGTTCCATCCGGTTTCCATGCGGAGCCCATCTAGGATGAGTTATGAGGGTGTGGGGCCTGCCGTCGGGTATCTATGTGGTCGTCAGGGTCATTCATTTTTTGTTACTTCTCGAAGCGGACTTGCTTCTTCTGAGCGGAAGGGAACCGATCTGCGGAGATAAGAATCTCCCCTCCAATGGGGACCGCGGAATACTCGGAGTACCGAGTCATCTTGTCGGCTTTCATTTGGGTTCCGGCGATGTGGCGGACTTTGAACGGAAAAGGTTCGAGGAATTCGCGCCAGCGGTATCGTCAGGGGGTATCGGCGAGGGTGGTCCGGAAGGCCATGAGGGCCTTGTGATCGGTGAGCCAGGTTACGTCCCCCCAGAGGTAGTAACCGAAATCTTTATGGGCCCGGACTCCGGCCCATAGTTCTTGGTCCGTCGTGGACTATCGTTGTTGGGCGGGGGTAAACTTTTGTGACGAGAAAACAAGGGGGCGCCCATCTTGTTCAATGATGATTCCATCGGCATAGGCCGATGCGTCGGTGATGAGCGTTATTGGTCACTCGGGGTCGAAAGGGGCGAGCGCTCCGGGCGTGTCCCAGTACTGTCGTAGATAGTTGAAAGCCTTCTCAAGCTCGGGGGTCCAGGTGACTGTGTTCGGGGCGTCATTGGCGACGGCGGCGTAAAAGTGCCGGAGGTGATCGGCGGCGAAGGGAATGAAGCGGGCGTAGTATTCGATTAAGCCGCAGAACGACTTGCAATCACGCTTCGTGGCGGGGCGGGGGAATCGACTGATTCCGGCGGTTTTGGCAGGGTCGGGGTGGACTCCGTCGGGGGCAAGGATGAAACCAAGATGATCCACCTCCTCGAGGTTGAATCTGCATTTGCTGAGGCGAGCTATGAAGCCGGCCTTTCTGAGGGCGGTGAGGACTGCTCGTCGTCGGGTTTTGAGCGTTTCTAAGTCGGAGGCACCGTTGATGATGTCGTCCATATATCCGTCAGCGTACGGAAAGGGGGTGAGCACGCGGTTGACCGCTCGTTGTAACCAGGCGGGGGCGTTGATGATGCCGAAAGGGACTTTAGTGTATTCCCATAGACCATTCTCCGTGACCAAAGCCGTTAGCCAGGTTTGGTCATCCCTGATTTTGAAGGTGTGGAAGGCCTTCTGCAGGTCGTACTTGTCATAGACCTTGTTTGAGGATTGCCGCTGGAGGGTGGTCGGGATGTTCGGGAGGGGGAAGGGGTCCTGCTTTGTTACCGCATTCAGTGCTCAGTAGTCTACGACCCAGCGCCATTCGTGGTTTCTTTCTCCGCATGTGCAGTTCAGTTGGTAGCACGTCCGGCATTGCTTTTTGACGAAGAAGGAGGCGGCGGCGGTTGAGGAGCGGGAGGGTCGGATCCATTTCCTTTTTAAGAGGTCGGCAAGCTGTTTTTCTTCCTAGGCGCATAGGTGCGGGGGGGTGATGATTGGCTTAGATGGGGGTGGCGGGGGTCCTGTGAGTTCGAACGAGAACTCGTCTCCTTGGTATTCTTGGGGGCGGGAACCATCGAAAACCCATGCGAGATCAGCGATGTCGTCGGGGATCAATTGGGGGCTGGCTGACGGGGTGGTCTTCGAGGCTAGCTGCTCGATTGCAGGGGCGGGTGGCATTGGTGCGAGTGGGAGGGCGCTGGCTGGGGTGGTAGCGGTGGCAAGCGTTGGGCAGATGAGTGGGGTGGCAGGAGCTTGAGCGGATTTGAAGCGGGGTTGTTCCAGGGTGTCTAATCCGGCGATGATGTCGGCGAAATCCCCGATTGGGAGGATGAGGGCGTAGAAGAAAACGAATTCCCCCCGGCGCTCAAGCTCCAGAAAAACTCGTTCGTGGCTTTTGACCCGAGTTCTGTCTGCCATGCTAAAATAGACGTTTTGGCGGAGTCGTTCTCTGACTAAGCCGGCTGCGTCTGCCGTTGTACCGGTGATGAAAGAGGCGGAGGCCCCCGTATCCAGCATCACTTTCACAGGTGGTCGGCCTGTTCCGTTGACTAATCGATAGGTGAAAACATTTTTATTCGGCCCCGATCGGATTGGGGCGGCTATCGATAATACATTTTTTGCCCTTTCGGGTGTAACTACTTCCCGCGGTTGACCGGACCACGGGGTGTCTCATTCCGAGTCGCTGGGTGCGTAATCTGCCTGTGAGACAGAGTCGGCGGGGGTGATGGTAGTGGCGGCGGAGGCCGATGAGACGGGTAACTATCAACAAATAATCACCTCGCCAGCTCTTCATAAGTTGGTAAGTACGTAAGTAAGTAGGATTATACAGAGGAACAGCAATTTGTCTGTGAGCTGTGAGAGCTAGTGCTAGCCCTTCTAGCTTTGTCAGCTGTCACACATCACCCAGCTTCTGAGCTAGGGGTAGACTGTCATGCAGAGAACCAGTTCTCGAAGCTGGAGAGCTAGAATAACTAAATGAGTTAGATGAACTAGCCCCAGCTCACCATTTAAAGAGGATATATTGGTTAATAGCAATTTTGGTAGCCTTTTGTCACATATTTCATATGATGTTGCAACACATAACATTGTCCTATGGTAGTAGTACATGATAGTCCACTTGCTCAAAAGAGCAGCCAATGGCACCCAATGTAATCCTACACTACAGGAGATTGACAGCTACAGTTCAATGAAATTACAAGTATAGAATCAAGGAGAAGGCATGGGAGAGGGTCAAAAAGAATACATATGAAAACAGAACAGTTGAGCACAAGATTTTAAAAAAAGCATAAAAGAGAGTTACCAAGTTCAAAACATACAAATACAAGCAGCTAGAGAGAGAGATCTACCTGGAGAGGAAACAATGTGTCTATTGAATCACAAAGTTTCTGTTACAGACCACGGAGACCACCCCCTATCTTTTTCTTCTCACCCCTATCTCTTTTGGACAATGCTTTCTCTCAGGCTGTACACCGGACTAACATCTCCATTTATATGCTACTTGTGTTGCACATTGTCACAACTGCTTACCTTAAACAATGTAGCTTGCAGGAGAGAGTCAAGGGTAGAGTTGGCACAGTTAATGCAGTGACGAAATAGAGAGAAAAAAGAGAAATTGATTGATCTGAGGAGTATGTCTTACATTAGGAAAAACTCACTTGTTGAAGTAACGCTAGGTAGGATATATAGCAAAAGGTAGCATGGTAGACAGGTGCCCTTTATGTAGCACCCAGTAGCTTCGCTGTCACATGTCGTAGCCCTCCATAGAATTCAGAAGGTAGGTAGCTCTGTAGAGTTGTAGTACTCTATAGGGACAAGGAGGTAGCGTAGCACCGGGTATGTAAAGATAGAATGTTTTGATATTCAGAATCACATGTAGTTGTGGAATGAGAACAAAGCACTGTTCTATTTCGATGAGAGGTACGACATGTAGTCTACTCCTTCCCACCCTCATTTTTTCCACCCTCATCCTCCTCACCTTCATCTTCGCTATCTGTCTTGCCTGTTCTCTCCTTGAGTCCCTTTCTAGCAGCATCTTTGGCAGCATTGTGTTGCGCATGATGTTTTACCATACGCAGCATAACGACCTAGAACAATAGTACATCAAATGATCTTGTACCAGATACAAAACCGGAGTATAAGACTATTCATAGCTACCTTGGATACTATTCCCATTTAGATATCCTTGTATTTATCTCCTTTAGTTTGTACCCCCTTTCTTCATAAATAAGGAGGCCTGTAGTTTGTATATTTCTTCCAACTCTCAATCTACTCTTTTACTGCTCTACTCTCTACCTAAGGCATTTACCAGGTAAGGTATCACTGTTATAGCCTCTAGCGCACTCACTTGGTTGCTGCTCATCACATTGGTCATAGCAGGTATTTTGGCTTCTTGAGTTACACCAGTAGGGCGACTGGGGCAAAGTTAACATACATTAAATCATCGAGAACGTGGGGCTCACCTGCACTGGTTGTAGAGTGTCTCGAGAATCTTGTCGACTCCGGTGGGGTTAAATTCATACCATTCATTGAGCTTCTTCATGTCACAGTTTTCAATATTTGGACATGTTTACCTAAAACCTCTACATATTTAATTCTATTTTTCTACCATTCTTATTGATCAATGCCCAATAAGGCATGTATCTATATTTAGACACTTTATTCATAAGCACTCTTCATTACCAATTCCTTTATTACTCATCCAAGTTCCAGATACACTTACTCAGCACTCTAGAACTTGGACCCATTGTATTGACACAGCCTTATAGAATATTCTAGAATAATCTAGACACTGAAAGAGACATGCTATTGGTTAATTAGGTAGACACATGATCTATAGGTAGCTGTGTAATCTGTAGACAGTCATTTACATTACAAACAAGAAGTTGATAGGCCTACATGTATATAAGGCCTCACATCTGAGGCATACTCCTCAGATCAATCAATCTTCCTTTCTTTCTTTGTCGCTGCATTAACTGTGCCAACTCTACCTCTGACTACCTCCTGCAAATTATGTTGTTCAAGGTAAGCAGTTGTGACAGTAATATGCTTAGTGTAGAAGGGTAGAGCAGAGAAGAGAATAGATTGAAGTTAGAAGAAATATACAAAATATGTTGAAGTATGAATGTTCAACGGTATTATCTGTTCTATTTATACTTGATCTATTTTTACCACTATTCCAACATTATGAGGCTGGCCTCGTACCCACTACTATACAGGTCTCAATGGGTTTTCATATCCGCTACTGTACAGCTATGGATATACTTATGAAACCTTATCCACCGAACCACCTCAGTCAATCTATACAAACGACTGAGGTGGGTACTTGATATTCCTTTACTAGTCATCTTACTTATAGTCTCCATGTAGATCCTTACTGTTTGACAGGTACCAACAGAGTCAATCTATACGAATGACTGAGATCCTTACTGTTTGACAAAATACAGGCCTTTTTATATACCTAAAATGAGGGTACCAATGAAAGGAGATAAGTACAAGGACTACTATATAAAAACAGTACACATGGTATCTATGATCCGCCTTATACTCCAGTATTGTATTTTGGTGCAAGAATATTGATGTACCATTGTTCTAGGTCATCATGCTGCATATGGTAATCATTATGGGCAACAATTCCAATATAGATGTCCTCATACTTATCTCCTTTAATTTGTACCCTCATTTTTTGTATATAAGGAGACTTGTAGTTTATCTATTTCCCCCAAGTTCAATCTACTCTTTTACCTACTCTACTCTCTACTCTAAGCATATTACTAGGTAAGGTATCACTGTTATAGCCTCTAGCGCACCCCACAAGGTTGCTGCTCTGTCATAAACTGCCGGATTGCGTGAGCTGCAGTATTTCGACGGTTTGTACCCTTTCATGCAGTGATTTCAAACCGCGAATGGGGCATTTTTCCGGAAGGTGCAGTTCGTCACGGCTTTTAGCTGACTATGCCGGATTACGTTCTCCCTGGGGATAAAAACCAGCACCATTGGTTTTCGTACTCAATTCGAGGATATTGCTTGAACGTCCGACGCAGATTCCAGCTTGCGATATCACAGCCTGTTCAAACATTACCAAGAAGATTGACATACTCAGTCAATATCAGCATACATCTGCACGGATAATTTTTTCCATTACCTGGATTGAGAATTGCAGGCCCGGTGATTGCTTGATCGTATCTGAACGCTAACTAAAAGGTTCAATGCGTTGATCACGAACAAGGAGCCTCACACGGCTATTGGACTTAGACACAGGCGAAGAATCATGAACATGAGTAAACTACTTACGTGGCTTCTCCGATTCGGACGGAGTGCGTGCCGTTGGCTATGTCAAGCCAGCAGTTGCAATACAGACCTCATGTCGCCGACGGAAAAGCACTCGGCCGGAACTTCACCATCGATTTGACCAACCTATACCTATGTCGACGCAGAGAGAAAAGAGGGTAACAATAACCTGACTGATGCTTCGGTGCTGACCACATGGAAATTGGATGGCTGAACCGCCGACGTTCCCGCTACGTTTCTTAGAAAGGAAATGAGTAATACAATGAATTTGACGCAGGTTCCACGAGGTTCAAGGGAACGAGGCGGGATTCCGGCTGGCATGGGGTAGATGAACGCAGCCAATTCGTGTTTGTATAGGGCCAGAAGCGATTAGGCACTTCGTGGGCCAGGCTGTCATGACCACGCCGCTTGTGACCCATTTTGATCAGAACGACGGTCAATCAACTCCCCAAAAATCAGCCTGCGCGCCACTTCACATCATGTCCACATCATGTGTTGATTCCCGACGCCATCAAATGAACAGGATAGTCAATAATCCGAGTAGGCATACCAAAAATCATCTAGCAGGGGGGCCTTACCTCCGCGTACCATCGAAACGTAAACCGCAGGGTAATCACATAGGCCGCCCGTACGTTATCAATGTTAACCAAACCTGAACAATGCAAAATACAGCACCTGCTATTTAACTTTCCCTATGAAGCCCTCCTCATGATCAACTTACGGCAAATTTTTGACTGCTGGACACTTCCACAACTCCCGTTGATGATTGTCTTTACTCCATTGTTACTCCTCGTGGTAGGCACATGCTCCTGGGGTCGACACGATCACTTAGCAGGGGGATATACCGGAAATCACCTTCAATCAGTTTGGGTAAACACTGTACATGCATCAGTACCCTTTTCATTGCCAGACCTGAAGATCACTCATTCGCGTTCGCTTGCCGTTATTAATTAAACTCAGTCAGAATTTGAGTACATTCACAATCAGACGGACAATCGGATGGATACCTGCAGCTATCAGCGGAAAAATTCCATAACCACAAGCCCCAAAAATTCCTCCGTGGATGCAGCGATCCTTGAGAAGTTCTTCATATTCAATTTGCTTCGGCAGCGGACTGCGGTGAATGAAAAGCAGGCCTGCGAAGGTCCCAATGTATGGAAAGTGATTGATGTAGACTTTTGTCAAATGGATCCATCGACAATCGCGCCGATTTACTTACTCTTGACAGCAGTTAAGAATATCCTAGCGCAGAATGAAAGTCAATCATCGCACCCGTAAAAACAACACACCTCGAAAGAGCAGGACCTTATCATTTCATACTTTGTAATAGAGTTGGCTCATCAGCCTCAGGCTTCGGGTTCCTGAAGACAGACACCTGCAGATTACACTCGTGCTCATAACGACGATCCTTAGAAGCCAATCAGAAGGAACATGATAAGCTTCAATCGTTGGTTCCCATCCTGGGCATAATGGCACCTATTCTGAGATCCAGTCGTACTGCCCAAGCCTACTCGCGCCGTACTATGAGCGCATATGAAATGGATGCATCCGCGCCCCAGGCCATGGCACGATTACTCAACTCGGCGGCGTTCATGCCAAGTTGGGCTTAACCGGACCTGTAGATGATGAATGAACCGTCCCACTAATGCTCACATTACTTTAAAAGCTTACTGGCGCGGAAACCTTCGATTACGATTCGATGGCATGTTCCTCAAGGACCAACGAAGGCAGGCTATTTATTACTTCCTTCACCTTGATTAGCCACAACGTACCTTGTAGCACACACTCCTGTTATCATGCCCTTCAGACTATTCGGCCCCACATAGCACTGTCTGACACGAATGTAGCGTAAATGGGGGTGTTGGTGCAGGTACAGTCCAGGATGAAAGCCGAGCGCAGCCGCAGATGGTTAGCTCGATGTCAGATGTCGTGTCCACATAAAGCATCGTCTTCCAGTACATTGGCAGGTCTGGACTGAAAAGAATCCGACGATGAGAATGAAGAGCTTGCGCTATAGCATGCGGCGAGACATGGGTGCTCGATCGCATGCATTAGCACATAAGCTTTCTTGGAACTCGACTCGAGTCCTAGATGGTGGCAAGCAAAAGAACGTTGTGGATGCCCGTGAGTGGCAATGAACGTACTTGTGAACGACACTATATTGACGTAGTTGAATGCAATTAGCACACCAAGTACGGAGTTAGCTTATCAGAGGAGTGCTATTCTCTCCCTGCGATATCATATGCCTCGTGGCTTCCAGAGTCCATCTTCGATAATATTAGGCGGTCATCGGGTTAACATGCCCGTTATCCCCAACCACCATCAAATCGTTGGGTGTATCGCCTACATACAGAGCCGCACACCCACCACTGGCACCAAGCTGGTCAACGGATGGCATGCGTATCACATCAAATCACGTTTGATTTTTTTTTTTTTACCGACACCATGGCCATACCTTTTAATCATGCTCAAGAATTCACCCAATCCCCCTAATGTTCAAGTCTTGATTCTTGAAGTGGTCAAGCTTCTTCACATGCCCAATTGCAACCACCGACTCGGACTCCCTGCATTCTCCAAGCCATAACATACGAGGTCTCCTCAGATGACGAGGCATGAGGCCTTATTCCCAGAAGGCATGGTGGATGTATGATCTTCAACGTCCCAAGACGGGTAAGATCAAATACACATCATCGGCCGCGCGGACAGATGGATATTTTATTCTTGTCGATTGTTTCCGTTCCCGTCCGATTCGCTTTAGCTACCAATAGATGAGAAGGTGGAGCCTAGCACGCGTGACTCACGAATCCCTTCCTGCCTTGGTGAATGCTGTGGGTTACCGACCATCAAGTGCCATGCCCCACATTGATACGCGTCGGAGCCATACCAATCAAACACTTCATATCAGAACGATCACTTCCAAGGGTCTGAGACCTATCAAATGCTGAGCAGGTAATCGATTTCAGTACATGAACAGACCTTGCCACCCAATTGTTGCAGATAGCCGACAATGGCAAGTGGAGAGTTATACCAACCCGAGATCCGATGGTGGCGGACCTGTATTGAGACACGCCGACCACGACCCTCTGCGCTTTGATTCACTCAGGTAATTGTGCTAAGATGGCAACTACCCCCCGGCAAATTTTACAACGTCGTTTATTCCGTATGCACGATAATTACGCATTCAAAACAGCACAGAAAGCGTATCGTGGACAACCAGAAGAGTAGAGATATACATGGCAAAAAAAAGAGGGAAAAATGTGATGCGGGGCATGAGAACGGGCAAAGCGGTAAAGTGGTTAACGCAAGAAGAGTAGGTAGGAGAGGGAAGTCGTCAATGATAAGGGTATGAGGAAAATCCTATGGTTTAAAAGGAAGTTAAAGGTAGAGGGTATTACCAGCTCGCCCGTCCTGGAACTAAAACGTACAAAGCGTAAGACATGTCATCCCTCTCATGCTCGAGTAAGAAATCAAGGGATTAATAATCAATCTGCAACTTTTTTCGCGACGTCAATGGGAGTCTATCAATATCGACCCGAGAACGTACCATGTATACGCTGGGCTGATGCCAAGGCTTGAGCATGACCGTGGATATGTAATGGCTTATCCATCTTCCAGCAAATCTCAATGGTGCTAACCCAAGCATGGTTCAACGCATCGTCAACAGTAGCTCGGTGCTTTGGATCAGGCTCAAGCATCTTCCGTATTAGGCTCCTACACGGCCTAGGCGATAGGTTGTTTATTGTTGGAGGACATGACGACATGTTAGGAGAAGGGTTCGAGCACGCATCGGTGTAGGATTGGAAGTGCGTGTCGGATTGTTGCGCAGCGCGCCAGGGCAGCTCCTGGAAGTGCAGGCAGTAGTAGACGATACCGCACGCCCAGACGTCCACGAGCCGAGCATCATAGGCTGAGCATCGGCAATCCAGATAGGGGTACCCAAAAAAGGAGAAGACAAGACAAGCCAAGAGTTAGGCCTCTTATCCCGGGGAAGCGAGAGATAAAAGGGGTAATGGAAAAGGTGAATAAGGCTCACGTTTGCCCAAGAACTGCTCTGGAGCAATGTAGGGCTCGCTACCACAGAGGCCGGTCGACATGTGTATTGTAGCTTCCCAGGGAAGGCGATAGACTGTCGATGCGCCATAATCGCCGATCTGTTCATAAATACAAAGTAGAGTTAATGGTCAGTCCAGATCAGCAAGGGTCAAAAAGCCTAAAAAAAGCGCACTTTGAGCTTTCCCTTTGCATCGAAAAAAATATTCTCGGGTTTTATGTCTCGGTGGGCTACGCCCTGACTATGAAGGTACCCAACCCCACTGAGAAGCTGCTTGAAGGAACATTCGACTTCACTGGGTGACATTCCGCCCTTCTTGATGGCAGCATATAGGTCGCCACCGGGACAGAATTCCATGACTTCACACCAATTGTGGGCTTCGTCTTGAATGAGATCGACAGTCTCAACAATATTATCATGGTGAAGTGTAGATGAGATGCAAAACTCCGCAGTGAGCTTCTTGATATATTCCTTTTCGGTCTCGTTTTTCCGGCGTTTGCGGAATTCCTAGTGAAGATTGAGCGCAAACACGTTAGACGTTCCATCTGATGATCAAGAAGAGCAACTCACTTTCACGGCATAGAGCTTCTCTTCACGGGGATCTCGATGCCATTTGTGCGCAAGACGAACCACCGAGGTCGCACCTTTTCCGATGGCCACCTTTTGGCAGACACCATACTTTTGAGACAGGCTCATGGCGCTATCGCCAGTAATGCTCTTTGCGGCACCACCGATGCCATCGTAGTCAGAGTCGGACTTTCTGCTGCTGGCAGACCGCTGAGAAGACTTCCTGGCCATCTTGGGGGTGTTGCCAAGCAAGTCCATCAAATTAAATTTGTGGCCACTATCGGAGTGCACCGAAGCAGGTTTGCCCCGCCCAGAGACGATAGGTGATGCCGCCGTGGAATCAGGAAGAGGTTTGACAATACCGGGGATCTTCCCTCCTGAGATACCCGCCGACATGCTCGGAGCCCTGCTTGGCGGCGTACTGGGTACCTGACTGGGAGGACGCGTGGATGGTTGACTGCCCCAATCGCTATCTGAGCCTGTTGGCGATGAAGTTGATGAGCTATTGCTATACATATGGTTGTGATTGGCGCCATTTGTATAAGGTTTTGACGAAGAGGGCGGCTGAACCTGTGGCAACGGTGCGGTGGCAGGGACGGCAGTAACGAGTTTCTGCAACGAACTACGTGTGTGGCCTGGGGATTTTTCATATGCACCAGCCTCTGCCGGTGGGATAGCGATGAGAGGAGCATTAGCGGGGAGGGTTGGGGTAGCTGAAGCCTTCATGTCGGGCGTAATGGTCTTTGCGCTAGGAGTAGGGGTTGCAGAGGCGAGAGACGTGACATTATGTGGTGGTATGTCAGAACCATCGGGGGCCTCCCCTTCTGTCTGCAGGGTCCCTTCTGAAGCGTTGTTTGAGTTTGAAGTAGCGGTGGCGTTTGAGATTGTCATGATGAATGATGATGAGTAATGAGGAAAAGTAAGAGAGAAGTTGATAGATGATGAAAGAGCAAGGGGTATGTTGGGATTGCAGCAGGACAAGAGAGGAAGAATCTATAGGGAAGTGATCATGGCGTCGGAGACGTTGAATGGCAGAGTAATTGTATCGGAGATGGGACAAGAAGGGTGGAAAAAGACGAAGGGAAGGACAGGCGGGCAATAAATACCCTTTGTGCCCTTCAGGGACGGAGGAGAGGCAACGAGATGGGCTTGATACGATAAAGGCAGAGAGGGAAGATGGGAGACAGGAAGGAACGGAGAACACGAGCCACCGCTTTTGCTTGGCACAGCTGGCTCATATTAGTCAGCAATCGCACGCTCCAAATGCCTGCCATTACTCTGCACGTTGTCCAAGCCACAAGGTTTCTGAAATATAATCCTGATAGCGGAGCAGAGCAATGTCCTCGAATCCTGCACTCTCCAGAGAACATACCCGGCATCGACTTTGCTGGCATTCTGACACCACCCACATATACGCTCGCTGACCTCGTCGCCTTGTCCGTGAGTGTCAAACAAATTCAAACCGGTGTGCAGGATCATCCGAAATTCCAATGGCGATATTCCCTCAGCACGTCCACATTTTCTGCCACGTCTCCTCTTCTTTTTTTTCCATCATAAAATCAGCACACAAAATTATCAGACATAGATCTCACTTTTCCCTGATTCATTTTCAGCAGTTCTGGCACATCGTGACATCGTCGCCCAGCCAATCATCGGCGTCTGATTCGCTTCGAGCACACTCGTTTCCGATCATTTGTGTGTTCTCGTTTCTCCGAAACTTTACAGTCGTCCTCAATAGGAAATTGCGCGAACAGGGTGGCGTACAACAATGTTTATTTTAAGCATCATCCAGCATGCGCGCTTGGCATTGCTTGACGGGCTATAAGATAGCGCCCCTCAGCCGATATCACTGATATCCATGACTATTCTACAAGGAGAGAAACTCCCGCAGTTGTGATTAGGAATACTGCTTTTTCTTCTTCACTGTCCCTGCCGAGCACGGCCAACGCCCACATTGACGTACACCCTAGAAATCAGTATCTTCAAAGAAAACGACCACGCTTTCGGTTAATTTCGAGGGTTCGAACGTACGAAAAGGAAACAATATCATATAGACTATGAAGCTCTCCATTTAGCCTTCTGTCCTTGACGTAATATTAACCAGCAGGTTGCCCCTTCATCATTTACGTGGCCAGACCGTACCCAGTGCGGCCGACGTGCCCAATGGACAGTTTACACGGTGCACATTGATCAAGCCAGAGCCGTACAGCCCCAGCATCAAAGAATGGCGAACAAGGCACCGAGTACGGAGCGACAGCAGCTCGACTCCAACAGGAGTTTGTTGCTGAGGTGGAAGTGGTAAGGTAAATATACTTGGCAATATGACGTCAATCACGCCTCGCTTCTTCAAGGTCAAATGTGCACATCTTTGATCTATTTCGAGCTCACGAATCATACAATGCAAAACAAAGTAAGTTTTCTTGAAGCCCTAGATGGCGTAGGCGTTGTGACCTGCGCGAGCATGTACCTACAAAAAATGACCAAAAAGTTGCTCCAATGAAGTCATACTGCTGAAACCGTTGGCTTAGGACTCGGAGGCACAGGCCAGTTACGCCATCAGGCGGACCCCCGTAAATGCAAGTCCTTCATTTTGGATACATTGCTTGAAATTTGAGGTGGTCTCTGATCCGAACAATGGCAGCCTCTTTTCGAGAACACGACGAACATATGATCATATCGACTGTCAGCAAGAGCTCATACTGTATCTTGTTTGATAGACCGCTGATGAAAGGTAAAATGGAACGAAACAGACGGGATGGGAGACAAGCAGCATGAGAGAATTGTCCCGAAACCAGATTCAAGAGGATCCGTTCCATGAGTCGCGAGAAAATGCTCCCAACCATGGTCACATCGGGATCCGCAGGCGCAGCCTGCGGCACCCGCCGATCATAATGCTAACAACTGTATAGTTCAGCTGCTTTGTAAGCGGGTGGCTTGCTGAGTAAGCGCTGTCCTGCCACATCCAATCCGTCCCCAGGTCACCATCGACGTTATCCTCAAGACCAAGGTATGTTGCTGCGCCGTAAAGCACGTCGATGAGCTTACCTAACTACTTCTGCAGACTCGACATTCACGATGGGTGTGTAGATTGGTATTTCTCGTATAGCAGAATTCACGACTCACCCGACCCACTTTCTCCTTCCATCCGCGATCCATTATGCTTTCTCCCGCATTTCATCCCTTCTTCTAGTCAACCTACGGTCCCAAAAACGCCTCGCCGCTAGCGTGGCTAGCGTTGGCAAGCGAAAAATCTGGTTAGACCCCGCAGAGCAGGCCGAGATTGGCAATGCCAACTCTCGCACTCACGTCAAGAGGCTCATCAAAGATGGGCGCATCATTATCAAACCCACTACAATCCACTCACGCGCAAGGACAAGGGAGTTGCTTGCTGCTAAGAGGAAGGGAAGACATACCGGCCCCGGTAAAAGGCATGGTACTGCAGAGGCTAGGATGCCGACCAAGGTTCTTTGGATGAGAAGGCAAAGAGTTTTGAGGAGGCTGTTGAGGAAGTATCGTGAGGCTGGAAAGATCGATAAGCATTTGTGCGTCCTCTTTCCCCTGGTTGTGGGTGCTTTGATAGGATTGATGCTTTACGATTATAGATATCACTCGCTCTACCAAAAATCCAAGGGTAATGTCTTCAAGAACAAGCGTGTCCTCATGGAGTACATCCACAAGGCCAAAGCAGAGAAGACCCGCACAAAGGTTCTCACAGACCAAATGGAGGCTCGCCGCACCAAGAACAAGGTATGTGTACAGCATTTTCCTTGAGATTTAGAATCTCATCACCCCTCACAGGCTGCTCGCGAGCGCCGTGCCGCTCGTATTCAGGAGAAGCGACAGGCCTTCCTGGTGGTCGAGGAAGGTGCAACAAAGGAGTAAATTCGTTGCAATTCTGTACCTCTTCACGCTGTCATTTCTTACGCTTACTCCACATATATGATATGTTGCATGCAGAAAATGATCATTCTCAGGTTTGCATATGCATGAAACTTGATCTCCGTATCGATCGTCCCGTCTACATCTACTTCCAAGAAAGCTGCTAATCATTCATGATACAGTACATATATAAGGCAATTCAACACAATAGGGGCAATAAAAAAAGAGGTAGATTATGCACTATATGACGGTGGAGGGTACTGTGGCACGGATGTAGCCGTTGGATTGGGGGCTGTCTCAACACTTTCATTGGGGACATGGACCGGCAGCGGGAGTGATGGAGTTACAACTTCTGGAGCGGAACCACCGGCGTGAGCGGGGTGTGGCGGGGGAGGTTCAAACAGGGTAGGTAGTGGAGGTGGAGGTGGACCTGGTGGAGGTTGATACGGAGAGTATGTCACTGTTGGATAGGCTGGTCCAACGCCGTGATACCGTGGCTCTGCGAGCGAAGGATCTGAGGAGTGGTAGGTGGATTGATGATAGCTGGATTGACTGATATAAGTGGGAAAGTAGGCTTGTGGATTGGGGTTGTAAGTTAAATCATATGGTGGTGGAGTTGTCCTGGCACGGGGTGGTTGATCTGTTTGCTGGGTATTGCGTGGTCCGGAGTTTGGGATGATCGGACCTTGAAAATATCTGCGCCGACGAGCGTGTCTACATGCCATGCTGCATATGAGGATTGCGAATACTGGAGAAGTAAATTGAGGTTTGAATAGAGTGCGATTGTTGAAATGATCGTATGCTCACCCACGCCTATAACTGTTCCGATGAGTCTCCCCCGGTTGCGGCAATTCGGTATGGGGTGGCCAAATCTATGGGGAATTGACCAGCAGTGTACGAAAGAAGAGCGAAAACTCCTTACCCGTCTTCGCAATCATCGAAATCTGCAGCTACGAGTAGAGCCCTCGCGACAAGGACGATTATGATACCCAGCCGCCGAGGATATAAGGAGTTTGCCTCCATGCACCTATGTGACTCCCTGGTAGCCGTCTGTTCACGAGAGTGGAGAAGGGCCGATGGAGGACAGATCCTTGGATGTGGTGGGAAGAAATCAACGAAAGGATGGTGGTGCAAACGGAAATCGTCGAATGGTAAAAATTTCGCGTAACTGAGCTGTATTGGGCTAGAATAGTGACATCAACGGGAATGGCAATAATTCGAACGTAGATCCGTTTTGGCGGTTTGCCCAATTCATGTGCACATGCGAGTGCCAGGCGTGATTGGGGATAGTGGACTTGTTGTTCCCTGTGTTTAACTTTAGGACCCGGGATGAAACTATGGAAGGACCGAATAAAGGATCGCAGGAGAGGGTTCTTTTAAGGTGGTGTTATGTATGTACGTCTGGTCCGTGTTGAAATGGTTGTCAACAACAAGACGTGTCTTCCACCGGGAGAACCTTCTCCATCTGTATGGAGTGAATGTGCAGAATAACTTAGCGTAGCATCGACTTCTGGTATGGATGATTGGCATACATCCCTTGCCTCCAGGATGAATGGAGCAATTATCGTTGCCACAGCCGGAAGAAATGAAGATCATTTTGATTTCAGGGCCTGACATACTACCCACTGGTCTAATAGATACAAGATAACAGGGTTAGTACGGTAAGATGTATCCGCGAAATCAGGAGCGCAGAGTGAGGTCATGTGATCACGTAGCCACTCACGAGTCATCGGTTTGCTACCAGCGCCAACGTTGTACGCGCATCTCACTTGATTACACCAATATTACCATCACCTTGACAATGCCTGCGACACATGTCGTTCATCTACCTTCAGAGTCAAAGCTATTTTGCGTGACTAAGAATGGGGTTGAACGTACGCGATCCACTTTTATCAATTTTTCACACCATTCTTATATTGGCACTAGAACAGGTCCAGATTCTTCAGAGACGGCCGGGCGAAGTCTATGTACATTACGTTGGGACGGACAAACGACTAGATGAATGGTTACCAGAGGAATCTTGCAAGCCCATTTCAGACAGGGGTTCCGATGGTCGCCAAAAGCGTAAACGGGGCGCCTCCAATCGTAGGCCTCAAGCTCGAGCTAGCCCATCGACACGTTTGAAGGACGATGCACCTATGCACGACGGGGAAGCTGTTGTCATGACCGAAGAAGATTATGATATCCTTCATCATAAACAAATTACCGCTCAGAGGAATTTTGATATGGTCCATTTCGGGGATTGGCAGATTAAGACATGGTAAGCACTCACATCCTATGTGGACTGCATTTTGTTTTGTTCTCTGTTTTGTTGAAAGTTCTTTCGACTTGCAGGTATTTCTCACCTTATCCGTTGATGGAGTCGGAGGAAGAGTTGAATTTACCCCAAGTACCCTTACCACCTAAAATACCTGGCGTATCCAGGACGACGATTCGTTCGCATGGTCGTACCTCGGATTTGCTCGCTGGAGGTCTTCAGCGATCTAATTTTGCTGAGAAACCAAGTTTATGGGTCTGTGAGATGTGCTTCAAGTACATGACGGATGGAACGTCCTGGGAGTTGCACAGTGTATGTTTCGGCCTCATTTCCTTCCCATCCTCGTACCCAAGTACTTCTTTTCCGTAGAGGAGCTGTCAACGTCGTCATCCTCCGGGGAAAAAGGTGTATCAACGCGGCGCTCATACTATATGGGAGGTGGACGGAACGAAGGAAAAGGTGAGCGTAAGACTGCCCTGCCCTGCTACGTGACACTCATACATCTACCAGCTATATTGTCAAAACCTCTCGCTTTTTGGGAAGCTGTTCATTGATGTCAAGACCTTGTTCTTCGATTGCGATAATTGTGCGTGCACATATGTCGTATCCTGCGGTGACTGATAATACTCATTTGACCTAGTTATATTTTACATACTGACGGATGCTACTTCTCAAGAGGATCACATGCTTGGTTTCTTTTCCAAGGTACTCTCTTTCGTATTCATACGCGTCAGGGCATGATTCCGACACTACCATAGGAGAAAGTATCCTTTGATGATTATAATCTCGCTTGCATAATGACGTTGCCTCCCTATCAGCGGAAAGGCTATGGGATGTTGATGATCGAGTTCAGTGCGTATTCCTTCCTTATCTTTTCGACCGGTCGATTGATAGGCACAGGTTACGAACTTTCCAGGCGAGCGGGTAAAGTTGGTACCCCAGAACGGCCTCTATCCGACCTGGGCCTAAGAAGCTACCTTGCTTACTGGGTTTCGACGCTGATACGGTTTTTCCGGTATAAGTCTATGCGATGATACAAACATTCCTCGTGTCTCAATGTTCCTTAGGCGCATACTGTCTTGCCTTCCACCTGAAATGCCAAAGGCAATCAGTCTGGGTGGTTTCCCCGATTTGAACTCGCCTTCTACAGACGCAGAGGAGACCCTGACCAAGCGTAGAAAGCGCATGAAGGGTTGGGATGGTGAGGATATGGACAACGATGCAGCTTCTCTCAAAATTATTGAAGGTCTGTTTCCCCATATTGACCTCTTGGCAAGTCTAATCCACTCGAATAGACCCCAAGTTCACTTCCCTCAGAGAATTCCAGACGTTACTGAACAAGGACGGCAGTGCCACCACGCACGTGGCCGTACGTTGCACGCTTGCTGACTTGGCCAGAGCTACCAACCTTAGGGTAGAGGACGCTGCCTTCGCCTTGCACGAGTGTGGATTGTTGTTCAGAAAAGTCTCAGAGGGTGCCGATGATGATGAAACAATCGTGTTGACGAGAAGTATGATCGAGAGAGTTGCAGTTGAGCGAAAGGTCAAGCAGCCGTGCATGGACCTTACACGCGTACTGCTCTGATATCCTCTCATGGACACATCACTAATTACAACAACAGACATCATCTATCTTTGCAACGTAGTGGATATATTCAAGTACGCGATGGATTACAAAACTCCCAAAATACATACATCCTGCCAAGCGCCATTTCCATTACAACCCTGCCCATCGAAAGCTCAATCCTTCTTCATGCAATACCTCTTATGGAGCGGCCATGCTGCCATCTGATGCGTGCGGCTGCAATACTGCGCATTTCTACATCCAGAGCACTTCTTCAACTCCCTCAGGCGACCTGGTATACCACAATGACCACACCATGGCTCAGTCTCCCTTTTTTCCCACCTCTCTTTCACCCTTTTTGCGATTTCCTCCAACCAGGCGCCTTCTGGATAATTATGAACTCGTTGAGACGTTTTTGCATTCTCCGTATCGGCACCGTATACTAGTTTCTCAAGGCGATCATAGAATGCATCTAAGGATTCTAGAACGAACGTGCCTCGGCCGTTAAGACCACGACCTCCATCTCCAAGCTGCATTGCTGCCATGTCTAAGACTGTGTCGACGTTCCCGGTTGGGGAGTGACTGAAGCCCACGACGGCATAGCGCAGGGTTGGACTTTCCCCCAGAAATAGTGCCAAGTTTTTCGGCAGTATCAGAGAGGTTGTCATCATTCTGGGTTGCATCAAGTCCATCTCGAGAATGACTCGAGTGGATATTTCAGTGATGTAATCTTCACCTCCGCTGGTACGAATGCGGAGGGGGGTGTTGGGTGGATATTGGTCGAAGAAGATTTGGATGAGGGCGGCACACAGAAAGGAACCATTGTGGCTACGTGATTGCCAGTAGATTGTCTCCAGTTCCTTCTCGCTGTAGAGTTGGAGGTTCAAAGGGACAGGATCGGGTAACATATTGGATGGTAGATCAGGTTCTGCTTCTGCTTGTACATTCTTAGGAGGGCGTATGTCGAACACGAAGCCTAGCTTATCACCTGTATGACGATCCCAGATTTGGTTTGTCAATTTGACGGTTTGGAAGTTGATTTCGTTGTTGGCGATCTCTCGTAGTTTGGCGTAGCGAAATCGAGGTTCGGTGGAAGCCCGCTGGTAGTTGAGCAGTAGCGCGATCTCGTGGAGGTCCAACGATTCAGAATTTTCGAGAGTTGGTTCCATGTCCTATAGCAATACAGTTAGTATGTTTACCACATGTGAAGAGCGATGTATACTTGGGGCGGATGAGTTGAATTCGAATACTGTAATTGAGAAGATGAACGAGGTGCGGAGGTCATGATATATTTTTTAGGTTTGGCGAAGCGCCATGCGATCTCCGCTGCCAGGATGGCAGGGAGCTCATGCTATACACACCTCAGTCCCTTGCTCTGAGCGTAGTGAAAGGTCTCAGTTGGTGCGTCTCCATCATTCAACCTGAATCAACTTGAAACTGGACGAGACCAGGAGTTAACTAGATCTGATCCCTAGTTTATAATTAGTTCAGAACAGACTCGGATGAGAGATAATTATGGACAAGCTCGGTCTGAAACTTCATTACAAGGCATCTCTAAACAAACAATGGTGGCGTCGTCGGTCAGTTCCATGGAAGTATGCAGAGACTTAATGATAAGAATGGGATCATGTCCGGAAAGTAAGCGGAATGTCTAACACCACGCTGAGAGGGCCACTTGAGCCGTACATGTCTGTCTCTAGATAGGTAGAATAATTGTCTTATATTTGATTAGTCTGCAATCAAGTTTTCCATGTTGCGTGTCGTAAGTAGTGGTCATGTATGCTCATGTCTCCTAAACCATACCTTGATTATTTGGAACCATTGACATCCGCAGACGTGGGTGCAGCACGGTGTGGAATTGGAGCCCTGTAATCATGCACATGCGTGACGAATTCTCTACTGTCATGAAGGCGCTTTGTGTAGTCTACTCTCTAGCTTCGTCGGGTTCGTGTTCGGGAGATCCAGATGCTTTCCATTACGGCTCAGATATTTGCATGCTGCACCTGCCAGTAGCCTGTTTATCAAGTCAGTAGAATATGGTGGCATTGAAATGTGTCACCGCGTCAACCGTGGCGTGGCAATTTTAATTCGTCCTTGGGTACTGGCAAATTTATGATAAGCGAGGGCGACTCCGAGAGCTCGCACTTTTACCCATCGCACTATGGGGGTTTTGTACTTTAGGGAGTTTATAAACGTCATCTAATTTGAAATCAAAAATGAGATTTTTTTCGAATGATGTTCGCGCGTCTAAGTTTTGATATTCTGTGACAAGCCAAAAATGGTAAATAATATTTAATCTTTTGTGCAGTCGGAAACTTGAATTTCTCGGGCTTCCAAACTAAGAATTTTTGGAAACATTTTTGTCGTTTAAATACTTTGAAATTGTAGACGTCCGAAAATCGGTCCAAGGCCTTTTTGGGCCCAATAGTGCTCTAGATTCAGCATGCTCCGCCTTCGTGACCCCGATCCGGCTCCCTATGCCGACACTGGAGCAAAGGGTCGCCGTGATAAATACCTCGATTTTGTCGACTCCCTCCTACCTGAATGCCCAATGATGGAAGAAGTGGAAGAAGCCGAACTTCGCCAAATGGTTGAAGGGGTAAAGGGCAAAGCGTTGATGAGGTATGAATTTAAAAGTCTTTATGCGGGAATCTATATCTTTACTGATAACCGAAGGCACTGTTGACTCTGCCAATGGTGAAGCATCTTCGGTTTCCCCTGATCGCTCAGCCTTATTAGGTTGTGGATGCGCTATGACATAACTGAAGTCCAGAACTGTTAGATTAAGGTAAGTGGTACAAAACATACTAGCTGGTGTGTCCTCAATCACTGGAGCAGGTCCTCCAAGTGTTTTGCCCGCTTTTTATCCTTTTTGAACTTCTTTCTGCTACTCAAGACATTGTCTGCAAATTGCTTTCGTCGAACTGGACACTGGTGATTGGGCATGGATGTGCACGGTAATCACAAAAACGAGTTTCTCGGTCAGGCGACCAAACATTTTGAACTACAGCAAAGTACAGTAGGCAAGCCATGAGACAAACTTCTATGGCTAATTGTTGGAATCAATATCCACAGACACGCAGGAATGTTTATCTCAGTTTTCCCACTGGCACTACTGCACCGAATGGTCGGCTCCCGCTTGAATAGGGACGCAAATCTTGCTCCGCCCGGGTAGAAACAACTATCTTACATTGCCCAAAGCCACCGGCTTTCGAAAGTAGATCGATCTAGCATACAACTGAGTAGTTTTGAAATCGCCAGCCACGCAACGTACAGTCTGGAGTGATCCAGGCCGCCTTCATCTTCTACTTCATCGAGACTGGCCGGCTTTGTAAAAGAGTCAAAAGCCTGTCTTGAGACTTTTTTCGACTTCAACTTAGATACGTAGAGCTGGGGGTATGAATGCCTGCGTCCTGTTAGAATAAATGCTTTGTGTGCTGTGTGTTACAGGTATCTAGAAAGGGATCGACGGATGTTGCCATCATAATGATAGTCTCGACTCTCAATTCATAACTAGATCGCGGTCATGTGCCTCTTCGATCCCAATGGTTGTATTCAAGAAAACACCCATATTTGGCAATTTGATGAATGACTAGATTACATGAACATGTCGCGTATATTCTCGGCCACCCAGACTTTCTGATGACGAAGATATTGGCACTATTCAAGTGCACTTATAAATGTACGCGACTAGAACGTATATGTTAGCGAGCGGGGCATGGTCAAACAATTTACAGACCAGAGCTGGAGAAGGCGTTCACTTTATGCCTAGATCTCCGTCACAAGAGGTGGCTTCTCAGTATTGCCGTAAGCAAAGAGCGATGCCCTTGCTAAGCCTGCTCAAGCGTGCTATTCCACGTCCTAATAGAATTGTCTGTGCCTACAAGAGGAAAGTTCCTGGCAATCTATCCTGCTTGATATTCACAAACCACAGAGCCAACATGAAAGGCGCATACTATTACCTCAGAGTTCTGCGTAGCACGAATTATTCACCTAACATCTTGGGTGCTGACCGAAATCCTCAGTGGAAGATATTAAGAAATACGCGGTATGATTGGCTGGCGACCCTGTAAAGTTCCCATATATATTAAGAGGATCACCGCTCACAGTGTAATCAGCCCCAAATATAAGGTAAGTATGCGGTTCTCTCTTTCCCCCTTCCTGCAATAAAACTTGAATAAAACTACTGTAATCCTGCCTCCAGCTTAGTTTTTTTTATGATCTCCTCCAGCTCCCATACATGGCCGCATCCCCCGCATCACCTACTAAACCTCGATAGTCGTTGATCACGCTGAGCACATTCTATCACCAGCGTCGGTACTTGGTATGTCATGTAACCATTTCTGGCGGAGTTAGTGTCAGCGTCCTCTTGGTAATCAAGTTCCTCCCGGCCCTATGTACATGTCATGCATAGGTCCCGCTCATCGTTGATAGTGATGGGCATGTTCGTTCCCACGCTGATTCAACGACATTGCGTGCGCAAAGGCAAGCAGCACGTGTAGTGGTATGTTTCCTGACTCCGCACTTCCCTTTTGAGGTACATTATGCTGGTGTATCTCGCATTGCGCCCGCTGTTACCCATGCCTAGCACACCCAACATTGACTAGTACTGACTACCGGTTGGTGAACAATGAAGTAAACCGTCATGTTCATATGCATTGCTTCATCGTGCTGCATACAGAATGTTGGAACCGGGTCGAGTTCCCTTTAGTTTACGAGTATCTCTAGCTCTTAGCACCACAATCTGTCTGCTTCGACACTCCCACTACCCTACTAGGATAGCCCAGACATCCATTAATATTGTTTCATTGTATCCGAGTTTGTGTTTTGGCATTGGGCATATTTATATATTCCTTGCTATGTACAAAGCCTGTCCAGCAAGACTGCAATATCTAGAGCCTTTAGTCTCTTGCGTATTCTTTAAATTTCAAGTAAACACACTGACACGCGTACGTTAGCATGTGCGGTCGACATAACTCTCGAACCCATTCTTTGAACAACTCTCTTAGCTCTCTATCTAAGACTTTCTGCTAATATCAGCTTAGTTACATAGGTTAACGTAGCTTCACGAGTCAACTAATATATCATCATCCCATAGCATGCATACTCCTTATGCAGATTTGACTGGCAACTGCACTCGCTCGAGCCTTCAAGCAAGTCTATAATGTCGATAATAACAACAATGGTAAGCAGCAGCACACAGCGTGCCGATGCTTAGGGTGGATCAATTAGAGCGTGAGAAAAATGAAGGCCGGTATGCGTGCGCCCATCGCCATCAACGATGAGCAGAGACAACTCTGTCATATGTGAACAGGGTGAAACTGGTACCGAGTGATGGGCTGTACGTGATCAGATAAATGTGCTCAGTCAGAGATGGCGGCCTGATGCGATGCCAAGCACATGTTGATCTGAATGCGCTCATCGTGATCAACGAGGAGCGGGACTTAAGTCGGTGATAGTACGCGCATAGAGTCAGGGGATGCCGGAGATGCTGCCATGTATGGGAGCAGGAGGGGATGATTAAAAAACTAAGTTGGAAGCAGAAATACAGTAGTTTTATTCAAGTTTTATTGCAGGAGGGAGAACAGCATAATTTGACTCTAATTAGACCGGAAAACTCGCCGTGATGACTAGTCTAACTAGATCTTATAGTTGGGCCTCTTAGGTAGAATTATTTCCAGTTATGGCGAGCATCTGCCTCTGCTCAATTGGATCACTTGCACGTCCTCCATGTACACGGCAGTAATTTAAGAGGTTTATGCCTTGCTCAACAATTACAATCATATAGATTACGTCTCATCTATTGACAATCCTATTGACGTGTACAATCCAGGTACATGGCGACTTATTCTGAGACCTACTGCTTGAGCGAAACGCCAGTTTATAGTTCACGCAACCATAAAAAGTCGACCTTCTCGAATACAACCACTTTCGCCGCATTCTGTGGGCGTTGTTGCGACAAGTTGACGAATTGGGTTACTCCATCGATAAGTGTCTCCACTAGGTCCTGAATTGCCCTATGATCCTCAACCGTAATTTCTTGACTGAAAGATGGACATTAGCCTCATCTTAGCCTCAAGTTCAAACGGTAATTACCCAGCCCACGGCTTCAACGTCATCATGGCGTCGCGAATGTCCTTCCAATGTCCTGCCTCTCTTGCAACTGAACGGAAGCGGCGAAATGGTCAGAATTAGCACCAATCATCAGAAATTCGCTTACGAGTATACATAACTCCACAGCTAAGAATGAATGAACTGCATTAGAAGGTGGAAGTACATCATGCGAATAGACTTACAGGCGCAAGATTACGAAGGCACCGTGGTGGCTTTGCATGACAGCCTTGTTACGTCGCCACTGCTCCATCATGCGGCGACTTAAACCCCATAGATGTCCCATGGAGGGAATTATACTTGGCTCGTAGGTATTATTTATTTTCCACTCTCTGGCGAACTGGTAAATATGTGTGATGTTCCACTTGCTTGGTATTCTCAAGCCATCCAAATCTCCTCGACGTGAGATAACCACCAGCGCCATGGTTAGCCGTTCCAGATACAGACAAATATTATCAATACCGGCTAGTGGCCAATTCTTCCTTTGGTTGATAGCAGCCCTGTTGTAGATAAGTATCACCATGAGAGTTGACTACTAGCGGTCGTGAGTAAGCGTGGCTTACGAGATGGACCAAATGCTGCGTCGCATCCAGGAGGACCTGATTGTCCTTATGTTTGTCTCCGAGTTTCTATCAACTAGGTCCTCGGAGTGCTGGCTATCGAGGAGGGATGAAAGCTGGGTTTGTTCAACGATATCCAAAAATTCGGTGAAAATGCGTTCCTGGCCGGGAGGAAGTCGGTCTTGGTACAGTGGATGGCAACCCAGCAAGGGATTGAAGGTGCAGTAGAGCCGATCGAGCCAGAATCTGTCAGGAAGTGGGTTATTCGTAGTATCGGTATCGGCGAGGGGAATATACTGCACGCACGTCATCTCAGCTCTTTGTAACCTTCTGTACGATTCCGTCAGGCCCAGTTGTTCTAACATCACGTTGATTATGCGCAGCTGGTATGCGTAGGCTTCCCATTGAGGCTTCTGTGCTGCAATATGGCGGTGTCCAGGTAGAGCACAGCTTGAAGAGGTTAAGTTCTCGGAAATGATGTATATACAGCCTGTAACTTGTAAGAAAGCCGCTCGTCGGCACCACTGATCCTGCTTCGAAATCAAGTCAGCTGTATAATCAGATAAGACTCTCCTCAGACGCCTTCGAAAATCGTCCTTGCTGAAAACATGCTTATTTTCGAATTGTCCGAACTCAGCTAGGAAGGATGCACGTGCAAGCTGAATGGACCCGTTGGATTCGAGCATGACGCCGAATAACTTTTCTACAACGTCTAGGCTCGGCATATCAGCCAAGGTTGTCAACGTTGTTGTATAACGCAAAAAAAGAATAAGTCGTTGGATCAATTGCTGGCCTTGGATATTTGCTGGCCAACGTGAAATGTTTCGACAAAAGTGAAACATTGATAAGAGGAAGGCGGCCTTGTTCCCAATTCCATAAAGGCGTTGAGCATCCTCAAGCAACTCGGATTCGGAGTACTTCCCAGTTGAGAGCTTCAAAAGTAGTTGTATCTATTGGGTACACAAATATTAGCCTTGACGCCGCACCGAAAACGTAATAACCATGGAACTAATTACCTCATGGCCATCCACAAAAGGGTTCACCGGAAGCTGTTTCAACTCATCTGCCCACTGTAGTAATTCTTGGAGGCGAGCTGAACCGAGAGCTGGATTGCTGCCAAATCTGAATACTCTCCAGAGAGAGGAAACCACTTCAGCCGCTGCCTTGCGTGCACAGTTGGGATGCTCTTTGTGTCCTTGCATCCAGAGTATGAGAGCATCACGGCTGCGGTTCTGCTTTTTGCGGACATCCCCAGCCTCTGAAAACTGTTTGAGAAACAGAAAATGATTGACTTTAGTTTCTATCTGGTTCCGGCGATCCAGAAAGTCCACTGCATCCGAGTCGCGGAGAAAGCAGGTCAGTGCCTTTCTGCAAGAAAGATAAATTAGTAACGCCGACCTTCCAAGTTGCTGCCATTTGCTTACTCGAAGTTCTGATTGCGGAAGTAGGCATCTGCCGCCTCATCCTCTATTTCCCGAGCAATACGCTTGTCAATCTTTGCCCTGTAGCGCTTTACGAAGTCAACAGCTTGATCAAACATGCGTTCGTCCGCATAATGACGCGCTGCCGATGAGTATAACTCTGCTTGGCAGAATGCAACAACAGCCCTTTTGGTGCTACGGGCTTCCACAAAACACACGGCCGCCATGCACCAGTACTCCTTCGATTGACCGATGCCCTCTTTCGCCAGGTCCTTAAAAGCACCTCCGGCCGTTTTGTACAACTCCTGGCGCTGTTGACCACCCATAACACGATCAGCAGCAGATTTCAGATGGTACGCATGGGCAATTCTGGCTTTTGGCCCATTACCAGCCCTATTGAAATATTGCTGGGCCTCCTCGTATAGATTCTGGTCAAAAAGCTCTTGGCCCTTTCGTTCGCATTGCTCACGTTCGAGATGCTGATAGTCACTCTTCTGGAGATGATGAGGTTTCATGGCAATGACTTCTGGACAGGGGATATCGACTTTGATAAGGTTTCTTCCCGAAAAAAATACCTATAGGATGAAATGATGTTGATCAGGCAGCTTAATTATATAATAAATGCAAGAACATCGCACCTGCATTGGTTCTGCATTCGGAGAATAATCCGCAATACACACGGTATGTCGTGCTCTTGTCATCGCTACATACAGATTTTTCATCTGCAACAGGCGTTGAGTTGGTGCAACTACGCATATTAAACCACCTACCTCTGAGCATATGATCGCGTGTTTCGCGGGATCGAAGTTGGGAGCAGGGCCTATACCTTGTAGCAACAACCGCCATTGGCTGAGCGTTGCCGATGAGTCCTCGAAGAAATTGTAAAGCAGCACCTCGATGAAATGTGAGTGAAGTTCAAGCACAGTATTTTGATTAGCTTACATCATTGAACTCAATCCCCTTGCATTCATAAATAGTGCTTGATGGTATGAGTGAGAGATGCGAACTAAGTGGACGATTTTTAGGGCCTACAGGATGGCCGGGGGTTTCCCAGCGAACAGTTTCTTGATGCTTTCCTTCGTTTGATCGTTGCGTACGAGAATACCTAATTGTCACCTTATAATCTTATGACAGCTCATAAGCATCGGAGACTCACATTGCTCAGGACCAAACTTGAAGGCATTCCCGTGGGCACTGTGTGGGATGCCAGTTGGTCTATGCCAAGGTTAATGTGAAAGATACGCACTCGTAGAATAAGCATGCGTGCTTCGCGATAGGTTATTGGTTTGATTTACTAGCAACAATCTAAAGGACCAGCTTACAAAGTTGGCGATGCTTGTTTTCCAACCGCATAGAAAAAGAGGTTTGGGGCCAGGCCCACTAGATTCTGATGGCACCAGATCCAAGGAATTGGGCCAATGGTGAGCGATGAACTTTACAATCGCGGTGCCACACGAATCAATCCCATTGTGGGAGCGATAATTGACCGCCAACTGGAATAATGTTGAGGGATGCTGACCCTTAGACCCAGGCACTGTATCCCGCTGAAGTTCAAGTAAGATTAATGTATCCAAGTAACGGAGGGGTAACACATCCACCTGAAGCTCGACTTCATATAGTAACCGCTTTAGGTCCTGAAAGCGAAATGAACTGCCGGGCGAGATGCACTGGGCAGTGTCACCGGCCCAAAACATCCCGTCAGGGTTGGCACAAATTGTGCGCAGCACTATACTTATTCATATTGATTTGTGACAACGATGCAAAAAAGACTCACAAAGCGCGTCGAGGAGCAAATTATCTTGAACTTCGTCCACATAACTGCAAATTACATGTCATGAATATGGAAGAATACACGGCAATGCCCGCCGACTTACAGGTAGTCAATTTTAGCCCCGCAAAGACCAAACTTTTGTATCCAATTTAGCAAAAATCGGGCACTATTCACAAGGCGGGTCACTGTGGGATCTCATCTGTGCAGTTAACACGATGAACTGACCGATCTGCTGCGTCAAATTCAAACTGCTGGCGCTTAAGTGCCTTGTATGCCTTGAAAATCCCATAAACTTCTGTCCTGTGGCCTGCAAAGGTGGGATATCCCCTGGCGCTGAGCTGTTCATAGTTATCCTGTGCCATAGTCCCGGTACCATGGCCATGCAAAATCCCCGACCCTTCAATCACACCTGCCAGCCATTAGAATGCCTGTATCTTAACATGTTGCTGAAATTCTTACCAAGAACTTCGTTGAACACTGTAATGGGATCTAGTGTATCGTCAGAGAGAACAATCAAGGTAATGTTTTGCTAGTAGTCAAGCTCACTCACCGAAGGTGCTTCTCACACTGGCATTAACCCGTGGCCAATAGTAGTGCACAAAGCGAGTGGCAGTTATCAATGGTCTTTTTTTCAGCGCCTTGTATTCGGTCGTACCCTTTGCCGCTTCGAGAAGTAGGTTGCACAACTGAACGGCCAATCGGTGGAGATACAGAGATGTCAATGCGAGTGCAACTTACACTGTCAAAACTAATGAACAAAGGGAAGTCTTTTTCTCCTAACTTGTCGAATCCCAGAGCTGCAGTGGAGCTGAACCGGTTATAGCTATCGTCGTTATGGTCTATCATTTGGGACAAATCATCCTCGCCCCTATTTTCCAGCCAGCAATCTTCTAGCCCAAACGCTGACGTTGAGCGACCGTATTCCTGTGCTACCTTGGACGCCAATAGTCTCGACTTTGTGACGAAAACTTGACGGGGACTTCTCGATTCTGGACCAAAGTCGTGGGATGCCCGTTCAATCGAGAGCATTTTGTAGAGCATAGTCAACGTTTTCCTATTTTCAATAAGTTTAAGCGAATGAATGTTCAGAGGCAGGGACTTCACTTACCCAGTTCCGCTCCTACCTATAACATAGCAGGTGTATGGGTGTTCCACGACGATCCTTTCTTGCAACCTGATCATTATGAAGCGCGGCATAAGTGGAAGATAAGACTCAACGACTCACGACAATTGCAAGAAGAGAGAAATTGGGAGGTCGTCTCTTAAAGCTACAATAGCTTTAACCAAGTCCTTCCAATATGGCGATGATAACAGGACTTACCTGTCAGAAAGGCCTATAGCTAGTTAGATGCCTAATTAAATCAAAGCAAGAGGGGATTGCGTACTTGAGAACATGCATAGGTCTTTGTGAACCTAAGACCCGATCAGTGTTCTTGCTCACGAAGGGATTGCGCATTCTCATACGTTTTTAAGAATTCCAGCTAGTATGGAGTTAGATTTTGTCATCAGGAGGCGTCCAAACTGACCTGCTCAGCGTCATCTGGGGGAAGTATGAACTCGTTCTCTGATTTACTGCCATGTACTGGCGGTTCTTCAATGGCAAACGAAATAGGTACATATTGAGGAACACCCTCCTCACGGGACTGTATTTCTTGTCTCATGGAACAGCTGGTCAAATGGTGCTCAGGAAACTTGCATACCTTGCCAATACAGAAGGACATACCGCCTTTCGTAAACTTTACCCCGGCGTGCAATATGGTATGCAATCGCCCTCCAGAATCCTCGACGGCTCAGTTCATTGTGATTATACAAACCATATACCCTCAACGCTGCATCGTGCGTACATATATTGGCGGATGACATGGTAGAAGTGCGTGCGCATACCTTGAATTTTGGCCTGTCACACTGTCAATTCCTTGAGTCAGACGTAGGGCCGAAATTACGACATACCTTTTGGATGTCATCCGTCGTGCAGTCCACTTGAAACTGTATCATGACCTTTGAGGAAGAGTACTCCAACACAAGATCATTGATCAGAGACTGACCAACAAATAAAAATGTAGAATTCTTGCTTGATAAACCGGGACATTGATCTGAACTTCGTAGATGGTCCGTCGCTCGGCTTCAGAGAAGAATCCGTGAGACAGATCTCTGGAAATTGTCCATATATACATTGATCATAGAGATGTGGTAAAGTCTTACTTCAATTTCTCCACGACAACTTCAAAGGATCTGGGGTCCTTTTTGAACAAGGTACGCAAATCCTGCTCTGCTCGACTTAAGATGAGCAGTTTCCAGATACCAAAGCCTTCGGCATCCATAACGTTTCTAGACCTAGAAAGCAGTCAGTAGTTTCACCAATAAAAGAAAAGGTGAACTCGTACAATTGAGGGTGATCAATGCCACCACTAGGGGTATACGGTGAAGCCTCAGGTCCATCATGGCTGCTGCGCTTGGAAAACGAGTCCAGGACTTGCTGTGAAGTTTCCTCCGACCTCAAAGAATATACACAAAGCTAATGAACGAGGAAATGATCAACTGACGACAAATCTATATCTCATAATGAAGCATACCCTTAGAACCGCCTGCGCATGACGACGAAGGGCGTCACATATACCATCTCTTTCATGCGCTGCAACAGGAAGATGAATCCCCATACTTCGAAGCAATTCAAAATCATTGCCCCCTGGCGTGCCGGCTTGCGTGCCATAAAGATAGTTAATGAGTGAGGGGATGTTGATAACGAAGGCACGATGCGCTGAGACTCCAGTGTCTTCAAAGCTGGACACAAATTCGGCCAAATGTGCAAGGATGGCATAATGCCTCGTGTCTGGAAGTGACTGGAATGTGGTAGGGAATTCGTGCAGAAGCCATGGAAGTAAAATGCAACTTCCCTTGACGTCTGCTACAAGTCACAACTCAATCTTCGTATAGAAATACACTGTACTTACGAGATATGAGCAAGGCAAGAACTTGTCCTGACTGCAGGGCAAGAACAGCATCGACCATGTCTTGGAGGTTCGAGTTTTGGATTGCATTTTGGAACTCTTCCAAGGCCGCCTCAATAGACTCATTGCTGACAAGGTTTTCAAAAGAAAATAGGGTCGCAATCCAGTGTCTTCGCGAAGTTGAACGGTTTGATGAAGGTTGAACGCGGGGCATGATGTGATGAGGAGTTAGGAGGGGCACGGGCAACCTTCAATCCTTTTAACCCCGTTGCCCCCTGATTACTGAAGGATCAACAATCGAACATTCTGGTCCGTAATCTTTCTCAGAATTCTGAGCTGCGCGAAGAATTTCCAATTGCGGTATGTATCATAACCCAAGGAATCCATGCGTGTCCCCCACCTCCAACAACCGACCCATTGGCTTCCTGACGGATGGGCCAATCTGGATTCTGAAATTGATACGCGATAAAATATGGGCTAGAAGCTCACCAAATACCTGGGTGGGCAAAGCGGGAAAGCAAATGAGGGTTCGCTAGTTGTCAAGCGAATCACAACAACAAAATGTGAACACCACACCCATGCAGATGAGAAGGCCGAGGCACGTCCGGCCGTCCCCTACTGTTGGAAGAAACCAATAACCCAAGAAAATGACAAGCCCAACTCACGAGTATCTCAGAATACCATTGCTGTATCACGAGGTCCCTAAACCCGGAGCCTATGGGCCCACACTGGAACAGCAATGCTCCAACGAATCTTAGTCATCTAATTCCGGAAGCCATAATTTGAACTGAGCCCTCGTTTGTGAAAAAGGCCCAGTGATGGGAGTAATATTATCAGGATTAATACGAGTGCTATATATATTTCTTGTGCCCTTTGAGTTCGGCGTAGCAATCCAATTTGCGCGGTTTACCAATCTAGGTTCAGGCGTTTCTGTATGGGGTTTGTGAGCCGGACGTCGAGACAGGCATCGAGAAACGTTGACATACTGAGAACCTCTTCATAGATCTGAGAGACGCGCTCATTCCAGACCTCTCGGAACATATGAGCCCCACCACCTTTGGCAGGATTCAGTCCCCACTCCTTGATAAAGCCACGAACATCGAATTCGTTTCTCTCCGAGCCAGGGATAACGGGGATGTCGAGATGCTTAGAGGTCGTGTCTCCCTGCCTGACTCTCGCTGCCGTGTTTAAGGAATATGCCTGGCCTGATGCAGGAGGTTGAGGGAGGAGAAGCACGACATAACGGTGGTAGGGTGTGCCACGTTGGGGATGGGGTGCAATGTATTTTGTGTGATCATTAATATCTATTATGTGCCCTCGGTGCAGAGCTGAGAGTGGAATATTGGGCCTAGATGCGGCATTAGACAAGATAATAAACGGCAGAAAATATAAATGCCTGAGCCAATGAAGATAGGTGCTAAGGCTTGCATTCTCCTCGTTCGGCACGTCTTTGCGAGGCCAGCAGGTAATGACCAGGAATGACAAATTTTACTGACCTGGATCAACCATTAGAAGAGTGTATAGTCTGGTAGACATCTGCATAGAGTTTGGGAGGGAGACTGAACTAGCTGATTTCGTCCTTGTGACTATGTGATGTGACTACACAAATATCGCAAATATAGACGGGTTTGCCAACATAATTGATGTCCTCCAAGGATTTCCTCTATCTCCTGAAGCCTGCGCAAAGCGTCTACATCCGAGTTGACAAATACATAAATGACATTTTTCACCTCAAACCAGATGGTTTTGATAATCTTGGTGAAGGCGCACCCGTTTCAGAATTCCTGGTACTTCAGCTCGACAAGCACATTGACGACAACCTCAAACTCAAGACAGTCAAACCAATTGACGGCATTACACCCATCCTGCTAGCCCTTAGCGACTCTACTGTCGCAGCATACCTTCGAAAGGATAAGAGCATGTCACTACCCGAGATGCTCTTGGACCCAGAATTTCGACTTGTGAGGGATCATGCGAGATCCCTAACTGGCGGATATCTCAGTTTCATCTCAAACCCAATATCGCGACTCTTATCGACAATTCTTTTCCATCCTCAAATCTTTGTCGACATGGGGCACATATACCGCAGCGGAGCAGAGCTGATGCTCGAATTGGAAGAGGAAGGTCGATGCACATATTTGAGCTATTTTGGAATTAATTGCCCGAGGAAAACGGCATGACCAAGCTGGAATGTGGGGCTCAAGGGTTAAAGGCTACTCCAAAGGGATCAGGAAGTAGTTGAAGCTGGCGAAATATCACTCGAGTTTGGCAGTTTGGTACTATATTACGACCCCTAACGGAGTAGCAGAAGCGATTATCAGGAAAAATTGGGGGGAGTCGGCCTAGATTAACCCAGTGGAAAACGTTCAAGACCTTTGGTTACCCTCCACAGGATTCTGCACTGCGACCCATTGATGTCACATCCCCGCCTTGGGCTAAATTGCTCGGCACCTCGTTTCCGGGCGCGCGAACCCGTTCCAGGAACCCCACGAAAAGATATCCCCCAACTAGTCGCTTTCAAGGCAAGCACAACAAGATTGTTGCAACAACATCGACTCTCAAACCCGCTCGGAAAACTGTGTACAAGCCCAAGGTGGATCATTTTCTGCAGCGAGCATGGGCACATGCAGTGCGGAATGATTGCACGTTCATTGTTCTCCATTGTGGAGCGTATGAGCGAATCGGAATTCGACATCGTGCAAGTCAGACGTTGTACCTTAGTGAGGTCATTGACCCCTGTAATTATTCACAGTACGGGAAGTTACAAATGGGGCTATACATTGCTATCATCCAAGATGCGATGGATCGGTTGGCACAACGCACCAAGACCGCTGACGATATTGACGGTGATGGAGACTCATCTCTTGGACATTATATTCGTTAACAGCTTGTTATGTACTTCAGCTTCTCCTGAAGGTCACCCAACCATGGAAGCTAGCTTTGATGAGATTCTGTTTTGATTGCCACAACTCTTTGAGTCCACTCTCCCTCCTTCAATGAGAGCTGATGGGATTTGATACATTGGGGAATCCTTTGTCGGAAGTCATTGCACCAAATTCAAGAAATAGGTACTCCGAAGAGGAATATGTGGTTGTCACTGCCGAAAGGGAGATTGTTCGCCACGGTCATGCGGGCGTATATGAGGGCACAATAGCTATACATGGAAGTAAAGGGTTGGGAACACTCACTGAAGACGTTGTGATCAAATGTGTAGCTCAAAATAGACAGAAGAGAAGGTTGCAACGAGAGTACTACATTTTCCAAAAGTTGCAGTCTGCGGGCGTTCAAGGGTGCCCAAGGCCATTGGTTATTCGAAGACCTGGAGGATGGATTAATGGTGATGATGATAACGCATGCGGGTACGAATTACGAAGTCAGGTCTAAGCAACTACGAAACGACGAATTATTGGTTACGTATGAACAAAGGTACGTCTTGAGTGGTCAGCTCAGATTGTGGTCACAGAGCCAGAGCTGAATCGCACGATTAACACAGGGAACAATTTCTCAAAATTTTGGCAAATATCCATGCCGCTGGAGTACGACATCGCGACGTTCGACAGGCGAATTTATCGATTGATAAGAATAATCAGCCGTGGATCATTGATTTCGATAGGGCTTACTTCGATGCTGCTAAAAATTTCGTCGAGTGTCGGCGGGATATACGACAGATGAAACAGGCTTTGGATACCATTGAAGAACCGGATGGGACTGTTTCCTCGGATAGTGAATACCCAGGGGATCGTGAATAGTCAACATCAGAGCATAACTGTTGAATGTGTTATACGCTGATCTGGTGTATTTGTTCATTAATATTGTAGTAATAGATTATAAATTTTGTAGATATGGCCTTTCATTCACACTAGAAATTGCTCCGGGATACGTGACAGTCATACAGGGAAACAGGTGTAGGGTAAAGAGCTTGAGAGTCTTTATTATGGGCGTCTGAACCAAAGACCCTAACATATTCGAATTCCAACCCCAAGTCTCCTATAAAATCCAGTTGTAGTCCCATGGGTCTTCAAGTGCGATAGAAGCTTAAGCCTATCATACCGCTACTGTAGGAGAACACCTCTCCGAGCGTTATATCCTTCAATCTGGGGGCTACCAGCAAGCCTCAAGTCTGATGCCACTCAGCGCTCAGCACTCAGGTCCAATTGTAAATTTGAAATACGCCCTTCGTTCAGTGATGTATACAGCAGTTGCTGGATACACACCCACTAATATGTCCATACTATTTATGTCTGTCCTTTGCGCTCGTTTCTCCTTAACTGGACACAAGCGTCAGAGTGTGAGGATGTTCCATTTACCCCTCTTGGACAAGAGATTCAGCACGTTCTTTTTGTGGGTCCATACTTCGAAGGATCTCAGCGGAGCAGCAGGACTTCCACCACCAGGGGCCATTCAATTAACGTTATATACCAGGTCATCGGGAGTAAACCAGGGCCGTATGTATAATCAGGCTTGTGATCAATGGGGCATTGCGTAGTGAGCTCCCCTACTATAATACCTCGTTTCCATCCTCATGTCTTGCATGAAGCAACATCACGATGTTAAACAATTCCACATTTATCACGATGGACCAAAATTTCACTAAATTATGTCAGATACAGTACTAGGATAATCATAACGTCTACGAGATATAATATAACTGGACATATACAACAATGAGGCATGATAATATACAGATGGTTGATAATAAATGCATGGGGTATGTCAGCTGTGAATCGATGCTCAGGAATCGTGACTGGGTGGCATGGCTATCCAGCAGCACATGTCATGAATGTGGGGGGTGCTTACAGCTGCGAGGGGCATGAGACCACTATCAGCTAGTCGCTCATAGGACACCCATAGTCTCGCAGCAACCCTAACGTATATCGTGTAAGGGGTTTGATGTCACCATTTAGGGGAGAAAAATATCGCCGAATTTTGCCATATTGAACAAAGAACCACAGATTTTCTCCCTGAAAGGTTAAATAATGACGTGAGCTAACCCTGACGAAATGCGGCAAAAAAAAAGGATACAACCGGTACTTACACTTCTTGTCTTACCTACACGAGGGTGGCCTATCACTTGTCCGCGGCGCCAAATGCCACCTTTTGATTTGACAAACACTTGATCGCCTGCCTGTACCAATAAATCAGTCACATCAGCTAGGAATTTACCGAAGTAATGCAATTTGATACATACCCGGAAGAAGTAACTACAGCCCTCGTCGGGGTCATTGAATTCGAGTTCAGAGGGTGGTGTGCCCTCGTTTGCTCGCTCATACTCTTCAAGTTCATCAGGACTCGGGTGTCTCAATTTTTGATTCTCTACAGATCGCTCAAAGCGACTGGATGATCGGGCTTGAACGGAAGGCATGTTCGGGTGAAGGAAGGAGAGGGCAAGGGGAATGAATTAAAAGTAAGGGAAGGAAGATGCCTTTGCGCGGGAGGGAAACTATGGTGATGGGAAGAAGACAAAGTTGCTTATAACAGTAAGAAAAGCTAGTTCAGGTGCTGTGAGGCGGAAGAAAGGGAGCAGAATAAGATCTGCCCTCTTATAGGCGGGCTGTGCCACACGTTGCAAGCATGGTCCTTTGTTGGATCAAAGCGCAAACAAGGATGCATAACCGGACGGAGTGAGGACGCGACCATAATGGGCGACTTGATGATTGCTGTATGTACAAACCTGAATAGCACAATTTGTCTATTATGCACTGATATGCGAGGTACCACCAGACACCAGCTCCCCATCTTTGTCTATTACTTACCTTCTACTCCTGGTATTCCGGTTGTTGATTACCCTGTCGAAGACAAATAGGGAAAAACCATTGCAACCTCTGACAAACCGTACCTGCAAGGCTACGTCGCTGAAAAACAGTGTCCGAACGGCGACAGCTACCGGCGCTGAATAAGGGCCTGCGGTGGAGGCATGCTATGCGGTCCTCGCCTAGGCTGTGGGTTAGGCGCCCATTCAAGAGGCTGTGATCCTAATAGGTACAAATAACGGCTCAGAAACTTCCCAATTTAGCGGCAATGCAATCCCACCAACCCTCTGCGGCACAGTATACCATCTAAGTCATGGCAAACTCGACGAGCCTTGATGTGAGTGTAATCTTGCTGTGCATCTCTCTGCTTACCCCGGTTATTTTGCTAGCGTGCCATCGAAATTGTTCAACGAGCGATAGATGAGGACGTCAAGCAGAATTATGCTGAAGCCTACAAGCAATATATGAATGCTCTGGACTATTTCATGCTCGCGCTTAAATGTGTGTTTAAGAATCAATCCGATCTTTTTGTCTGGTCGTAACTTCTATCCTACCCCAGATGAGAAGAACGACAAGTCCAAGTCGCTGATCCGTTCAAAGATCACGGAATACCTTGGGCGTGCGGAGACTTTGAAGGCACACCTCACCTCAGTTAGCGACAAAAACGCGAAGCGTGCCGTTGGGGTAAATGGATCAGGTGGAACTTCCAGTTCGAAGTAAGTCGTGCTTTTGTGCATATCAATCCCGGACCTTCGATGAGATCTTTGCTTGTCTCCTTGTCTGCCTTGAAGGAAGGATGGCGAAGATGATGATCAGGATCCAGAGGTGAAGAAGCTGAGGGCGGGCCTTGCAGGGGCGATTCTCTCTGAGAAGCCTAACATTAAATGGGATGATGTTGCCGGCTTGGAAGTCGCCAAAGCTTCGCTGAAGGAGGCCGTGATTCTGCCCATCAAGTTTCCTCATCTCTTCACCGGAAAACGTACACCATGGAAGGGGATCTTGCTATACGGTCCGCCAGGAACCGGCAAATCCTACCTCGCAAAGGCGGTAGCCACCGAAGCAAAGAGTACCTTCTTCAGCGTTAGTTCAAGTGACTTGGTTAGCAAATGGCAGGGAGACTCAGAAAGGTGAGCTTTTGTTCCCGAAATGCGGCAGAGTTGCGCTTATAGCAGCCCAGATTGGTCAAGCAACTGTTTGAACTAGCACGAGAGTCCAAACCCGCCATCATCTTCATTGATGAGATTGACTCCCTTGCAGGGACGCGTAATGAATCGGAATCCGAGGGGTCGAGGCGAATCAAGACAGAGTTTCTTGTTCAGATGAACGGAGTGGGGCATGATGATACTGGTGTTCTAGTTCTCGGAGCAACAAATATCCCTTGGCAGCTGGATAATGCCATAAAGCGACGGTTCGTCCCTTATTCATCCTTCCTTTTCCATGTCGCCCTTATGAGTACTACAGATTCGAAAAGCGAATCTATATACCTCTACCGGGACCTGACGCACGCCGAAGGATGTTCGAAATTCATATCGGAAGCACGCCTTGTGATCTGTCGCAAAAGGATTACCGTACGCTAGCCGACAAGACAGACGGGTATTCTGGCTCCGATATCTCAGTGGTCGTACGGGATGCCCTGATGCAGCCAGTACGAAAAGTTATATCAGCAACACACTTCAAGCGCGTTTCCCTCCAGGAGGACCCAGAGACCGTAAAGTGGACACCGTGTTCACCAGGAGATCCCGATGCTGTTGAGAAGACGTGGTCAGACATCGAGTCTGACGAACTCCTGGAACCCCCTCTAAGAATTGCAGATTTCTTGAAGTCGTTAAGTAGTGTGCGGCCAACTGTGACAGAAGCTGACATTAAACGACATGATGATTGGACGAAGGAGTCTGGTACGTCCGTCAGCTTTGCTCAGTTTTGCACTTTTCTGACAGTACCCAGGTAACGACGGAGCATAGAGTTCGCCTGCTAATCTGCATTTCATGACTGTATCGTATTCCCGAACATTTTCTACGTTGTTTCTGCCTTACTCGAGGAATCATTGGGATTTCCTCCTGTGCAAATCATATCAACATTGGATATGTACCAATTGTCTCAGTTTCCGATCACTTGAAACTCATAACTGGAAGGTGCGTCAAAACGGCTGTGCGTTAGGAGGACTTCCAAGGCCCACTCAACCCGAACACACAATATAGCTATAGCTCTCACGTATCCTGGGCAATTTCTGGGGGTGATAATCAACAACCATATCTCCAAAATCCACGCTATGTTTGCTACCAGACGAGCGTATAACATACTAAGCAACTGTGCTCCAATTTGGGTATACCTAACTATCTTGATCTCCTGGGTATTTCACTATCTGAAGATACGGTTCCGTCCTCCTCTTCAGTGGCATCCAAGGCTTCTTTCATCTGTCGTATATCCTGCCGACACTTGTTGGAATTTTTAACAGCAAAAAAAAAGAATGACCCATGGCTAGATGCCGTATTCCAGCAGCATGGATATTTGCCAGAATTTTGAAAAATTGTTCCCTGATTAATCGTGCGTCTAAGCCGTGTGGAAAGTAAACCGAAAAACCAAGTCACACCTCTGTTCATTAGTCACTAACAGTTCGTCGTCTTGGATTGTCTGGGACTTGGTGTCAAGATTCATACCTGCATGCGTCATCACCATCACCATCTGGCCATCCTCCAGATCCTCAAATAATCCGATGGCCCTGGGCACCCCTCCGACACCCGCAGAGTACAACTTCTCATATATGTAGTACTCTCGCTGCAGTCTTCTTTTCGGTTTATTTTGTTTCGTGCACTTGACCACAACCTCTTCAGTAAAGGTCCCCAACTCCTCTCCTCTATCGACAGCAATTGTACCCTCGTACACGATACCAGTATCACCGCGTCCAATCTGCTTTTCAGCGGTAATGACCATATATTCTTCCTTGGAATACCTGTTGCCCGAGTTTGGTGCGACCATCTCCATCAAGGATTACCCCATTCATCGAAACCACTGAGTTTCCTTCGGAGGAGGGAAGGTGGACTTGGGGAAATAGCACTCAAAACAAAATTTGATCAAGGCTAATTTCGTGGTTATACAACTGAGGAGACGCTAAGGCATATAACTGGTTATGCACATCATGTATGTGCTAACTTTGCTCGTACTCACCTCTAACGACCCAGTCCCCTTGACTGGCGTGCCTTCAGTTTCGATGGGTATCCGCTCGACTCGACGACGTTTACTACTCGCATCGGCTGAATCGTCATCAATCGACCGACCTCGTGAGTGTTTGGGCCGTGAGGGCCTCGCGCTATGTTCTCCACTGACAGCGTCAGTCTTAGTGCGCTCCGCCAACCGATCTATTGCATCTTGGATGAAAGCGATATATAGTCCCATTTTTAACTTCCCATACTGTGGAAAACTACAGGGATCAATGAGCTCGCTGATGTACGGCGTCTGACTCGCACGATGTCGGATGCCAATGCATTCATATGTCCCACAGTGGAAGACAATGAACGTGCAATCGTTCCGCACTGCATGTGCCCATGCTCGCTGCAGAAAATCATCCACTTTGGTCTGTATCCATGCTTCGAAGCAGGTTTGACCGTTGGCGTGGTAACGACAGTCTTGTCGGGTTTGCTCTTATGGGAAAGAATACTTGGGGGATATACCTTCGTATTGGTTGGGGAACGAGTTCGCAACTCTAGCGACGATGCTCTCAGTAATTGAAACCAAGATTGAGATGGGGCATCAATGGGTTGTGAGTAAAGCTGGGAAGGATAACCGGATGTCTTCGACCTTCTCCACTGTGCTGGTCTTGGCCGAATTCCTCCAATATTTTAACAATGGACTCGGCGGCTCCGTTGGAGGAGGCAATGAAGTACAAAACCGCCCACTTTGACTGATATTTCGCCAGCTCCAGCAAGCGTTTGCTGATTTCCTTTGGAGTAGCTTCTAACCCCTCAGCATCACAACCCAGATCGGTAACTATGACATCTTGACGGGTGCAGCGAATCCCAAAAAAACTTGGATATGTGCATGGGCCGAGGTCTTCCAATTCCAGGATGAACTCCACTCCGCTATGGTATATATGTCCTTTCTTGACAAAAACGTCGAAATGAAAGAGGATAGTCGATAATAGTTGTTGTATGGGCTTTTGATACATATGCGATATATTCTCCGACCAGTCCTCTCCCTTCGTTTTTTCCGCAACTGAAATTTTGCTTTATAAAGCATCTCCGGCAGCGACATGGTCTTATCCCTATTCGGGTATGCTGCGACAGTAGAGTCACTGAGAGATAGCAGGGTGGGTATAAGGCCTCTTATACAGTAGGTTGTCCGCAATGTGCTTGTCGAACTGAAATATTGGGCTAGATGAAATGGGAGAACCTTTGTCGATCTGACGAGTTCCATCTGGCTTGATACGACAAATACTCTGGATATATTGGTCGATCTGAACAGTGACGCTTTGAGGAGGGAGGAGAAAGCGTAATTTCGTGAGGTCCACCATTATGTTGGTGTTGAACGTACCAAGGGTGGCGGGGTCAGATACCAAATTATTGGGCTGTTACGTACTGTAATTATATGTCGCGCGACGGGGAACGAGAGATGTATTCGCACATAAGTAATTAATGGATAAAAAAACAGCAGTAAGGACATTGCTGACAATACAATAGAGTAGACACGTCTACCACGGGTCAGAGAGCCTCAATCTAACCATCGTGTTGTAGAAAGCCAACTAGCTGCATAAGTGACGATTCATCGTAGCCTTAACAACGATGCGCTCGCTGCCATATAGTTTATTGTGCGGCAGTACCAAGTCTCATCCAAAATGGCATTATTCTCGCAAATACGGCTGGCAGCTCAAAGTGGCGACTAAAAGTCGCCTCTAACGTTCCTTGATCAACAAAAAACACCATAAGGTATGATCCATTCGGTGATAGGAGCTATGCAGGCTTTCATGTTACCTATATCCGCAGCAGGAGAAATACGGATGTTATTCTTCGGCCACGGAGAGCCTCCCTGAAAGTGTCCGTTGGTCCTCAGAATGATGATCCCAATTATCTCACATACCGTGCTCATTCACCTCGCGACCTAACTTGGCGTCTGTAAAACCTGCCACCCAAATGCTTGTTCACTCTCAACCAACCTCTCACAAACCTTTGCTAATTCCTCATTATCAACGTTTGCTACGGAGAACCTGATCCATCTATCATCCTCATCATCTTCCAGCTTCTCCTCGCCTCGGAAGAATGATCCTGGTAACGTACCGACACCTAGTTCCGTGGCCAATCGCTTGCATACTGCCTCAGAACTAACGCCCTTGAAAGGGTGCCGAACAAAGGCGTAGTAGGCTCCTTGCGATCCAATTGTCCAGTTCGTAGGAAGAAGTTTTCTGAACAATGTGTGTCGTTCCTGAAGCTGCACGGCGTTGTGGAGAACAAAAGAACGGAGAGAAGGTAAAAGGGGGGCAAGTGCAATTTGAGGAGGGCGAGGAGCGCAAATCTGAAGGCAATCCAAGATGGTGACGATTGGTTCGATTAAGGTTGGTGAGGCAACAATTGCACCAAGTCGGTGTCCAGGTATGCAGTAGGACTTGGAAAAGGAGAAGAGGTGGATGAGGTTCGTTCGCCATGTTTCAGAAATTCCTTGTTGGCTGAACAAGGTATGAGGAGGGCCTGTGAGGACAAAGTCTCGATAGGTCTCATCGAGGATTAAGGCGATGTCGTGCTTTCGGGCTAGATTTAGAAATGACAAAAGGAGAGAAGGCGGATATATGGCACCAGTCTATTGATATCAGCAACGAGATTGGTGACGACACTTGGGATACCTACAGGGTTATTTGGTGTAACCAAGACGATAGCTTTCGTTTTGGAGGTAATCAACGCCTCACAATCGTTGACAGAGGGAAGAAAGCCAGCTGAGGCCCTCGTCAACAAAGGTACCGGTATCATTCCGAACAGAGTGAGGCTCATTCTACAACCAGATGGTTTAGGAGTCCCCGATCTGCAGAGCAAGGCGTTACTTACTGATGGTTGAAATACCTTGTAATGGATTAATTTATTAGCATCACGGATAGATGAAATACAAGACAAGATTACCATGGTGTCGGTAAAATCACTTCATCCCCTGCATCGGCCAATGCCATAACAGCAGCGATGAACGCCATATTACATCCAGCTGAGAGAATAATGTCGTCAGCCGTGACATCAGCATCTTTCCCATAGCTACGCTTCATCTCGGACGCAAGGCTCTGTCTTAAGCTTAATTCACCAGCTACTGGACAATATCCAAAGCCGTAGAGTGAAGACCCAGCCTTTCCAAGAGCGACTTGCAATTCCTCTGGAGGTGGGTATCCAGGAGCTCCTTGCGACATATCCAAGAGAGGCCTCTCTTGAGTGGGTTGATATGCTGCAGCCCATTTCTTTGCGAGGGTAATGCTTGGAGTTGAAATGAACATCGGATGAATTGATGAATAGGCAAAATCCTCACGGAGGTGAAATGGTGGAAGTTACTCCCCGCGAAAATCTGAATCCGAGAGGCGTGAATGCCATCGCTGTAGCTTATCAGGTTGCATCCTTGTTACGGCGATGGTTTTCGCCGAATGTGACCGGTTTCACCGGGCCGGTTCGATTTACTAATAGGCTTTTACTAGTTTTAGATTGGCTTCACGCTACGGTAACCGCAGAACGTAGGAATTGAGCGTGCGTCAAGCTGACCTGAATCAACAAAAAAATTCACAGTCAGCGGCAGTCGTAAAGGTTGATATTTGTGTGAATATTAGGGTTGGGTAACACCCGCAGACTGCTTTCGGCCATCAGCTTGGCTCAGGAACTTGAGAACCATTCCCTCACTGCCGGATACCTCGGTTGCGTCGGTTGCTGTATATATGACTTGGGTATTGAGTAAAGCGTTGTGCCGACTCCCATTACTGTCAGGAGCACTTAAGGTCACGTGCACATCATTACGGCTCCACCTCGAACGCGCGATAGAGCTGTTTCTCAACATTCCACCACCTTTATCCCACCCTAGTTCTCTACCAAAATGACGAAGGGATATCTTATGAGTAGTCTCATCGAGAAGGTTTGTTATCGCCTTCCATGTCGTTCAGGAAGAGCGCTCAATCACCCTCGTCGCTTTAGATGCAGTCCCCTGATCAGGACTTCCGGCACGTCCAGCGACGCGTTTTTCAAATATGAAGGAAAATGACATTAATCCCTCAACTTAGATTTATGGGTCTCAACGATCTGATGACGGAGATCAAGCAGGATCAGTCCACCTTCATAGGCGATGAGCCAATGGAGACTAAGATGCTCAAGCAAGTCCTTGCATTAGTGGAGGATAAGATATCCGAAGTGAAGAATCAGGCTGTGAAATGGTGCGTACACCTCAGGAAACCAATCCGTTTCTTTGCTGAGGTCAGTAATAGCCTGGGTCAATTGATCAAGATCATCCGCCAACCCCAGATGGAACTCGTAGTTGATAAATTAATTGACTTTTCCGGAGGGAAGGACGAGGAGCTCCGTGATATAGCCAGCCTTGGTGCGTTGATTGCTGAAGCTCGACGGAGCAGTACACCCGTGATCTTATCTTTGTGGCTCAGCGCTCAAAACGATTACTGCCGAATTACCTCCTGATGGCAAGATCGCAGCCACGGCATGTGCTAAACTTGCACCTAGATTACTGAATCAATTGTCAAATGTAAGGGTTGACCTATACCGTCATACATTTTATCTTATGCGCGCCACAGCCCGAGACTCCCCCGGAAGCGCTCGTCGAGACATTGTCGATCATCTCCATCCTCGTTATGCGCTTCCCGAATCACCTCAATAACTTGGAGCCACAACCTCTTAATGTACTTCCTCCACTGCTATCCCATCCTCGGCCTGTCGTTCGTAAGCGCGCAATTCTGGCACTTGCTCAGTTTGTCCCCACAGCCCAACCTGCCCTTGTTTCGAGTGTCCTACAATCATATGTTTTCCCAAATCTTGTGCCCGGTGCAAGTCTTGACAAGAAGCGGACCACTGTACAACTAGTGGCGGCTCTTGCACGACATTCCCCAACGCATATTGCGCCTGTTCTCGGCGAAATTGTTCCAGGAATTCTAAAAGCAGTACAGCAGGACGATGAAGAGCTTAGAGAGGGTAGTCTACAGGTAATGATGTCGGCTCTGAAGTTTTCATTACCGACTAAGACTGTTTCATAGGCTCTCGAGGTCTTACTGCTGCGCTGTCCTACCGAAATTGCATCATACTTGAGTTCGATAGTACAAGTCGGCAATCAATATATTAAATATGACCCGGTAGGTAATTGTCCCGAGCAACTGTGCAACAAACTGAGCTCTTCTTAGAATTATGCTGGAGGAGACGACGAAGACGAAGAGATGGCAGACGCGGATGATGAAGATGAAGATGACGCAGAGCTCGACGAGTAAGCTATTTCCACCTCTCGCGTCATCCATTGTCTGACGTCATTGCAGATATTCAGATGACGAGGATACATCATATAAAATTCGTCGATCAGCAACCAAAATCCTCAATGGTGTCATTGCGACTCGCCCTGAGCTTCTCACCTCCATCTATAAGGACGTTTCCCCTGTTTTGATCTCGCGATTTGGTGACCGCGAGGAGAGTGTTCGTCTAGAAGTTTGGGCAACCTATGTCGCTCTTCTTAATCAAACCTCCCTCTATGGTGGCCAGCCACAAACCAAAGAGGAATCAAGTCTCCGTGGCAAGAGAAAGCGCGATACAGATAACATGGATGTAGAGGAAACCCCCTATACGTTGTTGCGAGCGCAGGTTCCTGCCCTATCGAAGACACTGCTGAATCAATTGAAAGCTCCCAAGACCAACCCAACTGTGTTACAAGCTGGTTTCAGCCTCTTGCACGCACTTTTGACAGTACTTCCGGGTTCCCTATCAACGCAAGTCTCCCTAGTCGCGTCCACAGTAAAATCTGTACTTTCGCAGCCACCTTCGACTTCAACCTCCAACCTCCACCTCACCGTCTTGTCCTTCCTCACACTGTTTTTCTCTACGCATTCTCCACCAACTTTCTCAACTTCCCTTCCCATTCTGACGCCTGTTATACTCAAGTCCGTATCTGAAAGGCACCCAAGGATTTCATCGGAAAGTTTTCGAGTGTTCTCGGCTCTATTGAACTCTTTGAAGCCCCTCAAGACCTCGGATTGGGCCGACCAACTCTATGATCAAGGACTTTCAAGGTTAAGCATCCACGACACCGACCCTGATGTCAGGACATCCGCGGAGGACACGATTGGTGACCTTTGGATCTGCGCTACTGATGTAGTGAAGGGCAAGGGTAGAAAAGAGTGGGAGCTCATATGTCGAACTTCTGGCAAGACCGAGAGTGGCGTCAGGGTTGTAACTAAAGTTGCCAGAGAAGTGACTATTGGCGATGACTGGGTGAACGGATGCATTGGATGGGCGCTCGGGTTGTTGAAAAAAGGTGGTCGAACGGGGAAAGTGGACGTTTTCATCGCACTTAATGCCCTGTTGAAAGGGTACGTCGCTGCTGTTCTCGTCAATCGATTGATGGCTTACACTTCCACACAGGTATACTGCTGGATTGCCACAGGGATTGCCGAATGCACTTATTACTCAAATAAAAGGCTACCTGTCTATCAATGATATCGCATTACTTTCTCAAGCATTGAACATCCTAGCTGTATTGCTTGAACTCGCGCCAGCCGTAACATTCCCTCAAGTAGAGAATGAACTCCTCCCAGAAATCTATCGTATCACATACTCTCCACTCCTCCTTGGCCCTGCCTTGGACTCACTTTTGGCGTTCTTTGATGCGCTAGTGCAAGCCGACAACCAAATTGCCACTCATGTTATTCCCAATTTGGTCATTTCTGTCGAAAAGGCGCCGAAGGGAGAAGCAAGTCCTCCGAATGTGGCAAAGGCAATCGCACAAGTTGTCAAAAGTCAGCAGGGTGTCGCAGCCGGAACCATCGCTGAGTACTCCAGGAACTTGAAGGTCGGTTTCCTTTGCCCCATCTCCTACACGATGGCTAAGGCGCGCGTTCACAGAGTACTTCAAAGGCTAAACCTTCGCTTATTATCTTGAGCTTGCTCATCTTGGGAGAGCTTGGTCGCTCCCTGTAGGTTTTCAATCAAGCGCACATGCTCGCATTGATCTCAGTTTTTTCCAGTGATCTTGCTGTTCAACATGACATTTTCCCAAACTCAATTGCCTTCTTCACGGCTGAGCAGGAGGATTTGCGGTCTGCCGCTGCATTTGCCGCAGGTAAGCTTAGTTCAAGACAAGATTGGCAAGGTCGCTGGTACTTAACACTCTGGACTAGGCAATATTGCTATCGGAAACCTTGCGCAGTATCTTCCGGCCATCGTAAAGCTGGTGGAATCGGATCCCAAAAAGCGTCTTCTTTCTCTTCATGCGTTGAAAGAGGTACATCTCTTTTTCGTGTAGTATGATCAAAGCCCTCATAGCTGCGTCAATAGGTCGTTACCCATTGCTCACAAGGTCAGCTTGAGGGTGTCGCTGAATTGCTCTGGACTCCGCTCTTTGAGCACTCGGAAAGCTCTGAAGAGACGACACGTAATGTTGCTGCTGCATGTCTCGGCAAATTGGCAACAACCCAGCCTTCGCGATATTTGCCACAGCTTCACGTCAGTCTCGAAGATTATATGTAATTAGGTGCATCTACTGACCCTACCCTGTTCATTAGGGTCGTATTCACGACGAACGAGCTTCAATTAGGGCGATAGTCGTTTCGGCCATCAGATATACATTTGCTGATAATTCAAGAGCCTACGATGAACTGCTAGCCCCCTTGTTGGTGGATTTCTTGTCATTGATGGGTGATAATGACCTAGTAAGGGATGACTCCTGTTATCCGTAGTCTTTATCTCACGGCTCATCTCAGACTGTCCGCCGCTTGGCACTCTCAACGCTCAATTCGGCTGCACGGACCAAGCCACACTTGATCAAAGATATTCTCGGTACCCTCATGAAAGCTCTTTACAATGAGACGGTTATTAACCCCGCCTTGGTTCGTACTGTACAAATGGGTCCCTGGACGCACAAAGTGGATGATGGTCTCGAAGCCCGCAAGACTGCTTATGAGACTCTCTACACCTTGGTATGTGTATTTCCTCCGAACAGTATTTCAGTATTTAATGCTAATCATATATTGTGGTTCAGCTTGATACATGTGTAACGAAACTCGATATTCATGAATTCATCAATCACATTATCCCAGGTCTTGCAGACGACTCAGATGAAATCAAAGTCATCTGTCATATGATGTTGTTCCGTCTATCTCAAGTAGCACCTGCTGCGCTAGTGCAACGACTGGACGATGCTACGCCACAGCTGGAGAAGACCATGAAGGGTGCCACCGTCACGAAAGATACAGTTAAACAAGACTTGGAGAGAGCTGCAGAATTGCAGCGGAGCGCCTTGCGAGCAGTTGCAGCATTGAGCAAATCAGTCGGCGCGAGTGGGACCACTGTTGCACCAAGGTTTGATACATTCGTGGAGGATCTGAAGAAGAACGCCGAATGGGGAGTGGAGTTTAAGGAGTTGGTTAATGGGTCTGAAGCTGAGATGGTATAGCCGTTGTCTTGTGCATGTGTCATTGTGAGGTGGATTTTTATCATCAATTTCGTCGTCGCTTTTTCAGTAGTCGTACCACCTTGTACGTTTTGTATAATCACATTCATCCAGCTCGTCAGAGTTGAGCAATGCTAATCGAAACCAACCATTTATCCCATAATCTATTACCAGTAGTTAGAGCTTCAACGTCTCGTCTGGATGCTAGTAATCGGGCGTTGCAAAAAGGCACATAGTGTCTAAGCTCTATGGACACGACACGACACTATCTTCTTTGTAGTCCGCCGGGGGGGTTCTGCCTGCCTGGTTCGGAATGCAGAGATAGCCGGATCACAGACATCGAACAATGTGGTGACGATATCCGGACTCGGAAGGGGTCGAACCATTTTGAGGGTGAGACGTTCATCGACTTTCTTGTCAAAGTACTCGAGGGGAGGAGGTCATTGGACTTGCCTACAAAACACGACACATCTCGGGTTATTTCAAGCCAAATCAAATAGCGTCTCGAAATATCGCAAAAGGTCAGGGATTATTCGTTTCCTGCATGGTGAGACACAGCAACAAATTTAAAGTTCAAGTTCAAGGAGAGTGGCCAAATTCCCACAGTTTTATTTCTGAATACCTTGATGTGGCAATGCTGCATCCGCTAGCACTTATGCCATGCATTCTCGTTGGGAATTTCATAGCAAAAGGAATCCAAGGGTTGCAACTTCACCATTCAAGACATGAGATGAAGACGTGGAGATAGCGCAAAGTTTGAAGCGGTCGTCCAACATAACTTCCCTTTTTCAATTAGTAGGCTGTAACTCCGCCCTTGGTGATCCTAAGCAAGCTTGAATCAACTGCGTTCTGGTCTCTCATCCGGCAGTTCCTAATTATGACCGGTGGCCACCAAAATATCGAGATCTATGGTTCACCTCTGAAGATCTCTCCCAGCCCATCCAGGCCCATTCGTCTATTCACAGAGACGTAAGCGGATGATAGGCCGTAGCACATCCTCCACAGATTTTAGGCTAAGTCAGATGGTCAACTTATCTGCAGCCTGCACGGATAATGATCAGCCGTCCAATGCTTGACCTTTTCCTTCTAAAATCTCGGTCCTTGATGTTGGCACTTTTATTGCAAGTGGACCAACGCTTCTTGTGAAATGCCCTTCAACCACCTATGACCGCAGTTCGGCTCCCAGCTTTCGACCGACAAAGATGTGCTTGGACTCACCTCGTCATTGCTCCCTCAATTACACGCTCTGGTACTCGCCAGTGACATCACTGCGACGAATCTAAAAAACGATCGGATGCTGAAAGTTGCCATTGTTGAAGTGTTATGGGCTATAATTAGGTCTACCAAGGAAGTATATGAAGCAATCTGCAGGTTTCATTGTATTTTTTGGATGTGATTCTCAGTACCCAGTTAAGGAGCATCAGGGTATATGACCATTCATATCATTATGGCAAAGGTGCGCATTGAATTCACAGCTTAACCTGCCGCCTACATCCCCGGATGACGCGTACACTCGGGTACATTGAAGAACCTTACCTAGCCCAGCATGGAGAATGCATGTTTGTATTGCTTAATTGTATGATAACAAGTGATAATTACCATGTACAATATAATGGTAGGTTCTCTACTTCAACGCGCTCTGAACGCATGATCGAGTGCAGTGGCTTGAGAGAGACGCGATCGAGCGGCTAAAATTAGCACCGCTTCGCTTTATCAAGTTCACCTGAAGTTAAACCCACATATCCTCGCAAACTAATTTCAGGTTCTATTCACATATCCTATTACGCGGCAACACAACACGATAGTATCCTATCCACTTTTCAACATCAAATACTTGAATTTTAAGTCCACTTGTCCCATGATATTCACCACCCTCGTCGTATTCGTCTATATCCTCACCGCGGGGCTCGGTAGCTCAACTACTAAAGCGAACCACGGTTTCGGCGTTGCTGCTATACATCACGGACGATTATCTGACTTGGGCGATGATTCGTACTACAAGACTAACAACGGTAGCCCGAGGACGTCGGGAGGAGAAGCAAATTATCAGGTGAGCTTCAACCCTCTTTGCGGTCTCGCGTTGCGTAGTAAGCCTCGGTACGTTAAATCAAATAGAGGCGCATGCCGGGAAAAGGCGTTCCTGGAGGAGTCTACCTTTGCGTTGATATCCATTGGGGCGGGAGGTGTGGATACGCTGTGCAGCCGCTTGGGGTGTGCATAACGCTTGGGCCTGATTGGAAGAACAAAATTTCGAGTTTTGGACCTGATTCAAGTACCAATTGTTATGGTATGTGCAAATTTCAGATGAGAATAATCTCGCTGAGCGTTCATCCTGTCCGTATGCCGCTGGATTCAATTAGCGTATAGGTTAGTGTCTATCCCATTTTGAGGATATTCCTGTGGATTAATTACCTGTGCACATTATCTTGCCCACCAGTCAGAACTCTTGTACAGAAGCTGAATGGGTGTTTGCCTACCCTGGCGATGATACTGGCGGGCTGGGAACCAACCACCCTTGGAACGACCGTATTACAAACTTCATGTGTGTCCAGGTATAAGTAACCCTGGCCAAAATGACGATGCTGGCATTTTGATTTGGCGACGGGCGTAATGTACATACATACGCTGTTATCATGTGTACTATATATGTACGCCTGTATCATACTAGCTTAAGAACAAGGAAGAGAGGGAAATGTAATGTATTGCTTTCGACGAGTCTGGAATCACAACGATCTGAGTCCTTCATGACGTCATCGAAATACAATATATATAATACGAGTGGTGAGCCCAACCGCTTCTTCCTCCTTCCTTGCCATCTGTTGTTGTTCAAATTCGCTCTACAGATTATGGGAATCCCAACTGATGGTGCTTCATCCGCACCGGAACCTATCGAGGGCACGCAACCCGGAAAGGATATGACCCACCTCCAAGCCCACGTCGCCTTTTTCGACCGAGATAAGGACGGAGTTATCTGGCCTCGGGATACGTTGAGTTAATGCAATTCAATCCGTTTCACCGAGTAAACTCAACAGTGTCTACAGGTATCAAGGTTTTCGGGAAATTGGGTTTGGCGTGATTCTGGCCGCGTTGTCTGCCTTCATTATACATACAGGCTTTTCGTAGGTTTTCTGCTAGCCTGTGGAGAGAAATGACTCAACATACATCAAAACTACCAGGTGGATTACCTATGATACATGGTTCCCAGACCTATTCTTCCGCCTCAAGACCAGAAATATGCATAGGGTTTGACTCCCACCACTCGCATTCCTCCTGTCTCAGCTAACCCTGGTTATCACCAAGGCCAAGCACGGCTCGGATTCTGAGTCTTACACCAGCACGGGCGAGTTTGATTCTCGTCGCTTCAATGCCATGTTCGAAATGTATTCCTCCCCTCCACATAAGGATATATCATTCAAGGAGGGCGTACGCATGGTGTACGGAAACAGGGATTCGTTTGACCTCGTACGCACTCGCCTATAAGCACGCGGCAATTTCATTGAATATATGCTGGCTAGTTTGGCTGGTTTGCAGCGACCTTCGAGTGGCTATCTACCTATCTTATGTTATGGCCACAAAATGGAAGAATGAAGAAAGAGGACGTCCGTGCAGTCTATGATGTGAGTTATTGTATCTGTTACTCGTAGCCACGTACTGACTGGTGACATAGGGTTCGATATTCTACAAGCTCTCGGGCCGTAAGATGGAATAACGTCGTTGAAAAATAGGGTCACCGTTCAGCGCATATTTGCTTGTAGTCAGGTAATAGAGTTCGAATAGTAGTTATTCAGAGTGACTCGGAGGTCTGGCTTCTGGATCACTGAATTGAACACGAGGTTGATTACATGAGACCAGTGAGGTTCTGTTCATCTTTCAGCTGAGAAACAGAACCGGTCCAGCGCCATAGCGCGTCTGGCTAACGTCGAAGCCAAGCCATACCAGTCAGTTTGGGGACTTTGAGAGCTTGAGCGACGCCGCTGACTTCCTCGAGATGTCAGACGCGGCTATCGCCTGGCCAAAGCCCCTGCTTAGACACGTTTTAAGGCACCCCGTCTCACGGTGAGGCATAGGGTAGTGAGTTCACCATTCGGGTTAGGTGTTCTGTGCCTTATAAGTTAGGACATGACCCCAACAAAGCAATGAGGCAGGCCATTACGGATCTGTCTGGATCGAGTTGCGCTTAACGAAGACCGAAGCAGCGTGGTGGCCACGGATACAGACGATCGCTGAGAAGACGGGTAGGCAGTTGGATGGCGACCTTGCAACCAGAGATCTACGCCCCTGATTGGTAATGGTGGAGTGGTCGTGGTTCGTTCATTTCAGGCACCCATCGTAGCTATTTTGGTTGCGAACTGATGTGCGTAATTTGAGTATAACGCTTCAAAAAGGAACGTTAAGATTCATTTCTTCATTATGATCGGACAAGAGAAATGTGCATTGGTCTTACATGTAGTCTTTTACGAACAGCGTAATTACTCTTTTGATTTTGTCTCTTCAAAACCAAGCGGCGTTCAAAGGCTTGGATCATCGATGCTTTGGATGACCCTTGTTGGTTCGAACATATTGTCCAAGAGAAATTGGCCGTCTGAAAAAGTTTGAGAATGAGATATTGAAAAGTAAGTAAGGTATAAAAATTGGATTGTGAACGAAAAAGTTGACCAGAAGGGATCAAAGAAATCAGCAAGAAAGCTCGAATTTGGCCCACACAGGCACATAGGTAAGGAAGGAATGGAAAGGGGGAAGAAGTGGGCCATTAAGTGACCGCTGGCGTATTACTCATGCCCCTCTTTCTGATGAGCAACGGGTTCCAATCTCTTGTATGGAAATAAAACCAAGAGAACGGATGCAGCGTAATGGTTCATGATGCACCAACCCCGACGGCAACGTATAGCCAAGCAGGCGGTGCATGCCAATCGACTGTGGAGTTGAAAGCACATAAGAGCTCTCGTACCCAATGGAATGCAAGTGAGAACGATGCCTCATCACACGTTGATGAGTTTGACGTGCTCACGGCGTTTTGTTTGACGTCCGCACGTCCGGTTGTTGAGGGGGTGATTAAGGAGGCATAAAGAATTTTAGTCTGTTGGCCTCATGGGACTAGGACTTGGAGCTTGAAGAACGGGTAAGATCGAAGCTTCGCTATATGGGGCCATGTAAACGTACGAAATGCGAGGGATCAGAGCCTGCATTGCGTTTGGACGCGAAAGAAAGGGAATAATTTTAAATCCTAACAGAAATGAAACGAGTCGCATGAAAAGGAGGGTGTGTAGTTTGATTTATAAAAATGGAAGGCTTGCAATTGGATACGAATCTCGCGAAGGAGGGAATCAAGAGTGGTTGCCGGTGGCCTCGTGCTCTTTTGCTTTCCCGTCGACGTCCTAGCCCATGGGTCCTCTTCTTCACGAAGAGGAGGGAAACTTTTGGAGTGGAGAATGGATCATGGATCATAAACTCAATGCACTTACTGGGACCGTCATTCTCCTCAGCCCTCCATTTTGCCTCTTCCAGATCTTTCGCCACACCAGTGACCACATGTCTTTGGATGAGTCGCTCTTTCGCCTTATTTGGCTCTACTTGAATGAGCCATCGTTCATCCAATAGCTTGGAGGCCACGATCCATGGATCAATAGACAGCATGGTATACAGACCCTCGATTATTACAATCAGATGGTAATGCTGAATTGGATGAGGCGATGGTGATGGGTCCTTCAGGCTGTGATCGAACGTGGGAAAGGCTATACCCTCTGAAGGTTCAGATTCGATGTCTGAGGCAACGCTGTTCCTGAGGGATTGAATGAAGGAAACATATGAGGGGCCATCGAAAGTCCAATGACTGCCTCGTCTATCGTGCGCCAAGCTCGGGTCAGGAAACTGATCTAGTTGATACCGGGAATAATGCCACCCATCTAGTCCTACGAGGGTGGCCTTGGTATCAGGAGGAACGTTCGTGGCTCTTGCACCTGTAGCATTTGAGGTTATGGATCCGGTTATATCGAAAGCACTGATTTTATGGCTCCGGTCGGTACCCTCAGGTGAATGCTGGTGAGGGCCGGGGTGGAGGACCAACTCTTGATGGGTCAAGTTGGCTAACGTGCGGTTGACCTCAACCTCCAAAAGCTGTGCGAAGGTAGATTTTCCAGAAGCAGGTACACCCGCTATGCCAACCAGAATGCGTGAAGGAGACCCCTCTCGAAATCTGCGGAACACACCCTGTTATTAGCTACAGATGATAATCCGATGGTCGTCAGACCGATCGCGATAGCAAGGCTCACTTCTCCTCCAGTCTCGATATGAGGTATTTGGCCAACTCTCTGGCTTGGTGATCCATCGCAACAGTAACCTCAAGCTCCGGTGGGATTTCCGGCTTTAGGAGAATTCTGTGTGTAGGGAACACAGCCACCCTCGAGGGCAGTGGCCTTTGTTATGGTTAAACAGAGAGCCGTCCGCATTCAGCGGAGCAGTGGCAATCAGGCACTGAATGACCTTCACGGGCCCGGGGGCCAAGGGCTTAACCCCATTTACTCATTGCGTCTCGTACTTTTACTCGTACTTCGACGCTAGCCTCCTGCAACCTTACATCTCTGTTCATTGCTCCTTCCCCGTCGTCTTTTGAATATTTCTGCACAACGTTTTCATCGGGCAGATATCGATCGACCGCGTAATACCAATTGACCTCAGTCATGGCATTGAATTCATTTCCAACGCCGCCGAACCAGGGCAAAGTCATCAAGAGGTCTCAATCCCATTCCGCACTGTCTTCTCGATAATCTTAATATAATTCCTAGGGCTGACCCGTCAACAATTCAAGGCAAATTTCTTGTTGGATATCAAGGATGGTAAGTGATCGCTATTTTTGTGCCAAGTGGCGCACATCTAGCATCGTCATCGGACACAGCCAGGCTGAAGTCCTGTGGCGTCCCACTTCCTCGAATGCACACTACTTCTCAATACGATGTCTGACTTCCGCTCGCTACATATAGGTTTACATGTCCCGGAGACGGAGAGCCCGTCGGTCCAGGTAAGAGTTTACATCCCATAACTAACCTGCTCGGGATCTAATTCTCGATGCCCCTTTCGTTCAAGGCCATCATGGATGGCTCCACTGGTTTCCCACACCACCGGATCATGGAGGAAGACCCAATGTCGATATTTGGCCAGATGTATCTGAATATGACCAGTCAGAGTTATATCCAGTTCCCGGTTATAAAGACAAAGCAGGCGAACAACTGCACCTATTTTCCTCCAGGAACCCGAGGACGGTTCAACGGTGCGCATATATCTGTCCTAGTCACAGAGGCAACTATTCACGCATCATTCCTGACAGTCATTTCAACTGGATGGCCCAACACGGTGTAGATGGCGCGTTTCTGCAGAGGTTCGTGTCGGAGGTCGACCTTGAAAATGGGAAGCAGGGCATTTTGAGAATCCGAGATGAGATTGGAGATAGAGTAAGAGACGCCGCAGAAAAGGAGGGTCGTGTGTGGGCGATCATGTAAGTTTCGGTGGTTGCACTTCTAACAGGCCTTGATGATGTTATTGGGCTTAGGTACGATGTTTCTGGGGTACCACCAGAGCGGTTGCAGGGACTCATTGTGCGCGATTGGATGCACCTTATACGAGACAAAGGAGTTTTGAATAGTCACAACTACCTTAGGGAGGGAGGGAGGCCAGTACTGGCTTTGTGGGGTGCGTACAGCTGGACTTTTCTCTATGAAGACATTGAATGGACGAGCTTTTACTGATTATTTGGTTTAATTACCAGGGTTCGGTTTTGATGAAGCAGGTCATAATCCTAATCTTGTCGCAAGCATTGCTTCAGCTCTGCGAAGTTTCACACCGGGAGGACTATACCTCTTTGCAGGAGTGGCTGCTCACTGGCGTACTTCATCCCACGATGCCGATACCAATCCTGAATTCCTGAGTCGAGCATGGTTGCGGGAGTTCGACGCTATCTCCCCGTGGACTGTTGGGCGATTCAAAGATGAAGTTGAGGCCAAGGATTTCGCTAGCAGCAAATTCAAAGGGGACATGGAACTGATCAAGAAGCACAACGAAGAGATTGAACGAGGCGGTCCAAATGCTGGGCGAAAGATTGACTACGTACCGGTTGTTTTTCCTGGGTCTTCGGTACGTAGTGTCTGGGTGCGTGTCCTGTCACTGAGCTCAATCTGTTACATTTCCTGGTAGGGGTATAACCTATCTCAAGGCAAGTGGGGTTTCAACGACGCCAAGCGCAATGGCGGTCGATTCCTCTGGCAACAAATTTACAATGCCAAACACCATGGAGCCCGTATTATCTACGGCGCGATGTGGGACGAGTGAGTAAAATCTCAGTTTTCATTGACTTCAACGCATGCACGGGTGCTATCATACAATTTCTTTTCAATTATGAGCTGGAAACAGCCGCACCTGCTTTCCGAGTCGTGCATCATTGTTAGCTCTTTTTTTGGGTGATCTTCTCCCGCGAGGCCTTCATCGCGGAGTTGGGCTTTTGTTCACGATTACCTTATCCTACCGCCGGCATACTCCCTTCAGGCTGAGGCTCATGTCCAGTTCAGGCCGGGTGTCGAGCAGGCACTTGCTCCTCTTATACCTTATTACCGAAACGGGAACCTTGAATGATGACAGCATTCTTACGTGAACAAGACTGACGCCTTACTCTCTTCCTCATTTCTCATTGTTCTAGATACGATGAAGGGACTGCTTTTATGCCAGTTGTCCATTCCAAACGCAAACTTCCGGTTTCAGATACGTATCAGTTTATGGCACTTGATGAAGATAAGTTCGATTTAACCCCGGACTGGTACGTGGAATGTAGTTCGATGGTGTTTAATAAACATTCAAATGACTGATATCTTTTTGGCATGATTTAGGTATATGAGAATCTGTGGTTTCGGCGCTGAGCTTCTTCGCGGAGAGCGTGAATTGTCAGAAGTCCTACCATCGAAAGATTTGCATGATTATTGGTCCAAACGGCCCAGATACGAGTACATCTCCGTTGATCAGTATCCTGGCCCCAGTGGTAGCAACTACGGGGGTCCTTCCAATCCTGCTCATGAGGCACCAACAGGACCCGCTCCTGTGCAAGGGGAATTGAGAGCAGAAGGACACCAGAACCAATCGTACCAGGAGTGGTTAGTCCAACAACAACGGCTGAACTTATCGGGGAAGGATGAGCTCCCACCACCACCTTACTCGCTTGAAGCTGACGATCCAGTCACGCAATCTGGAAATGCACATGCAACTACACCCGCACCCGCTGGTCAGCCACAGCAACCTCACATACCAAATCCTAGCCAGGGCACGAATCAAGTTCCCTCATCGCCGTCTTTAGTTACTAGTGGGAGCAGCGCTGGTCCAGTTGGAGGTCCCGCTAACGTCGGCACAACTGGATTGCCTCCTCGCCCCTCTCAAGGATATGGCTATTCGCCGAATTCACCCACTATCGGTGTACCTTATCCAACTGTTCCGAACTTTGGTGCTCCACAAAATTATGACTCTGCGAGATATGGTTCAGCATCACCACATACTCAATCATATCCACCTCAGCAATCTCCATATGGCCCCACTGATCCAGCCGTTGCTGCACTCGCGAACGAATTCGGAAAGCAGAAGATATCTGATCGACCTCCTTTGCACCCCTCTCACCCAGCAGCGGGTTCCAATGGATATGGACTTGGTAAGGTATCCTCGCTCGGTGGTGGAAGACCTCCTTCTGCTGGCGGTCCAGCATATCCCGGCGTAGGATATCCCGGATACAAAACTTCTCCTCCCGTTTCGCAACCGCATTCACCAACTCCTGGTCCTGGGCCTGCATACCATTCCCTACCAGCGGGCCCTCAACAATCAGGTGGATACTGGTCTCAGTCTCAATGGCCTCCTGCAGATTGGCAAACCAATACCGGTGGAACATCTAGTCAGGGCGCTAATCTTTCGAGACCTCACACTTTCACCGCTTCTGGTGCTTCATCTCAGCATGACGGGGCAGACTTACACCCACATGCCACTATTTCTGGGCGTCCTACCAATCATACTCCTCATACTGATGGTCCTGCTAACTCTGGCTTCCCACAGGCGAACTGGGGCGGTCCAGGTTCTGCTACTTTTCCTCCTCCCGGCTCAGGGGCACCATCGTTCCATGTACTTCCAAGTGCTTCGCAATACCCTGGCTACCCGCCTACTACTGGCCCTGGTATAGGCTATCCACCTTACCAGCAATACGGTGGCGGATCATATGGTACCGTTGCTCCTCCTCATGGGCCAGGCCCTGCAAGTGGTTTATACCCGCACCCTGGATCGAAGCCAACTTTACCGCCGTTATCACCACAATTGTCACCTCAACCTGGTAGTACAAATCCCACAAGTTCTCCTGTTCTTGGTCCTCATTCGTCAGCCCCTCTTATTACAAACCCTTCGCCGTCAAATGGAACTCCAGGACTACCTGGATCTGGTTATAACGACCAAGATCCTTATTCGAAACTCCCCCCTGGGCCAGGTGGTTATTATTCTAATCAATCTGGGTCGAGCGGCTATCCTAGTGGACCCCACAGTAATTATGGCGAGCCATATCCTTCAGCTGGGCCTAGCTCCGGTTCATCTTTCCCCAGTTCATTTGTAGGTCTCAATTTGCCACCTCGTAAGTATACCAACGCTTGTTTCATCTCCACAATTGAATCATAATCTATCATCCTTACAGGGCCAACTAACACAGGTTACGGGCCAACACCTGGCGCGCCTGTAGTAGGTGGTTCGTCATCGTCAGGGAGGCTATCCTTCCCTGTTGCTACAGGGGCTGCAGGCAATGCTCTGAATTATGCATTCAATACTATTGAGGGTATCGCTGGGAAGAAGACAAGAACCCAGTTAGAATCTCAGATGGGAAATCTCGCCCAGTGTAAGTTATTAGATTGTCTGAATATTTGCTGTCGAAGTACTGATCAAATTCTATCTGCTTCTGCTACCTCCATCTACACCGCGTCGACCATGGAACATTTCTGATGTACAGCCGGCAACAAGTTGTGGAGTAAGTTTAATAAATGATCAACTGGAAGAACCTGGCACGCTAGTTGGGGTTGTGTGCTTAGGCATGCACGAAGTTGATGTTATAGGATAAGGAAACGCGAGAGAATGTAATGAAAAATCAATGTAGCAGAATGTCAAGGGTTCCTGTCTTCCTTATAATTTCCCTGTTCCGTCTATTCATGACTGGTCGAGAGTGTCAGCCACTGTGGTGGGAGGGAACCCAGAGTACGTTCTTTTTCACTTTTCTTCGATGGATGAACATGGGGAGGCTTCACTTTGACTCCGGCGGAGATAGTTGTCGTGCCTATTTGATCCATTGGTGGACGAATGAAAGACTGGGTGTACTTGATTGGTTTCTACACCTTTGATTTTCAGACCAGCTAGTTTTTTCTAAATACTTTCGCGTATATTGTTTTACATTCCTTGCTCTTTGTTCGCGGTCGTCAACAGTGCGGTGTGCTTCTCTTTCACCTAATAGTACTAGCGTCAACACCCCGTGAAGCTCGACTGTTTATGGCTATAGAAACAATCTCGGTTTATATGCCGACAGACGACCACGGAATCCCCAAAACAACGCGCTAGGGCCCAACGGCGTTTCAACGCGTATGCATTCTAATCACATATGGGTTTCAACTTGAAGCCCAAATTGACAAGTGCCTTGCCAATTCCGGACATCCGCCCGGCCCGCTCCTTCCCAATATCGTAATCTCCACTGAAATAGCACAAAACCCTGTTCACAATTGTGGGGCAGCATACAGAAGAAAAAAAAAAAAAAAAAAAGGTCGTTTGAGAATTGCGGTGTAATCGCTTTCGATGATCTCCATCATCATCTCACCGTGGTGGCTGTGCTAAATTCCGATGTGCACAGCTGGAAAAAAATAGGCGTTGGCGGCTTCTATTCGCTTCGACAGTTCGCGGAGTTTGCGATTCGATGCTGGATGGCCACCAGCGGTTTTATGGACACATCCATAGTGGCGATTCTCAGTGTCCTGGTGCTCTTTGCGTCCTTGTTGGGCTGCCAGTGCACGGAGTACGCGTGCACTGGCTTTGACTTACCCTGAACTAGGTCTCTGATGCTGAAATCAGCTTTTCAATGTACTCCATCTATTCCGAAACGACTTTTTCAAATTCACGAACTAGCTCATCTCAGGGTGTGAAGCTTGACTAGTATGTGCGATAGATCTCGCCAGTCTCTCAATCCACCTTCGGGCAGAACAATTGAGAGTACAGACCACGTCATTTACGGTACTCCTGTTGATACCACTGTTTTCGGCCAAATTCCTGAATAGGCCTGATCCGCAATGTCCACTGTGCTTTGTTCGCTGAGTTAAAAATAGTAGGTTCTCATCTTAAGGCTTTAAATTGGTGGCTAAATTTGTGTCTATGTCGTCCCGTTCCCTCCAAATTTGCTTGGTGGGATGGTGGCCCGTATTCGGACATGGGAGGTCAGATTCTCCAGCTGCTGTCCCAAGCCTCGAGCGGCTATGGCTAGGTCTGAGTCTCCTGTTTCCATTGCTCAAGTCCTGTCTCGTTTGCAGAATTTCAGTGATTTGTTGATGGGAATTTATCAGTATCGGATTTTCAGTGCTAGCATTTGCACTGCGATGTGTAGATGCCGGGCCGGCCCGGGCGCTAATTGTAAGGGAGCAACTAGCCAGTGAACACAACGGAAAGTATCGACCTTGTCGTTAATCACACCATGGCTAATGTAGGCAAGCCCATCTTGCGACCCGTCATAAGGGATTTCGCTATCCAACATGGGCATGCACGTGTCATTGCCTACGTTAACAGTTGCACGTAAAATTACGGGGCAACGTCGAACACAAGGCTCACACTGGCATCTTTGGCCTGGACGCATGAGAATCAAGCACGACAACGAGAAGGTTTTCAATTGTAAGGCTTGTATGGGCTTATATGTATGAATTTGAGATGAAACTAAGTCTTGTCTATAGCAATTATTCGCAATATCATCCTCATATCCGAGTCGCTTGGGGACAATGACACTATGACTTCATCGCGAAGGATGACGGTTGGTCAACCACTCGTTCTGTCCGTATCTATGCTGGATTTATCACTAATTGTATCTGCCAGTGGCCGGATACTGGTGGCATTGAATTTCACTTTGCCGGATCAACTTGAATTCACACATATTTAATGACAGCAGCAAATCCGGCTTCACTTTTACATACGCCGTGATATGGAGTCCTCGTTGCAACGGTCAAATAGGTTCGCGTTGGACAGTGCATTTCAAGTAAATAGTTATTCTGGTGTTAATGAGCCACAGGCTCAGTCTGGCGACCTTGTCGCCAGTGTCCATGTTGATGATGCACTGCACACCGATAGCACACGTTCATAGACAGCACCACCGGGCGACGTGCACAGGTTACTTAGCTTGCCGGTACCGTACCCCATAATTCAGTGCTCCTTATGCTACTAATGCCATTCCTAAAGGTCCAGTGGTCGCCATATGTCATATATCGACTTTTGTACTCAATTGCCGCATGTTCGAAAACTATCCGTCGTGACAGTACGCTGGGGTTTCTTACTCTCCATTTATCATCACTACGCAGTCGCTTCGCCGGAATAATTACATGGGGCATTATTTACTACTGAATTACACCGGAAGACTCTCCTTAATTTGACACCCAGCGGAAACGGGACTTCGAGAACCCGTCAGCCTGACGGAAGTAGGAACCATTGGTCGAGTAGGAAACTGTTAGACGTGCGACAGGTTTGGCAGGGGTATGCGCAGATATTTCTCTGTTCTCTGTGGTGTAGCGTTGTGTAGTAGATTGATGGGCCCGAGAGAAATTCGTTGGCGTGCCAATGGGCAACTTTGCATACCCGCGACCACGAGGCAAGAAATTTGTCTGACGCGTGCACCATGTGTATGAATCACTGACAGGTGCATGGGCGTGTGCACGTTCGAATGGCGCTTTTCTGAATATTCCTTTATCCAACAAAAGGGAAGTAGTCGCGCTGACCGCGCGGAGCTGAGTACGGAGGCATAAGTCACGTCGATCAATGTGGGGAACACACACCAAATATTGAAAAATTAATCTCGGTGTTTGTATTAATATGCATCTGCGGACTTGTGGACTAAAAAATGGCCACCAAGTAATGCTCAGACCGGAGCTTCTTGAATTCTTACTTTAGCGAAGATTTAAAACCTCGAGACTCTAATTCTCTGGCCAACGGACAAAGAGATCATGCTCCATTCAGAAAGTCGGCGCTTGTACTGGTCACTAGTAGCCGGGACATATGTTCAAATAGCTGAGAAAGCCCAATGGCCGCACGCTGCGAAAATAACCCCGCTTAGATGGACAACGAGAAGGTTGAAAGCGTGAGTACCTAAATGGATTTGAGCTTGGTTTACTCGTCCATTCAAAATTACCAATTCATTGTAATCGAGTCAACTACGACGGCCATCGATGTTCTGTAGAAATTGCTGGAACCGCAATTTCGTTCGCAGGTGAACACAAATCCAGACGGCCGGCTAAAGCCGAGATTAGCCGCGGAGGGGCCGATGTGGTGGATTTACGACATGGCTGCTTGACAAGCAACATTCTCCGACAAATCGAGAGGGACGGAAGCGAGTTTATATATACAGATTTTGTTGCCAGAAAGACACTTGACTGGTGCCATCGGCATCTCAAGGACTGAATATCAGCCACTATATGATCGCGAGCCAAAACTGAAGGCCACACAGTCTTCATAACCTAATTAGCATCAGCATCAGCTTGATTTGGTGTAAGCCGAAGCGGAAGTAGTTATCAGGTGTTGTGTCTTGTCATGAAAAACTATTAAGTACTGGAAGATGAAACTCGAAGCCTATCAAATCAACAAGGGCTCGAGGGATCGGAGTCGGATCAGGTCCTACCTTGTACAGAAAACCAGAACGTGCTCGAGATCAACTGAAAGATTTGTTATTATATGAGTAATAGGATAAGGGCCGGTTTGCGCAGTTATACGTTTGAGTGGAGATCAATAAAGGGAAAGCGAGTCACTCAACCGATAGGCTGGAGGTGCGAAAGGTGGATGAGTGGATGCCTGGGAAATAGTTCATTATGGAGAATACATCACCATGTGTGGCAAACATGAGGTAGAACTAAGATTGCCAGGACGATATAGGGAAGATAACTGTGGATGCATGTCGATAAATGTGGGTCGGAAACAGCTCGCGGAGAAGGAAAAGTCAGGGAGGGTGACAGGAGCCCCTTTGGTGGGTCTTCTGCATTCCCTTCCTGCCTCAGCACGAGCGCCTTCTCTCCGGATCCCCGCCTACGGAAACTGCTATCAGAAAGGTTCCTCGAGGAATGAAGATGACCTCAGGCAAGGTTCGAGGGAAGGACCAGAAGTACTGCTGGGTGCCGAGTTGATGGGCCGATAGATGAGACGGTGTGGTATTGAGAACGCCCCGAGTCAGCTCAAATCTAACGGCAAAGGCAGGTCGAGCACGGCTTGGTGCGCTAGTGATGGTCAATGCACAGAATGAAGGCGACGCGCTAGAAATACTGCATCTCTTTTCCGCAGGATCGGCTATCTTGCCCATGGATTTATTCACGTCTTGTTACGTTGGAAACAGAGGATTGACGAAAGAAAGACTGTAAACGGCAGTCAATTCAACACTTTGAACTCTGCTGCACTCCCTTCCGTCGAAGCCCAATCCAATTATGTAGAAGGTGGGAAAGTCAAAATAACAAGAAATAATAGAAATTGACTGGTTTGGTTTGGGTTTCGCTCCGAAGAAAGGTCCCTCCGAGTTCCCCACTCCCAGTGGTAATTAAGTTGATACGTAAGAACGGAGGGAAAAGTACTTGTGCATTTGTGGCAGGTGCCTAGACTATTCATAAATCCTACCTCATTTACTGATTGAATCGGGGGTCTGATAAGGGGTCGGCGACCGAAGGGGATAGGTGCAGATGGGGGGTTGGGATGGCCAACTCGTTGCAGCATTGCGGAAAATATAAAACACCTCTGCCGCAGATTTGGTTGACTGTCAATCTCGCCTGTAGTGGCAAGGATGAATTACCCCATCCAATTCCAAGAGCATTCCCAACTTCAGCAAGCACCGAGTCCATACCAACTCCACGACCACCACGCTCACCGGCCACACCATAATGGCCTTTATAGTGACTCCCTGCATGGTGCCCACGATACCTTTACTTCCTCATGCTCATCCCCAGTCTTGTGTACGCCGGCTTACCATCCACACTTGGTCGACCAGTATCGTCATCGCCCCCCGTATTTTTCGCTCCTTCAGCAAGCCACAGACCTGAACGATCAATATGATAGCTTCTCAAGGGGATCGTCGCTGTCCTACCTCCATCACCAAGACAGTCGCTATCTGCCTGTCGACGACCGTGGATTCCAATCATCCAGGTTCTCTCCGGTCTCTTGCAATGGCGCATCCCTCGACGTCATCAGCGGAACGTCGGCTATCCAGAACACAACCCTAGGATATAGCATGTATCAACCCGAGGATATAACGGAATATAGACCATGGTTAACCACCTCTGGTTCAACACCTACCGCAACCGGCTATAATGACGCTACTCACGGCCATGTAGTGCATGAAACCGTCACTGAGATGACGACTTCTTCAACGACAGCAGGAAATATCGATGTCGGATTGGAAGTTGATGAACAAGTGGCCGGGAGGCATAATGAAATGTCTATGACGACAAATTCCCTCAGTTTTGTTTCCACCGCAACCACACTCTCTGCTACTACAGCGATTCATGGTCAGCATGCTTTAAAAACTCCAAATGAACAAGACCCATACCCGAACCACACGCCCATCTTGCATTATCCAGCTGCTCAATTGCCCACACCCGTAGCTCTGACAATCCTGCTCAATCGTGATCGTACTCACACACCTACCTTGTCTCAACCTTATCCGCCACACTCGGTACGTAATTTTGTTACTGGCAGCATACTAGCCGCCCCAAGGGTCGCTACCGTTAACTCAATCCCCCCTCCATCAACTCAGCGCAACACCATCATTCCTGTCACAAATAGGATGAGTCGATCTGTGGACGGCGTTAATGACCCAGCCATTCCAGGATCACAGACAAGGGCGGTGGAGCATGGCTCTCAATCGCGGGAGAAGAAACATGCCTGTACTATGTGTCATAAAAGGTCAGTCTTCAATTTGGCATCCGGCGTTGCATCTTCCCTTGTCTCCTTCTTTCCGCCTGAGCCGAGTCATGTTTTACCTGTGCCGCCCTTGCTCCCCTAGTTATTGTATTTTCTGCGACCATGCATGCTTGACAAGGTACTAATTGATCGATCGTGATGTAGGTTTGATCGCCCCAGTACGCTCAGAAAGGTAAGCCCCATCCAGCGGCGCCTTTCAACGTGATTAACACCAGGCTGGTATCGGCATTGTCTGGGTATAGCACCTGCTGGTGCATACTGGGGAGAAAGGTAATTAATTCCAGTCCCATTCATTTGTCGTTCTTCTCCTACCACACACTCTTCGAACATCGATGCCCATTTCTTTGAAGACTGGGGAGTGCCCCTTCGTCATATTATTCGATTCCACATGTCGTCATTCGTATTGGGAGTGAAAACAAATTGCTGACACGTTTATATGAATCATTCTCCCCATATACATCTTTAGCCTTTGTGTGTGATACGTGCGGCCGTCGTTTCGGGGTCGCGTCAAACCTGAACAGGCATGTTCGACGATGCATCAATAAAGTCGCTAACGCTACGGCGAAGTCGCTTTCTGGGTCACCACCTGCGAGTGCGACGTCGTCCTCGGCAATTTCATCTTCAAGTGAGCCGACATACAGTCAACATGGCAAGGGTCCAGGGCGTACTAGAGGCATCAAAAGGTCCCATTTTCCTTCGCTTGGCACATCGGACTTCGGTGGTGGTGCTAACGCATGTGGGGGTGATGTTCAGACGTCGATCAAGGCTGAACACGCCGCGTCCATGATCATAAACAACTCTAACACCACCGCAGCAACGAATGGAGGAGTGGAAACGGGATTAGAAATTACATCGGCGGCGGTCCAAAATCTCGCTTCAGCATCAAGCATAAAACCTAACAAACCTGGAACCAAGCGTCGCCGTCGCGCACCTTCGCCATCACAATGGATTCCAAATTCCTTATTAAATTTCAACCTGGCTTCCGAAGATTATTTCAAGACAACATCTATCCCTTTACCGCCGGTGAGAAGGAATTTACCTAACGAGGAAAGAGATTCCTGGGATGAGAGTTTCACTTTGACACCGTATCACCCTACTGGATGGAAGGACATCTTACCTGGTCCTGGACTAGGGCTGGCCATAACTGGTGGGAGAGAGGTCAGAAATATAAATTTGGGTGGAAGTGGAGCATATATGTACGGTAGGGTTCTTGTTTGTTGAATTCATTCAGTATTGCGTTTCCTTTCCCTACAGCTTCTCTTGATTCAGTCGTATGATCGTTTCGTGATCAAATTCTCCCGGTGGATAGATTTATAGCATTCATGCATATGCATATGTCCCTTCGTTATGTTACATATATGCAGTGATTTACACACACTCTCTCAGCTTCCAAACACATGAAATCGATTAGTATTTGATCGTCCTGATAAAAATTCTGTTTACATGAACGACTGGTTGTGCGCCTCCAACTATATACCCACTTAGTAACCTCGGCGGAGCACCTTTTTGTAATATCTGTTCTTGTTTGTCAAGATCCTCCGGTGCAAGCTGAAACAAACGAAGTCTTCCTCGGTCGCGTGGTCCCCCCCATTTGCTTGAACACCGGCTTCAAGCCTTTTCGCCATGCCAATTAGCTCCTCACAAAAGCAAGCTATCGAAGAGACGATATCTGCAATTACCTCGCAGACTGTCACGCGTGGTAAGCGGTTGCTAAGTACCATGTTCATGGACTTGGTCAACCGGAATGAATGGCCCCAATATTATGAGGTACACTTGTCATGCGCGACCCCGCGGACGCGATTTTCTGACGATTTATACCCATGTACGTGGTGTCTGTAGGTCATTCCCGAACCCCGTTGCTTGAACAACATCAAAGGGGGAGTTGATAAGGGACGATACAAGGAGCCCTTGGATGTGTATACGGACCTATCGTTGGTATTTTGGAATGCCTTATTTTATAACGAATCAGGGAGTCAGATTGCTCTTGATGCTCAGGCTCTAAAGGTGCGTCCTTGCTTCGAGGGGCAAACCTGACTTCTCAATTGCACACCGATAGAACACCTTAGACACAGAATGGCGAAAACGAAATGTACTTCCACAACCTCGGTCTTCACCGCCACCTGCTGCTCCTCAGAAAGTACATAAACAATTCCAAGAGGGCTCTTCGAAACAGGTACCCTCATCACCGACCAAAAAAGAGCCGTCGCAATTTCAACCCGCCGCTACCCCGACGGCACCGAGACCTCCTGCTGCATCTTCAGCATCGACAGGTACTACATCTAATGTAAATATCATAACATCGACCGCAACCAAGCCTGTACCAATAAAGCCGAAATCTGCTCGACAAGTAACACCTGACGTAGAGGTTGACATTGGCGGAATGTCACCTGAACCCCCAGAAGTTGAAAGTGGCAGTGGTGGAAAGGAAAGAGACCTGGAGGGCGAAGACATTGTTAGGCAACTGGAGAAGGGATTACCAAGATGGTCTGGCTTCGAGGATGCTGGTTGGAATGGGAGCCTGTCTCAAGTACGTACATTTTCTCTCGTGTTCTTGACAGAACCTCATCGTTGTGGCTGCAGGGACGGATAACGGAGATCGTTCATGCCGTCAAGAGTCATAAAGATATCATGTGAGTCATCCGGCATTACTCTGCAACGCGAACTAAGGCGCAAGATTTAGAGGAAATCGGGCGGCAATCGCTCTCGACGCGGTGCCAGAGGAGTCCACTCTCCCCAATCTCTCATATTCTGTATGTCTTCTGCATTCTAGAAGTCATTTCTGCCGCTGACAGCCTGTTTGAAGCACCCACTTTCCCTCAAGCTGATAGAGGTAAGAGATATTGGCTGACTAAGTGTGTATCGTTTAAAGTGATATCATAGACACGGGCGAAAGCTGGAGAGTATACAGCCAAGGAATTCGACTTCGCCATGACACAATTATTTGAAAAAGCTCGAAAATGGCACAGTCCAAGCACTGACCCATATGGTCAGGTTCTGCTGCTCCAAGTGAGTAATATCACCAGCGACTGGATAGTTCATTTTAGCTTATTTTACTCTAACCTGAAGAGATTGTACCACGCGCTTACATCCGCCAGTCCGCCACCTGGTCCGCCATATAGCACAACAACCAACTTTGCGTCACTGCGCGCTGGCCCAGGGAATGCTAAAGCAGTGTCGGCATCCTCTTCATCCAACGTCAATGCTGCTAGTGGCAGCGCAAGTGGTACTGCTGGAGAATCTGGAGACGGAGTTCCCGGAGTTACTACGTTCCGAGTGTCTGCGAAAGACAGAACCTTCGTTGATGTTTTGCATTATAAGGGGTGGACGATCAAGTTGGCCGATTGGGTCCATCTGAGCAACCCTGATGACCCTAGCAGACCGATTGTAGCGCAAGTCTTTAGGTGCTGGACTTCGGATGAACCGTATGTGTTTGGTTATCAAGCTGGCCGATTGGACCGGTTTATTGATGTGCTTTGGTACTTTCTCATTTATTTTTTTCTGAACGATTTTCGATCACTCTGCCCCGTATATCTGCGACTTTCTACCCCTGCATTCTGTCTGGTAATTTAGAAGCAAGAAAGGGCAGCCTAGTATAACCGTGTCCTGGTACTTCCGACCAGAACAGGTAAGAATTTGGATTCTTGCTTCTCTGTTCGGGTCAGCGGCAACGATGCTAAGCTGTATTATGTTCCATAGACATTCCATGATGCTAGCCGCAAATTCTGGGAAGGAGAAGTGTTCAAAACCAGTATGTATCATCCTTCGCTTACCTTCTTGCATCACGATTGGGGCTTCTTTCATAACTCGTGTTACGGAGACATTGCAAATGCAGGTTCCATACGGTGACCTTCCACTTTGCTCCTATTACGATAATTTCTTGAGATCTTGTTCATCTGTGGCTCTCACCTCTGGATTTGATTTGCTAACACGTCTCCCTTTCAACCTTGACAGGTCACTTCGCTGATCACCCCGTAGAAGATATCATCGAGAAGATTGCCTGTCAGTTCACCGCTCGACATATCCGTGGCCGACCCCGCCCACCGTTTTGGTACCCCGGATTCCCGTTATACGTTTGTGATTGTCGATACAACGATCGCGAACGTGTATTCGTGAAAATCAAGAATTGGAATTCTTGTGTGCCGGAGGAAGTTAGGAAGAGTACAGAGTTTATGCCGATCTATCCGTTCGAGCGGACGGTATTTCCGGTCAGGTATCCGAGTCCGTTTTTGGCCAAGAATGGGCCGAAAGGACCGGGTGGATTGGTTGATGCCAGTGTTAGTGCTGGTCAAATTACTCCTGCTAGTGGAAGTGGAGCAGGAGCAGTTGGTGATGGCGAAGCGGGATTAGCTAAGACTCGGCCAAGGAGGAACGTGGCGAGTAATTTGGCGAATGCTACCGTGTCGACCAGTATCTCTGCAGGACCGATACAAGACCCACCGAAGAAAGGTGCTGCTGTCAATGGAGTTGCTAATGGCGCTCCTAGTAGTATTTCAGTCGCACCAGCCGGTCAGGGTACCTCTCAAGTGGCGCCATACCCTCAAACGGCTCAACAGCAGCAAACCTCTTACGCTGGTCATCAACAACAGCAGTATCAGTATCAGCACGCGCTGGCGCAATCGTCGCAGCAGCAATATGCTTATCAACAGGCATATCAGAACCAGTATCAAGGCTATAGACCTGGTGGGACGACTGGTGGTTATGCCAGTGGAGGTGATAGGTCGGTGCTCACGGCTGCTGGTGGTGTGGCAGTTGTTGGTGCCAATCCACCAATTGAGAAGTTGCCACCTGAGATGAGTGAGTCGCGCTTTTCTTGTCTTGTGATCTAATAAAGCGCTCTTTGCACCCATTTCCTCCTTGTCGCTTTACTTTCAGATCCGGTTACTTACGCACTTTCTTCATGTTCCAACTACAGCCAAACACTTCGACCGAGACCCAGTGACGAACGAACTGCTATGGTTCGCTGCGCCTCCCATGAACGTTGCGCGTCCTTCTGCACCGAAACATAGTCTAGAATATCTCCATTTCTTGGCCAAGAAGAGAAAGACGGAAGTAGATCCGGAAGGGGAGGCAGGTGATGATAGCATGGACGTGGACTTGGACCAGCCAAGAAAGGGCAAATTAACTGTTACCGAGACCTTATTGGCTGTCGCCCGGGCTGGGTGATCACGTTGGGAAGATAGAGAGGCAGACCAACCCCGGTATTGCTTTATTGCTCTGGGGATGGCGTGCTCTCGTCAGGGTAATCTTCTCATCCTGGACTCACACTCTCTGTCATCATACATTCGTCTGTGTCAGTTTCTATAGTATCGCTATCAGCCGAAGCGGATGTGATGGCGAAGGCACAACGACGGATACCTTTGGTCGGCATGCGTTGTTGAACCGCGTAGACCGTCGTAATGTGTGAGGCGTAGCACAGGTAATTCGGGATGCACCTTGGAATAGCAATGAAGGATTAATGAAGTGAACAATGAATGTTGGGCTTGACTGGAGATGGTGACAAGAGATCTGTCTAAGTATATGACAAAAAGACCTGTTCTGTCACAGGATTTCGCATTTTAGCACATAAGCTGAGCATCGCCCGACGCAGCTTCATCCTTCCCATCAGACTGCAGGCACGAGGCGAAGATGCACCGCCAAATTGATCCTAATAGCTCGCGGAGAAACGCACCGCCATTACGAAGCTATATTACCGTCAAAAATCATTGATTTCCCACCTTCCTCCTCTACTTTGCGCGTCACCGAGGGCGAAAAAGGCCACGAGTCGCTCGACATACGACATACGACATTTCATTAATCATTTGTAATCCTGGGCTAGATTACCGCATTTTCACGATTGGTTTTATCTCAATTTCCCATCACCGTTGATTTCCGCCCTATTGGCCTTCCCAGCGCTCATCAACAGCTTGAAAATCAAGCTCTCACCACTCTCACAGCCTCATTATTCAGCTCAACGTGCCTGCATAGAGATTTGGGTTCTCACAACGGTTAAGTATAGAGCCAGGACCCGGTGATATCTCATCTCTGTCCCCTCCTTCCCACCCCGTATCCTCTACCGGCATACTTCTGCCGCCGCTTCCGGCTCACCCACGAAGCTTACCCGAGCTTGCCTGCACCCGCTTCCTCTCTTCCATCCTCCGCCTTTCATCTCTTGCGCGCGCCCTTTTTCTCCTTGTCGAGCTGATAGGGCAAGAGAACTCATCTCGGACGACCCTCCCCCTCTCTCCGCAGCAAGCAATATGGTGAACGTACAGAAGCGTGCCCCGCAGACATCGGCCATTTGTGATTCCAACTATGTGTGGATGGATAATGGCAGGCAGCAATCACCGTGTTTGGTCGCAGCATATGCACTAGGAGCTTGTCAGGGTGGTCGTGAGTCATCAATTTCCGTTCCCCCAATTCATCTTGTCTCTGCGAATGTCATCTAATCGGCCGCTTCATGACACCCTTGTGACTCTTTGGTTGAATGTGGGCATGTTCTACAGAGTGGACAATTCAGGCATTGCAACCTGACCACCATTACAACGCGCCCAATGGTACGACCGTAGATCGATGCTCATGGTGGGTTCCAACCGCTAAAATTTGGGTTATCTCGACCGACATAAATTTTTTTCAAGCTCATGGGCGGTTTACAACCTGATCAACGGATGCACGGTCTGTCAAAATCAGCTTGCATCAGTCGTAAAGTACGTCCTTTATTCGCTGTTGTCAACCCTTGATTGAATTGCCCCGTTAGCTGGTCTCCGTATATCCAGAACTGCCCTAGAGAATTACAGTCGAGCACGTACGTCTCCGTTCCTTGATGTCCTGGTGGATGCCTCTGATCAGGTATTAGGTTCTGGTCTCCGCAGATAACATTCCCCCAGGATTCTGCCATCCCATATTGGGCCACACAAGATCGTGAGTGTTTCCGTTTGCCTTCTGGTCGGCTCAATTTACATCTTTGTCGTGATCAGCAACCAAATGGCCTAGTGCTCGCTTTGATATCGACGCAGCGAAATCTCTTGCATCACAAGGTATCTTTCTTCACTTATATACTTGAGCCCTACCAACCTGTCCTCTAGGTCGTCCAGATGTTACACCATCCGGTCCAGAAAGCACTGCGAAGAAGTCAACCCCAGCTGGCGCGATTGCAGGTGGTGTTGTTGGAGGGGTGGTCGGTCTCGCCGTCATCATCATTGCCTTCTTCCTATACAAGCGATACAAAGCGCGCAAAGAAAAGGAAGCACAAGAACAAAGGTTCTCGCAACAATCTATGTCGATCGCTGGGACATACACCGATATTGGTAGCCCATATTCGCGAGTTCTCAAGCCTCCGTCTGGGGCTGATTTATCATACACCCGACTTGACTCCACATCTCCTATCAGCACGGCAGGATATACAACATCCCCATTCACTGTGACACATGCTCACAATAGCAGTATTACGACATTCTCAGCCATTAATGGTCCCGGAAGTGCTGTGCCAATGTCACCTCCCAGCTCGCCTCCACCTCTTCCAGTGGGATCGCAGTCATCCGTGGGAGCTTGGAGTCGTGGAAATGTACCCAACAGTTCAGGTGAAATGTCCAGCGACTTTGGCATTCAGCCATTCACACTCGCCCAATCCAATAATGGTACACCTCAATTCACACCTGATGGCAAGGTCCGACCTATTGGTTATGATGCACCGACTATGCCACCAAGTGGTGCCACATCTATTCCCATGGATGTTGCTCCCAATGTACCAGCTAACAGGAGGTTTAACCCACCACCTTATTCTCCAGCTTTGGATCAACAGGAAGGAGAGCTTATGAGAGCTACTCCTATGAGGTTGGAAAGCAAGAGCGGACCTTCTGCATCAACACAAACTCTAGTCTCGTCTGCTGGTGCTCCGATGACGAGGAATCATAGAGGACATCAACTCTCCACTTCTACTCAACAATCGCCCGCAGTTGGACTTACGCTTGGACTTGCAACAGGGGGTAGCAGCGTCAGTGATGTCAGCGGTGTCAGCGGTGTCAGCGTAATGGACAGCAGTGCAGGAAACGAGGTCAATACCACTGCTGGTGAAGGAACACCCTACGGAACTGACCCAGCACGGACCGGAGGAGCACCACAGGTTATGAATCCGGATCCCGGATCTCCTGTAACTCCTGTCGCCTCCCAAACAGAGACCAGAAAACCAGACATCTAGTTTTTCTGCTGTGACGACGTTGCCATGAAACTTCTGGCTTGTTGGTTCTTTTATTGTTCAACGGTAGCGGTGATGTCTTTTGGCTTTTCTACTATGATCCCGCTACATCTTATTTTTTTTTCCTTTTTTTTTCTTTTTTTTTTTTTAAGTTGATGATGTATTTCACCCATCTATGGGCTCACTATTAATGTTCTATTTTTCTCGCTTTCCTATAGGTCTTCGATAGCCTACCTTTCTTTACCTCTTCTTACGAGCTTCAGGATTCCATATATATCTGGTTCGTGGACTGATGCTGGCTTCATTAAAATCCATTGATTGTATTATCTCGTAAACCCCATTTCTCTTCAGCTCTAATGCCTCGTTGTCTTCCTCCTTCCTTCCTTGCTCCCTTAAGCTTCTTCTCCCGTGCGCCTCGACCTATCTTCCTCCTACTTCTCTATCGCTTGTTCCAGACGAGCTATACCCCTTCCTCCTATCACCCTTCATCTCTTCCCAATGAAATCGCTCCTGAAACCACCAAAAGGCCGATGGACGTATACTGGTGCATATGGATCGCTATCTTTGATGATCTCTATTCGCTGTTGGTTGTGATGAGTTAGTGCTCGGTGCTTGAAAATGTTTGATAGCTTGATGACGATTACTTTCCTCATGACCATTGTTTACTGTGCCTTTGCACACTTTCTATCTATTTCTCTCTACGGATCTCAAGCTCGTTGACGATGTTGTAACCCTTATGTATTGCGTGGCATTTCCCCACCAGCTTTTACCCATCTTTCATGAAACACTCAGGAGGCTTCTGTTATTCTCACTCCATATGGAGGTGACTTTTTGTGTTCACGTACTCATTGTTTATTACTTTCGCTCGGGTTGGAAGCATACATATGCATGTGGGCGCTGAAATCTCTATTATTGTCGAATTGTTCAATTCCTGCGACGACGATCGTCTCATCTGAGTCAACCTGTGCCCGCGATGGACCTGAAACTACTGTACTGCCCTACATTGCGGAAAAATGTTTGATCGCGTGGCCGCTGATGTTGATTTGACGAGGAAATCAGTGAATAATAGTCGCTGCTAACATCATGGCTGTCCCTCAGGCTCTTGGCGACGGTCATCAGCTGTGAACCTGAGTGGCAATGTAACTGGTACAAACGCCATCACTCCTATACGCTCCCTATAGTGGCGCTACACCTGGACCTCAGGCCAGCTGAGCTCAGGGCGTCATTCATTCTGCCCTCTTCGCTCATTCAAAAATACTACCCCAGGCCAGCTAAGCACGACCTCACAGGCAAAGGGGTAATTTACCGTAGGTTAAGTTACTGTGGAAGCGGGCTTATATATTTATTCCAGTTTATCGTAGATATGAAAGCTGATTGGCTGGCGACTCTGCTAAGATCCAATATATGCAGAGAATATATGAGCTGATTCCCACAGTGGGTGTGGCTCGTATTACCAAATCACCAATCGGAATACAGTACGGGTCCGTTGGGAAAGAAAAGGGGGTAAAGAAAGGTATGCATTCATTTTCAGCCTAGGGGTAATCAGAAGCTCAGTTGGTCCGAGCCGACTACGACCCGCGGTTGTTATTGCAAATCGGCAAGAGAAGAGGTCAGGCCTAGTCGACTGGTCAGTGGCAAGAGCTTCCTAGCTATAGGTAGTAACGAGCGTAATAAATGACTGGTAGAATGAAGCTTAATACTTCTGCGGTCACTCGCCTGCAAGTTTCAGACCGCCACTAGTCGTGCTAGATCATAGATAGATGGGAATCGTTGGGCCAAGGATCCATCGTCCGGCAGAGGGGACTGAAAAATTACGACCCGGAGTTTCTGCGTATTTATAATTAGAAGCCTATATAGATTTGATGGTCCGTCAATTATCGCGTAAATAGCATATTTACACTCAGTAGACAATATTTCAACGAGCACTTTTCTGTCAAATCGAGTTTTAATTTTTTTTTACCCACCAAAATTTGGCTATACCCAAAAAAATCGTACAAAATAAGAAATAGGTGTCAATCGACTCCTTTTAAATGAGTGGTTTGATTCCGTAAAAAAAATTGATATCAAATGTACAAGAATTACGCGGCAAAAATTTCAACTTTTGCTTATACAATACAGGTTCTCGCACGTCTGTCTGGCGAGTCATATTTGATCCTTAGTGCGCACTCACGGCTATACAGTATGCCTAGCGTGATGGATGGCTCAGGTAAGAGCAGTTACTGCCCAGGTGAGCCGTGCGTGCGCTCTTGTACATGTCTGTATTTGATAACTGATGATTACTATATACGGGTGCTTATTAATTATTCCTGATACGAGCACTGCGGTAGTTGAGAACAAAGGGATGGTCGAATGTCAAATAAAATATTAAATTTTGGATAATTTCTATGCATCATATATCATCGATCTTGATATCGGAAATTTGGCTGGTGGGAATGTGATTTTATTCCCGATACCCGAAAGGTAAACAATCCTACGTCGAAAAAGAAAAGAAATTCAAATGGCTGACTAGGTTACGTGTTCAGCTCCTGAAGCGTTGAGTTTGCTTGGTTCTATTGTGGTCCTGCTCCTGAGCATTCTCTGTTGTGGTCGTGGTGGGACACAACAGGCTGAATCAGATCTTTGAGTGGGAATACGATAAAGAACGGTCAAAACAGTTCAACCATTCCAAGCACACAACGGGCTTTTAAATCCTATTCATGTATTCCACACAGAAAGATTCCCCCGTTGTGTGAATGTTTTGTTTGCGGTGTGTATTTGTATGGGTCATCATCGTCTTTGTTGTACAAACTCTGGCTGTATTTATTGCTTGTATGGCTCGTTGCATTTGTGCACTGGCCTCAGGACTACCGTGCTCCCAGTTAGCAGTTAGGGGACGTGCTCTAGAAAGAGGCAGACAGAGTTAGTGGATATGATATAGGTTATCAATGGTCACCTAATGCTGTATCCCCCTCAAACGCCATGTAAGGAAAAAAAGGGGGATCGGGAGTTACGCGCAGCGTCCCACTAGATTATATTTCTTTATTCCAGTGCCCTAAACGGTTTCACCATGGTTTTCCCGAAACTTGCCAAACTTGCCCGCGAAGCGGGCCCTGGAGGATAAGATATACAAACAAATGCGTTAGGTCACACAGGTAATAAAAACTAATTACAATTAATATTTATTATCATTTTTATCGGTGTCATCAACCGTGGAGCTCGTCCACGGAACAAATGCATATTCATGCTCTCAACGAGAATAACATATCAATAGTATCAATAGTAGACCTAATCTACTGTATGTCAAGATACGAAACATTACAATCAAGGTGTTAAAAATGTGTATAACACCACCAATACCCTTCTGGCAAGATGAGGAGAAGGGCTGAAGGTGTTAGACACTGTTGTTCTACAGCTGTGAACTTCGCACTTGGTGGGTATTGAAAATGGCTTGCACTTCCGTGCACTGGATGCATCGGCGAATCGCATCCAGGGGTTCAAACTTATGGAAAGACAAGCGTTATGGCTCGATTGGCACCATCGTTGTGGAGAGTACGACTTTGTACAAGGACGAAAGGTGGAGAGGTACAGTCGCAGGATCGCAGGAGAGTGACGGCCACTTCTCCCTGGTATATGTATGATATCTGTGTGTATAAGGACTTTAGTCTGATGTGATAAAAGAAACGGATATGATTTGGAGTGTTCTCGTGCAGAGCATCAATCAGAAGGCCAATGCTCTGCAGGGCCATGTCAGGTTCTTCCTTCACAGCTGCAATACACTGGAGTGCATCTTCTAGCGCTTGCTCTCACGGGAATTTCATCCCACCAGCATGATCAATCAAATGATCTCATTGCTTTTCCAAAAAGGCTCTGATCAGCTTTGCCCATTCCAGTTCCAGCCCTGAGCATGACGTTCCTGCTGGTCCTGCCATCAATCACGCCTGGGGCTCACGAGAGGCGAGAATGAAACACAAAATTGTATATTGCCTTGGTGTTAGTGCATGACTCGACCTCTATGACCCTGTCGCTTGCGTTTAGAAATTATATACACGGTTTTTGGTCACAAATGTCCACAACGCGTTACGCGGGCAAGTTTTGCAAGTTTTGGGAAAAGCACGGTGAAACCGTGCCATTATGGTATGCTCGCGTTTAGGGAGGAGGGTGAGCCCACGTTGTTGCCTACACCCCATCTTTCAGACTGCAAGGATAACCGAAGCTAGACAAGACCGCGGCAACACTAGTGCCTGTCACACTTTGCTACTGTACTATCATAGTAATCATACCACTCAGCTACCATGCCACTGGCGCTCTTATAATTAGTACATGCTTCGAGCGGTAATGTCAAGAAAACACCCACCAAAAGCAGGCCGTGATTAGACATATTCAACATCCTTTCCCCCCCGATTTGTGTGTCCCAATACGACGCGCTCAAGATCACAGTAAAGGAAGCGTTGAGCTCCCTGCATTCCAACTAAGAACGTACTACAGTCCAACTCCTCTCATTCACTCACTCTTTTCTTAGTTATTGGTCATTCCATCATGAAACTCATCATTGCTGGACGTTTCATCGTTGCATTGAGTCTATTGGCTCGAACTGGAACCGTTGCGGCGAAATCAGCCAATCCCCCTGGTGGTTTTCCGCGAGCTCTACTCGCCAGACAAGACGAGTGGGGGTGGACTCTCTGACGAGTGAAACGGCCCTTGTGGTGCAGTCAGTGGTGTGCTTGCTGGCGTAAGTTCACTCTCGTTTTCGTTTTCATTCTTTGAAAAATTTTCGATTTTCTTTTGTTTCTGTTTTCCTGCTCCTTCGCTTCCTCCTATCCCGCTCTTTTTATTTTTTTTTTCTCGCTATGGACATCGATCACTGACACAAAATGTCTCTTGCGCGACCAAGACAACGACCTGTACACCTTCTACCTGCTGCACTGGGTCGTTCATTACCGACTTCTTCGATTGCTTCGAGTGCGTCGGGAAAGCTGATCAAATCGTTGATTACAGCGAACCTCAACACGACCTGGTCAGTAAGTCATCTCCCCCTCCCCCTAATTCCTTTCTCACCTCTCTCTTCCGTGGACTACACTTCCCCCCCGATCACCAACGAAAAACGCACTGAGTAAACAGCTTTTTCCCAGACTACGCTGCAAGCTGTATCGACGCAGGGTTCTCGATCCCTATTCGTACTTTCCAGGCCTGCGTTGCCAACCACTACACACCGCACAACCTTTCTTCCAACAGACGCCGGAATCACCCATCTAACAGAGTCGGGTAATGTTAGTGATACAAGTGATGATGATAACAGTGCTGCGTTCAGAGTTGAAGTGCGAGTGTGGACTATATCATTTGGTGTGGTTGTGATCGCTTTGATGGCGGGTGGCGCTACCATCGTAGTTTGAGGATGGACTTTGCCGACTATTCTTCTTCTTATTCGTTGTTGTTTTCTTTTAGTTTTGAATTGTCCTGTGTATGTGAATGTGCCAGCGCGGCGCAGGACGATAGAACGTTTTTGGTTCGTCTTCAGTTAGTATATCCGACTAATAATATACCAGACGCTTGGGTGATTTAATGGCGAAAGTTTGACGCAGAGCTTGAAACTCGAAAGTTGTGTTCTCGTTCGAATCATGCTGAGGCTTCGAGAATCACCGACGCGGAAATACTGTGCCGCATTGCCCACCACCAAGCGGTTCATCGGCGTGGACGAGCTAGTCTCGTTCCCATCCGTCGCGGGGCGGGAAAGGAATGGGCACGACACGATGGACGAGCAATCACAAGTGCCAGTACGGACCGGGTAGTCGTAAACCCGGAGCTTTGTAATTCAGAGGTGTAGTATGTAGTTATCTTGTATAGGTCTGGCCTTGTATCTCCGCCCTCCCAAATTTATCTGCAGCGTCGATATTAATGCACTAATGCATATGTTAACCTTTGTTGCTGAAAATAGAACCTACCAACCAGAAATTTGCCTCCATGGTCGACTCTTTGTGAGCGTTTGGATGGCATCGAGCATTCTCAGTAACGCAAGTTGTACCAGAGCTCGAATTGATACCATGGTAGTGATGGAGTTGAGTGACTTACTGCCTATGGCAAGGCATGACACCTCTCTCATTTACCCACTAAACTTCTCTCAACGTTATCAAAATTGCAAACACGTCTATCCGGATCCCCGAAATCCGCGGATTGTGTCCATCAAAAAGATACCTTGGCATCGGCTAGTGGGGCAGTACCCGGGCGGCATTTGCGATCTTGCCTGCGGGTACTCTTTCATCTACGTTGTGCCACACAGCGCACAGAACGAAACCCTAGTCTGCTGGGCGCCTGACCGTCCGTACCCGCTTGGACCATTGCAGAGGTCCTGATTTCCTGACTACCGCGCACCAGAAGCCCTGGAACGTTACCGTTACGACACTGGACGCGCAACCCCTTTCTAGTACATGATTCTTTGTTGCATTCTGGGATCGTCATTTTCGTGGGCGCATCCACTCTTTACATAGAACGCAATCGTCGTTTGTGGTGGCGATGTCCGTGCAGACTTCAGCTCTCTGCAATTCACAATTCATCTGGCTGGACAATCAGAAGGCGCAGACACCGTGTTTGGTTGCGGCCTATGTACTTGCGGCCTGCGCGCCGGGTGGTTGTAAGTGATCGTTTCCCTTTCGCGGTTCATGTATTGATAGATGTGTTACCATCTATTGTTGTCCCAATGACTCACGCATGACCACGCAATGAAGCTTTCACAACCATGGCATTGTCTTCTGGCCAAACCTATGGCGCACCAAATGCGTCTACGGGCAACCCGTGCTACTGGTGAGCTTGAATGCCTGATGCATGAATATATGCTAAAATGTTCAATATCTAGTTCATGGTCTGCTTACAACTTGCTGAGTGCATGCACAGTGTGTCAAGGTGAAACTTCGTATGAGTAAGTTCAATGCTAAAAGGTTACAGAGACTCTCTGAGTCATCCCGAATGTTAGCTGGCCTTCATTTGTTGAGAATTGCCCAGAAGAGTTCCGGCCCATTACGTAGGTGGTAGTCGTGGGCGTTTGTGTCATGTTATATAACCTCAACTCTTCACACACCATTACAGGTTTTGGCCGAATCAAATTCATTTTCCTCTTGATACAGCGCTTCCTTTCTGGGCAACTACGGATCGTATGTAGCCTCTATCACCAACTCTATGATGGTCTCACAAATTCATTGTAGCATCCACTTGGCCGTCGGACAAATTCAATGTTACAACGGCCAGGACATTATGGCTGGAAGGTAGGCAACTCATCCCCAAGCAAACGTACATTCATTGAAATACTCTCAAGGTCATACAGATGTGATTCCTGGGCCTCTCCCAAGGCATCCGTCATCACCTACAGGGGTGCCTGTGATCGTGGGTGCTACTGTGGGTGGTGTCGTTTTTCTATTCTTGACGGGCTTGATAGCATTCTTCGTGATCAGACGGAGATATGCCAGTCAAGCGAAACCGTCCGTGAATACTCCATCATCACCTATCTCTAGTGAAAAAACACGCCGGAAACGACCGTTATCTGGCTCCACAATGGTCAACGCGAAACATGATACAGGTTTCGACCTACTTAAATCGACAGCGTACATCACTTCTCCTTTCCCTGGTGTCGATAACTATCATTCAAATGCAACTCCTATATCCACTTCCAGTGGGCCCATCTCGCCGTCACTGCCCTCGCAATCTGCAAGAAGACACGGACACGAACATTCAATTGGTGGCACAGAGTCCGCCGACCCAATATTGACCCCGACGGGCAATCGCCACCTGCGTTCAGGCAGTGGCAGACATCACGCAGTGCAAAACCGCTTAGCAGATAGCGTGGAGCCTGTACTCACTGCATCTCGGCCCGCGGAATATAATCCGCCAATTTATTCGCCAACTGGATTCGGACGAAACATTGCGATGTCTGCTCAGGCACTGTCCTCGGAGTTTCATACCACGCCCAGAGACCAAGCAAACGCTTCAACGGTGTACAGTGCTAGAGCTGGGTTGGGAGATCAGGGACAAGTGGAGCTCGACGGGACGATGTCTCCGCCAAATCAACGTCGCAGGTGGAGTTGGTGGCTGGATGGAAGTGCGCACGTTATGAACCCTGACCCATCATCTTCTGGCGGGCATAGAGATATTTAGCAGGGTTTTGGTACAATTTAGTTTTCCTTCACACTTATGCTGAATTCAGCGCCTGATCGGCGACCTTGGGGAATGCTCAGTTACCGATTGTAAGTCATCGTTCAAAACGGGAAAACCTGAGTAACGATGTCAATTGATGGTTGCTCCGTTTAATCTTTGTTCCAGCATGCTCCCTGATACATTGTGACCTTGGAATTAATGCTCGTCTTATGAGTTAAGTTGGCAATATATCGTACTCATGGGTTACTACCACAGGAATCGGTAAGTCAACATTGCATGGAGTCACAGTGAAAGAGCAGAATCCGCAGTTAAGGCGGTGAAGGACTTCTACAGTATTCACACGGGTACCTGGTACGCATCTGAATAAGTGATGACGCTATTGTGGATATACTTTAGCCAAACGATGCAGCAACCACAGAAAGCCTCCTGGCGCCGCGGATCATTTGTTGCTCTCATCTTGTGAAGCTCAAACCCGATGGAATGGAGATCAGGGTTGTTTACCTCCAGGCCCATCCCCGACTGCTTTAAGCCGTCTTCAGTGCCTCCAATGAACCTTTCTGAAACCACACTGTCACACCGACCGCGCTGCGCATTCTGCACCGCCATCCTCAAACTTTCCCCTTCCTCATTCTGTTGCTCTTCGAAGTCCGTGGTGGCCGCTTCACAGGCTCTGCAACGCAAATCTCCATAACAAGGGCACGCGTCCCACGCTCGCTGGCTGACATCTTCGTTGTGTAAATGCTGTTACGAAGTCGTAACATTCAAACATCAGCAATTTGCCTACCGGAATACGTGTGGCTCGACAATGAGATGCAGCAGACGCCATGTTTGGTCGCAGCATATGCCCTAGGCGCATGTGCAGGCGGGAGTAAGTCGCTATTTATACCCCGCTTACTTTTTGCCAGCGATGCGGGTGTTTCAACGATCTCATAATGGGTGTCGTGGATATCTATGGTATAGACTGGATCGTCGACGGGTTGGCATCAAATCAAAGCTATGATCGCCCAACTTCCTCCACGGCAAGTCCGTGTTATTGGTGCGCCTAAATCATGATCTTATGAGGCCGAAATGCAAACTTTCATTGATAAAGCTCCTGGGCAGCCTATAACTTGTTAAGTGGATGTTCTGTATGTCAATCCAAGGTCGATCTAGTCTCTGAGTGAGTCCAGTCTTGTGATATCATACAGGGGCCGTTCAGAGCTCCCAATGCGCAGTTGGTCTCCCTTTGTTGAAAATTGTCCCGAGAATACACGTCTAAACACGTGCGTTATTTGTATATTGGATCGTGATGAGCTTTAATAGCACCGTCTTTATAGGCAGTGGCCACGGAGCATAGAATTCCCTCGTGACTCCGTTATTCCCCTGTGGGCCACTCGAGACCGTGAGGCGCAAAAAAAGAATATGGTGTATGGCATCGTTGGCTTACTTCGGCGTATTTTAGCGAGTACTTGGCCGGATGGCCGGTTCAGTCCAGAGGTAGCTAGGAACCTGGCTTCACAAGGTGAAATTGCCTTTCAATCAGGAGCTCTTCACGACTGAAACCACATTCTGCCGAATCAGAGTCAGACCCTCCCCCCTACCCTCCCCAAAAAGATACATCGCGAACAATTGCGATAGTATGCGGCACCGTAATCGGAAGCATCGCGCTACTTGTCGTACTCGGCATTTATTTCTACATTTACAAGCAAAGGATGGCCATATTAAACCACAATGGCAGCAATCAAACACAACCGCCTCTCTCCATTAAGCGGATCAATAAAAATTCCGTCGGTGCTCTGGCATTTCTTCTCGGCTCTCCCACTACAGGGCAAAGTGAAGTACATAGATACACAACCGTCCCAACAGCTGCACCTTTGTGGTCAACAGATTATGTCGCAACGCCATTCATTGGTCACGATGGAGACGAATCATCCGTACTAGCCCTAGCTCCATCAACGAACATACCCGCCGTATTGCAACAGGTCAGACAGGAACCAGTACCTGAACTTTTGATCACATCGTCTAGTACTGTACCACCACGCAACAAACTGGGAATCTACGGAATACAATCCGATCTATCTGATACGCCGCCCCATGCCCCTCAGAGCTTATACTCCAACGCTATCGCCTCCATTGTCGCGAGAAGGTTCAATCCGCCACCTTATTCTCCAGGCGGTCAAAGAGATACCGCAGCTGCAACATTATCATCCAGTGGGAAAGGGAAGGAGCCCAGAGTTGAGACAATACCACCCAAGCCTCTTGGAGATAGCACTGGCACGGATGGGAGAAATGGGAGAATGGTTAACATCTTCTCCGATACATCTGAAGAGGGTTCGGGCGAAGCAGCGGTTTATAGTTACGAGAGCTGGAAGGTTGAGATCGGGGGAACAAACGAAGTATCGACCGGTGCAGCGCTATCAGTACCACAACTTCAGCCGTCCGGGCAATCAGGGCCAGCTCATGTGGTGAATCCCGATCCATCAAGGTCTCTATCACGAGCTTCATCGTTGGGATAACGATGATATTTTTTGTAATCTAATATCTTGTTTATGTTGCGCTTTGCCATCACTGTTATCTGGGACTTTGCTGCCCACGTATCTTTTTCACTCTTGTACCTATTCGCTACATGGGTCTTATGTTTGCACTGACTAGCTTAGTGGCAGCTCTTTTAGCATCTGGACTTGGCTCCGGACTAGCTTGACTGACAATCTGCATTTCACCTTTGGGCAAATGCGTGTGTCGGTGAATTTGCCACCTGAAGCATACACCCACTTGTCCATCGATCCAGCTGCCTTGTCAATAGGGAGTTTAATACGATGTGTGCTAGATTTGGCTTCCACAAAGCAAATGCACTCTACAAGACGTAGTATATATATATATGCATATACTTACAGTGGGCTTCTATCGTTCCTTGTGGGCGAGCAGTAGCTCCGCACACAGGCAAGTTTCAAATGTTACAAGACGTAATGCATGAATTCATGATAGCTCTGCACGCATCTTTGCCTACTGTTGCTTAACGATCTTGGTTACTAATACATACTCAGACCAATAGGGCAAAATGATAGATCATTCTTTGCAGCTTGGGTGGTCCTGTCACAGCCCGCGCAACAGATGATATAACATCCTGCTATCCTTTGGTGACACTCTATCATAGTCCATCCCATCGCTATCCATCTCATCATTATCGGTCCAATCACTATCTATTCCGTCATGATCCATTTCATCATTACCCACCCCATCATTTCCAGTACTATCACTATCCGGACTACTATAGTCAGGATAGCAGTACTCAGGCGTGGCGTCCGATGATTCACTTTCTTCCCTCTCAGCACCATGCTCCAGAAGCATGTCTACGATCGTCTCACTCCCTCGAATCAGTGCAATTTTCAATGCCCGAGGATAGTATTTCGGAGGAGCGTTCACGTCGGCGCCATGTTCCAAAAGGAGCTTCACCAGATCGTCACTCCCATAAAGGCAAGCAAGCTGTAAGGCTGACCCTCCACCTTTTGACCAATTTACATCTGCACCATGTTCCAGAAGCTTCCTAACAATGTTGATATTTACGCCTTCCGAGGCAGCTAGCAATGCACAGCCGCGCCCCCGCCCAGATGTGTTGACGATCGCGCCGTGCTCCAGGAGTACGTTCACTATTTCTTCGTGACCTTGATATGATGCGATTTCCAACGCACCACCGTGCGAACGATCCCACTTGTTCACATCAGCACCATACTGGAGAAGAAGCTTGACTACGTCAAGGCGTCCATCTTCTGATGCGATATACAAGGGAAAGTAACAACTATGCCCTTCGTTCACGTTTGCACCATTGTCCAACAGAACGCGGATCAAAGAAGTGAGCCCAAATTTTGCGACAAAGTACAACGGGCTGGGAGGGGGCTCGGGAAATAACTTGCAACAATGAGCCCAATCGGCGTAGTGAGGCCGGTCCGGTCGAAGAAGTTCCATGATGAGAGGCATCAATGTCTCTGGCGGGTTCCCTCCAGCTGCAGAAATATGATTCGGCCAGAGCGTGGCAGAATATGACTGGAATCTATAATCCTTAGTGAGGAAGTGAGCTTCGTCCCCGTAAAATTCGAGTCGATAGGCAAGGCATCTTTGTGCAATCAAGATATGTGATGACGTTTCGTTGAGATGAAAGAAGGTATCATTTCCTCGACAGGAGATCAGGTATTCCTTGACAGAAAAGTGTGCCAATTGGAGGCAGGCGGGAACATTTATGCGATACTCGTTGGTGTAAGGTTCTGTGCGAACAACCAACGAAGAGCATATCTTCAGAAGGTCATCTGGATCGGAAATTCTGAGATCGGGGTCGTAGCGTGGCCATGGTTGGCACTCGAGATCGATGGCAAGGAACTCCACTACCGACTCTATACTGACTGATTCCATTGAGAATGCAAGAAACCGCAAAGTCTCGTGCACATGGCGCCTGTGACCTTCGTCAATTTGCGATAGAATACGTTCGTAGGTTTCATCCAGCGTCTTCGGCAATGTTAACAACGTTTTCTTGAGATCTGCACGATTGAGACAGCGCCTCAAGAGGTCGAGCTGACATGCAGCCCACCGAAACCTATTGTGGAATCAAGGCATCAACATCTGCACTTATTCCTGATAATCTGACTTACATCCCATTGACACCTGTTTGTAAAGTCTCCTCGATCATCTTCGTATCCTCTTCAGACCACTTTTTGAACTCCCTTTCCGTCCGAAGACGAGTACGAATATATGCCACAATGTCTTCTTGGACTTGTGTGCGTTGAATATCAACGAGCGTCACAGGAAGAGTTTCAAAACCCTGTTCGATTTCAACCTCCTTCCTACTTGTCACAAGGATATGCACACTGGCTAAGCCCCATTGCGTGATGTTTCCCAGAAGCTTCATCAGCATTTCGACCTCCGTGCACTCATCAAGGGCATCAATGATGATGTAGGCCTTCTTGAATCTTCGTATTGTGTCCCGCAACGTTTCGATCATCTCCTTCGTACTGGGCTGTTGATTGCCTTCTTTGCACCGAGTGTATAAATTGTTGACCGCTGAAGGATGCTCTATGGCAAACTGGACCAACAAACTGCGGAGAAGACTTGAAGTCGTTTGCTTCGATTTGTCCTTGAAATCGAAATAGAATCTTGCAAGAGTGATGGTCGAAGGTTGACAAAGGCGGTTGACATCCTCAATTGCTGTCGAGCTAAATGCAAGAAGTAATTAGAGACGTCACAGGCAAAATGGCTGACTTCGCACCATAGGAAGGTCTTGCCAGCACCCGCTGTACATCGATATAAGCTCCCAGCGTAAAGATCAAGAATAAAATTGACGTACGTATCCCATAAAACCAAAGAATCGACCCGCCAACATCTCTCCAGGTCACATACTTGTCATACTCACTCAACCAATCCCCAGTGCTTTCCAGACGTTTCTCAATCGCCAGGTTATAGTTTGTAGATGGATCTGGAGGTGCCAGCCAACTGTGAAATTTGGCATGAGAATTGTTCCCATAGGACGAATTCAATGCAGCCTTGGCACTATTTATTGTCAGCTGGGTCAACATTTTCGTCTACATTCCCGCGGACAATGAACAAAAGAAGTCAATTCACAAGGTAAGGTTCGTACGTCGAATAGGCTCCGGAATTCATCCAATTCACGATTGTATCCTTGTATAAGTGACGCAAATGAGCTGCGGTCGATGGTGCGATTGAGACGATCTCGCTTTCGCTTCGACGTTGCTTTCTGCAATGCTTTCTCGATATTCTTCAAAATCCTGTTGATTGCTTTTCAAGGCTAAACCAACGATCTCACAAGCGACTGACGTACTGTTGGTACTGTTCCAAGTCATTCATGAAATCCCCGAGATAATCTTCATTCATCTTGTTTTCATTCCCCACTTTCTGCAGACATTCAAAAACCATTTGCGAAATGGTTGCGACTTTGACGATCAATTCCTTGCAAGCTTGGTCATTCGATTCAACCTCCTGTTACAACGCTCAGACATTGAACTGCTTATAGTTGTCGATATGCACGCACCTCGTAAGCCTCTAATATATATAATACCAAATTTGCAACAGCACCCACGAATGGGACATTTGAAAGTGCGCCTGATACATTTTGTACAATTGCAGCAACTGTACTGATAGTGGTCAAGGCGGTATCGGTGGTAGTACCTCTATTTTCAGATGCCAAAACGGACACTTTAATATCATCAGGTGCCGTCTTTGGACTGGAGAACGGCCATCTCAGGATCCTGGAGCGCCTATTTGCGCTGCGACTTGCAGGCTGCGGGGGATCCATGACGGTAGTATAGTCGTGTAGATGGGCGTGGGAGAGACACGTATGCGTACAGATGCTGGATGCACGGGAAATATGCTGTTTCAACCCACACATAAACAACAAACACTGCCATTCGCCATGCTTCCAGTGGCTTGGACATTATATTAGTAATTTGACCATATGGGGCTGCTGATCGACTCGGATGGCATCATTCCCAGGATGATATCCCCAATAGTTTTCAAGTTTGCTGCCTTCGTTTTGCGACTTGAGTCGAAATTGAACAAGCTGTCCTAGTCAGTGGCAAGGCCAAGAATTGACCTTGAATGGGGATATGCAAAGTGCGAGATGTATGCGTACGTTGGTAATAACAGCTGGCACACCGGATGAGAATTCAAGATCTCAGAACATCCCTGCCCACTGGCATGCGACATTTCAGTATTACTCCTGCATGTATGCGGCAGATATTCCGCCCGACTTCGATGGCATGAATGAGACGGTGGAATCTCAGGAAATGTTGGCTGGACGGTACCGTGTTGCGAAGGATTGGTTTTGCCAGACGTGAAAGAGCAAACATCGCCTGATGCGGTGTTAGAATGGTTTGCACCAACTGATTGAGTTGAGATCTCGGCAAAGCATAGATCCGGAGGTTTGCTGGCCGATTGTTGAGAGGGTGTGGGGTCAAGTACGCAGGCAGGAAACCTGGAGTTGAAGCTTTCGATACAAAGTTCATGGGTACGCATGAAACGGTCCGCCAACGCTCTGGTTTTTGGGCCAAGTCTGTTACACACACGGGGTTGTAAACCAGGGGGACGCCAAGGTACAAACGGAACCATGCCAACGCGGCTTCGACCGCAATTTTGGAGATCTCTGTATCTCTGTGAATTATATCGCGATAGATCGCGGACACCTTGGTTTCTGAATTCGCGACAAACGTAGTAGACTGATTGGGTGTGGGTCTGAGAACAATACTCCCAAAGGCTTCATGTTCGCGGGTTATGGGGCCTACGGCGTCCTGACATTGGAAATGGTTGAGCTTGTCAGGACCGTCCAGCACTGGCATTCCAGATTGAGATAGCGTTTTTGAGGATGAACCTGTGATGTGAATCCCACATTGAATTGGGTCCGCTCTCAGGACCACATGGGGGGTGCCATGTGACATACGGTCATAAGATTAATTGAATTGGCCTTTGTCTTTCGTGCACTCCTCCTCCTCCTCGTCGCCAATCTGAAGTTCCTGTGCCCCATTTCTGCCCTTTTAGACTGTGGTACGCTTAGAATCTCTTCTCTTTCGCTTTACCCCACATCTCAGCCTCGCTAGACTCAAGCTCGTCTGCCGCGACATCCAACCAGATTCCCCAGCGGCTCCAACGTCTCATCCGAATTGTACAGATAAACGTCGGTTTCTTTCTCGTTTTCCATTACAATTTCTCCTGAGACATGAAAATTTTCAACTCGACAGTAGACGCTCATACACTACAGCTACGTGTGCCCAAATTGACACGCAGGATCAACTCTTCTACACGTCTGCGCGCTTTTGCTCTATCCACTCTCTACTCCACGGCCAATTACGCAACGTCCCAGCTGGATTATTCGCCCAGGCTCAAGTGCACTGTTTAGATCATCTCCCATCAATTCCATCAGCTCCATCACACATCACCTAAGCTTCAAATTTCTCCAGATCCATCCGTAGTCTCCATTCTAGCTTCATTTAGTAATGGACACCGAGCAAATTATTCAACAACAGCAGCACCCACCGCAACATAGTGACCATCCTCAGCAACCTCAACGCCAACCATCAGTCAACCTGGACTCCGACGACGAGGATCGTAAAGGAAGATTCCAAGTTGGTCCAACCCCTGCTGGAGAGAATGGAAATCTTCACCATATCCATTACCAACACCCTTCTCTTCGTGACCGTGCCGCAAGCCAACCTCCACGCAGCTCCGATCAACATCCCTTCATCCCCTCTCCATCTCAACAATACCTCGTTCCCTCCAGTCTCAGCGCAACTTCGACCAGCCCATGGCTTAACTCCCGTCTATTAAACTCTTCGGCACGCACATCTGCCAGTGGATTACCCCTCCCTGTACCTATTCGAAGCTCTTCCTACTCCACACACCAAGCCCAATTCTCATCCGCAATGCGGGATCGCGTGTTCCCCTCAACTTTCGAAGATGATGAATCAGAGGGTCTTTCTGATACTTACGACGACCGTTTGGTCTATCCCTCTTCCACAACAATTCCCAATTCAACCACTGCCTTTACCCGAGGTAGAACATACGCCCATGATCCTTCTCGAAGTCGTTCCCAGTCCCTAGCAGGTGCGACATCAGCAAATCGTCAACCTCCCATCGGAAGCCCTTATTTCTCCACCACTCCGACTATGCAAAGCTTCAATGACTCCTTCCTATCCACCGTTCCTCAACCACACAGGTACGGCGACATCAAACCACCAGGTCCCAGCCGATACGGTTCCCTCGGGACTGTTGGTCGATCACCCATCAGTAGTCTCCATCCTTCGTCTCCCGGTGGTGCAGGCAAGTCATCAATTTCTCCAAAACCTCGTCCTAGCTAACGTCCTTTTTTTTTACGGTGCAGGTGGTTCTGGTTTCGCCGATGGCTACAACATGAGTCCCTTTGTCAGGGACCTCAACCAAATTCTATTGGATGATCCAACAGCTTTAAGGGAGCGGTGGTCTGGCATGAACCCTCCCCGAGACGAAGCTGGTGGTGCAAGCGGAACCACGAGTAGAAGACACAGCGTCAGTGTCGTGCAGCCCAGAAGGAACACTCTGACTGGTGCCAATGCTGGTGCTGGTCCCGGTGTCGGGATGGGGTCATCAGCTCTGTTGGACGGATCGGATGATTTTGTAGGCTCGGCAAATACTGCTAGGCCCAGTTACTCGCAAGCGGGCTTTGTGGGGAGACTAAGCTCTGGTGCGCTTGGTGGTGTATACGGCAGCCCATCGGGTATTGGGCCTATTGGCAGTGGTAATAGCGCTGGAGGCGGTATAGGTGTCGGTGGTCATGGGGTAGGAGGTTTGCGGATCTCGGAAGATGATCTCGTTGCGGACTTTTCTGCTTTGAAGATGCGTAATTCGCCTTCCTTGGGCGGCCACGGGCTTCGTGGAGGAGCTTTTCCCCATTCTCAACCGTCATCGCTCCCCATATATGCGCCTCTTTCAAGGAGTCCGTCTTCGAAAGATGTAATGTCGCCCTTTGGGTCGATCAATCTCAATATCGCCACCACTCCTTCTGCTTTTGCTGCGTCAAGGCAAAGAGGGGATTCTCCTTCACCTCGAAGCGCGTTTGATTCGCCATCTGCAGCTGATATGAATGGACGACCGGATTTCACGGGTCGATTTGTCACAGGTCAGCATATGCAATACTTACCTGGTCAACGAACGGCAGCTGGTGGTGCATCGACGACGACGACGGCAACGGCCATTCAACGGGATGTATTGAATCAAAATGGATCAGCGTTTACTAGAACTAGAGCACCATCTTATACTGGAGGTTTGCCTTCACCGATTTCGCCCACCGCTGGTAGAATTGGAGGTATTTATCATCATCCGTATCTCCCACCTTCGATGCAGCGTACGAGTTCGGAAGCAGCACAGGCACAGGCGCTTGCACAAGCAAAAGCGCATGCTCAAGCTCATGTACATGGATCTGATTCGCCGATACATGGAAATGGAATTTCTATCGATCATTCTCCTGCTCTTGCAGCTACGGCTACTACTAGTCCCATCCGCGCCTCTCACATCATATCACAAGAATCCCAACGCGGAAGCACGAGTCCCACTTCGGCTTCCGCTCAGGCAGGGAGCACTAGTGCAGGCGGCAGTGGCAACGTCCACATGCATCCCAACCTCGCCGATCTCGGGAAAGGACTCCCTCTGCACGCCGTCCCGCCCGCCTGGCCATTGTACATTGTCGAATTTAAAGCGGGGCGTACGGATATATTTTACTGCACGGATATGGGGTTGGAGATCAAGCTGGGGGATCTGGTCATTGTGGAGGCGGATAGGGGGAAGGATTTGGGGAAAGTGATTAATGATAGTATTACGGTGAAGGAGGTGGAGGCATTTCAGAAGCAACAGGCTGTTGTGCAGCAGCAGCAGCAGATGGGTGTTGGGGGAATGGGAGGGGTGGTAGGAATGGGAATGGGGAATTTGCCGGTTGGGCTTGGGGGACCGTTGAGTCCTGGAGCAGGGAAGAAGGAGATTAATCCAAAGATGATATATGGCAAGGCACAACAGCAAGATGCGCAGTGAGTTGTCGTTCTTCCTCTTCGTTGGTTGGTCATTTCAAAGATTGAGTGCTGATGGTTTGCTTGCTGTTTGCTTTTCGTTGTATAGGTTGTTGGTGGCGAAGATGCAAGACGAGATGAAGGCGTTGCAATTGTGTCAGACCAAGGTGAAGGCGAAGAAGTTGCCAATGGAGGTTGTGGATGCTGAGTATCAGTGGTATGTCGTGACGCTCTCTCCTCCCCTCTATTCTATATTGGGTCTGGTGTTGATCTGTTATTTCTTGTTAACCTTTGCGATGAATAGGGATCGACGAAAATTAACCTTTTACTTTATTGCTGATAAGAGAATTGACTTTAGGGAGTTGGTGCGGGAGCTTTTCAGGTTCGTGCTCGTTCCGTCATCCGTCATCGTTTCTTTCTCTTTTCGTGCACTAATCCCCCGTCCAACGCCCTCATCTCGACCTCATGATTAACGTCCGTCTTCCTTTTAGGTTATACAAGACTAGAATCTGGATGGCTTCTCTTCAAGGCGGAGTACCTTACGAACAATAAGCCAATCAATCCCAGCCACCAAAAGCACTCCTTCGCATCGTCAAAACCCTTCCCACAACACGCGAATGTAATGCCCAAGCCCGGGCGCAAGTATACCTCTTGCTCTCTCCCTCCCTCTTTCTCGTTTCATGCTTGTCAGGCTGCCATTGCTCAAAGAATTTACCCGTCTTTTCTCGCTTGGTTTTGTGGATAGACGCCTCCATAACAATGTTTCATCTACGATTTTTGTTTGATTTTTTTCTCTACGTGTAATAGCATGCTATATGCTCTCCTTCTACCTTTCCCCCCTTTCTTTCTGCCGTGCTTACGTGCCTCACCTTTCCTCGCCCACCCTTCCTGCTTTTATTATCCCGAACCGAAACGCACGTTGTACTAACAAAAAGCGTCATACTCGCATTATCTTGTCCTTTCCTCTCTGGCTCCTCTCTCTTTGTTTTTGTTTATCTCTTGCTGTTGTGTGTGTTTCGATAATTTTGATGAATCGTTGGATGTTATATCTGAATGCTTTCCTTCAAAGAAGTTCTAGATACACATATATACACCCATATACATACATACATATATACAAGTCAATTTTGATACGTTCATACAGATTATAGGTTTCGGTTATATACATCTCTTCTTCAAGTTGCAATTTGTCCTCTTCTTGATGCTTTTATGTTTCCGATCTCTTGCCTCTGTGTCTCCTTGCTTTCTCTGTACTTCTATTGCACCCCGCTCAGGTCCTCTATCCTCTGGCCGAAAGTATCGTTTCCGCCAATCAATATCCCGAATTGCTCTTGGGATGGCATTTCGGTCCATGATGCACGAGCTAGTGCCTCCACACCACGCACACACCTTTGCTTGTTGTTTGCCTATCCTCGAATCCGGATTCCGCATTGTCCATATTGTCTATATGTACAACAAAATGGACGGGCCTTCTGCAACCACGTCATACCACCACGGATAGGTGGTATTGTAGTACTAGCAGATATCCATCGACATTCCACGTCATGCACGCCCTTTTCAACAAGCATCCGCTTGGATAGTCATCCCGGGAAACTTGGTGGGAGGGGTTTATGTTAGATAAGTCAAAGTAGTTTGTATATACTGGGCCTTTTTTTTTTTTTTTTTTTTTTTTTTTTTTTTCAAATTTTACGCTGAAACGAAGAAACGGGCCGCGGCCGATTGGGAGAACTCGTGGTGTATCGATTGATCACTTGCACATCGTAACGGTCGGGTTTTCGGATGCTTTTCATGAATTCATTTTGCTGTCCCGCCACGACAGTGCTAGTTTGTCCCTTCTATTACTCCAGAAAGGTATCGACTGGCGTCAAATTTTCGCTGGATAAATGGACCGGAAACGTTAAGCGCCAGACAAGGTCTGCATTAGCATTATGATTAGCCCTCAATCGATGATACGAGAATGACAAAGAGTGCCTGGATCGGAATCGGTCATGAATCATGCACCACTCGATTTGCACAACAAATCAAAAATGATATGTTTTAGAAAATACGAACTTGCAATTGCAGTGAATTGTGTTGGCAATATTATTACAGTGATTCCCTAGTCCTTTGAACACCCCTATTCCTTGGAACAAATGCATCTGGAGCCGTAATCGTGGCATGTACCCTTCCCAAATGAGTCACGGTACTTAGATATACACTGCAGCATACTCGAGAAAAAATTAAAGCCTGCACGACTGCACAATATTGCACAGCGGCCGAAATCCTTGTACTGAAGTGGGTTTATGAATTTTATATTGCTGATAACACAATTATGGTCTGTAATTCTGGTTGTTGGAAAATACTTATATATATATGAAGTTCGTATACTGTACATTTGGAGGCCGGAAAAAATCCTGAAGCAACGCAACTTGATGAATACTGGTGGACGAGCTGTCCAGAGGGTGTGCGCCTGTCACGTCACGTTATAATAATATGGGAATGGAGTAGCACATCTCGCCTTGTACCACAATGCCCCCTCGGATCTGCTTATACTTTTCAAGTTTCTGCATTCGTTTGCCACGCAACCTTTCATTTGTTATGATGTTGTGTCTGTGGAAAGTGACGTTCTCTTAACTTCTGTTCCATTTCCTAGCCTCGAATGATTTGGCCTCTTTACTGCGTTGCCTTTCATCGTGCTCTTCCCAACGTTCTTCCATTAGTTCCGCGCAAGTTCATTTTTACACGAGTTTGCTTGGTCACGTCGGGTGTTGTCTATATTCGGTCGGGAATATTTTGCGATAGGCCAACTGAGAGTCGGGATGCAGAGGATAACAGTATTCCGATTTCACTCCATGCTCGACCATAAGATATCTTGTAAAATGCCTGACAAACTTGATGATGTGATTTAAGACCTTTGCCTCGTATTCAACACCACTTTGGATAATGAACAGAGCGCAACATTGTTCTTCAAAATGAGGTTGATCACAGTCGTGTGCGCGTTCAACAGGGGGACCTTCAGTCGGCTCCGCGCAGGAATGCCTTTGACTCACAGGGAATGCCTTCATAATCAGGACCAAAGTGGGAATCGTTTACACCGAAGAAGCAATAAGTTATAGAATAAAACGGGGCAAGCACCAGGCGTTGCAGTTCGATAACCTGAATGACTCTACTTGGTTACGTTGTCCACTAAATTTGTAGATGTAGTCCCCACATATCACTGTACTTGTTAATCACGTCGAAGTTAGTGGATGGTTCCCAAGGATTTGGGTGAACATCTGGAGTGCAGCTTCTCCTACGTCTAAATTTCCATGCTGCAGAAGTATGAACATGAAGGATAAAGTGATTATCAACTGATCCGATCTGACGAAAGCAGTGGTACTCGCCTTGTATGCAGCGACTTCATGGCCAGCGCCATAAACCCTCAGATATGAGAACGTTCCCGCGTTTTTGTATTGCCCCGCTGTTTCACCTCTTACTTTATATGTAGACCATGGTTGTTGCTTATATATGTCTGAGAATTTGGTGCTCAAAGAGTCCACCTGTGGTGACGAATGGCAGTCAGGACAATTTGTAATCACCAGGAGACATGTTTTACTGACCATGGCTTCAACGCCAATGTAATTGAGGATGTAATCCTGTTATGAGAATGCACCTGTATGAGCGAAATTGACAACCGGAGGTTGTGAAGTGAGTTCCTTACAGCGTCACCATCGAAGATCAGAGTTCGTACACCGGCATTGATGACTTTTTCAAGGTCGGGCACGGACGTTCTTATCCAATCACCTGTGAAGTAAGGATCACCCCAACGGCATTGAATTACTACGTCCCCCAGAATCAGTGTCACTCACCGGTGGCAGCGAAGTTCTCGTATACGTCTATGTTAGACATTTGCCAGAACACTTCTGCTCCGATACAAGTGGTAATGTTAGAAAGGTAATCCGCGATTTCGGGCGGGTATGGATCAGGATTTCGTGTGAGCACATAATAAGGCTGATGAAATGCCAGGCATTAGCACATCTACAGTATGGAACATTCGATAAGGAATAACGCACATCCCAATCTCCAACCAAAGGAGCAAGGACGTTGTCATTACAATAGGACTGTGCTTGAGAGCAAAGAAAATCTGATCCTCCATTATTGCAAGATATTATCTAGAGCATTCGATGTGTCATTTGACTGTACCACGCAGCAGTTAATTGTCGCTCACCTGGTCTAGACAGCCGCCAGATTGTGTCAAGGACGTATTGCCACGCGAGATAACAGAAGAATTCACGAGAGGGTGGTATGGGTTATTGGCGGCATATGAGATGTATGAGGGGTATTGACTTTGGGAATCCTAAGCTTGACATTTTAGTAGGACCATATAAAAAAAGAGCTAGTATTACCGTCAAGCCGTTGCCGATTGCTAGAACTTGCAAGTTGAGTTTAATGCCGGTTAGATTTCCAGAATCGATGGCACTATTCTGAGAAAGAAAGTGACTGAGGCAGTAGGTGAGCAAGAGCTCAAATCCTGGTGTCAACAACACTTACGCGGAAAATACGGGTCCGTAATGTCCGCCATAGCTAGATCACTCGTGTTAGGCTTCGCAAATCGAGCGCATAAAACTCGTACGATTCTGTCCAAATTCCAAGAGCACGGTCTTGCAGGTGGCTGAACCTTGAATCCTTCAGGAAGATCTGCAAGAAGCTCCAAACATCCGCTGCAGCTTCTTGAGAAGTTCCAACATCTATGTGTCCATGGGAGAATCCGGCTCCAACTGGTTGATCGATGTACAGCATGTTTGATTCTTCATTCCAAGAGTAGGGATTGAGAACAACTGTTGAGCTGTCATTAGTGATACGACATGGACCGTGCTCTTGGAAGAGTCCAATCATGCTAGAACTTCCGGGCTATGCGATGTCAAAGGCTTGGCGTTGAAAATAAACAAGAGGGTTCTTACCCCTCCATTGAACCAGAGAGACAAAGGAGCCGTCTCTGGGTTCTTCCTCGAAGCAAAATACCAGAACCTGGTCGTATATGTACATTCCACTATGTTTTGAGAACTTATTGGACGCACCAGATGTTCTTTGATGGCGTCAAATCACCATAACCAGAAGCTTGATATACGCCTGGGGTTGTTTCTAATTCGCGGAGTGTCATAAAAGAAAAGTTCCTGGCGTGGCGAAAACAGCGTACCGCAAATACCGGAGTTTTCAACCACTCTCAAAGCGCCAGCGGTCGGTGCAACGTCGAGGATCTCTGGTGGAGTGATACGCGTAGAGCTATTGCTCGTACGTGTACCTCCAATGACGCCATCTACGATCGGAATTTGTCCACCCAGTACTGCAGCTGGAAGTGCGAGCAATGCGTAGAGTATGGAGTGCATTGTGTTTGTAGAGCGCATCCCGTGAACCAGACTGCTACTTATACACCAATGATTGATACGACCCTGACCTGACCCTGCACGATCAAGAGTATAGATACTCCCTTCTCATGATATCGGAAGCGAAAGAGAAGATGGTACTAGAATAAAGTGATCCGCTCAATGCCATGGCTGAGAGAGTGATCAGATGAGTTTGGCGACCTTCGCTTGCGATGCTACCCTATGGCTACGAAGCAAGAGCATGCTGTCCAGATATTTACTGAGGGATGAGCGCGGAATCTCGTGACGTTTGAAGGCAGCCATACGAAGGACCGAGCAGTATCTGGCGACCTATGTGGCAATACATATCGTAGCCTTCGCAAGGCAACGATCTCATTATCAGACACAACAGGGACGGAGAACCGAACACTAAGAAACAGCCACCTGTTCAGCTTCTGAGATTAGAGTTCATCAGCAATTGTCCATGAGCTGTGGGAGCTAGAGCCAGCCCTCACAGCATTGTCACCTGTTACATATCTTCCATGTCCCGAGCTAGAGCTATACCGACATGCAGGCTTCCACTTTATTTCACGCAAATTTGGTAGAAATGATATATATTCCTCGTCTATCTACTATACAACGACACTCTAATACTATGGTATACAAAGTTACGAACCGTCCTTAACGAGTTGCTCATTGGTTTGCCTGGTTTGGTGTGACTAGTGTGACAACTCACCGAACTCACCAATATTTTGGCACCATAATACCGCTCCACTACTCTACACTGCTTGGCCGCCCAACAATCAACACCTCAGTGTTCACTCAACCCCACATACTGTCTGTCCATCACTTCCACCGCCCTTGTTGCGGGAAAATGCCCAAATCATGAAACAAAGTCCACAACAGTGACAAAACTTAGTAAATGGGATCGGGGGATGCATAACATGAAACCATTTCTTCTACTTTGTTATGGGCGATGGTGTGTCAATATGCACCCTCGGGGTGGAGTACGATGGATGGGTGAATGGGCGGAGGAAGAGAAGGGCCTGTGCATTGATACAAGCAGACTGTCTATTTAAGTACCACGAAGTAGCGCTCGCGTCTTTCAGTACCGCATATAGAGACACTCGGTATGCTCCGAAATCACTACACAGATCTCTTGCACAAAGAAGCAGTCAAGACGGCAAAACCACTTGACGCATGCATGCCTACATGGCAATGAACCTGGCATCGATTCTGAGTGTGTCCAGACATTGATTGAGAATTATGCACTCACCGGCACACCAATTGTTACAGGCTCTGAAGGTGCCATGGTCGAAGGTCCCGAGGCTATTTCTATGGATGATTTTGATGCCGAGTTCGCGAAGCTTGATCAACACGTTGTTTCGTCAGCTGATGGAGATCGGCTGCCTGTGAATGTGGGCTTGAATGATGTCTATGACATCAGTGATCTCGATAAGATTCGAAAGGTTGTTGCAATAACCGTTGATGAGGAGGTTGCTCAGCTCAAGATGATAGATGACAGCACAATAGAGTGGGATGCAGAAGCGTTATTGTGGTCACTAGGTGTACAATAGGTGCAATGGATGTATAGTAGTCGTCCGAATCCATCGCCAGTCTTGCCAGGTTTTGCCAGGTTTTGCCAGGTTTTGCCCCCTACACTATCTGAAATGTTCAGTTTGCCACAGGCAATAAATACCCTGACGCCATGGTTTCAGTCGCATAGATACGGTCTCGTATGGGCAACTCAGGACAAGTTTGTCCTTGTTAGGTCCCCATGTCAATAGCCTCGGATTATCTACGCTCGTCCGACGTGTATAGCGTCGCCCTATCACGGCGTTCATCATGGATCTCGGATCTCATTTCGCAGCTAAACTCGAACCCTTTCTCCTAATTGCAAAATCCGTCAAAGGTGCAGCTGCCGCCAAGTTGATCCAAGACGCCACTTCTGCACCCGGCGTTTTCGTGTTCTCGGAGTTGTTGGAACTGTCCAATATACAAGAGGTACGCGTCATCTGTGTCACTGCGAACGGATGTCATTGACTTGATTCGTGCTCTTTCTTCTATTGCGGCTGATGAATGGCTGCTCTTCGTCAGTTGGGGAAGAACGAGCAACATGAAAAGCACCTAGCACTACTACAAGTGTTTGCATATAAGACATACCAGGACTATGTTGGTGAATCGAGCGCTTCTTAACGATATCCGATGCGAGAGACTCATTTCATATGTGATGGACGTGCAGCAAATAAATCATCGTTGCCTCCTCTGAATCAAGCTCAAATTACAAAGCTGAAGCACCTATCTATCGTGTCGCTGGCAACTGAGCGTCGGGTACGTGGGTCAACTACATTTGCTTCATAAACTTGTTGCCCCTCTATGCTCCATCTCATCTGAACCCTCCCGCATCACGACCCTAAATTGACTCACCTCGCGTTGTCTGATATAGATACTACCCTACTCATATCTTCTGAAAGAACTTGAGATGCCAAACGTCAGAGAACTGGAAGATCTGATCATCGATGCCATTTATCTCGACATCTTGCGCGGCAAGTTGGATCAGAAGGAAGGACAGCTTGAGGTAGAGTATACCATGGGAAGGGATTTAGAACTTGGGAGATTAGAGAGCGTGTTGATGGCTCTAACAGATTGGTAAGTCGATTACTCTCCTATATCTGAATCATCCCAAACTTTGATCCATTTAGGGCAACAACGACCGCTAGCGTCCTATCAACCCTTGACCAAAAAATCATCACCATCTCGTCCGAAACCGCAGCACACAAACTCGCACAGCAGAAACACGAAAAGGCGCTCCAACTCAACCTTAAAGAAGTATATGAAAAGCATAGAGACAAGGCGTCGTTGGGAAGAAGAGTCGCTGGAATCAACCCCGCCTTGTTCTCTGATCAACGTGGGTTCGGATTTGGAGATTCGCCGATGGACGTGGATGATGCAGGTGATATGGCGAAGATTAAAACGAGTAGAAAGTAAGTTTCGCGCCGAGCCTACTTTATCTCTTTCACTTCGAATATCGAACGATCCACTTCATTGAAGCTTTCGCCCCTGTTTTGTTCTTTTGCAATTCATCCTTACCAGGCGCATCTGATCCCCTTGTCACTTTAGAATCCCACAAGACGCGCCGGCGAAACCGCAACGAAAGCGTAATAGATTTTAATGAGGATTTCTTTTTGGCATCCGTTACCACTACCATTACAGTCTCGACAACTTGTTCACAAAGCGCGTGTTGCTTCTTTGTCCGACAAGACCTTTTTCACTAGCACTCTATGTATACTGTTTCACGATGCTCCCTTGGTTAAATTGTATAATAGCTCATATTTCGCATGTCCGTTCGTTCGTGTTTGTCGCAACTTGAGGCGCTGCGTTGGTTGTGGAGAACAGAATAACATGAAGTATTCTGGCATATCTAATTGAAGTAGACCCCCACATCAGTACGGCAGGTAGGGGACTATCGTTGAATTTGGAAGCGATATGAGTGATTATGGCGCCGCCAACAGCAGGTGGCTCATTCCCGGTGTGACTCGGATGTACTGGGGCTTTGGATATTGAATGGACACGGAGCAAGATTTGAGCGTTGGTAATTCGTTTACGTACGAGTTCCCAGCACTGAAATCTCAACCCTGTGAGTTGGAAGTTGAAATAGCGGAGTGCTGGTCCGGAGTGTACGCATGGCTAGTCACGGTGTGCATCATGATCATGCTGGAGAATGCGGAGAGTGGAGAGCTGGTAGATCTTGAATTCAGTAGACTATATTAGTGTATCTCGAGTGCTTGGGTGCTTGGGCCCTCAGATAGCACTTCTGATGCAGGGGTTCACGTTATATCTACCATATCCCAAAGTTCTGCATCATGATCAGCTGCCGACCGCGCTGAGAATAAATTTATGATGGTACCCCGGCGAGGACGACGCGGATGATGAAAAGTCGTGATTCGACCTGCTGGTACTGCGCTGGTCATGCATATGGCGGCACAGAAGTAATACTATACATAATATATACCCCCCGACTTCTCTGCATTTTGATCATTGCTACGGTAGTTGATGCAGATGATTTATAGTAACCCGAGGCCCACCCGCAATTGGACGGGATAAATAGCATTTCGAACCTGCTGGAGCCTGAGTGAGAGTACCAGTCAGGGTGCTGGACGAGTTCTGCACCGCTAGTGGTCATGGTAGTACAAAAGTAATATTATGCATAAATGCGCTTCACATTTCGGGGCACATTGCACGTCTGTTGCCATTCTGGGTCCTTTCCGTCACGGCAAGTACGCACCTTGCTGTCAGAGCCAGTCGTAGGATGCAGTAAGGACGGGTATTGTATATGCGTCTGTACATATGCAGTCATTGGATCCTATCATTCGAGTCTCCCGTGAAACTATTGGGTTAACGAGTTGAAACTGTAACCTTACGAGAACCATTACGACTGGGACTCACCACCGAAACCGACACCAAGCATCAAGCTTGATAATGATGTCGCTCCCTGGTATCGAAAAACCTTTCGAGTGAATTAAGAGTCAGTTGATATAATACCCAACAAACGAGCTGAAAGCTCCACCGTAATGCCCGGTAAGCTCACAGCACAGCTTGAGATACGGCAGTGATCAATATCCACTCTGGCTACAGTATGGCCACCATACACATAATGAAATGGTCATCCAAGTCTAAGGCATTACCATGAATACCCCTTATTCTAGGTCGACAGTATGCGCCCGGGCACCCAAGGTATCGGAGGTGTTGCAACTCCAACCTTGGACCGATAATCCCGCAGTTTGAGATCATTCCAACTTGGTACGCATGTGTCTGGCGAGTTCACGATGAGTCCTGTAACTTGCCAGCGGTGTGGGCTTGAGCCTGAAACGCAGGCGAATCTGAAGGGAGAAGGGCACCTGTTTGAGACGCATAAAGGCCGGGCTGAAGGGACAAGATAAGATGGAATTAGATTCCCCAAACGATGTAAAAGAAACTTGAACATCACAAATCAAACAACGTGCGCGAACGAATGAGATCAGGCACGCGTACCATATCGACCCTCGAATCAAGTTATCATTCCAATTCAGGGTCAACTTGAAGGTTGACGCGTTGACGGTTGGCAGAAGGCTATCTTCAATGTCTGCGGTGTGGGTGTGCCTGAGGCTGATGCCCCAATGCCAGGTACAGCAAAGATGCAAAAGCGTATAATCTGGAGTAATAACTCTAGTGGGGTGGGTCTAGCTGTGGATAACGGAAAGATGCGTATTTCCGTCTAGGGTGGCGGTGTTTGTGGATGGGGCGGTGAAGCACTGGTACAGCATGAGACTGGTCGCGAGCTGTTTCGACCCTGAAGATGTGTGGCGCGCTCCCCGCGTAGATCGCGGAAGTATTCGACGACGGTATAAAAAGCGCTGCCACGTTTGAATAGTTGCCTTCTTTCATGTCCGCCAAGCTACCTCCCAGGCCGAAAACTGCGCCAGACCTTTCCCGTCGGCATTCCCAGCCATGGACCACACAACTGCAGCGACCCGCACCGCGTCCTCGCACATCCTCGCCTCCGCCTCCGCAACCAATCGCTTATCCACTACCCTTCTATTCATCAATACCACAATACCTTTCATCAACTTCCCATTTACCGGAACAGATAGCTTTCCTTCCCTCCTCGCCATCCTCCTTCTCATTGTCATCACCCGGCACTTCTCCAAAATTCCAATTCAGTAATTTCATGCAAGACCCGACTACAACTTCTACACCTATTCCTAGTTCTCCCGTCCTAGACGGACACTACACCGCGCCCATATTCGACGATCCCACTGCCACAGAACCATTCACACCAACGCAACCTCTCTCACCCTCCGTGGCACTCGCCATAGCCAATTTCCGACCCACCCCCCGTCAAGTCATCAGCGGCATCGCACCTCACGTCTTTGACGAACGCCCGCGCAGACGCCGAAGGCCCAGGGCCCCAAGACCATATTGGTACCAGGGCAATGGTCACCAGGACATCAGTACCCATGGCTATGGCTATAATAGTCCTAATTATTCACACCACCACCCTCAACAGCAACAGCAATACGGTCAATCTGACACTTATGACAACACATTTACAAAAGACGGCTACAGTTATGGAGGTACACCCGGAGGAGGTGGAGGACCTTGGGGGTCAGTCAAAGCCTCCTCGCCTTTAAGAATGTCCGCTGTCATCTCCATCGACGATTATTCCATTTTCGTCAGCGGTGAGTACACACTCCACTACACTTTTTTTTTCTTGCCTTTGGGGGTTTGTGCGCCATCGTCACATCATATGTCAAGTTTTGCGGCATTCCCGCCCCGTTCTCTCCCATTTTGTTTATTGTTCTTTTCCTATCGCGGCCAAGGGTTATGTCATTCCGACCTCGCTGACTCATCACATGTCAATTAATCATGCATTGATGCGTGGCGTGGCACTGGCGTGGCTCACGCTCACGGCACCCACGAGCCCAGAAGGCGCTGTCAGTTGTCGGGTCTAATTCGTCCACCGCTCAGTTCAGTGTTAATGTTGAGTTTCTCGGTTCATGACCATCAACCCTGCTGGTCATCATGAGGGTTGTACTCGTCCAGTCATCAGTCTCTTCCCTTGCCTTGTTTTCTTGTCCGTGCAACCCAGTGAGAGAGGGCGGCAGGGCATCAGCCTATCTCTGTCCCTCTCACTTTTCTCTTCTCGCCAATCATCTTCATTTATGATCGCCGGCTGTTGGCGCTGCTTTTTTTTCCGAGATGATACGCAATCAGATAAGATCCATCTGCTCGTTTCATCGTGCTGTGCATCCATCTTACCTTTGACGAGGGTCCAAGGCGAGACAAGCCACGGTCTTCATCTTGATCTTGGCCCAGGGTGCATTGCATCATAGGCCGGATGGACATTTCATGCATCTTCCATTCCTCCCCCCACCATCATTGGGAATTTGTGGGTCGAGCTCACCGACGTCATGATTCGTGATTCCGGTTTTTAAATAAATCAATCGCAATGATCGGCCGAGGTGGTTGGGGAACGATGGCCGTTCCTCGGTTTAATTATTCTTCTCTCTATCTTCCTTTCCTCCGTCCGTTAGGGGCTAATAAGTGATCGTTGAGGAGTGGCTGTGTTCCATTTGTCGAGATGGTGGCTTGGTCGCGGGACAAGGAGTGCAGAGCAATCCTTGGACGCCTTGGCGTTCTGGTGCTGTATGCCACTCGTGCCCGTGCTCATAGTTGTGAGCCGAGGTGTTCCCGGGCGAGATGATGGATAACACGAGTTTTTGTGTGGGGGCGTCTACTTCTCTGCGCCGCGTGTTCTTATGCAGGCATTTCTCCCTCTTTCAATGTTATATTTCCTTTCTTCCGTCTCAGACTCTAGAGGAAGAGACGGCGCGGGGGTTTTATCGTTTTAGTCTCCATTCGTTCACAATTCAAAGTCTCCATCTATTTTGCGTAACACGACTTATGGTTTCTTATTGCTTTGCTTCGTAGACGGCACAAGTGTAGATCAATGCGATACATCACAGTCACCATCAAATGCAACCACTAAATTTGGTACCGAGGAAAACCGAGAACAGACCAAAGAGGACAAGAAGGACAAGTCGTCGTCGTTGACTGCACCATGGACACGATCAAAGAAGGCAAAAGAAAAAGAGAAGAAAAAAACAAAGAGGTTGGCGTTGAGGTCCACTTCGATGGCCTCTATCAAGAGTGCTGGCTCGAGTTCGTCGACGTCCAGTGGGGATGCGAATGGGAGTGGGAAGAAGTCAAAGTGGCAGGGATTGAAGATGATGAGTCTGAAGTGAGTTTTCGTACGCGTTTAGGCGTGAAGAGGAGCTGACTGGTGTGGTATTTGCAGGACGATTGTGGTGAAACTGCGTGGACCGAACGCGTCGTCGAAAAGCAAAGATCATTGACATTGAGACAAACTCTTCAGGCTTTTTTCTCCGGATGGCGTTTGGCCCTAGATTATCTTATTTTCTCTTCAACGTATGTACACTTGTATCATTTTGCATCTTCCTCCTTGGCTAGAGTCCTTTTTTTTATATCTACGCGCATACATTCCAGGAGACAGCGTCTTTACTCCAAATCCTAATTATCTTATATAATTTTCTCTTTCTTTTTTTCTTCTTTTTTTTGGTTGTTGGGTTGATTATTGGACATTTGGATCCGCCGGTGTTGGACCTCTCAACCTCCTCCCTCTCCTCCCTCTTTTTTGTAATCCTGAGATTCGGACATTCACATACATCTACTCTCTACAACATGTTCATTTACAATCCTACATCTACACACTCTCCTTCCCATTTCAAACTCCTCATTCCATCATTTCCCCTCTCCTCCCATCCTGTTCTCACACACACACACTCGAAACGAACGAATAATGCAAGCAAGGATCGAGAATTCACACCAAGATCATTTATGATTTGTAGATATATAGCCCCCACTTCCCCTCACCCTCGTTTCAGTCCCCTTTCCCCTAGCTAGCGTCGCCTTCTCCCACATACGTACTCACGTTCGGACCTAGAATATAGATTGCATTTTTTTTGATGTGATGCTGCGTCGAGCTATCCATCGGTATCCTATCTTTATCGACGTCCAAAGGCTCGGAATTCTGGATCTATCCTCGAATTCCCTAGTACAAAAGCATCGATATCAATGCAGCCCCAGGCATGGTACTCATACATCTAATATGAATATAACAGCACACACACACACAAAGGCCAACATGGTCCAAAAAAAAAATTGAATGAAAGTGCAGTATAAGATGACCGAACATCGGCACTCTGGGTATCATCGCCAAAACCATAAAAGAAAATGCTATATAGCGCAGAGATACAAAACAACGAGAGAAGGAAAGGAATGTCCGACAAGCTCAATCAACGTCCATAACATTTTTTTGACTCTCTCCACAAGGTGGGAGCTCCATCGCTCAAACATCAAACACCACTTCCAAAGCCTTGAACGCCGTATTCCCAGGCCAGACTTTAATCGGTACCTCACACTCCACCGTCTCCATCCTCACATCCCTCCATCCCTCTTCCCCTCCTTCAAAATTGACCCCCTTCCCCACTCCACCTCCTAAATCAGGCTTGACTCCATCATAAACCTCATCCTCCCCGTCCTTGTCCTCATCATCTTCATCTCCATCGTGGTACCCTCTATCTGTAGAAGGACCCAACCAAGAAGCTGCCCAGTCGACCCATGAACTGGCTTTAACAGGCTGTTGAGCATAATATGACGGTTCTGGCTCGGGTTGTTGAGGTGGTTGCGGTAGGATACGTTCTTGAGGTGCAACGCTCTCCAAAGCAGACCACGAACTCCCCCATTCACCTCTTCCACCCGCATTGCCTCTCTTATCCCTCTTCATCCCTCTCAACCGAACACCCTCCGTCCCCTCCTCGCTCTCATCATATCCAATAGCCACAAGCAAGCATAACCGGACCTTCCATTCTAATCCGCCGAAACTGACAACAGGGGAGTTAGGGCCGCGTGTCATAGGCTTTGACCCTCCTATATGGATTTGGAACGCCGGACTGGCGTCAGAAGGGATGTCAAGTGAGAATGTAGTACGTAGTGTACCGAGCGCGAATGACGAATAGTGTTCTTCGTGGATTCGTCGAAGTGGACGGAAAGCGTTGGGTAATATTGAATTTGGTAGAGTCTCGTGAGCTTCCAAAATTGCGGAATACTATGAAACATGAACATATGATCGTCTAAAAGTGATGAGAAGTACCTGGATCACTCGCGCTCTGCTTAGTCGATCGTTGAGCTCAATGACACCCATCACTGTTTCTCCCAATCTATACGCCGATTTTGTGAACGTCAAAATCGCAACTCGCACGCCGTCCTTGTTAACATCATATGACGCTAAATTCCAGAGGGGTCAGTAAAGTCAATACAACACGGAAACCCAAAACTACCTTTCTTGGGATTCCTCGTCAAAATCTCCACAGCTTCTCTACACCCCGTCAATCCGCCTTCCTCCTCTTTCTCCAGCTCCCTCTCTCTTCTCCTGCCATCATCCTCCATCCTTTCCCGTTCATAGATCTCCCACGGAGACAGGCTCGTCCTCGGAGTACCATTGGCACTGCCATTCATGGTGGGTCCGTGTCCGTTCGCCTTCCCATTGGGAAGTCCCGATCCATCCACTCCCCCTATTGACGATCGGCTTGGAGAAATGGGTGGAACAGCCTCCGCAGGGAGTTTTATTCTAACACCGCTTGTTCCAGGCTCTGGGAACGCATCGAGTAGTCGGTAAGCGTAATCTTGTAGATCCTCGAATGTACCCATGTTGGCTCTAGATGGAGTACCATTTGCTGTGGTGGACACACGACCATGACCTGGTCATGTAAGAAGATTATGTGCGATTCACACGGGTTAAGGTAGATAAGATGGCGCATATATTCGTGAAAGAGCGTAAGAAACGTACCATTAGGCAGACTGGGTACCTTCCCAATCCGTTTTGCGATGTCTGCTGGATTAGGACCTTCAATAACTCTCGCCGAGATATTGCCGCGTGTCCCTATTTTACCAGATACCGGCCACAATAAGTCATAAGCACTGGGCATGCGTCCCACTGCAAATATAATTTAAATCTTCGTAAATTAAGATGAAAACAAAGGACTTACCAGTGACGTTGTTGTATACTCTGATAGGAACTTTCATCACCTTGCTTATGCTATTTACAGCACCACTACCACCTGTATCGGGTCGATGAGTACCAGGTCTTCTATTCTCCGGCTATACGTACCCGCTCGACATGTGCCAATTACAAGCTCATAGTGGAATCTCAGAGAACGTCCCCTAAACGTGGGTGGAAGATTGTCCGGCAGCGTGATAGCATATGTATCTGTCCAAGATGTGTAAGCAACACAACAAGGGAGATGATGTGAACGCATAGAGGGTTGCTTGAACGTGAAATACTCACAACTCCTTGATTCTCCAGGTCCCAAAACCAAATCAACTGCCAACATCGAGGGTTGTATGTCCAGAGTGGGTAACGGAACCTCCGGATCGAATTCTTCCTCTTCCATTGGTGGACTTGGCGTAGCCTGTCGTAAATCAACAATTCTGTTTGTAGACGCACTCCCGTTCGTCATAGGTACACTTCTAGGTATCTGCTGTCCAGCCGTCCATGATGCTGAGCTTGGTAGACCCGGCGGAGAAGATGATTGGGGAGTTGGTGTCATTGAAAGAGCGCCTCCTGAAGACCCTGGTGGACCACCACCTAATAGAGATAGTAGTCCTGTTGAAAACGATGACGATCTACTATGTGTCCGTCGATGTGGTGCACCCACTCTTCTTGCTGCTACGCCTAGAGGGCGAACCCCACCATCACCGATGGACGTAGACGGGTTCAAAGAAGCAGTTATATCCATACTTCCCCCTCCAATTGCTTTTTTCTTTAACAATGCACCGCGAACGGTGTTGAGAGCCCGAGCTTGTTCCAGTGTGGGTGGAACTCCAGGTATTGTCGCTATGGATAATGTCCCAGCGAGCTGGGCATATGAGTATAGTATCAGCTCGGAATTACTCTGCTGAGATGGAAACGTCGAAGAGAAAGCGGTGCGAGGCGGATTTGGATACAAGGTACTTCCCAGTAGTTCCTGGATACTGATTGAACTTGGTGGGTGGCCGAGACCTAGTGGTCTTTGAGTGTTCTTTGCTATTAAATGGGTTGGGGCGTAGGCGTACATGGTGTTGGGTGGTGGTTGGGATTGGGATGAAGAGAAAGCTGACGGTGAAAGTGGTGTGGTGGGGGTTTCGATACTTGGTGAAACTAGCATAGGTGTCGAAGCGTATGGAGAATACGCGTGTTCAGAGATGGGATCCAGCGCGAGGGAGAATGTCGAAGATGCGGCACTCGGAGTGCTAACTGAGTAAGGGAAGACATGGGGAGCGGGTGCTGATGGGTTAAGAACTTCAGTTGGGTGGAATTGGCCGTCGAGGAGAGATTGTTTGCGGGCATGCGGGTGATTATTGGATAATGCCAGACTCTCTGATCGGCTTAGAGGAGAAGGAATGTGAGGTGAACTTGGGGCTAGGGGGCGAGTGAGATAACGAAAGTGAGAAGATATAAAAATTAAAAACATACATGGCCGTACATCCGTAAGCATTCGAGGAGCGAATCCAGCAGAACGATTTAGCGTACCCTCCCCAGTATGCTGCTCAAGTTCATGCGGAGATATTGAGACTGACAACGACTTGGCCAACAACCTCTTTCTCCGCTGTTCAATCAACCCAGGCAGGCCATCCGTCGTATCGCCATTACTTTGTCCGACCTTTTCCTTCTTAGGCCGTCCAATCAACCCCTTCCGCATAGTATTACTATCATCTCCACTGCGCAACCTCGTTACAACTGGAGGTATAGCCGACCTGGGCGGACCGGGCGATGTCGGCGGTCGTGCCATTGGAGCCGAACTGATAGAGTGAGCACCTCGTTTATGACCTGGATGACCATTCTTTGCGCCGCTTCCGCATGAATCCGGTGATCTTGTATTGATGAATGTGATGGTGACTGAGAACGGTTCGCCCGCGAAGTATGAAGATTGAGAAGGTGTCACTACGACACGGATGCCGGAATCTGCTTCATTCGACGTGAGTCCAGGCATTTAAGACCTTCTGTTCGTTGTTCGTTTGTCGTTAGAGCTTTCGTATATGTTCAAGAAAGAGCGAGAATAGTACAACTGTCGTTCGTAATGATGAGGAGTTGTGAACAATGACGTGGCAAGGTTATTGTTCCCCGTATACGGTGTGTGCGGAGAGCTCTTAGAAAGAATAGTACAAGCTGGTGGAAAAGGACTGTTTCTGTGGGTGGACGAAAGGTCCAGAAGGGAAAAAAGGAACTAAAATAAGGATGACAAGATGGAGGTTCGCTGAGACGTCCTTTGCGCTTACTGTGTAAAGTTTCCGCGAGGTGCCTTGTCAGCAATGCATGAGGCTCAAAACACTTTCCCGCTCTGCGAGTAATTCCAATGCCAGCGTTGCTGCCCCTTTAATTGCCGAACTCGGTTCAAGAGAGAAGCCTCAAGACGACAGTTCCTGGACGCGGGGACGGCTGAGTCGCTGTCTATCAGTTTCACACGGCACGGGAAAGATAACAGCCTCCATCACCGACTGTAACACATTAGTGAGTCAAATATTTTTATTGATTCTAAAAGATACTAAGGAAGTACAAAAGCTAGTTAAAGTCCCATGTTGAAGGGACAGCCCGTCTGGACATTGGTCCGCGGAAAATCATGCAATCCTCTTGTATTATTAGATGGCAGTCACTGCCAAATCATGATTATGTTGGATGAAGTTGAGACGTAGATGGCTTGCCATCTAAGCTTGAAATCAAATCAGCCAACCGTAAAATACTGAATACTCAGTACTATGAACGGTGGGCCTATGACAACCCCCCTGGCTATCAAACTAGTTGGGGTTACAACTGCCTTTCACTTCAGCCAAAAATTCTGTCAGGTTCATACCTTTCACCTCGCCATCTACACTGCGTCAACATCAGTTGACGATGCCTCGTTAAGCTCCGCCAGAGAATTATTTCCGTTCTCGCAGTCCTCGTTTCGTGGAGGAAATATCGCCTACATCCACGGCAAGTTGAAGGGATCAAGATACTTGAGCGCTCTGGAGAAGCAACAATGCTTGATGTCACTCAAATGCTCGGCATAATTTTCTGTAGGGCAAAAGCAAGGCCACCCTTCTGCGCTCGGGAAAGCACTTGGCTGAGGAATCTAGGAGTTGCACATATAGTAAGTTGTCCCTTGGATTGTCATCTCGAATGAAGTCTGATACCCAAAGCAGCGTGTTGTACGCAGGAAGTTGTATTGCCGCATTTCCTGTAGACGATCACGACACCGTGCCATCTATGACCGGCGGTGAGGCAAGATGCGAACAGTGTATCGACCTGACTGACTCCTCATATCAATATTGCCCAGCTCTCGGCCCTATTTTGCGGCCTCATGCAAATCTTCGATATTCAATGTCTATAAACAGCGAGGAATCGACCAAAAACGCTGTACCATGTTAATATGACCAATGATCGATGACCAGCTGATGATGTTAAGATTTCAGTTGACTTTCCTCTGACTTTTCCTCTTACCCACTTTCATCACATCTGGATCTGTGGTCACTTGCACGAAGTCGCTTATAACTTTCCTGACAACTCCTACAGGGATATAGAGACTCTCTCCGTCACGCGTTTCCAATAGGAATCTGGACTTCAAGCTTATTCAATAAATGATATAATGCCAAATACTAGTCCGAAATAGAGACGTGATTGATAATTATATACAGTTTACAATTGGAGGCCGAAAGCCCTCAGATGTACCCTATATCACCTGGGCATTCTTCGTTCACCAGTTGCTTGGACTACAAGAAAATTGTCAGAACTTTTGGGTTGTTTTAAAAGAACTCGAGCCACTGACCCAAAGGTTTGTCCAGGGGAAAGCGCCTTGATTGGTGTACCTAAACCGTCCGCTCCGGTAAAGGGAACCTGTATGCAAGCGCCATTAGCTATCCATGGCGTTGGTCGTTCACGAACATACCGTATTTCTAACAAATATAACGTTAGGATACCTATGCGTACTCAAGGACTGGTTTGCTTACCCCCACCATATACTAAGTGTACCACTGCCAATCTGATCAGTCAAAGTGGATTAATCCATGATTTCTTGTGATGTGAGCATATGAAGGCTTACCGTTCCATTTCTGGGTAATTGTAGACTGGTTTGTCACATGCTGTCAGCATAGATGATGGCAGATACCTGTGGAGGTGCTTACCAAAAGAAGATTACTAGAACGGAGATGGCGAGGCCAGAGTCCAGCGCAGCAGCCAGCACATCTAGCGTTGAACGTGTCGTCAACACAGGAAACACAAGGTTCGTTACAGGAATGCACGCACAATTGTACTTTGTCCACCAAGGGAAATGACGCCTACAGTAACACTTCAATAGGGCAGGTATATGTTGCGGACACGATTTACTCTCACCTTCGGACAAAGTAATTCATAAAAAAGCATACAATGCTAGAATACAGTTAGGGTGGGTGGCTTCATGAATGTAAGAAATACTGACACCCAGGGCACGTAGTTGATAGCGGTTGCAGGCGGAATAAGTCCAACTCCACTGAAGATAATCGGACTGTGTCTGTTGTTAGCGCGAATGCTATCTCAAATGATGATCGAACCCACAAACTGCAGTAATGAAAGGCTTGTTCGTTGAGCGCTTTTGCATGTCGAGAAGAGTGACTCACTTGACGTATTTAACGAAGCTCTTTGGGTATCTCTTGTTGATGAGCCAAGGAATCAAAGGACATATAGCTCCAATCAAGAAGAAAAACAGAAGAGCTGTTGGATTATTAGTTCAGCACGGCAAGCATGTCGAAAACAAACGGCTGGATACAACGTCAGCTTGATTTTGAACGAGTACGATTACTAAACTCACTAGTAGGTTTGCCCCTTCGAGAATTGCAACCCAGGTCCAATCACACCCCACTACGATATATCAGCAAGTGTGAGCCGAAAAAACTCAAGCCATTTTCTCACAATAATACTAGCAGTCCCAAAAACTTCTGTTTGTGGACAAATAAACCTAGAGGTGGGTTAGCTCAGTCTTAGATGTACCAGAGATTGAGTCATACCCGTCCTTCTGCGTCGGAGAGCACATATCCCTAGGGCTGACATCAGAGATTTCATACATTCGCTTGAGAGAAGAACGTACTCTATGTTGGTGAACATCCATGCTTGAACGCCGAGTTGAACCGTCCCAGCGATCACCGTGGCAATGACTTGCGAGAGGAACATAGATCTCGGAGGAACTATGGTAACACGGTCAGCATCATGAGCGATCGCAGCTACGGATCATACTTGCTCTTCATATAGTGACCAAGCTTAAAGTCAGACGAGAACGATAATGCCTGAGCCATCGTCTACGGTTTGAAAGCATCAGAAAGGCACCCATAAATATTAATTTCTTACATACAATATAACCCCAGGTCTTGAACATCATCATTGCTACGGGGCGTCCTGGAAGCGCATATCTAGAGTCAAGCAATTAAGCACTGAACTGTTAAGTATATATCGGTTCCTACCCGATGACAAGCTCCGTAATAACGCTATTCGGCGTGTCAGAAACTCTGGGTGAATATGTTCGAAATTGCTATCACTTACTTCAAACCAATTCCCTGATTTGTAATGGCCACAATCATGCCCACAGGTATAATATATATCAAGGCTGTACACAGTTAATTACGACCTAGAATGCAGTTCCCGGTAACTCACCAATGACGAGAGCAAGGATGAAAGCCCAAACAGGCATTTCACTTAGATGGTGAAACGTGTTTAGTGCTTGTGAAACCCGACGTAGAACTACTTACGTGGGCCAAACCTCGATACTGATAATCCCGAGTGTGAACATGCTCAAAAAGAGGACAAGATACCACCACTCAGGTACTGAGGATGTTTAATGCGCTCTGAGGAACTGTACCAGAGGAACATACCTTGAGCGTAGTGAGACATTAGCCTTGCATGAATATCAGGTTGTTCGTGAAGTGATCGCCTGGCTTGGGTCCAAATTTGCTTGCGGAAGTAGAGTAAGGCATGGGTTATCATTGCTAAAGAGTTACCATGAATAACGGCAATACCCTTGAACTTATCACGGTACATACCAGTGACTGATGCGAAAGACAAGCTGATGGATAGTGTCATCAGTGGTAGCATTACTGAGTGTAGAATTAGAGCACACCCATATGAAATCGCAAATGTAGTGCTGGAATCCCCGTGTAAGCGCAAGCATCGACTTACGTGCTCCAAAACTTACGAAAGGAAAAGAGGGCTATATTTGCGATATTCTTCCAAGTTGAAAGTCGAATCTGGGTTGAGAATTCTGGTGACATTATATGGGTTCCCGGTATTGTCATACGATGTTCGAGAGGAGATTCTATGAATGGCAAGATGGGTTATATTCGGAGACATCGCAAAATTGAAAACCACGTACGGCATATACTGGGCAAACCATACGTTCGTAAACTATTCGCATTCGCAGCTTGGTTATTTCAATTCTATCAATCAAGAGGCGCGGACACACACATGCAGAATAGGCGTAAGGAGCCCTATTTTGGCGAAAGTTAAGCTTAGTTGATGATTAGTGGTATGCAACTTACAAAAGAAGACAAGGAATCCAGCAAAAATGTTCGCTGCTGCCCACCCTAATTTGAAACAGATCAAGACCTAACATCTCGGAGTAGTTGCGAAGTGACAGTACTTACAAGGTGTTGCGAGAGGGCTACCAATGTAGCTGAATAAACAACGACCTCAACGCCAACGAATCACAGAGAGAAAGCGTGTACAAACGCAATTTGCGCCCAATCGAATGTGATCAACGACATGCCCTACGAAAGGTTGGCTACAATATGTTGGTAGCTGAGAGATATACTTACCATTCCATGGACATAACTTGAGTCGGGATGCGTTAGAGTGTTGACCTTTTATACAATGAATATTGCGCACCCGAATAGCTGAGCGATTGCTGTAACGGGCGTTAGTTGCACCCAAAAAGTAAGTATCTTTGCCAAACTTACTGGTATTCTCTGGACGGATCCACGTAACCCAGGAGAAATATGACAACGCCTGAACTAACAACGCGAGATAAATTGTTAAAATGGGCATATATGAGCGATACAAGTATCCTTACAGAGATACCCAGGAAAGAAGTCTAACCATTGTATTGAGCACGTTAAACACAAAGGATAGAGTCAGGGACTTACACCAAATGAACGACCCAATGAACACATAAGTAAATAATCTCTCGCGGCTGATACCCCCACGACTACTAGTCCCACCATAGTGGGTAGAGTGCAGAGTGTTGAAAAGAGCACAGTTGATTAAGTTCCCGGGCCATATCATTGAAGGAGGTGCAACAAGAAACCGTCGAGCAATACCACCGATGGAAAACCCGATCAGCTGGGTTGACATCACGATAAACCATTGGTCTGTCCATGATGATCATTATCTTGATTGTCTTTTGGAGAGCAAATGCACTCACAGCTGAAGTTGTAGGTCTGGTTATAGTATATCCGCTGAACTGCGATGATATCAGTCGCGTATGCGGAGCCTGCGCCAACTGCAGCCTATACGTTTTAGGTAGGTGGTCACTGTAGATGGATACACGCAGCGACTTACCATGATCTATGGTATATTTGATTACCAGAGAGTCAAAAATAGTGATCAAAACGAGCTCGTTCACGCACCGTGATTAGGACATGCTCCTTCACCGTAAACGGTCCAGGATTCAGAGGAACTCCAAACACTTTCCAGTTAGGCAGGTAAGCTGCTGCGCCCTTTCCCAGAGGGAAGGAAAGCAATTGTGCCACCAAACCACCAACCCCCACAGAAGGGTATCGGAAATAAAAGAACTGATTCAACCCAGGGATAAGAATGGCCCAGGCGAGGCCGATAACCCAGGTCCTCAGGGTTGCAACTGGCATTTTTGGATCATCGGTGTTAGAAACAGCGGACCTAACTTCTGCATAAGGGCTGTCATCCTCCAACACAGCCTGAGCCAAGTTGGCCTGGTCAAGGTTGGGATCGTCAAAATGGGCACCAGTCAGATTCTTTGAAAAGATTAGCTTTTCCATCCATAGGGAACCAGAATGACGAACGTACCGCAATGTGTTCATCTGCATTGGAGGATTAGCCCTTCGCAGCTGAAGCATATCCAATCAAGCGCACCTTTCGTGAAGTCGATGACCTTCTTGGGATCTTGTTTCTCGCCAGCATGTCCTGCTATTAAACGTTGATGACTCTGTGTGGGGAAAGGAAGGCCCTCAGCAGTCATGGTAGAAGTACAGAAGGAGGGGTAGTCGAGTCTTCCACCTACGCTCCTATATTAATAGGTGCATTCAACCAGTACCGACTCGGAGCCGGTGAAGGAGTTTTTTTATGCACCACTCCCAGTCGGCTGTAGTTACCACTTGACGGTGATGCACCTATCGTGCCGACCACAGCCTAGCACTATTATGGATGACGCCATTACCCGCGAAATACTCCACTGCCAATTGATGCAAGGCTGATGCATCGCTTAAATCCTCCCCATACGCCTAGCTTGCCCCATACGCCTAGCTTGCCCCATTCCCTTTCGCTAATGCATTACCAATATCCTCCCTGTACGCTTGTCCACACCACCCCCTGGTTTACTTATGCATCATCAATCAGAGCTCGAGATACTCTGCTTTCGTCTGACGCAAGACTAATGCATTGTAGATCGCCTTAGCATCCCTTTCCTTGATGCATGTGTGGCACTATCCCGTATATGGCACGCTTGCACTGCTTTTGTGACCGAATGATGCATCACTCACGATCAGAATTCACTATCTAGCATAGTGTACCCTCGTTTCGTTGACCGCTGTTCGCTCGCACTCACTGATGCACTGTTGATGATCTCCAAAACATGTTTGCATCATATCCATCAGGGCTGCAGGAGATCCGACATCTCACGGACTTCTTTTCGCGTACAGAGGGGGATTTAAAATGGAACGGATATCGTAGGCGCGCCACCACTTTCTACAACGTCACGTGATAAGGGTGACAGCGTCCAAATCTGGAATACATGGGGCCGTTAGCTGCTGCCATTACAGGTCTTATGGCTGAGCGGTTTAAGCGTTAATACTTTATAATTTTGACCCCATCCTCCCAAATGGTAGAAAATCTCACGTACAAGTAGATTTTCACTTATGCATCATGTCTAATCTATAGTTAATACATTTTCTGTGTTGTATTGCTACCGTACACCATCATAATCGAGCAACAGCAACCTCAGAATGAGGATGGATCGGACATTTACCCAAAATGGATCATACGTGCTCAAATCGACATCGCCTGCTCGCCCGATTCTTGATATGAGGCCGTTCCAAATATAAATCAACCAACATCCTGAACGAGTCGCAAGAGGGCTGTTGATTTCATTAATGTCCCTGGGCTCATATCTGTGTGGTGACCCAGGTACCTCAAGGAATGAGATCCTGAAGTGACACAGAATTGGTCTTGTAACGAGATGTATGGGTTTTCAAATTATAGAAAATTAATTTCCATCAACCACTACTTGTACAATGATCTTCACTTACCCTATGTATGCATATGCCTGATTACGTAGTTGGTTGGTCCAGGACAAAAAAATCCGACCCCAGGTGCAAAGTTCCATTCTGGCACTCCCTTGTAGCAGAGAGCCAGGTAGTGGTCACATTCCAGCAACTACAGTGATGGATGATTGTTCACTGTTTATTTGTTTTTCGTCTATATATGATCACAATGATATCTCCCTTCAACCAGTGCTTGGAAACATAGATTGATTCAAAGATATGTGAATATATGACTCAACATATTAAATTTGTGATGTTGCACACTGCGTGTATGAACAAAATCACAGGAAATGTTCTGGGTATATGTTCATTATCTATGCTGAAGGAGTGTTTTGTGTCGACGTCACACCATTGTACTTGTTGTATTTGTATTGTTATGGCAAAGACCCGGCACGTTCACATCTATCCAGGCATGCCAGCCTGCAATCACCACAGAATGCTTCTCTCGCGCCTACCCCCTTCTCGTCTTTCTACAATCGCCTTATTTGCAACGTTCATCTTGATGTCTTGTGCTATAGTCTGGTACTGCAAGTCTCTCTCTCCTCTGCTTTGGCAACAAATACCTTTCTTCAAAGTTATCAGCCGTGTCGAAGCACCAAATCTCGAGTTCTATGTCATATCCATGGGCAACAGAACAGATCGTCGTGGAAACATGGAAGTCTTACGCCACGAACTGGAATTAAACTGGACTTACAAGGAAGCGATGCCACCAGACGACCCCTTAATCTATGAACTCCACGATCGCATCCGCTTCGCTCGCTCAAGATTGGGAAATGTCACGGATAAGCATGGAAGGATTCACCGTGGTCAACCTTTCCGATGGCCAAGGAACCTGGAACGCGTCGCCCACTCAAGTAGACCTCTCTCTCTGCAAGAATCCAAATTTTGGACTGGAATAGGAACTGGACGTGGTCCCTCGACTACGGGCGATTTTTCTGTCCAACCAATGATATGTGCCACTGGAAATCAAGATATCTTGCCGTACAAATCCGATATCCCAGCTTACAAGCTCTTAACCCCCGCTCGCGTGGCTTGCTGGCATTCACACTTATCGCTTTTACAAGATATCGCGAATAAGGACGACGGCCACACAGTATCTGTGATTTTCGAAGATGACATTGACATTGAACGTGATTTTGAAGCAAGATTAGAGTGGTTGTGGTCAATTTTGCCTAGCGAATGGGATATGGTGTTTTTAGGTACGCAATCACATCAGACTTTAAAACGCCCATTAGTTATACCACACAACCTTAGGTCACTGTTGGTCAGACGAGACCCTCTACCCTCCAGTCGATGGACCTATTTACAGGACAGGTATTTGGAGAGATGGCATGCATCTACATCCATCCTCAGCGCCGCAATGCACGCATGCCTATGCTGTCAATCGCTTGGGTGCGCGCCGGCTGTTGTTACACCTTTTGTACCCGCCCTTTGCATACTCCCGAGCCATAGACCACGCTTACTCTTGGTTGATACAGAGTAAACGGTTGATAAGTTATTCAGTGGCACCAAGCATCGTCGTCCAAAGGAAGATAGGCAGAAGCGACGTTGTTGAAGGTACGGGCAGCGGGTGGCGAGAGGGTCTTCTCGATGGTGTTTTCGGCGACTCGACGGACGATATCGTGTTCATTGATTGAGTCCCATAATCTATGCCGTGTACGATAATTTGTTATTTGATGACAGCACATGTGTACGGCATTCATAAGATAAGATAGGCACACTCCCACGAACCGGAGTGCCAACGGATCGCAAACTTGAGCAAGATCCGGGGAGTGGATGAACGCACGGGTCATTCCCTGTTCGCTGACTCTTTTCGACGGCTACCCTTCCGCGACAATGAGGCATGTATAAATTGCCATTGACCCTCCAAAAATGATGCTCCGTCCTTTCCCCGTCTTCACACCTTAACTCGCTGCATCCTTCCATGAGCGCTACTTCCATCGCTGTTCGTTCTACTCTAATATCGACAACGAAACGTCATCTAGGACGCAGTCCACAACATTTCAGAACCCATGGTGTTCGAAGATATGCAAGCACTGAATCTGCACCAGTAACACCCAACCCCATTTTCCGTCTGGGACGGGGCAGTAAACTTACTCTTCTCGCTGGTGGTACACTCGCTGCATATGGTGTCTTAGGCACTCCAGAAGACGAAGAATCGCTAAAGCAATCCCGGCCATCCTTGTCGGCACTAGTCCGGTCCTATATTGTCTATACATTTTGCTCATTTCCAACTCTGGTGGATGCTTCTCCGACTATTTTGAAGACCTTTATGGGGGTGCCAGTGGTGAAAGAAGTTACGGAGCAGGTTGTGCGTTTGACGTTCTTCGATCACGTACGTCTTACACCTGCATTTTCTCGTTCTAAAGCCACTGAAAGTGCATCTTTGTGCAGTTTATCGGGGGTGATACTGCTGCGGAAACATTACCTGTCCTTCGTGTCTTGCGAGCACAGAACAAAGGGGCGCTATTTGCTTACTCGGTTGAAGTCGATGAAGATGAGGCATCCGGAGCCGGATCTTCACAATCTGTTAAGCCTCACAAACGGATAGTGGAGGAAATGCTGAGATGTATAGATGTTGCTGCTGAATTTGAAGATACCTATCCGGGAGCCAACGGAAGGAGCGAGGGTGGTGCAAGGAAGACTTGGGTTGCGCTCAAATTGGTAAGCGGTTCTAGCCGTTCTACGGAGTTCCGCGTTGCATCGTTAAACAAACGTTGATAACGCAGACTGCATTGCTGCCTGACGCTCATGCACTCATCAACCTGTCAAAACACATCCTCGCTTCCCGTTCGGGTCCTGCTATTCCTTTTCCCGGGAATCCTGAATCGTCCGACCTAGACATTCTATCAATCAGGGGGTCATCCTCCAAATACCTCACCGAGGAAGACATCGCGGCTTTGAAGGAGTTGAGGGGCGATCTGGAGAGAGTATGTTCTCGTGCGCAGCAGAAAGGTGTTAAGATCATTTTGGATGCAGAGTACAGGTATGGCTTTTTTGCTCTTTAAGCCATAAGTTGACGCGACGACTGACAATCATACGTCCCAAAATAGTTGGTATCAACCCGCAATAGACGCATATACCCTACATTTATACGAACAGTTCAATCGCCTCCCTACTAACACAGAAGCGCGGAGCGTGCAACCATTGATTTACGGAACATATCAAGCTTACCTACGACGGTACGCTGACCTATTTTCGAGAATTTGGCGCGACAGTTCTTAATTTTTCAAATATTTAGAACCCCAGAACACCTAGAGAAGGCTCTAGAACACGCAAAGGCAAGAGGGTACTCACTGGGCGTCAAACTCGTTCGTGGTGCATACCACCCCCATGAAACAACTGCACACTCTGGTAAGCTATTCCGCGAAATTTCAGCGTATATGCATGTCATCTTATATATGCCAAGCACCGTCAAGTTCTGGGTCATTGTCCATATCACCCGATCAACATCCCCCAGTTTGGTCAACGAAGGAAGATACTGATAAATGCTATAATGAATGTGTGAAAGTTTTACTTAACGCGGTCAAGGATGACGTTGTGGCGTCATCATCTCCTCGGACCTTCGCTTCGTCGATACCATTATCGTCATCATCATGGTGGCCCACAAGTCTGTGGGGTCGAAACCATGAGCAAGTTCCCGAAATCAATGTTGTTCGAGATTCACCAATCAAGACGTCATCGCCCCATATAGGATTACTGTTTGGAACCCACAACTGGAATAGCTGCCGTACCATATTGAATGAACTCGTTCAGAACGGTCTAGCGAAGGAGGAGATGGATGCAGGATCTACAACCTCAATAACGAAGGAGATACCCACAACTATGGTTAGCATACCTGACCCGGTGGTAGAGCGAGTTGCCGTTGCGCAATTATATGGTATGTCAATAACGTGTCCTTTGGCGATATTCATAGGTTTATTTGGAATGGCAGGCATGAGCGATGATTTGACCGATTGGCTAGTCAATAGCACAAAGTCTAGCTCGCCTTTAATCATCAAGTACGTGCGGTTCCTTGGTACAAATTCACTTCTAACCCCTTTTCCTTCACGAAATAGGTACGTGCCATACGGCGCACTTTCTGAAGTAAGTAACGAGCACCCTGGTCCAACTTCTTAGCGTTGCTAAAGGCTTTTTTTCTCGCTACGTCTCACAGGTCATGCCCTATCTCAGCCGTCGCGCTATCGAGAACAAATCTGTGTTAGGCGATGGAGCTGCTGCAAGGGAAAGACGACGGGCAGGTCGAGAAATTCGTACGAGGTTATTTGGATCCTGAATACCTATTTCAGAGGAAAACAGCGCGTGGGGAATGCAAATTCAAGTGTATTTACATCTTCATAGTTAACATAGTCTGCATCGCTCATTTGAGTTTCTGACATGCACATTTGAACGCTCAAGCAGGCTAATATGTGAAGCTAACATGTTCAATAGGGTCTTATTCTTGGATGTAGCAGTCTTCTCAAGACACCGCCGTCTGAAGACGCGAGTGTATTTGGATAAGGCGATTCCATGTTTTTTTAGCCAAACGATTACAGAGCATAGAGGCATCGTATTTCCTTGCCTAGTGCTCAAGATCCTTGGATACATGATGATATTCATGCTCTCCTCCAACCTCCATTTTCATCAGCGTCTTCTGACGCGTCCATCCTAGCATGATGGTCTCGGAGTATTTCCGCGACGTCTTCATGCTTGAAACCAGGCAGAGTATTGCTGGAAGTTGTGTCACCAGGATAAGGAAGATGCTTCCAGGAAGTGGGATGGAAGTCGGTAAGCAAGATACCTTTTCGAAAATATGTGATGAAACCTCGTTGAGATGAAAGAAAGCGTCATTTCCTCGACAGGAGATCAGGTCCTCCTTGACTGAAAAGTGAGCCAATGGCAGACAGTCCGGAGGGTCGGTACTATTCTGTCGGGTTTTGAAAGTACAATCAATGAGGTGCATACCTTCAAAAGGTCGGGATCGTAGCGTGCCATGGCGGACACTCAACGTCGACAGCGAGGAACTTCACGACTGCTCCCAAATTGACAGGGTTGATTGCATGCGGAAGTAATCGCAAAAACTCGCAGCAGGCGTCATATCCGTGGTGTTCGTCAACGGACAGGTAGGATTCCTGATGTTTGTGTGTTCGGAAGAGCGATTTACGGTGTGCAACGAAAGTGGGTTCAACGACGCAGCAAACACGATCCGTGAGATTTGTGTGAAGACGAAACTATGCTAGGAGTCTAGGGGCATGAACACCTGCGAGCATGAAGATATTTCAGAAGCATGCTGCTAGGAGTCGTCGGAAGGCACACTAGATCAGAAGGGAAGCTGAGGCCGCCCAGCAATTAACATTCGAAAGCCACGGGTTGCAAATTGGATTTGGTTCCGCGGCTGCTAGTCTGATTGCTAGTCTCTCAAGTGGACTCACAGCTACCAGGGTACTTGATACATCCCATACCCGTTAATAATATCCCAAAGCACAAAGACAATGACCCTTTTGTCCTTGTCTCCTCAGACACTCGGGCCCACATCCACGTAGAGTCACACCATACTTCATTTGTCCTCCCACAACTCGAGGCAACTTGTCCAAAACCTCCCTCGCTGTTCTTGCGACTCGATGCCGCTCATCGTTAGTACTGTTGTCCGAACGCATCCTTAAGCTGCCTATGGTCATCTCGAAGCGAACGAGAGCTTTGAGATGGCTGAGGCAATTTAGTGATTGCGTCATGTCCTACCAGTGATATAGCAAAAAGATGTGGATTGTGAATGAGAATTCCCGAGTGTTGCGAGGGGGTATCAATCAAGGCATACCATCATGACGTCAGCATCCATTGGAGATATCAGTTCGTCGAATTCCAACGTTCTAAGATTCGGCATCGCGCCAGTAATCGCTGCATAAACGCAACATTCGTCTCACAACCCTGGCTGGAGGTAAAATATAAAAACATACCTCTAATCTCAACGAGACCTTGATGTATCCTCAAAAACTGTATCTTCTTACCTGGAAACCCGGGGACCGCGGTCCATTCGTGAGCTAACACCGGCCATCTTCCATCCATTATAAGCCTTGGCGGACGAGTAACCTGGAGTCGTTCAAGGTTCGGACACATCCCCACCAGAATAAACTGTTCAGAGATAATAGCGAGGGACCTAATAGATGTGAAGGATGCTTGAACTGGGACGAATGCTTTGTCGTAGAGGCCTTTGAGACCATAATCGAATCGATTGATGGAGGTTCTCTGGAGTTGGAGTGATTGGAGGTTTGGGAAGAGGGAGAGATTTTGAGCTATTTCTGCGACGACGAGGTCGTGACAGTACGGTGTCATTAGGACATTCAGCGTCCTAAACCGCATTATGATCAGCCTCTAGTATCTATTTCCACAAGGTGGATAAACCAAAACGGTTGGTGAAACTCACGCCACTTGATTCGCTAATGCAGGATACTCTCCTGCAATTTCAAACAATCTCAATAGCCTACGTGCCAAATCCTTCTCCCATCTCTTAAACGACGTGTTACGAGGCCCCGGAAGCGTTCGTTCAGTAGTCGGATACTGCGAACTTAACAATTCGATATTTCGCCACATGTAAGGATAGAACAACCTATGGAAGGTCTTGCATACTCGACATAACGTTCTCATCGTCTGGCTTCTGCATCCACCGCTCTCCGGTCCGTACGTAGAGCCAGTGAGTAGAGGAACATGGATTGGTTGCGATGGGAAAGGCCTGACTACCAATGGGAGGTGGTTGACAATTTCAAATAGAATTTCAGCGGGAAAAGATAAGAGTCCATTCGAATTATTCTGGATGGTCAACGTGCGGGTTTGGTTCTGATTATTATTATTACGTCGATTGCGAAGTGAGCGTTGTCGAAGTTCCGGCATGACAACACGCGTATCTGGACGTTAAAAACGCGTCAATGTCAGATCGAGGGATTTGGATCAAAGATGCCTAAGCCAAAAGGGGCAAATGCAATGCATCTGCATGCCACCGAGAGGCCTCATAGTAAGCGTGAGACACCTACGCGCCACGGTGCTGCGTGCCACAGCTAACCTAACCATGCCGTCCTAGAGTTTTACCTTCATCAGAGCAATCTGCTATAAGATATCAGAACCGGCGCTGCCATAGGCGATATGGTTGTGAGACATGGAGCACTCTCTGGCGATTTGGAGCCTGATGATATTCATCAATGGTTCATGATATATTCCCTAGGAGCTCGGTAACTCCGCCTTGTCACTGTGAACGAAGACCCATATCCATTGCAGGCATAAGGACCGCACAACGAAAGCTTCGCTTTCTTCCGATGAGTCCTGGCGATTCCGCCGGGCTCTGTACTGAACTTATATGCACACCACGATATTTTTTCCTGAAAGGTTTGAAGATTCTACCAGCGAAGATGAGGTGCGACAAATGGACGCCATCGATGAGACGAAACAGGCAGCAATATGTGTTCTTGGACTAATTTTCAGCGGAAGAATGATAAGAACCCCACCCGTCTGGATGTTTTCGTCAAACTCACAGAAAGCACATTAAGGGACCACCGAACTGAATGCAGGTGTTGTGCTTCCGTCTGCATACACTACTTCATCATCGCAGCATTTATGCGAACCACAACCCCAATGCCGATAAGATTGCGGCTGAGTTGGGTACTACAGGGTCCCTCATCCTTTTCTTTACTCTCCTGAATGGCTAGTTCTGGTTCTTGTTCGTTCCGAGTCTTGTGGAGACTGTGCACGAAGTGTGCCCCGCCAAGGTATATTTGTAACATGCTGTTCAACCATACTTTTGCAGAATCTCTTTCCGCTTGATGGTGTGCTATGATGTCGAGCAGCCACGTGCTCACTTGCACCAACCGGTCATATAAGATCAGCAAACGGAGACTAACCAAATGACTTCCGAGAGTGGAGCACGCATTGCGCTCAAAAGCCCCCGACTTTAGCGGTATCTCTATTGTCCACGAGGATCCCGATCATGGCATCACGTTACGAAATGCCATCCATGCGTTACAGCATGCCCATCTGTCCCGGGCCATGAACCACATGTTTTCTCATCCTGCCACCACCAGGTACATTTTACTAGCTGCGGGTTTTACAGACAAACGTGCTAGAATTTTCAGAGAGAGTGTGAAACCAACGGAGGTTCGGTTTGGAATGGGTTTAGAATCAGGCTCGGGGTAGCTGGGTGCGAGTGGCCTCAGGGTGAGAAGGACGAGTCAGGGTGATGAGGTTCAACGGCATGAAGATGCCTGAACGATGTCGATGAGGGGTACAACAGTTGCTCCAATTGTATCGACATGAGGGGCAATAAGGTACTAACAGGGTGTAGAAAGTAATCGAAAGGGTAGAGGAAATGTTCAGGTAGAGTGAGTAGACTATGGACCGGAAGCGCCAAGGGAAAGATTTGAGAAAAGTTGTACAAGTTAGCTTCCCAAGACGGCGACAAGGAACGTTCTTGAACGGGTATCATGAACTTGGTGGTATTTCTATTCTTCAAACGTGATGGATCGAATTGAAACAATACGGTAGATGACCATATCAACGATGTGGTGATTAGCGAGTGCTACAAATGTACAATAAATATATAATGTGAGTGATGCAGATGGTACTATGCCGTGAGCTGGAATGCAGGGAAAGTGGTTGGCTCCAGTTGACCGCGACTAGTCTCGTGTGACTGTTTCACCACTGTCTTCTACGCCGCTCTCAATGAGAACAGGACGTTGGCTGTAGCGCGACCCTGATGAGGTTCGCAGATAAAGAGGGGGAAGGACACCATATCCGGCACCAAATCAAATGCTGGAATTCAACTTGGGCCGGTGCAGTTCAACATAAGTGAATCAAAGTGACCCAGCGAGAATATTGCCGAGGATGTTGCTCAGCCGTAGAAGCGAGATAGAACTACTGAGCCTAGGAGGAGACGAATGCGGAATATCGAGCTTAATTCAGGGTAGGTGTCCTCATGTCCCTTCTTCCCCTTTTCAACCCACAAGTCGGACGACGTTCACTCTAAATGCATTTCTGCTCCTGATCTTTCTCTTCCTTTCCCATCATCATCGCCGTCTGCAGCACAAGAAGGTTGTTTTCTCCCATAATGTCCTCTTCTACTCCTTCAACCACTACGACCACCACCACTGCCTTAACAACAGCAGCACCGACGTCTTATAACCGCATTGTCAGATTCGACCAAGAATGTGTTCTAATTCCAGATCCCCAACCATCCAAACGAGCTCTCATGTCGACAAAGTCTTATTGTCTGCCCTTGTGGAAGAAACGGGCTAGTTTAGCGACAGGAGACTCGGATTCAAACGACGACTCCTCATCCACCCCACAACCAGATGATAGCACACACGTTGTTATCAAAGTGCCCATACCGATGTACGGAGATTCTCTATCAGTATACAGCCTCATACTCAGCATCAACTTTATGCTAATTATAGTTTCAACATGCCAACACGCGCCCCAACTCGTGGGCGTACATCCAACACTCTTGCGCAACCACTTTCGCCATGCCTCGTCCAGCGATCCCCATCTTCCTCCGAAAGTCCACAAATTGATGGCAGTCCATTCAGGTCTAGACCTGCTCCGGCCCGTCGTACTTCTCTTCCTCCCCCAGGTGTCTACCACAACCACAAGACCAGGAGTGGATCAGCTCTCACGATCCCTCTCCGCGAATGTTGCACAGACTGCATCGCCATCACTGAACAAAGCCTCATGGATGGTGAAGATTGGAAAGAAAAATTCACAAGGGCTGCGAAGAGAAGACGCAGCGCGAGTTTGGACAGTACGATGAACCCAACAGTTCAGGCAGCTGCCACAGCCAATTCAGGTACATTTGAGAATATTGTCCATCCCAATTCCAGGTTCTCATCATCCACCACGGCCATGACGGCAGCCTCTACGTCAACATCGACCAATCGTGTCATGCAGCCCGCGTCTCCTATCGTCCCACCTTTCTCTCCAGGTCTGTTCATCACCGTGGATGAGGTGGAAAAGAGGAGAAAAACATCAGAAAAGCACGAAAAACCAGACTCTCTGTCATCATCTCTCCACAGACTCAGGATACCCCTGGAACGGGATTCCTCTGCTTCATCAGAGGAACTTCTCACCCCCGTTGATTCTATCCCTTCTCACCACCTTACAAGGAAAGCTTCTCCCATCTTTGAAGAAGAAGACGAAGATGAACTATTCCCTCTTCCCTCCCCTCGTCGTTCTCCCAACAGCTCTCCAGTACATTCATGGGGCGGATCACCGACCACATCACTAAACTCTTCTCCAATCCCCAGCCCCAACGCTTCCTCATCCTGCCTCGGCCTCCCACCCCGATGCTCAGGCAACGGCTCAAAGGATAGCCTCACTTGTGTAGGCAAATGCCTTTCCAAACGATGCAAAGCCAAATATCTATCTCCAGAATCAGCATCTTCGTTACCACCCAAGTTGAGAACCACCTCGACATCATCGTCCACGCTATCTTCGTCTTCGGCCTCTTCGTTATCCGCTCCTTCATCCCCGGTTGCGCCAGCGTCGTTGGTCATTAGTTCTGCTGCTGCACCTCCTTCAGAGGTGTCGGTCGGTTCTGGACCCCATTCCGGATCGACTGCTTCCCTTCCAAACCAACAACAGGAATCAAGGGAAGAACACAGAATGCCACCCTTGATCAACACGAAAGATGTATCTCCGTCCATGGAGGAATACCCCGAACCACCATCACCTGTCGTCCTTCATTCTTCTTCAGATAGCAAGGAGAGAGCACTAACACCGGAGCTTGAACCGGTGTCGGTAGCAGTGCCACCTATACCTTCAACCCAAAACGCGTCTTCATCATTATCTGCATCTCTACCACAGCGCTCGGCATCCCCTTTCTCTTCGTCATCGCCCTATGCAGCAATGTCATCAACTTCTCCATCAAAATCCAAGCGGGCGTCTTTATCGTTCCCCATACAAACAGCCCATCATTCTAGGTCTAGTTCTGCGTTAGAGGACATTCCCCCGTCCTCTTCTCAGCATACACTTGCTTCTCCTACAGGCACGGGGTTCTTGTCAAAGCTGATGACTCAACCCCAATCAGGACAAGGACAAGGACGTTCAATCTCTCCATCACTCGTACCCGCTGTTCCTGCATCCCCAACTACACCCACTCATCAAGCGACATTTCCTGCTGCTTCTTCCTCCTTTGGATCTATCTCCAGATCCGGGTCTGCGTCTACGAGCTCACCCCCTCGTAGAGCTACCGCCAATAATGGCAACGGTAGTAGCAACGAAGACCGCGGCCAACATGGGAAAAGGGCCTCGTTTTCAATAGCCTCCTTGCCCATTAATATCCCAGGGCTTTCAAAATCGAAAGGCGGTTCCTTTTTGAAGGTGGGAGCGGATGTGTTGAGAGGGATTTCTGCCAGTGGAGGTGGGTTGGGTGTGAGTGGGACTGGATTCGGCTCGCCTTGAGATAAAGGCGTGCGGTGTTTGAAGCTTTGAAAAGTTGAGGCTGTGAATGAGAGTGAGAGGAGAGGGGGGTGGGCCACAGACCAGACTATCGGCATCGTCATCATTTTTATGATGTTCTGCCGATGCGATACCGAAGGCTGGCGCGTCCCCTCGCCGCTGGGACCCTTTACTTTTCCTTATCAAGCCCTTAACCATACTGCGGGATTGCTTGATCCCCGGTTGTGGGAGGTAATGGTGACGTACACGCACCGAACGGGATGATTATTACAGAGGCATATATGGGGCTTTACCGTTCGGCAGTACGACAATGCTCCACCCTGGTTAATTAACGCTACCTGAACGCACCACGACGAAGATATGAACGTCCCACGCACAAACTGGCTTCATCCTGCCTCTTTATCTGCACTTCCTCGCCTCCCTCTCTCTTCCAACTAATACCATAAACGACAACTATTAATCACTTCTCGCTATGACATTCCCTAAGTTAACGAGTTTCTAATCTCAGTCCATCTAATCCCCACGCTTCCTCCTCTCTGGATCTTCGTCATACACTACCATGTTGTTCTTGCTCCTCTCTTTTCATCCTCTCCTTCGTTTACCCGTCCAGTTGCTTTTTGATATCTTGTTATATGATGTTTTGGCTGATCATGGCTACTGGCATATAACGTACACATCATACTACACCACCATATCTCCCTCGAGCTTCGCACCACCGTGCAAATCGCAACCACCACAACACACTCATTGACCCGTCTCTCTCTCTCTTGCTCGTCTCTCTTCTCTTTTTTTATTATTTCTGACTCGTCTCTTGACATCGTTACCACAGTCTCTTGGTACACAAATATTCCCTCCGGATCCATCATTGGTTTTGGTTTTCCTCATCTTGTGGATTTCTCTCCTCTTGTGTGAAAGTGTATTATTATTATGCTGCTTATTTTGGATTCAGGTTTCTCGTCTCTGTCAATAGCACTACATCTGGAATTGCAATCATTCATTGAGTGTAAAAGGAGTTGATTGGCGTGCGAAAAAAGTTGATAATTATAAGCGTTTTGGTCGGAACCGGAGCAGAAGCCACAGCACAGTATGACTCGGACGCCCTGAACATTGCACACATTCGTTTCGACCAGAAGCTCCTTTTGACGCGTCTTTCACGTCCAGATACGCGTGTTGTCATGCCGGAACTTCGACGACTCTCGCTTCGCAAACGACGTAATAATAATAATCAGAACCAAACTCGCACGTTGACCATCCAGAATAATTCGAATGGACTCTTATCCTTTCCCGCTGAAATTCTATTGGAGATCGTCAACCACCTCCCACTGGCAGTCAGACCTTTCCCATCGCAACCAATCTATGCCCCTTTGTTCGCTGGCTCCACGTTCGGCCCGGAGGGCGGTACTTGTAGAAGCCAGACCATAAGAACGTTATGTCAAGTTTGCAAGACCTTCCACAGGTTGTTCTATCCTTACATGTGGCGAAATATCGAGTTGTTGTGTTCGCAGTATCCGACTACTGAACGAACGCTTCCGGGGTCTCGTAACACGTCGTTCGAGAGATGGGAGAAGGATTTAGCACGTAGGTTGTTGAAATTATTTGAACTTGCCGGGGAGTATCCGGCATTAGCGAATCAAGTCGAGTAAGTTTTACCCATGATTTTGATTTATTCATTTTATGGTAGTAGATTCTAGAGGGCTGATCATAATGCGGTCTAGGACGCTGAATGTCTTAGTGACAAAGTACTCTCAAGACCTCGTCGTCGCAGAAATAGCCGAAAACCTATCCCTCTTTCCCAACCTCCAATCACTCCAACTCCAGATAACTTTCATCCCTAATAATGTCGCTCTCAGGATCAAAGGCATCTACGACAAAGCGTTCACCGCAACGCCCGCCTCATTTACATCTATCAGATCCCTCGCTATTATCTCTGAACAGTTTGTTCTAGTAGGGATGTGTCCGAACCTTGAACGACTCCAGGTTACTCGTCCGCCAAGGCTTATAATGGATGGAAGATGGCCGGTGTTACCCCACGAATGGACCACAGCCCCCGGGTTTCCTGGCGAGAAGATACGATTCTTAAGGATACCTCACGGTCTTGCTGAGATTAAAGGTATGTTTTTTTTTTCCCCCTCCACCCGGGGTTGGGAGATGAATGTTGCGTTTATGCAGCTATTACTGGCGCGATGCCGAACCTTATAACGTTGGAACTCGACGAACTGATATCTTCGATCGATACTGACAACATGATGGTATGTCCTGAATGATATTCCACCCACAAACGGCTAACGATCCACATCTTTTTGCTATATCACTGGCAGGCCCTGAAGCAATCACTAAATTACCTCAGCCATCTCAAAGCTCTCGTTCGGTTCGATATGACCATAGGCAGCTTAAGGATGCGTTCGGACGACAGTACTAACGATGAGCGGCATCGAGTCGCAAGAACAGCGAGGGAGGTTTTGGACAAGTTGCCTCGAGTTGTGGGAGGACAAATGAAGTATGATGTGGCTCTACGTGAATGTGGGCCCAAGTGTCCGAGACGGAATCATCGTCTTTGTGCTGTTGGGTATTATTAATCGTTATGGAGGGTATCGGTAGCTTTTGGTGCTAAGCGGCCACAGCTTCCCCCCTCATCTGACAGTGCGGCTTTTGCCGAGCTAGCGATGTTTCTAGCCGCGCTTGCTACGAGAGACTTTGGCCTTGGTGAGACATAACACCATACGCTCTTTGTGGCCTGGACATCTCTCCAACCATTATCTTAAATTGATCTTGACGCAATTTTCACGTCAGGAATCCGATACGCGTGTTGTCATTGAAAAACACACAATTTGCAACCAATGTAATAAAAATACCCTGGATCAAAAACTGGCTTACACCATCCAGAACGATTACAATGGGCTATTATCGTTGCCCATCGAAATTCTATTCGAAATTGTCAGCCACTTTCCACTGGTACCAGTCCCTTTGAACCCAATCTATGCCCCTTTGCCGTACGAACTGGATAGCAGGGCTTGCAGAAGCAGCACTATAAGGGTGTTGCCAAGTTTGCAAGACCTTCCACAAGTCACTCCATCCCTATATGTGGGAAAATATTGAATTGTTGACTTCGCGATACTCGGATGATGAACGAACGCTTCCGACGCGTCAAAACAATCCTGAGTGGTTCAAGAGATGGGAGAAGCATTTGACGCATAGGTTGTTGAGGTTGTTTGACTTCGCAAAGGAATATCCTGCTTTGGCGAATCCAAGTCCAGTAAGTCTTGTCATCGAATGTTTTCGGGTTTTCTATTCTGTGGTAGTAGATTCTGATTATAGTGTGATTCTAGGACAATGAGTGTCCTAATGACACCATACTCATACGACCTCGTCATCCCAGAAATAGCACAAAACCTATCGCTCTTCTCAAAACTTTAATTAGCCCAGTTCCAAATGACTCCCATGTCCAACGTCTACATCATTAAAGGGAAGTACGGCGAAGCGTTCACAACTCAATGCGCTTTATGTTTCCAACTATCAAATCCCTCGCTTTCATCTGCGAACAATTTACTCTTGCACAGATGCGCCCAGACCTCGAACGACTTTGGATAACCCGCCTGCTGGATTTGATTCAACTCGACCTATCTTGCCCGGCGAATGGATGGTGGCCCCTGTGCTTCCGGTGCAGATCATACAGTTTTGGAGAATGTCTCGGGGACTTGTTGAGATTAAAGGCATGCTTTTATGTATCCCCTGCAGCGAGATTTGTGGGATGAGCGCTGTGTCTATGCAGGTATCGTCGAGTCGATTACGAATCTTAGGACATTAGAATTCGACGAACTGATACCTTGGATGAATACTGACGTCGACATCATGATGGTGCGTTCTGAATGATGTTTTACTCCACCTGGAACCGAAAGGAGACCTTCGTTGACGACGCACACCCTTTCACTCTATCAGAATATGACAAAACCACTGAATCACCTCAGCCATCTCAAAGCTCTTAACCAATCAACATGGCCGTAGGAGATGTGAATGTGCATGTGCCCAACGGTACCGAAAGGCGTCATAAATTTGCACAAGCAGCGAGAGAAGTTTTGGACAAGCTGGCTCGGTGTAATGGGAGGGCATGTGAAGTATAGTGTTACTAAACTTGCATGTGGGCCAGAGTGTCTCAAGACTCGGAGACTGATCACGAAGGGTTGTTGTATTTATTCTGTTGGGTATTAATGACGGAGTACGCCGTACGTCCTGTGTGTAACCCCATTATCAAATTGGTGAAGCTCGGCACACCTTCGACTCTCTGGTTCGAAAGTGTCTTGGGGTGAACGTTTATACTGTACGTCAATGCAATGTAGTTCGCTTTCCCTTCTGGCCAGCTAAATATCCTCAAGGAACCATCTAAACATGGTGTCAACGTCGATGTTGATTTAGACGATGGAGCTGGTGGGTACAGCAATACGGCTTGCATGCGAGATAGGACACGAGGACGTTGTCAGTCTTCTTCTATCGCTTGATGCAGCCACACCTGCGGGCGCCGCTGTGGAAGAATCTATGTTACGGCTTTAACAGCTGCTATATGCATACCTCGAGGGCATATAGGCATTGTGATGCTGCTAGTGCTCAGATGGACACATTACCATCATCAGTACTGTAACTCGTGCCCAACGCTATTTTTAGTCGTGGGCACGGATGCTGGGCATGTGCTGGTCGTGATTTGACAAGTCGGCAGCTTTTGGCCGCAACGTGATGGGCACTCGTATGGGGTTCCAAACCTTGCCAGACTAACCTCATGGCATACCCTGCGCATGCCAGTGGTTCTTTAGTCTAGCCGCCTCCCCATCTATCAACGTCCTTCCAGTCCGACGTTGACGCGTCTGCCACGTCCGGATACGCGGTCATGCGCGAACTTCGCAGACGTCCACTTCGCAACCAACGCAATGATAATACCCAGGATGAAATGCGCGTTTTAATCGTACACAACAATTCGAAGGGAACGTTATCTTTTCCCACTGAAAACCTTATTTGAAATCGTGAACCACTTCCCACTGGCAGTCAGGCCGATCCCTTCACAGCCAATCCTTGTCCCTTTATTCTCAGCTTCTACTGCCACAAAACAGAAATCATGTGTAAAACTCACTCGAGTTGGTTCGCTAACGGCGGATATTCCTTTGCAAGCTAGAACAACCTTAACAATCTAGACGCCAGATCCTTCTCGTATCTCTTAAAGGACTTGTTCTGCGGCCCTAGAAGCGTTCGTTCATCGGTCGAATTTCTCGAACTCAACAGTTCGATATTTCGCCACACATGAGGATGGAATATCCTAATGTTTAGGACGACGAGTGTCGTAATCACACCGTACTCATACGACCGCGTCATCGCTCAATTAGCACATAACTTCTCCTCTTCCCAAACCTCCAATTAATCCAAATCCAGAGAACTCGCATCCCCAAATGCCGCCACATCGCAGCCCAGTACGACGAAGCATTTTCGGCTTAACCCGCTTCAAGTTTCCCATCTATCAAAAAATCTCTCGTTATCATCTCTGAGCAATTTACTCTAGCACGAATGTGCCCAAACCCTGAGCGACTTCAGATTACCGCCGACCGCAGCTTAGATTTGCCGCAAGTCAACCTGTGCAACACGACGAGTGGATGGTGGCCCCTGGGTTTCCAGGGGAGAAGATACAGATTTTGAGGTTGCCTCAGGGACTTGTTCAGATTAAAGGTATGATTTTATATTTCTCCCACAGCCAGATTTGTGTGAGGAACGTCGCGTTTGTGCAGAGATTGTTGGTGCGATGCCTAACCTCAGAACGTTAGAATTTGACGAATTGTTTTCTCTATTGTATACTTTCGTGGTATGTCCTCAATACTAACTCACCCGCTACCAAAGGAATCTTCATTGACAACCCACGCCTTTCTATGACCTCAGTCATTTGAAAGCCCTCGTTCAATTTAACATGACTACAGGTAGCATGAAGGTGCATCCAAACGACAATACCAACGGTGAGCGTCCTCAAGTCGCGCGGGCACCGAGGGAAGTTCTGGAAAGGTTACCTCGTGTTGTGAGAGGACAACTGAAGCACAGTGTTACTGTACGTGTGTGTGGGTCCGATCGGGAGTATTTTGGGACTCGGAGATCTAGATGGAGGCGTGTCTGTATTTGCTCTTTGGGTATTAATGCAATTATCAATGACACATATCGAGCTTATCAGTAGCTCCTAGGGAATATGGAACCTAGCCGAGAGCTGCAGGACGAATGGGATCATAATACAACAAAAATGGCCATTTTTGTTTGCACCAAGGTCACGGGATAAAAGAGGTCCTTTGACTCGGAAACATCGCTCTAACATTTCAATGTTTGACGTTCTCAAACCTTGTTCAAGCCTTCGAATTGAAAAAGTAGAAGAGGACAAAAGGTAACTGCCCCAGTGAGGCTCGAACTCACGACCTTCCGATTTGCGTAGCGCGCTATGAAGCTTCGCTTAACAGTCGGACGCTGTAACCAACTCAGCCATGGGGCACATGTTGTGTCTCGTTATAATGTTTTTCCAGACTCAAAAATCCTACTCCGGTCTTCACAATGTCCCGATGTTTAACTGTTGAGCTGAAGTTGAGCAATAGCGATGACAGACATAATAAACGAATGTTTCCCGAGGAGATGTCGTCTGGGTACATGATGAACTGTTTGTTTGGATGAGTCAGACTTGCCGGATCCGATAAACGGCGGTCCACAGCCACTCAAAATCCTAGCCATACCCAGCTTACCCTCCATTATGCCGCTCATTTTCTTTGGTGATGAATACGAAAAAAATCGATGATATTGAGACCACCCGTGCTCAAATTGACTCAGAGATCTCTCAATTAGAAGCTCGGCTTACGAAAATTACGTCGTCGTCGTAATGTCCTCTGGCCCATTTCGCAATTACCGACTGAAGTTTTGCAAAATTTTATGGTGGTGTACAAAGACGAAGCACAAAACGATCCCCCCCCCCCCCCCCCCCCCCCCCCCCCGAAGCACCAAAGCTATCCCGGTCTCGCACATCTCACGCCACCTGTGCAATATTGCATTACAGTTGGGAATACCATCCATTGTCCCGTTATGTCACCAGAATGCATTAAAGAGTTCGATCTTTGGTCAGGTAGTAAACCTCTCACTCTATACATGTGCATATTTGGGAAGCACCACTGGGACTGGCGTCAATATTGGAAACCCGTAGCTCTCTTGTTGGATTCGACAACAGATCGCGTCCTGTCTTTGACAGTGGAGGGCGGACATGGATCACCGATTGAAGGAACTACTTCAATCTCGATTTCTCCGCATCCCCATTGGAGAAGTGGTAGTAATTCAGTGCGGCGATATATATATGGGCTGGAAACCGATATTCCAATTGCAGACTCTTACAATTACCAAGGAATTTTCGGTCCAGCAATTATCGCCAACGAGTTCACCGAACTAGTTCTCGAAGAAATTTGCCCCGGACCTTCAGCTGCTCGGGACGCTTCAAGCATTGGATAGCGCACGCCCTCGGGACTTACTGAAGAACAGCCCAAATTTTACCCAATATCATGTTACGCTCCCTTCCGTCACTCAAATTGAGGAAGACTCCTGAAAAGGGAGATCTGCGGTTTCCTTTTCCCCAACTCGACCACCTAGCCCTTGAAGTTGAGGCTGGCCGATTGACAGGCGCACGGACGACATTACCACTTCTCAGCGCAACGCTGCCCAAGGTTTGGGAACGAACGTCCATTCTTGATGGCGCTTCCTTGCCAGATCCCACCTTGCCGCATCTGCCGTGTTTCAGCTTGTCCCAGCGGCGACCGCTTGAACAAAGCACTGAGGATTTCATGGCAGACAACGAATACTTAAGTGCGGCCATTTTGCGATTTCCTTTCATGGGACTTCCGTCGAAGTGGGTTACAAGCCTTCATCTGCATTGGGGTAATACGGCTCCTGTTGACGACCTGCTCGAAACTCGCTCCATCATTCTCAACGTACTATGCTCTCGAAGAGGTCATATTCATTACAAATCCTGCAATTATCAAAACCACTCTTTGATGTGCTTGCATCCGAACCCCATCCAGACCACTTATCAGCTTGCGCTTGATGCTAAAGTTTTGCATCAACGTTTTTCCCTACTATGCGCACACTGAATCTGGAATTTCCGGAACGGTCTCTGGATATGAATACAGTGACTATGTTCTTGGCCCATCGTTCTGATTGCGGTCGGCCCTCGGATAAGCTCAATATCTGGCCTAGGTGGACACCTAATCACAACTTGGCTGTCTTGAAAGAGAAGGAACGTAACATCGTGCCACGAACCGAAGAGACGGGACTGGACAGATAGGGTTGGTCGGGACCAGAAATTTGAAGAGAGTTGCCGAGAAATTGCTTTCAGGCGAGAGCACTCTCCTCTGAGTCTGCGCCGCGTGAGAAGAGAGCTCACGCTTTCTCTCTCCTCCTCATCGCATCGTCATTATCCGTATCACTAATATCACTCAGGCGATTTAACTACGCACGCTTTTCTTGACCCACTCACCACGCCCAGAAATCGAAATATATACTTCAACTTTCCCTGCACAGTTGCAGGTCTCCACAGGCAATCACGACCTGACGACGGGTGCACACGGTTTCTCGTTCTCGCTCACCCGTCGTTCCCCAGGTCTCCTGCGGTGCGTTCGCTAGTCGTAGCCCTTCGGGGCTCCCCCACACTATCTGCTAGGATAACAGATTGCACTGGTATACATCGCGTGTCGCAGCTACTACGTATAATGGTCCCCATGATCTTTGTCAGAGTTGGTGAACTGCCCATGGTCACAAGGTACAACTAACTTACACCAGATTCCATCAAAATCGGCAAAATACGCCTGGTGGAACCGACTTTTTGCAGATTGAACGTCGCTTTCCTTTCCGTAACCCGGAAGGGGCCAAAATCCAAGGGGCATGCATGGAAATGGTTTTACACAAACCAGCTCTCCTCTCACCCACCCAACTCTCTCTTCTCATCTTCCATTTCTTCTATTCTTTTCTCTCCCACCCACGAAGTTACCAGCACACGGCGCGCCCAGGGCAGGCTTCGCTCCCTCAGCTCTCCTTCTTGTCAAACAGTAAGGATCTCAGTCGTTCGTATAGATTGACTCTGTTGGTACCTGTCAAATAGTAAGGATCTACATGGAGACTATAAGTAAGATGACTAGTAAAGGAATATCAAGCACCCACCTCAGTCGTTCGTATAGATTGACTGAGGTGGTTCGGTGGATAAGGTTTCATAAGTATATCCATAGCTGTACAGTAGCGGGTACGAAAACCTATTGAGACCTGTATAGTAGCGGGTACGAGGCCAGCCTCATAATGTTGGGATAGTAGTAAAAATAGGTCAAGTATAAATAGAACAGAGGATACCATTGAACATTCATACTTCAACACTTCTCCTTCCTATCTATACCCTTCGCCTTATCCTTTCCTCGACATTCACGTAGCTTTCAGCACAGATTAATAAGCCTTCACGCGAGACAAGACCCGAATCCAGCGTCAACCAAGATGCCTCTCATCTCCATGCCACCCATAATTTTTGTTAACGGTGAACTCGAGAGAATCGATGATATCGAGACCACACGAGCTGAAATCGACCAGGAGATTGCTTAGCTAAAAATTCAACTTCTCAAGTTATATCATCCCTGTAATGCCCTTGCCCCAATTATGTGGCCACCCACCGTAATCCTGCAGAATATCATGATGGAATACAAAAAAAAGGACAACTGCGCAATGTCGCTTTGCCATTTCCCTTCCTTTGGAATACTATTGGTTTGCCCGCCATGCCTCGACGTTGCGTTAAGCAGTTCATACTTTGGTCGGGGCTCTGTGCCTCTCAAGTTATCAATAAGCGCAATTTGGGGCTGGCTCGATGTTTGGAAACCATTCGCTCCGTTGTTTTCTGCGGTAATAAATCGTGTTGTGTCAGTGAAGGTGAACCACTGCGGTCACGCACGACTAGGAAGACAGATTTGCAGAGGCACCTCAGCCTGGATCTCTATAGGTCTCCACTAAAAGAATTGGATATCGAGCAGTGCAGCGAGTTATACAGGCGCTGAAAACTAACATTCGAGCTGGAGTATCTAACAATTACAATGGGTTACCTCGCCCTCTCACTCATCTCCAACAAACTTTCCAAACTCGTCCTTCGAAACTTGGACTCGGTGCCGTCGACACGGAGATTCTACGAAATTTTGTCCTCACTTGCAGACCTGCGAGAGCTTGAGCTGAATGGTGTGATTTCGAAGTTGAGAACTGGGACGTCCAGCTCAGGGTTGCAGAACGATCTGGCTTTACCCAACATCACATTACCGTCGCTCCAGCTTCTCAAATTGCTGGATGAAACTGAAGGGAGAGTCTCGGATATCCTTTTGTCGCGTCAGCTTTCCTCACCTTCAATGTAGTTCATTCGCCTCGTGCAAGAATTCGGCATCGTGTCATCGTTGCCATTGCTAAACGGCTCACGGCCAAAGGTTTGGGAAGAAAAAACATCCCTCCTCGATGCTGTTCATTCACCAGGTTTCATGTTGAAGTTGCAGATCGTTTCCCACCATCACTACAATCAAGTGTTACTGCATCGTCCCGGTGGCGAGGTATTACGTGTTGACTGGAAAACGGACCATCCATCGGAAACAATACCTACTTGCGAAACTCCCACAGGACAAGATCGCACGCCTAGACTTGGATTGGGCTTATGACAAGAGACCCGTAGAGGAGGACCTGCTGAAGTTTGCCTTGTTGTTCTCAAAGCGGTGTCAATCGGAGGATATCCCACACTCCTCGAAACCACTCCTTCATGCGATTGCATCCACAATCCCGCAGAGAGGCGCTACGAGAAACGTTTTGCATTTCAACATCCTCCAAATCCGTTACCAGCTTGCGCTTCATGCTCCAAATCCGTTACCAGCTTGCGCTTCATGCCATGCGTGCTTTGGAAGTCAGAGCATGGCTCCTACCAGATAAGAACGTGGTGACTAGATTCTTGGCGCATATTTATTGAAGTCGACGTCTTACCCTGTTGTCATCTATATGCGAGTTCCATAATTGGTACTTTTTTCTGTGAGAAAGTGCGCGTGAACCAGCCCATTGTACGGAGCAATCGACGTAAGGTGTTTTCCGCCTTGAGGTGTCATCAATGCGCGAGCCCCCACTCCTATGGCCTGAGTCTTGTGACTTGCAATATGAGCTTCAGCATATTTCACGTTGAAGAGCCAGCTTCCTGAAGTTGCATGAAATGACCGGTGGATGTGTTATTTAGCGCTACAGCTGCATAGATGAACGCACGCCGATAGACCCTGACGGTTGTATGAAACGTTAAGAGCGCGTGTCGGTCCTGAAAAATGTAGAACTCTTCAATAAAATGGGTCGGATTCCCGACGCCATTTGGCGGGGAGATACGCTTCCAATGAATCCAGAGCTGGTATTCAGGTGAGGTATCTATACGTAATAGCATGCGGATCGATAAGTTTTGAATGGCACAAACGTTTCTCATGATTAAGCAATTAATTGCGCACTCTATATCGAGGTCTCCGATCGAGATTTGCAGCACCGCGCCCCGGCCGGGCTACAATCGACCGACACATCAGGCATCATCAACCCACCTTTTGAACCCCTATTTCTTGGACCAAACACCTAAAACGCGTTAGCTATATCCCCATTCGATTAAGATTGGTACGCACGCTCAGATATTTAGAATTTCGCGTACACGATAAAGCGCTATCGCAGTCAAATGGCAAAATGTGGGGAAAATTAGGGGTTTGCATAGCCACAACTTGCCGATGAACGCGCTGGAAATCTGAGATTAGCTTGTTATCGATTATGATTCAATCCAATCTCTTTATCTCCATCCCATCAAGACACACTTTAAAACGCTGTTTTCCAATCGCGCACTGACATGACAATCGTACAAGAGGGAACGGAGCAGAGTACCAACAATCGCTATTACTAAGACCCAGGCTTGATGGATATGCGTCCATCAACAATGGAGGACGAAAAGGGAAGTACAAAAAAGAGCATAGCGTATAATGGCGAGGACTCAGATCACAGACCGTATGACTCGGAAAGCCCAATGATGATGGTGGTGAAATGGAATGGGTTGGTGTTTCTCGCACTGAACGTTGCTTTACTCGGTTGCTTCCTGTGTGCGCAGCAACTCCATCTCAAAACGCAATGTCGAATTAGCGGGTATTACGGGGGGGAACCCGCGACTGCCGTATGCCTATGGCCACTGTTAGTGATCTCATGATATGATTAAATCAAGACGTACATAATCTGGGGTGATAGTCAGGATAGCTTTCTGTCCAACCGAGAGTTGGGGAACGGCTAATCGCGATTTTTAATGATAAACGTGGAAGATAGAACGAGCAAGGCTCACCTTCATCCCAGCCCCTGATCACTTTACCAACACCGATCACAGTTTCGAAAGGTTTACCCCTACACATATCGCTTGTAATCGCCTCGCTGAGATGATAAAGAGCACTGACCGACCGCGAGAGGAGTCGAACTCTTCACCATTCAAAAATGTGCCAACATAGTGAATGGTAACTTTATCTGGAAGATATGTTCGCATTCTCATCAGATAAGCCAGGATGGCGAGTCAACTGATCCACATCACATACCCCCTTTCTTTGGGAAATGGATGCCGTCTCCAGGAGTAATAGTTTCAATCGTAACACCCTATGATTGGGGGGAGAATGAGCGATCGCGACGGGTATAGCTGCAGCGCGCCATCGGTGGCACTGGAGACATACCATGATTACTGATGACTATCGAGGTGGAGGCAGTGGCCGAAATAAGACGACTCGACGGCCTACTTATAACGGGGCGGAGAGAGACGGAGTGCGGATCTTGATCCGATAGATCTGGTTTACCCAACATGGATTCTGAGTAAAGGTCTTCGATCTGGCCGGCGTGGCTTACATATGTAGAAGCATTATACATACTGAATACCACTGCGATCATTATCGACGTTATCGATGCCCGCTAGACAAGAATACCTATTGTGGTCCAAGTGGGAGTGTGCTTTATCGCGGAACGGCAATACCGTTCCTCATATCTCTACAATCCATTGGTCGATGGGTCTTCGCGACTTGGGAAACGTCATAACCTTAACACTGATTCCAGTAGAGATTGTGCATTAACGGTGTCAATGTCACCGAATGCTTGATTCCAATGTTATCCCGCCTTCCCACGCCTTTCAAACGTTTGGACACGCAAGCAGCTGGACGTGATGTGCAACTGGATCGAGGCGATGGCCACATGAAAGAAGCGTGTTAGGCAGAGGCAAAGCGGGGAATCATCGTTGACGACCACGGTTTGTTCATAGCTAAAGGCCATCACCACAAGCCAGAGGGACCACATGAGGGTCGTCGTGAGAAGGGGAATGATCGACAGAGATGATATTGGTCATAAAGGATCCGATAATCGAGGGGAGGAGACCATCAGTGGGGAGAAAAAAAGGAATCAAACTTGCCCAATACAGACCATGGTTTCTGTGTTAATTGCCCAGAGGTGCAGGTTGTCGCGGGCAAGCCAAGTTAAACGGGGTTCTTAAGTGCCATAGGCCACGAGGTCCCGGTGTCAAGAAACCACAGAGAATAGCCAAAGGAAGGAGCATAAAGTATGCACGGTATCAATCAAGACTTCCTCGTGGAGGCAGAGACCCTGTAGAAAGTCCAAGGGAAACATACCAATGAAGGGCCAATGTTTTGGTTCCGTTACATGTATGAGATTTTGTAGGTCTACGCACCGTCATAATCGATATAACAGAAACCGTCCAGTCAATCCGACGTTTGAAGAAAGCTCTCGCCAAATCGCCAAGGTGTGATAAACAAGGAAGATGGAAATTTTCACCGCAGCATATCCCCGAAGACAATCATACCCTTGGAGGAACAATTTGGCTGATCACGTGACACAACGCGTTGGACTTGCAGGGTGGTTATCACTCTACTTCAACCAGGACTGCTCCAAGATCTTCCATCGTCTTTCCTACTATGTGGTGCACAGTTGATATCTCGTTGGAATCTCTTTCCTTAACTCCAGAGACTCCGCCCTGGATTTTTCTCTCGGCTCCCCAGATGTTTCCGAGATCGGAGGTGGTGATGTCTCGCTACCTGAGCTTCAATCCCATATTCTGATGGGAAATGACGCTTTGATCACTCGCATTCTCTTATCTCGGCTTCGAATTCCAATCACTGTCCACCTTCAGCTGGTTCCTCGGCTCTGTATTTAACGATGAAGCTTTAGCCGTAGACGGTTCAGCCATCGAGGAGCAAGCATTTGCGAATCTCGTCGATAGTACCATTGGGTTCTTCCACTCGTCCGACGACATAAATTTCCTCTCGCGTCCCGTCGCTTGCAACCTGTTGTTACTCAGAAGCGACGCGGATCCAACACATCACCCACCACTTCCAGGGATGCTCCATTAATAACGATGGTTTGGCTGCAGACGATGTATCCATCGAGGAGCAGGCAATTGTTAACCTAGGCAACAACGCAATTGACTTGTTCGGTTCGTCTGAGGAGATGAACTTCCTCTCGCATTCTGTTTCATTTACCCTATGTCAATTAAAGAGCAAGCACGAGTACTATACGATTCCTGCGAGATATTCATGCTCCTAGTTCCCAGTCGTTGCTTCCAATCCGACAATCGATCCTTCACCTTTCCTCCCCATGTATCCATCACCTATCGACTTTAGAGAACACATTTGGTTCGAGTTCTCACATGACGACCCCGACTTTCTTTGCGATGAAGCCATGGAGAGGTTAGGACTGGGTAATGACGCTCAATGGAGCATCAGTGGGACTGCAGATACAGGCTGTGCAGCAATGATGGGATACCTTTACAAGATCCAAGGCATTGCATGTGATGCTGGTGGCTGGACCTGAGACCGGAGATGAGTTGTTCAGGTGGTTTTGCAATAAGGTGTTCCAATGTGATGAGCACAGGAAATAAAACGAGAGGTTGAACAAGCAGACGCCTTCATCAACGTCGAGCGAAGGCACACTTGGTACTGACGGTGAACGTTCCGACCATGGGGATGCCCTGGAATACTTTGGACCAGTGACGAAATGCAATGATTGTTCGACAGGTCATCGTGATTTTCCTTCACTCAAAACTCTACTCTTGTTTTCAAGCACATCGATTTGGAGGGATGGGGGGTAGTTGACGGGACGAGGAAGTGTTTGAGTCAGACAGCGAGGTTTTTCGTTGGAAGAATACGTTGTGACCTTGCCATTCAAAGAATTCATCTTTGTGAATTGTTTCAATGCAAAGGCGATCGACAGGATTGAAGGCGAGCTTAGGCTGCTATAAGTGTTCTGAATCATATGAACTGGAGCTTCAGGCACTCGAGGAACCAGTAGTAGTGTTACGCAGCGTCATAGTAGGCAATTCGCAGTCGTAAACTTGAGCATATGCACGTCGACTTGGGGATATGACGCACTTGCGAAGGAATGTGATATCGAGGTTGACTGGAGAAAGCAGATAGTCTATTACATGTGTCCTATGTTTGGGGCCATAGTAAAAAGCGTATTGGATGAAAAGACGGGTAATTGGGAAGAGCAGTTTTATCAGCTCAGATGGTCACATGTAATTGGAATTATTATGACATCGGGAATCTGGGATGACATACAACAGACATAGAGCTGATGACATCAAAGATTTTGAAGTAAATGAGATACGTCTAAACCACCACTTTAGATGCCAGCACCGCCCGTAACCTCCAAAGTATGACCACTAACGTACGACGCCATCGGCGATGCCAAGCTGTATTTCGTGCTTAGTCCAACCCTGACAGTCAAAAAAATGAGATGGTGACTTACAAAAGCACAGAAGCAGCGGCTTCGTCAACGTTGCCACCTCTTCGGAGAGGAACGGCTGCGTAAGTCTCGGTGTCTTGAACAGGTCCCTTGGCTCCTGGAATGCCTAGAGCAACTTTCTTGCCATCGATTTCGATGGTTGCTCCAGCTTCTTTTGCAGCGGTTAGACTTCTCGGGCGAAATTGGTGAACGCAGTTGGCAACGAAGGAGTGACCGAGTCCAAGGCAAAAGGTAATGCGTAAGGTGGAGAAGCAAATCTTAGCGATGACGATGTAAACAACCAAAAGCATTACATACCGAGTGTGAATCAACCCAAATGCTACCGTGTTGGCACGAACACCGAAAGATCCCCACTCCTTTGCGATGGTCTTGGTCAAACCAATCACCGCGGCTTTAGCAGCGGCGTAGTTTGCTTGACCAACGTTGCCATGAAGACCTGAGGTTGAGGAAACGTTGACGATTGATCGGTTTTCTCTGTGTTCCGGCTGTTACCCGATAAAACGAGACTTGTTGGTTGGCGAGCAAGAATGCGGGATAATTTGTTGCGCTTACCTTGAGGCGGAAATATGGAGCTGCTTGGCGGATTAGCCTAAATGGGGCGCGAACATGGATTTTGAGGATGATATCCCAAGCGTCATCTGGTGTTGTATGCAGCATCTTGTCAAAGGTGAAACCAGCTTTATGTCACGTCAAAACTTGGAGTTTCAGAATAGAAGGACCAACGACGAACCATTGTTTATGATATGGTTGATTTTGCCGTATTTCCTGCAAAGAAGGATGCAAGTCAGTCCCGCGTTCATCATTGTAGCGGTAGGGCATCGTAAGATCATGATGTAAAAAAGTGGAATACTCACTGAACGGTAGCATCCACAATCTTCTTTGGGAAATCATCAGCGCCTACATCACCAGCAACACCAATGGCGTCTCCACCGAAGGCTTTAATTTCGTCAACCACAGAGTCTAGGCGTTTTTGGTCGATGCTGTGATTTGGTCAGTATTTGGGCCAAACGTGAGCGTAGTTGGGGGTAGGCGACTCACTCGCTAGCAACTACCTTGGCCCCTTCTTTAGCAAACAGAATGGCTGCACTGCGTCCGATACCCTATCCTCCTCTTCAGGATGTTTCTGCTTTGATGCAAAGCGCGATTACTGACCTGACCAGAACCTGAGGTGTGTCCAATTTACGAGTGGTAGGCAAGCAAGAATCAAAGAAGAAGAAATTTGCTGTCAAGACCCACACAGCGGAATAAACTCATGCCACATACCGGTGATGATGGCGACCTCTCCAGCCAACAACCCCCGGCCGAACATGTTGGTGAGGTGTCCTGAAACTTGCTTGAGCCTAGTTGCCATAGTGTATCCTTGAAAGTGTAGATTGTTGTTTTTGGGATTACGCGCGTTGAAGGTCGTTCAAGTAAGTGCTTGAGGGAAATCTGGTTTGCAGAACAATGTGGGGCGTGGGTATAAATTGGACAGTGAAGGGTCGGGTATGTTCAACCCGGTGCCGGTGCACCGTATGCATGTTCCTCGACCACTGTCTTACTGACTCCCAAAAAGCATTGGACCTGGTCGATCAGGGGCTGTAAGGGGTTTCTGTTAGTAGCCGCATTCAAAGTTAAGGCCCTATTCGGGAGGTCGCAGTCAGGTTGCGGGGTTAACGTTTAACACTAACCACGAGACAGTACAGCTGTGAATAGAGACAAGGGATTAAGCAACAACTGGGCATCCGACTATCAGTATATTAAAACAAATATCGGAAAAGTATTCTTTTAATATGAGAAGAGTTTTAACAATGAGTGAGATATGAGTGTCCCCAAGTTCCTCAAAGCCAGCTCAGCATCAGGAACCGACAGCCGAAATCACATTATAGGGCTATTGTTTTCACTACGCTGCTTGAAACTTGACGCGGTGCGAACGCGTTGGCGCTATTGATTCTTGTTGTGATAAGCAAATGAACTCTCAGCGAAGTTCGAGCAAACATTTGGCTCAAGCTTTTCCGTCTTCTGCCATGCCTTTCATAAAATTCGATGGTCAAGGCGAGCGCGTCGATGATATCAAAAGCTGCACGCGCCCAAATGGACAAGGAGATGGCTAAAATTCCTGCCCGTCGCAACGCACTTTCTCCCCTAATGCGATTTTCTTCCGAAATCCTCATGCAGATCTTGATGAAATACAAGGACTCAGATGGGCCGCGATAACTCAAGTTTCGCATGGCTTGCGAAGGGCTGTGTTGGAGCTTCCTCTCCAGCTTCATCTCCTCATCAAGTGCCCTGCTTATTGGCGTTTATGTTCGTCGGTCATTACAGACCTATTTCCGTTTCGGTTATATTTATCGTCAAGTTCATTTCTTGGAGGCAGGAATGCTCGTCCCGCTACTGTACAGGTTCCAATACATTTGTACCCGGTACTGTATAGTCCCTCACTATATCTCGTAACTTTATTATTTGGACCACCACAGTCAATCTATATTTGAGTGACTGAGATATTTACTGTCTGACACTGCTATGTCGACACCGTGGATCACGGAGCTCATTCGTCGCTCGCGAAACGCACCCCTCACCATATCCATAGAGCGCTATGACTACTTGACAAAACCCAGCATCCAATACTGGAAACGCGTCATTCCACTGTCAACGTCAGTTACAAGTCCAAATGAGATAGGAAAATGGCACAGCCCTTGTCACTTTCCGAATGCATGTCGAGAGAGCGCAGCGATGGTAATCTGATATCGCGTGCTGCGACGTCATCCTCGATTTCCCACAGTATACCCTCTAGTTGGAGTACGCGTAGATTGGTGAGAGGGGACAAAATCGCGTAAACATCCGCCAGTGATGGTCCTGTGTTGGTGTCATCATAGCGGGCGAGTCTGAGTGTCGTAAGCTCTTTGAAAATGAATGTGAGAGTTGGCCACATTGGATGCTCAGAAACTCCAATTTGAATGTCGGTATCCAGCCCCTGTATAATATGTTGCACCCATCGGCAGCTAGGTCCAACTTCTTCAAGGGTGCTGTCGAGTAATCCGCTCGGCATAACTCAGCCCACTCCTGCTCACGAAACCGTACCTATCCGGGAAAATGAAGCCACTCGACGCGACTGTTCACGCCACGAAACCTTCGGCTTCGTTACGGTCGGAATGCTCATCGATTATAACACATCTCGCTACCGGTTTAAGGGATCTTTCACCTATCCTTCATGTCGATCACTCGCACCATTTGACACTTGCGAACTTACGCTGTATCGTCCTGGGGACAATAAGCAAATACTCAACCTCGAATGGATCCATGGATACCCCGCGCCAGACCCGATGAAGCTGATCTGCGATATTCTCTCAAACCTTCCACCGGAGAAGCTGACACGGGCTGAGCTTGTCCTCACCGACGCTACTCCTGCTGAACTCTTGGCACTTGCATCATTACTTTCAGCATATCCTGCTCTCGCCAACTTGTCAGTCCCGGACGAGGTCAACGCTTTTCTTCCCACCGCTCCATCATGTGGTTGCAACCCAAATTATGATGAAAGGCGCTTCACGAGGGATGCAGCACTCCCATCATCAGCATGTGTCTCTTGTCAAGACTTTGCATCTTACAGCGCTACAAAGTCTAACTTTGGACCAGAATTCGAAAGCCGATCAGCGAGAAATTACATAATTTCTGGCTCCACCGAAGTGATTGTGGTCTGCCGTTGGAACAACTCAACTTGCAAATCCAGTGGTCCACCAAAGATCGGCCCGTTAGCTACTTGAAGGCATAAGAAGCAAAGGGGGATGTTGTCTGCTACGAACTGGTGCGGCCCTGGTACTGGATACTTGGGGATGCAAAAGGCTTTGATTCTGTGCTGTTATCAGTATATTCAGATGATTTGGACTAGTCTCCATCTCGACGTTCGTGGCAATGGTACGGTTGTTCCGCCACCGCAGTGTTTGTTGCACTCCAGGCCTAGGAGATTGTCATTTATGACAGGGTTGGCCTTCAATATTCAATGGTGATCATAAAGCTTGCTGTTCTATGACATGATGCAAATTCGAACGTCTAGGCCGCAGGATTCCAGTGCTGATACACAGTCGCGCGCTTCTGCGAGCCGCAGTGCTATAGATGGTTTGAAAAAATGCCTCTTTGAACTTGTAAAGACAGCAGGTGTGCATGCGAAACTCATTTTTGAAAGAAATAGTCGTTTCGCTTATAGCTGTCAGGAGAAATGAGGTCTAGTCAGCGACGATGTAGGAAACAATTAAGTGATGGCAGAAGAGAGGATCGATATGGAAGTGCTGAGACGATCACGAGTTTTCTATCTGTCCAAACCGGGTAACTTTGAACAACTCTGAATCGAGGGGACTCTCCAGGTTGTCCTCCACAGCCGCGGCAATTGCAGATGCAACGACTCGTCCCCTGGAGCGCTGTTACCCGTAGTGTATCTGTCGCGACGCTATGCCAGACTGGTGGGCTCAGCGCGACAGGAAGATGAAAGAGGTTTTGGTAATGGATTATAGCGTATGGTCGTGCATGGGAAACTTGCCCAGAATCGTCAGGTGGCGTTACGCTAAGCCGCCAAGTGCTTGGCCCACCCAAACCACTAGAAGACTCTGTTCGGATTGAAAACCCTAGAGACAGATGGCTCTGGACCAGAGACGCATTCCCATCGACACACGTGTGGCCCTAGCAGATTGGCTTGACATGAACCCCAAAGCGTTCACCTCTGCCGAGAAAAATGTTCATGATGTGAGCCTTGTGTTTGAAATGTGGAGGGTGCATATGGAACGGAGGGGAGCACTCCAGTTTTTATATAATCTTTGCATTTTGAGAGCAAGCATATGCATCTCCAGTGCTCTCAGGCTTTCAGCTTCTACCTGACTCAAAAACTCCGGAGTTGGCTGCAGTGAACGTGTGAACTTCAAGTTTTGCGGTCGATTCAGCTCGTCGAGTCGTGCCACAAACCTAAAAAGGTCAGGCGATGGCCAAGCGCTAGTTTCAGTGCCAGCATGAGTGCTCGCTGGTTGCCGCTCCGAGTAGCTGGTTATAGCTGGATTCAAGTCCCATTAAATCATTTCTGGCTATACACTTGTTCTCTTAGGAAAGACAATCTATATCTTTCAAGGGAGGGAGAATAAGTGCAGAGGCGTGATGGCATTGTCATTGCTTTTGTCTGAGCCTTTGTCCGAGTCTGAGTCGGCTAACACTAGTCGTACGGTATTGGATGGGAACTCGTCGGCTATGTGCTTGTCTGCTTGGGTAAATATAAAGTCTAGTATTTGTCCTGAAATAGTACAAGCGCATAAAGAGAGGGGCTGTGATCAAAAGCAGTAGTCTTTAAAAAATACGATTTGAATTGTGTCAGCGACATGAGAAAGACTCGGGGATGGAACAAAAGAGAAGATACAAGAGTTAAGATGACGACTTGCTGAATTAACGATGAACGCCCCCGATCGTGTGTCGACAGCGGCCCGATGTGGTTATTTTGCCTGTCTCTGTACCGGCTGAATCCTACTTTTGCCACACATGTTTGAGAATGAATGTGAGGTGAACTAGCACTCACTTTGCGATTGAGCAGGTTGGGAAGACACATGGATAAGTGCAATCGTGTCCGAGCCGTACCCTGACTACAAAGTGTATGCATGCGCATCACATCAGGAGGTCAGGATGTGAACGGCGGCATAACAGTGACGGAACCGAAGGGTTCCATCTTGCCGAGGACGTTGCTGGTAAGACATGCCAGAGGATAATGGTCTTTGAATGTATTGGTGTTCCACTGGCATGCATACACCAACGACCAAGGACTGAACACACGGCCAGTCGCTTCTGGACAATCACACCCAGAAGAGCGGGTGCGATGGCATTGCAATGTCTCTCGATCGATCTAGGACTAGCAGTAAGCCAAGACGTGAATCACCAACGCCTGCAAAGAGGAGAAGCATTCGGATCCTCGTATGGTGATTGGGATATAGGCTCGGCAGCGTAGTGGCTGCAACACCTAGACTCCGAGTGAGGTGCATGATCACCGTTTCATCTGCATGTTTGGAGATCTAGACGGGGCTCAGTGAGAGAAATACGGGTGGTGTTCGTGAAAGGAATGATATTGGGAGAGCCAAAGTGGGTATAGTCGGCGACACAAAAGGGAGCGGCTGACGGACGGCAGAGGAGGTCAATATAGCACGCTAAAAATGGGACCGAACAAGAAAGTGAACCAACGTGGTGCCAGGGTGATATAGGATTCGCCATAATGCGGGTGAAACGCCTGTCAGAGTGAGGGTGCGCAGAGATGTCGTGGATCTTTCTTTCATGTGCAACAATTCTGGATGGAATGGATGGAACCTGGTCCACTACTGGCCAGGATCGCTTCTCGGCTCCGATGGGCCGTTCTACTTCTTTGATGCTATTCCATGGCTGTCAAAGTTTTTTATTCGGGACTGGTAAACGTTGATCCAGGTATGGTCACATTGAGGATGAGAATCGCAGTTACCATGCGATTAGTTGGACATGACATGATTATATTTCGAAATGACGCCCTTCCTTGTATTTATTTGGAACAATTCGACGATGCGCAGAGTATTTCATCGCCCAGAGCACAGTCGCGCTGTATTCTTCGCGCCGAAATGGCACTCACGGTGGAAGAATTTAGCCAGCTCGTTCAATCTTCACTGTTCAGCGGCTTCCCTGACGGATTGGCTTTGTCGCTCTCGCCGGTCCCTGAGCTCGGCAACCCTGACGCTCGTTTGTCCGTTATTGAACCCGAGTCCGCCTTGTTCCCCTCCCCATTTCTCGCTCGCTCCCCATCACTTCACCAGCCCATTCCTTTACCATCCCGCTCTTTTCATACCGCCACTAATAAACGTCCCCGCCAAATGTTTGACAAAATTCGCAAACACGCATCATCGCTCGTCAGCACCCGCAGCACCACCCCCATTGCCGTCCGCGACAACGCAGGCTCCCCCACCAAGGAACACTTCCACCCTATCCCATCTGTATCCCTCCTCGGCTCCCATCCAGAAGATGACGCCGAGAGTGATTTCATCCCGTACCTTCCCCTTGCCGTTCAATATGAACGCGCCCTCTCCCGCCCTCCTCAACGTTCAACTTCACCTGCCAGCGTCGATTCGCGGTCCACCACCCCCGCAGCATCGCCCTCCACCTCCTCTGACGAACGCCGTTCACTAGACTCGGACTCTACCGTGACCGAACCCCACTCCCCCGCCACACCGCGCACGCCCCAGTTCCTCACCCCTCCTTCTTCTGCCCATCTCAACGAAGACACGCCTTCAATAGTCTCTGTCGCCACTTCCTCGCACAGCGATCTTCTGAGTCAATGGCCCATGCCACCGAGCAATAACCTCCCAATTCCAGAAGACGATCCATTCGCCAAAGGCTCTGTTCAGATTATCGACTACTATTCCCCTCGTCACCCCTTCGCCATCGCCACTCCCGCCGGCCCATCCGGCATCACCACCCCTTTACAAGCTCAAGCAGTCAAACGAACCCATTTTAGCAGTCCCCGGCACAACCGCACGCGCCACAAGGACCATTCGAAGGAACGCAGAAAGACGGTGGATCCACCTTCTTTACCTCCCCCTTCTTCACCCCTTCCTGAGGTCCCTGGATCTAGAACGAGTATTAACTCTGAGAACGGCGGTAGCGTCTCTGATGCTTCTTCTTGCTCCGAGTCGGCGTGTGAATGGACACTTAGACTGGCCGTCAGCGATTCCGATCCCGGGAGAGGAAGAGGACTTGGCCCTCGTCCGAACGCCAAATCCAGGACCAATGCCAACTCCAAAACGGCATCTATCATCCTCGATCCGGGAGATACGGAGACGGAGAAGGAGACTAGTGTCGAGAACGAGGACGACGCGCCTGCACCTCGATCCAGTTCAAGGGGTCGGAATCCAAATTTAACGTCTGCCTCATCGCCCGCGATGCTCCAGGTTCCGGTTCCGGTGTTGGATTCATATACGCGCTCCTCTCCGTCGTCGTCGACCCCTGGCTCGAATTTACCAGTGAAGCATCCTAAAGTTGAAGGTCCACCGGATTGGACGCTGTCCTTGCCTATTTTGACGATTACGATTCCGTCTAATTTACCAGCGTCAGCGCAAGCACAACAAGCTGATGGTGCTCCTACGCCTTGGGTGAGGCCTAATTCTGGGTCGAACGAGAAGAAAACGACGGCAACTGGTTCAAAGGTGGAGACGCTGGTACAGAATACACCGACACTTTTACCGTCTACGAATATTGTTACGCATCATATCAGACCCAACTTGAGTGCTCCCACAACCCCAACGCCAGCTTTGTTACCTCCATTTTTTTCATCTTCTCCTACATCTCCCAAACCAAAAGCCATACTGCTACCACTCAGCATTAACCCTATCTCGTCAGATCAACAACTCCTCCGCCCACCCCCTTTCAACTATATCCGTCCTATACACAGGAGCGATCCTACATTTAACTCGAGACCGAGTTTGCCCCCCGCACCGTTGAGGTGCGTGCCGATGAGCCGGCCACCGAGGGCGGATACGAGGAGGGTGGTGTTTCGGGATTTGGCTCTGCCCTCGCCGAGGATAGGGACTGTGTCGAGGGAGAGGGACAGCGACGACGAGTCGGTGGATTCGGGGATTTGTATGGACATTGCTGCTGCTAGTTCGAAGAAGGGCTGCGCCAGTCCGAGAACGAGAACGAATTCGGAGGGGAGTTTGTGGGTGAAGGAGAGGGAGGGGAAGAGTGTTAGGAAGAGAAAGGAGAGAGCGCCGTGGGATTTGACGGGGAATCGAGGGGCACCAGTGTTGCAGCCTACGCCGGTTTTGTTCTGGCCGTCCAAGGCCAAGGGTAAGGATGTCCAGGCGAAGAAGGATGCGGAGGAGGTCTCGATGTTGGAGCTTGAGATGTCTGAGGATGAGGAGGTTGTCGAGCGACAACAAGAGGAAGAGGTCCAAGAAGCACGAGGGGAGGAAGTGCAGATGACGATGCAGAGGCAGGAGGAGGATAATCGAGTCCGCGTGTTGGGAGACGAAGAGGACTTGGAAATCACATCCTCACTCTCCCGAACCCCTCCTCCTGCCCATTCGCAAGTCCAATCCCACATCCAAACCGCAACCAGGACGTCGACGCCCGAACAAGACCTGCTACATAAAGACGAAATCCGACACTCTGGTCAGCTGTCGTTGGAAGATTTGGAAAAGGCGTGTGCAGTGTTACGGGATGAGCATCGGAGGAGTATGGCCGATCAGGAGGGGATGGAGAGGATGGCGAGGGAGGTGAGGAGGATGGTGGATGTGGCTACTGCTGAGGCGACGGGGCGGGTTGTTAGGAGGGGGAGTGTGGATACGTTGAGAGAGGTGTCTGATGGTGTGCCTGCTGCGTCTGATGGGGCTGATGTGCAGAGAAGGGAGCTGAGGAGGTCGAGGACTGAAGAGACGTTGAACACTTATTGGTCGTACTCAAGCGACGAAGAAGACGTAGATGAAGAAGGTGGTTCTGATTCACTCCGTGAAGTCCTCCCCCACTCTCATCCTCACTTGAATGGGAGAGAAGGACGACAGAGAGGATATTATGAGAGTGAAGAAGAGTATGGAACGGGGACGAGTGAGTCTGAGGGAATGGCGTATTATAGTGCGAGGTCGAGTTTGAGTTGGACACCTAGAAATACTCCGATTGGGATGGCGTTTTGAGTGCCCTCCCGCTATGTTTTGTGCTCTTCGTTATGAAAAAGGTGTGTAACTTTTGTTGAGGAAGGGTGGACCATATGCTAACGCGGTGATGCAGTGTATGATATACCTCCCTCGAGTTGGTCCATCGACTCGCGTCAATCTCTCTCCCGAGCGAGATGGTGTTTTTTACGTCCACCTTGTTTCTTGCTCCCGGTCCCATCACGGTCCTGTCATGGTCCCACTCTATCTCTCGTTCTCCATTCTTGTGTTTCTTGATCCATCCATCATCGTCCTTGTCTTCATTGCATCATCTGCCATCAATCGCTCGTTTCTGGTATCCTGCCCCTTACATTAGGTTTACCGGAACTTCACTTTTTGACTTGTACCCTCCTCGCTTCTTCGTCTATGAATACGAACCGATTCGAATACCAGTACCATCGGACTTGGCAAAAGCTCGAATTATGCGTCTTGGACTTGAACACGCCCTTTTTTTCCTGCCCTTTTTGAACGAAATCTACATCGTATTAGCTATTATACTGTATTTTGGGTCTCTTGGCCCTTTTAAACTTGCTGTTACCGTCTACCGTTGAATTATTCTTTAGATTATTTGTGCGCGTTGTTTTTTTTCAACTACAATTCGTTCGAATCGTTCCTTCTTGTTCAAGTACTAATTGTCTCTGCATTTTATCGTGTGTTTATTGTTCAAGTTTGTTGTCCATCCATCCATTTATCTGTCCATGTCTCGTTTTGCACGTTTTTTCATGTTCATGTTCATGTTCAACGTTTACCCGTTCACGGGTTATGATTGTCGTTCATCCTGTTCTTGTCCTCCCCTGTCCTGTCTTGTCCTCGTCCCCGTTCTAGATCATGCAGCCCTCCGCATTCAAGTAGTACGTCCTCTTGCCAGTGGTACTTTACTTAACCTCCTAGCCCTTGTCTCTCCGCCGCATGCTCGGCTCGGCTCGGCTACGTGTACTTAATCCCATACCTTAGCCCCTTCATTGATATATACTTCTATTCCAGTCCGACAAAGCACCATAGCGGCATATGCTATAGCTGGACTGTCCATACATACAACAACAACTATGTTGACGCGTTGATTCTCTGGTTGGTGCGATCTCCCTAACTTTGCAACGGACCGCGATGAGTGATATACATGCGGTTTCTATTTGTTGAGGTGTGGCACTGCTTTCTATTACGTTCCAAACCAATATATCATCGCATTAATTTGCAAGCCGTCGAGGTCACGTCACGTCACCCCGTCCCATCCCTTGGATCCGGACTCGCAACAATGGAAGCACTGATCATCATGACATGACATACGACGTGTACCGCAATTTTCGACAGCACAGTTGCAGGAACAGGCTCATTTTGTGGATGAACGCCAGGTTCCACCAGGGGCGGAGATTTGTCTTGGTATGGGGCGATTGGGATTAGAATACATGGGGTGGCACGAGTTGGGAATCGGATGGTTCTGCGCTGACGAGCGATCGTTCTTTTTTTTTTTTTTTTCCGGCCCCTGGAAGTTATAAAAATTTGGAGGCATTGGTGCATTTGTCTCCGAGGTGTACAATACATACAGTATTTGATATGTATTAATTACGAAGCGCCATTGAACCTTCACTGTGTCGTAAGTATGATAAGAAAGTGCCTGAGATGTGGGGCAAGAATAGTCAAAATAGCAACACCATGTGCCAGGTACTACTAATAGGTGTCCAAGAGATTACAACAAATTCAAAGTAAATTACTCCCCACGACACGCATTCAATTACCAGCATTTGAGGAGTGGCATTGTCCATTTATGTAGAAAGCCGATCCAGCAAGTCCGTTCTATCTTGCATAAATTCATGAAAATCGTCAGCACCATCGCCTTCACAAGGAAGATCCGTAACAAGGATTCCTCGCTGTTCAGGACCATCCTCACACCTGATCAGCTCCAACCTTTCCATCAGATTCGGAAAACACCACCGCCCCAAGCTTCGATCTCCTAAACGCATTCTGACCTATACTTGACGAAGGCGTATGTCCCGGTCCCGGTCCCGGTCCCGGTCCCTGTCCCTGTCCCTGTCCCTGTCCCCGACTATTCGGTTTACTCCCACTCCCACCTCCGGCAATGATGCTCCCGGACGTGGCAGTGTTGAGCGTCTGACTACTGGGTGTGACGCTGACGAAACTGACATCCCCGGCACAGCTATCACAGTTCTGACCTGCAGTGGTCGTGGATGATCTCGATCCGACGCGGTAGTGTCCTAGCGTTGGAGGTCGTGTAGCAGCCAGAGAAGATAGGAGTGTTCCTTCCGTGTTGCGGTTCCATGCTTTGCCTTGTGCGACACGGAATATGATGAGCAACGGTGCGATTATCTATAAACGTAACGCGTTGTATGCGTATAGTCAGAGTTGGATGCATGGTGGAGCCTGAGGGCCGACGTACCTGGATTTGGGAAAGTGCAGCGAGAAAGACCCATTGGACGGGATTTTTCACTGCGTAGAGGACGATGAAGATGATGGAGACGACGTCATAGAGCGCAGCGGATTCGATGAGCATAGCCGCTATACTCGTATACTGCGCACTAAACCTCGTTTCTAGATACCCAGAATGAACGAACGTTTGGAAGACAATCAACGATGACTAGTTATGAGTGGAGGGAATATCATTGAGGCGCTGGTGCTTACCGAGTATGCCTTGGAATTTTTGTCGAAAGTAGGAGAGACGAAGGAGCATCAAGCAAGTCGTGAGAGTCGTCAAAGAAATGGAGAACGCAAAATAGACGAGGACGAAGTTGATGGCTTGTTCAGACCATAACGAGTTGGCGGGTGTCGAAGAACGTATAATAGTTAGAAGACCGAAGGCTATATCCCGGGTCTAAAGTCAATATGGGCTTTATGGGCGTGAAATGGTAAATGGACTCGCCCAAGCATCCGGCGTATAGGAGACAAGGAATAGAAGCTAGGAGAGGGAGGTATCTCACTCCGCGATACAGCACGATGAACCTCCACAGCTAAAAGAAAATCCATCCACGTGAGTAAACTAGGACACGAATGGAGGGAGACATAACCCCACCATCAATGCATCCGTCATCCAATTCAAAATCACCCAACAGGCATTGCCCAACACCGTAATGGGCTCGGAATAAATCAACAACGCATACTCTGCCGGTCCCTTATCATACAATCTATGCTTCACATACGCCAAATCCGTCGCTTTCGCGTTTGACACCAAATACAGCGTTCCAAGGATCCACATCACCGTCGTATACACGATGTAGAAATATGTTCTTCGTCGCATCGCGGTATCGTTTTTGTCTGCCTGGAGCTGGAGGCGGAGGAAGTGCAAGCAGATGAGGTAGAGGGTAAACATGATGCCATATGCGACGCCGGTGATGACAGTGGACGCGATGAGGTTGACGCTGTCGTGGAATTGGGAGGCTGGGGAGGTGTTTGGGATGCCTTCGGTGCTTGGGCCTGTAGACGACATGGCAATATTGGACCTTTGTTTGACCTTGACCTTGGACTAGGACTGGGATAGCAAACGGCAAGGGTGCCGGCGACACCTCTGAAAGCAGGAGGAGAGGGAAACAATGTCTCGTTGCTGTAGTACCCTGGGGATCTTAACCCATCTAGGCACCACTTGTACAGATTTATCATCTACAGTACGTGGATGGGACGCAGGGGAAGGTGATTTGCCAAGAGGAGGGTATGACGGAAGATCAACACCGCACAATGAGTAGATGGGTATCAGTACCAACACGAGTTTGAGGTCATGGGACCTGTACAGTATGCACCGCAAAGGTCTAAGCCGAACAATGATTTATTCTTGATAACCCTCCGAATCCTCGCTGCGGAAGTAGAAGAAAGAGGAATGAGAATTGGGATTGCAGTAAAGTAATTACAAAACACATTACATGCTCTGTACTGTGCTTTACTGCGCTTTGCATCAATCACACACCCGGTCTCCACTCATCCCTCCTGCCTGCTCCTCAACCCACCTCCCATATACCCTCCGATTCCTCTCTACTTCTTGATACACCTTCATCCAATCCCTACACATCCCGTCATACGCTCGATCCGACTGTGCCTTCGGCGACCGGACAGACTCGAGTGTCGTGTCCATTTGACAGAGAATCGTTTGACGGAGGTAGTTGAGGCAGTGGGACAGGACTCTGCTAGGCCCAGGAAGACCAGAGGGCGAGTCTGGGGAGGAACCTGAAGCTGAACTGGAAGGTGGGGAGGAGGAGTGGAGTTCTAGGTATTCACGATGATAGATCTCCAAACACTTGAGCTGGTGTAACATCGTCACTGTATACGCTTTAGGCGGGTGTGGAATGTCTTTGTCGTCATCTTTATCTTTGATGAAAACCAAGTGCCCTTTTCCTTTTCGTCCCAAGGATGGAGGTTGGAGAATAGCATAATCCAAAGCACCCGTATCGTCAAGCTGATATCGTGCGCTGTCTTCGATGTGCATGATGACTGGATCGGATGGGGGGACGTGGAAGGTGAAGCGGAGGGGGTCCGAGTCTGGTGCTGGTGAACGGTATCGTAAGATTGGATAGTCAGGTTGAGTAAGTTCAGAGAACGTACGGGAGTCGGTATGGATCAAGTCGCTATACCAGCCCGAGCGAAAGAAGGCACGAAGAGAGAAGACTACAGAGGCGAGCGCTAACAGGAAAGATAACGATATCAACCACCTAGCACGAGCTATACCGTGACCATCCATAGCAAACTTGAACTTCATCGTCGCGATTCGTGTTGAAACCACGCTGACACCGACGCCCAGTCCAATTATTCAATACCCATTTATCCCAGAGTAAGGATAAGGAACGTTCACGGTACTTGCCAGTGACAAGCATCTTGATTAACATCATCACGTACGATGGCCGTGTGCATTGAATCAACGCAAATCTGATCGGGACAGTCGACTGACTGCGCTTGGCACTCCACTCTCGACCTTCCGAGTCTGCGGGATGAGCATAATACATAGCCCTAGTGGAGCCAGATGAACGGTCCAGCAAAGTCATGCCTTCCCAGTCCGAGTCGTCGCACCATGTTGCGTATGCGCCGCTGAACACTGTGAATGAAGACGAAGAGCCATTGTTGGAGACGAATGCCAGTGAGAAAGAAAAACGAACCTCACCAGGCACATCGTGGACACAATACGCTGCTCTGCTCTTCTGCCTCCTTGTCACCCTCATCAACCTCTCTCTCCTCTTCATCCCTCCCACCTGGGCTCGCACCTCTTCCTCCGACACACGCACACAACCCCTAACACATGACCAAGTTCAACACCTGCGGCGCCCATCCCAATTCATCGGGATGGACGAGCTCTACCGCCAGCTGCACCCCACCACACGCAATCTGACCAACTACCCTTTTCTTCTCGCGCAAGTGGATAGTGAACACCCGGATGCGGTGGGTGATGTGGATCCGAGGAGGTGTATGACCAATATCGGGAGTATTTCGCCTAATACAAGGGAGGTCAGGGTGAATGCTACGGTAAGCGCAAAAAGTTGGGAGAGGGAAGGTGTGCTGATGGAAAGATAGGTCTCGACCGTGGCTCAGTTCAGAGTCCTCGATTTTGGACTTGAACATTGTGAATTACGGATTCAACCTCCCGATGCACTCCAAGACGACACAACCTGGTTGAGTGGACTTGTCAAAATCTCGAAACTCGATTATTCCTTCGCTTTGAGCCCAGCAACGCTCAATTATCGCACGAAACCCAAACCGACGCGCGACATAGGCCAGGTTACTCTTACGCCAGGAATACCCTGGTCGTACGAGTTTCCTTGCCAAATGGATGATGTGTTGACCTTTGAGCTCGTGTGCGTGGATAGTTGCGATGTATCATGGTGGCAGGATCGAAACGTCTCTCCCTCTGGTACGTTTACCCTCGCAAGCCTATTCCTGCGTTGACCTATTCTACCAGGAATCGTAATGATACAACATCCTTCATTATAGCGAACACCTCATCTCGGCCTTGTCCACGTCTCCACCGCGCTCCCTTTCCTCCTCCTCCTGCCACCTCCTAAAACTCTCTCCCATAACGTTATACACCCTCTCCCAATTCCTACACACCATCGTACCTCCCTCCCTCTCCACCTCCCATTCCCTCTCCTCCCAATCTCCCTCCTCCAACCCCTCATCTGCGTTGCACAAAATCCTCTGCCTCAAATAATTCAAACAATGCCCGACATGCACCGGCGGTGAATACGGGTGTTCCGGATGGATATGCAATATCCCCCTCTGGAGGACATGCAGACAGTGCAGTTGGTGATAGAATGCGACATTGAAGAGACGGTGGTGTGGGCCGAGGTGGATGCGGCCGATGCCGGGTGGGTGGATGGTGAGAGTTTTCCATTTGGCGTCAAGGAACGGGTCTGGGTGGGTGGTATTGAGATGGAAGTGGATGGATTCATGGAGGGTTAGGGCGACCAAATCCTCAGGGAATGGAATGGCATTGGTGGAGGAGTCGAGAGGGAGATTGAGGGGGTAGTCGTGCCCTATATAAGCTTGTGTGCGTGTTTGTAAGCAGGATGGTGTGAAAGGAGGTATTCTTACTGTAAGTCTTGGGTGTAATGGATGTCCTTTGCTTCATTAGATGAATACATGTTATAATAGCATTGAAGATGCAGAGGATGAACAGATAATGCGACTTCATGTTGGGTGTGGGTATACGCTTGTCTGGCTAAATCTACTTGACGTGCCAGTGATACCCATCTGGTTCATATTCCCTCAGCCTCGAGGTACAGGATCTGGGCCTGAATCACCCCTTTACCAGACCAATGTCGGTCACATTGGAGTTTCCATGAACTAATATAAATCTTAAATCCAAACAAAATTCAAAATGGTACAGGTGAATCAAAGATATTGTAGGAAAATATTTCCAGATAGCCGAAGGATTGTATTTGGATTTGATACCATAGATTCTCATATTCCATATATTATCGTTCCCTTTTGTTCATGACAGCCCCAGTGTGATTGCAAGAACGCATGAGAAGAATCTCAGGATCACTCTAAACTCAGGAACAACATCAGCCCAAGGTGCTGGAGAAATCACGTGCACGATGGCAACCCTGTACACCGCGTACCGGTGCTGTGCATCATGATCTAGCTGGACAGATGGAATTTAAACCAAACATTCTTTCTCCCCTACGCTCCACCACTGTGACCACAGGTATTGTCCTTCTCACTGACTATCGACCCACAAATCTGGTTTTTGACGCGGAAGACAGATGCATATCGATAACGTATCAATCCGGAGTCAGACATGGACAATCTTCCTTCTCATGGTTATCATCATGTTATTGGGGGCTGCGACCCAAGTCGATGCTGTGCCCTTACCGATGCCGTTCAAAGTAAGAGTCCCCCAATGGAAACAATCTTGGGATGGTCATAGAGAGTACGTTCCTTTCGTGTGATATGCGCATTATAACCTTTTCATCTCGATCATCTGTAGGTACAGCAAGAAACCCAATTAATCACGACCGGTCGGTGAAGAGAGCGGTATTCTGAATGGGAAATCTGGTAAGTACTTTGCGAATCGGTGCATAAGAGCGCTAACATCCATTTCAGCGTTCGATCCATCGACCATTTTTGAGGGAGCCTATATTCGAGGCCCTTCGATCCGCTTGGGTTTCAATATATATCGTATCCTATTGAATGTAATGTACTATGGTGGGCGATAGGTTCGGCGGACTGTCTATTTTGAATTCCAGGAGTATTTGCGTCCCCTTGACCGTATGGTCTGGTCAAATTCCAGTGATTGTGGCAAGTTTGGTGTGGAGGCGATGGGTATATCTTGAGTTGCTTTAAGAGCATGACTTAAGCCGAGTCACGCTGGTCGTCCTGTTTTTGCCGGCAGCGGAGTTGCAGGAAATTCCCTTATTCGTGAGGTGCATTTGTTGCTCGAAATTCAAGGTGACTTCACGATTCACAGTGATTGTACCTTGAAAATGGCAACCTTGACGCACCTTGATTTTGAAGGTGAACCGAAACCTTGAAGGTGACGCCGAAAAGACGCCTACTTCACATTGTGGACGGTGAACGATACCCTCTTGGGATATATTAGAACTTTCCAAGGCCGCCGATCATACCGCGTCTTTAAGCTTATGTTCAATATCTTCCACTGAGGATTTCGGTCAGCACGAATATCCGGGACCAGGGGTTTGCCGCAGCGTGAGAGATTTGCTAGAAATTGGTAGCTTTATCATCGTCGGGACCCACAGAGGAAATCCCCCGTACCTCACGATTACGTTGAAAAGACCTTGATTGTGAAGGTGAAATATAAATGCCACTTTGGTTCATCTTGCGACAACGCTGCTGGCCGTCACTCAAGTCTCGTGGCTGGCTTTGAAGTTGAGGGTATTACATGCGTGACACCGCCGACTGGACGACCCGCCGAATTCGATACACTGTGGTAAGTTGAGAACTAAAAGGGACAGTGAATCGTCAAATAAATTATTAAATGTCGGGGAATCTCTATACATAATATATCATCGATCTTGATATCAAAAAATTTGGCTGGTGGGAATAGGACATTACTTCATTTTGATACATCATGTATTGTTTTAAGATGAGACACCTCAGCTGAGGTGTCCTGTCTTGTCGAAGCGAGGCACCGGGATCTGTTAGTAGTCACATAACCTTATACTACTCTACTCCCTACCGCTGCGACCTAGTCACGCACTCTCGTTTTTCTGTCCTCCCACCCACCCTACTTTTTCTTTCTCACCTTTTATTCCTTCCATCCCCCCTACCCTACTTTTGGAAGCTGCTAGCACACGGTCACCCAGGACAATCTCTCCCTCTCCTTTCTATCTATAGCTTTTACCTTGTCCTCTCCCCAGCAGATACGTAGTTTCTAATACATACATATGCCCCCACGCGAGTGACGAGCCGCGAGACAAGATCGTTGCTTTAAATATTATGGTTCCTAATAGTTCTCAACTACCGCAGCGTAACTAATATTAATCGTAAAATGTGAAACAAAATTTTAAACTGTGTCTGTGAATTGGTGTCTGTGAATCAAAAATACTTTATGCATGTTGACAGCAAAAGATCTCCAGGTAGCCGAAGGATTTGATCTGGATCTGATACATTATATACGCTTTCGACACTCACACCATATATTATCATCAGATGATCACCGAAGTGACTGGTGTGCGAGTGACCAGTTTTGTGACTGCCACAAGGATAGATGAGGACGGACAGCTGGAATGCAAAGCAAAAGCCTCTTGGTTCGCATCCACCACCACAGCTACAGGTGCCGTCCTTTCCACTGTCTTCCAAACTACAAACCAGTCTTTGACGCATGAATAGGGATATCACATCGAAATGGCATTGATCCGTAGTCAAACGATCTTCCTTCTCTTGGTTATCATCACATTCTCTCTGACGGCGGCCCGAGTCGATGCTGCACCCTTACCCATGCCACTGAGAATAGGACGTAATATGTTGAAACGGCCTTGGGAAACTTCGAGTAGGTGTCTGTTGCATTCTATGCCCGTTATCAACTTTTGAACTCATCTGTCGTAGGGGTGGGAAACAACGACAGCCCAATTAATCACGAGTAGCGTATGAAAAGTGACGCTGCTGAAGATGGGGAAAACAGTCAGTCTTTTTTCAATTGTTAGGCGGTATACAAGATTCATCCCACTTTGAAATGAATGTTGGTTAGACGGTTTTTTATGATCTAGCAATTGCCAATATGTTTAATCCGCTTGAGCTTTAGAATATGTCATACCCTATTAAAACCTATGAATATGAATAGCATGAACTGTCGCTAATTGAAGGAATATTCGAAGTAAACAACATTCGCAGAGTCGACGCAGCCCGAGGTAAAGTCGGTATGCAGACCCTGTGCCCTGAAGAGTGATGTTGTGCCCGTGACCAGGACCGTGACCCAGCTTGGACAGTTGGAATGCAAAGAAAGCACCCTTTCATTCCGTCCTCGCCGCAGCTACAGGTCTTAGTCCTCAGGCTAACTACAAAAACCATCGTTTGACATAAAACGATATCGCTTCTAGCACTCTGACATGGCATCGATCCGTACTATCAGTCGTGGATGACCTTGGCTTCTCATGGTCATACCGGTATTTTCTTTACTTGCGACTGAAGTCGATGTATTGCCACTCCCCGGGGTATGCCCATGCCTATGCCGATTCGTCGTACATCAAATGGTCACCTGGACACTTTCTCAGAGCTCAGAGTAAGAGATAGGCTGTGGAAAAAAGCCATGGCAAACCTCGAGTAGATGTCACGGTCTTTCGAATTTATGCCCTAGCTGTGGCATGATCCCTTGACCTGAGCTACTGGGATCCCTAGGGTTGTCAGTGGCCAAGGGTCTGACGAATCGTGACTAGTGACAATTAGGGGAAGAGAGTTGTGATTGGAATGAATAGGCACCAAGCTCCGTACTAGAAAGGCTTTCGGTTCATCGTTACGTTTTCATTGTTCGATCGGGACAGTGGCTCCACTTGAGCTTTACCATATGCTGTATCCCATTGAAATGAATACCATGAATGATAAGGATCCATAATCCTGTGCCTGTTCGAAGCAAGGCACCGCGAGTAAGCGAAGAGCAAAGGAAACTTAAAGAACAGACACATCTTGTTAATCCTTAGTCCTTCTCCACATACATAACGAGGACTTCACCTTTCTATCATCCCACTCACCCGTGACACGCTACAGAACCACACTTGACCCCAAAATAGCATATCAATATGGTATCAACCCGATCACCCGTCATCCTCGTCCTCGTCCTCCTCATCGCAATAGTATGCTTAACAACCCAAGTGAATGCTTTAGCCGCGCCCGCACCTGCTCCCGGCGTAGGAATGGCGCGTAAGCTCCGATCGAGGACACCAGTACAGAACATGGTGAAGAGACAACCACCTTGGAATCGTGTGGGTAGTTGGGAAGGTCCTGCAGACAAGTCATCAGGTCAGCTTCTTTCCTTTCGCATCTTGCGTTGCTATTGCCTTGTACATGCTGTCGAGCGTTTTGTTAACTTGAATTCATGGTAGGTGGTGATGTAGAAGCCAACAGTCCAGTCAACCATGATTGACGAGAGTGAACAAACCTCGATTCTATAACTGGTGTGTCGACTTCACTTCCTTGCGTGCTACCGAGCAGAGAAGATCACTAACCTCGATCATAGTTTTCGAGCCTCAATTTTTTTCATCGCGACTTTTGACTTTCGCCCGCCTCTGTCCCAATTGCGATTCGTTCTTCACAGACTACCTTTTCAAATATAGAATTCTACCTGGGGTATGGAATTGGAGTGTATATACTTAACTGAGCTTCCTATACAACTCCACTTTGTGGCTTAGTGATGGAAATCGCACTTCGAGTCCTAATAACAAATACCATGCCCTTTTGGAGCACTGCATGGTCATGACACCCTGCACGCTGTTGCCCACGAGGATAAAGAAACACCAACCAAGACATTCCATTGGTCTTGCTCTCCACCCTAACGAGAGGTGCTGTACTATACCTTTCCACGACTCTCCGATTCGAGAAACAGTCTTAACGGCAGAGGCGGCATATCATCATGGTACCACCCCTGGCTATCAAAGTCTGAGTTGATTTCTCGTCCTCTTGCTCATTGAAATGGCATCGTTTCTAACCACAACAAAAGTAGACACTGTTCCCGCAACGCCGCTGAAACTTGAAGCAAGGAGCTTGGAGAAAAGAACTTCATAATGACAAAGAATTTCAGGCGGTTGAGGGTCATCAGGTTGGCTATCCCCTTTTTCGGGCTTCGGGATATTATTGCGTAGTGTTGATGTGGCAGGAGCGGCCGCAGATGACCCAGTTCACCCACGATTGAGGAGGGAGAAACCTCTCGATGATAACTCTCGATGATATACTGGTATGTTCATAGCCGATCCCCGTATTCGGCTCTAAACGTGTAAGCCTTGATTACAAATTTAGGACAAACTTCTGAGCCTAATTTTACGCTAGCAATGATTTGCGTCCCAATTCGATCTTCAATTTATGTTTGCGATGTAGTATATTTTTGATTGACTCTCAATACGAGCTCCAGTCGGCGCAGTTGCAAATTACGGGCTTGAGCTTTCTCTGTAGCTCATAAACCACACATTTCTTATGTCTATAGAGTATAAAGCGCCAGTTCTGAGAATGCTATTCCTTCAGCGGTCGTAAGACGACTTCATGGTGATAGCAATCGAACCCGAGCTGAGCCCCAATTGAATTTGGCACGTAGTCTGGCATGATTGGTGGGAAAACTTCAAGAAGGGTTCCCTTGGCGTACCAAGACTTCTGTCACGATATCAGTTAGCCACTGATGCAATGGAGGGAGTACATCCCTTGTACTTGTTTTGATATTCAAGTCCACAATCGTGCAGGATGAGTATCCACCTAGGTTCCATAACTTACCCGTGTGCAATATTGGGACCAAGCTCCGCTCCATTGATGATCCCTATCCTTGATATAGAATTAGACCTCGATACACGGGGGTGGATCATCATTATCATGATTACACAGCAGGTACTGCGTGCTGCGGCATTGTCGAGGGACCTTGGAGCTCGACCCTGGTTTGAAAGATAATTCTATCTTGTGGGAGTGGATACACATTGCTTTCGGCAAGTTGATGCCAAATAGCCCAAGGTTATAAGGACCTTTGAACATGATCGTTATTCGGGATTATTTCCCTCTTAACACCAAGATAAACGGTACGCCTCATTTTCGTACAACGACGACACAGTACAAAGTTTCATCAAGTCAGTACCACTCTAGACGTTGAGATGACGCCGACACCTACTCGATATTCTCCAACTCGAGCATGGATTATCTGCTTCATCTTGATCATTACGCTGTCCCCATTGGTTACCACACTCGCGAATGCTTCGCCTGTGTCCGTTCCTATGTCCATAAACGCTAGGGAAAATTCCGAGAAAAGGAGATTCTCAGGGTGGCAGCGTGGTGCGGATGAAGCTTGCGTGTTTGGTCAGTATTTTGTTGCTTCGTACGGCGACAATTGTGTTAATATTTCTGTATTCCTTGCGCGATGCAGGGTCAGAGTTGGAAAACGTACCATCATGCGCTGTATAATTGACAACCTTCAAGACAAACGAGTGCAATTGTTTGCATGGATATCCGTCATCGTGGGATAGACAAGATCACTGACTTCAAAGACTTGGCCATTGTGCATCATTGGTGTAAAATGTCACTTTGTTCATAAATTTATGTACTTTGATCAGTTCGACGTAGATTCCTTTGACGAGACATTGCACATTACCCACTTGACGTAGTACAAATATGTTTTCTTTCAATTTCAAGTCACTACGGGGACATCCAGTTATCTTGACCAGATAATCTAGTTAATCCACTGGGAGATCGAGAACCAATTACCTAGTTAGTACACATGTACAGTCGTACACTCCTCCCGTCAAAATTATTTACATGTGGCCGATCGGACGGTCGCCAACTTTATTTCTCTTGGCTTGGCTAGATATTAAGGGGAGCTTTGACACCTTGACCGCCTCCCACTTTCCTCATCAGCCTCACCTCATACAGGCACCACACCGCATATCTCTAGCAAATCCTAGGTACCCAAGCACGGCTTTTCAAAAAATACTCATCTCATCAGTGACATTACACATGCAGGATGACTCACCGTCGATTCGGGATACAGATAATATTGATCTTTTCCTTGGTTATGGCTGCGGTGTTCCTGGCCAAAGTTCGCCATGTGCAAGCGTCGCCCGTAGTGCTTAGAGAGAAGCGTGAGACTGGTGAGGATGGGAAACACTGGGACTGGAGACAGGAGCGAGATTCGTGTATTCTTTGTTAATTGTCTTTATCTACCCGATCTCTGTTTTCTGGTAATTGATTGGTGTTTCTGGCTTGGAATGCGCGTAGGTGGAGATGGGCATGGATACATAAGGCGCTGTTTGAGATAAAAAGAGAATTGAATGCTATGCTAGATCGTCGATGAAGGATCACAATTTATGAAAGAATACCGTACGTAATCTTCGGCATTGTTATCAGCCAGCATGAAAGAACTCACAATTGTTCCACTGATAATCTCAACCTAACTATGCAGCTACGGAGCTAGCATTCATGAGGACTATGGCTGGGACAATAGCATGCAGTGTAATTGAATCTAATGAAAATCTATTCAGTATTCACCTAGGCAACGATCACACATTACTCACCTCCAATCCTTCATTACCATCCTGTGTATTTCCTTCGACATCGAACATCCGTCCACCTGCCAAGAGTTACGATCCCCGCACTTATCAAAGGCATTTTATAAACAGCATTCCCTGCGTCCCCGGTCCAAGGCTCATGACAGCTTATCACATTTGACTGCGTCATAAGCGGCTGAACTGTCGATGAGAATCATGTGTGCCGGGTAGCAACGCAAGCAATGCCATGTGCCGTCCACGACTAACTTAGGAAGTTCATATCGCTATTTGGAATGCTACTCGGATCTACGAAACCCTATATATCAACCGACGGAGGCACGTTGATCAAGTCATTGCACATACTGTTATTGCACCTTCCATCTCCTCCCATCACCACCGCACTTAGTTGCCCATTCTCTATTCGGGTGCCACCCAGCGACATCTTCGCAAGTCTAGGAAGCAATGACTTCATCAGTCTTTCACCTTCGAGTGTTATTTCTGGTCGCCGCTCTCATCACGGTAGTATTACAACCCGCTCAAGCGTATCCCGCACCCGGAACGAAATTGGCAGCGCAACCACGGGCGGAACCCACAACGACAGAACCGTGTGAGTGTACATTATGTGAGTGTCGCCTATTTAATCAGGTATTCAGCGTGAACACCTGTCGCTAACGATATGATAACTTACGGCCGTGTGACGGCGGTTATGTGTATTTAAGCCAACGATGAAGCAGACTGTAGCATTTGATCGCATCCAAGCCGAGTGCGCAGACATGGAGCGTTCTACTCCATGTGCAGAATTCAACTACTTAATGAAGATATTGGAGAATGATCGGCCTTCTCAAGTCACCCTCTTCGCTGCTACAGCGGCAACGTAATCGTATCACACGTCGGGCAGCGGTGGACACTTGTAGTAGGCCCTGCAGAGTTGGTTTTACATCAGGATAGCGCGCCGAGGTGTTGTATGCCATCAACTGACCTACTTTGTGTGCAGTAGTATTTGTTCGTGTTCGAGTACTAATCTGGTCGTCAGACTTCCTTGTGGCGGATAAAATATTGTGGACTTGCGTTCCGAACTCGATGAGCAGCGGGCGAATAAGCGGCGTGTAGGATAATATGTAGTGAAGGTCGGCGAAGTGATGGAGCACTCGGCTCCGATTAAGGGAGAATCTATCGCTGATCTCGTACGGGGCTGTGGAGAGTCTGTTTTCGACTGATTTCTACGAATACACCGAGTCAGCTCCCTTAAAAGCATTCAACCAAACAACTGGTATATATGATACCTCAGCGATGGTCTCGAGAACACCTACCATGGAAGCACTGTGGGCCTTCAGCACCTACACTCCGACCCCATTTTGATCAAACACGTTCTCGGCTGACGCGAGGTTTGTCTACGGCGATAGCGGAGGTCAGGGTTGATAAAGCGAATGGGCGGTGTGTCACTTACCTTGATCGGTAAAATTAGGCCTTTTGATGTGCCCAGGAGGGCCGACTTAAGCTAAATGAGCGAACGGCCTAGGGATGGGATACCAGGATATGTATATATATTACACTGTTGAAAGATTGAGAAAGCCAACAACATGCTCTACATCCCCCCCAGCGCACCTATTCGCCTCTCCGACTCAGCATTCAGGTCCTACAGGACGAGGCAAGCCAGGAGTAAGTCCAGTTTCAATCCTAAGAAGGTGCACAACTAACCTCATACACATCGAAGGTCACCACGAATCAAATGAGAAATTGCGAAGTTTTCTAGCAACACTACGTCATTGGTTATCCACTCCAACGAAGACCAGATGGCTTCGTCTAACTCGAGCGGAGAAACGCTAGTATGACGCGTGAATTGATATTCAATGGTTGCTCCACTACCCCTCCAATGGTAAGCATCACACTCTTTGGATAATTCAAGCCATAGGTTAACGGAAAGATCAGACCCTCTATGGAATGCATTGATAGATTGACTTTTGCGACAGACCAGACCGGCTTTAACGTATAGCTCACGACGTGCCTCGCGCGTCCTTGTTCCCACTTCCTTTACATTGTACATCAGCTCACAAGCTTCTCACCTGTATCAAGTATTTCCTGTAGCTTTACATAACGTTGTGTGCAACCTCGAATCAAACCCACTTAGTTGAGACTCTGAGCGAAGGAAAACTCACCAGAGCATTCCAAGGTAACAAGCGGAAAGTCGCAGTCGATTTACATTTAGACATTTTCGCTCTATGTACATTCCTCAAAAGTGGTGGTTGCGTCACCCTTGTCCTGAGTGGAATTTCTAGGTGGTGTGGTAAAAACTACCCTATAAAGCAAAGCAGCAATTGGACGAATTACTTGTCAATCTCAGGATTGTAATGACGAAATACAGGCATCCGATCTAAGGCCTTTATTGCTCTGAGTCTATGATAGTGAGGGAATGATGGGAAGGACGAAAGTCATCTCGACGCTTAATGAATAGAACCACGTGCGCAGCCAAACATTTGACAGCCTCGGAATGCCGTAAGTATGCATGCCTTTGCGCTCCGAGGGGACCGACTTCACGCGATGTATCCGTCGAAATACTGCCGCGCTGCATCATTCTCGAATTGGTGAGCCCATACGTGCCGCTGTGAAAGCTGACCCAGTCAAAACTGTGCATTACGGAGACATTCCATCAGAAACAAAACGGCATGAATGCAGCTATGGAGCATCATCCTACTGACTCAACGACGAGCCGCTCTGATACTCAGGAAACGCTGTCCATCTACCTCTCGGTATTAGCTATCGCGCCGATAGTCTTCCTCTACTTTGGCACGTCATTGAAAACTTGGCATACCAATTTAAGTGAATTCGTCTAATGAATAGGCACATCATGTTTACAGTACCGTTCGAATTGCCAGTATCCAACGATCCCAACGATTGGATACTCCAGCCGACTTCTGTCGTATATTAGCGCTATTAGCTGGATGACCCACTTCCGCTGAATGGTCCAAGAACCATAAGTACCCTAAAGGGATTAAAAAGCTCTGACTATCGTCAAATAGGAAGTCATAGTCCGATTTTGATCACAAATTACCATCAGAAGTGAGTCTAATTGCCTCGCAGTTGGTACAATTTGGAAAGTCGTTCGCCCAAATGACTTTACATTTCCAAACGGCGTTACGTTGCCACCTAGAATATTTACAGCAGCACCTGCGTATGCCGTTCTCGCGACCCAGATGTTTACGAAAACCTAAACATTTTCGATGGTCATAGGTTTTGAAAGTTGTGTGCGGATGAAAAAAAGTAAGTTGAAGTACAGCGCGGCCACGACGTCAGCGGAGTATTTGCCGTTTGGCGGTGGGAGACACGCTTGTCCTGGTCGGTGCGGTGCTGATTTGATTTTCTTGCCCTACCATGCAATGACGCAGTCAGTCCAGGTTCTTCGCTATGAACGAAATGAAGACGATGTTCTCCTATTTCATCTTGAATTATGAGTGGAAATTCGATAACCTAGATGGGAAGCGGCCAGATAGCCAGTAGATGAGGTACGCTTGCGTGCCGAATTCTCATGCTAGCGCGGTTTCGTTACGTAATTCTTCCTGCTGGAGGGTCGCCAAATTTAAAATCCTCTGAGTAGTGTGCACGTCGAATCGATCTTCATGGTCATCATCCTGGGCTATTTCTTGAGCTCTTATAAGGTTCCAGGAGGAATGCAATACCTGCTTTTGCTTTTGGCGAACGTTCCTGCGCGGGAGTATGACATCTTCACTGTCACTTTGATTGTCCCTTTCAAGTGGTTGATGCTTAAGAGTAGTCGTAAATCGTGAGGAGGGAAAGCGGGCATAGATACGGACTTGCTAGCCTGCACAAGATTTCACCCCTGATGCACAATAGCCGATCACGAGTCCGCTTAATCATACTACAAGAGAACGCAATGGAACGGAAGGCTTGTAAAACAAGCCGATAATCATTACGGGGCATCCTTGTTAATGTTATTACAACAACAGAAGCTCAGGCGGGCGCGATTGCTGCTGGAATACAAGTCTTAACGAATGAATCATGCTCCATTGGTGTGAGCTGAGTAGGGTATCGCCAGCTGCAGACTCACCCTTAGACGCCACAATAATGGTTAATGGGCCAGGTCACTGGTATATAGCTTGTATTCCAAAATAACCTGACTAGCAATCGCGCTGCGGATATAAACGACTCTATCCAAATAGATGCAAGCAGTTACTAAGCGTACCTCACTCCGCTACATTTCGGATTGTGTGTGGTCTACTAATCGTGGTGATCATCTGGCACAAAGCTGAGGAGCGAAGCTTTCTGATAAACGCATTTACCGAGATCTGGTTCCCAAGGACACTCTTGCAAAATGCTTGTTGGTGAAAGGGTTGGTGAAAGGGTTGTGAAAGGATTGGTAATTTCAAGTTCATAATATGAATTATATAAAACATGCGAACTCGAACCTACCAAGGCGCTCAAATTATGACTCGATTGGCAAATCCATATTGGATGCTCCAATTGTTTCTCTTCTCATTCATACCATGACAATCGCTGGTCCTGCCGCCCAGGCTCTTGCAGCTTTAACACCAGCACAACTATCCTTCATAAAGTCACTCCCCAAAGCCGAATTGCACGCCCATCTAAACGGGTGTATCCCAATCTCCACTTTACAACAACTCGCACAGACATATACCTCTGCTACTACCTCCCCCGCTTCTCTCACTAGCGAACTTGTCCGATCTGGCATTCAGAAAGTAAATGAAGGAGTAGAGCTGAACGAGATTCATGATTTCTTCAACTTGTTCCCATCGATATACGCACTTACGGCCACTCCGGAGGGGTTGGCTACTGCTACCAGAGCCGTCATCGAGTCATTTTTAGGCAGAGTATCTCCAGATGGAACTATAGATCCTGGGGATGATCGCCAATGCCATTATCTCGAACTGCGGTCAACTGCGAAGCACACGCCTGCTATGACCAGGGAGCAATACGTTCGTGCCATCCTGGCTGAGGTGGCCCGATATCCAAAGGGCCAAATCGGTATCATCGTCAGCATGGATAGGAAAATGGGCAAGTCCGAGATGCGAGATTGCGTCGATGTCGCGATCAAATTGAAGAACGAAGGTCATTCTGTGGTGGGGCTTGATTTGTGTGGAGACCCGTTGGCAGGAGATGTGAAGGATTTCGAAGAGTTTTTTGTCATGGCTAGAGAGGCAAAGTTAGGCGTCACTGTTCATATTGCAGAGGTATGTGGATCTGTTCTCGTATTGGTGGTCAGGTATTTGAAGTGTGGGATCATGCCACCGGTATGGCTGGCTTCTTTATCGGACTCGTTCACTCGGAAAGACGACCAAGAACACGGCAGAAGAATCATCCAAGTTCCTTTCATATAAACCAGGTAGATTGGGACATGCCACGTTCCTTAACGATGAGCAGATTGAGCAAGTCATCGAATCCGGAACTTGCATCGAAATTTGCCTGAGTTCGAATATCCTGTAAGTCTTTCAAAATACTACCATCACTGTCGTCTCGTGTCTGAATGTCTATTCAGGTGCAAAACCACGACTTCACTTGACGCTCATCACATTCGTCATTACCTTAAACGTAACCACCCCATTGCCATCTGCGTACGTCCCCATCTTACCTGCATCAACCAGGGTAATACTGACACTGTATCGCTTCTTCACTCGCTCACACTGTTTGCCCTTATTATCCGATTCAAAAATTATCAGACTGACGATACCCTTCCATTCCGTACGAATCTGACAGCGGAATATGCCATCTTACTCGCACCCCGCCCTTATGGATTGGGATTATCTGAAGACGAGGTCAAAAGGATCGGAGAGATGAGCATGAACCATCGGTTCTAATCCGGGTCAGATAGGACGAGGTGATACCGCTGAAATAATACCCAATATACAACTGTTTTGTGATCGCATATAGGCAGTTATCTTATCGTAAAATGTGTGGCAAAATGAATATATTGTGCAACGAATCCCGATACAGAAGTAACGAACCACAGAAAAATCAGTACGGGAAAGAAAATGAAGCAGACAAAAAAATGAAAAAAAGAGTCCGTGGGCAATACAAAAGAGAAAAAGATGAGCACACATGGCAGACAGGTGAAACGAGCAGTAGTAAATCGGGGGCGGAGAATAGCTCCTTTAGAGTTGCAAGCAGATGCATCCAGATCACTGCCTTGCAGGGGATAGGGTTTGACCATGCCGTACAGTGGCTAAATACCCTGGTCTTCCTCCATCCTTCCCAACAAGCCGCGTCTTGAGTTCTGCATACTTGCGCCCTTGCTGACCCAATATCATTCCTTCACGATGTTAATTTCCGTCCATTGGGACCCGACGGCTGAGTGGTTGTCGTTCTCGCCTTGGCTCTGCTCGTAGTTGGAGTAGTTATGCCTTGAGGTTTATTCTCAACTTTGCTCCGCGTTGATGTACGTATGCTATCGGTAGGACGTTTGGCGTTTGAAGCTGCTGCTACCAGTGTGGCCGAACGAGTGACTGGTCTGGCTTTGGGTGGCGTCTTGTTCCTGGCTCTACTTGCAGCTCTTGTTAATGGTCCTCTAGGCGACGGACTTGAAGGCGATTCAGCTTGGTGCAGCTTCGGAGCAGGCTGCTGCGTAACCCCTTTTGAGCGTTTCTTCGGCTCAAAAGGCTTAGTAGTAGGGAGTGGTGGAAGAGGATCCATGGGTGGTGGTCCAGGATCTGCCAGTGCTGAGCTCCTGGTTGTTGGTCTTGACGGTACAGGCAGCGTCTTACGCGGGCGAGAATTATTCTTAGACTTCGACTTTCTCCGTTTTGAATTTTCATCTTGGCTCGACCACCCTCCATGTAACTTAGACTCGTCTACTTCGTTATATTCCGTGGGCTCAGGGGATTCTTCAGGCGTTCCAGGGGTGATTCGAATGACAGGCGTAAACGGGGGTTGGACTTGCAAATTCTCAGGCAAATGGGAAGGACCAGCAACAGGAGCTCCTCGAGGTGGCGTAATTCTCGAGAAGATATCCTTAACGTCGAAAGTCGCAGAAAAGTCCCATTTCCCAAGGGGTTTTGAAGTCATAAGGTGACTCATCCTTCCTGTCGAGATGCGTGGTAACTTGAACTCCGACGTTAAGCTCAGTGAACTTGAAGCTAAGGATGGTGGCGGACATCCCTTGCTCAGGTTCTGTGGTTCTGGCTGACTGTGGACTTCGAGTTCCGGGGGAGAATCTTCCTCTAGACGTAGACGAGACTTGTTCGACAATATCCTTCTATCAACAGGGGTTCCAGTCTTCGGATATAACGAAGACCGAGTTGGAGTTTCATAATTTGGAACAAACCTGATCCCTTGCTTCCCATTTGAATCAACACGAATCGAATCAATAGGTCTTAATTCCTTCAACCAGTCCAATGAATCTTGCTCTGAGAAATCGAGCTTGGGTTTATCGGCGGCTGTATGACTCTTCCCTGGCGGCGTAGGGCGAGCATCCAAAAACTTGAAACGCCCAAGTAGAGCAGGTCCGGAGTCCTCCGTATCATCTTTACTCCAAACCTCGCGATCAACACCAACTGCTTGGCTAGGGCGATTGGGTGATACGCTTGGCAAGGGGCGATTGGCATGGACTTTGGAAGGTGCTAGTGGGGAGGTCTGGGACGGACTACCTCGCTTTGGAGAACTGTTCTTGTTCTTGTTCATGCGATTTTCTTTACCCTTAGCCTTACCCTTCTTGGCGGAGTTGGGCGGGACAGGGTTCTTGGGCTGTTGTTCCATTTCCTTTATCAGTTTGCGAATCCTCTCTGGATATGGAGATGGTTGAGCAGGTGAAGATGGGGGTGATGGGGGTGACGGAGGAGAAGGAGGAGAAGGAATCGAACGAGCGCGAACGCGAGCACGATGTTCAGCTAGAACAACTTCAAACGGGGGGATATACATCCCGTCTATCTCCCATCCGAAATCCTTGAGCTCCTCTTCTAAATTAACGTCCACAATCCGTTGGGTATTCCCCGATTGCGTCTCCCAGTCCGTCACAATCTTAACAATGTCAACACTTTCTTCGGAGGATAGGCTTGAGATGGAGTCAGTGTGAGCTAGTGGTGTTGGCTGAACTGAGGCTGGCGCTGGGGGAGGAGCTAAGGCAGGGACTGGGTTTACATGCGCATCAGTTGATGTATTTGGGTTGGCCTCCATTGACCAGTTGGGACTGAGGTCCACAGACCTCGAACTTCGTGCGTGCACTCGGACTCTGTAATGCGTTGTAACGCGAGACCAATCAACAGTTTCTCTTGGTCTGGGCCCTGAGTTAATTAACGTGCGCTGGTCGTTGACCGATTGATCCGCATTAGAAACGAGCGACCAATTCTGGGAATCGTCAGCGACTTCGGTGAGCCAACGACTAGGAGGGGCTGGAGTGATTGGCGCTGGTAGTGGTGGTGATGAATTATTCGATCCCAGTGATTCTTCGCCATCTTCGTCGTTATCCCCGCAAGGCAGTTCTTCCATTTGCTCAACGATAGATTCCATGTATGCGTCGCTGGGAGGTTGTTCAGTTTCACCTTCACCATGATTCGTATTAGGCTTCGAGTCATCCTCGTATTCAAGGTTCGAGCGCTGCAGTCGCTCTGACCCTTCCAACGAGGTTTGGCTCTCAGCTTCATTTGAATCAGGCTCGCACTCCGTGACTCCAAATTCACTTTGTGACATCCTTTCAGAGGGAGATGGGGACGGAGATGGTAGTGGAGAGGGTGACCAACCAAATGATACATCGGAATCGGACAATGCTGGTATAGGGATAGGGGAAGGCGCAAAATTTGATCTCACGTCTGGGGAGGGAGGAGGGGGAGTTACACTGGCATCAAAAGGCCAGCAAGGTCTAGCAGTTTGAGGTCGGAGGAGAGCCGGTTGATCACTCCTCTCGTCTTCGGTTTCATTCGCAGGCTCGTCCGTGTCAGAGAAGGCGAAGTCGTTGGACGGTAAGTCGGGGATCCCTACAGCCAGGAAGCCTCGCTCAATCCTCTCTGCTAATATTTCAAGTGATGACGAGAAGGTGTTCCCCTCCAGTCGCGAACTAGAAGCAGACTGGACGCTTGGACTGTCGATAGTGATGATGGGACTCCCGTATTGCCTGCCCGCATTGTCGCGTTCGACGTTGGTTTCTGTCTCAGTAACTGCATTGGCGTATGTCATTGTGACTACACCGCGACGGGTTAAAGCACAAGTCATACCTTGATGAAGGGTGTCCACTCGCGATCTGGCAGTGGCCGAATTACCATTTTGGACTTGATGTTGGTTGTCTGACTGCTTTCCAGCGTCTTGATTGCCGGGAGCAAGTCCTCGAGAACTTGGCCCCACGCCATTGCGTCGACCAGATGAAGATTCAATTTTGGCAAGAATATCCCAGCAGCTGGTATCGATCGTGTATTGACGAGCACGTCGACGTGGTGGCGTAGATGGTCGCATATACTGTCTTCTTTCATGATTAGCACCATTATCAGCATCTTCACCCCCATCTCCTTCGTTTGGTGATTCTTCATCGGCCAAATTAGCGACGCTTTCCATAGGCACAACCGAGGTGCGTAAACGGGATTGGCTTGCACTCCCGGGTGGGGATCGGCGATTACGCCCATGGCGCCCGTTGTTGTCGTGCTCTTGAGGAGGATCCAAGACTGCAGGCATATCTGGATCATTGGGTACATATTGTAACTCTGAAAGTGATAAATCAGGAACATCCCGAGGGGGTTCTTGTAGTGAAGGGACATTATCATCCAGGGAGTTAAGAGCGTTGACCACTTGTGACGGGGACAGTAATTGGGATTCTTCCTGATCGTGTTCCTGTCAATACCAATACGTCAGTACACTTCCGCGACATGCAAATGATTAAGGATACCTCCGAAGATCCCATTATCACCACAGGAAGTAGGCCCCCGAGAGAGTCCTCATCGTCCTGTAATAGAGGGTCCAAATACTCGGACATCTCGTCCGACGGGCCAAGCTCACGTGTGTCCAGTCCTTGCTCGTGACGGTCGTCCTCGTTTTCATGGTTCGAGCGCTGGAGAGCTGGTTGAGCATTCCCCTGGTCTCCAGTTCCATTCGCAGGCTCGTCCGTGTCAGAGAAGACGAAGTCGTTGGACGGTAAGTCGGGGAGCCCTACAGCCAGGAAGCCTCGCTCAATCCTCTCTGCTAATATTTCAAGTGAGGACGAGAAGGTGTTCCCCTCCAGTCGCGAACTAGAAGCAGACTGGACGCTTGGACTGTCGATAGTGATGATGGGGTTCCCGTATTGCCTATCCACATTTTCACGCTCCACTTTGATTTCAGCACCTGTATTACCATATATCATCGTTAGTACACTCATGGGCCGGAGGCACAAGACCATACCTTGACGAAAGGTGTTCACTCGCGATCCTGCAGTGGCTGAATTACCAATTCGGACTTGATGTTGGTTGTCTAACTGCCTTTCAGCAATCTGATTTCTGGGAACAGCAGGTACCCGAGAACTTGGCCCCACGCCATTGCGTCGACCAGATGAAGATTCAATTTTGGCAAGAATATCCCAGCAGCTGGTATCGATCGTGTATTGACGAGCACGTCGACGTGGTGGCGTAGATGGTCGCTTATACCGTCTTCTTTCATGATTAGCACCATTATCAGCATCTCCATCTCCATCTCCTTCTTCCGGTGATTCGTCATCGGCCAGATTAGCGACACTTTCCATAGATACCGAGGTGCGTAAACGGGATTGGCGTGCATTCCCGGGTGGGGATCGGCGATTACGCCCATGGCGCCCATTGTTGTCGTGCTCTTGAGGAGGATCCAAGACTGCAGGCATATTTGGATCATTGGGTACATATTGTAACTCTGAAAGTGATAAATCAGGAACATCCCGAGGGGGTTCTTGTAGTGAAGGGACATTATCATCCAGGGAGTTAAGAGCGTTGACCACTTGTGACGGGGACAGTGATTGGGATTCTTCCTGGTCCTTTCCCTTTAAATACCAATACGTTAGTATACTCTGCGACATGCAAATGACTAAGCATACCCCGGGAGGTCCCATTATCACCGCAAGAAGTAGACCCCTGAGAGAGTCCTCAACGCCTTGTGCTAGAGGGTCCAAATACTCGGACATCTCGTCCGACGGGACAAGCTCCGGTGCATCCAGTCCTTGCTCGTGACGATCGTCTCTTTGGATTTGTGGGAGAGGGACGTGGTCAATAGGCGTAGACTGCCATCTTCCTTCTCCCCGATTAGGATCTTCCATGTCAAATGACAGTCCTGGATCTGAGCCATTTATCGCCATGGTGTAGTTCATGTTATTAGTTCCTCCAAGGATGCGAAAATGGCCAGGGGAGGGAGAGCGAGCATCAAAGCTGGGTGTTCCTGAGTCCTCATCATGAGCAAGATCGACACTAGGTGCTTGCATGGAAAAGAGGCCATCGTGGGCTGCTGGGACCGAAGCAACAGGTGATAATAGGACGTCGGGGTCCTGTTCAGGCGTGTTGGTTGGCCATCCAGGTAATCTTGCTCGTAATGGACGTGGGTCCAGAGGGAGGTCAGCCAGAATAGGACTAAAATTTGGAGGGAGGGAAGGCAGGCCATCATCGACAGCTTGATTCCGAAGAGATTCCTCCACGCCTTGTTCTTCGTTATGGATGCGAGCAAAGACGTTCGCTCCACGGAGTGGGCATGGTCGACGAGCTGGAGTAATAAAAGCAGCAGTAGGCTGATTCACAATCCCGTTATCATCCAACACGGTATAAAATTGGTCAGTCTCTTCTCTTGTCGAGCTGGACTCTCCGTCCAACCCTTCGTTTCCACACGGTGAGGTGTCAGGCTGGAGGGGTACGCCTTCCGGCTCTGGTCGCTGGTCGTGCTCGGGCCGTTCTTCTTCTCGTTCTTGAATCTCGAGCTCCTCCCTGCGAGCGGCAACTAATGTAGTAAGAGCGGCCAAGACGTGAGCTTGTACATTGACTATCGCGTTCTTCACATCTGTGATAGCTGTTGGCGTGTTGGCGATCAACTCTTCAAGGATGGAGGTATCTGATCCAGGATTGAGCAGGGGTTGAGACGACGGAGAAATTGGTGTGTCAGTCATTGCGGCGTATCGAAGTTCCGTGATCCTAGCGAGCAATAGATCGACCTCGGACCGGGCAAATATGAGCTCGTCAGCAACCGATGCCAGAACAGTACTATTATCGTGACCTTCAGTTATATCAGGAGAAACCGCCCAAGGGCCATCTGCTGCTGTATCAGTAATGGGAGCAAGGGTAACTTGCCTGGTCATGGACCAGGCAGCCTTGAGGATATAGTTGTAAACATCACTAAGCCAGTCGAGGGCGAATCCATTCATACATGGGGGATGATATGCGTATGGGGAGAGTTTGATGACACTCGCAATCGCGGATAAGATGAGGTATAAACCATTCTTGGATAAGTATTGACTGAGGTCGCCGCTAAAAGGGGAGTCACCGTCGTTGTCACCATCGCCCCCACCTACACCACCGCCAACATCACCATCACCACCACCGTTGGGCGGGGGTGTCCCTCCTGCAGGAGGTTGTGCACTTGAGTTATCGCCATTGCAGATATTCCCCGTGGGTTGAGGTTCATCGTCAGCTTTTGGTTGCTTATCATGATCACCAGGAGGGCTGGATGAGGGCAAAATATCGGGCGGGGAAATGAGGGGTACAGGACAGGCAGTAGCGTCGGGCACTTGGGCGGAATCTGCAAACATCCGACGTCGATCATTTGGGGGGGCTGGCAAATAACAACATGACTTGCCATCCACTCCCATGGTCATATTCAGCATGTTGTACTCGCGCTTAACACGATTGATTGGGCGGGAGGCGGCATAAAGCATTATTGCGTATAATGTCGTGGTTAGGAAGGAAATCGTCCAACTACGACGTGGGTGATCAGGAACAGGGCAGGGTTCTGCACGGGGAGCAAGCTGAGGAGTAGTGGGCGTCCCAAAGAATCGAATAGTAAGGCGATACCGAGGTGCTGCCTTCAGCGACTTTGGGTCCACGTTGTCTTGGGGAGCAGCTTCGAAAAACGGAAACAAAATAACAAGGAGACGTATAACTCCGCGAAAGATGACTTGGATATAGTACCAGATATGATCCCAGTAGGGATAGTGGGAGCCGGCTTTGGAATTTGCGGCAACAAGATAGTCAACATCGATATGGTGAAGAGAGGGAGACATGATTGGCATGAGTGGGCGATACCAAGGAGATTGAAGGAGACTGAATAAAGGGAATCCGAGTTTATATTGCCTGAGGATAACATCGATGACGTGGATACTGTGCATGTCAGTCAGCCACTGAGAGGGCCTCGCCGTGGCGTGGTTAACACGAAAGCGCAGGTATGCATATTCCGGAGGAACATTCTCCTCCCAGATAAACACATGAATTACAGAAAGCCACCAGCCTTTCCTGACCCAAAGCGATCCCCCAAGCTCCTTGCCTCCCGAATCATTTGATTCCGCTTGCCGTCATCCATTAACCTCCCTCCAATAGACATGTCTCTGCCGTGATCCCAAATAACTGCTTCTTTGGGATCTGGTGCGGCTTTATCTTGCTTATCTCTGTGTTGCTCAACGAGAGCGGGACCACGAATCTTGCTCTAAGAATGAACGATGGCCCATTAGCACGAAAGATTGATGGAGAGACGAGACGTATGACGTACTGTATATTCTTCAACACCTTGGCGGATGGAGGCTTCATCCTTCTTGAGTCTTTTACGGTCTTCCGCATCCTCAACTCCGTTAGCCTCATCAACAGCCCGCCTCCGTTTTCCAGCCACTTCATCGGCAATGCGTTGCTGACGTTCAGCTGGGGTTTCCGTCCAGAGCGACGTGTCTGATTTTTGAGCAGGGGCTGTTGACCGCGAAAATTGTCGACCCTTCATCAATTTGCTGGGGTCCAGCCCTAGAAATGTACCGTCAGCGTAAGACATAGCATGTCAGGTACAAAAAAAGTACCTCCAAGAAGGTCGGACGAGGTTGGTGGAACAAGCATCCACTCCTCTCGCTTCGGAGCCTTTGGCCTAGCTGCTTCCTAAGAAGCTACTTAGACACACGATAGCTAACAAAGAAATCTTATTACTGACCTCTAAATTTTTCCTCCTCCTTTCCTCCTGCTCCATGAATCTCTGTACAGCGTTCGGCTCCTCTAACTGAACTCCAGCAGGCAATGGCTTAGGACCAACATCGTCGTCGTCGTCGTCGTAATCTCGAAAATGGCGTTGTTGAGAAGGTAGAAGGGGTCCAGCAGGTCTTCTGCTCGCGCTTGACCGTTCTGATGACTGACCAGTAGACGACGCTTTTGAAGAAACCATGTCAGGGGGGAGAGCAGGAGTATAGTCGTCTTCGTCATCATCATCATCTGTGGTAAAACCTATGCTGATTTGTGATGTTGTCGCGTGATGTCGAGTTTCGAGCGCATTTGAGGAACCTTTCGATGTACTGTCAAGCCCAGTTGGTGGCTGTGAGCTTGGGGGCTGAGTCACGTCGGGGGGTAATTGTGGACCAAGTTCGTCGTCGCTCTCATCGTCATTTGAGTGGCCCTTAACCTGGGGTAGGAGATGGAGAGGAATTTCTGGACCAATGCCCGTCATTTGTTGAGCGAAGTTGCGAGATTGACCCCGTCATTGGTATCAATAGTAACAAATTCCGCGCCACAACACAAATGGGACACCTATCATAATTTACCTAGCTAGGTAATGAACGATTCAGGGTACAGACGAAGCACCTCACGTAGAGCAGCTACTCGTTGATCTTTACTGAGGCCGCTATCGCCTACACGAGCAATCATTTGTGCAACATATCCGAGGGCGGGATCGTCCGTCACCCCATATTACTTCAAAACGCACTCGACAGAGGTTTCGGCGGACGCACAGGAGTGACCATTTGTACGGCGTCGACGCCTTGAATTAACAGGCACCTGAGGCCTGAGTGGTGCCTCTGTGTGGTATTGAATTCAGGAAGATGACGGGGAAGGGCGTGACCACGATTGCAGGCAAATAGTCGTGGAATCTGTTGGTAGCATCCGTCGATTGGCTTGTGGTAGGCATAGGTAGCCTCGTCAAGTTCGTCAAAGCTGGTTTTTGTGTTGCGAACGCATCATTCAACCTGGCATCTTGGTGAAGGTATTCTATCGCGTTCTTCGACGTGTCAAATACGTCATTTGAGCCACAAATCCACTTCCGCCGGCCCTCATAGCGTGGTAATTGTTGTTATAGATATCTTCTGCAATCTTCACGGCCGATGTAAACCCAACAAGGACAGTATATGAAGGATTGTCAAAATTGATCAGGGCTATCGTTCGAGCTCCGTTGACTGATGATTTCCCATTCCACTGAGGAGCAGATGAAACCGGCGCTGGTGGGAGTGGCATGTAATTGGCACCTAGAGAGATCATCAGCATTGACGACGCTGCTCTTCGAGGATATGGTTTAGCTAGGACGGTTTGGCGGGAATTGGGTCGGGAAATCGCCTCAGATGCGGCTGTTCGTGATGTTTGTGGTTGTGGAAGGGTGTGAGGAGTTGTGGATATGGGTTACGCTGGTTGAGGCGTTGTTCGCCAGATCGTTGAGACATATTTGATCGGTGAAGCTTGAAGATTCATATTTGGATCAGTCGCATAAGTTGAGAGTTGTTGGAGCAAGATAGTACGACAGAGGTTCAGTGTATAGGTTGAGGTTCAAAAAGTGACGAAGCCACATCCACTTTGTTGGGATACTTTTGATATGTTGTCATCAACACATGCACCTGATATGGGCAATAAAGAGATCAAAGCATGGTCAAGCAGCGGATGACGCGTTGGAAGGCGTCATGTTCAGGCTCAGGTCGTGGATACCTCCCTAATGGGCGTCAATGCTATTATCTGTCATCACACTCATTACTTCGTCCATGTGGTTATGCGTACTTACGATCGCTTGTGTGTGATGGTATTTAGAATCATCGAGACAATAGGGAGGTACTCGTCACCTCGCTACGACCAAGAGCACTGGCGCAGCGATCAGCTTGTCTTCCAAAAAAGGTAGTGAGTTGACGTCGTGATACGCTAGGCATAATGTGGTTCTTACCCTTCATCAAACCAGGGCAATACTTTCGAGATATTTTTGACAATAATCGAGAATCGCGTTGGAGGCCATGATTGCTTTGCGCTTGGAGGCAATGAAGATGATTTCCATATTGGTGTCGGCCCTTGGTTTCCAAATTGGAAGTTTTACCTATCACTAATATAGTGCGTGACGCATAGCATAAAACACTATAGTACCAATGGAATATAATGTATAGCGCCCGAACTCAAATGACATATGAATCGTCCATGTTGGGAGGTTCGACTCATTGGCATATCAAGAACCTGTAAGCACTGTTTATCTTTCTTTTTCGTCACTGGGACTTGGTGCCTTCATTCGCCTTCGAGATGGTCACAATCTTGTCACATTAGGACATCAATCATTTCGGCTTTGCAATAATGGAATCTTATAGCATGGGAATATAATCTCACACCTCTTCGACCGCCACCATCACCGTCGTCATGCAGTCAGTAGAAAAGCTCGAAGTCGACTCACAGAGCTTCGACTTTTTGATGGCTGAGGCAGTCCTTGATATCTTGAGATGCATAATAACCACGTGCACAATCGAATCTCATGTGGGTTGCCGGGGCCAAGCTTAAAGTTTATGAACCCGGACTCGGAACTCAGTCAAGGTGGGGTATTCCGAGAAGTACAAGTCCTGATTCCCGCCGACGTCTGCTTGGTGATTTTCATAGATCTCTTTCGTTTCTTATATGTCAGTCAACCATCATCCCGACAATCGAAGACTGAATTTTGCATGCCTAATCATGTACACAACGGGAAACAGTTGTACGGATAAATTCCTTGTAGTCGCTGCGGGTCCCCCTAACCTAGGTTCGTGTTCATAGCACCTCATCGTCATCAGAAGAATTATTAACTTTGTCCCACTCAACCACATCCCCTGCCCTTTGTAATTGCTCCCACGTTGCTCGCGCCTCTTGACTTCCGATGTTCATACAAGTAACAATCACCTTTGCCAACGGCCGACCACAGTCAGCTCGATGCGCTATGAACCGGTTCAGAGCCGGAGGTGGGATATCATCAGCGTTCGTCGTCCATAGTACCAAGGTACGTAGTGCAGGAAATAGAGACGCTGCGAAACCTTGACATAAGGGACAAGCTGGCAACGGGTTAGAAGGTAATTGATGGGATATTTTATCGCCCAAGGACCCTTCGTCTGCGTTACGATTGCAATCGCATGAAGGGTTATAGTTGAGAAAGGCGTTGCACAGGGAACCTCCTCGGAGAGTCAGTTTCCTGAGAGTATTCGACCTCGAGAGGGATTTGGTGAGTATCAGAAAACTTTCGACGCAGGTACACTCCCACTTAAGGTCCAATGCTTGCACCTTTTCATGTGGGAGGTTCTCAATCAATTCACCGCAAAGTCTGGCGTTAGCGCCAAACGCATCCGCCCAACCCAGCTTGAACCTTGGTTCCCTATAATCATCAGGATCATAAACCACGAATTTGGTCCAATGTCCAGCTTCTATCCCCAACCGAAGGCGATGGAGTCCAGGAGCCCCAAACAGGGAGGTTCTGGAAAAGAGCTTGAATAACCCCATCTTAAGCGACGACAAAGTAGACGGGTATTGCGCTTGAAGAGAAATATGGAGCCTCCCAAGACAGTGTGGAAGGGTTACACAAGACAGGAATCTTGCGCACTCCTCCTCAGGTTCGTCCTCGAGCTTGACCGATGTAAGATATGGTAACGATATTGCATGCACAGTAGCGTTGATGAATTCGTCGTCCTTAGTCATTGATGTCGCAAGTACACCTTCGAATGCAAGGTAGCGGAGATTTGTCAAGTTGGACAGCATGCTGTAAATCTTGGATATTGATGGCACAGTGGCTCGGTACAGGGTCCTGAGTTCCAGGGCTTTGAGTTCCTGGGAAATGAACGCCATGTCGAAGCCCCCGTCAATGACGGACAAGTATTGTAAGTCGAAGGTCGGTTTCCAATTCCTGTAAACCTTGTGACAGCCCACCAGCTCCAATGCCTTCAGAGGTGACGCAGACAAGTTCAACCGCTCATCCTCAAATACCCCCCCTGCATCTAGGAACGCAATATAATCCCTACATCCGAACGACGCAATCCTGTCTATCACTCCTGTGACCAGAGGCTGAACGTTCATCCAATAACTGTCTTCAATGTTGGAACACTCAATGAAGACGGTGAGCGGTGCTGAACCTGAACGACGAATGAATTCTCCGACCCAGGCTGAAGGCATTGAAGGGATGCAAATGGACGTCCAAAGAAGTGGGGATTGAAGTGCTACCGATCTCCAACGGTGCGAAACGTGAGTAACGTGAATCCACGAGACCGGAGAGCATGATTGTTCGCATATAACGCTATGACAGGGCATTGACGATCGTTGCTCTTCCCTGAATTCACCTAGAATACGTAAGAGGAGGTCTGCGGGAAGCTGCATGATCGGTGCAAGGCGGTTATGATGAAGTCGGAATGTAATGGATTCTGCATCTGGCGCAGAGGTTTCACTATTGATGTGGCTTCTTGAGGCTTCGTCCCGTCCCCCAATATAAGAAGTATAAGAGTCATCGGCGTAATAGGACTGCATTGATGAGGCTGTCGTTCCGGAACAACTTCAATCAGCCTGATGGCAGGTCTGTCTTGGACAGATAAATTTACTCACTTGTAACGAAAAAAATTCGTTCTGACGGATTGTGCAGTATGGGTTGACCGATACATGGCACTCCCTCTCTTTTAACTTCACCAGATTTCGCCAAATAATCCGTATTGCCCGGTTGAGATCTGATGTAGATCGCCGATATTCATCCAGTTTAAAGAACAAATAATTTACTTCCTCCTAATCTTTCCGACTCTGGGGAGATCTGGCCATGTGGCGGAGCTATCAGGCCTATCAGGGACGGTCTCGCCAAAAGTAAATTTGACTAAATGCAGTTCATTTGATATAGTTCCTCTCATTACTCGCCCCATGACGCACTTTAATGCTCGTCACATATCGGAAGGGCGTTCATCGCTCGATTTACCTCGGAAGGAAGCAGGGTCCAGCGACACTTGTCGCACATCAGAAATCCGAATCTCTTCGCCTGCGCTACAGCACAGAACAAACGCGGAGTATGCTATCGGTGGTTTCGGACTCCTCGAGGCCATTATAGCCTGCTTTCGTGGTCATAATTCTCCAGGTTTTGAGACGATACACGCAAACATAGATACTCAGGATGCCAGGACCGGGTTCCACCATCAGGTAACGTCATTTTTAGGCTCTTGTTACCTATAACATAGTCCAGCGTTGTGTTCAAGTCAGGTGGGCTTTCCCATGGATGGACGAGATGGACGAAAAAGTGCCATATTGCCCCATTTGAGGGAAAATGCTTGCCTCGGGGTCCTTCGGGATAAATGGGTGTGAGTTGCAATTTAAAACTATTTATAATAAAATAATTAATGCAGGGCAGCATACATCATAGACTCATCCGGATGTCATACGCGTGTTTGCCAGAAATTTTTGTGTCGCAAATTGCATTCAGAGTCGCCGTATTAGTAGAGCTATCCATTGCGTCAATTTGAACCGTAAGTGGTAAGTGTCCGGGACACTTTCTGTCTAAAGACGCAAGCTTGGACCAATCTAACGTGTCTCTGAGAATTCAGTTACGGGAGGTTACGAAACATAATATGCATATCTGTCATATTCTTGATGCCGATTAGACGAAATTGTCGCCATCATGATGAATTAGAACACTGAAAGCAGTGCTCGGTGGGAGCTCGCATTCCGGTGGACAAAGAACCCGATTTGTAACAGCGGGCGTTGTTGGCGCTTGAGGCACTGATAGGAGGCGTCGACGTCTCAGATCTCAGGGATCAACCGGAAGTCGATGGCAAGTGAGGGAATAATGATCCTTACAACAGCCGAGATAAATTGCTGAAAAAATGTGGGCTCCGAGGTCGTCCGAGGTCATATCGACTGAATATCAAACTCACCTCCTTGCTCACCCTGCACATGTCGTGGCATCGACAAACAATGAGATAAAGCGGAAGCAGAGTGACAGTTCCATCATGGTGCCGCCTTCTTTCCCGGATTGCAACGATGGTTTAAAGACTTCTGGGACAAGGTCACAGGGTATCCATATGCATGATGAGAGGAAGGTTGCAAGTAGTGATGGCTTCTAAGCGCCGTCGAACAGGAGTTTGTTGTGGACTATTTGATGGTGGCGTGAGATAACGATCCTCGAAGTTGTAGCGTGTTGTGGGCATACGCAGCTTGCACCCGACTTGCACCCTCGCTACTACCTCTATACCTTCTGCTATACCTGTTCTCTCGTACCAAGTGATTTCACTGCCTTATATTGACATTTTTTGTGATAGAGACCGTCCCCCACCACCTCCAGTGGCATGGAAGGCATCGCAAATTAACTCGGCTCAAATCGGCGAACCACAAGAACTTGAAGTTGTGGCGTGCACAGGTTTGGGACCAGAGGGACAAGAGGGAACCCTTTCTTCTACAATACCCCGTCACCTATACATTGTGATTGGATTAGAATCTATGATGCTTGACGGGATCGAGGCCACGCCCCGTCATCTTCAATATCTATATGCGTCTGTTTCCGTCCTTAGGGGTTTAAGCTTGATACAGCATTGCTCGGCGTGGTTTTTATACCCATTTGGAGGGTCTGAACCACGCCTCCCCGAGTCGGTGGCGCTGTCGATGTTGATGATGAGGTTTGCGCCCTCTGTCGCGTCGCATCATTACATTCACATCCTATGTACCGTTATGTTGTTATGCAACCAAACTGGAATGTTACTGCTCGGGATGTTAGTGAGAGTTATGAATAATGCCATCATAAAGAAGGAATATGCTCAATACTCTAGCGTTACATTAATGATTGATTTTATTTCTCAAACCCTCGTAAAAGAGTTAATAAACCAGCTGCAGGCGCTCAGATCATCCCCAGTGTAGAGGAAAACGCAGCTGAGGGTAGTAGTGGCAGTAATAGAGATCAAACTGGAAATGGATACAAAAGGTATACGAATTCAGTGGGAATAGTTAAGCTTTGGAGATGAAAGTTGGGCCAATGTGTCTCTACTACAATTGAGCGGTTTATACACAACCACAGCGTGGCGTATCTTACCTGTGTGTCTGTCAACCTGGGTCCTTCTCTGTTGTGAACTTGTGCCTGATGAGTAAACTTGCTGGAGAGGACCCCCATCAACCACCAGATTCTATCTATATGGTGCAAGGAGTACAATGTTGGCAAGGACAACAGCCTAAGAGGGAATGGTCCAGGTTGGCGAGTTCTCCATGTTCATTTTGGATGATGTGCTCAGCAGTCAGCAATGATCAATGTCCAGGGAAACAAATGAGGTCCGAGGGGCTGCAGTCATATCAGCAGCACCAAGACAAACGAGACCGCCAAATGCGCATCAATGAGCTTGGAGAAATACCTTGCGATCCCTGCAGATGCTGATTGATTGATTACCGACTACGTTATTCGCAGGTGAAAATGGATACATGCTGTAGTGTAAAGTGGCTTCCAAAAGTAGGAAACTCCCGTAGTGTATTGGCTAAAAATTACTAACCCTCAGAATGGCGGAGTGATTGTGAACAAAAAATCAAGTTGTCATCAGCGTTTCGGCAGTTCGACTGATCTGTCAGAAGGCAAAATGACCGATGCCGGTCATGATCAGATAGCCGGGGGGTGCCAACGGGATTAGTGGCTGTGCACATCTCGCTTGAGGTCATGCAACAACTGAGGCCTGAGGATTATTGGTGCCTTCTCTCTTATTTTTGTTTTGCAGTAGTACTAGCAGATTTCTGTGTTTTGCACGGCGTTCAAGATCTTAGCTGATGAATGGGAGTACAACTGACATTGGACTCGGAGTGTAATACTTTCAGATAGTAATCTACGTGTGTGCTAAACGAGAACTAAACTGCACAGTGAAAATTTCTATACATCATACTGTATATCATCGATTTTGATATCAAAAAATTTGGCTGGTGGGAATGGGATCCAATTTCATTTTGATACATCATGTAATGTTCTAATTCGTTGCTTTAAATGTTATGGTTCTTAATAGTTCTCAACTACCGCAGTGTCAATAAAATCCGAAATGTAAGGGTCCTTCCTAGTAAAGAAGGCTTAGCTGTCACATTATATAGTTGGAACATCAAATAACGTTTGTACACCGCGAGAGTCAAATGGTTTTCTGTCTGAAGCATGCGTACAAATCCCAAGAATACTATTTTGACGTTACATTTGGCAGGCAGCCGAGAATTTCATCATGTATCACGAAATATGATGATTTGGTCTCCCATTTCGACCGAGGGCGCCACTTTCAATTTGCAGCAACCGTAGTGGTAGTGCTGAGTGTCTTTGCGCAATGGAGGATGGCACGTGACTTGTTGCGCTTGCATCCTCCATCACAGTCTCCTTCCACAGCGGCCGATGTGCTGACCAGCAGGCCGCTGCGCATTCGTTTCTTACCCGCCCACCACTCCCTCGCGCTATCAGGAATGAAATACTCCTTGTCCCGATCACAGACTCAGTGCGACCAACTGGAAAACTATCACATCATCTGCGAGGCGTCCCAACCCGCCCTCGCTCCTCCGTTGGTTTTTCCCTTTCATAGTCGCTAACTGAGTCGGTCCATGCCTTCGGCGTCTTTGCCCACACTCTAGCATTATCTGACACTGTATAGTCTGATCTGTAGTCATTTCGTGTGATCAGTCTTCGACGCAAAGAGCTACCTTAAAGCAGAAAATCCTTTTAGTGCAAGATCATGGGCTTCTTTCTTTATTTACAGAAAATGGCTTAAATTTTACGGGGAGTTGACTGATCAATTGTTGCTAGATTATTGAGGGCGTTGATTTCGAAATTCACGGGGAAAGCGTTCGTCGTAAACTCCCATATTTCAGATACTCCATCTTCAGAGCCAAACCGTCCCTCATATCATCAACAGATAGGCATTTCATCTATCCTTGACCATCCTTCAATAAACTTGTCATCATGTACGCAAGATTCTTCGCTCTCATCGCTGCTTTCGGCGCTGTGATGGTCTATGCACAGGATGACTCAACAGTCACTGGCACTGATGTGGCTCCCTCTGACGCTTCTGCCACCAGCAGAAGTGACCCTCCCTTCCCCACTAGCGATATCAGCCCGTGTCCCCTTGCTTGTCTCATCCCTATCGCTGCCGCTAATAACTGCACTTCATTGTGCGTCCATCAACTTGAATTTTCATACCTATCCGTGTAACGCATTTCCGAATAGCACCGATAGACACTGCGTTTGTGATTCGACGACACCAGTCACAGTCCAAGTAACTGCGTGCATGCAAGCCAACTGCACACAAAAAGAACTAGACAATGGTGCCAAACTGCAACAACTATTATGTCGTATGTGTTTTTATTGTCTCCGCTTGTCATCCCATTTCTGAAGTCCCCACCTGCTATCCCACCAGCCACTACCTCTGGCACTAGCACTAATTCTAGCACTGGCAATAGCACTGATACAGGCTCCTCTCCAACCGACACTGTCTCCTCAGATGACAGCGGTGCCAAGCTGTTCACTGCCTCTGGTGTCGTTGCTGCAGTTGGTGGACTTGTGTTGTAAAGAGTTTCGCCCCCAGGATATAGGGTTTTCTGTCATCCCTTCCGAGCTTCACCTACCTGCTCATGAACAATGAACTATGGAGCTGACTATTAGAAGGGATTATCTAAATGGAGAAATAATTAGAATGAATGCACCTAGTTACGACCTTAGAATAGATGCCCGATGCACGAGGTTCGAATCTCTTAGAGATATAACGGGTTGGTCGATACATTATTCCCTGCGTTTTCGCCTCCCGATCACTGGACGACCTCACGTAAACATTTAGCTGGAAAATAGAGCGATTTATCAGTCTAAAAACGCAAAATGCGTCAATTCACGGCAGGTGTCATTGTAGATAGACTTTTTTCGTCAGATCACGTCGGATTCCGTCTGTATGGTAGATAGTCAAATGCATTAATCTTTCTCTATACGAAATACAGCAGTTCTCGGCGCAATTCATCAAGAACAGAAAACGCACGTATTACACGGTTCCCCTCGGCAGTATTGCCCAGATCCTCGTCAGTTCCCACCACTACCCAGCCGCTCCCCAGATCCTTCAGTTCAGTCCTTATCATATCTCATCAAATCCCATCACCAGACCAAAATAGAGTACTTCGTCCATTTTCATCCTCTTTCGTCACAAGGGGATGACTTGTCGAATTTGTTCCGTGAACTTACTGTTTTAGAGAAATCCAAGGGACGCAATTCGTCAGTCGTCAATCACTGTATGGCGGTATTGCCTTCATCGACGCGAAGCTTGAGCAGCCTCTGCATACATTGTGATGCAATCCAAGCAGCGAAGACTTCGACATTGATGTAGCAGTGACCGCTGCGATATTGGTCTTGAAGAAAGTCGTAAAACGAAGTGTGGAGAAGCTGTCGGTCGTGTTCCTTCATAGCCGAATTTGGGATATTGATCGCCGTACGCAACTTCCTCAGCATCAATCGGATTCTCCCTACCCTCTCGCACTCCTCCGCATTCGAAACAAGTAGGAATTTATCCGCAGCGATGCAGATGCAGAAGGAGAGAATGGCTTCCCCAACTACATGATCGGGAGCATGGGATTTGGCCAGGATTTCGTGGTGGGGTTCTAGAAACCAAGACGAACACAGTCTATATTTCCCTATTGACACAAATGGGGAAAACAGGAGAGGACGGAGTGTTGATACATCAATCAACAACTTCAACACCATGCGCTCAGTCAACAAACAACATGTAAGAGGCAGGATGTGAGAAACTCAACCCTAAGGCATAGTAGAACAAAGGTTAGATGGAGGCAGGGAGGAGGAAGAGGGAAAATAAACCGCGATAAAGCTTATCAACTTCCAATATACCAGAAACGTAAGGAAAATAATAAGAGTGGAATAATGAGCGGAAACGCAAGAGCCGGAGAGGCTAGGGATGTAGGAGATGTAAGTTCAAGAACAAGAACGGGACACCCAACGACGAGCCAACCCAGGACGCAAAACTGATAAATCACATTTTTCCGTCCCATGATCAGAGGCACCAAGTGAACACTGCGAACACGTATATGCCTATACACATAACCTTCAATCTAAATCCACACATTTTACAACATAAAAAAGGTAACGCCCCGTCAACGATTTCGCGGTGATTGGGTCACAACTGCGGTATCAGTGCTTTCGGGCGAGCTGGATAATGCTCCATTTCCGTTCGCGACAAATCCATTGACGCTATCGCCGCCTTGCCGGATATCTACGGCGCCATATAACGAGGAGTGCGTAGATGTTGAGCCGTACAGCAGTGGTGCTCTGTTGTCAGTGATAGGTGTTCGCGTTCGTGAGGCGTCCATCGAATCTTTCCGGCGTTCACGTTCGACGATTCTGCTCATGGATTGAGAATGAATACACGGCGGTGAAACAATTGACATCTTACCCCCGCATAACAGCCGCAGTTGTCATTCGTCGAGCTGTCCTCTTGCTCTGGTTATCCTCATATCGATCGGTTTCATCAACAATCTCTTCTGAGATGATTTCCTATGCAATATATGTGTCAATTGACACCTCACTTCACTGAACCAGGTTTAGCTACCTCGATGATATCTATTCAAGAACTGTCAGCCACGGAGCACCCTGAACGACACTGGGGTTCTCACCTTCCAGGGTAATGACACCAATTGCACCTCCTGCCCGACCGGGTGTTCTACTTATCAACAACAGGTGTGCACGACCTGTTTGGCTAACGACATTGCCCTCATGTCAGCTAATAGGCAGGCAAAAAACCGGATTACTTACAAGTAGTCCAAGGCCTGGAAGCAATTTATACTAGGATGTGCTTCAGGTAAGATAGACAACTTAAAGTGTGATACTGGTAGAGCTCTGGCGGGGTCATAGGTCAGAAGCTAGAACATGAAATTCAGTTAGTCAGCACTCCAGCGAAGGAATATGAAGTATGCCTTCTTGATTAAGAGGAGTCCGATGAATGCCATTGGGTTGCCAGGTTCATGAACGGGGAATCTTGAATAACCGCTCTTCAAGCTGTGATGTGAACCGTTAGCCACGTAGAGAGAAGAGAGCGAACAACAATCGCTGTGTTTGGTGGGCGCGGGTAATAATATTGGCTCCGAATTGAGGCCACTACATAGTCCTCACAACGGAACAAGCGCAGCAGCAAGATGGAACAAAACGACTCACATGAAGTCCACGGTGTCGTGGTCCAGAATCGTATCAGAGCTCAGGCAAACAACGTCCTTCATAGCTGTCATAATCGTCTCGACATTCTTTGTGTTCAACTCGAGTACACCGTTCAAGATAGTAATTTCATCATCCCGTAGCGGCTCCTCTCCAGTGCGATGGAATTGCAGGAACGATTTAAGTTCGGCTTTCTTGTAGGTGTGACTTGAGTGGACGCCAAGAGCCCAGTCTAGGATTTTCGCTATTGGATACGCGATTGGTGCTGTTATGATTTGATACAGCACAATGGTCGTAATAAAACCCGAGGGTGGATACCATCAGCGGCTGTCAAACTAGCGAAACTACCGTAGAGGCTTACCAAAGACCCACATCATAAATAATACGAATGGCGCACATGTTGCGCCTATCGATAAACCATGGCGAGCACAAACCGCTTGGGGAATGATTCTACATAAACGCATCCATTAGCTCACGGAGAAGACAAAATAAGGGTATAAAGGGTATATGCGCCTGAACGGCAAAAATGGCTCATCGAGGGGAAGGAGGAGCGGAAGTCCCATCAGGGCTGACCAATGACAATCGAGCAGGACGGGAGGGCGAGAAGACAGCAAATACGTCATGTGGAGAAGCTGGGAAATTGAAGGAATAGGGGGCAACGGGAAGGGAGGGAAGACAAGACAGATAATAGCAAGATAAAATTAGAACGTACTCTCTGTTTGTTGAGAAGCAGATTGTATATACACAATCAGTATGCTTTGAGAATGCATAAGGAGGGATCATACCCGAAGATGACTGCACGAAATATGGTTAGGTTATGTGACATTGTAGGGATGGCAGGAACTCACCAATCGCGGTTGTAGAAAGTGCTACAGCGGCAACGCCTCCACCAATCTAATGCGCCAAAATAAGTACTAAGCCTGCGATTCTGGGCTGGGACTCACAGCGCTATCGAGGAAGATGGGCAAACTCTCATTGATGACCTGTCAGAGAAACCCGTTACGCGGAGTCTTCACAGCGGGCAACTGCGGAGACGTACAACATTGCATAGCAAGAGGACCTAGAGGTCGAGAGATTTGAAACTGTAGTCATACTGTATCGAATCGGCCACGCACCACAAGCACCCAATGTCGTCCTTTCTGCATTAAGTTGAGGACTGCATATGCGAAAAGGGAACCGCGTCAGCCAAAGCAGAAATGAGGATTTCATCTCTACCGGTGGAAACCCAATAGGGTACCCACCTCTTTTGGCATTTTCACGTTCAATGATGTCTTCGGACGATGTGGAAAGGACACGGAGATGTAGTTCGTCTAATCCCATAAGACCAAGCGTCAACCTTGTAAGATGTCAGGGTTCTCGAAATGCGGTGTCAGAGTAGGTGAAAAAACATACCCAGCAAAGACACCACCCAACAGCACGAGAACCATACTGGCAGTCACCTTATACCAGAACTCCGGTGAACCAGGTTCAGGCAGTTCATGCTTGTGCATAGCGGAGAATGCAGCACTTGTTGAGAAGTCATTTGCAAGAGCTGTTGGTGATGTATGTAGACTCGGCGCTGCTACAGTGTACGACAATCGAGCAATAAGGGTCAACACCGATTGCAATATTAGAATGAATCCAGGACGACTTGGTCGATAGTGTTGCGGCATTCAGATGCTGATTATCTGGATTTTGTGAAATCAGGGGGCGTTCAAGCTTGAGTCCTACTCCGCCGCGTCGTCGGCGCTGGTAGTGAAGGAGGAAGAAAGAGAAAGAAAGCGTGGGCGCTTCAGTTCTAGCTTGTGATATGAGTGTTGTGGTGTTGGGGAGTTGCGGAGCTGGCGATGTTCTTGTGGGAGGGCTCAAAAGTTCTGACCAAAAATCACAGGCACACTCTATTTGTACCAAAACCCAATCATTCCTCATTTCCTATTTTGGAAGTCCTCCCTACCACATCAGGGTCAAAAAGTGCATTTAAATTTCCGACTGCCCAACTTTCTTGTCCAATTCCATTATTCCCTCATCTCGTCATGGAGAGCGTATATCGCTCACGTTATACCAAGAGACTGCCGCATTTTCCATCGTCTGGAGATGTACCATGGGGCTGATAACCGTCAATGGAAGACCTCGTGGACCCATGATATCGGACATCTTTCCGACCAACATACCCAGCTCACGTTACTTCCTTGAACCGGGAAGTAAGACAAGTGACCACTAATTTTTGCAATCAATAGCTTCCTTTCCGCCGTTCGTGAGGATATAGATCGTTCACCATCCAGTCTTTGTCCCCATGACCACATGCACGTTTATCCTCAGACCTCATAATGGACGATGAATTGTATGCCAGGACTTGCAATTGTATCGCCTTTTTTCCATTCTTCAGAAAAGAATGGATCATCCATGTCAATTTTTGCCATCATAATTGATAGGCCTTTGTGCTCGCCCAGTGTATCTGCGTCAGACAACGACCAAATTGCAATAGGTTATACTGCTTACATGTCAATAAATGCCTCAAGTGCTGTCATTCTCCCAATCTGTGCCTCGCCACAGTTTGTTGCCACACAGGAACTCGAGCAGGCTTTTTACCCACGTCTCGGATGGCGAACCGCGGCAATTTGAAACACCCTATTTTATCGGCCTCTGCACTATTTGACTTCGAAATTTCTTCAGAACCCCGTGATATATTCCTCGACTCCAATCCACCTACATTTTATCACTTTTTTTTAAAAAAAAAATCTTGTGTATGATGTGATAATGTGATCGACACCCTAAGCCAAGAATACACTTGTGTATGGGACTGGGGTACGAGCTTCACTTGAACTTTAAAGTAAAGGTCACAAGGCTACCTATCAAAGTTCCATATGTCTATTATCGGGACCGAGGTTGCAAGCCAAATTTTTATCACTTTGACGCTTGGATCCGACTGGGAGAGGATCTTTTCAATTCTGACTGGAAGGCCCTTGCTCATTTCAATGTTCATGCAAGCGTTTCGCGGTGAGATTATCCCACACACAGACGCCCTCAAGAATAAGACGGAAACAAGTAATTTTTTGCAATTCGGAAAAGCGCGGTCACATGATATTTGATGGTGGCCCGCATTGTAGTTCTGTATCCTTAGGGTGCAAGCTTGTCAGTTTTTCCGTGCGGGATTGCAAAGCAGACTCAATCCTTGTGAAAGCAGTGATTCTTAGGTTGTTGCTGTGATCGCAGGCTCCTAATATAAACCATTCCCTCGAGATGCGGGTGTGGAAATCAGATGAGCGGAGCGCAAAGCATAATCATAGATAATCATGAGCAAATAAAGTAGACTATAGAAGAGAACCTGATAGAAGTTATAGAGCTGAAATTGAATGAAAACCTGACCTGTCACGTCATGTCCACAATGACAACTTATCTTAGTTACCGTTACTGTCTATGATTATGCTTTGCGCCCCGCTTATTTGATTTCCCACTCGCGTCTCGAGGGAGGGTTTAGGAGCCTGATGTGATCGACGCATTACGCGCGCTGATAAAGAGCTCAAGTTGGAATCAAATGAAATACCACGTAAAAAGCATATAGTCATAATGGGCGCTAGAAACGCGTCCAGCTAATCTATCACTCCATCTCCACTCAAACGGGATCAATCTTCTCTTGATCAAAGGAGGTAGTAGCAGTCGTCGCGTTTGGTTCAAGTCCCATGGTAGAGGTATCGAACCCGTGGGCTTCGAGGTATTGTCGGAACTAATAGACGGGTATGGTCGACATATATCAAATGCACCATTGTTCGTTGCACTTACCTCTTCGTCTTCTTTAACCATTCCGTCATGGGTCAACGGCTTGATGAAGAAGAATGTAATCAAAGCGCTCGCAAGAGCGATACCTAAATTGCATTCAGCGACCGAATCTCAGCCGAGGAAAACAACGATACTCACCACTGCCAACCCAGAAGGGTCCCGTGTTACCCCTAGTTGTACCAGCTCCACCAAAAGCCTCAACGATAGGCGGGAATACTGAAATTGAGATGAGTCACAACCCTCATAGAAGCTATTAATGAACCCATACCCCAAGTCCCAACGAAAGCTCCAACCTTTCCAACAGCAGCAGCAGCACCATAAAATTGTCCACGAACTGCAGTTGAGCTCGTTTTGCTAGCCAACAAGCCCAGGTTGTTACCCGGTCCGAACTCTCCAAAGCTCAAGAAAATGCCATAAACCACTGCGAAGGCTGCGATGTTGTTCGTCAACCTGAAGAGTGCGATAGTTAATGTATGCCAAGCGGGCGCTATTCTGTGCCTTCAACACCTACTGAACGTAGAGGCCACTCATGATGAAACCAATAACGGACTGGCACGCTAATCCAAGCATCTACACGGAAGGTGAGTGCAAGCCCCTAGATGATATATGGATTTGAACGTATACCATCGTATTCTTGGGTCCAATATAGTCAACGATCATTGCACCACTCAACGTGCCTAGCATGTCATGAATATCTGGTCGGCAAGTGGACCTGTAGAATTCGAACCTACCAGGCATGTAAAACAAGCTGGGACACCAATGAATGACCCAGTCGCCAAGTAAAGCCATGTTAAACTTACTTGATAATGACGCTCCAGCCGAATACGGAACTGAGACTGGAATTACCGCCAGTGATGCTATAGATATGTCAGTTCCGCTCTACTACCTCTTCAACATCGGGGCACCTCACTTGTCTACGACGATCGATGAGTAGATACCGAACTATGTGTCTGTCAGAAAGCGTTGCATGTCAGTTAAAAGATAAAAGAACGCACTGGATAGCTGTTAATGGACCAAATTAGCCTCACAATCAGTCACCATCCTCGATTTATGGGAAAAACCCTACACAATGAAGTTGTAAAGGAACCTGAAAATGTCGGCTGAGGATAACAGGAGAGAAATCTGGTATAAGTGCTTACCAGACAATAGAGATGCCAAGCAAGTTCTTCCAGTAGCGACGTATCACGAGCATATAAGGAATACGGGTGCGCTTCATGCAATCCTTCTTGTATCGGCGAGGCTCTTCCATGTTCAATCGCCAAATAAAGACGAGCACCGCCGGGACAACACCCAATCCCAGTGACAGACGCCAAACAGCTCGAAGGTGGTTGTCACCAAAGCTGTCATCAGCAAGATGAGTTCTCCACGGCTAATTGCATCATAACATAGTCGAAGTACTTACATCCAGAACAGGACTAGCGGCACGAAGGCCGAAATGACGAAACCAAAATCAATCATGGTATCTGAATAGGGTTAGATGACTGTCAGTTAGGGTCACGATAATATGGTGCAACCATACTGGTAGCAAGGGCAAACCATCGGTGCTGGCGGTTTTTGGCGATACCGGGTTCTTCGGATTGTTCTGAAGCGGATACTGACCCGCATGGGTATTCGGCACCAATCCCAATACCCAACAGGAATCTGGTACTAAATTCAGGCTGGACTGCGACTGATGGAGCCAGCGATAATGCCGCACCGCATGGCAATAAGCATGCTAAGAGTCCCTCCTACACTCCCATTTGCGCCCTTTGATGCTGCTGATAGGCCAGAGAACAAAGCAATGATCCCTGATGCGGTCATCTAACATCATATGCTCTGTCATTTCCCAAGGTCACAGTGTCGGTCTACAAGGTCGCTTACCATTCCGAATTTTCGCCCAACCTTATCTGACAGGTAACCTTATTGTCATAATGATTGAGCACGAGGAGAAGGGGGGTGTAGCCTGTACGCACCGAAAAGCAACATGCCAACGATTGTACCGGCGAAAGTTACACTAGTCAGAGTTGTACCATAGTTGTGGTGACCCAAAACCTCAGGACCATAAATACGGTTCAGCACTACAAGGGCGTTGGGCGATGCGCAAGGTTTCTGCGACTAAAGAAACTCACATGTGTTAACTTAGTGAGAAGCTGATGAGCACTGGGATCGTCCAAGCAATGACAGATGGAAAACTAACCACTACCAATAACGCCGTTGGAGTAGCCTAACCAAGTGAGCCATCAATATTATTCTGTCATGATCTTGGCAGAGTGGATCCATCTCACCATCTGAGAAAAGAGCCGTGCCGCAGCTAAACAGAAGAAGAGTGAGTATGGACAGGTGATTTAGGCTAAATAGGCATACGCAAATATGAGAGAGACGCTCCGAATGCGTGACTTGAGGTCCGACATGCTCGTGGATCACAGACGGGCAGTGGAAAGCAGGGGCTGGGGTCCTCTGAAAAAAACATCACAAAGTCATTATATGGCTCGTAGGTATCCCTTCGCGAACATCGTGCATGTGTACCGAAATTACCGCCGATTAGATCTAGAGCATCCAACATGGGCAGCATGGAGCAAAGAAGGGAGGAGAAGCTCGAATTTCTCTCGGCATCTTCCTTTTTCTATTGAATTATCAGGTGCCGGGTACCCTTTCAGACGCACGTGTAAGTTTGCCCGTCGACAGTTTATGGCGATCTCCACCCTGTTGGGCACCGACTTTGACAGTTATCTAGACGGGAGGAATTTCTTGTGATCAGCCGATACAATGTGCATGTGGAGGGCAGTGCCTGACGGCATACTGCACCATAACTTAAACTCTTGCTTAATCGAGAGCGAATGTTCTCGGAGCAGCTTGATGGCCGAGATCGAGGACCGACTATCCCTCGGAACCTAATGAGACGAAAGTGCTGGCCTGGATCTGTGAAAGAGTCGCTTGCTCAGTGACGCGCAACAATGTACCAGGAACTGACGTTGCATGAGTGCAGAGAATTCGAATGTCAAAGCAACATGTAACGCAGTCCAAGAACTTTTGACCGCCACAAGATTGCCAAGTCGTCCCGTAAACGGTGAGGATAAATGGATTACGCTCTTGTGCCTGTGAGGTGTGCCTTTGACACTAGCCTGGAGTGGGCGGTCTTGTTCCACTACAAAGAGATTCACAAGCAGCAGCTCGTGGTACGCTCATGAACGTGTCTTGGCATGGTCTCAAATCGACTACCCTAATTCCTAACTACACGAATTTCAAATCAAACGATCCAAAGGTGGACGCAGGTATGGTCAACCAACACCTCGTCACCCTGATGGTTACTCCTTGCAGTCCAAGGGCAGCGGAACACGTTTTGATACTACTGTGCGATAAAGCATGACTGAAGTTCTACCGCTCTTCGGCTATAGATTGGAGCCGGACGCCGAGAGTGTACAGTACGTGTCAAATGATGTAGAAATCACAGTAGCATATTCGTCCATGCTGGAGCAATGTACTGATAAGAACACTGGAAGACTGGTGCCATACATGGACCAGAGCTTCCCTTTCCCGATCATGGAGTTTGAACTTCCCAAGGCACGAATACATCAACATCGTGTATGACAAGGATCCTATACCGCCCCTGTCTTATTAATTAAAATGTGTGTTATTTTTATATACCATGCGCTCTGGGGCTATTTTAATAACTCGTAATCAGCGGTGGCTTGTCTGTTCTCGGGATCAAAAATTCTCGAGGATCTCTGGTTTACTTTATGCCACTCCACTTCTCCATATGCATTAGACGTTGAGCCTCCATAACACAGACTTGGCACATGATTCGGTGGTCGAGGTCATCACGAAATGATGTACTGTCAATGCCACTGACCGCAGCACCCGGAACCGCAGCCTATCGAACCGGTCCCGAGAAACTATAAATGGCGCTCATACTCGAATGCGCAGCACAACATCCAATTCCTTCCAAGTCCTTGCCCTCCATGATAGTCTCATCAGGAGACTCCTTGACCTTAATCCTCACTCCAGATAACCCTTGCAATACGACTCTGACGGATGCCGAGACTGGTAAAGAGCTTTATCAAGTCTGGACGGAACATCAAGCTGGTGGACGAGCGATAACAAAGGTGAAGAGGACTGCGGAGGAGGACCTCGTTGCTTCATGGGAGTGGAAAGATGTTCAAACAGACACCCTTACAATTGGGCGTGGCCCACCTCTGCCTGCTAGTGCATGGTTGAAGAAAAGTATGATGCCATTTAAGAAGTACGTCCGACGTCGTTCTTCCCGTTCCCGTGACCAACATTTCATGTAGTTCGATAACATTTAAATCCTCCTCTGGGAAGGAGTATAAATGGAAGGGTAATAGTCCAGGGTTATCCCTTGAGGTATTCTTATAGTTCGAGCATGACTACGGAACAGTTCTTTTGACGATTGATTCACGGTGTCTTCAATAGCTTTTTAGTGTAAACGACAAGTCAACACCAGTCGCAAGTTTCGTCAAGCAGCTCAAGTACAAACATAAGCTAGAAGACGGAAGTGTCGTAGAGAAATTCCGACCACCCAGTCTTGTGGTCGACGCCAAGGTCGAAGAAATCACTGATTTGATCGTGACTTCTTTCCTGATCCTCGAGAAGGAACGAAGGGCAATAGAGAATTCTACGATGAATAGGGCAGATGTACTTGGTACACCAGGAATGCAAATCGGAACAAATTACGTCTTGAAGAATGGCGGTGTGTAGTGGATACCCACTGTAAATTAGCATCTGTATTCGAACGACCAACCTACACGCGCACCGTATATAGTAATATCCCATTTTTGTGAGCATGAACTCTGGATCGTATTCACAACTCCCACCTCGATTCTCGGGAAGAAATACACCCCAATAGTCACGTGCAGTTGTTCTCCCTCCTTATCTCAGAGCAAAGACTGAACAAGGTCGTCTAGCACAGGGTGACATAATTCGTTGTCATGATATGCATTGAAGCTTCGATGACGAAGGAGTAAATTATACAACGTACGTAGCCCACGTCAGCGGATCATTTTCGGATGCCCGCGGCCACGGCACTCAAGTCCAGTCTATTGCTTGTGACCCAAGGCTTCCAAACCAGGGCCCGAATTACTCGTGTGTAGAGTATTCGGAATCCTTTCCCTTCTGACGGCGTTACTTCTGGTATTATATCTGGAGCAGAAGATGCTTGGGGTTCTGGATTGCCTCTTGAGGGACCTCCTGCCTAGCTGTGATAGTTGGCGGGGGTTTTGTTCCTGGTCGCCTCTCGCACTAAGCTGGACCGTTAGATCTAGCGCCTGGCGTTGTGCTGACGCAAGTGAGTTTGATGAACTCGACTACCGAGGGACTACAAACTCAGAGTCAGATGCCATAGTGCTTCCGCCTCTACTAGCCTTGCACAAACTCCGGTTGTGAAGGTAATTGGGGTACGACGAAGCCTGTGTCATCAATGCCTCGGCAATCTGGAAATAAGGATTGGGACGTGACATCGTGCACATTCTGCACCCCTTTTTCTCCCTTCCCAGCTTGCTTAAGTCTCTTCTCGAGCATACTCACATCAACAGGCAATTTGACACTAGAATGCCATATAACTCCATACGCATTCCATAAAGCGCAAAGATTTACTTCGTCTAACCTGATCCCAATCGGACTGTCCTTGGTCGCGATACGCCAAAGCTCAAGAAACTCTTGTGATTTGAGTCCCTTGATTTGGCTAATATCCTGTAAAGTGGAACGATACATTGTGGTCAGGGAAGAGCATTGACACGCATAGAAGCGATGAGGGCGAGTTCGCAGAAAAGCCATTTGGTGGAATATTGGGGCGAAATGCCTCGGGAACGACGGTTTTTGTCGCCATCGGTGGGTTCATGACTACGCTGAGTGGTGTAATAGGCATCTGGGTTATATCGATGTGCATCACTGAATGTCCAGCAGGGATTGCAGCCACAGAAAGTGAGGGTAAGACCCCTGAAGTGAAATGTGATGAATACGTCGCAGCTACGAGCGTAGTCATAAGCATCGTCTCGATCTTTATGGCTGGCGGTTCTCCGGATAGTGCAGCAAAGTTATTTTATTGAGTTGAGCATAAAACTCGGCGGAATGTTGGAACCTGTATATGCCATGATTGTTCGATACCCCACGATCCTGGTGGGAATGCTGCATCACGTCCTCAGACGCGTCAAACACGTCATGTGCTCTACCTGGCGCCATTGGCTAGCGCTCCATCATTTTCTGGGTTGCCTACCCATTGAGACCCGGGTCCACCTGCTTCTAACGAAGGTGATGGTTTGATTTGGGTTGGAGGATATGGGTAAATTAGCTCAGCCTCTGGGTATGCGGCTTGTGGCGTCGCGTCGGCCGAAGCTGCAGCTACATCATGATCCGTGGGTGCCGTTTGGGGATACAAATTTCCGATATAAAGCAGGCTAACTTTGGTATTGGTACGACATATCGCCTGCTTAATCTTTTGTCATGGCAATAAATGGAGGGTGCCTTATTCCTGATTGATAGTGATATGCATTTAATTACGTTTCAAAGCGCTCGGAGCAAGCAGCTAAGTTGAGGATTTTCCGTGAAGATATAAAAAGCGTCCGAGATATACGTCAGGTATCAGACAGGTGAGAAAAGTGGAGAGCCACGAACAACTCGATGCAGTGCGTCTTTAAACCCTGCCACTCGGAGCGAGCAAGAGATGAAAGCAAAATGAATGTCATTAATGCCACCGTTACGGTGGCCGGAAAAGGTGCAAAGATATTGTGTCCCGAATGACAGGTATCACCATTTCGGGATATTTGCACGGGCTACAGGTCAAATTCCGCATTGCATAACGCTACAAACCCGCCTGCGTTTGAACCATCTCTAAAGCCCAACCATGGCGGAACTCTGATCTGATCTCCATCCAAGCTGAAACGTCTGGACACTCTCAACTAGGCGCTGACTACCAGGACAACACCCCATAATACGTAGATCGTGGATTGAGTACATCATCATCATGAACTCACTTCGTTATTAGCATGGCTCGAGGCACCGAGGAAGGCCTTGCGGAGATATTGGTTATGTCCACTCCTGCGATCGTGTCCAAGCTCCAGTCACCGTTGATGGCATATATGCAGCTCTTTGGGTCGTGGTGGCATCGGTTGCAGAGGGTTGAAAGCCTCCTGGCGTTTCACACGCCAATACATGTGAGAAATAGGTTCTTCTGAGTCCTGAGTAGATTGAAATTGAATGATAGTGGTGCACTGTGTTGGGGAAGGAAAAAAACGTGGGCATGATGACTAATACTGTATTATGTGGCGGATCCTCGCCAATACCGGTATCCAGGGGGGAGCGCTCTAGGAGCCTCCAGCTTAAGCGAGCCTTTGTTCTCCTGACTCGCGAATAATATCAGAAAACGTAATGTCATTAGTATCGTGTCACATCTACACCAAAGTGCAGGCAAGATAAAACCGTAAAAGGAACCGGAACCATGGACCATGGTATCTCTAAGTAAACGATACATTGGAGCGTGACTGGTAAACCTGAGCGATGGATAAGAGAATGAAATGTTAGGGAGAGTTGTGGTAAGAGGCAACAAACGGGAAAGGTGGTGGATGAGAAGCACAGATCCTGAGAAACCAAGTACTTGAGGAGATCTTGGATGCAGATGAGGATGTAGGGGAGTATGTACATGTGGAAAATGGTCATGAGACGCTTGTGCGAACGATGCGATATATGCTTGACACAGAAAACAGGTGAAAGCAAGGAGGATTGGGAGTCATCTATGTGGGAATGAATGAAAGAGGCGGGAAAACGCGAATTGTCCTGAAACATAAGCAGTGGTTATACGATGTGATGCCAACAGACACGGAAAGCGATGCAGAGTCGAGTCGGAGAGGCATAAAGGTCGTGTGTCATGAATCCAACGAGGCGTCAACAAGAAAATGCTTTAGAATGGGGAGTAAAAAACCAGTGAAATGATACGAGACTGTGAATGAGCCATTAGAAGGATGTCCCATAAATGCTTGATAGGAACAAGATGAGCGGACCCAGCTGCCTGATGCTGTTGACCCATCAACGAGCATCAACAACGACCAATGCCACCGCCACGACCCGACGACACCAAGCAGTTATGTGGAGTGCGTATGTAATTGGAATGAGCCGAGGCCAAATGCTATCCCCGGCGACCTTAGTTTCTTTAACATTGATCGCGAAGACGAGCGACTACGTCCCTCCCTTGGCGACGTCGGCTGCGTTCTCACCGTCGTCGACGCAGGCAACGGTAACGAACCTGCTTTCTCCTTCGCAACATTGTTCGTCATTTCCTCTTCTGAATCGCTCCCACTTTCCACTCCTGGTCGGTGGTCCGCGTGGAAATTCCTCACGAACTCGAATTGCGGTCCAGTTTCCGGGCTATGGGGGTATCGCTTACATTTCTCCACCGTTCGCCATTCTCTTGCGATGCGGGCTAGGGCTTCTTCACCGTTTTTCGCAACGCCACTCTCGACCAACCAACATCCAATGACCAACCCAGTTCTTCCAATCCCTCCTCGGCAGTGAACGGCACAAATCCTTCCTCTCCTCTCGTTATCATGCAAAACTTCAAACACAGTTTGCATATAATTCACAGATTCAGGGAGACTTCGGTCACGAATTGGGAACCTGTGGTATTCGATCTCTTCTGGGTCAATGTCCCACAGTTCCGCTCGTGAGCAGAGAAGGTTGGTGTAGGATAGCAGTTCACCGCATTCGGTTAGGTCCACGAAGGTACGAACGCCGGCTTTGAGGAGGTTATCGAGCTTGGGTTTGTATGGGTTCTTGGGTGTCCATGGGTACTCGCATGCTAGAAGCAGCGGTGTGGCCCAGTAGGAATTAGGAATTGGACGGGGGGAAATGGCGGTTAGAGGTGATGGACGGGCTGGAGGAGGAAGGAAATGCAAGTGACGTTGGTCATTCTGCATGTCCAGGTCGTCCAGAGGTCGGGACATGGCGGAAGCAGATTTGTAAGGCGACATGGGTTCCATTTTGGGGGTGGTTGACGTTGTTTTATGAGTTAGCGTGGTAGTTGAGCTCGACGCAGAAGTTGAGGTAGACACAGCAGAAGAACTAGTCGTATGTTCTGGAGAGTCCGAAAGTCAATTCGTTGGGGAGGGAAGAGCAAGCGAAGTAGGTATAAATACTTTTTGAAAATTTTCGTGACGCTGCAGCCAATGCAGATATAATAAATTTTATTCCTTTGATTTTTAATCTCATCTTGGGATCAGGTGCGCTAATGTTCACGACTCGGTGCAGTCAATAATAATCACAAAGAAAAAGGGAAGCGAGAAAAGGAAGGCGTTTCGTCAGAGAGTTGGGCGTCAACGAGTCCAATGACGCCTTCATTCCTGTTTTATATACTGTAGCCCTCCTCCCGATGGTTGCTGTCATCTCCACTACGCAACCCTACCGTCAGTTGTTCCGTAACATCATTCCCCAAAAAAAACATGATATCTACATTGGTTGATTCACCGAGACAATCCGCTTCCCACGGAGCACAGCCAGTGCTTCGACCTCAATCAACGCAACCTGATGTACTGTATTTGTGTAGTTGCCTCTATTCGGCGTGGAACCTATACCTCGAAGGCTCGATAGTCAGCCTCCAAAACCAGCCCAGAAGCACGGTCGTGGTGAGTGGGAGGCAGGTGGCGTTGGCAATGGAGCAATAGTGTCCAGGGGCGTTCAAGTTAAACACATTATCCCTCGACCTTCACCATCAGTATCACCTCAAACCCTCAGACAACAGATGGTTACGCTAAATTAAAACAGGAACAGATACTGGACTGTCTCAGCCGGGGAATTGGATCTGCAAAGGCTATTGGAGAGACCGTTGCCCGTGCGCGCTGGTGTGGCTGCCGCCATGATGTGCAAGACAAAGGATAACGCGTGTAATATTACTTATTCAACTCATTTCTGGAATGCATCCACGCCATTCGAGTTTCAGCTAGAACCCTGAGGGCTGAGTACCGAGCAACAGCTTCACGGTGCTTAATGGACTCGACTGATCCATTTGATGACCGTAATATCCCAGCTATGCTCCGTATCCGGACCTAAAGCGCTCAAGCCTCACCTCGCCCGGCTTTGATCCAGAATTCGCTACCGTGCCGTTTCGGCGTATGTTCTGAACGAAATGTGAGCTCTATAAAATAAGGATTGATGTTATGTTTATTATAGCAGGAAGAGTGTAGCTTCGGACCTCGTGGCAATTGTATCAGCATGCGAGGAAGATCCTGCCTTGCGTAGTCCCTAAGGCTGAGTGACAGTAATCTTCATCCCTCGACCCTTATTCGAAAGAAGAATCCGATGAAGAGTTACAGCATGTGTTGGCAATTATGCTGCACAGGAGTTTCTCTACAGATGCCCAGAAGCGTTTAAGGGTGTTCTTGATCATTGGTAGCAGTCGGACCTATACACCCTTGGTGACTTGCTAGCATCGTACGAAGCTTGACAGCCTGGCTGGCTCTAGACCGCAAATCGACCCCAAAATAAGGGTACTTAGAGAAAGCGTTACAGCATGATAACAGACGCTACGCTAAATGAAAGTAATGCGTAAGGCGCATCGGAATCACAGTCTGCGCACGGCACAGCGTCGGCCATGACCGAGACGCCAAACAATGCCTGCACCTCTCATCTCATCCTCATCCTCTCACATGTCCTGGGCTCTTCTCCCGTTCATTATTTTGCACACATTCAGAATCTCAAGAACCCCAAAACTGATGAGGGTTGGCCTGGCCTATATATCTATATTACTGATTCAAACACCCGCCGTCCATCAATATCCAATATTCGATCCCGTACTCGGTGTCCGCTCACTGTCAGCCATCCTGGGCCTCCAAAATAAATATCATCGATGCAATGATGTTCGGGAGCAGTAATTCATGCTCAGGTACCTCAACACAGGTAGGGGAGCCTTTGGCGCCAACAACCCTGATCCTCCAACTTGCCCTCCATTGATCCGACCATTCGCCAAGGTATATGGGCAGAAGCGCTTCTCCGGTCTGCCCTTGATCGATCATCAATGATTCCACTCCATAGACAATCCATCATATACTACAAATCATATCACTTCCAGACTTCTCACTCAGTGTTTGGAGATTGACGTTTTGCGGTCCTGGATTTGTCTACTGCACATCGCGACACGTACAAAGAGAATCATCACACCTCTCTCGCGTCTAGTTCCAAGTGTTAACCGGCTTGTTCTTGTGTTGTGCTTGCCAATGCGGCCTCGTGGTACCAACGTGTGTCTGTGTGAGCCCAAGTGTTGCTATAGCACCCTAACCCTGATGATCATTTCCCTCCTGCAGATCACTTCGTTGATGACGATTGCGACAATGATTGATCGTTGATGAGGATGTCCGGTTGGCTAAATAGATTTGTGGTGAGTGCCTTTTAGGTTGGGCCAGGGCATTGGGTTGTCTCGATCGCGGTATTGTATGTCATAAAGTAATCGATCAGGTGCTGACGTCTGGGTGGATTAATCGCGTCCTCATGGAGCTAGATGCTATCCATTACACAAGTAATGATCACTTGCAGTAAGCGGAATGCTTTCATATCGCCTATGAAACTATTCAAACTACTCGATTACTCAAGTGATGATTACTTTCGCGACTCGGCTGATAAGATCAATGGTAAGAGACGGCAGGGTAAAAAAGGTGGTAGTCCAGAATGTGCAATGTACCTTGCTCGTAAGCTTGAATGAACCATCTGGCAACACATAATCGCACCGGCATAGTAGCACACGCGAGTCTATTACCTCCGAGCGACTTCTGGTATTGCGGTAGCGCAGGTTGCCAGGCACCATTAGATGGAGGAACACAGGACAAAGAAAAGGAGACTCGGACCCGGGATTCCACGTCCTAGGGCAACACATTATCTGAGCTGCAGCCACACCGACAGAATGGAGTTAATGTCAAGTAAATGCCTCGGCAACTCGAAGACCTAGGCATTATCATTTTGAAACACTGATATAATTAGTATGGTGTTTTATCTAACATACTTTTTTTAACGACAATGATATCATTCGGGTAGATATAATATCATATTGAGTCCAAGTTGGTCTGGTTGGCAGTTGCTACCCAAAAAATAGATCCCGCGCAATAAATCCGACCAATCAACTGACCATCGATGATACAATAACACCCTTAGTAACAATATAGTCACCGGTGCGGGGATGTTGTTGGTTTCGGGTTGTCCATTGTCGTCCTCAAAGAACATCGGGACAGGCGTCCATGTGATACTCTCCATCATACCTCCTACGTTTTGCGCATTGACAACAATGTTCGGTATCCAGTTCAATCTCTACTTTTGTCGCCGCGATCTGGTGGTAAAAAAAAAAAAAATGAAACAAGGTAAGGCTATCATTGTACCCACGCGCCTTCACCGTGATGCAGCCCAACAACGCGGCCAATCAAACCTTCATTCGCCCTCGAAATAACCTGCTTGCTGACCGTACATTGTGCCTGAGAGCCGGGCCGGAAGCTCCCCTGGAATGTGTCCCCGCTGGATTGGATTCTACACCCGCTTTCGTGCAGCACAGTATTCTCTGAACCAAATATTATACAATGGATTTTTAGCAGTACAAGACGATTGCGACCAATGGACCTCACGCATTATAGAAACTCGGAATGATATGCGTCATCTGGTCCATGTACCAATACACCGGCCTCTCCTCATCCCTACTCTCATCGCTCACCACACCCTCCTCCTCCCCACCCTGCCTAATCATTTGCACCCAAGTTCCTCCATATCCCATTTCCAACCCAGTCATCATCATCTCCGCCACATGTTTCTCAACCAACACTACGATTTCGTCTTTATATATATCGTGGACTCTCGTGCCTTCCCCCCTCGTCTTCGTGGTTGTCGTTGACGGGGGAGACCGCTCGCTTAGAGGAACACCAATCGCAAACCCTTGACTCGTTTCCAAAAGTCTAGGCGTCGAAACGCTCGTATCGTCTTTCAAATCCCATCCCAACCATGGTACAAAAGTCGCTTTGGCGAATCGTTGATCGAGGTCTTCTTCCACTGTTCTTGGATTGGGAATATCGATGCGGGAGTCCTTTCCTACGGACGAAGATGGTGTAACTGCCAATCGAATCGAGTTTACACGCTAGTTGAGAAATGCAGAAAAGCTAGAACCCACGCGTAGGAGTCAGATCAACCTTCTTCAACCTCCTCATCGAAGATTCAACCACACCCGTCGTATGCGTCAATGGTAACACAGTGGGTCCTCCAAGAAGCTTCATAAACGAATGAACCTCGATATTTCCCCATGCGTCTGCACTGGCATCATCTGCTCCTGCTCCGTCCCCGCCTTTGGTCCAGTTATCGTTTGCATCAGAGACAAAGTCCCAGCTGGGGGTAGATCCCGATTCAGCTCCGTTTCCAGCAGGAGCTGCGGGTGGAGATGAGGAATCTCCGGTGGTACCCCACTTGGCGACGACGGGCTCGTCCCTAGAATCACCCGAGTTGATGACGCCTGTGTTGTCACCAGAACTTCCCCATCCTCCAGAGGCTGAGGCGCCCCAAGCAGAGGAAGAAGTTGCATCGTCTATAACCACATCCCGGTCATTCGAATCTTTTCCATCTTCACCCCATCCACCACCGGCGCCCCACCCTCCTTGGACCTTGTCGTTTTCATTCTCGCGTTCACGTTCACTGTTTCCACCCACGCCTCCAACGGCAGGTATATTCATGTTCTTGAACAAATCAGGATTGATCTTGACAAATGATTCGGATTTTTCACCCCAGCAGCTCTTTCCGCATAACCCGATTTCGTCTGGATAGTTTTTGGATACATTTGAGAAGAGAGGCAATTCTACCGCAGCCCGTTCGATGAGAGTAAGAGAGGCTCGTATGCCTTTGAGATGGTTTGGTTCGGGGAAGACGTTGTTTCGGAGGAGATAGGTGAAGTAGAAGCGGAGGAGACGGGGTGCGGTGTTGAGGTTTCTGTCGGTCCTGTGCATAGAAGGCGTTGGTGTGGACGGACGGATGAATGGGGGGAAGGACGTACCATATCAAACCCTCTTTACGTATATACGGACCTAGGAATACCTTGGTAGCTTTCTCCATGTCGTTTAAGAACCTGATCATCCTTGATGATTCTGAAGACCCGTCGCCCTCGGTGATACTCGTATTGACGTCTGCGACTCCGATGTCGTCTTGATTGGGTATGTCAGCTGTACCGCCCATATAGCCGAAATCATCATCTTCTTCCATTTCATCATCTTCTGAGAGTTCGTCTTGCAGTTTGGCGTTAGTGATCGCTGGATCAGAAACAGTTGGGTCGGAGAGCAGTTTTTTGCCGGGACGATAGTTTCTGGAGAGACCTGTAAAGATGCGCCACTGTGGATGTGTTAGATATGGACGAGATGACTAGAGGACGACTGACGTGACTCCAGATATTACTTAACACAGCTAGGGCGTTCGACCATTGTCTGCCCGATTTGAAGTCTTCAGTCGCAAGTTGCAATCGATCCAACCTCGCAAGCGAGCTACAATCCCAATCGTCAGGATCGAGAGTCCAGAGATCTCAGGGCATCGAGCACCCACGGATCATATTGCTTCAACCTCAACGCCTCACCATCTTCCCAAATCTCCCACCACTCTCGCCTCTGAATCATACCCCTTTTCACTTTCGCTTTCACATCTTCTTCCTTCCTCATTACCTCTGCTCTGATCTTGTTGATCTTCCTCTTCTTCGCGGCGTCAGTCTTGCCCTCGTCTTTACCGTGGTAAGTCAGCAACTCGAGCGTTGGGATGCCGAGTCCATCGACTTCAATATACTCTACATCCGCATCATCATCGCCGTTCTCATCATGGATGGAGTGGGAGTAAGGAGGTGCCCAGGAGGAAGCGGTGGATTGGCGAGGACGGATGAGAGCGGCGATGCGGATGCCGCTTTCTTTGAATTTGGAGAATGGGATAATGGTGACGCCCGGTGGGACGGGAGGGAAGGGTGGATATTTGATGAATTCAGCTGAATCTGCCATGATCACGGTGGGGGATTGAGACGTATGTCCTTGGATGCCTTTTAAGTATCAGCGTGGTCAGAGCCAATGACTGCGCGATCTTTGAATCAAAGCAAGAGAATCCGCTGCTCGGATGACTCGACGCTCGGAAGACTCGACGCTCGAACGACTCGACGCTCGGATGTTCAGCGTCGCGGTGATTGATTCGCCGGCCGAGTGTATCTGTATATTCCAATATTGCAAAGTAATCCACGCCCGACTAAGCCGTGACTTGGCGTCACACTCACGTGATAGTTGTCAGCACGCGTCACGTCGCGTCAACATTTCTCATGTGTGTAATGAGATCTCACTCAAAGGTCTCCGACGTCCAGGCCGCCATAAAGACCGCAATTCCTCAGAAAAATGGCAGCTCCAAAGTATCCCAAGATTGCCGGTACGTGGCGGGTGTTGGTGCTAGAGTAGAAGTGACTCACCGTCATGTTAGGCTATGAACTCGTGAAATCTATCGGTGGAGGAGGATTCTCCAAGTAAGCCAGTCTGGGCCGTGCACTCTCAATCGTACACTCAACCCACCGTTCAGGGTCTTTCAAGCTGTCAACACCTCCGAAGAACGCATCGCAGCCTGCAAGGTCGTCTATCTAACCGACCAAACGACCGACAAAGAACGCAAAACTATCGAAAAAGAGATGCGTATCCACTCCGTTCTCAAGCACGAACACGTACTGCGATTCATAAATGCCGTCGTCGTCGAACTCAAGCATAAAGAAAAATTTATACCGGGGATTTATATCCTGATGGAGTTGGCTGCTGGAGGGGATTTATTTGATAAGATTGGTGTGTTGAAATCATTCTTTTGGCTCCTTGTGTGTTGATTTGACGCGGGACTAGCACCGGAAGTCGGATTAGCGGACGATGTAGCACACTATTACTTCAATCAGCTCATCTCTGGAATGGTACGCTTCCCATCCTCACTATCACAAACTCATTCTCACATCCGACAACAGGATTACATCCACACACAAGGCGTGTGCCATAGAGATCTTAAACCAGAAAACCTGCTTCTAGACATAGCCGGTCGACTCAAAATATCCGACTTTGGGCTATCAGCCGTATATAAAATCAAGGACACCGGAAAGACGAGAACGTTGACCGAGAGATGTGGAAGTTTGCCTTATGTCGCGCCTGAGGTGAGTTGCCGTTGAAGATTGCCACATTATCACAACGCTCACTTGGCGTATCAAGTTGAATTCAGATAAACCGTACAAGGCGGAACCTATCGACGTTTGGGGAATGGGTGTGATTTTGTTTACGATGCTGACAGGGAGTACGTCCAAGTTTCATCACAATCCCCCCCCTCTTGTTCTTATCCATTCTTCCTTCAGTTACACCCTGGGACGAGCCAACAGGCAACAGTCCCGAATTTTGTCGCTACACATTTGGTGATATTTTCGACGAAGATCCATGGTATCGCATCCCAGAGGAGCCGTTATGTGAGGACCATCCGTGTTGAACAAATGACCTGTGTTAACGCCGTCGTGATCTTTAGCCCTGATATGTGGGATGTTGACTTTGAACCCGGAGGACCGCTTGACTTTATCTGATGTCTTCCAACATCCTTGGGTTATAAGGTGTGTTCTCTGGCTCTCGCCTGCCTCTTCTCCAACTTTTCTGGCCCATCTTCTCGCTCTCGTTGACACGCATATACTCAACTCAACCCACTCTTATTCGCCCCTTCCACGCCAATCATAGACCAAGTCAATTAGCAAGTCAAGGCCCTACAATGCTCGCTGAACGATTAACAGAATCATTACGAACAAACGGTGACTTGGATCTCGCGTCGCCGCAGTTGGATTCTCATTCGTAAGTCCAAACACATCCTCCTGTTCTCGACGGCAACCACAATGTCTGATGATTGACGATACTGACTTCCTTGTTCCATGTTTTGGCGAGCAGGAATAGAATGGATGAGGATGGCGATGTGATCATGTATTCGTCGAGGTCGCATCAATCTCAGTTTACTCAATCGCTTATGCTTTTCGTGAGTTTCCATAGTTTATTCCTTTGCTCAATACATTGACTTACTGCTCCATTTCTCTCTATCCAACCCCCCTTCATCGAATCATCACAAACCACAAAAGTCCCAAACGCAAGGTGGGAGCAGGTACACACCCTCTCTAACCCGGTTCTACACCTCCCTCGGCCCATCACTGCTGATAACCCTCATCAAAGAATCACTCACAACCCTAGGAGTCGAATACAAAGCCGCCAAACCACCCGTTCAAGCTGGAGCCACCCCCGGACGGCGTTCGATATCTTCAGAAGAAGAAGGTGAGTCGAGTCTCATGATGCCTTGCATGGTTCACCAATGACTCAATCGAACCTTCGGGACAAGGTCCAGAAGGCCCATATACATTACGTATCGGCGGATACGACCAACGTAAAGTAAGGTTCTTGGGACGAGTCATGGTCGAGAAGTTTGTCTACCGAGGCGGAGAACTCGAAGGCAGCTTTGTGGTTATGACTCGAGATGTCGTAAGTCTCTTCTTCCCCCTCTTTTTTTTTTGGCAGAGATTGATGGTGGTGTGGTAGGGAAACCCGATTTCATGGAGACAGCTTTGGAAGGCGTTGATCCTTTCGCCGGTGGTTGAGCCACATGTCTTGAGGAAGAAGTGAAGGGCGTAGATTCATCTGCACAGTATGCAATGACTTGATGATTCTGGAGATGGACATGAGACCTTTTTTGATTTGATTTGGTGGTGATTGTTCGATTTCATAGAATCTTCGTGCTCTCGTACAGCAATGCAGCATATTGCTCTGGCAGATATATATATACCAGTCACCCCTCCATCTTCAGTATTTCGATATTTTATTTTAGCCATGCGGATGTACCTCTCGATTTTGGTGATTGTATGGTATGGGTGTACCTCTGCGTTGTTATTCACTTTTTCGTTTTAGGCAGTGTACATCAATTGGGATGATATAGCAATAAATGTGACGATTGACCAGTGTGTTGCTAGTATCTTATGATGATGGTCTGGTGCACGTTGGCGGAAGTAATTGGTGACGGACGCGGAATGATGGGGAGATGTCAAGCTTACAGTCGAGGATGCAAACACTATTGAAGACACTTGGAAGAGTTCTCAAGCTTGGTCGTTTGGACATCATCAACGAGCAGATAATGAGTCCAATTTCCGCTTCTCGTCCTCTCTCTAGCTCCGCTCTAGCACCAGTGCTTACATGCGACGTTACTTTTCTCGATCGTGCCCTGCCCACACTGGCATTAGGAATCAACTCTTCTTGCTGCGGAAAACTCACTCGCATTCGCAGTCGTTAATCTGTGCAGTGCGCAATGTGACAATGCATCGATCACGAGTATATTGCTGCCAAATGTCACTACCTCTTGGCGTATCATTGCGATCAAGAATAGTTCGAGTGGGCTGGTGTTAAATGGACGACCGGCTCGAGTGCGAGTATCTACGACACAAGCCCAACTTGTGTATGAGCCAACCTTGGGTATCTCTTTCAATGACCGTGGCCCACTCGTGACATCACCGATTTCGAACGAAATGGGCTGCAGGTCCATTCGTCTTCAAAACGCCGATATGGGCTGATGAGGCATAACGGTGCGAAACGAAATCAGCAATCCATCGGACGAGCAGAAAAGATCGTGGCTTGCCTGGTTTACGTTCCCACCCTCTACCTTTTGCTATACCTCCCTTCAACACGAGCGTCCGATCCAGGAACTTTTTGATCTTTTTTGATGGGAGAACAGAGCCTTCCGTAGGGAGTGATGCCGATGTACTGGAATTGAGGGTACGTATGACCCGAGATCTACACGAGGACGGTGAGCACGAGGATGTAGCCGACTACCAGCTTGAAGAAACCATACCCCACTACGATGTCTGTGTCATTACTCTTAGACTTTTTGTCTTTTCTCCGCTTGTTAGAGGACTGCAATGATGCCTTGGAAATCTCCTCCTCTCCCCGCTTTCGTTTATTGGTCTTCGTTGTCCCAGCTGAAGTCGACGTGAATGCAGATGTAAAAACGTCATCTGGCAGGTATTTTGGGGTTGAGATAGTTTTAGTTTTTAGCTGAGAGGAAGGCGTAGGTTTTGCATGTGATTGGGATTTTGAAGACGAGGTTGATTTTTCGAGTGGGGGATCATCCTGGCCGTCGCTCTCATCCTCATCTTCCCACTCGTCCTCATCTTCATCTTCATCTTCAATTTCCTCATCGCTTTCATCCCCGTATTCAATAATCCCACTAAACGAGTCATCCTCATCTGAGTCGTCTTCATCCATCTCCCCCTCTGCGTCTTTCATAGCTCTCTCCATTCTCGCTCGAACACTATCCTCACTACCATTATCACTCTCATCCCCTCCTCGCTCCACATCATCGTCCTCTTCTTTCTCAACGACGTTCTTCTTCCTTCCCTCAGCCTTCTCCTTCAACTTCCTATCCCTCATTCGATTCCTCTCCTTTCTCTCAGCCTTCCTCTTCTCCTCGATCTCTCTCATCTCCTTGTCTTTCTTCTTCACCTCCCGTTTCGTCTGAGATAGATTGACCATCTCTGGAGCATCCGAATCGTGCTCATTATCACCAGCGTCGGCGTGATCGCCCACTGGCACTGCCCCATCCGAGTCGGGGGAGGTAGACGGCGTAGGTGGCAAAAGCCGCTTTTTTGGTGAGGCCATTGTCGAGAAGAGCCTTGCCGTTGTGTAGTCTTTCAAGTCTATGAAGACAACGATTGTCGTCTCGCGGGTCGGACTAGCAGAGATATTTCTGCCTTGATTATGTAAGTACGTAAGCAGCCCTCTTCTTCCTTGTCAAATTCTCCCTCTCCAGCAGCGCCAGTGACGACAACGTCTCCATTCGGACCCAATGAACTGAGAAAAAAAAAACATGAGAGTCATGTGCGTCACGGATTATAGCTACTCGTTCCATTGCTGGGGTAGGCGTGTAGCATGATGAAATTTGTTGGGTAACCGTGCGTGGAGAAGATTTCTTTTCTATGTGGAGCCCAAATGAGCGAGGTGATTTGAGAAGGGGTCTTAAGGGTGTGCAATCGTGCACCAGTGGTGCTATTCCAAATGTCCTATTAAGACGAGAACACTAGAAGGACATTGAGAACTGAGTACAATCAGGTACAATTCGATACATGACAGCTTCTGCGTAACATACATGAAAGAGCCTCAACGATAAGAGACACAAACGGTGTACTAGTCAAATTAACGTGTCTTGCGCTGTTTCTGAGGAGGAGTGGGGCTATCAGGTTCGGTAGCTCGAAGTGTGTTTGAGAGGGGTAAATCATCTCTCATGTGGATTTGTGCGACGCGGTGAAGTCTGTGGAGCCCTGGAATCCGTTTAGACTGCTGCCGTGGAATCCTGCGCTTCGACTGCCATCGTGGAATCCTGTGCTGTGGCTGCCGGCGTGGAATCCTGTACTTTGACTCCTGCCGTGGTTATCTTTTCAAAGAATTTCATTCGACGTTGGCGTTCGTTCTCTTCGGCTTGATCCAGATCCTCAGATCGAGGTCCCGGTTTTGGTCCAAAATCTCCGATGGCTTTGAGGAACATGACAAAACCCAACCAACGTTTGTAGTTATGTCTTCGAAATATTTGAGCCTCAGCGAACTCGTGATTCAGATCATTTCACTCAGCCATTTCGCTACGCTTAGGCTGTCAGTGGCAGGCAACAGCTTCTTACCCAGATGTGCCGTTGTGCTAATTCACGAGTCTCCCATCCCTCCCAGCACTATTAGCAGTAAGAGGTTGAGCAGTCAGAGCCACCACCTGCAACCCTCCATGTTCGTGGACTTATCTTAATCCTGTAGAAAATCAGGTGGTAGTGGTAATTCTGTCTCCAAAAAAAATGTCGACAGCTTAACGTTTATTCCCAAGGTTTGATTAGTATTGACTCAGCCCAAACCAGGCCTCTTCAGTCTCCCACGCACCTCACACATTTTCTCGATGTGATGGAGTATTGCGGAGAGGCCGTCCTCGCTGCATTTGCGCGTACTACTTCACTTGACAGGAGAATCAGTGACTTAGCAATCTGGTTCCTTTCGGGGTCATTTCACACTTGGCATAATGGTCCATGCTAAACCACGGAAACAATTCGTCGAATTGAGCCAGGGACATCATAGAATTCCAAAACAACTCCTTGGTCGATATAAGTACATTGTGCAGATTATTGCGATACCAGAAAAATACAGAGCCTTACAGAGGAAAGAAAAAAGAAATGGCCATTTTCATCACGGATTGTAGCGTATAATTATATCAATATGAGCGGGGAGTCGCGAGATGTTCATTTTCTTTCGTTATTTTCGTTAATCGCCAGTTTTTTAGGCTTCGTCGTCCACCTGTCGTATCACCGATTTGGAGTCGCGTCACCGCCCAGCGATAACAACTGCACTCTATCCTCCCTCACAGAGAATAGTAAAATCCAACTAACACCCTCCGCTTTCTTCTTTGCGATACCTTCTCTGAGCTGTTGTGCGTAAACCCCTGTTGTAGGAGGGAATGCGTTCAAGATGTGCCTCCAAGCGTCGTCGTCTGTTATCCAAGCTGGCGAGCGAGTCATTTGTTCGAGTACGTTGGAAGGGACGTCGATAGCCAAGAATTGCATGCCTTGGTTCATGGCTGACTTGATCTTGACAGCCTTATCATACGCTGGAAGTAATCATGAAAACTCGAGTGATAATAGGCGATATAACGATGTGATACTTACCCCGATCCAAGAAGAGTTGCTTCACATGCTTTCGCTGTTTCTTCAAATCGACTGGTAATAACAGCTGAACATCAGATGATGGTGGAAGTTCTTTGATTGGTGATTGGTGCTGTGAATATTCGGTAAACGCTGACGCTCCAGACGTAGCGATATCTATGCGCTTCTGTTCTGCTATTTGCTGCTGCAGCCAACCGACGAGTTCTTGGCGCGATACTGTCCAAAGACAACGCGTCAGATACTCAAAAACGCGGGAACGGGATGCTCCTTACACTCATACTCGTTTCCCTTCAAAATATTCTTGACCTTAAGTGCAGGTTGATCTCTAGCACGCCCGGCTCGTGGTCGGGGCCACACGAGAAATCTAAAACAAATACCATCAGTCATGAGACAATCAACCTCCCGCATCTCAGCTACTCACAGAATACCCTCCCTAGTACACAAGTCCATATAATTCTCGCCCACAAAATCTGCCAATCCACTCTCATACATCACATCCGCGCTGATATTATGTTTCCACAGTTGTGATACAATCTCCAATCGATCTTGAAGGAATCCTGGATGATGGGATGCGACGTATACATCACAACGACGTGGACTCCAGTACCCGAATGATCGCTCTTCTTTGACGAGCGCTTTGACTGAGGTGCCTTGGAATATCGCGAGAGCAGCCGTGATTTTCTCCACTGAGATTTGGAGGCCCATTGCACAGAGTGGTTCGTGCACAGCTTTCGGGGGATAAAAGCGGTCAATGAGCGTGTCGTATCTGAATTAGATGGCTTTCATTAAACTGCATGCAAAGTCACAAAAGGTAACACGAAGACCTACCGCCCACCAGCGGCCAAAACGTCCGTCCGTTTGTTTTTCTTGACAACTTCGACTAAAAGACCATGCTTGAAATGCGAGTGATGACTTCCCAACATTAAAGGATGGAATAATATCTGTCGGCTGACGCCAGCTAATTGAGCATATAGTACCACATTCTTCAGCTCCTCGATGAGGGGTTCAAGGGATGGAATTAGTGTTGATGATTGTCTTTCTAGCTTATGAAGAACATTATCAAAATCCTCCTCTATAGGTGGAATTAGTGACAGTACGAAATGACTAAGAATGGCGGGGACATACCAGGTTCGGCAAGGACTTCTAGATCATCCAATACACTCCGTAGAACGCCTTTCTTTAGCATTGCGGCTCGCCTTTGACTAATGGTAGCCCTTGAAGGATTTACCATGTCGATTAGGGACTGCCTCTGCGCAGCGGGTAATCGGTTCATAATAAGCTCCACAACTAATTCCCACACCATGGTCAGCATTACCCCGATCCAAACGAAGAGTAACTCACTCCCAGAATGTGAAAGATGAATATCGTATATATTAGATAAATTTGGGAAGCTTTCGAGACAGTCATTGGCGACTGAGATGATTTCTGCGCCCGAGGCAGCCGGCGCAGAGACAAGATCTGGAGATATGATATCGAAAATAGCCGCTTTGTGTGTCTTCGGGTGGCCTGGAATAGGGCTGGAGTAAACAGGTCAGGCAATCGTCGCTCAAGTGAGGTCTCTGATGGGTTGACGCACTTAGGCAAGTAGATATCAGCGATATGGTACCTCTTGATTCTCCTTTGATTTCGCCTCGCTGCCAACCTAGCAAAAGGCGGCAACAAACTGTTGGGTAACGTCACGATATCACCGTGTTTATCAATCAAAGTAGAGTGGGTCATCTCATCGTCCGGGTCCATCACCGGCATCAACAAGGACGGTTCCATATCAAGAGCCCCGTGTAACCGGAAAATACCTGCTAGCCGCTCAGCGACTACTTGATTTAGAGTATATTCGGGACCTTCGGGCTCTGCGTCGTATAGGAAAGTGCGGGAAAGACGGGGAGTTTGTGTAAATAACGCGGAGAGGACGGCTTGGTGGTGAGGAGAATCGTGCTTGGCTGTAAATGCCATCAATATGCAAGTAGTCAGTGGCATTGAGAAACTATAGCATACCCATCATGCGCAAGGCACCCTTAAAATATTCGTCTTCCAGGCGAGGGGGAAGGAGTGGGCTTTGTGACAATTCGAGAGCAGTCGGGCGATCGTCTGGCTCATGTTGTAGCAACCAAGTAATGACTAGAAACTGATCGGTAAAGAGTAGAGTATAGTGTCCTTAGAGACTTACTCTTCTTCTGGCGGTCTCTGGTTGGATCCCAGTCCGGCGGGAAAAATATGTTTGGCTTACGTAGCAGCTCGATGACTGCAATGCGTTCCGAGGCTGTACTGAAGCCGTAGTTCATCTCAAAGAATACTACCTGATAGCGAGAAATGAGACAATAGGAACTCAGGTATATGAGCAACAAGCCTTACCCCCAAGCTGTACAAGTCAGCCTTCGAATGATTTCGTGGTCCACGTTTGCGAGATTGAACTTCTGGGGCGATGTAGAGTCGTGTTCCAACCTCTGGAATTACATGCACCGTTAACTATTTGGATCATTATAACGGCAAGAAAACGAAGTACCAAGAGTGAGCTCCTCAGATGCAGTTATGGAGGGAGATTTATCAGATGGGTCAACCGCGGCTAGACTTGAGGTTGCAAGTCCAAAGTCGCCGACTGGAAGCGCTATCAACACCTAGCCGTTTCTGCATTATCAACCAAGGCTCACCCTTGCAATCACCTTTGGCGTCTATATTCGATGGCACTCAGGGTCATTCCAAGTACAAATGCGGTTGATAGCCTACGCACCGATGAATATGTTCGTGGGCTTGATATCTCGGTGAAGAATACCCAGTGTCGACATATGGACTAGCGCGTCCATAATTTGGTGGAATAGTCTCCATGCTTCCTCTTCCGAGATGCCTTCGTCGACCAGCTATTCGTAACGTCAGATGGTGGCAATATTATGACCTGATATATGCTTACCTCCTTCAAAGTTTGGCGCTCAACAAATTCCTGCCATAATGTGAGCTTACAGAACATCAATCAACGATGAAAGGGTTACCATCTGGATATATAGCGTCCTCAACGTCACAGGGTAAGGCATCCTCAGCTTCCCCAGTAAGATTTTCCTCGCTTCGCTCAACCCATGCGTTGATTTGCCTTTAGCACCAGGTATGGTCAATGCCCGAGGAGAGCCGGCCACTCCTGCCCCACTTCCAATACTACCTTTACTCCCAGCGGAGGTCGTCGTAAACAGGCTGTCAAACGGTCCCGTTCCCGCTTCGTCTTCCTCCTCGGAGCTTCCTCCAATTCCAGAAGAACTTCCTCCGACACTGGAAGAGAAGTGTATCGAAGGAAAAGACGATCTCGATCTCGATTCTACACTGTTTTCTTCGTCCAGCGCCGATAAGTCATCAAGGCCGAAACTTATACGACTATTTCCAGGAAGGTGCTTCTCGTTGGTGCTTGTGGTCGTCATATCTACGTCATCTTCCTCAGTATCGACATCTTCGTCGTCTTCCCTATCACCTAAAGGACCCTCTGTATCATCACTCCCACCTTTTCTTCCCTTTCTTGTAAAGCTTCCCATAAGGCTCGATCCAATGGGTGAGGAAGCCTCTCCAACTGTGATGGCAAGCCCAGGTCGTGCATCGCTACCACCTCCGCCGTAAGGGTAACTCATGGTTCCCTCTGTTCCACTTTCATCCTCTGAGACGACGGTTGACATAGGTTCGGAAGTCTCTAACCAAGTCGTGTAATACCGCACAATATTCCTATGTGACAACCGACTGAGGGCGTTGACTTCACGGAAAATCCTTGTATCAGCTTGGAAAGCGCGTAGTCGAATCTTCTTCACGGCATAGATGCGATTGTCAATCTTGTTTCGTGCTTTGACGACAGATCCAAATCCACCCTTACCCTGTGAATGAGTATGTTAGTCTAAGCTCAATTCAAATCGGCGGGTGTCCTCACGACAGATACGCACCAACAGCTCTAGTTCCTCCCAGTCTTCTTTCCATCGGCTGCTCTGCCTAGGCTTTGGTGGCATCCTAAAGTAATCAACTTCAGGGCTCTGACTGAAGAACGAAGTGTTCGGGTGCTGGTAGCCCATTGGAGGCGATTTGTTATTGCTGGAGGCAGGGCTTTGTACAGGTGAGTGACTTGCTGATACAATTGCACCCGCTCCACCAGCCATACCCGCAGCCATAATAGTACCAGCATAAGACCCTGGGCTACCGGCTACAAAGCCACCCGTGTGCCCATGACCGTTATTTTGGCTATAGTTATTAATTGGGGTCGGGTATGGCGCAAGCTGATTAGCGCCATAGTTGAATCCTACCCATAGGCCTGAACCATAACCAAAGCCCTGACTGTGGTTGTGGCTGTGACCAAAGCCTTGAGCATGATTTTGCATGCGCAAAGTTGCGGATGCTTCAGCTAGGTCGGCAAGCAGAGTCAGACATGAAAGGTTCTTCTTGTTGGATTGCAGCAGCATATTGGAAGCATGCCTTTGGAGGGCGGGTGATATTGACGCTGATTAAAATAATACACGACGATTCGCATTGATGAAACGGAGTGAAGAGTAGAATACACACCTGCATGCAGGGCCTGAAGAGCCGATTGAATATCAGGGTATTGCTGAGTAACGTATGGGCCTAGTAACATCTGCATCAACGCAATTCCAACGCAGTGGATATCTCGATGCCGGGTATAGACCAATGAGGAATCATTCTTGACATCCTTTGATAGCCTGCATGCGAGCGCAGGATGAGCGCGCATCATTGAGAAATTCGTTGGACTCACCAGGCATCAGGCACAGCGGAATCATCGATCACGTGTCGTGGTACATTTCCTCCAAATGGATTTGACCTATGCAAATCAAGCAACCTCGTATGAAAACACACTTTCCCAAGCTTAACGCGCTTGCTTGGATATAGCGCTGTGGGGTCTGGTTCAAGACCGATGCATTTGGGATGAATACCACGATGATAGAGATCTGCAGCGTGTAAGGCATTCAAGGCGACGAGGATTTGCTTCAAGTAGACCTATGAATGTGCGTGGTACAGAAGTAATACATTAAAAGATGAAACTATGAGGATTTTGATTGGCATATGCCTACCGTTGCTCTGTCTTCTCTGAGATAGTCGCAATCCTCCAGCATAGCACTCAACGTCAAAGGAGGAGATTGTTCCGACAGGACCATCAATTGCGGAGCACCACTCGATTGCGGCATATGAAGTTTGACTGCCAATACCCTGACCAGGTTGACATGGCGTATCGCCGTTAACCTCTGAATCTCAGCTTCGACTAGTTTTATCTTCTTCCTTCCTATAGATAACAGGGGTGAGTAATCCAGACTACGGGTAATAGCAATAACGACCTTGACTCGTGGTATAGTAATGCGAGTCGAAAGTGACAACATAGAGTTCCAAGGGCAGAGTTGTGTTGACATCGTCGAAGACTGGCTCAGCCATATACACGGTTCCCAGTCCGTCTACGAACGATGGTTGCATTGAAAATCAAAAACGGGGATGCAATCAGCAACCAAAAAGGTGTATAGGGAACATGGATGACGATAGAAACCCACCTTGCTTCCGATAGAATATCTTAACTGTATGGAACCTGACACCTTTCTCATACTCAATCTCATTTGGGAATGTCTCTGTCAAGGTATCCCAAGTCGCCGGCACCTCCGTGGCCTCAGAATTTGTGCGTCTGCGTTGATATTGTTGTTGTTGCTTCAACAGCTGTTGACGCATCGCGTCCTCGTCACGAATTTTTTCATCCAGCTCTTGTGCACGCTGACGAGCAAGCTCTGCTTCGCGTAATGCCTCTTCTTCAGCTTTATGTTGCCGAGCCTAGTTTACGGCAGTGTAAGTCAACATGTAACCATTTGAAAGATTCGAACATCGATTGGTGTAAAGATAGGGATGCTCACCTTCGCCTCATCGGTCACCCGTTGGTCTTTTTGTACGGCTAGTGAAACCGGTGTATCGGCAACAGGTGTGACATTGTTGGCAATCCATTCTTGACAGAAAGTTGCAATCTTGGGTGAGTTTAGAGATTGATGACAACCGCGATGAGGTGATGCAAAGTGGTGGTTCGAAACAAGACGTTTTCCCCTCATAAGTTGAACAAGGACAGACACGAAACGAACTCCGCACCTGGAATGCCATTTCTGACCCTCTGGCGCGCTGCACTTCAGCGCTAATAGAACGTGTGAGGTTGGAAAGTCGTTCAGGGGATAGACCTTGTGGTTTCTGGACGGAGAATATTGGAACCGCGAGGGTCGGATATGTCTTTGGGAACCTAAGGAGGATGATGGCGACGTCAAGGTAGAAATAGTTGCGAATGTGTTGAATTTATGGCATCACGGTGATGAATGGATGCAACGGAGTACGAAACATCGCGAGAATTAATGCATAAACAAAAAAGCAGAACAAAGATCCATACTTGACATTAAGATGCACGCTTATCTTGTCAGCGTGTGCAACATCTGGATGAGGTACTCGGATTGTAAACTCCCGCATTCTCGCGGCACCCTATGTAGTAAAAAGAATGAACCCGGTACGCGATCACAGCTCCAGTGAGGACTTCGTGATACACCACCAGCATTAAGAGTGCGCACCTTCCACGCCTTTGGCGGAGGAGAATCAATGAAATCGTCCCCATATATGGCCTTTAAGGCCGTAGTCTCCAGTTGCTGCCTTTCCTCCGTGGACTCCATATAATCTAACCTTTAATTGACGTCGAAACTCTGGTGGGGCGTAATTTTGAGTATGTTGGATGCTCCAATGCTTTTATAAGCAAGGAGACGCGATAATATGATAGGTTTTCAATGCTAATGTGTTCGTCGTTCGCCAGTAAAGGGTTGCTGTGACCTCGTATTTGTGAGAAGGCGCTTTGTTTCTCTTCGGTTTACAAGGAACAGGATTATTGACTGGTTCTGTCTGAGCGTGTGTAGGATTGTAATTGACTTGAGGAGGGGAGGACCCTTTGGACCTCGGCAACTCAAGTCTCCATGGCTCGTGGACGACCGTGTAGTGTAATTGTGAGGAGGTTGAGGATAAATGTCAAGCTCAAAGGGATGTCACAGACGCATCACAGTACTTAATTGATACAGCTATTTACGCAAAGCTTACTAATAAGAGTAGACCTTTCTTCTCCTCTTCATCCCAGCGAACTGACGGCGAGATTATCTCGCTGAGGCTCCAGACAATTTCATCTTGTGTTAACGAGAACCCGAACTTTGACAACAGTGTTACAAGGATGACTTCTGCAGGAATTACCCAACTTGACTCAGCAACGTGCACCTTATATCCACTAAAAATATGTTATTCGAGTCATAAAAGCGTCAGAAAACAATCGATCAGGCTGATACACAAAACTCAAGCAGACACAAGGCTTACACGCATGCGCAATTGCCTCCTAGGAATGACAACCTAACCAGCGTATGAACACGTCAGCACCCCAAAAAATTGATAGGTCTATGAAAAGCCTCACATTCCGTGATATATGCCTGGCAGGCGATGGTCTGTTCCTATTACCATGAGGTAACCTCGTGCTCTCGGGCCAGCATTCCGTCGTTATCTAACCACCTCTGAGGTTTCCATTGCTTTGCGTCTGGACTCCAACCGATTGGCGCCTACGATGCTCACGAATAAAGTCCTTCCCATAGGTACTGTCACTAGTCTACATCGCTACTGTTGGCCGATTGACCAGCACTTGAGAGGGTATAATACACTCTTTGATGATGCTGGTAAGGGTCGGGAATTCGAATGTGCAGGCTACTACATCAAATAACGAGGGGCATACCTTCTCCGAACGAACGGAACAGGGGGGTATCTGCGTCATTACGTTAGTGGGCAATCCGCTTCGTGATACTGACACGGGCGCTTACAAACGGAGGGTCTCTCTGATTACCGCCTCAAGGAGCGGCAATTTCATAATGTCGTCGAGCTCTAATCTCGTGTTCCCTTCGCACAATGATTCTGGATCCGCCGAAGTTGGTAGTGCGTTATTTATCTCCCGTCTCAAGTCCTCTTGAACATCCTCGTGCAACGCCAGCTGGTATAATATCCGTGAAAGTAACGATGATGTTGTATCTAGCGCACCAAACACCAATACCCTAATTAAAGTCTGTTAGGGACGCTGGGATTGCCATAAATGCTGGCACGACGTACATCACTTGGCCCGTAAGCTCCAAATCCGTCAAACGTTCGTGTTTTTCCGCGGTTACGTTGGCCTTTACTATGTCAAAACGGATGGTACGATATATGTCCATTCACCCAACGCTCGTATCATCTCTGATGATGAAGGACCACTTACGCAGCACGCTTATTATGTCCCTAGCAGCATCATCCTTGTTAACGGTATCATCATGCGCATCACTTTTCACAAGCTCTAACATAACTCTCCTCCGCTCGGCCAAGATCAACAGCCTTGGTATACATCATGTCAGAAATGTCCTTCACTTTCTGCACCGATTTAATCGGGGTCCATTACACTAACTTCCTCCTGAACCAGGGTGCTCCAAGTCTCACAAAAAACGGAGCAAATTGTCGGACCAATGCAAGAGAGAATAGTGTGGGGCTACATGACGATTTTTGGAAACACGTTAACTTCGTGGACACACAAGTGCTAGAATCGTAGACTTACATGAGCTCCTTCACAGAAGAAGTATACGGATTGTTATGCGGTGAATCTAGTGGATCGAAGGAATACCCCGAGATGGTTTGCCCTACTGATTCAAGTGTGACTCTACTTATCCACTCAGACATATCCAGGATTGCTTTCGGTTTTGACTCCAATGGTAATTGTTGGTTATCTACTTGTGCATCCTTCATCACCGAACCAGCGAAAACAACATATTGACTATGTATGGGAATCAGGTACTATAGCAGGGTAACGAAGTATATATGCCTTTATTTTTGTATATGATTATACGAATGTATACAATGGATATTATGATGTTGAAGGAATATTATCCTATGTTGAGAATATCATGATGGGAATATTCTATCGGAGCATCGCGTACTGAGCATCCTCTGCAGTGGCCGTTGCAGGATCGAGAATTCGTTAGGGTTGATAAGATGTCAAGTTGTTGGCAAGTTTTAAATTCGCTGTTAGCGAGCATGCTCGGTTTACACAGCCACACATGACGCGGAGTCGGGCAACGAGGGGAAACTGCGAGTGCCTTGTGCCAGCTCGTTTCTCGCCGAATCAAGTACAATATCTAGAAGCAACTGACTCCACTATCTTGTGCTGACAAGGCCAAACCGACGAAGGGTTATCCATAAGGCAAAGTCAACGGATGGAGGACCGACCGCAGGTACCGACGTGGATCCATGGGAGACGGATGTGTGGCATTGGTAGGAATTTAGGAGGCCAAGGCCTGTTTGAAAGTACTAGACCGAAACACAAGTGATCCGACCGATATGTGCGAATTGAGCGGAAACAGTCCGAGATGTGAATGACGCCAGGAGTTTCTGCGCAGCATGATGGATAAAAGTCGTGGAACATAAAAGCCATTGATGTCATTTATACAAAACTGCCAGAAGAACTGGAGTACTACGAATAATCAGCGTTTGATGCTGATATCCACGAAAACCATTTGACGAAAGCAAGGCAGTAAGAAATGCACTAGGTTATAAGAACCCTGTTGGGAGGTGTGGGTTGAATATAGGCAGGGGATGAGCCTACAAATAGGTTAGCTTGGAATATAAGGAGGAGCGATGCATGTCATACCTCGGTGTTGAATACGTATTCTAGATTACAAGTAAGACGGCCGATGAATGTCTAATTTCCACGATCAAAGGGGAGAACTCACGATCTAGGGGCATCACCGTTTCATCCGAAAAAAGCAAGTAAAAGTACTTGAGCGTTTCACTCTGGACAATGAGGTCAGAACCATACTACATGCCCACATAAAATAGTGGGTGTACCAGGAAAAATGTCTCCATCTTATCATCTTTCTTCGAGTTTACATCATCCACATTCAGCACGCTTGCATAACCGCTTCCCGATAGTTTGCAATTAGACTCGATGGCAGAGAAGATTCTCCATCCATAGTCTCGGTATTTCTGCTCCCCAGTGAGTCGGTAGGCTAAGAAGAGGGATTCAACTGTCTCAGGTCTGCACAACACGGCAACACATTAGGACCATGACTGGCAATGATGAAAACAGGGGTCACCGTAGGATGTAACGAGCATCGTAGGATGGCATAGACGACCTAAAAAAGGTTGAGTATCGGGGAAGCAAGGAGTCATTATCATGAAGCCTACGTTCCACCCTTGATGTACCAATCTTTTCCGCTTGCATGGTCAAGCCCGTCCTCTGGTGTGTACCAGTGCACAATTTCGGGTGATAACCCACTGTTAGTCATCGATAGAAGATCAGCACCCACCCGTACCGCTATACAGGGGTTATTTCGTCGAGCTAGAGAAAAAGGTCCACTTACGTCGCAGTATCGTGCGTATGCATGCAAGTCTCAATAAGTTGTAGCCCCGTTTTCCAATCCCTTCGTCCGGTGAGTGTCATTTGAGGGAATTGCGGGGGGATTGACATGTTAGGAACTTGTGCATGAAGGGTAGTAGCTCCGAGCAGCAAGGAACCGCCGAGGAAACAAACTAAATGATCCTGCTTCGCATAAATTTCTCGTGATCTAGATGAAAAGCGTCGCAAATAGTCGATCTGATGAATACTAACCATGTGAAGCAGGATGAAGTCAACCGCTTACTCCTTATCTTTGTTTGCATAGTTATTTGATTGGAGCTCGACAGTTAATGTATGTTGCTTATTTACCCCTTTGCGAAGTAGGAGGTCGTGAATAGACTGCATAGCATCTTGGTACATCTGTTCTTCGGTCGTTAAGATCAAAATGCGAACTATAAATAGATGCCCACCCCAGCGTACACCGGCTCCGTGTAATTCTGAGGGAAGATAATAATGAGCCTCTACTGGCGCTGCGGACCCAAAAGACGAACAGTTTGGATGTATTGCTTGCTAGACATTGGTGAGTTTGAATGCAATGAATGGGGATATGAGGCTCACAGTAGGTATTCGTAGTATGAATCTCCTCGCGATCCCAACCGAATCTCAGAGTTCGCAAACAATCCAGTTTGTGCACTTGACGATATTGATAAGACGTGACGATAAAGCCTGATTGACAACCTACTCCATGTAAATAGGGACGATAGCTTGTGGCTCGTCCATCTTTGGAATGGCATTTTTGATGATCTCATAGACCTGGCCATGACTTAGCAAATGACCACAGTAGGACGCGTAAGATTGAGATACCTTCTCCGACTTTTCCCAAAACTCTGGCCGACCAGTCAAAAAGCTGAGATATTTCATTTCAAGCTGAAGGGTTGCAGCTTCAGCCGTGCTGACCAGCCCCATGTCAATACCCTCCTTTCGACCGAGGCTGATAGAAGATAGAGGCAATCCGGACTTCGTATCGAAAGCTGAGAGAAGACGCTCAGCGAGATCCACAGCTTTGCCGAGGTATAATTGATCTCCGTTGGAGAGGTGGTATGAAGATAGAAGACCTCCTAAGACGCGGATTGTGGTCTAACGAGATAAATCAAATATAAGTGATGGTGATAGATTTGATTGCCTTACGAACCTCAAACGTGTTATAGTTTCCATCGCGGTCGAATGAAAGGTTACGCTTTATCCAGTATCGTGCACGCGAATACTCGGCTTTTAGTCCCATGATTTGCATTGTATCCAAAGCATCGACAACGGTATATCCAATTCCTCCAGCGCTTGTGAGGTTCCTTCCGCTTTTGCTAATCGGGTGATATTCATCGGCACCCATTGCATTTTGCTCTATACGAAGCATAAACGCGTTGCAGGTATTGCTCAAGTCAAGCCCACTCACCATATGCTTGCCATGCGTGCTACGAAGACCATTAGTGCCTGCAATACTATGGTTCCTACGCTCACATACCCTAAAGGCGTCAACAACAGCACGGCGCCGAGCTTCATCAACTTCGAAGTGTTGTCCTTTGGACGGAGACTTTATGGTTTCCATTTCAGTTAACGTGTTATGGTACCCTTCTGACCACGGGTATTGGATTGCGTCGTAATTCTATCCACATGAGTTCACCAACTATAGGACAATGGATGAAAGGATTGGCGTGCTACCCACCTTGACTATAAATATCATCGCTACGACACCTAGAACACCAAACAATGCCCTGATATACGGCCGAGGTATCCCTGCATGAGATCGTGTTACGGGTGAGCTGAAATCCTCGGTCTGAAGAACAGGTTGAAGTAGAACGTTAATTGAGGCGTCAACGAAGCAGGAAAGCAGACTAACTTCCGTCCAATGCTGATAGGAGCCCGTTTCCTGAGCTCTTCTGCTGCGCAATTCTACACTGTCCATCGTCCTTTTCGTAATTTGTTCCTTACCGCCGAATGTGGCTGGGTATAAATGCTGAACGGCGTGAAATTGAAACGACTGGTTGGGTGTTCTGGTTGAGACTCGTGATATTAGTTGAAGTCGATGTCAAATACGTCAAGAAGGTTAGTATGTCAGTGTCCAGGTCGTAGTCAATGTCAGGACTGTTTGCGCTGGCGATGGAAATGGTGGAGGATCGTGGGAACTCGACCTGCAGACATGTTGCCAATCAACAACTTGTACATCTTGACATCAATCGACGTTTCTGGCTCTTAGAGCGATGCTCCATTCCTCGCATTGTGCGGGATGTATATGGTCTGGATGGAGTATATTATAATAAAAGGATGATCATTTTTTATCTACTTATTCATGAAAGACTTGATTTTGAAGATCCTTCTTCAAGTCTATCACTACTCTATATATCTTTGTCAGCTTCTAAATGCAAAGGATAGTGACGGTGACTAATGAGGCATGTATGCACTTCCAAGATCAGTAAAGCAGGCAGCCCCAGAGTAGTGGGAGTTCTCGGGCACCATAGTTACGCCGTTTGCACAGCCACTGTACAACTAATTTGATCGCCGTGCATGCATGATCATCGATCATGAGCCAGTGCGTGGTTCGCCATGAAGGAGATCGCAAGCCCGCAATCTATATACCAGACGAGTAATACATCACTGGCACCTTTCTGATGCTACTAGCGTAGGTATACGTAGTGACGGACGGTTTTGCCAGATCGGATGACGAGTCCGCCAGCTGCAATACAACGGAGCGATTATCCTGTGGTGGTAGATGGAAAGGAATCAACGCTCGTCTCGACTACATCCAGAACATGGGTTTTGACGCCGGGCCCTATTGTGGCCAATGTCGAATACCAATCCCGTTACGGAGGGGCTCATCATGGGTGGTTCCTTTCTTGCTCTTGTTATTTCATTGTCTCATGTGTGCTTGTGGTACTGGACATCTGGTGTCAACCCCTGAATGCTCACTACGGAACAGCACAAAATCTTCAAGACTTGAGCGAAGCATTGCACTCGAGGGGTATGTTTTTAATGATTGATTTGCCGTCAATCAGTGAGCAATGTCCTTCTCATTCCCTTTTACCTACTCATGATATCCAGTTACGGTGCTCTTGGAAACTAGAGTACAATCAACTACGCATCTTACACTTCATTGAACTCCCAAGTTGACTTCCATCCACCCTCTTCGATGAACATCTTTACCAACCAAACCACAGTCAAGCTTGCTTTGGCCAAGTACGCCTGCCAGACGTCGACACAGAATCGGATCATAGTCGAGACCTTCATAAATTGGACTCACGAACTCGTTGATGGATACGATGTTGATGGTTACCGCATTGACAGAGTGAAAAACGTTTACATTGACTTGTGGCCGGAGTTTCCTCTCTCAACTGGAGTATTCAGCATTGGAGAGGTATAGTAATATGTAACTCTGTTCATTTCGTTGCCCTGAGTTCTCCTTTCCCCCTTGATTTCTCAGCGATGACATTACATACACAACTGCACGAGTACGTCTTGTGTCATGTCCATCTTGTTTAATGACTCTCTTAGACGTCATCGATTCCGTCCTGGACTACCCAATTGAGTGTCAACTTGCCTCTGCCTCCACAAACCCTTAATAAAACCTGTCCGCGCTTCGCGAAGTGGTAACGTGTGGCCAAGAAAGCTATCACGGTGGTGCGTTCACCGCCGGGTCCATCCTCGAGAACCATGACCAACCTAAGACCAATCAGTGCGTCACCCTCGTCCAATCACCTGTAATTCGCTTGAAAGGAAGGTGGCTCTGAGTGTAAGCGCCAGGAATTTTTTAGGTGTCAGGCAGTGCGATGAGTGGAACCTTTCAGACAGAATCATATTCTGGGGATACTCTTTGTTGAGACCTACAATGTGGCATCTTCCACCAATAGAATAGTTCTGGGACTCATATAATGTGAATCGTTGATTTTTAGTCCTATTCTTCCCAGTAACAATGGATATGCGGTCAACAGCTTGGCAGTGCCAAGCCAAGGGATGTGGCTGCTCTGGGGTTGACGCAATGTCACTATTACCCGCACTCCATCTGCATAATAAATAGATGTCTTGGTTGCAAATAAGCCTGTAATAATCGCACTGTCATCGAGGAAAGTACCGTGTGACATTTGGCTGTAATGGAAGAGCATCTTCCTGGAAGTCAGCGGTGCAGCAAAGACCCGAATGGCGAGAAGTTATTATCAGTGTCGCCACACCCCTAAACACATACCTTCCAGAAGTCATCCATCGGAAGGACTGTGACTGATTGGCGAGATGGATCAGCAGATTGAAGTCTTGGCTATGCCGATAGCATGTGTTGCTATTGTTCCAAGGAAGGTAAATGTTGCTTCTTTGTTGGGCCTGAGACGCTTAGACGAAAGGACCAACCCGGGGTGTATTCACCTAGGTTATCCTATGGAACAGTTACATGAACGATGTAAAGTAGGTTGAATGGCAACGCTGTTCATAGTGATCATTATGGATGATGAAGATGGTCGCCACTGAAGCGCGTGTGAATCAGAGTGTGGCACTTTCAGTTTGGTTGAGAAATATTTATAATACAAGTTGGTGGCTTGCTTTGTGACGAATTAGGATCGAAAGCATTGTCTGGCAGGCGGACAGGGTTAGCTCGTGTGCTATCAATCGTAATCTGCACCCAGGTTGTGGCGCTTGTTTGTGTCTCGACCTATGTGGAGTCAATACTGTTGTTGCAACATTTTGGACTATAATAAGGTTGTTCAGATAACTCGATAGGAGAGGCGCTCAGCGTTGCTGTGAAGGCCTCGAGAGCGGTTTAACACTGACAGTAAAATTTGGAGGCACGTGACTCACGATGGATCTGCGTCGGCCCTGACAGTGATATCCCCACTTTAAAACTCAGAATCGACACTCCCTGCGGTAGGGTCTCATTCCAGCATGTTATAGACTGCAGTTACAACAGAGGCTCACCGCTTTTCACCACATTCCTTATTCCTTCCAAAAGTGATGCCATTTTCAACTTGCATGACATTATGGGTAATCTTGCGGGAACCCGCCTCATCTTCACTATGTCGACTCAAGCTCCTGACTAGTACTGTTGATAGTATGATGAATAGGCATAAAATCGAAATTTACACAGGTGTGGGTACATCCGAAGGACGTGGTGAGAAAATCCAACTCCAGCCAAGGAATGGAAAACCGCTCGTGAAAGCCGAGGTTGACCAGCTCTCGGTTAGTCGAAACGAGGTAGCTATACTCAAGATTATCCAGATTTTTTCTAAGGTGATAATTTTGTCTTTAGATGGGTGGCCACGTACTTCCAACCGTACTAATGTGACCCGTGATTGACTGGATCCGGTGCTTGGATAGCCAACTTGCTTTCGGGCTGCTCAAAGGAGCTGGAGAGCTGGAATTGAGCAATGGGGCAACATGTTACGAAACTCAGCTGTTGTTTCAACGGAGGGTCGTGACCGCGCTAGCCATCATGATGTCGAAAGGACCAGATGGTAATTTAGGGCCTAGGCTGACAGCACGGTTGCCTCAAATCTATTTCCGAGATTTAACGTACTCGGACAAAGGACAAAAGCCACGATTTTTTGCTCGTCGTGGCTAAGTCTCTGGCCGAGGTTCCATTGTGATTGTGGATACGAGGGAGCATACGGTATCCGGACAAGAGTGCGATATTAGTGCTCTTTAAACATCGGGTATTACTCATTTTAACATCACAAGCCAATCCAAATGTAACATGAGGCCGAAAACGCAATGTATTTTGCCATTCTCGGCAAGCCGTCCTTGTTCTTTTTGACTCCGTCCTGACGGTGTGTTTTATTTTTTTTTAGATTTTCAATTTAGCCTCCGACATCATATCAGGGTTTTTCAGTGCCAGTCGTGTGTTTGCTACATCAGATGTATGCGAAAAGGGTAGTCTGCTCTATGGGAGTTATGCGAGTTTGATATTCCTGACATCATGTTTATAAACTAGCCTTGTGCGACCAACTATTTTGCTGCACACCCGCATCTCTATCAGGCTCTTGGTGAGTCGTCTCGTGCGTTACCAGAACCGCCAGGACTAATGAGCCGACAAATGCAGGCATTCGCAACCCATTACCCCATCGAGACACCCTAAAGCCCTCTCGCACTCATCGACACCTTTCCAGTTCCACTTCCATGTTTCGTCGCAATAGTACTACCACGATAATAGGGATACAGATACTACCGAACGAGCTTCTCTGTCGAATATTTCTATGTGCCACTTACCAAGATACAAGTGACTACAACACTACCATCACTCCTATCATGCTCTCTCATGTTTGCGAAAGGTGGAGAGAGGTCGCGCTCTCCACAGGCAGTCTATGGACGAACATCTTGATCACCTTCCCCACCTCGCAATCACAAATGTCCCGCACCATTGCAGCTCTAGATCGCTCAAGGGCCTATACTCTCGAGCTCCTTCTTGACCTTCGCGATCCTAGTTGGGATTGGCAAGAAACAAGTCACGGATTCCGTTGGCAAGACATGGAATCAATTTTACGACTCCTTTTACCCCACATGTCCCGGTGGCGTCGAATCGAGATACTTACAGACACATGGGCGCCCATCTTCACCTTCCTGTGGCACACTAAACGAGAAGGCCGCGCCACTCAACTTGAGCGCATCTCGCTCTCACGCTGCAACGAGTTTTTCGTATCTAGGGGACAAGCATTTCAACCTGAAACTATGGCTCAACCCATTCAATTATTTAATGGCGACGCGCCCGCATTACGTGAAGTTATACTGTCAGGCGTACATATTGATTGGGAGACTTCACCGCTCAGGGGATTGGTGGAATTGCAGCTCATGTACCACGCCAAAGATGTCATGCCCACTCTACAGCAGTTCCGAGCTATGCTTCAGGCCTGCCCAGAATTGGAGAAGTTTGCCATCGTAGGTTGGGGACCCAAGCTGGAAGAATCTGACGCTCCACCTGGGTCAATGATGTTAACTAGCCAAGGTATCGGGGACGGTCGACCTATCCGCCTACATTCTCTGAAGGATTTTGCGTTGGGATTTGTGGACTCGGAGTACGCGATGAGATTGCTGTCACTTTTCGCTTTTCCTGTGTTGCAGTCTTTTTCAATCGAGGACGTGACTTGCTCGCTAGACCCCACCCAACAGGAAGATGCCACTCCTCTTATCGAGTCTTTATTGACCTGCCTCAGAGTCGATCGAGCACTCTTCCCTGATTACTGCTGCTGTTCCTGCCGAATTCAACAAGTCACCCACCTGAAGCTCATCGGAATTGATGCCAATCAGGATCAGGTATCATACTTTCTTGAGCGCCTCGCAGCGCTCAGAACTCTCCAGCTACGGGATGCAAGCCGCGCAATCTTCTCCGCTTTATTCACGCTTGATGCCTTTACTGGAGGGAGAGGTGGATCGACTTTCCCTTTGTTAAATCAGTTGGAGCTCTCCGGAGTGGTGGATCACAATATCCTTGTCGAGCTTGTGGGTGCAAGGTCCAAGACCGATCCTGCGAGCTTACCTGCTATTTCCCTCATCCTGCCGGAGGCTAAGAAAAATAAAAGCAATTTGTCAACTGAGTTACGTGCAAAGCTGGTTAGAGTAGGGGTTGCTGTTTGTGATTGATGAATTAGATGACAGGTATAGATAGAGGGGCAGTTGGCTGGCCTGTATGGATGCTTACCTCCCTAAAGCCCCGACAATTCAACCATTAGGCCTAGAGGAGCATTTCGAAGCATTTCGAAGCATTCCCATGTACTCTTTCTCCTCTTTGGCTCTCCCCGTCTCCCCGTTTGGGTTTTACTGCTTTGTCGTCGTCCTACAAGTCGAAGGAATCAACTTCCCATAACCATATGGTGTAGTTTCAACTTACTCGTTTGCTCCCACTCCATCAGAAAAACACCGGATAGGAATACGACTTCTGCCCGATTGTAGACATACGTATGTCATACAATACCACGTGTCGATTCGCATCTCAACCCGGGGTTGCATCCCGTACGTTCAAGATTCTTCAGAGGGAACAAGGTCTTCCACCCAAGGGGGTAAATTAACGAGTGCAATATTACACCCCTGAACCACATGTCGTAACGTCCCCCGATCGATGCACACCTCCTGAACCAGTGCTGTGCAGTCAACTGCTGCCAAGCCGACAAATCTGTCAGCTTGCTTTGTCTTTAAAAAAATTAGGATTTACGTTGATCAACACAAACACCGGATCTGTGGATACCCACAACGATCAGCTGCGTCCAGTTTGTGGGCGTAGAAATTACATCCACAAGATTACCAACAGTATTGTGCCCAAATGTCTATTGAACAAAGGCCTCGTAGGTCAGTATATCATTGAAATACCCCCTGAGGTTGACATTAGAAGAAAGGATGAGTTGGACGTAGGACAAGGCCAAGGATATGTGAGGATCGGAGCAGACTCTCACTCCACTTGCTTCGTTATTTTCGTTCGTGCAAATGTCGTGTGTTGCACGAGAACGCAAACCAGCTCCAGGTTAACGATGACAATGATGACTGTGAAAACATACCTCACATGTGACCTGGAAGTGATCAATCCTTGATGATAAAAGTAAGCTCTTGAACTTGTTGTGAATGCCAGGAGGATGATGCTAAGGTCGGGATGAGAAGACCGTATCCATTGGCATAATGCAATTTCAGGATAGCACGGAATAAGGGTCGTTAGGATTCGTACGGCAGACCAGCAAAAGGAACAAAGATTATTGCAGTCGAGTACGTGTTCCGCAATATGATGATAAATTGTTCGGGGAAGGTAAGGCATATCGTGGTTGTTGCGCTCGATGATATTTAGGTTCTATTATCCGCTTAAGCTTGTCTTCTAGTGTAAGATTTCCACGTACTAGGGTCTTTTGCAGTACCCACTTAGCATGGTATTGGTACGTGGGCTTCCACAAAGGATAAAGCAGTCATATACAATTGATAATTGTGTACTAGTACAGCACCGGAAAGGGAACGAAAGGACATACTGATTCAATTGTCAAGCTACTAGCCGTGGATCACGACAATGATGATCAGTACGTCTACTACATACGCTTTCCAAGTCGAAAAAATCATTCAAAATATAACCTCCCTTCAAAAGGCTTCAAAACCACCCTGCCTCTTCCAACCTCTGCTTCAACCTCTCTCTTCACCACCTCTTCATACTCATAATTTCCCAACACCAATTTAATCTTACCCTTACTCCACCTCTCAATCTCTTGACTAGGAAGAGGCAAGTCATATTCCACTGCCTTTTCGGTGAAATTCAACACCACCAAAGCTCGTTGATCATCCAAGGTACGCAAGTAAGCGAATACTTCCTCGGATTTAGACGAGATATCCATGAAAGCTCCATAAATCTGGGGATCAAATGTTTTGGGTTGGATAAAGCAATGTAGGGGTGGATTGTGCACCATAAACACGATTTGCCGAATATGTGAATGACCAACCAATATTTGGAAACCATCCCATGAGCATTCATCCATCACACCAAACACGTCAAGGAAAAGCGACACTTACCAGAAAATCGTTCTCCTTCCTAACCTTCAAAGCCTTCTTCCAAAACGCCAGAACGCTACCCTCATCCTTAGTTTGTAACTCTGCATTCCACGTCGGGTAATCGTCATTAACTCTCATCCACGGTTTGACACTTGATGTTCCCTTCGTAAACCCTCCATGGGGTTCTGATGTCCACTAACAAAAACAGGGTATCAGTTATCCCTACATGAGCAAAGCCCAGGGAAACGAGAGAGGAAATGAGCCTACCTGCATAGGCGTTCGAGAGTGATCTCGAGCCTTTTTCTGAAATCCATCAAGAACGTCACTCATATCCACATCTTCCCTCCCCTCAGCCCTCCTCCTCTCTTCCAAAATCCTATCCAAACCATGCATAAGCACCAATTCTCAATCCAGAAACAGATCCGCCAACCTACCTATTCCAATAATTAATTGAAGCGACATCTTTATACTCTTCAATCCCCCACGTCCTCGGGAAATTCTTCAGGCCCAGCTCCTGTCCTTGATATACGTACAAAGTACCCGTCAACGTCACTTGATTCAATGCCAGCATCTTAGCTGAGATGGTACGCCATTGGTCAGAGTCGCTGGCATACCGAGATACAGATCGGGAGTGGTCGTGGTTTTCGAGAAATACCCTACATTTATTCGGTCATTTATTCTGTTCTTTTTTCATTAATTTCAGTGATTGGTACTCACGCATTCCAAAACCCTTTCTCCCTCTTATACTTCTGCCACCTCTCAATAATATCCTTGAATTCGGTCAACTTCCAGTCCCTGTGGACTAGAGGCGTATGTTCCCCTTTTGGGTGGTCAATATCCATCAATTCGAATTGGAAGACCATGTTGAGTTCTTCTCCTGGTGGAAGGACGTATGGATCTAATTCTGCTATGTTGTGTGTGAAGGGAGTTTCGCCGACTGTTAGGAGGTCGTAGTCTGTATGTGTCAAATTAGCCCCGGAGAAACAGGATTTAGAACGGTAAGTGAGTGACGTACTCGATAGGACTTTTTTTCTCATTTCCCGGATATATTCATGAACACGAGGACTAGGAAGAACACATCAACGCGTAAGTAGCCTGCAAATTCCCGTCTAATTGGACGCATACGAACCCATTAGCGAAAAACATACTAGCCAACTGGTACGGTTCACCCGGTTCAGTGATAGGCGCATCCGGAAGCCCTTCAACTTTCGAAATCAAATTAATCACGTCCATCTGCAAATCCCAGGCGTTAAACTTTCAGAATATGAGCAGCAGAAAGTACCTAGCGCACCCTAAACCCATCACATCCCCGATCCAACCAAAACCTCATAAGCTCCCAAATGGCATCTCTCACAATTGGGTTGTCCCAATTCAAATCTGGTTGTTTGGCTACATAGAGATGGAGGTAATACTCCTCGGTTCCTTCATCGTATTCCCATGCCGGTCCTATTTATTGTCGGTCGCACCTACACGTACAGTGCGAACAAGATTGTACACACCCTGAAACACGGATCTCCAGTTGTTGGGCTGTTTCCTGTTCCCTTGTTCGTCGAATTTAGGAGGACGCCAGATGTACCAATCGCGTTTTGGGTTAGCTTTGCTTGATCGAGAATGGACGAACCATTCGTGCTAGGGTTAGTGGAAGTGATATCACAGTAAATCTGGCGCCCCTTTTGAGCGATGAGGTTTTAGAAAACACCCACCTCATCTGAGGAATGATTCACGACGAGATCCATACTGAATATAGATAAGAATATGGACAAATCAGCTTAATTAAGTTCATCTGTCCTCCCGCAATTCATGACATTTCGATTAGACAACGAGACTTACACCAATTTCATTCCACGATCGTGTACGCCCTTCAATAATCTATCCCAGTCATCAAGAGTACCATATCTTGGGTCTATGTCGCGATAGTCCGAGCTGTATGATCGATGTTAGTGACAGTTCTAAAGGGGATGCCTCCCATGAAGATATAAGCAAGCATATATGAATCGCACTTCATTGGTATCCTGACCCCTTCATGATACGTAGCTACTCCTCGGAGTACCACACCCCAAGCATGACTTACATATCATACCCCATATCAGCCAGCGGCGATTTATAAATCGGACAAAGCCACAACACATCCGCACCCAACTCTTTCAGATAATCCAATTTCTCGTATATCCCATTAAGATCTCCGAGACCGTCGCCGTTGGAGTCGTAGAACGAGATGGGATAGATTTGGTAGACGGTTGCGGATTTCCACCATGTTTTGTGGATTTGGAAGGAGGGATGGCCCAGGAACGGAGGGATTGTCGGTACGGGTTCACCCATGTTGGTCGAGGTCGGATCGTTGGCTTGTCAATGCGTTTGTGTTCAAGCTTGAGATCGGCAAGAGGACGACAATGGACAGCCTGAAACCAACAACAACCCCGCACCGGTGAATGTATGGTTACTAATGGTGTTATTGTATAATCGATGGTCAGTTGATTGGACGGATTTATTGCGCGGGATCTATTTTTGGGTAGCAACTACCAACCTACGCATCTGCGTACCAGACCAACCAACTCGGACTCGATACGATATATTATCTACCCGAAATAATATCAATGTCAATTTTAAAAAATTGTTAGATAAAACACCATACTAACAATTTCAATGTTTCAAAATGATAATGTCTAGGTCTTCGAGTTGGCGAGGCATTTACTTGACATTAACTCATTCTGTCGGTGTGGCTGCAGCTCAGATCATGTGTTGCCCCAGGACGTGAAATCCCAGGGTCCGAGTTTCCTTTTGTTTGTTCTGTGTTCCTCTATCTAATGGTGCCTGGCAACCTGCGTTACCGCGCAGCCGTGAATGCTCTGTAAAGCGCATGACGATCCCTCCATCTGATGCTGAGGAGATGCATTGTAAGGCGGGGGTAAGGTTGACTGAGCGATACCGAGCGTCGAGATTCAAAACGGCATAGAATCTGGTATCTGTACCTGGATGAGAATCATCAGCACCATAACTTGCGATCGACCGGCAGCCGCAAATCATATTCGCCGTCGTAATGGCCATCCGGATTCATGCCGTCAAAGGAAGGTGGACCATCTCGCCATGCAGCAAAGATCATGTTAATTGGTTTCAACCCCCCTAGTCCTCCTTTTTGGCCTCGTCAGAGAAGAATCCCAACATCAATTGTGCCAGATCATCCACAGCTAGCTCAAATTGGAGGGCGTTCACTTGGAGGAGACCTTCGATGTCGGTGTTGCCTCTGTTGATATCGATGAATTGCCCAAATCCACCATATAAGAGAGGGGCCTGTGGAATGCCATCTTCTTCAGGACGGTCATCCAGGATCTTTTCAGGCAAGTTTTGGCCAGACTCGTAGTTGGATGGCCTTGCCGTCTGTGAAGGTGCCAGATATGCATGTCTTGGGCGTTCTAAGTGAGTAACGAGGCTTTCAGCTGAGGAAGGAAGTCCACGCTTTTCTTGTCCTCATGAAAGTGTAAACTGTCAAGAAGAATCGGTCAAGTGATATGCACTAACGCGTCTTCGCACGACGACATGAAGCTCGCCCTGGTCTGGCGAGTCTCCGAAAGTTGTTGATACCTTTTTCATGTGCAACGCGTCATTTTCGCTAAAATATGAGTGACGCCACTTTGGCCGGCAAATCATCGTCCAGAGGGATGGAGACTTTCCAGGAGTCCAAATCGGCAGGGTCAGCGTCGGCATAGAGGCTGCGTTTGTTTGAATGGATAATCAGCCTGAGTTGGAAAAAATCAAAAATGTCACTGGTAATATCTACGCTGAACACCGGGGCTCTGCTGATGTCTTCTATCGAGAGAAAGGCAATTTAGGATGAATCTGGTGGTAGACATGGTTGGGCTAAGCTAGGGCCTCAAAACTCCGACTTAACGAGACTCGGTAATGCGATTACGTTATTTTTTTTTTCCTTTTCCTCACATGTCGATAACACTCTCATCCTTATCTCCTTCAAGTTGCTTAGACAAACTCAAAATGAACTCTTTTACCTCGATCATTGGATTTGACTGATATATACTGACGATACCACCCTTCACGCTAGAATGCGGAACGAAAACGAATCATGTTCATATTGCGTGAAAGACCTGAGGACTGGTGAGCGTTGGTGTTTTCAATTGCTTATTCGCTCAGGTGGGGACCGCTCATGGGAAGAGGGAAGGAATTCGATACTTCATCTTCATGGACCAGAGTTTCCACCCACTGCGATCCGCTATGACGTTCGATGAGTCATTACCCTGCACCTGTCATATTTTTTAACCCTATACTATCCTCTCTGATATTATATTGTACAAACTCGTTCTAGATTCGACAAATCTGTCGCCGTTGTCATCGGGATTCGATGGATGGTATAGCTGTCCGTGAATGGCCGCTATGCACTCCTCCCGGATAGACCAAAGGCATTATTAGCCACCTCGGCTCGTCACCCAGCTTGGTGTATTAGTTGGGGAGAAGGGCAGAGACCAGGATACTTGAATGTTATGACGAGAAGCAATCAACGTAGGGATTGGCAGCTGCTTGAATGAGTGCGCTGCTGACGTACAGGAGTAGGGTGTCATTTGAGAGCTGGTTTGGGAGAAGGTGGCAAAATGGATCAGGAAAGAAGGTTGCGGAAGGACAAGTGCGGAACGGGAATGCGAACGCTACTCGTTATTGACTCCACCAAGTTCACCAAAACCGGCTTCGGTATTGGAGGCCGCTGATGATGTATACATCGTGCACAATGATGGCCACAAGAACGTCAAACCGAGGTCTCCGATTATCATCACATAAGAGCTAGCATCGCCATTGTTCCTTCGGCGAGCCCGCATCTTCAACCACAACGACGAAGATCCGAGAGTCCATGATAACATATACAAAGACGAAATCGTGGTGTTGGTCGAGAACGATGTGGCGGTGATTATGATGACTGGGTTGGAGATGTGATATGGAGAGACTTGGGTGGAGATGAGTAGGCAGGGTGGGGCGGAAGAGGGGGCGGTGAGTGGTGATGGAGGCGGAGGAGGAGGAGGAAGGACCGTGTATTGGTATATGGACGACGCATATATTATTCCGAGTTTTTATAATGCGTGAGGTCCATTAGTGGCAAGCCATAGGCAGAAGAAATATATATTGGATGAGGCATATGGATGAGCTACGCAGTGCTATACATCATGACGCCGTTCAAGATCATTGCCAGCGTGCACAGCATTTGGGACACAGTACAAGACGTACGCATTCCTCCACCGTCTGCAATCAAACTTCCAACCTCATTGCAGATTCCAGTTCCAAGGACAAAGAGTGCCTTTCAATTGCCACTAGGCGCGAAAGTCTACGATGGGGAATCGTAATCGCGATACGTTGAGTATGGAGTATAGCATCCAAAGCTTACAGTATGTTGCAGAACGTGAATTCCGTTTTCACACTGCGAACGACTGGGCTCCCGATCGCCATGCGAGCGCTAACCAAACCATCCAATCGAATCCTTGGCATTTCTGGATGGCGCAGGCATAGTCATAAACGCATCCAATTGTTTTCGCGTGTCCACCAAGAGTATTCATCCTTTCAGCCGCAGACTAGTCCTCAGGCTCGCTGCAATAAAATGGCTGCAAGATGGAGCGTGACTCTTACATGAAGCTTGACATCCCGCAAATTATATCGTACGGGCATATCATGGAACAAGGACAAACGATGAATATTTGAGTATCTAAGCTTGCATCTGTCGTAGTTATAATGTCGACACAGTTATACGCGCGTTGCATTAATAGGATCTACGGGATGTCAAGATCATAGCGGTTTGGTGCACAAAAATGAGGCAGTGCAAGGTGCAGAACACACAGTTGGACCCGGGCAAGAAGTCGATAACGAAGCTATCACGGGCTCCGCTCCATATTTATCTTGATAATCCTAACACGACTGGAAGGAGACATCGAGCAGAGATTGTATTGGAAGCTGCTGTTAATATCTCGGTGAAATCGTTAATCTTTAATGCTGCTATTTCTTCAGCAGGTAATCAGGAAGCCGCAGTTGCAAACCAGAGGAAGGAAGATTAAGTAGAGGTGTCTTTGATGCATAACAATACCGTTTGGTCGTCTTATAAAGGTGTCTGAGATTACTGTATGGGCAGCCGTCGGTTGGCAAATGACCAGGGGATACCTTTTTAGGACATCAATGCATCAACGCCGCTGGAACCCGAGCATAGCTATGGTTGTGAGCCATGAAAGTGACTCCAAGGCCTTGTCATCGCTCGAGGCTTACTTGGGTCTTCCGGCGTTATAAAAGTAGACCATTGTTTCATTTCCACCCGTTTATCCCCACTCCCGACATTCATTCCAACCTTAAACCAGCATATCTCAGCCGTTCATTAATCTTTTCGACGTCCCGCAAGTACATACCTGCCTAGAATCGTGAGACGATACCATAATGTGGGATTTCAATGGGATGTACAACGCTCTTCCCATATACCCACCACCCACAGGAGGTGCTGGCCCGTTGTATATGGAGATGCCTGTACCCTCGTAAGTGATCTCAAGCTCAAGGAAGGGCGCTACTGAGCTGATGCATTTGTTACTCTTGCTCGCAGCCTGTAAGTCTCATCCAACTGTCTCTGCGTCATCTTAAATTATAACAGATCCTATTCATCAAGTGCCGGTCCTCTGATGGTCACTGCTCCCTCGAGTTACGCTAGTACAACACGAATGCCTGAGCCATACCAGTAAGCCTACCGCGTAACCTGTGGGATACACATCTAAATTTTTCCTCTAGCTATACGTCTGAGGAGTGAGTTTTGAGTTTCTTCTTGGTTCATTCTCCTCGGACTCATGCCGGTTGGAAGACTTGCGCCTCCTGATTTGGAAACGTCGAGATTGCACAAGAAGCAATCAGATTCGTACATCAATTCCACAGCGTCGGTCTCCAATCAGTACTCAAGTCATAGCAGTCGTCTTCATCAATCCAAAATACCATTGCAATCGTCGTCTCACCCCCATCAGCACCATTCACACTCACATTCACACTCCCCCTCGAACAAACATCTCTCCACTGACCATCACCTTAACAAGCTTATAAAACCCCACCACTCTTCATCTCATCAACATGAGAAAGTATCCCACTCCCACTCACCCTCACCCTCACGTCGTCATCATCACCACAGCAAACCCTCCCAATCACCATCCCCACACCACCACCATCATCATCATCCGGCACATTCTCACTCCCGTTCGCCTGGTCGTCACCACCACCATACGCAGCAGAGCCCAAAGCCGACTCGGCCATCCCAACCTCCATCTGCTGTACCACGCCCTCCTAGTTCTGCCTCTCGTCCCCGACCACCGTCTGGTGCGGGAGCAGCGCGGCCAAGCGCAGCATACGACGACCCTCCTCATGAGCATCATCCACCTCGCCCTGCTTCGCCAGAGTCGTGTAAATTTGCTTATTCCAGATGTACGGGGAGGAAGAAGGCCGTTTGTGTGAGTCCTGCTTTAGCTTTTCCTCGCCCTTCCAATGGTCTATCGATTCCCCATACATTTACTGACACCTATCATTAGATTGGGATAAACTATACCGGTCAATCTCACCCTCTTTCTGGATGCATCAACGACGCGTTAAATGTCTACAAATTCCTTCGTGAGTCACAATCCTTGACACACCCAATCCCATCCTATTTCCAAATGAGTTCATGTAATCCGTTTTTCATCTTTTCTCTCCCTCACATTATAGTTCAGAGTGGATACCACCGGGACAACATATTCGTACTCACCGATCGTTCGAACAAAGATCCCGGCTCATTGCCCACTCGAGAGAATATCTTAAAGGCCATGCGATGGCTTGTCCAGGACGCACGACCACACGACTCATTGTTCATCCATTGTAAATTTGAAGTACTTGGTTCACGTCATCCGGTGCTAAAACATGATGTAGATTCTGGACACGGTGGACAAACCCCTGACTTGGATGGAGATGAGGACGATGGTTTTGATGAAGGTAAATCAACTTACCTCACCTCTTTTCCGAGTTCCTCACGCGATCGGGCATCCGAACACCCTAGTGATATTTCCACTGGATTACAAAAAGAATGGGCACATAACAGACGATGTGAGATGCCGCTATTCTCGTTGGTGCCGCTATAAACTAAGTATCGTGCGCCAGGTAATGCATGACATCATGGTCCGAGACCTACCACAATACGTTCGCTTGACGGTGAGCATCATCTAGTTGTACTCCTAATAACCTCGCTTACATTCGAATGTAGGGTTTATTTGATGTAAGTGATCAACAGCGAGAAGAACCGACCAGCTAACAACTGGCATTTTTAGGCTTGCCATTCCGGAACCGCACTCGGTGAGCTTGACAATCCATTGCCCCTTACCATCCGCAACCGACCAGTGCCCGCAATCGGATGCGCTCTAGACTTACCCTACATCGTAAGCCTTTCCTTCCTATATAGTGTAACAGAGTTCATTGTTTAAATGTTAGTATTCCCCCCATGGACGCTTGAGGAAAATCGGGATCAAGAAAAAGAAGACATCACGCGCTGACGTAGTAAGTGGCTCTGCACACACATCATCACATCACATCAACCAAGGAGGTGACAACGACTGATTCAGATTTCTTGGTCTGGGTGCCGCGATGACGAGAAAAGTTACGATACTTTTCTGGACGGCCAGGCCGTTGGAGCAATGAGTCATGTAAGTGAAATGAATTTCTAAAACCTGTTGGAGCTGGACTCTGATCCGAAGTTGACGATGTCTTCGTAGGCTTTTATCGAGGTGCTTAGTACGTCGATCTCGCGCCATACTGATGCATATCATTGAATGAACGCAATGGGATAAACAGAGGCTCAACCCGTGCAGAGTTATCTAGACCTTCTCAAATCCATCCGGTGCGCTGATATCTTTTTCACTCGTCAGCCATCCATTGCTAATTGAAATATATAGACGAATTTTACGAGGAAAATATGATCAGAAACCTCAGCTAGGAAGTTCGCACCATATCGTAAGCCGCCCATATCTCATATGCGATTATGGAGTTCCTCACTGACACCTACATCAGGACACCAACCTACGGTTTGTCTTTTAATAAATAGACTGATAGAAGAACATCCCCTCACTTAGGGTTCTTGGTGTTCGGCAACTATGCCAATTATCACTACTATAATAAGCCCGCTAATCTATTCCTTTTAAGAATACGTGTTCCGCTTATATCTAAGTTGTATCAGCTCCTCTACCTGTATCGCCTGTGTAATCACTTATGCGTTTCGTACCCTGAATGTGCCGGTTGACCCGGGACAGCCACGTGGACTTGAAAACGATCGTGCAATCGGCGTTGACATGTTTTTCCTAACCGCACTTATGACCTACTGCACCGCGTCTGTCGACCCTTCTCGGAATGCACTCACGCATGCTCACATTCATTTTATTTCCTCAGGAACCGGGAAATGTTGCCAGCCGAATGACAGAAACGTCGGCGATCTATTTCATCATATGCATACTCCTTGATAAGGTACATATGATCGCGCCGTCGTTCTGCCTTCCACAGTAAGTCCATTTGATTTTCACTCCTTAATAAGGCACATATGATAGTAGCGTCGTCGTTCTGCCTTCCACGGTAAGTCCATTCGACTTCGGGATTCATATTGTCGAGCTATATCCGATCATACGGTATTAGTTCAGCGATATTGATGCACCACATCGCCCTCGGGACGGTGATCATCTATCCATGAAGTTTTCAACAATCAGGCTCTACGCCAGATCGAAGCCTCACTCTCCTGCAGTCATTGGCGGCCATTCCTCAAGCTTGTTCACCAATAGGCCACGAAATGCATACTATACTCGGAGTGTAATCGAACGTCCTGGTCAGGTGTGATACTGAATCAGGTAGATTAAAGGCACCATCAGCCGATGCTGTTGTCGGTGGCAGGTTGAATGTAGGCACATGTCTTCTCGGTATGTACTCCTGAAATGACCCTGCAACTTTGCTTCAGAATTGGCATGCGCAGGAGTTGCAATGAACACGGGAGTACTGGCGCTTCTTAAAGTCACCCAACCTAACAAGGACATCAAACCAAACCCTCTACTACCTACCTCGTACTACTGTCTAAGCCCCCGATTTCTCGCCATGTACGGGGACTCGTCAGATCGAGATCGACTTTTATCACATCAGCAGTCGAGCTCTGGAATCAGTTACTCGTCAGATGCAACATATGGATATTACCCGAGCGCTCATTCAAGATACTCCACTGCCACTTCATATCTAGTCCCACCGACGCCTACCACGCCTGGATATAGTCCACTTAAACCCTTAAATCCATATCAAGGCTACATCCACCGGAAAAGGTCAGTCGAAAGAAGCGAATTCAGCGCCTTGAGGATATTCGGCCCTAATACAAAATTTTTGGCTCAGACATAGGACGTGCGGGCCTGGATGTTACTGGCCGACCATTGTCGTCGCCGGACAACTTTTTCTTCTTGCTGGTGCATGGGGGTTTTACATCTTGGGCACGTTGAAATCCTTGCCCCTTCCTAACCCAGTGGCGAAATGGGTGAGAGATAACCCACATTCGGTGATTTACATCGTCACAGCCGCTGGTACCGGTATTTCTCTGGTGACTGGGTTGTGAGTTTCATTGCTCTATGTCCTTGGCGCCATTTCAAGCTTATGGACGTCCGTTATTCAGTCTGTATTCACATGCTATCCGTTATGCTCTGATGATGTTCCTATCAAAACCGGTGTCGTTGTATGTGATCGCTTCAAGTATTAGTATGGCAGCGCAAACTCCTGTCCTCAACGTTAAGCGATGGAAATGGACAATGGCTGGGTTGATTTGTGCTATAATCCTGGGACTTCAGACTGCAGGGTGCGCCTTACTGTCCTTCTATAACTCTATCATTTTTGTGACCTTATTTGACCGTATTCGGCGCCGCATTAGATGGACGACATTATTGACACCACATATAATCTGGCTGAAGACAGGAATTGTAGGAATGGAGTTCAATCTCAATGACCAGACGTTCTTCGACACCCTCCGCAGTATGAACAGGAATCATTCCATACTGCCAGGTTTGAAATCGAGATTTTCGTAAGCTAACCCCTGCGTTAACAAAGTTTCTTTAGATTCTTTGAACAATGTCTTTCCTGTAGTTTTGGATAGCGGTGTTGTTGCGCTCGGAGCAAGCTTTGGGATGCCTACCGCACTGAACTGGAACCATTTCTCTTTTGTGGAATCTACAGGCAAGTGTCGACACCTCCAAAGCTCTCGTAACTGAGCTGAACGTTGCGCATCAGGCGGCATCATGCCGCCATTCTTTACCGAGACAAGGAGTATCGTGTCTCAAAATCGAACGCTTCCAATCAGTGCCCACATGGGGAAGCAGTTCCATAATCCAGAGGGCTTCACTACCAATTATACCGTCGGGCAACAAGGTGTGACTGCAAATATTACTTGTCGGACCCAAAACTTGGATGAAACCACGGTGCCCTCACTGACAATACGTACCGATTGGATATCACCTATGGTTATGGGACTTGCAAACGGCGTCAATTCAAATCTGGCCGGTACATGGATGCAGATTGAATGCGGCGACGGGCGTATGAACGATACACGTAAGTAAAGGCCCTTTACTCTGTTTGATTGTTGTTAAATATCCGTCTAGTTAACCCGTTTGCAACCGGCTGGAGCACTGGGAGTATCGATCCTAATAATGCAATATATGTTGGTGCCTGTGTCGACTCTGCTGGGATCTACGGTATGACTTCAGTACCATGTCCAGGGCGTTTCTAATATCTAATTTTGTGGACATAGAATATTTCTTCAAAGGAACGGGATTGTACTCATTCTTGGGCACCACGAGCTGTAGGGTTGAGCCGCAGGTCACCAGAATACTTATGCAATACATTGATAGCTCCTCAAAAGAGAATATGGCTAGGCTCATATCGCGACTCAAGGTTGTCGACGCACAGCTCTCCGTCAACGTGGGCCTCGCTTCCAGCCTCGTCCTGCAACGCGCGTTTTGGTTCTGGCAGGGGGTGTCATCTAACTTGTGGGGAGATGCAATTCAATCAATGTATATCGGTCGGGAAGATCAGGAGGACATCATCCCAAGGCTTTTGGTATGTTACCGGGATTCGAATTACTTCTGAGTATTTCTGATATCGCCTTCTAATCACATGACTCAGGAGCCCTTCTTAACGGGAGTCTTTGAGTTCGGTGCTACGGTAACTTGCCTTTTCCAGCTTGAACCATGCGTCAAATTGATTTAACTTTCTCCATTAGCTATTCAGGATTGCCTTTTCTGAGCGACCCAACCCATTCTTACCGGAGGGGCTTTCGGAGAGTTCCTATATGAAGTTCGACGGGAGCTATTCCGCCGAGACGATGGGTTGGGCACATCTCCCAGGCACAATCCCCATCATCCTGTTCGCACCGACGTTCGTCATGCTAGCCTCTATCATCATCATTGGAGTCACAATGATCAAATCACCTGGCCACGATGGTGACAACGAGAGCTACTCATTTGATCCCTACGATATTCTTCAAGTAATCGGCGCTACCGCTCGAGGAGACCTCACATTCACCAAGTTCCCTGATTATGACAACCAGGACGAATACCTGGCTACGAGCGTAGATGTGATGGTCGTACTGAAGAGTACAGACAGCTCACCACTTGGCCTCCGGCGGACTCCCAAGTCATAATTCATGTCCATAGCGACTCATTCATACTACTACAGTACTAGTGGCTGGTATCCCAGCACCTTAATATTTGGACGCTAGATTGGGATCGCCGAGTCTCTAGTTGCGTTGTTGAAATATTGTTTCGTTAGCTGTCGGGACAGTAAGACCATAAGGAGGAACCATTTGCCATCTATGTATTAGTGGCGTCGCATGCCGATGACCTTGCTCATCACCTGGTAATACACACCAAAAGCATGGCTGGGCTTCGAAGCAGGCTTATTGTATAAGAGTGGCGTATAAGTGTAGTAAATAAATCTAGAGCTCTGTACGAGCGAGAATGTATTCAACTTGTTGATGAGTTATTCCAAGCACCGGAAGCGACTTTATTGTCTTCGCTAAACTTGAACTGGTTTTTGCTCTCTCATCGGTAACGTGAGTCTTCGCTGCGAGATCCGAAAATAAAGAGCTAAGCGGCTGTCTCGGGTTATCGGACAACATTTTTGTGTAGCAGCACTGGCAAGTCTAGCCGACTATGTCGTTGGAAGGATGCGAGCTCCGAGTTGGCGATGAGTTTGCACCACCTGAATTCTTCCGAAGATCGATAACCCAATTGGCACCATTTCCCCTGGCTTGCTGCAAGTAAAATTGGGCATTGCGATACTATTTTTCAAACAGGCGTAGTCAGCGGTGAACATAGGACACGTAAGCATCCATGCACAGTACCATATCGCTCTACGTGATACTGGGTTCATATACCCATCATCCATAATGGGTTGTCATATCTCACCCAAAGAAAACATTTATTCTGTTTCGACCGCATATCACTCCAACATGTACATGTTCAATCAACTATATATTCCCAATTTGATTATTAATTATCTATTGGTAAAAAAAAAGGTCAGGGTTCCTGCATATGACGTGGATGAAGATTCCAAGTACTTATAGACGGACCCCTCATCGTAGACATCACTCCTCATTCCTCTATCATGTACAACTATACACCGAATGATACCATCGCCTCGCGGGGGGGAGTGTAGGCCAAGCGCCTTGCGGAGGCTAGGGACCGCGACCTTGCCGGCAGATCATTCCGAGTCGTTGCGCACCCCCAAACCCTTGCTTGAAGACGCCGTATGATCGTCCTGAAACGAGCTGGCCTCAGTTGAGTCATCCCCCTTGGTTACGCTGCGTGGGGGGGGCTCCAATCCAGAAAGCTCTTCCATGGGGATGATGGCCCGGGTATCCAAGCTGTTGGGGTCTCGGGCGAAGATGATTTGCGAGAACTGCGGTGCGGACAGGGTAGGGTCATTGGGATTCTTGCGTTTGCGTGCATTCAACGTAGCGAGATGTACGTTCGAGTATAGGCGACCGATGATGGAGAGACTAGGGGTAAATGTTAGCGCGATTGCGTGATGTGGGCATGAAACGACGACTGACGGTACAAAGTGAATGTAGTTGGTGTGGCATGTATAGAATAGGATTAGGATGAGTGCCCCAAAACTGGCAATCACGTAGCCAGTTTCCATATAGCACGTCACGAAGAGGTCCAGTAGATATCTGATGCCCTTCTCTTCGGTTCCTTTGCGTTCCCTGACGAGCTATGCCGAGTCGATCAGCAAGCATCATGTCGTGGGGTCCCCTAGCACTTACCATGAGATATAATGAGGTAGCAACTAACATATCGCAGGTAATGGTAGTCCCCATCCAGACCTGGTCAAGAAAACATGAGCCGGAAGTCATACGGGTGGAAGTTGAAGAGCTTACGCCAAAGATGGGATATGTTCGGTACCACTGTCGTGGGTGGCGACCAATAGCGAAGTTCTACAAAGAGTCACTTAGAAATTATACATCGGGATGGGGTGGACGAACCATGGCTACAACGCCGGTGCTTGTTCCCAGTTGGGCAAGAGAGAGCTGAGTGCGGATTGAGGCCAAGGATAAAACAAGCACACTGCAAAGGACATACCGCGCCGATGATGCAACAAATCGTTCGCCACTTCACCGCCATATCCCGCTTTTTGCTCAATTCGTATATCCGCCTGTCATTATCTGAATGAATATCGAACCGAGTCCGAAGGCCGTTGAAGTCGAGCTTACCATGCGAACCAAACTTGAACAACGAATGCAACTAATAGAGATCATTAGATTTCACCTGCCTCGTAATGCATAGTGGTGCTTACCAAGTGCATTGACTGCGGGAAGGACTACTGCTGTGTATGGAAGAAGGTTGAAAGGATCTGGGCCGCCCCAGTTCATAATGACAACATCCCATGCGCTGACGGTGACGAAAAGGGTCTGGACAAACGCGAGACCGAATACAGCGTAGGCTAAATGTATCGAGTGATTAAGAACAAGTGTGAATTGTGGGGACGATAACAAGGACCTACCGTAGAGCCTGATCCGCCATGTATCGCCCTTTTGCGTTACTGTCCAGTAATCGTCTGTATCAATGTTCCGCTTAGCCTATCTTGCACGGGAGAAAGGGATATGACAACCCAACGCACGCATTTGAATGCAGTTCGCGCCGAAATAGAACCAATTCAGCATCAACGAGAGAAACTAGGTCAGGAGTGTCGGAATGTCGATTATGGCAGTAGCAATGAGAAACGGACGTACCCAAGGGCCGATCCTGCATCTTGTCAGTACATCGAATCATACCCATAGTGCGAACTTACAAGACGCGATACACCTTGACCATCTCCTGGTTCACATTTTGCACAATCGACATCTTCACGCCTCAACGCTCAAGTGGGAATAACTGCAATTGCGGGAAAAGAATGCGCACTCCGTCGATCGGACAGAAAGGAACCTATAAAGCGGGCAGTGGAGAAGGAAGACGGTAAGAAAAACCAAGAAATGAGAGGCATATAAATGGATAGGATGTAAACCGAGGAATGAGATGGTGACCAAACAACCAGGGGTAAGGTCCCCACTTGTTTCGTCGAGAGGGCAGGTAGCGAATGAGGTGTTAGGGAGAGGATATGGATGCTTAGAATCCGAGGGATAGAAGAAACAGGGGGTCGAAAGGGAAATCTCAACGAAGAAATGAATGGGACGAAAGGGCGTACCGTATGCCTTTCCAAACCCTGACAACCAACCCGCTTAGGATTAGAGTTGTAAAAGATAAAAGATAAAGGAGGGCGGGGATGGTTGGGTCGAATGTAGAATGCGAAGGGCATGGGATAACCTCTTGTAGGCGATCACCCTGAACGCCACTGCCATACAATTGATACGACGTTTAGCTCCTTTGGGAACGACCCTGAGATTCGTTAGTCGGGGAAGGAGATGTGTCCGGAAAAACATGGAACCTCGCGGCAGGGATTGTGCTTTTTTCTTATTGGGGACTAAAGGAAGGTACTGTTCCCCGAATATACACCGTTAGGAGGGCAATTACACCAAGGAGCTGCACAGGTCGCTATACAAGTCGTCCCTTGCACTCAAAGCGACGGAAAGCCTTCCGTGATTGTGGAGCCTAACCATCCGTCCAACGCCGGTTGACGTTTACACGCGGTAAAGCGTGGTACCAGAAAAAAAACACTGCATCTAGAACGTCAGTATATTTTGGAATTCAACACATGGACTGCGGTATGTGTGGGTCGAACCCTGCACAGTGAAGGCGAACTCTGGGAATTCCTGACTGAGAAGCCACCAATCACGTTGGTGATGTAGTTGGTCACTCTCATGCAAGATATATGTTTATTGCGGCATTTCGACAGCATCTCAGAAGAGAGAAAGGGCAAAGGCACACAGAGCGCAGATGTTGATATTCCAGATACTCAGGCGACGTACAGGAACGAAGACTTATCCTTCTTGCTCCTTTCCAAATAATCCATTTCCACCAAAGCATCAACTCTCGTCTTGATGATTTCCACCGAAGGCACAAAGTGACTCTTCACAGCGTCAATCGTCGCTGCTTTCAACTGCTCATAAGTCAGCTCCTTGCGAGCCTTCATAATCCGAACGATAGCTGCGTCCAAGTAGTGTTTACGGTCGCCTTCGATCATTTGCTGCGTGCGCTTGGATTCCTCAGGCTAGGCAAACGAACGGCGGAATTCCTATTAAATAGCAAAACAGTGAAACAAATATAACGTACCGAAACTTTTGCTTGTATCGAGTTTATGTGCACCTTTGGGTGGGGGTCGTCAAAGTCGGGATTAAACCTAAACGTATCCCCATCGTCTACATCCCTTCCAGGGGGTACCTTCTTCAACACCTTCTTTTTACCACAGGCCAGGCTCTGTAGCGTTCTTCTGAGTTCGGCGTCATCTACGCGAAAGCGTTCAGGCCCTCTGCGATGCGCTATGCGAGTACAACTCACCCATTCGAGTCGCGTCCATTATTTCAGGGTATTTCATGTCCTCGGAGTCATTAAACAACAGAAGAACAACCGCTTGATACAAGCTGACCGACAACTCCTTCACGCCCGCACTGAACCTTGCTTTAAGTGTCGCCGTGCCCAACGCATGGTCAAACGACAACACATGGCCAGAGTGCTTCTGTTTATAGAACTCCACAAATTTAGTTAACTCCTCTTGCATCTGGAAAGTATATTAAGCCCCGGGTTTCAACGGCGAGCGAGGCGTCGGGATGGTTTGACGGACTTACGTTGGTAGGCAAGTCAACTCCTTTCTTTTGTACGGTAAACGGCCATGCGCTCCTCTGGAGGACCATGACCGATAACGTCTGCCCTGGGTGACTTGCATCGAGCCGGCTGTGGTAGTCCCTCATGAGTTCACGGGATAGCGCGAGATCTTTGAACATCTCCTCTCCCATCCCAAACTCTGGATCATACTCTGGTGAAGGAACCTATAAGCCAACATATATGCGCGGAGGAATCGGAGCGACGTACTCTCTTTCAACTTCTTCAACATCGCAGCCTCAAAGTCATCCGATGCACTCTTCTCCAGCAACAATCGCTTCGCCAATGCTCGATGATAGAACGTCCTGAAGACATCCTTATCATCCGTGAACCGATACAAAGCCAGTACCGAATCTAACAGCGCCTCAAATGCGGTATCACTAGTCGATCCCTGACCCTTTCTCATCGCCTTATCTAAGTACTTTGCAATCATTTCAGCAGGCTTATTGCGACGCTTCTTGAAGCCATTAGTGAATGCGTCTGAAAGCGCATATACGAAGTCTTGATGAGGTTGTAGGTTGGTCGCGCTGGTTGATGCAATCGATGATTTCTTGTCTTTACTTCCAGCGTTGGCCGTTCGCGAGGGATTGTCAACCAAGAACGCTTGATTCACTGACTTATCGGCGAAGGCTTTGAGGTCCAACAATCGCTCGAGCATCTTGTCATCCTGTTCTACATCGAGTACGACGTCCGATACGGCTTTCTGCAACGTACGGTCAGGCGATAATAATGAGTGTCAAGAAACGGAGCGCACCTCGAGGTACTTCTTGAAAAATTGACACAGTAAGGGAATCTGACCAATCCGAGAAAATAACGTAAACATAGTGCCAAGTCCCTCTAGGTTCTTTTCCGCCATATATGTCCCCACTATGCAATGAGATCATCAGAGTTGGCCCGATAGTCTGAGCGACAGAAACGTACCCGTAGTAACGACCCATTCCAACCTCCCATCCCATAAAGCCGTTTCAGTGGTACTCCTAATAATTCCCCAGCTTCCAACAAGTAGAACCTCCTTCGCCCTTTGATCTTCTTCCTCGATGCGATGTCGAACGTGCCTAAAGTAGGCCTCTGGATCGTCCTTCATCTTCTCATACTGTTCTTTTGACTCTACAGAGTAGAACGAGTGCGTAAGCTTGATATAATGGTCTTCGAAAACTGAATATTGTTTGTGCGCCACGAGATGCGAGATGAGTTGAATCAGTTGGGGACGGGAGTCGTGTGGCAGTCTAACGTAGGAACGATGAGAAGCAAGCATGCAGAATGTTGAGGTAGTATACCTATATCCCCTCTCCCATGACAACCATGCCTCTAGACCATTGCGCAGGCGGATAGCTATACCAGCGTTCTCGAAAATCCTCTCAGTGAACAAGTAATACGCAAGATCTCTGCGGCAAATAATTAGGAACAGATCAGGGAAGCTGCCGATTATTTGCACCTTGTTTTCATCAAGTCCTTGTTTCCCAGTATATAACCTTGGTCAAGATAGGTCAAAAATGACTTGATAAGATGCTGATTAAGAGGTCGGCATGTCGCACACAGGAAAAGTGAACGAAATATACGTACGATCTGGTTTTCGAACCAATCGCAGGCATCAACGAACCTCCCCAACCATTCGATAGCAGCTTGCGCATTTTGGGCATCGAGAGAGAGACCTTCAACGTCCATCGCCACTCCCATATCCTTCTCTTTATCCTCGAGTAACATATTCGCCAATCTGCCCAGACCCCTCTCCAATTCCAACTTTACGGTATCATACAACCTCTCTCCAATACCAGAAGTGGTGACAACGTATTCACATGCCCAGTAGATACTTTCGTACGTCGCTGGTAGGCTATCGAGACCGTCCTTCGCAAGCATAACCTGAATGCATCGCCGAAGGAGGTCGAGGTATTTGTCGCGATGAAGCGTGGCCTTGCCTTGCTCTAAAGTGAACGTTGTCAGTCACTGAAGAAAGGGAGGCGCAATGCATAGGTATACTTTCAATTCCCTTGCTTGAAATGATCTGAATGTTCACGATCCCCTTCGGTTTCTGGTCGAACGAGGTGAATCCCTCTGTCGTCGACCTCATTCCACCAGCTACAGCTCCATAATCCGCAACATGAGCATCTCCTCCTCGACCGACCCAAGTATGTGCTTCGTTCTCATTCTTCACCTGAGGATGAGCATCGACGCGCTTCTCTGATGACCTATTAGAAGAAGCAGAAGCAGCGTCAGAGTCCGCGTCCAATCGACTTATTTTTCTGCGAGATGCCGACCCATCTTCAGATAAAATTGATGAACTTAACGCTCTGGTTCCTCCAGACGTCGAGGTTGATGTTATAATCATGTCATCCGTAATTGAAGGTCGGATGGCCGTGAATGCATCGGAGGTCGTGGGAAAGGTGAGCAAGTCGAATAAGGTCGGCATCTTGGATCGGGCTCGTTGTCTGCTGAAGGGCCAGCACCGAGATTACAGGTGTGTTAGCGATGGAAGAGAGGAACTCGACGGGAGTGGGAGCAATGGTGGAGCGGCCTTGCCCGTGTATCCGGGCCGCCAGAAGCCGGAAGATAAGATAAGAATTAAGATCGGGTTGTTCCGTCCAGTCCAGTTCTCGGTAGAAAGAATGTCATTTATTGAGTCGTTAATATCTAAAATGCAAAAAGATTCAACATCTAAAACACACTACTTGTGGAATTATGCTACAGGAAAACAAGGCAATATTGCGGAATAGTGAATTGCAAGCAGGAGGAAAGTAGCATAGCAGCGAAGCTCAAGATGAATAAAATTGCCTTGGATCCAGAATTCTACTTCCCTTCACTCCACCACGTCGCCATGATCGCAGTCACCAAACGAGGTACATCTGCTACCACTCAACTGTAGATATAGAGGTTTAGAAATCCCCAACTTTCTTCCACCCTCTCCCTCTCCATCGTCCTCACCAAATCCCACATCCGCTGTCACCGTCACTTTTTCCAATCTACTTTCCACCGTACTTCTCTTGCTCCCGGATGGGGGACTACATACCTTGCAAGTTCGATTATTTTACTGATGAAAGAATATTAATATGAGTAAGTACTGAACAATAGAACAATTGCGATAACTTATAGAAGATTTTGCATGCTTTTGTGCGCATCTCGTGTCAGGGTTTTGTGGCTTTCAGTTTGTGCTTGCAAATTTTTGAGTGTGTGGTATGCAGCAAGGAAATAAGTAATATTACCAATTTCTCATGTCAATACTTATTTCAGACCTTAAAATGTTAAGATAAAGATGATGAGATATGCAAACTGAAGATATAGCCTACCTTCTTCTCTGACTTGCTCAAACCCTTTCAGTAGCGCGCTGCATCTTGTAAGCTGCAACATTGCATATATGCAGCCCAATATTCCGCATCAGTGTCCGTTTATCAAAATAAGGGGTTCTGGGTCACTAAATTATGAAAATGATAACATATATGCAGGCAAAAGTTCGACGACGTGCTTTGGTAAAAGCAAATCCTTCTGTTCCCACATTAGTCAATGCATTGTAGTGCCTATGGTGTGCTGCCTGCGAGATTAGACATCCCAGAACAAGATAATTGGTATCGAGGGGAATGTGACTCAGTGGAGGTCATAGTAGTGCAAGGAAAAATTTATTGTATACACTCCTATATATGAGGACTTTGTCAACATCAAGATGCCAGAACCTAGCTATGGAACTCTACAGATAAGTCGTCGAACTCGTCAAAATGATGGACGGCGAAACAAAATAATGAGAAATGCCGAGGTTGTGAGAAAACTTGACGGTTTGTAATGAACCTGGACGAACGATCTTGCCAAATCGATGGGTGGCGACAAGCATTGACAAGCGTGGTTTCGTTGAGCCTGATGGTGTAAAATATGGCTGAGGCAGCAGCTGATGCTGCAACTGCGAATAACTGAGTCAGTGATTAATCAAACAACATCTGCTGGAATGGCAAGGGCTTCGTTAAAGCTCATTCATACGGATTTGGTCTTGTTCATGTTGGAAATGCGCCTGGACGTAATCTTGCTCATAGTTTGTGTTATGAGGCTAATGATAGCCAACATAGCCACCATTGTTCATAGTGCTAACAGAAATGATCAACGGTTTGTCGAGATAGACTATATATATACTACTTCCAACTTGTTTAGGGAACACGTCGAGACGGCATTTGCGATTTAATGGACGAAAATGGCTAAGCGATTCATAAGCGACAGTTATTCAGTTTAGCAAGGGCACAGAGGCTTGACTAATCGATGATTTTTAGAATGCGACCGTTTTTCGTTAGAATTTGAATTTCTTCCCCGTTTGGTATATGTAGAGCCTTAAGTTCCTTGGCATATGGGGCGTTTTTAGACTGATAAATCGCTCTATTTTCCAGCTAAATGTTTACGTGAGGTCGTCCACTGATCGGGAGGCGAAAACGCAGGGAATAATGTATCGACCAACTCGTTATATAGAGATTCGAACCTCGTGCATCGGGCATCTATTCTAAGGTCGTAACTAGGTGCATTCATTCTAAGTATTTCTCCATTATATTAAATAATCCCTTCTAATAGTCAGCTCCATAGTTCATTGTTCGTGAGCAGGTAGGTAAAGCTCGGAAGGCATGACAGAAAACCCTATATCCTGGGGGCGAAACTCTTTACAACACAAGTCCACCAACTGCAGCAGCGATAACTGCAGCAACGACACCAGAGGCAGTGAACAGCTTGGCACCGCTGTCATCTGGGGAGACAGTGTCGGTTGGAGAGGAGCCTGTATTAGTGCTATTGCCAGTGCTAGAATTAGTGCTAGTGCCGGTAGCAGTGCCAGAGGTAGTGCTAGTGCCGGTGGCAGTGCCAGAGGTAGTGCTAGTGCCGGTGACAGTGCCAGAGGTAGTGGCTGGTGGGATAGCGGGTGGGGACTTCAGAAATGGGATGACAAGCGGAGACAATAAAAACACATACGACATAATAGTTGTTGCAGTTGGGCACCATTGTCTAGTTCTTTTTGTGTGCATTTGTCTTGGCACCCAGTTACTTGGACTGTGACTGGTGTCGTCGAATCACAAACGCAGTGTCTATTGGTTCTATTCGGAAATGCGTTACACGGATAGGTATGAAAATTCAAGTTGATGGACGCACAATGAAGTGCAGTTATTAGCGGCAGCGATAGGGATGAGACAAGCAAGGGGACACGGGCTGACATCGCTAGTGGGGAAGGGAGGGTCACTTCTGCTGGTGGCAGAAGCGTCAGAGGGAGCCACATCAGTGCCAGTGACTGTTGAGTCATCCTGTGCATAGACCATCACAGCGCCGAAAGCAGCGATGAGAGCGAAGAATCTTGCGTACATGATGACAAGTTTATTGAAGGATGGTCAAGGATAGAAGAAATGCCTGTCTGTTGATGATATGAGGGACGGTTTGGCTCTGAAGATGAACTATCTGAAATATGAGTTTACGACGAACGCTTCCCCCTGTGAGTCTTAAAAACAACGCCAATTGATCGGACAACTCAGGTGAGAAGTAAGCCCGTTTTCTACCGGATGGCAGCAGGGTCGTACATCACGTCCAATTATCTTTGGGTTGGGTGGGCTCACATCGGTTTGCATCCACAGTAACAAATCAAATTGCCTCAACTACCACTACAGCACATTGCACTATGATCGCAAACCGTGTTGATTTTCAACGTTGTGGTTTCAACCTACGTCTGGGTGAAATTCAACCTGCAAGTATTCTTAAGAGATATTGCGCTACGGCTATCGATCGCATGAATTATCAGTATATTTTACTAGATGTTACACAATATTTTTGTCCTGAAACATATTCGGGGCATAGCGAACGCTGATAGCACAGCATATATACACATTCATCAACTAATATTTATATCATAAATTTAGATGGTGATCCCCATCACACAGATATAGATGCGCTCGGCACACTACCGACCCCGGACCAAGAGCGCAGCCGAAGTGACTCTCATAAGTTGCAGCCCACTGAGCCACCGGCGTATTCCATTTCTCTATTGATTACATGTTCATATCCCATGTGACGTGCCCAGACCGCAGATAAGCCCAATGAAAAATTGTCCAATGTATGAGCACGAAGTTAAGCACAGAGGGACACCAGGTATGCTTGGATGTAGAGCTGATGTATAGGAGAGTTACTCACACATGGAAAATTGTCTATTCACACGATTCAAGGAGGTAAAAACATCGGATTCATTATCTATACCGCAGCAGATAGTGTAGCGAAGGTTCAAGTATCACCAGGTAACATTCGGAACAGGGTAGGGAGGGCCAGAAACTGCGAGGGATGACGGACATTCCTGCTCGTACCACAGGAGTGGTGATCCCCCACGGCGGAGGGCGCGTCCGCTTGCCAAAGTAAGCAAGTCGGTCGAAAACGGAGGCGTGGGCAGGCGGAAAAGCCGCAATTTCCTGATTTGGGTTTGGGTGCAAAAAAATAAGAGAGAAGGCACCAATAATCCTCAGGCCTCAGTTGTTGCATGACCTCAAGCGAGATGTGCACAGCCACTAATCCCGTTGGCACCCCCCGGCTATCTGATCATGACCGGCATCGGTCATTTTGCCTTCTGACAGATCAGTCGAACTGCCGAAACGCTGATGACAACTTGATTTTTTGTTCACAATCACTTCGCCATTCTGAGGGTTAGTAATTTTTAGCCAATACACTACGAGAGTTTCCTACTTTTGGAAGCCACTTCACACTACAGCATGTATCTGAGGAGTCGAAGTGGTAGAGCCTGCGCTGAGTTCAAGTTATCATTGCATCAGAGTGGTCGGCGTCGCTTGAGTGATGCGCTCTCACGCTAGAAGCGTCGACCAGTTTCTTGCGAATAACGTAGTCGGTAATCAATCAATCAGCATCTGCAGGGATCGCAAAGTATTTCTCCAAGCTCATTGATGCGCATTTGGCGGTCTCCTTTGTCTTGGTGCTGCTGATATGACTGCAGCCCCTCGGACCTCATTTGTTTCCCTGGACATTGATCATTGCTGACTGCTGAGCACATCATTCAAGATGAACATGGAGAACTCGCCAACCTGGACCATTCCCTCTTAGGCTGTTGTCCTTGCCAACATTGTACTCCTTGCACCATATAGATAGAATCTGGTGGTTGATGGGGGTCCTCTCCAGCAAGCTTACTCATCAGGCACAAGTTCACAACAGAGAAGGACCCAGGTTGACAGACACACAGGTAAGATAGGCCACGCTGTGGTTGTGTATAAACCGCTCAATTGTAGTAGAGACACATTGGCCCAACTTTCATCTCCAAAGCTTAGCTATTCCCACTGAATTCGTATACCTTTTGTATCCATTTCCAGTTTGATCTCTATTACTGCCACTACTACCCTCCGCTGCGTTTTCCTCTGCACTGTGACTTGAGCCTACTTTAACGGGAGACCAATGCGATTTTCTTCCTGCATCACATCCTCCAAGGACATGGCAGCCTTCAAAGCCTTAGCCCGAATGGTCCTCTCGTCATGGGCTGTACTTGATACTTGACTTAGAGTTCTCCTTGGCTGTGCTGAAAGAGGTCGATGTGACTGGAGTGGTGGTAGGTCGGCCACTACTTCGACTGACCGTGATGTAGGGAAATTAACGGCATAATGTCGCGGATAGGGCGAAGGTACGCTTGGAATGGGGGGTCGACCCTGATGCGAGTGACTATCTTCAATGTCCGCAAATCCATAATATCGACCCAGAATCTTGGATTCGTCCTCACGAGAATGGGGGGAGACAGCTGATTCCACTGGAGGACTATCATTCGTCGACGCCATCGCATCACTAACATCAGCTTCGGCTTCCGTCGAGGCGGACTTCATGATGATCGGTACGTTTCGAAGAGTAGGAGCGACAGACATATCCGAAACATTCCTATCGTCAGCGATACGAATGGATCGTTGAGACGAAGACGACTTGTATCGCAGGACACGTTCTTCTGGCATCTGGACCTGCGAACTCCGAACATTCAAGAGCATTTGCCACTGTTCTGGTAGGCCCTACAACGAGGAAAACACAACCTCTCCATTAACAACAAAGAAAAAGAGCTGGGGAGCCCAGAGTACTGAACTTACCGTGAAGTTTCCGACCAGGGGATCGTAGCCTACATGCACGTTATGCGCAAACTCCTCCGGAACTCCGATGCTCTGCGTCAGCGAGCTATGGCCATACAAGATCTCTTTCCAATCATACAATTCCTTATCGGACTTGAAAGCCAACAAGTAACGTGTCCTTTTGCCTGTGGAGTGTCCATTCTGGATTTGTTGCACCGAATTACGATTACGGATGCCACTGCCCATCGTGGAGCCACGAGACCGATGGGAGATTATTGAATGGCGTTTGTCCATTAAGGCTGCGAGTGATAATTTCGGTAGAGGTGCGGTTGAGGTTTCAACAACTAAGCAATGGGGTTTTGAGTTGTGGGCGATCCTGTCAATCCGGATTATATTCTGGAGAGCAACCTGCTTCGGCTTCTTGAACTAGACGAGAAGGCAGTGTCAATCACGACTCCACCGATGGGTGAAAAACAGCCTCACCGTGTGGTTCTTGTCCTTGCTCTTCGCAATGAACAAGGTGTTGTCCGTCAGCGTCAGATGCCTTGTACGCCATTTCAACCAGGCAAATATCCCTCGATCATTATCAGCATCATCCTTCTCCGCGCTTTTACCCTTAGCAGACTTGATCCTGACTGTCAATTTGGTCTTCATCAACACCGCATCGTGTAATTTGATCGCATTCTCCTTTCTACCCTCTTTGCCTTCATCAATACTCTCAGCTACAGAGAACCTGTTCCGCGATAAATTTCTGCCATGAGTGAGTCGCCCTGGTGACTGTAACTTGGTGCTCAAGAGGGACGGCGCAGTCCTAGAGGAGATGGACAACGCAGACGTATGGGTCGGTTTGAGACTCGGTGCTCTTAAACGTAGTGTAGGTTTTAACGTCCATGGTACCGCACCTCCAGGCGGCGACTTCGGTGAAGCAATAGGTGATAGAAGTGCAAGCGATCCAAAGCTTCTGGTTTCCGTCTGTTGTCCATCATGCGTCCCTGGCAGTGGTTGTGGCGATGGCGCATTCTGTCGAGAGTTCGACCTTGAATGTGAGGGCGAAGAGGTGGATCTTAGTGTATCTTCATCCGAGATGGCCAGGCTCGAAACAGCGGAAGGGACTTGTCTACTTGCTACTATGGTGGCCAATGCACGGTGGTTGGCAGGGGGGGGAGAGGGCCCAGCATGGGCGACGAGGGTGCTGTGCGTTGCCGCCGAAGAGGAAGCGGAGAAGGCGGAACCCCGGGCACTAATTGAGGCACTGAGTGAGGAGTTGTGAGAAATGAGGGATTGCCATTGGGGCGGAAGGCCCTATATTGCATTGATATAAACATGGTCGCAAGTCAGTAACAATCGAGGAAATTGAGCGAGATCCTATCAATGATGGACTGACAGAGCATCCAGGGCAAAAAAGGTAGCAGCGGCAGCATATATGGAGCCTTGGACAAAGGTGAAACCAAAAATAAACTTACTGTCAGGCCGTTTTCCCCCTGGTCAACATGCGCTCTATGAATAACCCCCCACGGAGCACTGACCACAGCATCAGGGCAATCCCCATTGGAAGGTAACCGATTATAAATGTCATCTTGCCAGTCGTACAATTCCTTGTCCGACTCAAACGAGAGGTAGAAGCTCCTCCCTTTCGACGTTTGAAGGAGCAGACAGTGTGATTTGCTGGGTGTTAGCGTGCGGTTGAGCGCGGTGATAGATTGAAGTGGGATATCGAGGCGGCTGTGTGATGCAACCTATGGATTAAGGTAGCAGTTAGCGGTGAATAAAGGTCAAAGCAGCGAATGAAGATGAAAGCCGGCCAGGCAGCACCGACGAGTTACAGGAGAACGTACTCTAGATTTCTGAAATCTCAGTGCACCGTCCGTTAACACTGCCCATTTAATTCTCCATGATGCAGCAAGTGGACCCTTCTCCCTGATGGTTACATAGCCACTTTTGATAATATTCCGCTTCTCATGATATTCCTGCTTGAAATTGGACGACATTCTTCCTGCTGCTGTACTTGTGGTAGGAGGTTTCGACGTCTGAGGTTGCGAATTGTTGGGACTGGATGCGGTTTTAGTTGGCAACGAAGGCAAAACAGACGGGTTTGTTGGGACTTACATACGTAGAGTTGGTGGCAACAATCAAAGTAGTGGATATTGAATTCTCAATGGAGGTGGCCAAGTGCGTAATGATGTTATTGTTATTGTTCAACTTATGGATAAAATCCGTGACTGAGTGGGCTAAAATTTGACGAACAAGAACGAAAATGAGCCTGCTGTAGTACAGCGCAATTACTTGGAAACCAAGATGAATATTGAAGGCCTCTGACTGCATAACGAATTACGAACCTGGCCGGGTAAGGAATCCAGAGGAAGTAAAGAAAATTAGGGAGTGACGATGGAAGAGACGAGTAAGAGGAAATCAATGCGATGAACGACGATTGCTCAAGTCAGGCTTGATAGCTTGATACTGGTGGCCCTTCAAGTTGGTGGTTGAAGTCGGGTGGAGAAAAATTGAGTAAAGTTTAAGGGTACCGACTATCGGCCATACACCAGCGGTAAGCACGCTGACAGGACGCCGACTGCGAAGGACTCGATGCCAGATAAATATATGCGACTACAATTTGAACCCCTGCGGATACAAAAGCGAAAGAGCGTGAGGAGTATGGAACGATTCGTGTCTGCAAGCCGAAGATTGGAGTCTGACTCCACTGGTTTTCGACACTTTCGCCCGCGAAAATGCCAAGAATAGACTGTAATCGGCTGCCTTGGTGAATCTGACTAATGATATGGTGTGGGGAGTAAACTATATCCGTGAGTCTACCTTCGACTAGAGCAGGTGAATGGCAGTAGAAGGAGACGTAGAGAAAGCGCCCAGACCCAGCGTGGCGTGTTACAGTGCGCAAGTGCGGACCTACCGAGTCGCCGTTCCCGGTCCAGGGTCGATGCCCAGGAATCCATGCACGCAGTTAGTGCACTTGGGAATAAACAACCACTTTATTTCCACGAATAAGGTCTGTTCTTCAGGACATTCCTGAACTTGGGGATCAAATGCTATTGCAAGGGATTCTCGACTTTCTCGTTAGTGCTGAGACCAAATCTCTCGTTCGTCAGGTACAGCTTCTTCGTGGTGTATTTTTCGACATGCCGATCTGGTTGTAGTCGATAAGGCACGCGGGTGGGCATCCATGGGACTAACACAACTTACTCCTTCGAACCCTCTCATTCCCTGTTTACTTTTGTCAACATTGACTGTTGCCATAGCCAGCGAACTTGGCATTTGTTTGGCAGACCGGCGAGGGTTGCAAGTCGCGCAGTGAGCTTAAAGATGCAGCTATATTTGACACCGAACACCATAACGAGTGCTCGATGTTGAATACCCTGAATGAGTTCGCACGTAGTAAGGTTGTCGATGAATCATTCTCCCAGTGCGTCTTCAGTTGTTTTTCTGATTGAGGCGTGGGGGTGAGTGGAATGACAGGCATTTGATAGTACCGCTGAGCGTGTTATACGCATTGTATTAATGCAAACCAATAAAATCATGGACTTGGAAGGACAGTTTCGGACCCTGAATCACAAAAACACGGACTGAAGTACTGATCACAGGTCCCACGAATGGATCATTTCCTCCGGATTAGAGGGTCTTCAGGATCTAGTCCGTCGTTGGATGTTCTTCGGGGTTTGAGCCATCTATCCTATAACCTTCACAGCAGTTTGGAACCTTTGACCATCGACTTCTACAGCGTCCACACGTCATGCAACAATCACCATCGCCAATGCATAGTGTAACTGGCAGTCCTAGCCCCTCATCGCGATTGGCTTCAGGGCTAGGAATATCATCCGTCAACGAGCAGCCATCGTTTGCGGCTCAAACAGCCAGGAGCGCTCCATTCATTGATCTCCCTGGCTTGAATAAAGTCTCAGAGATCGTGAAAAGCGTAGCGGTTGGTCTCGAAACCATTCCGGTCATGAGCACTGCTGCAGGTTTGGTTCACGAAATTATTGGAACATAACAGGTGTGTGCCGGGCTGCAGCTGAGCTTCAGATCATATCCGCTCAATCTTGATGCGGGATGTGAAAGGTAATCAACAAGCTTGCGAGCTCATAGAAAAAGCAGCAACGATATCGAAATCGGTGTTTGAGGATGTACAGAGAAGGAACAACGAAGAGGATGAAGAACCTTCGAAGGGCCTTGAGGGCGACTTGGAAGGATATCGATCGTAAGTCCCTCCCACCTCTAGCGTGATTTAGGACTGACGCAGCGGGACTGATACATTGCTGGAGAAGGTTGACAGTGTGTTGAAGAATGCAGTGGTCTATTTTGACTGCGATTCATTCGCTTCCACTGTCGAGGAGTATAAGCGCGGGTTGGATGACCTCTACGATGTGTTCCTGGTAAGACCTCTTGAGCTCTGTCGATTGACGCATCACCACTCATCTGGGCACAGAGAAACGACGGTTAGCCTGGTCGATTGAGATCGATACACAATCGAACAACTCCATGATGGAAGAGCAAGCATCCGAAGCTATGGACATCGAATTAATGAGTCGACACAACTCCAGAATATGGATAACCTTGTCCCGAAGTGGATCGTTGGATGTCTGCTCCGGACTCATCAACCAATTTTAAGGCAGCAATCGCCGCAAGAATGAAAGGCACAGGTCGTTGGCTGCTCGAGGATCAACGATACGTTATATGGAAGAACAAGGGCGGGTCCGTTCTCTGGGTTCATGGAATACGTACGTCACCCTACTCGCTTTGCATCAAGTTGGAGCGCTTACTATCGCTCACAGCGGGCGCTGGAAAGACAGTCTTATGGTACACTTTATCTGTCATGAGCACGCGTTGCTAACGTATTGACGTACACTTAGCATGACAGCTATGGAAGATATTGAAGGTCTCTGTCGTTCCTCTAAGGCTATCACTTGCGAGGGGATCTTTTGGATCTGCAAATGTTAGATCTGGATCGTAGTATGTGTATGGATACTCATAGGAATGATAGTTCAGGTTGATAGTAAGAAATTCTGCCACCATGTCAAGCGTTACAGGTTCGACAGCGTATGCCAGTAAGAGTAGTGTCTCCAGGACATTCTCCCTGTGTTTGTCAGCAATACAAATTGTAAGTCTCATAGGGAGACAAGAGTCCGCTTTATGCTGGCGACATTCATGCAATTTTGCAGAAGGTCAAGTTGCCACCGGAACCTACGAGGCATCACCTAATATACCCGATAGAAGATAATAACTCACATCCCGTTCGCCTGATTGTACAGTGCAATATCGGCATTGGATTCAACGCGGCCAATATCAACTGATGTTGCCGCCAGTGATCCCATCTCTTCTTCATTTTCGACCTCTTTGCGACTCGTTGCTAAGTTGTGGACACCAGGTGGATTCCGACCAGTGGTTATCTCCATCAATTTCATCAATTCTTTGACCTACGTGCACTCATCGAGTGCATCATCGACAATATAAGCCCTTTCGAGGAACGTGAGTGTACAGTGCAACACCTCCACCATTTCCCTTCTGCTAGGCTGTCGTGAGCCTTTGCTGCATTGAGCGTGTAAGGAGTTAAGGGTTTTAGGTGCTCGTTCCGCGAACTGAACCAACAGGCTGCGAAGAAGACCAACAGAGGTTTGTTCCTCCTTGTCCCTGAAGTCGAAGTAGTATTGCGCATAACTGGTTGTTGGTGAAAGACAGAGGCGCTGGACTTCCTCAATAGCTGTCGAACTACTCAAGGACACCGTTACATTAGGGCCGTTACGCATGATATGATAAAAATCGCACCATAAAAAGGTCTTTCCGGCGGCCGCTATGCATGACCATTAGCTCCTCAGGCGGACGCAAGACAGATCTCAACATACGTATTCCGTAGAACTACAGTATAGATCCACTCTTATTTTTCCATGCTGTGAACTTGTCGTATTTCAAGAGCCAAGCACCCGTGCCATCGAGCCTGGCGTCTATCGTCAATTGAAGTTCGTGGATGGGTCCGAGGCTGCCATCCAACGGAGCACCTCAGGCTGTAGGTTTCCAGGGCCAGCGTAATCATGAATATGGATAGGACCTGTGCTTAGGAGAAGTGATCCCTGACTGCCAACTGAGACGCTAGAGTTGGGGAAGAGGTTGAGCGATGAGTCGGTAAACAACAGGGATGGTGATGGAGTGAGAGACGTGTAACCCATGGTGTGCAATGACTGAGCGATTGCGATGGGATTGTTTGTACCTCCTAAGGGTTTCGCAATGGTAATCCGTGCTTGCTTTTCCTGAATTCCAGCGAATAAGGACGATAAAGTAGCAGGGATACGACCCACTTACCATGAAATGCTCGTGGAAATCATCCAACTCGCGGTTATACTGCATGATGTTTGATACAAATGCATTGTACTGAAAGTCTTGCCTGAGAGGTGGAGGTGCTTGCTCAAAATGCTGTGCTGATCTTCGTCAATAATCTGTTCGTATATCATCGTTAGTCCCGATAAGCGGAAGGAGCAGACATCAATCACGATCTTTACGTCTCCAAGTCATCACTGTGATACTTCAATAGATCAGGACGTTCTTCGTTCTTCAATCCTCGTAGGGCCTCAAAAACCATTTTTGCCCCATATCCCACGTTCCAAACAAGATCTCCGCAAGGTCCCATATCAATTCCAACCATCTGCATACTGTGTCAGTGAGTTCAACACGGGTGATCAGCTTCGACGAACCTGATAATACCCAATCATTTCATGAACCAACCCTGTAGTAGCATTCACCAAGGGATCACTTTTGAGGTCACGGGAAAAGTCCTGCACGACCGCAGCAATCGCAACAAGGTCGGTGAGAGTAGTGCCTGTCGTATTCCTTCAGTTGTAGGGCATCGGCAGAAATTTCTGCTCGTTAAGGGCTGTATTCCCCCAAATACTTGGGAATTGCGCTTGATCGCCAAAGCGACCGAGTTGATTAAGAGCTAAGCCGAGGTGTAAAGTCATTTGCACTGAAAGACAAAGACAAAGAGAGCAGTGCACTACCCTACCACGTTGCAATAACGGCGATAGGGGACCCACAAAACCTGTTTGCCGGAGATATGATCCCATAAGGCCGGGATAAAGCTGGAGTGCCGAACAACGCTCGTTTTGATAGCAAAATATCACTATACGGTGTCACATGAAATAACGGTATGAAGTCACCGTCCTGTAGCAGCTGCAGTTCCATAACAAAACCTGCCCATGTATAGGTGAGTTGCCTACACCGAGACTGAACAAGGAGACGTGAAGCTGCTGAAGCATTAGCAAGACCCACGGGAAGTCTGACACTGGAACCCAGTGAGGGTCGCCGCACACCGTCACTAGGGGCGACACTGACGTGTGGGAAGTTACATTCAAGTTGTGCGCCAACCCGTACTCTCAACGTTAGCTCATCACAAACGGTATTGGCCATTTTTATCTTCTTAGAGGAATCAAAAATAAAAATATCAATTTTATCTCTCACTGCCAGTGCTTCGAACCAATTCTCCGCCTTGCACTGTCACGAGCTACGAAGGGTCGTAATACCATGAGCGAGCTATGCATGGTACCTGATTGATTGTAAGTCCCCCCATAATTTTGTCTGGCTTGAAGTTCGATATGTCACTTCTTCGTTCATATCTCGCTTCTCTGTTCAATCCTCGACGGGTTTCTTTTTCACTATTGACTAATCCGTTAGCGCAAGTGGGATCGTCTGAGATGCACAATGGGAACTGCAGCCCTTTTTCGCAAGTATACCTGTCATTTAGATGGGTTCTTATTCCGATGGATAGCCTTCAGTGCAATCATGCACCTAGACTTCTCGGAAATTGTGGGATCAACCTTTCCGGTGGCGTTCAGAATGCCGCAAAGGCGCTGTAACGGCAAAGGTGTCGCATCTATGCGCTCTTGACTCACGTTTCATTGTGTTCCCTCTATCTTGTATCGTATAAGCATACCCTACCTACTTCCAGAACACACGCCATCCGACGCGAAGTTTCTACCTTGCGAAAGCTGTTGACATGAACAAAAGTTTATCCAAATCGAAAAAGGAAACCAAGAACCCTGTCGATCGTGCCACGACCGCTGAAGAGATAGCCTAAGACGAAGGCATTTATCCCAAGTATTAATCCTAGTTGCCCACGCGTGAAGCTATTTCTAGACTGAATTTGTGTTAGCCGGTACCATTGCTACGGTAGACGCTGCTCTGTCTGCTCTCCATTCGTTCTCCCGCGAAGTCCGCTCCCTCCTGCTAGCAAAATAGACAAGCCCGCAGGTCAAGATAGTCCTGTTTCCTCCAAATCCGAGCAGGATGCACTGGCAGTCATTGATGCGATGAAGGCTGAAGGATTGGAGTGAAGTACAGAAAGTCTAGAGGACATAGAAAAATCCATTGCCCGATTCATGGACCAGTTTCCTCAGAGTTGGTACGCATATCTTAGCCCCGGTTCACATATAAGCCCACTTGCCTTGATTTTGCACCGCATACGAAGCCATAACTTGACAAGTATATACCACTTTGAATACTGCTCTATGTCTGTCTCGGAGGAGCTGCTGCTATCGGACTCAGGTATACTGTGGAGGGAGAAAAAGATTAGAGATAACCCGCAACACCAGCTCAATCCGCTAAACTCCGCCATGGCTCTGGAATTCAGCGGTTTTATCTTTGCGGACCATGTATGTTTTGGATTGTATTACGAAGGTGGAGACTGTGGCCAAAACCTCGGCTGGATCTATGATACCCTCACCGGCGTTTGGGGCTAATTCTTGGAGAATCCAATCTTCTACATGAATTCATATCGATGGAATGGGCTTAAGTCGTTGACAGTGCATCGGTGAAGCAAATTACGAGCGGTATTGGCTCCTGGTCCTCAAGGTCTGATACTGTTACTCTATGTAAAATAAAACTAACCACGCACATGTAACTTGACACCCAAACTTGATCAGTGCAATTATCGAGGTTCTGGGAAGGTCAATATTCGGATCTATAATGCCCCCTGTACTTTCGGGGACGACCTTTCCGTCATGTTGGTATAAAAAAAATGCCTCACAGTAGTGATATAATAATACAATCCGCTAACGAGAGCATTACTAACATATATACGGTATTGCTCGCAGATTCTCCATCCATAGTTCTGGGGTCCGGAGACAGTTAGTTTATCGCTACTTCAATGCAGCCTTCGGAAACCTTGTCTAGTCAATGTGATGCTGTATCCAACGTCGACCAGAATGAAGATCTCCCACCATTCACAGAATGAGACCTTGAGAGACGATGCGAGCATCTACGAGGGGAACTCCGAGTCCATGACCGGAATAAATTCTCTCCTCTTCACCGCGTAAGATATCCCAGCTGAGAGTAATTCACAGCACCATTAAGCGGATGGAAAGCGTACATGACGTAGATATACTCACTAAAACCCGTCATGGGGGGTGCGTAGCTTCGTCCTCTCCAGCAGCTTCATCGCTGCTCTCACTCGAACTTTCATCATCAAAAAAGGGACACCGGATTACATCACCCATGCTACGCAAGAGCTCTAACACTGACTCATCCTCCGATTCCTTATCATGCGTGCCAGGCCAAATGACAACTTCCTCCAAAGGCCGTCCACAATCGCTTCGATAGGCGAGGAACTTGCGTAGAACGGCGGGATCGCCGCTTCCACCTAGCTGATGGACGTGACATGACAAAATACGCAAACTAGGAAACATCGAAGCGGCGAAATCTTGACAACTGGTGCAAGCTGGTATAGAAGCGGGGAGTGTTTTACTAGTCGAATCGCGATTAAACGACCTCGTGTCGACGCGTTGAACACAATTGCATGAGGGAGTTAGGCCAACAAGCATAATCTCTGGCAATGCTGCCCTGACTCGCAAGGTGTCAATAGCAGGAGATTTGGAAAACAAAGAGGCGATGGTGACCGGCTTGTCGGTCGCTGGATCGTCCCAGGATATTGAGAGTGACCGTATCTTATCCAGAGGAATGTTCGCAACTAGCCTATAATATGGTTCCATGTAATCAACTCCCATATCCGTAGGACCGAATGTAAAACTCAGATGGAACAATAATCGATCCCCTTCAGAAACGGTTACGTTGCGATATCTGCCCAGCGACAAATGCAGCCGGAGAACCGGCGAGAGGAAAAGACCGAAGATAGAGGTACTGGAGTTGATCTTCGTCGTAACCTCCCCAAGGTACGACAGAGGCGAAGGTGGCGCTGTATGTTGCATATCGGTGTCGACGACCAGTTGGTCCAGATGTGGGCAGGCTAGATGTGAAAGGAAGCTATGACATTCCTTCCCATCATCTGCATTGAGGTGAAGGGTGTGGAGGGATGGTAGAAAAATGTTCGGGAGAGGTAGGGTGATACTGTTCGCTGTCCTCGCTGCAGACTTCGAAAGTACGCCAGTAAGAGAAAGATGATGGAGATTCGTCAGATCGGAAAGCAGGGCATAAAAGTCTGGCAGTGATGGTATGCTCTCCGAGTCCAGGTCCATAAGTTTGAGCATGGTGAGTGTTGGTGTGATGTAACCTGAATGGAAATGGCTCCGCTCTATCTGAAGGTGTTGCACGCTATACGAGGGCTTCCAGTGCTTGTATAATGCGCTGCAGTCCCAGGTTCGCAGCCTCCTCAGTGGTGAAGATGAGAAATCCAGCCAATCGTGCGAGTCCCACCTGGAGCTGTTGAAAAGTCCGCGCAGGCCATTTAATGTCAAGCCCTCAACCCGATCTAGTACCTCTGACAGCATCGGGATGGCGGCTTGCCAATACTCGGGCTGGGACGTGTAATAGAGGACAGTTATATCCAGAGGGGAGCTGCGAGAGCGACGAATGTATTCGGAAAGCCAAGGTAGCGGAATCTGTGGGACAGTGAATGTATTCCACAATGGAGGATATCCTAGCGCCACTTCCCTCCACTGATGTGAGATATGGGTGATTGTAAGCCAGTCGGCATAGCCCCGGCCCGAGGAAGGCCTCGAGAATTTATATTCCTGGGCGATCTTTAACAAAATCTCGTCTGGGAGTCTCAGAATAGGTAGAAGGGCATTGGGTTCGTTGAGCATTTGTGACGACGGATGTCGAGCTTTGTCCGAGTTGGACATATTTAAATCGACGTTGGTCGGCCCAATGTGGCTGTGTCTCCTCCTCTGAATCAGGGTGACAATAGCTGTCACAAATTGTTGGATGCAGGGCACGTATGATAGGACTGTAGAAGAGTAAAACATAAATGCGAGAAACCAAGGAAGTTAGTGGTTAAAAGTGATAACACTGAAAACTATTCTCCACTAGTCATGAAGCAGGCGGGCCCCACTGTCCAAGTAGAGCTTAGGATGAAATAAAAGTACGGTAGAAGGATTTTACATGACGACTAAAGCTAGAGGACAAGGGCGCAGCCTGAGGCAGCAAGTCGGAAATTTTGAATACCTAGGGCGACATGCAGGACATCAGTCGCAGCACCCAGATATTTCTTGCAACATTTACTTTGTCCGCTTCCTTTTGATTCACAAATCCGAAGTTGGCTTCTTCCGCCCATCCTCTACGAAAGAGCAGCAACCACACCTCGCCGAGAAACATAACTTGAATTATCCAGGTGAGGCATACGATGCAATCACGCCTAGAGGCATGATCTAATGAAACGAAGGTAGGGAAGCATTTGAAGTAAACCAGAGATTAGTTGAGAACGGGAAACATTAAAAAAAAGAAAACTTGAGGTATTGGGTTATTGGGTAACGAAAAGACGTCAACTACCTTATGAGAAGGCAAGGAATATTTTAATGTATGGGATACTTAGAAGGAGTGGACGAATATGACGAAATAACTGGAAACAGAGAAGAAATAAATGAATGAGAGTAATATAAAAGAATACACGAGGAGTAAATCCAGATGAGGCCATTGAACGAGAGACGTAAGGTATCGATGGACAAAGGGAATAAACCAAGCCAAGTATCCAAATGTCGTTGTGGACGACACATAAACATGCTCCTTTCCGAGATCATACAGCTACAACAGAACCTCTCGCAGCTATTGGTCGAAAGGGTGGCACATTGCACAAGAGCGTGGCCAGCAATCGAAATAGCAGGGGTTCCAATGAGGGGTTCACGATGAAAGTATAAGTCAGCAATTCATTTACAGAGACGAAATAAGGATGAAGACAACAAGACAAAAAATACAAATGCAACGATGAAAATAAGCGAGCTGTAGCAGCTCCACTTCAGGGTAAATCCCGCACAGCTTGGTCGCCGATGAAGACCGTACCACCACATGCATGGCATGGAAATATGCGAGTCTTGATCAGGAGACCAGATCTCGTGTGAGAGGGTTGCAATAGAAACCCGGTACGCCGCGGCATCGGTAAACAGGAATCAAGGTGGAACCAAACGAAGATAGCGGGAGAAACAGAGCAATGGGGAGACGCGGAGTTCTAAAAAAACCACCAAAAAATGAGGACTCACGTTTCTGCTCAAAATCGTACTACAAAATGGCCGGAGGAATCAAGATGTCATGAGTCGTGGCAACGGGGAAGCCAGACCAGAAGCAGGAAGCGGGTGAGAGCAGCGGGAAGCAGTGACAAGACGGGGAACCGCGCAATGATGGATGGCATTTTCAAGCACCAACATGTCGATGCAGCGATAATTCCCAGGAACGAACGCGGGCAGGATGCATTGGTGGATTGAACCCCATATGCGGGAAGTCGGATATACGCAATCAGCGTGATTGGGGTGTTGATAGAAATTCCGCATTTGATGATGGTCGAAGGTTGCCGGGTGACAGTCACGGCGTGTCGGTTGTGATTTGACGATCGCGAAGGTGAGGAAAAGTAAGGGTTGGGAGAGTTCGTCATCATGGTGATGGGGTTTTCGAAATGTTCAGGTACGCCGTGAGCATCGTAGAAGCACGAGGTCGAAAGCAGAAGTTCCATGTAGAACGGCGAAACGATGGGATAGCAGGGTAACCGTGAGCAATGAACCACCGGGAAAACGGAAACGCAGGATAACCAAAAGGAATGGGGTGACGAGTGATGTCGGATATTAGTTGCCAGCGTGCGCCGAATCAGAACCAGAACCGGCACGATAATTCGAAAGTCGTGCACATCGATAGCATAAGCACACGATGGCCGACAGAAAGACGGGAAAAAGATGACAAAAATGTTGGTACAACATTGCCACCGAGAACCACGAGACAAAGCACCAGATTTCATAAATTGGACCAATATAGAAGCACGATCGTTAGTGCGATGAGCCAAATGGGATTATAAGCCATCGAAAGCGCGCGCGCGTAACAAATCCACCGGGATTAGAACCACATGAGTAGATCAAGTATGAGTAGTCCAAACGAAACGAGGTTAATGCAAAAATAGATAGATGAAAGGGGATCGAAAGCACAGGGAGGTGCAAGAAAAGAGATACAGCGTAGCGTAGCGGGGCCAAGGGAAGAAGCACCGCAAAAGGAATTGAAAGCATGAAGATCAAAGTTGGTGTCAGCACAATTAGTCCAACGTTCATTAATCCGGATTATCATGGATGCAGTGCGTTAAGCGCCACCGCAGTCACGAATTCATTCGTGCGTTAGTGTATTTCCAATTCAAAGTGACATTGCGTAAAGTAAAATGGGTCGAAGAAAGCGTGACAGCACCGGTACCGCACGCGGATAGAGAAACCAGGCAGGAGTGGGGCGGGAGCATTTTCCCATCGGGCGAGAGAGATGGAGGGTACGAGTTTGTGCGATGGTCGGTTGATGAAGGAATATGACGCATGGCGGATCGGCATAATCAACAAAGTAATGATGATGATGATAATCACCGAAAAATCCAACACCGCCATGTGTCGAACAGTGTCGAATCCCATCCGAACCACGGAAAAGGAGAAGAAAAAGGGAAGGACGCAGAGGAAAAAAAGCGGAAGAATGAACCACCACCCATGACCCAGAAGGTCCGATACAGGCGTGGAACACGAAATTGGAAAGGGACGCACAAAGTCGGATCGTGAAATCAAATAAGGGAGACGCCAACATTTTGAGTTTTCGTTTGCGTGATTTGAATTTCAGGCAAATTGTGGGTTGATTCCGATTCGTATTTAATTTTCATTTCGTATTTTTTTCGACACGAGAACGCCAATCACCCAGATCAATTCCCGGATTTGTGTGGGTTGAGGTGGGTCCAAAGTTCATCGATCGGCAGCCAAGAACAGAAGTGATTCAAATTGGAAATTTGACGGCGGGGTGATAGACAACAATGAAAAAAAAAGATTGCCAGATGAGTATAAATCCCATGCTCACAGTTGAGAGAAAAAAAAGAAAGGGCAAGGGGCAAGGGCGGGAAAGACCAGGGAGAGTGGGGGAAAAAATAGAAGTAAATTATATGCAAGAAATCCGAACATAGGTTGAAAGAATGAGAGGAATGACCGCAACAAAGACACCCAGAACAGAGCAAGAAAACGATAGATGCGGCAAGCACCTGTATAGGTATGTGGTGTGAGAAAGAAACGTTGTTGAATCCGTGAAAAATCGTGGCACTTTTTCACGTGCTGCAAGAAACCGAACTGGATGGCAGGGAGGACGAAAGCAGTGGGAAAGGAACAAGCCAGAAGCAACGATATAGAAGAACAATAAAGGTGCAAATCAAGGACCGCAAAAAATAAAGATAGCAGTAGTGGTAATAATCAAATGAGTGCTGCCGTCATGAGGTTCGAACGCAGTACGATGCTGGGTTGGGGGGAAAAAAAAAGAGGAAGACGGTAAAAACCCCGCAGTGAAAATTGAAATCGCGCATAAAAATAAATTTATAAAAATTAAAGATTAAAAAAGTGAGGGCCGCACAGGGAAGGGAATCGGAGGGAAACCAATGAACAAAGGGGAGGATCGCATTGAAGAAATTGTGCTCACTCTATCCACGGTGAAAAGTAAGCGGGTGGGAATGTGCAGGGAGAAGTGAGGCACAGCCACGGAAAGAGACAGTGACCGTCGGTCGACAATCATATGATGAGAATAAAATTAAAGTGAAACAGTCAATATACGAGATTAACATAAGAGGAACAGGACTCGAACCTTCGACAGCAGCCATTACTACCCGTAGCATAGCTGTATCCGTAGCAGTGGTTATGCTGCAGCAAGGTATCACGAAAGATCGAAAAAGCGTTTCCAGAAGGAAAAAGCGGGTATGGACCGTCAGATTGACATGGCGGAGGATCCAGTACACGCGATATGAAAGAAGCGGAGGTAGGGTCAGCAAGAGTCACACCAAGGAAGAAGAGGACATCCGCGCGGGTGAAGGAATTACGGAAGGAGAAACGAAGACGCACTGTATGTAAATCTCTCTCTCCTTCGATCTACCGGCCTTCTGGGCCAGTCTCCCGAATCGTTTCTTGAAATATTCTCTTCCAGCTTTCGCATCTGCAGGTTGACCATCGAAATCCTGGTCGTAGGTCAGAGACCGTGAGGAATTTACAAAAAATAATGAGAAATGGCAGGCATGTGATCATATGCACGCCAAGTGGTTGTAGTGACAATTCGGGTGGATGTGTCACCAGAGTGAACATGTAATACGTACGGGGAAGAAATTTTTGATGTCGGAATGCATTATCTTGCGTTCGAATATATCATTTTTGTTCAAGAACAAGATCTAGGTCATTATGTGAGAAAACTTCGAATGGGATTTCCTGAGGCTGTAACAATGCACGGAAGGAAGATCACACGAATTGAGGACCTCGACAACGAGGGATTCTGGCTCTTAAAGGGCCAGAGGGTGGCACAAAAGGTCCAACTATGAAATGCCAACTCTTTTGGCGATTAAGAGGGGAGTATGACGCAGAAAGATCGTCAAGTAGACGAGAAATGAATGGCAACGACGTCTCGGGTGGGAGATGAAGACAGGAAACGGAAACATACAACTGAGGTTTGCTTAAACCATTGAGAGTGACATATTGAGTCCCAGATGGTCATCGCGTCTTGCATTTGGTTCTGCAAATGAATGCCTAGTCAGCCCATTGCGAGAGAAGTTGAGGGCAGGGAACGTGCATACCGCGTCCTTGTCTTCAACCAAACATTGGTCGTACCCGCTCAAGCTGACTAAAAATAGTATACTTGTCACGTCTTGGAAACAATGAATCCATTTCCTTCGCTCGCTCTTCTGACCGCCAACGTCGACCATGAGCATGTCATGTTCCCGCAAGTGGAATGTCGTCTCTGTGATACCGACGGTCCGCGCTCTACATTGTATGATATCTTGCTCAGTTGGTTCATATCCTTTAATGAACAGTCGCTCGAGATCGGAGAAGAAGTAGAATAGGCTACAAAGTGAAACAATCAGCAAATAGGCGCCGAGTTCAAGCTTGGAAACACACTTTTCCGGTAGCGCAGCTTCATTGCCCCTCTCCCAAGCTTTCTGAACGCCCGGATCATTCCACAACGATTTCAAAGCGGGAAGGTATTCTGGTGGGAACGGTTCGCCATCCTTGATATCTCTTGCGTTGTCAACCATTTCTACATATTTCACGTTGTCATCCAACACCGTCAATTCCATATCCTCCATAGCGTCCAACAAATATTTCATCCCTCTCGTGAGATTGTCGAACGTCAGTTGACGGTAATTTTCAATTTCCTGAGAGGAGAATGGAACTTTGTGTATCAAGCGCATTTGCTGTCAATGGAACTTGAGTATGCGTATGATGCCAACTGGGAAGGGAAACAGACCTTGAGAACCGTGGATTTTCCAGAATCACCCGATCCTAGTAGCAATACCTGGATAGACAGTGAATATGTGACATGGCCCATACTCGGTTCGACGAACCTTGACTTGAGACGCCATTTTCGCCTTTGTCTGTCATCCGAAGGTCAGCAAGAGCTCAGGGGTATGCATATAGGGGGCGGAATGGAGCGGAAGAATCGGGTAAAATGGGCGCCTTACCTCGCGTAGCTGCCTCTCCGCCTCTTTGTGCAGATGCTTGTCCTGTTCCGAAATCTCTCCCATGGCATCTGATGACATGCAAGCACCCATGATGAATAACCGATGAGTTGCGAGATTTTTTCTTGCTAGTGAAAAAGACGGTGGGCTATACAAATCGTAGATGGAAGACGAAGCCTTAGTGATGACTTGATTGTAGAGTTACAGTGATAGATTGATGCGTCAGCTGAAGGAGTGCTGTGGATGGTTTGGCTGGGGTTCAGGGTCAGTCAAACTGAGCGTCAATCACTGAAGGGTTTGGAGCATACAAAAAGAGGTTGAGCAGAGAACAAGGCCAGTGGGAAGAGAAATTGGCGGTTGATTCTGGAATATGATCTTCAGGCTCAGGAACACAATTTTCGCCGGTACGGTGGATGCGCAGAGTGAAGACGATGGAGCGGACAGCGAACAAGAGAAAGGAAGGAAGAAAAGGGGAAAGTGTTGAGGAAGATGGGGTGTGGAGGTACAGAGTTGCCAAGTCCCCGGGTGTAATACCGTGGGTAACTCGCACGGAAGATATTTCGTCCCTTCTTTACCTCCTTGGCGCCCCTGACTCTCAGTTGTTTGATAAGGACGAACATTCTGCTGGCAGAAGAGGATGCCTTCAATAAGGAATGTCGAGGGACGACGTGCGGGGTGCTAAGATGGACTCGGGCGAAGTGAGTCGATTCGTTCGCCCACAGATTACGACCTTGCGTTGTTCGAAAACTGGCAAGTATTGCTGATAAGTTTTTTTTTGGCAGTTTGCGCTTCCGTTGAAGCCATCGCCATCAGCAAAAGCGAATTCCCGAACTTCTTGGAGTCGCAAATAGCACAGCGATAGCTGGCAAGTGTTATGTAACACCCTGCGATGCCAGTACCAAAGAGCTCGCATATCTTGAGAATCGATGCCAGTTCCTTCTAGAGTCAACTCCGAAAGTCTAGTAAACTGTCATTCATGGGACTGGTGCCACATCCATCACCATAATGTTGGGTAATTCCTTATTCTGGCAACGATTTTCCACAGTGCCATGTCCACTGCAACCGACCACATAGCAACATCCTGACGACGGCGCAACGGCAAAACCGTTAATTATATCAGTTGTCGTGCACGTCATTGCGATATGTATTCCATCCCAAATTATCATGATCCAAGGGCTAACTTACTTGTACAAACACGCTGATGCACCAGATCATCTGAAATCTTGACTTCGGAGGACCTATGGACACAAATTTGTGCCCCACATTTCACCGCTGGAAAGCATCAATGATCCTGATGTTTCCGGTTTGATTGTGTGGCTCATACCCTAAGTACAGTACAGGCCTGAATACCGATGTACTTCGTTCAACTTGACCACAAGATAGGGCACAAACCTGCCCTTTACAGCTGCCACCCTGCCACACAACGTAGTTCACCTTCCCTATGGTGGAATTGCAATTGAATTGAGTTCGGCTTTCTTCCCTTTTTCTATCGCACGAGGGTAGGAGGCCTACTGACACGTCCTGCCTACCAACCCTTTTCATATTCTACAGCAATAGACTAATCTTGAACCGCATCCAGTGCGCACCAATGCTAGCTCAACGAACCCCGACCAGTACTTGCTACGCGTTGTGTTCTAGCCCGATTTACACCCAATTAAAATTTAGTTTATATCGATATCTCACCGCCATTAATACATTAAAGTTCGGCCTTGCTGGCGGATGCTTCAACCTAATGTCATTGTTAACAAATTGGGCACCCGTGATCACCCAGCTTACGGTCTCATCCGCCGCGTGTGAGGGCTCCTTTTGTCGTTAAGGCCAGCCGACTTCGGGAAATTGGTCCCCCTCGGATATCGTCGTTACGAAAGCGTACTGCAAATCATCCGCTAAAGATCGCTCGTACGCAACCTGGGCTCAGGTCCCCCTCTCACGGTGCTACTTGGCGCAACCCATTGGCGTGAATTTTCAACGTTCTCGTTATACAGTCTACGCGTACTACCACTGTCATCACTTTACTTAAATTAGCATTGACCACCACGCGTTTCATGCCAGAGATAGCGACAAGGATACGGCCTAATATCGTTTCCAAAATTAGGCAAAAGTTACCATCATCTGATGCTACTGATTGCCGTTCAAGCTTCGAATTCATGAGAAACCACTCGCTTACTCTAGTCCTTCGACCAGTGAATTTCGAAGCGACATTTTCTAGCGCTGTACGACCTTACTTGCTTCGGAATTCTTTTGGAATACTCCATCTAGTGTACCATTGATGTTCTAGATATATTATTCTATGAACCATGGTAATTTACGAGCTAAATAAACCATGGAACAGTCACAGGTATGATAGTCAAACCATATTTGGGTGATGACTCATCCGATCACTTCTTGTCCCCCCATTGCTTTCATCATTAGCGGCCTTATTGCAGTAGCGTAAACATCGGCTGTGTCATGTATTGTCTTCTTTTGCTGAAACAGAGAGCATGACCTGGCATGAGCGGATTTTAGTCCAGACTGCTTTGGAGATGCAATGTGACCAGACCCAATTATACGTCAAGTTGGATTTTTTGGTCATGTTTTCCACCTTAAAAATAGCCTCGGAGATTAAAGGAATATAAACTGTATATGCGTCCTAGTACTTCGGAATTCATATAGCCACAGATGATGTAGAGATGATCATGAAATAAATTGCAAGAGTATTGTTCCAAGTGGTCATTTCGTGGAAATGTGGGTCTCTCAAATGAAAATATGCAACGCCCACAGAGCTAGAGCCAAATGTGTACCTTCAATAATTCTCAATACCCGTACACTGCCAAACGTTTGCAGCTGCGTCTTTATTCTGTTTGCAGCGATCTTCGTTCCATGTGCGTACATTACGTGACACAGATCCGACACACAGTAGACATGCGTCTAGGGCGACGAGCACCTGCACAGGGAGGACTGCCCAGCAATAAGCAAGTGGAAGCATCTAGAACAATACTCGACCTACATGTGCTCTTCTGTCTCCAATTTGGAGGTCGGCGTCAAGCCTAAAAGCCGTGTAATTAATCCCAACTATAATAACAAGGACCAAAAGTGGACACTCGCATCGAAAATGCCCTCATGATCAGATGATCCATCACGTTTGACGTGATCCTGCAAGTTGCCCCAACGCAATTCAAGGTGAGTTTCATTCTAGACTCAATTCAATAAATTTTCAAACCGCTGTCATCGCGTGCTTTTAAGATTCGACTTGGCATGTCAATGACAAGAGCCCGGTCTTTTACCTTATTCACAATTCGAATCATATTCGTTGGATTAGTGCATACCCTTTGTTAATCATCTCTGAATTTCCCTTGTGCGCCTCGGATATCAGAATCGTTCCCTATCGTCTACTCCAGTTTCCACTGAGGAGATGATAGGCGCTCGCAAGCTTGAGGACCAGCAAGGAAGAAAGGGATGTCATCAGTTCTTCATCATCTCCCTTGCAAGGCAGGATGGTCATGAGAATGGAATTGGGATTAATGCCCTTCATTGTGGCAGAGTTCACGAAGCATGCAATCACGGTAATGGAGCATTTGACCGCGCCTTGTCATGTTCATGCGACAACTAAGGGCATCCTTTTTTTTTCCAATTAGTCAACCCTCTCATAGTCAACGTGGCGCTTCATCGTACGAGCGCTTGTTCGTCATTCCAACTGACCACGTGCTATTGGTCCTTCGACATTAAATTCGGAGATGAATGAACGAAGATCCGCTTCGTCGTCTGGTATAGTCAGTTCTTTGGGTTAATAACCCCATCTGTCTGATCTGAAGTCCAACATACATGTGATGGTTATCATCGTTCCTGAAAGACCGAGGGGTGATAGTGAGGATAATTTCTGATGCGCAGAATATCGTAGTGTTGAAGAAACCGCGGGGATTGGAATGATGAATCGAGGAGTTTGGAGGGAGAAAAATTTGAGGATAGCATGTCAGGGCAGTGCGCCATACTTCTGAATCACGGCAATTGCAAGATCCAACAGATGCTTGGGCGATGAATAAGCTGACCTTGTGAATTGAGTGATTGGTCGCGTGGAAACACCTTGCACAAAGAGTGCAACCAGCATCCACAGCACAATCTCTGGAGGAACATGGGTCAGGACAGAAATGACAACAACACGAACCCAAAAACAACTTATCCTTTCTTGGAGATGTGCCTACAGGGCAGCCCTTGAATGCAGATCTCCTCATCTGGGGCACCTGTGAGACCCTTTCTAACTTACGCATCGCTGAGTAAGGTAGGTATCTTCGCGGGTGTGCTCGATAGAAACACAGCATAAGCGTTTCAAGATGCTGCGTGAAGACTGGCAGTCAGCATATCGGGGCGTGTATTTCCTGTTGTGATGTGGAATATGAATACAAATCGAGGATGGTATTAACTTGAATTGGCGACTGGGTGATGAAGCAGTATGAGAGGTAAGAGAGAGGCGATATGTAGAGTTGGGGGCACCTGAGTCACTTGCGCAACTGTTAGGATCATGGGCCGCCATTGGATTTGAGGAACTGCATTGGAAAGAACACAAGCTCATCTTTTAGGAACCAGAGTTAGAGGCGTTGGAGACGACAGTGAACTCTCCGGAATAGGACGCAACTACCTGACATATGGCTAGTATTCGCTGGTAATCAAGGATGTAGTAAAGAATACTCTATGTATAATCCAACGCAATGCCACAGCAGGTTCCAAAAAATAAACATCCAACATGGTGGCGGGTAATGCCAATACTGAGCGTAACCTTGAAGCTGAATGGAAAATTGTAGGAGTTAGGATTAGGATGCCTGATCAACTGTCAAGTTCGTCTTTAAATGGATGCAAAGGAGGCGCCGAATTCGCACGGAAGAAAAAATTGCCTCAGAATCAAATGCCGCTTGTGGGCTCTGAATACTACATTGTTGCATCTGCTTTTGAAGGTCTTGTGACGAGGGTTGAGCGCATATTTGAAGTCATGACCTTGGTTACAAGTTGCCGTAGTATCAACCTTCAAGGAATGAGAATGTGTAAGTTGGCAACTAGCGATAGACTCTGGCACTGGAACACGATATAGGCGGTAGAGCTGCTGTTCACCAGTAATCCCTGGAAAAGAATGATGATGCGAAGATCATGAAGACCGCAGCGGAGGTCAACACGACATACTTGCTGGTGAGTTCAGAATGAGATCACCTGCTTCCGGGTTGGGTGCAACGTGCACGTGGTCAATCGCAGGCACGTCCTGCGCAGACTTGTCCATGAACCATAAACACGCACTGTCCTGAAAGGTTGAACACCCATTTTCTCCGGATTGCAGGGCCCTAGAATCCAGTCCATGGTTGGAATCGCCTCGGGCTTTCATTCACGATGATCCGCACCGGTGAACATCTGTGTAAAGACCGAACACAACTCACCAACACACCCTGCAATGTGGTTGCACGTCTCTGTCTCTTTCACCATCATCCTTAACAGTGTTTTTACTTCGTGAATAACCACAGACAACAACCAGGTAGGAAAGAGATGATGGATGCATTACTTGATGCTCTCAGATGCCTCAAGACGGCATACATCGTTATCGATGCACTTGATGAATGCACAGAACGCGAGAAACCGTTGACGATCCAAGACATATCTGCCTAGAACATATCCAACTTCACATCTACAAGTCGGAAGGAGGTGGAAATTGAACAGGGTCTGGAATCCCTTGCTGTCACATTAGTGGATGCTAGTATCCAACGTGCAGTGTCTAATGCTGACATCTCAAATTGCATTAGGTATTGTTAGTAGTCTACTGGCCAAATAGAGATATTTATATCTTTATGTAAGTCTAGATGGGTTGTGTCAGTATTGCCAAGCCGAAAAAGACCCTGAACCTATTGCCAAAGCCATTGAATGAAAACCTATAACCATATTCTCTCCTGTATTCAGGATGAACACAGGTCAAATATTCTAGAGGTTTTAAGGTTTCTTGCATATGCAGTACAGCCAGTCACCATTGAGACTGATAGAATTCCTTGATATTGATCTTGATATTGTTACAGACCAAAGGTACCGCCCCTATTTTTCTTATTCTCACCCCTATCCTTCGGACTATTTGTTTCCTTCTTGCTGCACACCGGACTATTCTTTCTCCTCGTATACTGCGTGTCCGTTACCCTTCTCAGTAGTATACACGTATCCCCCACGACTCACATCCTATTATTACTTCTCTGCAGCATATATCTTCCCTCACGAACACGTAGTCGATTCCCAAACTTAGTAGTTGGACACGTACAGACCTACGTGGTTCTGTCAGACACCTATACCTTAGATACATCGTCATGTAATCTCTAGCTTATCCTCTTGTGTCTATGCATCGTTTCCACTCGCTTCTCACAGCAAGCCTACAGAAGAAGTCTATTATCAGTAGCTTGGACAAGTGAAGCATTACGAAACGATAAACGACCTTGCCTATATAAAGTAGGCTAGGTCGTAACAGATATCACTTCATTGCCATGCCATGATCCAGATCTCAAAGTTGTGGATCTCAAGGACTCTTTGAAAATGTGCTATCTTATCATTGGTTATACAAACAGATCTTAGTGACCTTGAAGATTTTATAACTGATGACTGAATATAAATATGGCTTGAATTCTAGTTCAAGCTATTTTCAGGCACATTTCTCAGTAAAAGAGTACCTAATTTCATGCCAGAGTAGCAAGTTATTGCTTCATCTTGATTTATTTTCTTCTCAATTATCAATCACCAAAAGATGTCTTTCATATTGTTTTCATGCCACCAAAAGAAGGGATAATACTCAGAAAATGATAAATAGCTTTCAATCTTATGCAAATAAGTATTGGTTGAATAATGCCTCCACTATGACAGGTGAACAAATGAAGTCAATTGTGAATCTAATTGTAGAAAGTTTTGAACCACATTACAGTAACTAGCTAAAAAACCATCCAGACCTTACATCTAAGGGAAACTTTCCAAATGCATTACTAATCACATCATATTTTGATGTAGATTCTGTTGTGGTACTTCTTTTGAACAACAGTATAAATATAAATCAACAGCTAAATAACATGGTAAAATGGCCAATTCAGGCTTACATAGATATAAATACATCTGGTGGAAGGGATGGCAATGTCCTGCAAGCAACAGCATACAGACAAAATACAAATATAGTGAAAATACATCTTCTGGGTACTATAGCAATGTACTTCAAGCAGCAGTCAAGGAGGCACCAGGATTGAGATTCTGAACCAAGGGTTAGTTAGTTAGTTTGGCAGGAGGCCACAAAAAGAATTTTGGAGTGCCTGGTCTAGAGATGTCTGTGGCCTGTAGAAATACATGTAGATAGGTTTATTATCACTATTAGGATGGAACAGGGCTGTCTTATTCTAAAATCTATTCTTCTTGAGTGTTATCTTGACTGCACACTGTGGCAATGCTGCTATTTTCCATTATTATGCCAGCACCTTGTGATAATGTGACAGTCACCCAGCATTGTTGTATAATTATAGCAGGCCTTAATAACACATATCATGAAAACAGAGACAGAGTTGAATAATGCAAGCACACCAAGTTTGTCAAACTTTGATATTGTAAATGACCAAACTACATAATCTATAACACAATGTCCATGGGTAGTCCGGAAACAGTTCTACAACAAGGAGTAGAATACTAAGATGTATCACAAGAGTGTTCATAACAGCATAAGCATTGAGATGCTACTGCCCAAGATGGCGAACAGCATTTTAATAGGGCTAGGTAATGATACCGCATCACTAGAATTGTCTGAGTCACCACTGCCAGTACCAACGTGAGCACACAGTTGACCATTCTGATTCAAAGCTGAGGCAGGGAGGAGGACCTATCAAAACGCACGCAATCGCACCCCATTTAGTAATCACGACCTCGAAGCACGGGAGCGTACATACCTGTGGAAGCCCAGCATCAGACTCGATGGATAAGCTGCCATCACTCCCACGGCTAACAGCATCGCAAGTCAACACATTGATAATTGTGTCGTTGTCTCCAAAGGGAAGGTCGGAGGAAGGAATCTGCCACGTCGTGCCTGTTGAGGCGTTTCCAGCGTTGGTGAGCAGCGCAAGAAGAGGTGGCTTCGAGATGACAAGCGTCACGTTGTTGCTTTGATCAACGAAGCGTGCCTACCCAGAAAGCGGAGGTTAGCAGGTGATGGCAAGGGGAGGACACAGTAAAAAATGAAGCGTTACGAACGGCTGTGGTCAAAAAGTCGTTATTGGCAGAAGCCGCGGCTCTGCGAGCGGCATTCAGCGAGGTAATGAGGCTGACGAGGGGCTTGTCTGAAGTTTCGTATGCAGTCAACCATAGGCTGTGTCGGAATTGTGAGATGGGCTAAGCGGCGGGAAGGTTCAGTACACAAAAACTTACGCCTCCCGATTATCAGGGTCCTGTGCGCCAGAGTAGCCCTGCTCTTGACCTGAAGGAGAGTAAGACACTCCGCGCTGTGAAGTTATGAATATGATGATTACCATAGTATACAATCGGAACACCATCATTAACAAATGTCCATGCAATTGCATTTTGAACAAGCTGATGTCATTCACTTTAGGAGAGGTGCGTATAATCGGGACGATTGAACAAGGGTGACGCACCGATTGATCCTGAGTGATGGATTGGAACCTTGGTTGATCATGATTCTCGAGGAAGGATCCCGACGTAAATGCACCGCCGTGATAGCTTTCTTGGCTCCTTGTTACAGCTTCGCGAAGGGCAGACAGGTTTCCTTGAGGATTGGTGAAGGCGGAGACGAGACGAAACCAGGTTGGGTAGTCCAGGACCGCATCGACAACGTCTAGAGAAAAATGAGTGAAAGAAAAGTGGGCGTGACACAAAAGCGTACTCGTGTAGTTGGCGGTGTAGATGATGTCGTCACTCAAGACCTAAGTGGAAAAGAGGACTGAGGATGATGAAATGGAGAGAATTGGCAAATACTATACCTCTCCAATGCTGAAGACTCCAGCTGAGCGAGCAAACTCCGGCCAGAAGTCAATGCGAACGTGTTTCAAAGTGTCAATGCGGATACCATCAACATTGTGTTGGTCAACGAGGTCGTGAATCCAGGCATTGAATGTCTGGACTACGCTATCCGATTCTGTGTTGACGTCTGGCAGGCGTAGTTGGTCGTCACCGATCCAACAAAGCTCGACCTCGGTTTGGTTGGTAAAGTTGTTCATCGGACAGGCTGGATGGAAGTCGACTTGGGTGTTCAATGGAACGTAAGATGCGTAGTCGATAGTACTCTCGTTTCCAAGAGCCCCGTAACTAGAGATCATGAGTTGGTAAAAGTGGATGAGAAGGACATTACTCACTGATTGACGACAACATCAACCATTAAGAACATTCCCTTTGAGTGAAGTGCCTCGCTCAAGTCATCAAGATCTTGTCCTGTTCCGTAGTGAGCATTCAAAGAGTTGATATCGGACATCCAGTACCTAAGAAGTACACATGAGACGATGGAAATACCAAGGGCAAGAGAGGAACTACCCATGGTAAGCCTCTCCGTAAGGAGACAGGCCTTCGACATTGGTGACAATAGGGGATACCCAAACGGCGTCGAAACCCATGTTCTGGATGTAGTCGAGATGATTGATGATTCCTCTCCATGTACCACCACAATATAATCGCTCCGTTGTATTGCAACTGGCGGGCTCGTCATCCGATCTGGCAAACCTGTCGGTCACTACCTACGCTCGCAGTATCAGTAAAGAGCCAGTGATGATAAGGTACCACTCACCTGGTATATTGACCGACTTTGCCATTCTTCGGCAGATGCAGCAAGGGTGTTCGACGCGAAAGACAGTGCCAAAAAGCATCCATAAAGTATTCTTTCATACATATTTGGGAGTGAAAGGCGTTAAGGGGAGGGATGGGGATAAGGCGAATGAAAATTCCAGCCTAGCCATTGCTTTAAGGAGCAGGCAGTCGGTTCCACAATCCCGCGGCTCTGTAACGTGTTCTGAGTGAGGCGAACACGCACTGGCTCATAATCATCCGCGTGTCTGAAGCACAGCAATCAAGCGCGTAGAGTATTCCCACGCAGAATTGAGGTCTGGAGCCATCGAGCACAACGCCCGACTGCAGCTGACCATCGGGCGCGAGGAGGTTCTCGGCATCCACCCGCTACTCATCTTGTTACCTGACTTCTCTTGCTCCAGTAGCGATGGTCTTGCTACGATTTGCTCCGTCACCAACAGGTCCATTGCACCTCGGTGGTCTACGAATGGCACTGTATAACCACCTATATGCGCGTCAACACAAAGCAAAGTGGATATTAAGAGTGGAGGATACAGATACGGTGACTGACGTTCCTATTCACCTACTCATTCTCGCTCACCATCTTGTTCGGCTGCTCCACTGCTCATCTTAGACACGTTTTGTCCCGGGTTCAGTGGATGGCATTCGCAAGGCGTTGGAATGGGCTGGGCTTCAATACGACCATGGTGCGTACATATGCTTGTCTGCGCGCGGATATGTCTCTATTTTTGTCTAGGTCCTGGTGTTGAAGGGCCCCATGCACCATATTTCCAAGTACGGCACCCCATAGTTGGTTCATAGTTCTGTTGATCATCAGTGCAGTCAGAACGTCTCGATCTCTATCGCAGTTATGCGAACAAGCTCCTAGAGGTGTGCCGTGCTAAGTTTCTCCTCTAATATGCGCTGAACCCACATCAAAGTCAGGACACGCATACCGCTGCTTCTGTTCTCCGGATCGACTGACCGAAACGCGCGAGAAACTGGCTCGCTCCGGTTCAAACTTCACCTACGACAAAACGTGCTTACATCTCACCGAAGAGGAAGTTGCGCGTAGAGTCCGGGCAGGGGAGAAGTCGATCATTCGATTGAATGTACGCCGCCTTCTATTTCATGTAACAGTGACAACCTGATACTGTATTCGCCTTAGGATGGTGATTTACCGGTTCGCAAACCCGGTCATGACATTGTATTCGGAGCGCTCAAGGATGCCCACGCGTCGCTCGCAACGGACCCAGTACTTCTCAAGTCCGACCTATTTCCTACATACCACCTCGCGTCTGTGGTCGATGATCACGAGATGGGTATCACTCATGTACTCCGCGGCGAAGTAAGCGAAGTAATCTTTTCCGTGGTGGACTTCTAGTTCTAAGGACGCGCCAACACAGGAATGGCTAACTTCTCTGCCATTGCACCTCGATCTCTATGCAGCATTGAAGCTAGAGCCTCCAGAGTTTGCACACATCCCAATCTTACTCAATCCTGATGGCACCAAGATGTCCAAACGAAATGGAGATGTGCAAGTGATTGATTATATCGTAAGTTCATCCTTGTCCAGGAACATGCATATTGAAACACTGAGTAGAGGAGAGGTTGGGAACCCAAGGCCCTACTCAATTGGCTCGCACTGGCTGGTTGGGGTGCTCAACACGAACCAGCATCTACGGACACTCACAGATCAGGTCGTTTAATAAAAGAAGCACCAGACAGCACTCGAATTATGACACTGGAGGGACTCATGGCGGAGGTGCGTACACGACAACCAAGTTGCCGAGATCAAGAATGCCGAACATATTTTTCATTTTGACAGTTCGATCTCTCGGCATTGACCCAACGCAGCTCCAGTCTTGATTCATCCAAACTGGAATATATTAACAAGCATCATCTCATGAGGGAACTCGACGAAGTGGACGGTCCGCTGAAACTTGCACAACGAGCCCACCAGCACGTAAAAGCGGCGTTTCCAACAAGGTAAGTTGGCAACCTGTCAGCTGGGTTGTGGTTACTTATATGAGGTCAACAACAAGTCAATTCACAAGCGTGGATTATCTTCAGCTTGTCATTGTCGCGCTATCAGTAAGAACCCCTTCGTTGTTGCCAGACTGATGTTCAACGTCTGCTGTCACAGGGACGATTAACGAATATTCAAGATATACCTACACTGGCACCATTCTTCTTCGTAAATCCCGACCTGGCAAGCGAAGAAGCTAAGTCGATGATGGATCGTGTCACACCTGAACAACGAGGTGAGCTTTGATGCTAGTCCTACTTTCGGGGCAGAACCCCTTTTCCGTAATTTTGTCGCATCGATTTCCACCACCAACTAAATTACGACTGCACCCTTGCTTTTCAGGTGTTGTGTTGGATGCAGTCTCAAATCTGCTTGAAAACCAAGCTCCAGGCCCTTGGGAAACGGTGGACCTGTTAGCAATGCTCCATGAAGAACGGGTCAGGCTCGGGATGTCGCCAAAGGTATTTATGACAGCGTTGCGGCATTCGTTAACGGGGATGAAGGTCCGTAAATATTTTTCAAATTGATTTGCGATGTCCACTAATTGAACCTTACTGATCCTACAGGATGGACCTGCCATCTCCGATGTTATGCGCGTTCTCGGACCGGAGAGAACTTTAGCCCGATTGAGCGTGAAGCATTAATAATTCACCCTTAATCCGCAAAAATGACGCCTAGGTCAAACCAGTCCAAACCAACCCCTGCTCTAATTTGCTGTCATTATACTAATGTACAATCTTTCGCTATCAGCATTCACGGACTGTACAAATTCTAGCTCTTGTCCATATCTACTGCGTCGTGTGCGATACCGATACATCAACCAAATTAATGAGCATAACCTTGCTACAAGAAACATAATGCCTAGGATAAAGCGGATATGCCTGGCATCTATAGGCATCGTAATCTACAACGCTTCCCATCCTCCATTATCAACAACACTTTCCAGCTTTCTTGCGACGACGTGTGGAATACCATGGCTCAACCAAATCTTGCGGATATCTTCCCATCTTGCGTGATGCAGGTATTGTCTCCGACCTCGCCTGTAAAGTAAGCGACTATTAGCATTTGTTTTTTACGATGACGAAAAGTTCTACATGCCTCATTGACATATCAACTTCACCGTGGGCATCAAGGTACGGCGATTGGACAAACGTGCCATTGTTGGTGTTGAGATAGAGAACCGCACATCTACGAACGAGGAAATAAACGCCGACCGTGCCTCCACATCTATGCAAAAAAAAAAAAAAAAAAAGTTTAACGCCAGTGTTCAGCAGTCCAAAACGAGAAACTCACTCTCTGGTATGCATGTTACACTCCCCTCGGTCTCCATCCACATCCATACAACAATGACTCTGCATACAACAAGTCACGCCACAGATCAAACAAATCGCACAGTCCAGAGGTATGGTTTCACATCTCGGACAAGTCAACGCTTTTTCTTGTTGTCCGAACAACGTATCCAGGACCAACGGTAACTTTGCCAACCTGTATACGGCTGGATAGTCTAAAGTGACCGTTGACGCGATTTGGGATGTAGAATGCAGTTGGCCGTAGTGGGCACACCAGCCTGAGAGCGCGTTTTGTAGGGTGTCTTGGTTTGGGAGATCGGAGAGGGGTGGGATGCCTAGCATGTATAGAAGTCGAGTGTATTCGTCTCTAATGGTGGACGGAGGGGGAGCGTAGGGTGTACCAAAGGCTGTCGTGCCTAGGGGGGCATTAGGAGTTCCATATTGAGGTGTCGGGAACGAGTTCGGGCACATTGCTCGAAGTAATATGACGGCTTTGCGTAGGAAGGGTAAAGTGAACGCATATAACAGCTTTTCGATTCTTGGTTCGCCATAGGCTTCGAGGACAAGAGCAGTCGAACGATCGAATAAAGGGGAATGACGTGCGACGGAGATGAAGAACATCCTAATGTCGCCGAAGAGATCTTCATGATTTCGTCTAAGCATATGAGGGAGATTGTAACTTCTGGTCTTCGTCAAGGTGTATACGATCCCTATGACAGCCCGAGCGAGCGATGCATAGTACGCGAGGACAGCTACATGTCTAAGCATCTCAGGCGCAACAGCAGCTGTCTCGGCAAGGATCGTGAATGGGTCGCGAAGGAGAAGTGGATAGGAATACGATGTAAGTGAGCTTCGACTCCATTCTGGCAACAGGCGCTTGACGATAGCTTGTTTCACCGCGTCCCGTCCTTCATCCGGCCTTCCTTTAAAGTTCAAGTTCACCATACGCGTCAAGCACAAAATCAGCCCGCGTATCATCCTGAATTGAGCTTCCGTGACATTGTCTGCAACAACACCAATCCCGCCTTGCGCTTCAACACCTCTCAAAGCCGTCTCGATCCCTGAAATCGTATATCCAACCAACTCTTCAGGGAGATACATCCCAGCCCCTCTCTCCCCCAACTCCGGCTCCAACCTCTCCCTCATATGCCTCGTCTGCATCGAAAATGTCTTCGAAGCCGTCATAACGGTATCAATCATCTTTGCCAGATCCGAATCCTCCCACCCCGGCATACTTTTCACAGCAGAAACATATCCCGGATCTTGCGCTGACCAAAACACAAACTCGCCCGTTCCCGTCTTGCTTTGAAGCGATTCGAGTAACAAGTCAGGCTTAGATTTGAGAATGTTGATGCCAGAGGCGCGAATCCAATCTGGAAAGGGGACGGTGTTGAGGGGTTTCGTGTAGGGCGGGTTCATGGGCAACATCGTGTTTCCGAGACTCTTGCATAGCGGGCAGATGTACTCCTTTCGTGGTATACACTCAGGATGATTCCTAGCCGCTTGTATGCGATGACGTTGTTTGATAGAGGCGTTGTAGGTTTGAAAACAACTCCAGTGCATCATATGCGTGCAAACGGAAGTATAGAGCCCGAATTTGGTCGATGTGGGTGGAAAAGAGTCGAAACGAGGTGCTAATCCCGCTTTGGCGTCGAGTACGTCGGCTTGAGGTGGCGGGAATATCGTTGGTACTGCGCCTGAGCTCGATACAGCATTGACGCTGGAAGGGAGGATTCTATCCATCGACAATTGCGCTCCGAAGACCTCATTCAAATACCCAGGCGACGCATCAGGGTGCTTCCTGAGCAACCTACTAGCTTGAACCAATCCCAACGCGCCAAACGGATGACTCGAGTTGAGGTCTTCTTGACAGACAATACACGTCCCGTAAGAGATCTGTTCCTCCTGCTCCACATCTTCCCCCACCCCTCCCATCGTCTCATCTTCATCATCGATCAAGTCATCATCGTCATCTTCAAAATTCGTGGCAAAACTAGCTTGTTGTGCTTTCATCTGCTGCATAATCGCCGCTTGTCTAGCCTTCGCCGCTCGTTTCTTCGCCTCCTCCGGATTAGGCGCATCAGCTTTGACTTCAACCACCTTTCGCTTCCTCTTGACTTCCTCAATCACCACCTCTCCTCCTTCATCGACCATTTTCTCCACAACCCACTCCACTCTACTATTGTACGACTTGAACTTTTCATGATGCTCCAAAAGGCAAATCACCTCCAACAGCGTTCGCTCATGAGTTTGACCAACTTGCTCTCTATCCGCAGGCTCAACAATCGCCTGCGTCCTAAACGCCTTTGTAACCACCAATCGACTAAACGCCTCCGCCCTCTCCACCAAGCCCAACATAACAAGATTAATCGCCTGGTCCAAAATAGCTTCAGCCGAAGGAGGCGGCGTACCACCCGACTCATCCGTCACCATCAACACATTCCATATTGAATAAAATATAACCTGCAACAACACCTCCGCCTCGAATGAGACAGGCAATATCGCAAACGGCCCATCAAGCACACCAAACGGCTTTGGCACCATGACAGGTTCTTGCTTGAACGCGTCCGTGATCGTCTTGATCCCATCAGGTTTGTAACTCGAATCGGCGTTCACTTTCCTCCTCAACCGGTTCTTCAACACCACCTCGACTTCCTCCCGCTTATTCCTCGTGTAATGATAGAAGAACGGGTTGACTTCATCGTACATCTCCTCTTTCAGTTCATAGACGCCCGAGTCGCTGACGCTTTCTGGTTGTTTGAAATTCGCCACTTCCTTCAGCACTTTCTCGAACGACACGTCTTCCACCAATCGTTCAGCTACACGTTTGACCAAGTCGGTGAAGGTACATGGACCCATGGCTAATGCGTGAATAAGCTCTCGCCGAATGGTCTGGGAAGTGGACATATGGAGGGCATTGGCATTTTCGGAGAGGATAGTGATGAGGATGTAAAGTACTTCTTCAACCATGTTGAATAATTGTGGGCCCTCGTAGACGGGGTGGACGGGTAAATGTGAAGATGCATTGGATGTATTGGAGGTATATGATGATGCTGATGAATTTGACGGAGTTGCTTGGATGACATTAAGGGTGTTATTATTACTTGGCGGAGATAACGTTGAATGAGAAGAAGGCGTCGTTGCTGTTGTGGTGGATGTGTTTGGTTCGAAAAATGATAAGAGGCCGAACCGATCGAGGATGGTTACGAACACAGAGTTGGGATCCAAAATGATGAGAGCGAGTTGAAGGATGAACAGATCTTGATCGTAGCAGAGTTCGCGAAGCATAAAGTCACGATAATGAAGGAGTTGACCACGAATCGCGAAACCATTTCTAACCCAGAGACCAGTCCTTATTTGTGCAATCATCGCGAGCACTGTAGACATAATCAGTAGCCATATTTCATCGAATACAGAACGAAAAGCCCACCTCGCAAAGGAAAATCAATAACAGTCTTAAGAGCATCCTCATTCGCCCTCTTCGAAACCAACTCCTTCACCGTCGTCATCCCTACATCATTCATCAGCTTCTCCTCCGTCAACAGATGCACATGCTTAAACATCTCCGCCAACAACCAATGCAACGAATGGTGGAAACTAACCCATCCATCCAACACATCAAACTCCAGCGTCCGATACCGAGCACCTCCAAGAATGACTTCATGGAACCTGATCGGCGTAAACTTGGTCTTATCCAGCCGATCATCCGTGAGCGTGCATGTCAACATGATATGATGAATGATCGTCTCGATCCCGACGGCTAATTCGCCTGGACTGCTCCTCGCGAATGCCTCACCATAGACCTTGATCACCCTCGACAACGACAACGTCACGTTAAACACGCTAATCCAAGCATCCGTCTCATACTCCACATGACTCGTCGCCGCTCTCTTGTTCGGATTAACGCACATGAACAACTGACACGTCCGCACGAAATGCAACAAATACGCCGCATTATGCGCAATCAGCTCTTGCACCGGTTCGGTATGACAGAGATATCTCAAATCGCTGAAAACAGGCATGAAGCGTTTCGATTTGAATGGCGTGCTTTCAACGTCTAGAGGTGGAGCGTGCATCCCTGTCCAAGTTGATGGCGCGAAAACAATGTGCTTGTCTTGGATTTGATTGGTGAAAAACGCGGTGATGATGGAGAGCAGACGAGTAGCGAGACGGTGGACGTGGACGAGGTGGATGGCGACGGAGGGAACGGTGAATAACTGGAGAGCAAAATATTTGATGGAAGTTTCCGCTTCACGGTCAACAAGGAGGTAGGCATCGATCACGAGATGGTAGAGGTTTGCAAAATGGCCGGCTAAGGACGTATAACCGTTGAATGTAAGCGCAGAAACGCGTAAAACCTACGGAGACGCACCTATGACGAGTTTATGAGGCTTGCTAAGCGAAATGACCGAAGCGTAAATCTCCTTGAGGCTAAGTCGAGGCTTTTTCCATAGCCGAGTGTGATAAAGGAACAACACGTCCAACCGCGTCGGATTGCTCAACCCCGTCAACATCTTCGCTGATTGTTGATTCTCTCTTCGCCTTGGTGACAGTAACTCGCCAGCAACGACCTCCCTCAAGATCAACACGTCCGTCCCCAACCTACTCCTTGTCAAATCCAACAGCCATTCGATGATAACTGCGACCATTTGTTCCCGAAATGTATCGTAAGCTCGCCTAATCGTGACGCCCAAGTCAACGCGAGCGATAGCCTTCGACATCTCCAAGAGCCTCGTAGCGTTGGTGTCGGAATCGATAATCTCTCTTCCTTCATCGTCAAGTTTATGCGCCAACTGGGAGGCATCTTCTTTACTCCGATTAGTCAAGGAACATAGTATCCGCGCCGCTTCGTCATAGGAATGCTTGTCGTCGTTCCAAACCACTACACAGTACTGATCCTTCAACATTGGATCGGCAGAGGGCTGTAACCGAAGATCCGCTTCGTTGTCTGGTATAGTGGGTTCTTCGGGCGAATAATCCAGCGTATCTAGTATGAAATCCAACGCATATGAGATGGTTCTCCTCATCGTTTCTGAAAGATCGGGAGGGAAGGGGACTCGGTGAGGGTAATTGCTGACGGGTGGGATATTGTCAGGTAATCTTGAATGTCTAGCAGCGGATTGAAGTGAAGCATCGAGGGTGTTGGGAGGGGCAGCGATTTGGGGGTGGAAGGGGCACGTTAGCGTAGTACGCCATGCTTCTGAATCACCGCAATCGCAGCATCCACCAGACTGTTGAGCGATAAAGAAGCTGACGTTGTGATCCGAGTGATTGGTCGCGTGGAAACATCTTGCACAGAGAACACAGCTATCGTCTAGTGCGCAATCTCTGGAGAGATATGAGGATCATGAGAGTAGAAAATGAAGAATGACACGCACTTGCACCGAAAACAACTCTCTCCTTTCTTGAAAATGTGTCCACAAGGACGTCCTTGAATGGGAGCATCTGCATCAGCAGCGCCCGCGAAACCCATTCTGGCTTGCGTTTCGCTGAGTAATGCATGCATTGGCAGCCCGGTTACCGCGTTCGCCAAAAACATCTCGGGATGAGCACCCCAAAACGCTCCATACAGCTCGCAAAGCATATCTGCGCGTGTAGCTTCCACGAACGTGTATTTCCTGTTGTGGGGTAAGGTCTCGAATACGAATCGCAGGTGTGAGATCAACTCGGATGGGCGATTGGATGCTGAGGTAAGGCTTGGGGGTGCAAGAGGGAAAGGAAGCGTAGCGTTGGGAGCGCCAGAGCCACCGGCACCGCTGTTGGGATCTTGACGGGGAGTCATTGAATTCGAGAGGAACTTGGATGGGAAGAAGGATGAGAAGCCGTTCGACATGGACAAAGGACGTGTTCCCGCTTTATCTCGACCGCGTTGTCAGAGCGCCTCGACTGTTACTTGTCGGGACCGCTTGAGAACGTGGGGGATGATGAGGACGGTATCAGACGCCGTCGTGACTGTGACTTTGAGGGTGACGACAGCTCTCGTACAGTATCATGCTCGAGATTCTTCGTAACGCCGCAACACATGGGGCGCAAGACTAGCTTATTTGGTGTCTTTTTTATTACAAAAATGAGGTCCAAGGATGCAGTCCTAGCAATGACAAGCGCAAGTATTAGCACGTCTGATCATTCGACCTTCGTCGAGCTGTGATGCGCGACATCGCCCAGGAGATTAGATAGCAGTTGTAGATTAGATAAGAACGGCTGATAGCGCAATGTACCGCTCTTCAATGTTGTCAAGCATGGCTGACTTCTCGGCCAACAATGTACAGAGCAAAAATGGGTCTCCTTCCACTCGACTCTGAAACATTTCCTACTATCATCATGATCAACGCCCAACCAACCTTCTACAATCAAGTGACTTTGTTACCGCCATAGCGCAAGGGAGGTCCATTTTTGGATGTGGCCTAGAAAATTAGGTCAATTGAGCAAGTGAACAAAGCAGCAACTCGAGGGAGAATTCGAGTGGGAGGGACTGGCAAATCCGATGTGAATATATAGTTCTCTAGCAGCCTGGATGGGTAATGGCACGGTTACTATACAAGGAACGCTAAAAACGAACTACACCCAGGAAAGAGACCATCGAAAAATGTAAGACAACGATAACTTTGACTGGTGTGCCTTCGATATATGCAAGTGGCCACCAATAAGCTGCACATTGGTACATCTCTGTTGTTTTCCTATTTTCCTGCTATCGATTCCCTGCTACCCGAAGGACTTACTGACCTCGGTCAGGCACCCTCAGAGAGCGAACCTATTGTCAAAGTAGTTCAAGTTCAAGTTAGTGCGCGCACTCAGCTGGCATCCTAGGGTAGCAGCTAACCACATTGAACACCAGCGGTTGCTGACAAACTCCCGACCATCTCGCAACAAAACGAAAGAATTGCACCAGCTAGGGTCGATTTGGGCATAGCATCCATATCCAATCGTACTCCATAGGTCGCAAAAGTCTTTGACCGCCAAAACTTCAAAAACGTTCTCTTCATCCTGGATGCCCTGTTCCAGATTCAGCGGTTCTGGTGGGTGGGCCTTGTTGCACGTCAACTCCTCAGGTTTAAGCTGCTCTAGAAATACCGGAGCTGCATTTCGTACGTGAGGGCGACATCGACTGCATGGCGTCCGGGGTGCTTGTGCTTGACGCGTCAAATTGGACAATTTCAAATTCTAGGATTTGAAAAGGCATTAGATAGTCGGTGACCTTTATACTTGCTTTACTTGCTTCTGCTCGTCCTTCAACTCTGACTTTCTTCGCGCGTGTCGCTGACATAAGTTACGGTTTATGCAGCCAGTGCGATCCCGTGATCATAGTTCGAATTCGAGAGTTGAGGAGGAGTTTCAAGTTCAAGTTCAAGTTCAGGTTCCAGTGGTTCAAATTCGAGTTCAAGGCCAAGGGTTTTCTGTGTTGGCTTGAAGGCTTTCAAGCATAACACTTCTTCGGTGTTGGTGAAGGCCTTCTATAGAGGTTGTGGTTCTTGGGTTACCTTCAAGGTGGGTTACCCATAGCTCATGTCTTTCTGGATCACTGAACTTGCTCTATAAAGTTCTAGTGGTAGCAACAGCACGCGCTTGATTTCTTGAGCTTCATATTTCGACTTGATTCGGGGGAGTAGTCCTTCGATTTTGTTCGTTATTCATCACGACGGTGGGGGTACAAGTTGACCGGTCTCAAGTTCGAGTTCGACAGTTTCCTCAAGAGGTTCGAATTACGCTACGTAGGTACGCAACCCTTCCTTTCCAAGGTAACTCTTCCTCTGGTTTCTCGTTCGCAATGGCTGACCATCCTCGTTAGCTGTACGATTCTTTCATTCCGAGCTAACATCACGCAACTTGTACGATCAATAAACAACCATCGCATCGAACATATCCTCGCATCATCTTCTCATCCACATCGCACCTTACAAACCAAGCAAATCAGTAACAAGCATTCAAACACCTGTACGACCGGACGACACACACGAACGACGTAAAATTAGCACGAACGTAAAGACCTACGACACGAACCATCACTCCATCCGTGTATAAGACCTACGACACCATCACTCTACCCGTGTATCCCTTATCTTCGCGTATTACCAGACCATCACGTTTTATACCCCCATCATTAAAACCCGCCATCAACAATGTCAATCCGTAACGCTCTACTCTCACGATCCAATACAGTCACCACCCCTTCAAGCACCCTTAGCCGTGGTTCTGATTCAGCACAGTCGACGCCAGGTCTTCAGCCCAATGTCCCATCCATTCGACTCATTTCCGCCAAACCTACAGCTGCGGGTATGGCATCAGATGCTAGCCCCGCCTCCAAGTACCCTTTCGATGTCCCTTGGAAATCCGCATCCGCATCAACGTCCACATCAACACGCCCCTCCGTTCTCGCTCCAAAATCAGGCTCAGATTCCAGTGCCACCAAAAGGCGTCTCGTTCCCAAGAAATCCAAACTCAATATCCTCAACGTTGTCGGGAACAAAGTCTCCAACACCAGCGGAGCAACATCTTCTATATCAAAAGTCGGCGTAGATAAAGAGAACGTCACCAAAGCTAAAGATTCATCCGTTCGTTATGTTGGTGCTGGTAGCGTCAGGCCTGTAGGGTCGACGGGCGGGAAAGGGTTAGAAATTTATGTCGACCCGACTAACGACCCAGACATTGGAGAAATCATCGTCGTCAAGAGGCAAAAGCCACGAGCTGGCTTGAATGGGATGAGTTGGGGCGCTCTTGGGGAGGTGACGAATGTCCCTTCAGTTAGTCAGCAGGAGAAAGAGAATCAAACTCAAGGCACGAAAACCAAAGATGGAGACAGCAAGTGGTGGAGCCTTGGGCGAGGACGTAAAGTTTCGAAGGGTAAGGGTAAGGACAAGGAAAATAAAAGTCAAGAGAAGGGTTCCTTCAGAGCCAAAGGTCAGGAGCTGCATCTACGCGCGTGAAATGGCAATGGATTCACTGTATTTTAGGTGCTGAATCCGTCCGCTCAATCCTCTCTCTCGGCAGATCAAAGCAGGAAAAGCAGGAGATGCCTACTCGCTCACAAAGTAAGTCGGTTGCAACTATCGGTCCTCACTGTCATCCTGACATCCTTGCCTAGCCCCTCAGCCTCTCAAAGTCAGCCAAGATCCCCGCACTAGGTTCAACTCCCTCGGCTCTGGCGTCTCCCTCCAATCATCATGCAATCAATATGCCAGTGTGTCTAGTATGACTGGCCAAAGACTCAATGCCATCGTCGAGCCTGAGGGGGAGAGTGTTGAGGATACCCCTCGCGCTTCCCGTACTAGACCATTTACGCATCCTGAATCACCCACTCCAGTTAGATCCACTAGTCGCGCGTCAACTACAAACCATGCTGGCAACGCTTCGAATCAAGGGTCGATCGCTCTTCGGGCTATGAGATCCGTCATATCCTTGGCCAACTGGGCTCAGCTCAAGAACGGTGACGATGATGAAGATGACGAGAAACAGAAACAGAAGGAGAAGGAGAGAAAGAAGGAGAAAAAGGAGAAAAAGGAGAAAGAGAAAGAGAAGAAGGAGAAACAAGGTACCATCCGACGAGCATCAGCGGTTTCGATGGCTAGCCTCGCGTCGACTGCGGACTCGGCCACTGGGTCTATCAAGGACGGTCAGCATTCTCTGGGAAAGAAACGCAGCATTTTGGGTTTAGGGATTGGGTTACCTTCAAGCATGAGCATCAGGAAATCATCTCTTCGCAGAAGTACCCCAGCAGCCACCTCGCTCATGAACATTTTTTCCAATCCTGCATCCTCGAACAGTTCCTCTACTCTCCCTCGCACTGCTCCATATCCAACAGCAGCAGCGCCGCCGAGTATCGTAGCTAACCTACCAAGGCGGTCCCTTGACTTGCCCGCTGCTCAGGGAAGATATCGATCCGGGTCCGTTATGTCTAATGCGTCATCGTTAAGACCGATGTCCGTGATTTCCTGTGGTTCGGGGAACACTCGAGCCTCGTCGGGTAATGCTTCGATTTGTTCTCATTCTGGGACGAGCGTCAAGTGGGATGAAGAGGTGTTGGAGAACGTCAAGGAGCAAAGGAGGAGGGAGAGAGCTGATAGACGTGCTCAAGCGCAAGCTCAAGCCGTTCAAGAAGAATCGGAAGAGGAGGGCAAGAACGGCAAGCAGAAGAGCAAGATGGGAAAGGAGAAGGAGAAGGAATCTAAGAAATCGTTGGATGCAAGAAGAAGAATTGGCATCGCAGATATTTTCCCTGAAGCTGATATCACGGGGGCCAAGAACATTCGCACGGCCTCGAGTTCCGGTGGCCAGGACGATACTGTCAAGTTGGATGTACAGAACGGCAAACACCTCCAGGTTGAGGCTGTTATTGCTGATCACCATGATGAAGAGGAGTCAGGAGCCGAGGAAAGTGACTCTGAGAAGACCCAGACATTGGGGCGTGTCGCTCTGGAAGCGACCACACCCACACTTCCCAAGCCTGCTATCAGGTCAAGGCCGAGGCCCGTATCTGACCAGGTATTCGGAAGAGCTCGACCTGTTGCCATGCACGAAGATGATACGCGTGAGTGACTGACATAATGGGTAAAAACCGGGATGCTGACCGTGGGACCAATTGGACAGGGACGTTGTCCAAATTGGAAGGAGCAACAAACGATCTCGCTCAACTTATCAATGTCCTTGATTTGGAAGCAACGCCAGCTGGCTCAGATATCACGCCCAAGCGTCCGTCACCCATCTCATTCGAGAAATTCATTGCCGATGAGATCTACGCGAAGAATGTTTTCCGTCCTGCCGAGAGCCCTTTGAAGGCAAGGCAAAGCTTGGATAAGGAGCGAACGGGGTCCAATGAGTCGCTTCGCCCCTATGCGCAACGGCTGAGAAACTCTCAGAATGGCTCTAGTTCAAACTCTCAAGAGCCCAACACTGGATCCATTCGGGTGAAGAAGTCGGCTGCTGATCTTTTCGGACCCGTTGCTCCGTCGTCTACTCTCATGAAGGATGTCTCCTCTCCGGTCAACAACTCTCCTCTCAAGCGTGCTGCTTCCACCATCGGCATCGCTCCTCGCGAAGATGGGACTCCACTTGCAGCTAAACACACTCGCAAACATTCTTCCACTCCGGCTCCTGAACCAGAGCCAGCTCCCGTTTTCCAACCTCTTAAACCTCGTGCTTCAGGTGCTCTGAACTTCAAGGTCGTTCCAAAGTCATCAAGGTCATCTTCACTGGCTCCAGATTCGCCTTCACCGAGCTCGCGCGCCCGCTCGGGGTCAACTGCTACAAATGCAACTGCGAGGCCGTCAAAGTCCTCCAAACCACCCTCAAGAGACGGAACAATTCGAGGCATCTCATCCTTGACTTTTGGTCCGAGGTCACAAAGTTCTTCTAGGAGCGGTTCAGGATCTGGATTAATGGATGACACTGAAGCCGAGCCGTTATCTCTTTCAACGGTGTTCACACGCCTAGACGACACAAAGCCCTCCGCTTCTAACACTGGTACTATGAGAAAGAAGGTGACACCCCCAGCTGGAAACGACACTTATTACCATAGTGATGCATCGCTGTCTCGATCAAGGACTAGCAACATCCCTATCCCTCCTGAAGCCAGACGAAAACTCGGTATGAATGGTACGATGGGAGGTTCAAGCACTTCAGCCTACCGCCAAGAGTTGGATGACTCTGATCCTGATTCGGATGTTCCAGAGGAGCTGAAGATCATTTTGAAGGAAGGGACAAATCGCTTAAATAACTCGCAGAATAAGAAGACCAGAAATCGAATCTCTCTGCTGCCATCCCCCGGTCGCCCTCCTGTGATGCCACTACCTGAGCCTTTGCCATTGGCTTCTCGTTCGACGACTCCCATTCCTGATCAGAGACCGAGCAGTGTCGAGTTGCCGAGCTTCAAGTTCACAGATGAGTATGGGCTGACAAACAGCGAGGATGATGGGGATTCGCAGAGCGGTGTCGTCGGCTCGTCCTTCGCTATGAGCACCTCAGTTCCTAGCGTGCGTCGCAACTCCGATATCATGTCGTCCTATAGTGGCAGTGGCACCGATGACGAAAATCATACCAAGAAATCCTTCGATTTCACGGGAGAGCTGAGAAGATTGAATCAGAGTATGGGCGAGTCTCGGGATAGCTTTATAGAGCAATTGGAGAACGCATTCAAGACTCCCGCGAAGGTCGACTTGGCCTATGGGCTTTTGAGCTTGGAGGGTAACGCGCTGAAATCGACTGGTCGGCAAAGCCAAAGCGAAGAAATCAGCATGTCCAACGTCGTTTTGGAAGTACCACCTTTAACAGAGCTACCTCACGGACTCAAAGTCATGCGAGGCCAGAAAGGAAGTTTGTCTGGTCCTGGCATACTGGGAGGCACTGCGGAGAAGAAGAAAGAGAAGGGAATTCAGAAGATGAAGAGTGTAATGGCGAAGCTTGCCGAGAAGCGCTCAACCATACGGTTGAGGAGCCTGTCTCAGGATTTATCGGGAATTGTGGAGAGCGTGGAGAACAGTATGATCAGTGAGGAGTACAGCGTTGACGTGAAGGAGGGCTCTCACGCTCAATATGACGATATCGAAAAACCACCACCGCAACGCAGTGCAAGTTCATCCCTCCAGAAGGAAGCGTCTCCCGCTCCTTCGACGGTTCTGGACGTCAAGGAGCCCGCCTTGTATTCCTTGCCTAATCAAGGGTTCGTTGATGAAGACTCAGTCGAGCTTCCAAGAAGTTTGCCAGCCAAATTCGCGGAAGGTCAACTGAATACGAGTTTCAAGTTCGGTGGACTGCCCCAGCAGAAGAGCGAACAACTCACCTTTGAGTTTGACCGATCCCTGTCTAGCGATAAACCCCTCACCCTCTCGGATATCATACCACCTATTTCCCATGTTCGCGCACCTTCGGATCCAACCACTTCATCGTCATTGCTTGAATCTGACGATTCCATCCTCAAGCCCATCTTTGCCAAGGCTTCAAATGCTTCAAACTCCCAACCCAGCGCAACTGACGAAGAATCCGATGTACTACAACCCATTCCTCGCATCAGACTCAATTCATCCTCGAGCGATGTTTCAGCAAGGGAATACGCGCGCGCAAGTTTCTACAGCCAATCGGCAAGTCCAGCGAGTTTCAGGGGATTGGAGTCTTTCGATGAAGTCAGGCGTGGATTCGAATTCAATGTCACTAATTCATCGTTCTACCCCGCCACAACCAGCAGCAATCGTCGTAGTGTCTATGAACACAACTACTACGCCCAACGTGAATCTTGGCTTAGTATCGCTTCGGTCTCTTCGTACGGACGGGTCGTTGATCCAGGCATGCCTGATCCCTTCGACTATGGATTGGCTGTCTTGAGAGAACGCCCCTTATCCGAAGATATGTCTGTCTATTCATCCTCGACGACTGTGGACGATACCTTTGATTTTGTGGATAGAAGTGCGCTCAGGAGGAGGCAGCGAGTTGAAAGCGACGCTTCCAGCTTGTACTTTAACGATGCTGTGCAGCACCCTGGTCCAGTACCAGGCCCATCCGGTCGCCCTAGATCTCGGCCGGCGTCAATCGTTCGTGGGCATCGCTGTCGAGATTCAAATGCATCCCTGGTACCACTGCCACCTGTCAGCCTGTACAATCGTACCTTCGCCGCTGGTCATAGCTCAACATCCGTTAACCAGTCTACCAACCAGCCATTGGGGAATAACAGGGTGCGACACCGTCACGACAGTTCTGATTCAGCAACCAGTGATTTCTCTGCCAGGAGATTGGGTAGACCTGGGTTGGGAGATAAGATGTTCGATATGGTGGATGATAGAGCTGGAGCACCACTTACCGCGATCATGGCTTCTCCAAGGGAGAGTCAGATCGACCCTAGTGAAGCGTTTAGAGAAGGGTTCGGCCAACGCATGAGGGATGAGGCAGAAGACGAACAGGACAGTGGAGATATGATTACCTCATCAAGTTCATCCATGGATGGCATGGTTTCTGGAAGACTTGGACACATTGGTCGTGTACCCTCTTTTGATTCCATTTTAGACGACAGAAGAAGGGGCATGAGCTCACTCGACTTGACGGACTCCTTGTTTGACTCGAAGATGGCAATGGATAAGAGTCTAGATACGTCTGCGTCGTCAGTGTTTGGTTGCGATGCATCTCGCGAGGATCATGCAAGAATCCTGCCACCTACAGAATTCAGACCAGTCTCGATGTTTAGCATGGCTAGCGATCAAAGTCCAGTGAAGCAGGACGAGACGATGGTCAGCGTAAGTACAAGTTTGCCCTTCGGCTGGCCATATATGGACATCTTACCATATCCTAGATGATCGGCGGTGGTCACGTTCGAAGACGCTCGGTTGGTTCGCTCATTGAAGGATCGCCTTGTGCACGAGTGGGAAGGTCCAAGAAATCCCAACTGGGCTACCATTTCCATAAAGGCATTCCCGAACCTTTCCTAGAAGTACCACCGCTTCAGCTCAGACCTATAGAGAAACCAGCGATCGTCATATCGCCTCCAACCGAAGTGAAGACAGAGAAAGCGGTCAAGCCTCGATCTACCGTTTTTGACAGGCTACCTGCAGAAGAGAGCATTCTCGTTGCTCAGGGTGAGGATGTTCCTGGTTCATGTAAGTTGTCAAATCATTAGCCGCATGCTTGTGTAAATTTATGCGACTCCTATAGTCCGCAATGCTCCTGTCTTCACTCGCCCCGCTCCACTCGCCCGTTCTCGTTCGAGTGTTTTCACAGCCTTAACCTCAGGCACCGAAACGCCGCCTCTGTTGGCGTCCGATAACTCTTCATGCGCCAGCGGCTCTCACTCCAGCATTGACATCGCTCAACTTAATTTTATGCTCACCAACCCCTCCTTAATTGCAAATGGGTTCAGCAGGGCTAGAGCCAGGGCAAGAGGCCACGGTCATCGCCAACGTATTTCCCAAGCTCGTGCTTCGAGATCGTCCGTTTATTCGGTCTATGAAACCATTCAAGAAGAGAGCTTCTCTGCTACCTCCTCCCCGATTCCACCTGTCCCATCATCATCACCAGCAGTTCATAAGATGGCGACTGGGTCTACCTCTAGCATTGCTCAATCTGTCTACGTTGTCGATTCGGACACTGGATCTATTTACTCAGAGCTATCAGCTTGGGAGGACGACACCGGAGTTTTGAGAGGTTTAAGGAAGTATTACGCCTTAAAAGATGAGGTCCATAATGCCATTTCAGAGAGTCAAAAGATTTGGGCTGATACACCATTTTCGGTGTTCTCGTTACAAGGTGGGTCTGGCCTGTTTTGATAGATCTCTGCAAGCTTAAATGTGCACCTAATTTCTAGCATTCCAACCACCTCGTAACCCTGCTGGAATGCGTGAAATGCTCGAATACTCAGTCCAAAATTTTGCCCCCCTACCCTCTGAGCTTCGCTCTCGGCGTCTGAGGACGTTCTCAAGGCCTTCGCCCTACCCACAGGCACGCCAATCTCGTGGAACGCCATCACCCGTCAAAGGCATCCGACCGCCTTCATTCTGTTCTCATGTCCTTCAACCTGTCCCTTCGAACATGAACACATCAGGCACTTCGCCTCAGCCCTCCTACGAGTTGAATAGCAAGTCGAAGGTGCCTTCCCCCCCCGCAGAACAGTCCGTTTTTAAGAAGGATGTTAGACCCCGCCTCGGGTCTGGAGCTAGAAGAACCGCTCTGGCTTTGGCCAGGAGAAGGAATGGAACGGCTGATGCACCGCCTGTTCCATCTCTTCGTAAGTCAACATCAAGTGAAGAGAAGGAAAATGCTGCTGTGGGTTCGATTGCTACGTAAGTGCGGAACTCGTTCCTTCGACTTGGAGTCTCATTGTGCGCACGCTGTAGGACCGACAGCCTCCGTGTCAGTCGACCCCGACCTCGTGGTAGGGTGGCGCCTGGAGCGCAGCAACGCCCACTGCGCATTTGAATCCGCACATATCCGATATATGATTCACTGCATATATCGATCGCACCATCCTCAAACGAGGGATGATATTCGACATCAGGCAAACTGAACTCTATGCTATGCTAGACCTATGCCCCCTCCAATCTTACTTGCTATCTGACGAACATGTGTACGACCCATTACAACGCAAGGAGCGCCTGGACACTCAACTTCACGATTTTCATACGCATAGTGCGATGCAACAACGGCTCGAAAAAAATTCCACCAAGATTGTCAAGACGGCTGGGTTGCAAACCCTTACATTTACCAGCGCGCTTACTTAGACTTTTGATGAACAAACTTTCCGGCTTCATGTCTTCACGGCATTTGTACGACTTACTTGTTGACTTTTTCCTTATCACTGCTCTCATTTACTTTTCCTTCCACCAAGTTCGTTCGCCTCGCATGCATGTGTCTTATTGTCGCTTGCTATCGAGTGTTGCCATATCCCCTCTTTTGGTTCTCTTTCATATACCTCTTCTACACGCTCCGCGTAAAACAAGAACTGTTCACCTGCAGGACCTCGCTAGCGGATCCGTTGTTTTTCCCCACACTTGTTCATATACTTTGTTACGTTGTTCACGACTCGAAATGTACATAAGCCTTGACATTCGATGCCCGACCTTCGATTTGCACAATGGGTTCCATCGGACGAAATTGTGGAATGGAATGGTTGGTGCTCGATCTATGCTCCCTCACTTGACTTTGTATTTACAGACGGCTATATGGCGGTATTGCCTGATGCTTTGCCGCTCGCTAAGTGAATATAGATGCTCTTTGGTTTCTCCAGATTCTGCAATCTGAACGGTGTATGAGGGCGGGAATTTTGAACATGCTTCTACATCAGTAGTGCTGGGTCCCCTGATTTATTCCGGTTGAGATCACGTTGATTCTAGCCTCACCTGCCCTATTTCATGGGAAATGGCACGGCGACTATACGGTGCTGTCCAGCTTATCAAATGTAGGGAAGCAAGCGAGGATTCTGTTGCCCGAGTGCTTGGAGGTTACATGGCAACTTTCTTTATTTTTCTGATGCAAATTGCAATGTTACTATTCTTAGCCTGCCAGGCATTACGTACAAGTCCGCAACGTTACTCCTACAATTTCGATCTTGCCTTCTGGTACAATCCTGTCCAATTCTCGAGGCAGATTATGTGACGCAGCCCTTGTACCCAATACTGCCTGCAGGTCACGGAATTTCACGTTCGTATCCGGATTGTTCAACACGGTGAAGAGCCACTGCCAATGCAGCTTCGTCACACTCACGGCTCACAAATGACGATTTCGCGGCCTTTCGCCTGATCTCTACTTTTTAGCAGTGAACCCCTACCATGATCCCGATAATGCCCCAATGACTTGACATCAAACTCTACTGCATCTCCCAGACGTCAATCCTACTATCTTGGTGAGTCTTACAATAGTGAACCTTGCCAGAAAAGCAGCTACAATTCGGAATTTCGACGCAGCAACGTGAATTACTCACAACGCAATAATTAAAGACAGAAGGAGATGATAGCGTAATCTACGTCTTTTGGCCACATGTAATGACTGTATGGCCCTGCAATGAACCTTGCAATGAACCTGTAGAGAATCGGCGGAGCAGCCAACAAGTTACTACCGGAGATGACTTGGCGATAATCGATATCATAGAAGCTCTGCTCAGATAATCCTTCAGTTTATGGATACTCGGATCTACTGACCTTCCTGCAACACCTAGGGCGGGACGGGACGACTTTGCTGTGGCGCCCCCAGATTTCAACGCGGCTCTTACACCGGCACTCGAAACCCGACATAACGGAAATATGTAACTTATAGACGTTTCCGTCGTAGTGGAACAATGTCAATGCCCAGATGATCCTTGGGAGACTTCCTGTCCCCCCTTTGGCCATGTTTTCCCAATGTGTTACAGTGATTTTTCCCCTTTCTACCAGGAAACGTATCCTGTATCTACTTCGATACAACACGCGAAAGAATGTCAGCTGAACGTGCAGCACCTTGTTATTGTGGAAGCGTTATGTCTACGGCCCGGCTCTCACTCGGAACTTGACACATCCATCATAAAGATTTCTCTCGTCTTTCGTTGCTGGCCAGAAGGCTTCACACGATATGGAATTGGGGTTCACTGGTTTTCCATGTAGGTGTAAATATAAATAATTATTAACTGATTAATCACTGCATTAACCAAGGGCATGCAGCGTAGCTGGTGAGCCTTAATGAAACCCCGTGGGCCAGAGGGTATTAATCTCGGATAATTGACTGTATGCAGGTTGCCCAGATGGATTTCGATGCTCCTTTGCTTCTCCCGATTGGCAGTGTGACATACCGGCCTGGCGACGCGCCAATGTTATTATGGTATGCATTTAGAAGACCAGTCTTATCATCGTTCCCACCTGAGGCTCACACATCTCCCCCTTCGACTCCACGTTGCAGAAGCATAAGTGATAAATTGCGCCCACGTGACGCTTTGGTTCCAACCGAATGGCTCAATACGCTGGTGCACACTGATTGACTTGGCATAGGCCATGGATTTCAGCATACCCTACTTACTATCCCGCGCGGGCCGCCTGGAGTAATGTAGCAACGGCGAAAGACATGTTTGACTGATCCCTCAAATACTTGCATCAAGGCAATCGTATGCTCGTAGCAAGCTGAAGAATGAGGTCCGGTCGGGCTTATGGCGGCCCGTCAGGTATTGAATATGGGAGGTAGATGAATGCTTGCCGACCAAAACGGAGGTACACTTCCAGGCTTCCATTAGCGCGAATGTGGTCGGCCACAGCTAATGTCCTTAATCGTGTCTCAGAACCACCAACCTATGAGATGCTGCGCTAAGTTTTTCCGATGTAACACGGATTAGAGAAATATAAATGCAGGCTGAGCATCACGTTGAGAATCCAACAGTCAACAGCAACTTGTTCTCTTGTCAACCTCTCTCGACATGAAGTGGATTATTACCTTCTTAGCTTTCGCTGCTCTCCAATTAGTATCGGTCAGCTGGCTCTCGTAGCACTGCGCCGCGGCACCGTGCTAACTGGAAATATCTGTACAGGCTATCTCTGTCGAGACAACTGAGCACTCTCGCCAAACGCGCTGCATACAACGACGTTGCCAACCTTGAACAGAGATGAGCCAGCACACAAAATAAAGAGGTCCTTCGTCGCTGACAAGCTCATGCAGTACCACCGGTGGTTCAGGAGGACCAGTTAGGACTGTTAACTCCCTCTCTGCCCTTAGCTCTGCCGTCTCTGGCTCTTCCAAGAAGATCGTCGTCATCTCCGGTGTGTTTGCTTCACTTCGTATGTGCATCATCAAATGCTCATCTGCCATATTAGTCACTATCACCCGTAATACCGTTGTTCGTGTTCGATCAAACACCTCTGTGATTGGTTTGGGAGGATCTTGTGAGCAGCTACCATATAAATCCACTCACGAGTCAATCAATCGATCGGATTTTGACAGCATTCGTCGGTGTTGGTCTCCGAGTATACAGAGAGAACAACGTCATCATCCGAAATGTCAAGATTTTCAAGGTTTTAGCTGATGCTGGTGATGCTATTGGTGTCCAAGAAGCCAGCAAGGTCTGGATCGATCATGCTGATCTCTCGGGCGACATGGACCATGACAAGGACTAGTGAGTATACCACGAAGTCCGCCAATGAACGGCTACTCACCATTCCGCTACAGCTACGAAGGTGCACTCGATATCACTCACGGTTGCACTGAAGTCACTGTCTCATACTGCCGACTCCACGACCACTGGAAGGAATCACTCGTTGGACACTCTGACAGCAACGAAGATAAGGACACCAAGATTACAGTCACATACGCATACAACTACTCCAGCCACATCAACTCTCGTACACCCTCATTCCGGTTTGGTCATGGTCACATCTACAACAACGTGATGGACAATTGCGGTGATGGTATCAACACTCGTGTCGGTAAGTAATGAGGTGTATAGATGATTGCTTTCACGATTCTTACGAATTATGGCGTTTATTGCAGGTGCTCAGCTGCTTGTGGAGAACCATGTGTTCAGCAACACGAAGAAGCCGTTGTATTCTACCAACAAAGGATTTGCAGTCGCTCGTGGCAACGACTTTGGTGAAGGCAAAAACACAGCACCGTCTGGGTCATTCTAATTTGCTCCATACGGCTACAACCTTATTTCTACGAGCAGTGTCAGGTCGCAAGTTGTCGGCCAGTCTGGTCAGACTTTGTCCTTCTAGAATATTGGTCGGAATATTACTGTAGGATAAATCTGTATAAAATTAGCGAGACGAATCTATTTCTTCTTATTGGCTATATGATGATTGGCCCATACTCATATCCCAGTACCGATTTGTGCATCAGACACTGAAGTGCTGAAGCTCTGAAGGGTAGTAACTCGTATCTACACTAACCTCCGAGTCAATCATGTGGTCCTTCCCTGTCGACCTATTCAGCCAATCCTTGACCCGCCGGCTAACTAACTGCAAACGGGCCTCAAAAAGTTGAATGTGGTGGGCATCGCCAAGCGGCTCGATCAAGGTATCACCGGACTGAAGTCATTTCTCCGAAGTCGGATAATCTAAGGACGCTCCTTCCCTCTCATAGTCTCAGTCATGCTGGATCATGGAATTTTCTGATAACGTGCAAGGGCCATACCAAGTGTTTAATTCTTCAGGAGCTACACAAGTACATTGTATACAATGGTTTGAATGGCGTCCCATGGCCAATTATGCGCACTTTCAGTGATTATCGGTCCGAACTCCGTCGGAGCATCGCCTGCGTTCATGCCCAAATTTAAAGCAATCCGCCCCACGCTGAGACTAACTTGTGATCCGTAGATATACTTAACACGACTTCACCCAATTTTATACTTGCTTCCACGAATGAATCGGAGACGCGAAGGAGGTACAGTGGAATGTGACGGTAACGGGAACCCTATAAATATATGCTGTCACGGTACCGTGCTGAGGTACTATCTCCACTAATGAATATTAATGAATCATCAGCAAACGTGCCCCAGACTGAAGGGCGATTGGATTGTCAGGAGAAATATAGTCATTGAGTTACCTGATCTCAATTATCGCTGCAGCGTTTCGCACGCAAAAATTAAGCCAAGAGAAGGGGAGCGCTTGATGAAAGGAATACAATTTAATCATCGAGCACGGTTGAATGGGCATTCGACAACATTATTCTCAGCACTTCTGATACTTGGGCATGCAAATCCTCTAATACACAAGCCGGATTGGGTCAAAATGCGTGGAGAAAGTAAATATGGCACTCACTAGCCCTTTTAACTGCGTCAATGTACTCTTGGTTCGCCACCGCCATCTCCTCCTCGAGTTTTTGTAAACGCTTTGCCTAGGATGTACGATGAGCACAAGGGGTTAATTACCATGCATCTGCGTTCTTCAGGTTTCGTACCTGATCCGCCTCTGGTTCTGGTTGTGGCAAAGAAGTTATCAGGTATTCAACTTGCTTTGCCTTAACAATCAGATCCGTAACCAATTCCTTTTTATTTGCTTCAAAATGGTCAGCATTCATTACCTTTGGATAAACCTCAACAGGCAGGAATGAGCAGCATTACCTACCTTCAAAAACCTCTGGTGGATCGTATTTATCTGGATTTCGTTGTTTCGTGACAGGTACTTCTGGACTAACTTGAAGAAAGTTTGTCCTTGAAGTCAGGTAAGCGATACTATTTGACATGATGGTTAGGAGCTGACACGTCACACAGAAGACGACGAAATGACCAGGAACAATATGCACACGAGTATCGGATAGAGCGTTCTGTATGTTAGCCGAGATGACGCAAATCATAACGCTCATCTCGCACCTGCTGAATCTCATCTTGGAGTTGCGTTATACGATCCATATGAGATAATTCCTGCAGCATTGCGCTGCTCTGGGGTGACCTGTAGCAAGCTCTCGTTGGATACAATAATCTATATCAAGCCCTGTATTCGTTGCAGCAGTATCGTTTATTGATGATCCACTTAGAAACGCTAGCCCTAGATAACAGGATATCAGAGTATTGAATTAGAGGCTGAAGATCTTAATCGCGTTGCGTCACGCGTCGTCGCGTCGTCAATGGTTGTCGAGGAGAAACAAGAAGGTTGCTCAGGCGGACTATCTGAGTTCCAACGCATTTGACTCTCCGGTCCGACGGATCTCCGGGTCATCTCCATAAAACGGTGGGGGTCCAGGGTAGAGACATAAAGAGCCATAGGGTCCATTTACCCGCCTGTCCGTCTTCTCCGCCAGCAAACGTTGGTACTAAGTTAATGGAAGAGGTAAGGACGGGGTAAAGAAGGAGGGACCCCGCTCTCCTTGTTCGCGGAGGGGGAGCCAATTGACCGCAGACGATCACTTCTTGAATTTGTCAATGCTCGTCGCGACTGCGTATCACTAATATTTATTGATGGCTCACGTCGACGCCAACACGGACGTGGTTGGATGGGTAGGTTGTTTCGCGGAATTTTGTCGAGAGAACATGTACTTTAATTTACCTCTTCATTCTTTTTTGGTAGCCTGGTATCTAACATGGCAGTTAGAGTCGTTAGACAACGGGCCCGAGATGGCGATCGATCAAATCTTCGCGTACGATAATTGGAACGAGTGATTCCTCAACCGGCTGCCGTTGGATAGCTTCAATTGGATGCAGGGGGGTTGGTGATGAAAGAAGGATACGAAGTTCGGGCGGGGGTGGAAGTTTGGCTTGGATTATGAAGGGGAGCCTACGATATGAAAAGACCACCGGACTGCCAGGGATACTAACACCTTCCTTTCACCGCTTTGTCTCCTGCTGTGCCCGTAGGCCGTTCGACCTCACTTTGACTTTCGCGCTCTCGTCCGTATCATAAATATTTTACAATAAGGGAGAGCACGCGATGAGAGGAAAGCATATCGTGGTGACGGGCGCAACAGGCAAGTAAGTCCGAACATTTAAATTGCTACACCCTTTATATTGCCATCACAACCCCGAGTACACATATCTACTAATCCTCACTGACAGGCAAGGTGGATCAGTAATAAGATGGCTTCGGCGTAAGGCCTATGACTACCGCTTCACATACCTCGGCGTGGGTCGAAATCCAGATTCAGCCGAAGCTCGTGGTCTCGCTACACTGGGCATCGAACTCCGACAGTGTGATCTCGCCTCATTTGACGACGTTCTTAAAATCTTTCAAGGAGCTTCGGGCGTGTTCGCAGTCACCAATTTCGATGAACACGGTTTCGAAGGCGAGCAACTCCACGCCCGGAACATCATTGAAGCATCCAGGGTTTGCGGCGTAAAACACATTGTTTGGAGTTCGTTGGAAGGCAGGAACGGGGAGTGCAAAGCGCCGGGCTGGCGATCGAAGGCTATGATTGAAGATGTGATCAAAAAAAGTGGGATAAGTTGGACATTCGTTTATTGTCCTCTTTACTACGATACGTTCTTCACCGGGAAATGGGCGCCCAAGTGGGACAGGTGGAAGGGTTACCAATGGAACGTGCCGTTCCCACCAGATACCCCGATCTTCATGTTCAATGTGGAGGATTTGGGTGCCTGGGTAGCAGAAATTTTTAGAAACCCGGAATCTTTTTCGTGTGAGTGTCAATTTCCCAGCGCTCACCAGATTTGCTCATCCCGACTATGATCAGCGAAGAAGCTCAAATTAGTAGCTGACTACGTGACCCTCCGACAAGTTGTCAAGGTCTTCAATGAGGTAACCGGCGAAAAGGCCTCCCTCGTACGAGAATATACTCAAGAGCAATTCGAGATAACTCGGGAATCTCCTGACGCAAGAGCAGAGGCGATTTATCAAATGTTCAAGTTTATCGAACGAGCTGGGCCAGATAGTGGGGTACGGGTATGTAGAGCCATCGGCATTCCCATCACCTCCAATTTATTTTCTTCCTCTGCATTCTCATTCGAAACAGGATGTCTACGAATCCATTAGGATATATCCCGATGCACAAAACTACCGGTGTTGGGTCACGTACAACAGGACCGTCCGGGAAGTTAGAGCTCGAGGAAGACCGATTATCGATGAAACTCGAAGTATCATTTACCGTTGAGCCTCTATACTACGCCCATGCACTTCGATATTCATCATCGTTACCCGATGCGATGATCCAGTACGCACGCCTTCCATCAGCTTGATTGTTGAAGCGTCTTTTTTACCCCGGTTTTATTTGCAGAATGAGATATACGTACCAATACACCTCTGTATAGCGATTAACGAATGTATACGATGATTGTATAGCTGTTATACATTTTAGGGCGAATGTCCTTTACAAACTGCAGACGAGCACCTAATTCAACAGCCGCCACCGCGAGAAATGGGCGGCAGAGCAGAATGCGGCGTTCTAGGGAAGACCGATGAAAGGTGAAAGAATGAGCTCGGCAAGTGAGGCTAAAATGGGAACCGAATAACGTTCGGGACAGGGTAGATTCCATCACTATGTATTCTTCGGTAGCTTGACTTGGAAAGTGCCTTTATCGCAACGTGTTTCAGAGACGATAAGAAATAGCTCAGAAAATTGATATAAAACGAAAGAACATACACTGCGGCAGCAAGGTGACTTCGGGAATTACGACAGCATTGATACCCAAACGTGCTAAAGCACCCCTTATTATCCCAGCAGGCATCGCGGTATACTGCGATTGTTGGGGAAGCAAGATGGTACGGATATTGGAATAGAATCATTAGTGGAGTAACTAGGCCTTGATCAGTACCCACCAATCGTGCACGCCTCGTCGCCTCAGCTCTACCTTCCCATGATGATAATCTAGCGATTGGCTTGAATGAATTATCTTGCAAGACGTAGACACCCTGTTCAATTAAGATATTCATCAACAACTCAAGATGGAAGCAGATGATACCAACCCTGTGATTCGTTCGAAGATTATCCACTTGCTTGTCCCAACAGGCGACCCAAAGCTCTTTGCAGATGAATTTTATTGCGTCCAGGGTATCAGGAAATAGGGCTTTGTCCTTGCATAACCTAGTCGGGGCGTAGACCCAGTCAGTTTCTGTTCAACCATGATGGCGGGTAGGAGGTTATCGTTCTTCCTTTACAATACTTGCGCAAACTGGTCTCCCCCACTGCCTACAGCAGACAATTGATAGACCTCACCTCTCCGTAAAATTAGACCCAACGTGAACCCCAATGCTTTCCAGTCGCAATCTCACACTTTCCTCATCCTCGTCTAAAGACCCTTTTCCTGATCCAGTTCCAGCCTTAGAATTCAAACTCGTAACAGAATCCCTGGCACTTGGCCCATCTTTCTTGCCCGGTACGGGTGGGGCTTGTCCTGCTCCTGATGCGCTAGGCGTATGGGTCGATCCCGTCCCACCTGATGCCGAACCCTGCATGCTGGGCGTTGGCGCTGTGTTTATCAAAGGTAACAACCCATTCTCCATCATCTCTTTCTCGATTTGCTTCGCTTTATCACTGGCCACAACCGAAGATGCCTTTAACACGTTCACCAACTCGATCAGGAAGTAATCCATCGCTGCACCATCCATTTGACGGATTGGTGGATCTGAGAGGAGAGGAAGTGGTGGAATTGGCTGCTGGTGGTGATGAAACTGGGCGGCTTGGGCGGCTTGAAGCTGGTGTTGGATCGCTAAGGATCCTGCCGGAGCAGCACTCGGTAGTGGAGTCGTAGAGGATGCAGGAGTCGTGGCCTGGAAAGACGTACTCCCCGACATCGTGTCTCGATTCAATCTGAGGCCTTTGTCGCCCAACAGAAGATATTTTAGTGGATGATGATGACCGGAGCGTCAGGAAATAAAACGAATGGGATGGATACTGACCGTGTGAATCTCCTGCTCCTTCCAGCCTCTCATCCTAAGCTGGGATGCTGTAGCTTGTATACTGCTACCACCACCGTCACCACATCTGACTTATATTTAATGATTTGAGGTGTTCTAACAGTTCCACGAATCATGCCAACTTGCAACCGAGTACTCTCTGCTCGTCTCATCACAATTTGGAACAGTGACGCGCAGGCCGATTCGCCGGTCCAAGGGATCGCACCGGTACAGCGGTATTTCGCTAGCTTTTATAAGGCTTGCTGACATAACTGATTAGCAACTCTCAAAAAGGCTATCTGGCAGGTTCGAGTCTTCCCGCTAGGGCAGCAGGCTTCGAGCATGAACTATTCTCGCATCACCCACCCTGAACTGCCAGTCTTCGATGAAACTCTTCTCTGATTCGACTTCCACCAAAGACTCCCCGCCAAGTTTGTAACACATCCATTCTTTGACGACCTTCATGCATGACATGGATGTAACCCATTTGTTCGTATCAATCGCATTTTTTGTCAGGATTATGTGACCCAATAACGTTTCTCCTAGTCGCTACGAAGCAGGTCCCTTGGTGTGTACACATGTCTTGGTACTCTCCACCTTTCTTAAACACCAGGAATAGTTCATAAGTTGCTTTCTCAACTTGTTTCTGTTCGGTTGCTTCCTCCTTCAGCTCTGTAAGTCGAACCGCACATATCTCGTCAATGGCTGAAGTTGCACTTTCCAGATCATTATATGAAGGTTTTTGGGTGGAAGGACCCATCATGGTTGCGAATAATGGGTGAGGATCTGCCTGTCATTCCCCATGTCGCCATAAGAGCTATTCTAAATTGTCTCGATATCAATTTTCGCCCGTCAAGTCTCCACCATCACTGGGCTTGAAATTGCATTCTGTATCGTACTATGTGATGCCATATGGATACGTTTAGTTGAAGGCTGGGGTGCAGATTTGCAAAGGCAGTCGACACTGGCAGAAGCTTTGCTCCCTTCTATTAATGGATTCAGTGAGTTTAATAGTGCCAATGTGCGCTTTTTGACTGATGAAAAGGTCACGTTGAGTCGCGGCCATTGTTCAAACAATTTTTGCTCGGTAAGAGGTCACCAAAGAGTTTTACCGCCAAGAACTCACATCCAAACACAGCCGTATCTGGGTCTTATCTGAAAAGTCCGTTGGCGCATTCTGTATCGTAATAATGGTCCTTCTCGTGAGCTTCGATTTCTCTTCTCCATGGAGTTATTTGACGTGATCGCCATCTAGTTATCTGTGGTACAAGTGATTGGAACAATAACGGCATCGACTGAGGTAATATCTGTCCTGCTCTACCTGTCAACCAAAATAACAACGATCTGTCCTCACAGTACACCACATTCGATGGGAATCCCATGCTTGAAGCATCACTTAATATCGCTGCTACGGTCAGTATTCTATGCGACAAATATTCAACTCGACCTGATCTCTGATACCAGACTTCAATGGGAGCGGCGATTGCCTGTGATTCAATCATCAGCATAACTCTCACCATTCTTGTAAGTTGCACTATCCAACTACTATCAAGCGTTGACCGGTAATTTACGACTATCATGATTTTAACTTAGCTATGGAAAGCGCGTTCCACGTCAAGACAACGACGAACCCTGACACTATTGAACAAACTGATCATCAACACAGTTGAAACTGGGTCCATGACCTGCATCGTAGCTATACTCCAAGGATTTGCATTCCTGTACTTTCCAAGGACATACCTTTTCATAATTTAGTAGGCTCTCGCCATAAATCCCTCGACTCATTCATCTGACATACCTGTCTTGGCCTTGCAGCCTCTATCTCATCGGAAGGTTGTACTCGACTGCATTGATTGCATCACTGAATGGACGGAATCTGGAGATAGCGCGTAGGGACCCGACCATCTCAGTCGCTACTCTCTCTCCTCAAATTCCCTTGCCACCAAACTAGTCGCTTTCTGTTCCACTGGATAGGACGACGGCTTTAGACAACTCATCGTCAACAACAGGATCCAGATCATGTATTTGAACCATTTCCCTTCATTCTTCATCCCCTCGTTGTTTATAGCCGCTGTGACCTATCGCGTCGATCAATACGACACGTTAGCGTAAATATTGTGCGTGCGCACATTGTTGAATCTTTATCTACTTATGCCTAATTATCTCCCAATTGGAAGATATCAAAGAGGGTGAGAGCGAAGTCGGGCACTGACCAGTCCTTCGGTGCTTGGTCATTGGTCAGATAGAGGTGTGGGGCAGTAGAGATCAGCTGTATTCGCTGTAGGACATAGCACAAAGTAGGTAGCCTTTATATACACATTTCTTATCGTAAAACTATCGCATGTAAGTATTGGTATGACGGAATTGAGGCGAAGTAACTGGTCAGAGAATAATATAAGTAAGCATCTGAGCGCTTCTACTCGAGGAGAGGAATTCCTAAGTATAAGTGATATCATAGGTAAGTGACGTGGGTGGCTCATGGAGTGCGGATAGATGTGATTCCGACAGCAGAGAACCCTGTTGTCGACGTTAGACAAGATTATTTTTTTGGAGGTGCCTGTCAACTCACCTTCACCTGAGAAAGACTGGGGGCACTGATCGTGATTGTTTAATCCGAAAACTTCAGCATAACGACTTGATTGACGACCACATTATGTCAGTGCTGTCTCCTTTCGAGCTCTGTAGTTTAAATTTAAACAACATATCGTCTGTACAGAGTGGTATAGACCAGGGATTCAGCATTTGAATGAACACTTAACTATATGTAAAGCATGGGAACTACCGCTGCGGGTATGAGACGCCTCACTTGAGGTGTCCTGTCTTGTCGAAGCGAGGCACCGCGATTTCGGAGTTGAGCACACGTAGGCTATTACTACCTAGTCGCTGACTTTCGTTTTTCTGTGTCCTCCCACCCACCCTACATCTTGGAAGCTGCCAGCACACGGTGCGCCCAGGACAGGCCTCGCTCTATCGGCTCCCCCTCTCCTTCCTACCTTATAACTTTCGCCTTGTGCTTTCCCCAACCTTTATGTAGCTTCCAATACATATTTATACACCTCACGCAAGTGACGAGCCGCGAGACAAGAGAGCTCACGTACACGATTCTTCGCTGATCCCGTCTCTGGTTATCTGAGCTGCAGATCTGTTTGGACTTATCCTTCCAAGCCGTCACGTTGGTGTACAAAGTTAGTGGTACACTCGGCTAAAGTGAGACCCTTGGTACGTGGTTATTTTCTAATGGCCAGAGTCTCGATTCATGTAGCACTACCACAAAGTTGACAGCATACTCTTAACTCTGTATGCTTGGATATCCAGGTGTCCTTGTCTAGCGCTTTGGATGTTGTACCCCATAGGAACACTCATCTTTGCGCTTCCCGCGACAGGTTGAGTTGTCAGCGGGGAATTTGGTAACCAAGCTCCATTTTATTCGAGCTTTATAGTCACCACGCGTACCCGAATCGTGAAGATTGTCGATGCAGAATCTATACGGTGTTGAGCTGCCCTTCACGATATTTTGACATACAATATGTCAAAGTTGTTCCGCGGTGCGCATCTTGCCATTAACTCGGTCGTCACCGATATGATCATCTCCCTGTTTACTCCAGTAAGGCTGAGGATCGCATCCAATCCAGGCACTTGCATTGAGGCTGGATGACATGAAACAGGGGGGGGTATACAAGAGAAACCAGACCGTCGGTCATTGGCACCCTCCACCGATGACGACTTAATTGAAGGCCCTGAGTATTGCTGATCATGCAATGAGTCCGCCTTATCTGCTGTTTCATGCCTCTACGTGACTCCTGCAACCCTAACTCCGCACTTCGGGAGCAAAGCGTCGTTTAAATCTATCAGGCGTGTCAAAGAACGGTTCCATAATCTCATTATCAATAGTTTACATGGTAAGATCTACCACCACTCATTGCGATTGCACAGGAGCTGGCCTATGTCTCCCTTTAGACCGCGTCACTTCAAGCTTCAAGTATCGTTGTCCATAGTAGCCTCATACTTCGTAAGACAACGATACTGCTTGTTTACTAAGATAAAGGAACCACGCCTAGCGAAATGGAAGTACTTCCGAGTTCCCCGTGGCCGGTGGATTTTGTCCACCGCCTAACCAATGTCCGAGGTTTGTCAACCCTCTGTCCGTATCAGCTTTCCCATTAGACACGCATAGGTTTGGCATTACATCCACAATGGGTACGCTTGTACATCCATTCACAGTCGTGGCCATGGTCACACCGACAGGAGCCTATCCCTCCATCGCTTCTAGTTGTGTCACTTTTACGAAAAGCTGGCGAGGTGATTGTCTGTTGATGGTTACCCGAGCTACTATTGTAACGTAGTCAGCCATTTGAATTTCATTTCATGGCTAGAGGGTATGGTGCCTGGACAATCATTTATTGGAAAACTCGTTTCTATCTATAACATGGTATCCACTCGTCAAGGGATTTAAAACGATACCAACTTAACTTCATTTCGTGAGACTAATAGAAAGTTGTATGGCCGAGACAAAAAGTTGAGAAAAGGGTCACGTCGCTTATACCTGCCCAAGAAGGGATTCCTAAAGATTTGGTCAGTCCGAGTTAGGGTGAACGCCACACGTTTCCGTAATCGTCATAACCTTCAAAATGGTGCCTTAACCCTAGGGGGCCTCAGAAATACAACACTAAGTGCGGACCTCAGCTCGTCAGTTAAATTAGTTCTACTTGATAATTTGCAACCATATTCGCCCTTTCCTTCAGGCCGCAGACTATGGCTGTACCCCATGATATTCTCATAACGTTCGTTGTTTTCGATCTCGCTTTCCAACTGCCTCACAAATTTCCTTTTGATCAGCTCATGCATGTTGGTGTGTGACTAAGATGCTGATGCTACTGCTCACGTTGATTCTCGGCTTTTGAGCAGTTTCTAGCGGGTATGGTTAGTTGGGGCCTTTATGGCGCGCTCGTCATGCAGTATTGTGTGTACATTACGCCAACGTTTCATCCGAGCTGACAGGTTGCTTCACAGACGCCTACCTAACCAGCCCGTTGAGATTCAATAATTCTTCCTGGGTGGTCTACACTGGTACCTTCTTTTATTGTGGTGACGATCCCGTGGCTGATGCACGTTAAAGTGCATCCCTTGCTGGTACTTGAGAGTGCTTACACAGCGATTATGACTGATAATCTATGGAATTTTGTGGTTGAGTGGTTCTCAGGCGACGTCAAGCGAGTAGGATCCTGGACCTCCGCTGTTTGTCCTGCATTTATAGGTACAAGTATGTCACTTTCGTCCAGTCAAATTGCGTCACGCTAATGCCACTGAAAATATTCGTAGTCGCGGGTATCGTCCAACTTTCCTTCGCTAGGTACGAATTTTTCAAATAGGAAACGCAGATAAATCTTACATCACTCATAGGCGAATATGGACGCTATCCGAGAAAAAGACAAAATTCTTCGTCATTGTTGTCATCGTGGCTGTAGTGAGTGGATAAACACGGACCATAGAGACTCAGCCGACACGCCATTTTCCTGTTACAGCTTGCGTTGGTGCAATTCATCTTGGCTTTGATCACCACTTCGACGGTTTGTCTCCAAGGTTGTTGCCGGCGCCATCCGACTGACCTGGGCTTCATGAAGTTTTTCGCCGTCGGTCGTGATCTCACAAAAGCGGACGTCATCCTCAAAGCATTCACGGTACGCTGCTACTGTCGTTCAAAGTTCTACATCACTAACTCCAGACCAAGGCGTGGCTTTCTGCGTCCTTAGCATGTGATTTCATTATCACTTGCACGATGATTGCCCTTGTGAGCCTTGTAATGTGACGTTCGAATGACCCATTGTCATCCCTGTAGCTCCGACGTGCCAAAAAGACTATCACGGGCGCACTTAATGATATCCTGAGCAAGTTGATGAGGAAGTCTTTTGAAACTGGTACCATCACCACCTTGGTCGTGTTGGTCGAAATTGCCCTCTTCGCACGATATCCGCATACATATTTGGCTTCGGTGTCGTGAGTTTCTGTAAATCTTGCGTGTATTATGAATAAGTTCAAGCTCACTTGGATCATATAGCGCTTATTCCACCAGCAGGCTGTAAGTCGCTTGTCGGCTGGCCACAACTTTGCAGTACTCAAGCAAGCACCACAGATATACGATGACATGGTTGGCATCGTTAAATTCTCGTGGGCAGGCCTCTTTGACGGAGCAAAGTAGTACGGTGCCGACATGGCGAGGAGCACACGATCGACCTGTCACTCTGCCACTTGGCGGACCCTCGAAACACACTGCGATATTGAAGGCCAAAAAGCAAGCGCCCGAGTTTCGAATTTATGTAGACACTCACAATTAGTACTTAATTGCACTTTCCTCGCTACACGTCTGATGCTTCTAAAATTCGTATGATTTCAGCCATCGCATTACCCACAGGCTTTGCTCTTGTTTTCGTCAAGAAGAGCACCGCAATGCATGGGAGCGTACGCGAAGAAGTCTCGGTGTGACGCCGCCTCAATAGTACTGTGATCTGAAGTGGGGGTTGACCTTTATATCACTACTGACCGTGGGAATACTTGAGTGTGCGATCTTCATCCCTCTATTGTTCGATCGCTTATACATCAATTGAACGGTCTAAAGACCTTACCAACTCCTGAACCCTCACATGAGTTTCCGTATGGATAATTTCTTGTGGAATGCGTACCTCCAAAGTAAAAAGGTGGTCATCATGTGAATCCGGAGACAACTCTCGAATCGCCTTCGCAAGGTCAAGGAGGTAATCCTGTATTAAGCAACAGTCAATTTTTACTCAGTTTAGATTTTCGGTCAACATACCTTATTCCTACCAGACGGTCCTACAGACCGCCAAATTCGGTCGGCAAGACCTTGGAGCGGTTCGGAACCAACTGTGTTCCATAAGTAATCCGGAGTTGTGACCCATCTCCTATCCTGGATTGTACTTACTGAATGAGGGGTTATCAGGTCTTCCTACATAACACTAGTGAAATAGTGAGAGAAACTCCGCTGAAGAGGTATGTTGGACGCACACTGGCCTGTGAACAGATAAGCAGATGTCATGAGCTTTTCCAATTGACACGTACTCCATGAATTATGACTTGTTCGTTCCCGTTCACGATACCATAGATATCTAGAGTTTCGAGGGTATAACCGTCCTAAATTGCAGCGTTGAAGAATTGAAGAGGTAATATAGGTATAACGCTACCTTTTCTCGGTAATCTACCCACAATTCCGGATCGAATCGGCATTCATGGGAGGGGATACGGTCTGCTTACCAAGGTAGTCACGGACCTCGGCCGCATATGCCGGATCGATAGTGTACGCAATGCCTGGATATCACACTTAAGCTATCTTGATTAGGATAGCATGGTCCTCATCCTCACCCCACACTACATCGTCATCCGGGAATGGATCCTAAACGAAACAAAATTAAAGCTATTCACTGTATATCAGAGAACCTAGTGGAAGATTGACTCACAGACTCGGAGAAGTGCTCCCAATCTTCTTTGTGGATGAGTGTAACAACACGACCTGGATTCTGTACTCGAGGGTCTGTCAACGTGTCCAAAGGGGAAGGCACATCAGCATACCTCCGGAGTACCTCTATGGTCGTGAGATTCCTGAGCAAATCTCCTAACATATCCCTTCAAAAATCCTGAAACTGTTCAATTCGCCTATCTTTCAGTACAAATATGTTACATAAGGCGAGCAAAATCGCTTACCTTGATGTATAACATGTGGAGGCGGCTGACAGGCGTTGCTGTTTGCGCTGAATAACGAGCGAACGAAACAGCATTTACGTTACCTTGAAGATCAGAGATCCATAACCAAAGACGATGTACGGCTTGTGGGTCATAGCTATGACCCTCGTATCAAACAGAGTGCAAATTGATAAGCTATATCATTACAGCTTGAATTCAACCGGTAAGTTCCGCTCTTCGGCATTTCCCGGGAACGGTTACCATCTTCTGCCTCTGCAATGAGTTTCAACAATGCGGGCATCCTGGATAACGCCAGGATGTTGGCGTAAGTGGTGTCGGAAGGTAGCAACCTGTGGCGTACCTACCGTGTTTTGGAGCCCAAAAAGGTGAAATACGGCAAATACACGTATAGCTAGCGCTAGCGCTGGGCCCTTTGAACAGCCACGTATGGTCATTTCCTCAGCTCCGGCATTTATTACACAGAGAAAAAAAAATAGGAAGTGTATGTAGCAAGTTCGACATTATTAACAGGCTACGTGCAGCAGGCAAGGGACGATGTCCGAAGCAACGCACGCGAAAAAAGCGGTACGAGTGGATGAACTTCTCAATACCGGGGTACAAGGACAAAACTAGTCCACTGCTGGATCTTGGCTTGAAGTCGAAGGATCCTCGATAATGCCCAGACATCCTAACTCACACTGTGAGTGTGCGTGCTCCTGGACCCTGCTGTCGGCGAGTGTGTCTACGATGATCCGTCGATACTGCCGTTTGGCTCTCTCCTCGTGCTACTACTTGCCGCATCTAAACTCATATTGTACTTCCCGCTTATGGTACCAATCCCACTTCCAGCATCACTCGCCTTCCCACTCGTAGTAGCACTCTTGTCGTCATTGTCATACCCCTCAAACACAATTTTGGTTCCCTGACCTTTCTCTCCCTTTCCTCTTCCCAATCCGACAAGCCCGAGTTTACCCCACGCTCCACCAGCAGTCCCAGTAGACTCGCCAACTGAATATCTATTCTCTTTGCTCTGCTGTAATGACTGCAACGGATTAGTTTTTGCTTTCCGAGATTTTTCATCCACCACATCGGTCCTGCTGCCACTACTGCCGGTATTCCCTATTTGGAGAAAAAAGTCGCTGGTGTGGGTACCGATTGTCATGCTACCATTTCCACGTCCATAGATAGGGGCAGATCTAGATAAACGATTCAGGACAGATATCGAGATTGTGTCGGCGTCGTCTGAGATTTGCTGGGCTCGGAGCCGACCATTGAGAGATGCTAAGAGGACATTGGTATACCTATGGATATTATATTGATACGTCAAGTTAAATGGAGAGGGGCATGAGCACTAACAGTCTACCAATCACGAATAGGCTAATATGTTGTAAAATGCTGCGCATTAGTACGTGTAGTGATTCACGCAGGATAGACACTCACGTCGCGGTGAACAGAAATGTATCAGACCACCTTAGAAAGCACACCAACTCCATAAACGAGGCCATAGACGTTATGGCGCCGGTTTCTACAGTATTAACGATAAGCAGACTTAACAATGGTGTGGTACTTGTGTGTCGTTTTTTCGTTCGCGCTTTCCACAGCTGGGACGTAAGGGAGATAAAGGTCCAGATCAACATAGCCAACGGGTACGTATCGAGAAAGGACATACTCGTATTACCAAAGCTATCGTGATGGTCCAATCACAAACCATGGTGGCTGTAAGCCATAGCTGAAGGTGAAGATCAGAAATTGACGTTTTGGTCTGCTCTCGAGACTAGCGATGAACTCACAGAACTAATCAGAACCAATTTAACCCCCTGAGACGGATCGCGATTTATTTTAGCATACTACAGGGACAAATTTTTAGTCCCAGAGTCTCACAGGCATTTCGATCGCTTACTGTGGCAGTTGCTGCTAAACCAGAACTAGCTTGCAGTAACGAGATCTACAACAAAGAACATGCATCAACACTGGATGAATGAATGCAATTCAGGTGGTACGAAACGAACCATAACGACGCCTATAGCGATAATGTGCCCCACCACAGATTTGGTGTACAGAATCCATATCCTCCTGGAACGAAAAAAGTCTTATCAGCTGCGCTGCAAGACGAAGACAATTCACCGGGACTCGCAAGAATGAAGGACGCAAACGCCCCACTCACCTCGCGAAATAAATTTGCACAATACAAGCAACTGTGATGTATAACGCCAATACCGACAAGGGGCCAAGTCAGCCTCTCCGTGAGAAGATAAGCTCAACGACAAGACAGTCTCACGTACTACATGCGGTCGCACCAGGAACAAGCATCGATGACCAGGTTGTCTGTAACCACGGGTTTATACCCTGCCACTCGACCAACCCATACCATATGTTGTGGGCTAGTAGCAACGTAAAGGTCATCTCGACGAGGAAGAGCGATGCCACTAGATGAGCGATGAAGCGGATGGAGCAAGCGGCGCGGCATCAAATGAGAGCGGTTGAATGAAAAATAGCGTGAGTCGAGCATTGGTGGGATGGAACGGGACTGGGCATACCAAAACACTGAAGCCATGTCGGGTCTCTGTGTTGGAAACCGAGGAAGTAAGAGTCTAAAAGCGTGAATTAGCACCGATGGCGATTTGGATTGATTGAGATGCAAAGGAACTCGTCCCGGAGTCTTCATCACGACACCCTCTGGCACCTCCCAGAATCAGACATCGTTACCACTCAACGGCATACACGAGCGAAAAAAAAAGGGGATGTATAGGACTTACAGGTTTGAACCACCACACAGCCAAAGAGACACCAATTCAACATGCATCCTATCAGCTACTTCCCAAAAACCAAAAGCCCACGGCCAGTCCCGCGAAATAACCAAGGAGTATACGTCACATGAAATCAGCACCTCCAAAAAGTGTACGAGCATGCGGAATATCACTGACCAAAGGTCCAATCCTACATGATAAGATTTTCATTAGCAAATTGATCTTGATTCCACATATAGACCGATAGTAAGTCAAAGGTAAATAAAGGAAACGCCAGCTTGGGCTTATATGAAGATCATGACGCGCGCGTAAGGCCGTGAGTATGTAAAAGACCAGATGTCGGTGTCGCACTAATTACACGACGAACAACTTGAAACGACCGTGTGGGCCGGAGGGGCCCTCCGTCATTGGAGGTGAGGTGCGAATTAAAAAGGGTAAATAGTTAAAAGCAACAGCAGGAATGAATGAATGAATCACCAGCATCCATGGTACATAACCCCGAAATACAAGGTGATATACACTATGCACAAAGAATTCGGCATAAGGTGCCCCTTGTGGAGAATACGTATTCGGGAAAAGGAGAAACAAACAGAATGATTCTAATTACTCACCCGAGAAGTGTTGCATGATCTGGTGCAGGCATTATATCCTGAAGGCTTCAAGCCAGTTTCCAGAGCCACGAGCGGAATAGAGAAGAGAGAAGAGACAGAGAGACACACAGAGAGAGGCAGAAATATAAAAACAGCGACGAAAGGTGACACAAATGGCCGGAAAGGACTGAAGAACGTGAGGCCACCTGATTGCACGGAGGGTTGACAACGATCCCGGTCGGGTTGGATGCCGTGGGTGGGAGAAATCGTATTTGAAAGGGAATACCGTAGCGGGAGGGTGGAGTACACAATGGCGATGGATATAAAGATAAAGTTCCAGAGAGTCGACCGAGTTTCTGAGTATTCAAGGCAGACTTGAGGCTTCAATCCACTCAGATTCATGGTACAACTCACAGAGTTATGCTGTTGAGCAGGACAGGAAGCTACCAGTAGAAGGGTTCAATTTTCTTCGAAATGGAATTGGAAGAGAATGAGAGATTAACGAGATGCATCTTGGAAGTATGACGGGTACAGGGCGGCGGCGGCGGCGGCGTGAACCCAAGACCATTACTCACCTGCACCAATACCAAGATCCTTAGCTTGTCGGTGCCAGGTTATTGACAGGTGAACATCAGAGAGAAAAAGGTCACAGTACGAACAGCCCAAACCCCCAGTGTAGAGATTTTAAGCAGATTGTGTAAGAGTGTCAGCAGGCTATCGCTCTAGGCTGACAGTGACCCCAAAGTTGATCGATTGATCAGAAACATTACATGAATTCCGGGATCCCATTAATTCCGGGATCCCCGACGCCACGAGGAAGTGGAGTCGTGGAAACTAAACACCAAGAACGTTCGGGCATCCGTGGTGGGTCATATCGCTTGTGCGTGCCTGCTCTGGTACAGGGTTAAACGAAATGGAATTTTAATGAAGTGGCTGAGCACGTTACATAAGTAACTCAGGTAATTATCAACAAACACTTATCTCGGAGTCGACTACATTACGTAAGCAACGGGCATGGCACATGGGTTAACCTCACTTCTTTCGAGGTGCAGCGTGTCGCCTTGGATTTCACAAGGGTGGAGTCCTTCGTTTGGTTATGGGCGTCTTAGAGTCACACGCCCATGAGGGCCATGGAGAAGCAGGAAAAAAAAGATGGGTCGCGGTCAGATCGGATAGCACTGTGAAGGTGTTGAGAGAGCCAGCAATTGGAATCTCTTCCACATCAACGCACTACCAAACGAACCTTCAGGGACGATCTATTCATATATCGTGGCCTTTTTATTGTTCACTGCGGTTGTTGAGAACTAAAATTGACCATAAAATGTAAAACAAGATGTCAAACAATATATAATGTATGTATTATTTGTTAAAATATATATGATATTTTGATGTTAGATTTGGGCATAGCCGAGAATCAAAACATATATCACACAATTTGATGTTTTGTTCTGTATCACGATCGCGCGACCACAAGAGGCTTAGCGGAGAAGGCGGGATGTATAATTGACACTAGGTATGATGGATTGCACCTCGTACTACGGTAAACCTGGGATAGGATTTCTAAGGAAAGCCCGCTTCTATCGTAGGAGTGCCCTACGGAGCTTGGAGCGTGAACAACGAAGGACTCAACACCCTCATAGTCCCACCTCATCAGATAACATCGCATTTTAAGGTGAAGCAACGCACTCCCGGTGCCATAGAGCTCAGCGTTCGTTGCTGCAGTCACCATAAGAGAGTAGTCGTTATCACAATGTTGATGGGCCCTCTGGCTTCCACAGTCGGCAACGCAGGACCATTCTGAACAACGCAGACACTGCCAGTGCTGGTCTGTGGTCCAGATTTAGGTTGTTTCCCTCGGAATTCCCATTCCTCGTCCTACCTGTATCATTATTCACAACCACCACATGACCCTGTCATCAACGGTGGATTTGTCCAGTTGTGCCCGACCCGTGGAGAGTCGATGGTGCTTTTTGCAGGGCAGGCTACGATTCCCAAACAGGACCAATGGAGAGGATTGTGTAACACCCAAAGAACATCTAAATATGTCTACACCCATCACGGTGATGGACAAAGAGGGTTGATGCGGAAGAAGGGAGGTGGAGAAGGTCTTGGGAGAAAAAAAAAAGATTCAGCAGCGACCCGGAACTAGTGAGACAAGGATTCAAAGCGCAGACTGCTGCCGTGACGGAAAAATATAATGGTGAGTAAGCAAAGCGTGGAGGGGACATGCCAAGTATAACAAACCCACATTAACGATGGTGCTAGCGCAGATTTCAGCTCATAGAATAGTGACATCATGATGTCCTTTCATGAGTGGGTAAACGGAGAAAGCGATCAGCACCCTTTCGCGTAAAAGATTCAGCGGACTCTGAGTCTGGACAAAGTTCCTTCGTCGTGGTATCACGCCAGACATCAGTATGACATGATCATATGACAGTCACAAGAGTCAGCATGAACGTGTCGCAACTGGAAGGATTAAAAGAATGTCATCACGATGGGCGATGGAGAAGCAGACTGGCTTCATGCGGCAAGGTCAGACAAAATCCTCTCTCGAGATTCTCGAGTACTAACGACGCCCATCAACATCTGGAATAAGTCTTGAGGCAGAATGATAATAAAAATGAGGGGTTAACGCAAAGCTCATGTCGGTCTTTTCCGAGACTGGTTAAAACGCCTTGAAACGCCTTGAAACGCCTGACTTAATGGTTGGAACCAGCTGGAACCAGGGATGCCACTTGAAACCTGGTCTTAACCGGCCAGTTGTTGCTCGAGCCACAACCGAGTGGAGACGACATTTGGCGAACAAGTTGTGGCCGACATCCAGTTGTAACCGGTCCCGGAAAAGTGCGACAAATCAGCTAATGACACTGCTTAGGTAAGCGAACCCGAAGGCCATCCACGCTCGTGAAGGATCCACCAATTCAAAAGTGCAAACTGCAGACGATAATTTGATTCGACAAATGCCTCTCAACGTCGACACATCCACTCTTATATACAACAACTGCATCGATAATGCCACACGTCCACGACGTCGGCATTATGGCGTGGTATGCAGACGTTCCGTTCAAGTCATACTCGAACTCGAAAATCCAACAGGCCCTCTCTCCTTTCTTCGTCCTGGGGCTCAAACACCTTCTGCAATCAACCTCTGTGGGTTCTCCACATACCCTCTCCAACACTCCACAAACGCCGCCAACTCAGCCCCCTCCACAACTCTATGATCCGCACTCCAACTAATACCCACCTTGAACCTCCTCTCCCCCTCCCCATTCCCCCGATTCACATCCCAAACCCATTTCGCCCTCCCAATAGCCACAATCGCCACCCCACCACCCGGTACCAACACCGGCGATGCAAACTCGCCATCCCCAATCGCACCTACATTCGACACCGTGATCGTTCCCCCGCGTTTAGGCATCTCAGCCAACGTCAGCCCAGTCGGCGTTTGTCTCCCCAGATAAGAGAGATGTTTGAGTTGAGACGAGAGCGAGTAGATGGTGCTGGTGTTGACGCGTTGGAGTGTGGGCGTGTACAGTCCTGAAGGAGTTTGCAATGCAATGCTGATATCCGAGTGAGGACGGATGGTGAGAGTCGGTTTTGCTGATGGATCGGTGGTGGCGGTGGTTGGCGTGATGGAGGCGCGGAGAAGCGGCCATTCCATCATTGCTTTTGAGAGTGTCTTGAGCAGTATAGGTAGATAAGTTAATTTTGTGTATTGCTGTGATTCTCCGACTTGGGGAGGAGTTGGAGCTGGGTAGAGCGCGGATGGGTTCACGACCATTGCAGACGGGGATGGTTGATGAGATGCAGGGAGGTATTGTGTGGGTATATGCGCGTTGAGAGTTGGGAGAAGGTCGTGTAATGTCGTGAGATCCAGCATCGTAGAGTATCTGGTTACAAAAAATCAGCAACGGAGGAGGACGGATGTAGTAGCGATAGACATACCCGAAATGAGGTATTTCCAAGCTCTAAAAAAGCAGACAGCACATTGAGCAATGAAAGGAATCTCATTTAAACGAAATACGCATACCTTGACCATAGCCTTCCACATCCCATATCTCGTTCTCCCGAGCTCAACCACAACATCCTGGGTTTGCACAGTCGCAGCCCCACTCGCAAGAGTCTGAGCTTGCGCCTGAGGCACTTGCGTAGCTCCCGCCAAAAACGCTTCTACATCCTTCTTCTCCACTCTACCATCTTTCCCGCTTCCAGGGGCCACCTTGCTCAAGTCGACGCCATTCTGGCGAGCAAAGTGTCTAACAGAAGGAGCGGCAAGGACGTCCACAGTCCTCTGCGTTGGTTGAGGTTGAGACGTGTTTTGAGGATCCAAGGGGTGTAAACGGCGTTGTGGAGTTGGAATTTGAGTAGGCGTGGCTTGAGTCGTCTGTTGCTGTTCAACAACAGGTGGAGGCGAAGCCGGTGCTGCTGCTGCTGCTTCGGTTGGCTCAGCACTGGCACTGGAAGCACCACCACTCCCATCATCGTCTTCCTCCACCTCGATCATACAAAGCCCCGAACCGACTTTGGCCACTTCTCCTTCCTTGACGAGGAGTTCTTTGACGACACCATCGAAAGGACTGGTGATCTCGACACTGGCTTTGTCGCTCTGCACTTCGCAGAGCGGTTCGAATGCTAGAATAGGTGAAGAGGGTTTGATGCTCCTGCGTAAATGGTACGGAATGGTCAGCGATGGTGTTTCGTTTAGAGTAGCAGAATACAAATAAGTCGGGTTCGTGCATTGCGAAAAAGTTCCAGATATATGATATCCTCAACTTCCACCAACTGGAACTTGGAATCTCAAGCCGAACCAATAACCCAATCCCAAAAGACGAAGAGAACAGAACAAGATAGATACTAACCACCTGATGAGCTCACATTCCGTGATACCTTCACCAATATCAGCCAACTTGAACTGATGAACCACTTTTCTCTTGGCCCATAGGCCGGGTGTGGAATGGAAATACGAAACGAGCTGTGGACGACCGAGCAATAACCGGCCTAGTGGACGACGAGCGAGGAGCATTATGAGATTGCGTTGCCGATGCCGATGCGCAGATGGCGTAGTTCTTGACAGAGTGAACAAATGAAGGCAAGCTTGAAGTCGAGGCCCAACCTCAGTGACGAAAGTGGAGAAGGGAAAGGAGGAACGGGTGACCCAGGTCGGGAGAGAATTTAAAAGAAATTCACGGATCCAAAGTGTGTTGTTCTAACCGGACGGAGCTCAATCAAACCTCCCATGTATACACCGAAGATATATAGATAACCCGAGGTCAACCGCTCTTGAAGTTGTACTTGACCCTCGCTCTCCAGTTTACAAATTCAGGCCACAGCCAATACAACAAATGTCCCAATCTCATCGTCCAAGGTAAAAACACCGTCTTTTCCCTCCTGTCCACCGCTTCGATGCATTTCCTCGCCACAACACCTTTTTTCAATCCCGTTTTATTCGGGTTGGATTCTCTCACTGCTCTATTATCTACTGCGGAAGCTCGAAAATCACCTTCGACGGTGGAAGGCAAGACGTGTGTGAATGCTATGTTGGGATGTTCGATCGCAAGGGATTGGTACAGGAGCAGAGAAGCTCCTTTCGTCGATGCGTAGATCGAACGCGTCGGTGCTGGGATCACAGATGCAAGTGAGGAAATCAACAGAATCGAGGGTGACTTGGACGTATTCGAGAGTAACGGTATCTAGAATCCCACCATTACCATCAGCACAGTCTTTCGCCAAAGAGAAGAGAAGGACGACACGATACGCACGAATGTCACAGCAGACACCAACGGTCCAATAAAATTCCCTCTTAAAGCAGCATTCCCCACATCCACCGCCTTCTGTATCCCTTCTTGACCCGCTTGAGCGGGGGTAAACGTAGACCCCTTGGCTTCCAAGCCAGCAACAGCTAACAACGGTTGTAGAGCTGATACTCCAGCTGCTACGACCACCGTATCGACGCCTCCCCATTCTGCATTCACAAGGATCATAGTAGCATATCCTCAGAAAGCCAACGAAAACAACATACCTTTCTGTATCTCCTCCCGAACCCGAATCATATCCTCCACACTGCCAAAGTCACCTCGTATCCCCAGAACACTTTTTTCTCCCCGTCCGCTGCCACCAGACCTGTCGGTCTCGCACTCCTCAACGACTTCCCTAATCTTATCCTCCCTCCTCCCAACCACACAGACTCTCGCGCCACGCTTAGCGTACAATCTAGCGATAGACCTTCCTATTCCAGACGTAGCACCTAACACGAGCACCCTTTCGCCATGCTTTGAAATTGCATTCGTTCTTGAGGTTATTCGTCGACGAACTCCGCGCAATAGTCTATGAGTCAATAGAGTCAAGACGATGAGAGTGCAGACGGTCTTGGCGTTGTATCTCATTTCTCTTAGCCGTTGCACAATGTGAGAAGTCAAAAAGCGGTCAGGCTGCGCACAAGCAAGCTTAAGAATCAAGGTAACCATCATCGAATTGCACTGCAAAATCTAAACACATCCTCGTCTACACTACCAATCCCGACTCCTCTCATAGCACGTTGCAGTTCCAACGCACAATCCCCGAGGAATCAGAACAACCTAATCCAGATTAAACGGAAAGAGGGTTTCCAAAAATTGCTGAAGACCGAAGTCGACAGACGTGTCAGGATGTGTAATTTGCAATCAGCAAAAAGACTGTGCCTCGGTAAGAACCTCACTGGCGACAGTACATGCCCGAGCACAAGAGATGGGGAACGGAAATGTAACGTGCCGGAGATTTATAGGAAGCGAAGGGTGCACGGACCAGTCATGTCAGGTGACGCGGTGTGATAGGACTGGAGTCACGTTGCGTGGACGAATATGGAATGCGTCGATCTGACGTGTTTGGAGTTGGTCCTACAAACACGGTGGTGCGATGTTAACCTATCACCACTGTTGACTAGTACCACAGCCAATGATGCACGGTAAGTATGATCAGTGCACCCGCGTTTGATTTCTTACTGACAAGTACCATTGCTCCCGCAACTTACAGCCTTCTATATTCAACCCGCGCTTACAACTAGCATGCACACACCATGAATGTTCTCTTAGAAAGGTCCACGAATACAAAATTCGGTCCAATAATACCAATCATGTCGTATAATTCTCCGAATCGTGAATTCGGCCACTCTATTTCTACCTCCACGACGCATTGATCGTTTGACTCCCCGATGACACAGTCGTAGTCTGTCGATTCGGGTCCGACTCCCAAACAATCTAAAAAAAACCCACATCAATCAGCTACCCATCCGCATTGGCAGCGCGAACCACGTCAAACCTTGCACTTACACTACCATTCGTCTCCTTGCGAATAAACTTGTACTCAAACGACGTACTAGGCGGCATCGACACCGTCACACTCCAAACAGGATACGAAGCCGATGAAAGCGCAAGCTAACATCAGAATCACCATTTCAGTAAACCACCCTATCAGAAGGATGTCGTCTTACTGCTGCTGCTGTACTCCAATTCCCAAGTTGCAAAGGACTTCCGACCAAGAAAATGTTCTGCAAGAACCGTCATGTCAACGATGGCACATGTATTTTTATGTGCACAAAGACGCACCTCTCCAAAAACTGTTTGGGCCGTCACTGAAAACATCACCGAGACGGTCCCAGGATTGCCCGGTCCACCTCCACTACCCATCGAACTAGTATGTATCGCAACAGCACTGCGTGCAGCCACTGTTGCCGTAAATGAGCCACCAGATACAATAATTCTAGTTCGTGGTATCAGCATCATCCCTTATCATTATATGACAGCGATAAGAAGACAATTCGGACCCCAATCCAGTGCAAGACCCAGATGAACTCCCCCCCGTAATAACATCACAATACCTCCCATCAGGCAACAAAGTTGAAAACGTCGCATTCCATGCAGAATCCGCGTTGTTAATCGCAACATATCCAGCCAAACCTGCCAGAATAGTCGCTCGCAGTCAGACAGTGAAGAATAGCAGCACATGACCGAACCTTACCACGTCCAAATGCAATTTGCTGTGATTGTGGTGAAACCCAATTAGTAATCCCTGCTGTACCAACATTGTTCCTAAACCCGACCATCCCGCTAATCGCCGCTTAACGATGTTGACATAACCAGCCACCACCGCCTCCATTCCCAGAGCACGTACCGAAGCCTGGAAAAATTTCATGGCTCTCGAATATAGGCGAAGCCTTGCACAAAGAATCACTTACCGTTGTTCGGTGATCCCGCATCGTTGTTAGAGAAGAAATAACTCGAGAGAACGGTGGGCGTTCCATAAGGATGGGCAAGCAAGAAAACGTGAGCGATGATATATGTATTCGAAGGTGATCGATAATTCAAAGACCCTCCATTCTGTATGTAGGACCATTAATTTCTCGTTTTTGTCACCAAGGGACACGTACGCGTTCGGTATCATGATTGGCAACGAAGACGTTGGCCTGACTGCTTGCAACCAACCTGTAGCGAACAGGGTGAAAAATATAGAAATCACTCATTGGAAGGTCACCCACTTCTGTTGTCAAGGTTTTGAAGGCCAGAGATAGCTCCACCTAAGAATGCATCTCTGACGGTGGTCGTCCAACGAAACCTGCAAGTAACCGCCACTCAGAAAACAAAAACCCAAAGCGTCAATATGGTCTCACTCTTGAACGTCGCCTGTTGATTAAAGATGACATGAATAGAACGATGGACAGCACATGACGATAGACGACTCGCCATTTCCTACATATTCATTGGGTGTAATTGGCTCCCCAGAGCCAAAAATGACTTCTTTCATGATGTATGTAATCCTTGAAAGGCGACTGAGAATGTTCGAAATGTCCGCTGCCGCGATATCTGCAAAAGGAGTTTTTTTACAAGTCAGTTATGACAATATTCGGGATCACCTTACGTTTGGCTGCATTCAACCTGAGCCCATCTACATGAAGAGACAATAAATCGTTGCCGTATTGAGCCAATCGCGACCGGACATAATCAGCTCCGGTGTTCAGACTGACGAAAACCGTGTCATCAAGTCACGAATTCCTACCCAGGATGCTGTATATTACTCAGCAAGGTTAACGAGCTCGCAAGTTTGAACTTGACTTCGATCCCCGTAGTTGTCAATATCATCACCAGGCGTCAATCCACAATGGTGGAAATCCTAAAATCCAGCGTCAGCAGACGATCGATTCAATGTCTTTCAAACATACCTGGGTTTGATAAATCCCAGGATAGTTGTAGTGAGTGAAGAAACTACCACCGGTTCCAGTACTGCTTTCTATGCCGGCCATGTGATTCCAAACGGTGTCTAGATCCCCATTAGCATATTTAAAAGGAGATAATTGCCCCTTACTTACCGACGATGACGCCAACTCCTGCCCTGTGGCAGGTATTAACCATACTGCAAGCAGGTTAATCCCATTGGCATCGAAGAAAAGGACTATAATGAGAATTCCCCGCACTTCGTGAATTGATTGCGATTTCCTCTCTTCGAAGCCAGAATATATGATACTGGCTGATAATCAGTCCACCATTGCGAACCGGTGATATGTTCTTGAGGGGGGCAGACTAGGTACGAAAGTCATGAGCGAACTGTTTCACGGAAAATAAAACGAAATGAAAGCGCATATACCTTGCACATATCCATACCCAGCGGGACCAATGAAATTGATGCATTCCGCTGCGACGCTATCCCAGTTCCATTCGAACATTTCTATAATTACTCTTTTCGATCCGCTATGACTACGAGCGGATGGTGTGCTTGTAGTGTTCCATGATGGTGGTAAGGCCAGTGCAAACGGGATAAGGTGTATGAGGCTGCTGAGGACTTTCATCGTTCTGAGGAAGGGTATGCCTCGAGAAGAAAGTAGCTTGCAGTAAAAATCAGTTTTTATACAGTCTCTGGCCGCGCTCCGCCATTCTCGCGCCAACGGAGTCCACTGTTCGGGATCACGTATTTTTAACTGCGTATACATGCTATTACCTGTTGGTGCCCGACGGCGGTCGTATGGAGATAAATAGCATGCTTTCGAAGTGCGTATTCAACAAATGCACCAAGCTTCAACGGAAAGGTGGTTGTGCTTTAGCGACAAATTAACACAATGTGGTTGGGGTATCATGGGAGACACCTCGTGAATGGGAACCCAAGCTAGTCAAGTCCAGTCCAAGTCCAGTTGGCCGAATCCGAGTGTCATTCAAAGCAGACCAAGTCCAATGCCAGTTTGAGTCCAATTTAAGTCAAGAATGATTTTGAGCCATGCATGAGGACTGGACTTGTTGAACGTAGGCTTCTACTAGCTGTGAGAGCGGTGGAGAAAGGGGCGTGGGAATATTAGCAAAGTTCAGCTTGCGATGTTCAATGTTGTTCAATTTTCAACGTTCAACCGTGCTCGCGAGCATGACGTCTGTTACCAATGGATGCCTTCTTTACGCTCTTTGCATAACATCCAAAATGATACAACATATTAGCTTAGACGCTGTTTTCTTGAGATCTTTCGAGCACTCAAAGACCACATCCTTGTTCCACAGCCACTGGCATCACCCCCTCAGTTCCGCAGCTTTGGCCACTTGCTGTCGTCCAGACTCACATGGCATACCGCTCATGTGCCGATACCCAAATGGTAGCCTTACTCAACGAGAGTACGGCCTTCGTCGAGCACACTTGACACTGCTCATTTGTAATTCTCATGATTAAATGCCAAAGGATTTCCATATTCCACGGCTCGTGTGCCTGAAATACCGTAACTTCACGTCTACTAGTATTAGATTTCAAAAATATTATTCCCTTGCTATCTGATCATCATGTATATTAATGCAAGCTCCAATATGCAATACACAGCTTTTGTATTGGATCGTTCATCCTGCAAGTGCAACAATGTTCTGGGACAAATCTTAATTTAGTAATGTCACGCTTTCCAAACATGGGTAGAGCTATGCTTCTTGAAGCACATGCACTCGATATTCATCTCCCTGATTATTATGCCTGGATGGGCCCTCACTACTGCACAAAAGTATCACAATGAATCATTAATACATGAGAGATAGATGAATGTTGCCATCCAACGACATAATGAGCACGCGTCGAAGTCGGAGAGCAGGAGATCGACATTATCTAAGCTGAATAAGCAGCCTCAAATGGTAGGTGTGACTGTCCCATTGCCTAGTAATTGTGACGTTGCTGAGATATACCATGTTTCGCAAGATTTCGTGTCCAACGTTGCCCGGTAAGTATATAACGATAAGATGCGGCAGTCTGGATATATGTAGCTTGTATTATAGCGCATAGGTGTGTGCTACCCGCTATGTCCCTTGATGTGAGCCGGAAACCGAACATATTTGGTTGTCCCATTCATGAATGGGACAACCAGCTACAGTACAGCCATTCACCGCTGATCAGCGGTGAATGGCTGTACTTTAGCTAAGATAATTCAAGCTCAGCAACGGAGACTAATTGACACAGTGAGAAATCCACAATTACTAATCCTCACATTTCTCACCAAGCCCTAGAAAGCAACGCAATCGTTGCCTTGAACTCCAACCCCCATCATGTCGACATCTGACCCTCTTCACTCTGTCGTCTCTGCACTAATGAGCCAAGACATCATCCCAGAGGTTATCCCAGAGGACTTCGTCCCATCGGCCATGTTTTCTGTCAAATATCCATCAGGAAGGGAAATCGTTCTCGGTCCTGTCGAACTCGCACGAGATGACACGCTTGAGGAGCCCGAAATTAATTTCACACCTCCGTTGGTTTCCCAAAAAGCAGACGAAGTCTCTTACACCTTGGTCATGACCGATCCCGATGCGCCATCTAGGGCGGATCCCAAGTACGGGCAATGGAGGCATTGGTTGGTATGTTATTTCCAGCTGGCTGCTGTTTCGATAAGTGTTAAAACGATAATTTTGCGATGGATGAATAGATCACTGGCCTGAAATATCCTGCTCAGGGTAGCCTTACAGCAATCAAAACAAAACCATCAAGTACACCTTATCTCCCACCCGGCCCGCCAGCCGGTAGTGGTCTCCACAGATACAGTGCGTATTCCTACGCTTCCTGTCTACGCGGGCCCAGACTCATGACGTACACTATAATTCAGTTTTCCTTCTGTTTGAGGAACCTGCTGGAGGTGTTGTCATCCCAGAGGATGCATTGGAACACAGCGGTGAACTTGAGCAACGTCGATCTTGGAATGCTGGAAAATTTGGACAGACATACGGGCTCAAGCTCGTTGGGGCGAATTTCTTCCTCGTTCATTCTACGCCATGATTGTCTCCCCGAATGTAGGTATCGCGAACCAATGTAAATCCTACAAAATGTTCATTAAGTCACTCTGCTGTGCGGCATCGGGCTCCGTTCAATCATTCCCTTGGTATCTGTGAAATTATACTGAGCAACGAAAACCTTGAAGTGAGAGATGTATATGTTGGTTGAGGTTGGCTAATTGCAGGGTGCAAGTTATTGTAAGAATGCTGGTTTAATGAATGTCTTCGAATTTGTCCGGAGCAAGCGGCCAATCACAGCTAACCTTGTTGCTTAAATTAACATCGCGACTTCCCTCATCTTGTTGGCCAATTCAACTCCTAGGTGAAAGAGTGTGGTGCACCACGGCAAGTGAATCTACGCACCAGCAGAAAGCTGGTGGCTTCAGCCGCAAAGGGCCACGGTCAATCCTCAGCGTCAGAGCATGGAGAAGCCTGAGAGCTCAACACGCTCGAAAGGTTAAATAAAAACGTATGGGAAATGATCAGACATAACGCACCATAGCGCATGGATATGAAACGTCTACTTTGACAAGTCCAACACTCAGAGTTATATGTGCTGGCGAACCACGTTGATCACCTTGAGCTTGTGCAGCCTACAACAGTTCGACGGTGGGTTGCAATTCGCTAGATGACCTCGAAGTTCTTTCTAATGCTGCGCCAGCCAAGGCTTTAGAGCCAACTGCGATCGCAAATGATGAGAGCGATACATCGCACTATCGCTTTCATTGCCTATAAAAAGAACACAATTGACTTGTCAATTCTCCGACTTATTCCCCCCATTGAATTATGGAGGTGTATGCACCGATCATGGGGCGTGACTCCCAATACCTCAACGTCTGACCCTCCTTCCCGAGAAAAAGAATCGCACGGCTTACCACCCCGCAGTCCTGAAATAAATCCAAGTGATTCGGCAATCCATCTGCTAAGTCTTGAACACACGAGGGAATATATCCGGACCGCCGTACGGACAACGCGTGTAACAATGAGATATAGCAGCGAGCGACATGGACCATGAAAAGGACTAGTGAGTATACCCAAAGTACGCCAATGAACGGCTACTCACCCATTCCACTACAGCTACGAAGGCGCACTCGATATCACTCACGGTTGCACTGAAGTCACTGTCTCATACTGCCGACTCCACGACCACTGGAAGGGATCACTCGTTGGACACTCTGACAGCAACGAAGATAAGGACACCAAGATTACAGTCACATACGCATACAACTACTCCAGCCACATCAACTCTCGTACACCCTCATTCCGGTTTGGTCATGGTCACATCTACAACAACGTGATGGACAATTGCGGTGATGGTATCAACACTCGTGTCGGTAAGTAATGAGGTGTATAGATGATTGCTTTCACGGTTCTTACGAATTATGGCGTTTATTGCAGGTGCTCAGCTGCTTGTGGAGAACCATGTGTTCAGCAACACGAAGCCGTTGTATTCTACCGACGAAGGATTTGCAGTCGCTCGTGGCAACGACTTTGGCGGAGGCGAAAACACAGCACCTTCTGGGTCATTCTCATCTGCTCCATACGGCTACAACCTTATCTCCACCAGCAGTGTCAGGTGGCAAGTTATTGATCAAACTGGTCAGACCTTGTCCTTCTGGAGTCATGGTACCGATATTAGCGTATGAAGCCGAACCTGTACAAAGTTACCGAATAGAATGTGAAGTTCCTTTCGGCTCGACGGCTGCGAGAATTTGGCCATTTCCATATGCAAGTGGGAACACAACATCGATTGGTGCCCCAGTCACCGCAATGACCTGCGTTTGATAATTGGCCAACTCAATCCTCCCTTTTCGTCGATCGACCTTCTATTTAATCAAAACTCAGCCTGCCGGCGCAGAGATTCTAAGCCCGACATATCTCACCAAAAATTTGTCATTCTCACGTAAAGGGCTGAAAATTTTACGTCCAGCAATCGGGCCAAGCCACCTATAAGATTGACCGAAAGGCCAAGCCACAGTGCTATAACTATCTGCCGAACCTCAACTGAATGGGATCTGTCAGTGCTCAGTTGAATTCGAACTTGAACACTCTCCGCAGAAGTGCAACCCAAATCTTCCCAAAATCCATTAATTAATATCAGTCATGCCAGCGGTGGTTCATGAATCAATTTTTCTAACGTAGGCACGCTTCAGATATCCTTTTGATCGCATACGGTTGATGTCTTTTTATAGGGCAGGCTCAATGGTAGGTCGTTACACATTCTGTGATTTTACCCAATCTGCTAATGTGTTATTACTCCCTACCCTATCCTACGAGATCAGTTGATTGGAGGTATTTTGAGTTGCTGCCTATATGGATGCTTTCTCATGCAGTTTTGTGAGCATACAGTTTCTGACCCCTCATGTCGGTGACCGAACTGAGATCCCACATAGACATCTATTACACTGCCCAAAGAAGCTCGAATGATAGCGTGTGGCTCAAATACACCGGTATGTCCCTCCTCCCTACGACTATCTTTGCGCAGGCTTAATTCAGCAATCGTTGAAGTCCACTCTTTATTTCTACTGGAAACTATTCTCAACGTGATCTCGACTCACTTTCTTTGGACAGTCGAGGTCGAGTGGTTTGGAGGTGACCCTCGGCAACCTGTACCGTGGACTGGTGCTGTCACCTGCCTTTTCATTGCCTTAGGTACCATTTTCATTGGGCCATTGTTTAGTGCTGTTGCCAGTGTTGGTTTAATGACCCTTTCAATCACTTGTATCGTTGTAGAGGCGTGCATCGTTCAGATTTTCTTTGCCAGGTACGCTTTCTGCATCGACTGGCAACAGTGTAAACAGCTAACACTTTTGGAAGGCGAATAAGGAACCTTTCAAACGAATCCAAGAGGACAGTTGTAGTTTCCAGATTCGTCAGCATGGTAAGTCCGTCGAGACGAATTTCTCAACGTACCCCCCTTATTCATGGTGCATGATGCATCGTAATCAGCTTGCATTAGTCCAAGGAGCTTTGGGTGTCGCTGTTGTAGTTAAGGTACGCCTGCTTTTGTGCGACATTTTACTTCGAAGCAAACACACGCGAAGTTATTCGGGATTGACCGTGACCCAAGGAAGGCGGCTGAAGCTACCAGCTTGGTGGTGGTGCGTAGATACACTTGCCGTGGAAGGTAGATCCTGGTAGCATTCTCATTGGCAGATATGGCTTATAATTGCATTAACTTGTGATTCTATTATCACGATTTCGATGATTACTCTGGTACTGTCCTTGCCGGCTTTGGAAGTCCCCGAGGCTGATTAAACCCCTGCTAGCTGTGGCGTGCCAAAAGCACGATAACAGGAGTACTTCATGGCCTCCTGAATAAGTTGATACGCCGGAGTCTGGAGACTGGGACCGTGATCACAGCCGCTGCTCTCGTGGAATTAGTTATGTATACCTGTTATTCACAAACATTCTTAGTTGCAATTTTGTAAGTCACCATTAGCCAACCTGAGCAAAGACGTCAGCTAACCCCCCTATTCACCAGGCTGTATTCACTCAGCGGACTGTATGCTTCAGTTTTTTGCGTCACGAGATTTTGTTTTATTCACGCAGCCATCCAACAGCTATGTGATGAGTCTCTTGGCATCATTGAATGGCCGTGCACGGGCGGCGTCTGAGGCCTCAACAGGCCGCCTAACTCACGTATCACTGGCCATTCATGGTCAATCAGGCTGGCCAAATGCTTTTAACCAGCAAGTGGAGTGTGTCTCCTCAAAAACGTCAACTCCCCCCGCTTAGCCATGAGGGCAAAAAATTAGTGATAGTACTGTTGTGCTACCATTGTGTCAGGCAAATTGCATTTGCCCCGTCCTTGTCCTTGTACTGTCCATTTCCCTTTCTTTGATGTCGGATTTATGCTCTTGTGCACTTTACTGAAACTCCTAGCGCTCTCAGCTACGTGTACTTAATTTCATACTAGTATAGTTTCTTCGTCCGACATAACAGCATAGTCAAACTCTCCCCCAACGTACCCCTGTACATTCTCTAACAACATTGACATGTTGATGTATGTGCATGATTCTCATTCGTGTCACCCATCCTCCAGTTGCAAGCAGGAACTCTACCTCACAGACCATCCCATATGCGTCATTTCATCTCTCCCTAGTCGGGCTCCTTTATTCGTCAACAGCACAGCAGAGCACATCACAAGACACTTCGCTTTACGTCCATTGGCTCTCACTTTCGATTCCTTGGTAACTGCTCCTAACTCGACATTCGAATTTCGAATCTCGATTGCAATAACCTCCGTGACATGGTGGAACAGGAGGCATGTGGGATGTTACATCATCCCTATTTACAGCTGACGTCAACCAACTTGTAAAACAAATGTCGGAGCATTATGGTCTTGCATTTACAATCCATGCAACTCTTGGCGCCCAGCGCTCACCCACGTCGTAAGCTCTGATTCCTGAACGAGATGCGAGGATCAGAAGCTTGAGTATCAGACGAAGAAGAGCCTGAATTGGCGGACCTTGCTTGTATGCGTGATGAGGGACGAGTGGTGTCTCAGGGCTTGACCAATGGTTCAAGAAAACCTTCAGGGCCATGATGAGCATTACGCCTGTCTCGAAAAGCGCCGATAGCCGGCAATAAATACAAGAGTGGGCTCAACGGTCTTAGATTCAGCATTGTGAAACTAGACAAGTTCGTCCTTATTTATTGTATTATTTAATGCATCTCGCTATCGGTCAAGGATTGCAATCAATTAAAGGGGTGAACTCGAGCAGAGAACTGTGATGAACAACAATTAGACTGACCCACAAGCGAAGGAAATACCCACTAACATATAGCCCTTAGGGCGGCCCAAACCTGCACAGTTGAGCGCTTTAGCTATCACAGGAAGCGAGAAACGGAGGCCATGAGTTCCCCAGGTGAAGAATCCTGCCGACTTATTCATGGATGAATACTTCACGTATCACACATTCGACCAATGAACAATTCTATTGTTGATGCCACTGTACGTGCTACCAGCTAGCGACATCAACCTCAGCTTCTCCAAACACACTCGTCTTCTTGATCTCAAAATCCTGCTCTACTCCTTCCTGCTCTCCACCATCAACGTACAGTTTTGCAAATTCTCGATGCAAAAATCGTAGTATATGCTTGTTGATCGCCTCAAACTCCAACAAAAACCCATCATGCCCGTCTGGTGAAGGAATGACCACCAGCTCAGCATCGGGGATGCATTCCGCCAAATCTCGTTGTTCTTGAGGTGTGAATAATCCATCCGTAGCCACACTGATCACCAGTGCGCGAGCGGGAAGAGTGGATAGGACACGGTCCAGGCTTTGGAATTCGGATTCACCGGGTAGGAGGCGATCTCGAGAGACGTCATGGGTATCCAGCTTTCGTGTTATGTGGATGTAACAGTTGGCGTCAAATCGAGCTGTGAATTTGTCTCCTTGATAGCGGAGATAGGATTGAGCGGAGAAAATGGGAGGTCTTGTGGAGGTGGGAGTTGAATTAGCTGTAGAAGTCGAGGTGGGTTGGGAATGAGACGGCGATGCTAGCTCTTGTGTGACCATAGTTGGAGATCTCGGTTTGACGTTCTTGTGACCGTCATTGTGCACAATATATGCATCATCAGCGGCCTCCAATGTCGAGGTCGGTTCTGGCGAACTTGGTGGGGTCAACAACGAGTCTGCGTTCGCAGCAGCGTTGACGTTCCCGTTCTGCGATTGTCTAACGGCACCTTTTTTTTCAACTCCGTTTTGCCATTTTCTCCCAAATCGACTCTCAAACGAATCCCTACTCCTGTATGTCAGCAGTGCGCTCATCCGAGCAGCTGCCAATCCTGATGCTGGTTGCTTCTCGTAGTAACCATTCAAGTATCCTGGATCGGAGTAGATACTTTGTCTTTGCGCTTCTCCCCAACTGATACACCAAGCTGAGTGACGAGCCGAGGTTGCTAGTGGAATAATGTGTTGGATGTATCCTGCAGGAGTGCATAGCGGCCATTCGAGGACAGCCATACCACCCATCGATCCTCCAATGACAACCGCTACCGATTTGACACCAAGGTGATCCAGAACGAGTTTATGCAATCTAATGCCACAGAAGATAGTATAGTGGTCAGGAACCCACAGGTGTTACGGGAGTAATATGGTAATGACTCACAGAACGTCGTCGCGGATGGTGGTCGGTGGAAACTCTGGTCCATACGTTCGTCCTGTATCGGGATTGATGCTAATGGGAGATGCTGTTCCGTACGGCGACCCTAATACGTTGGCGCAGAAGATGAAGTATCGATTTGGGTCGAATGCCTTTCCTCTTCCCATCAACGGCCCCCACCTAAGCGAATTCAATACGCCTTTGAAAATATGATGCACTAACGACTCACCAGTCCTCAACGTCGGCGCTACCGGTGAATGCATGACATATGATCATCACATTGTCTCTCGTCTCGTTCAACTTTCCCCAGGTCTTGTACGCAACAGGGACATGATTCAATTTCGTCCCGCATTCTAGCGTGAAGGACGGTATTGTCAGGATAGACTGATCAAGGCCGATGAGCGAGCTAAATGAGCTCATGATGATTTTTGTCCAAGCAGCTCAGAGGAGATGAGGACGAAGAGAGTTTCATCGACATTTGAGCCGGCGGTGATGAGAAAAGGAAAACCTTTTTTTAGACGATATATCAGAATAGTGTCGTCAACGCCGGCGCCTACCGAATCCATTGACCCCTGAGTCAGATTTAACAAACATATTCCGCGTAGCTCTCTCAAAAGACGAGAGAGCTTTCGATCCAGGAGCGGCAAGATCAACATTGTATGGCAAGGACGACGCCGCCGATTTGCACTTTTGAAAAGCCAGCATCCCTCTCTACGATGATGTTTACGCGAGATATATCACTGGAATTTTCTTTGCATGTACAAAAAATATCTGAAGCTTTCGGAGACCCGCCAACCCAGGCAAAGTTCATGTTGTTGTCCGAAGACGCGCTGGTGCGTGCCACTTGGCTAATTCTTTTCGACAACTTAAACTTTCAGCAGGACAAGAAAAGCGTAGACAGTCTCCCTTGGATGGAGACCCCGCGACCCGCGCCAAACGTACGAAATACGCACGAAAGCTACCTTCAAAGACGGCAAAGGTATCCAGCCAGTCTGGCGAAACTCGGATCCTGGACGACCTGCCCAAGCCAGAATCGATGGCTGGATTCTTCAACAATGTGGACCGGAAGAAGCAGAGACAGTTGTATCTGCTCAACAGGATCCTTGCAGCACGGCGAGGTGGTCCACGTCTTTCGATTACACCATCCACCATTGGTTCCGTCAGGACGGATGCAACAATACCAAATTCCAGAATCGGGCCATCACGATGCCTGAAGTTGAGCTTCTTATATCTCGCTCATTCGCTCGTTCAGGGAGCGGAAACACACCCAGAAGAGCTTGATGGTCGGATCGTGCTATCGTTGACATGTGTGTGACTGCTGGTTGATCTCACTCGGTACTGACGATTCTCATCCAGGGGCAGATATCAAATTCTATGCCATCCACAATCTTGACATCCGGTATCGCCTCGTCAGTCTTACTCCGGCATTATCATGCATATCCTCGGCGTCAGAGGGAGAGGATCGTTAAGCACTTTATAGAGTATTTACGACTGCTTCGCTGCTTCAGGTGCGTATTCTTGACGATGTCAGCCACCATGAACTCCCTAAACGAGTGACGAACAACCTCCGTCTTCCTGCTATATCCAAGCTCCAACGGTGGCCAAAGACAAACATAGAGTCTAAAGGTCCTCTCGAATTCCGCATCTATGATCGTTAGTTTGAAGACGAGAGCAATCGCTTTGTATATCTAGCCGTGACCGACAACGACACCGTCCTCCTTGTCAGATTTACGCAACGATATTGCCTTGAACTACATCAAATCTGCCACCTGTATTCCTATATTTCCACAACTGACCGACCAGCGAAGAAGTCAACGTCTTGGCTGACCAGGTGATCATTACTTAACGGACTCACCGCTCCGACTGCACCCATACATTCCCAAGGCAACACGACACTGGCAAATAGGAAACTTTAAATTCAATGGCAGGAATGACATGCGTTGAATACTTCAAAGAAGGTTTTACAGAAAATTCTGACTGACCCCAGTGGGTTACAGCATACCTGGTTCGAGTTACCCTGTATGGAGTAGCAATTAAATTCGGTTATATGTGTCAAGCTTTGAATATTCCGAACCCATAGCGTGTATTGATCTGTCGGTCATTACTTTGACAGTTTGGGGTTCGTCTATCATTGACCCTTGTGAGATCTGAGAAGGGCAAAAAATGGACGAGGCTAGATCGGTCAAAACTCGCATCATGATCAGCAAAGAGTGACGCTGCAATGGTTTGCGTCTGACTAGATATGGTAATCCCTTCCATAGTAGACACGTTCGAGCTACGGGTGTTTCCGTAGGCTACCATCAGTGTAACCCTTACAGGTTAAGTGGCAAGTGGGAAAGAAGGTACGGCCGTGGGTGAGGATGGGATTGAAACTCGCATAGAGGGAAGTCGGGAAAATCGCGCATGAACTGTGTGGTTCTTTCACTTATGTTATGACAGAGAAGTTGTGAATGGCATCTTCATATTGGCCGTAGTACGTTTTGACGCTGAATTGAGGCGTACCTATGCACTTGCTTGCCCAGGCAAAGGACTCCGAGAGTTCGTCTTTCTAGATGTTCTAGAATGTTTCGCAAGGCAAAGTGGAAAGAATACGTCTCATAAAAAGTACATAGGTGCATATAGCGCCTATCGGATGAAGAAAACCGAAGTCCACCTGAGTGAAACCATGCAATATGAATTTAACGCACCCAAGTCTACTCAAGTCGTCAGCGACAGGTACCTCATCTCTTCGTCGCCCAAGGATTGAACGTCAACCGGTGTTCAAGGTCCTTAAACCCATCATACAGAGATGCCTCCTGCTCCTCCATCTCCTGTTGCAACGACAACATTGCCTCATGTGCCTCTTTTCTCTCTCTTTGATGTACGGGCACTGAAGCGTTTGCAGTTGCGGATCGGCTAGCCATCAGATCGAACATGGCAACTTGATCCAACTCCGCACTTTGTATCGTCTCTTCCACATCCAAGTCGGTCGTCCAGTTTCCTATGTATGACTTGAGGCATCCAAGCTTCGCTTCATCTGTGGCGCCAAGCTCGAGAGGGATGATTTCAGTTTCGGAAGCTTTAAGAAATGCGAGAACGAATGCAATCCATTTGATACTCGTAACACCCATTTCCGCACCTGGATAGGTAGGCCGATCTGCGTTAATAGTAGATCCTTGTTCTGGCCCACACCCCAATGATCGTTGGAAAGTAAACCGACTAGTTTTTCGTCCAGAGTCATTGTGCGCATTTCGAAGATACCATGAAAAGGAGTGAGTGGCAGATGGTGAGATGAAGGTGACCAAGTCTTCTATGGAAAGGCTGTCGATATGGGTATAGACAGGTTTGAGTCCTCCGCCAGAGAGAAGGTGCTTCATCGCGGGCGTCAACGCGTTGCTAGTGATGCCGGGGGACCCATAGTCGCGTTCATTGGGTTTCTCTGGTGATAGAAGGGCGTCAATGAGAGGGTCAAATGCTATAATCGCTTTCGCGATAACTTTGGCCTGAGATGATTCCCATTGGTAGGTGGAAGTTGTGGCATGTACGCGTATTCCAGGGATAGTGCCATCAAGTTGAAGAACGAAGTACGTGGTAATTGCGGACCAAATGCGTTGTAAAACCCTTTTCCAGTGGTTTGTCGCGTTCAGAATGGGTGAAAGGATGTAAACACCGCCTGCACGCGTTAACGTTAGCATCACTAATCCAATCAGCTGCTCAAGTTGACACTTACGATAACCATCCTCTATATCTGTCCCTGCATCACCAACCTCTACAATTACCCAAGCTTGATAATAGCGAACACCGCCTTGGTCGTCATCCTCGGTCCCGCCTCTTCGAAACACTCTCCCCATCACCCCTTCGAATCCAGCCTCCAGCAATTCAGTCTCCACAGCCAAACGTACGGCAGAAGCTGCGAAGTCTTTCGTCCATGGACTCTCGGTAAGTCCAAGACCTTCCAACGAACTCCATATCGGCTTGACTGAAAGCCTTAGTTCGAAGCCGAAATGATATAAATTATCGGGAGTGATCTTGGAGACCACTGTCGCGGAAGTGAGAATATTCATGGGCGTTACAAAGTACTTGTGTTGTCGAAGTTCATAAAGAGCGGTGAGTACTTTAAAACGTGAGGACCCATAATGGAAGCTGTTAACTCAGTTCGTGGCAAGCCCGCAGCTCGCCCACGATGGCTGACATAATATCGCGACTGATTCCGCGCGAAATTGCTATTGCCTTTCCGCCATCGACCGCCACTTCCATCACGATGGAACCACATAGTGAATCTGCAATGGCCGACAAGTTTGAAATGGCCGCGCAGGTCCATCACGGCGACCTTGCAGAACCTTCGCACGATATCACCCGGCCTTTCTTCTTCTACGGCACTTTAATGTTACCCGATGTACTCAAACGGGTCTTGGGCGTCATTGAAACGCCTACCTATGAGAGCGCCTACATTCGTGGGTATGCATCGAGAATGTGGGGTCCATACCCTGCTATCGAACCCTCTGAGAGCAAACAAGAATGGGTCCACGGAAAAGCCTGGATTGGGGATACGAAGCATATACAGAGGCTGAAGAGATATGAAGGGGCATCGTATAAGCTCAAGGTCGTTAGTGTGTTTGTCGGGGACAGCGATGAACCCGTGGTGGGGTACACATTTGTGTGGAATAGCTATTCCGAGGAATTGGTCGAGGGTGTGTTTGACCCCTCCGATTTTACCGCAATATAGTGCAACTCACTGCTAGTACGTCCGGCCGATTCACTTCCTATCTGACGCGTATCTATGCTAAGTTTATTGTCTAGTTAATCTAGTAGTTGCAGCCCAAGCTCGTCGCTCGCGTGACCAATAGGTTATCATCCGAGTTCGACATCAGAAGGCATTTGCACGTCTCACAATTACACGGATCCAGTGAATTGGCCGTATGGGATTTCTCACCAAAATCATACAGAGTGTGAGGGCAGCCAAGCAAATGTTGCATCATCCAACTGTTCGTACATACATATCTGAAGCCTTTTGTGATTCAGCTTTTTGTTTCTATCGTTGCCTCGTGTCAATGCCGCCGGTACATGCCTCCCATTTCATCGTAAAATTCGTATATCCAGTGATGCGTAGAACATGTTTTGATGTTGTTTCACCTCTTTATTGTACTTAACGTGGTTGGACACTCATCCCAATGTCAGCATTCGGTATTGCGGTATAAAATGTACTTGACACGCCCGAAGACGACTAAGTCGCTTTCCGTCATCGATTTGAATCCGCTGTAACCTCTGTACCCTTCTTCGTCGACTCTGACGAAGCTGCGTGCAGAGGTAACTATAGATTACTGCCACTCTCCCAAAGTTTCCACCCCTATCGCCACTACCTCCCAAAATAAGTCAAGACACCTGCATGTGCGTTCCTAAAAAAACGTCGCAAGCGAGACTGACGTTACAAGCGAACAGGACATGAAGAAAATAGTTTTGGTGTTCGGGTTTCGTTTCCCATTTTCCCTCCAAATCACCCTCCCTCCGTCCCCGTTGCCCTAATCGGTTTCCTGTCTCTGACTACCCTTTTTTTTTTGCTCTCGGTTTTGCATCGCATATTGCGTTTTGCTCTCTGTCACTCTTTTGCAGTATCTCACTCATTGCCCTCGGTACCTAGACCTATTGCTTACGGGCTTCGACTGACAACGACTTCGACGTGGATCAACGTCAACGCCTTCGTTATACTCAATAATTTCTAATTAGGCGCCAGTTGACTCTGCCCTCCGCTACCCGACCGTATACAAACCCCCGTCTCCGTCGCTGCAGCTGTCGTTGTCTTCTTTCAGAGTCTGCTAGAATTCAACTTTTACTTACAACCAACGTTAATTATCAACACTCCGAGATCGCAATCCAAGAATGGGGATACAGTTTGGTTCTTTCACCGGGATATGCGAAACAGCAGCACTAGTCATTTGCCCGCTCGTTGGTAGTGAATTCGGAATCGTACCCACATGCTACAGCCGAAACGTGGATCTCGGTGGGACGTTGTTTTTCCAACCATGTAAGTGGAAGAATCTCAGCGTTTCGTTCTCTTGTTTCCATATTGGGGACCATATCCATCAACATTCTCGTTCCTGTCCAACGTACAAATCTGTCAGAACGCGGGTGCGACGATGAGCATCCCCTCGGATTTCAAAGGAATTAAACCCCTTTCTCGACCTCCCCGTTAGCCTCTCCGCTCACTTATACTTCTTAATCCTACCAATTCAAGCCAAATACTAACCATGATCTTCACCGCGTATAGCAACCTTTTTCGTTCACATCCTCGCAATAATTATGACTGCCGTAATGATTGTCCACATTCGAAGCAAATACACCGCCGTTGGTAAGTACCATCCTCTCCTCGGAAGTAAGTAAAAAGTGAACCAAACGCGTTCCTTTTCTCTCGCTAGGTCGTAAAGAGATTGTCATGTTCTTCTGGATGTACGCTACCGTCGAATTACTCGCCGTCTTCCTCGACAGCGCCATCATTCCAACGGCAAACGTCGCCTATCCTGTATGTACCCTCCTTTCTATGCGTACCACCTCTCATACGCTGACGGTGCCAATACCGCCAATTGCTTCTCGATCTACGCTAAAATGCCATACATCCTTCGTGTTCGCAACCCGAAATGCATGCCTCCATACGTGTCGATTCATGTACCTCTAGTGGTTCGCGGCGGTGTACACAGGATTAGTAGCATCCACGTATTGCTGTCTTCTCATCAACGCTTTCGTAGGCTTCCAATTTGCCGAAGATGGAACTCCCAAGTCCCTCTGGGTAAGTGATCCCCCTCCCTTTGTTCCTTTCCCATTCCCCCTTTGAACCCCGTCACTTTTACGCCCTGCTCAACTTGGTTTCCAATTTAGCTCCTCCGTATAGCCTGTCTCGCTGTCTTCGGAGTTACCTTCTTCATCGCCATCGCCACTTTCCAGAACCTTGCCGGTTTCGACAGAACCAAACCACTCGGTCTATGGATCATATACATCCTTTGGCCTTTCGTGGTCTCCATCATCTACTGCATCTCCCAACTCGTCCTAGTCTTGCAAACCCTAGACGACAGATGGCCTGTGGGCGATATCGTTTTCGGAACAGCGTTCTTCGCCATTGGACAGCTAATGTTGTTAGGGTTCAGCGTTCAGATCTGTGATCAAATCCAACATTATGTAGATGGCGTTTTCTTCTTCCATGGGTGTATGCTTTTGTCGGTTATGATGGTCTACAAATATTGGGATAGTATCACCGTAAGTGTCCTTCCTCTCTGTTCCTCTTGCTCGACTTTTCAGAGTGCATATACTTACTATGGAATCTACTTTACCCGCCTTGACAGTGCGAAGATCTCGAATTCTCAGTTGGCAATAAAGTCACTGTGTGGGAAGTGAAGGATCCTCTCCTGACAGGACACGACGATGATGATGTACCACAAGCACCTCATTATGGAAGCAGTCCTCATTATGGCGGAGGCAGTCCTCATTATGGTGGAAGCAGTCCTCATAGTAGTTATCCCCCTTCTGAGCGCTATTGAGCATCATAACAGATGCACGACACTCCCCCGGTCGCTCACCCTGCTGGGATCACGATTAGATCCAAGAAACTAGCCACGCACGGCTTCCGCCCACGCAATGCATCTCCTCATTCCATTCATCGTTCGTATCACTCACTCGATTCAATACACCGACTTGAACGACATCCACACAACTATCACAACTATACCACAATTTATTACACTTATACCGGACTCAAAAATGGGCAAGACCGAAATAGCTATCACATCGAATGAGTTGTTATTTGGGATATCGGAAATGCAGCTATATCATGACTTCATTCCGCACTTTTTTTTTTTTTTTTTTTTGATTTCTTTTGAATTTTTTTTTTTTTTTTTTTTTTTTGGACTTGTGTGCTTTAACGCTAACCCATTCTATGTATATATCATTCTTAACCATAGATATCCCCGAGCCTCGTGGCGCTAGCACTGCGGTTCGCGCCTAGTCCTATTTAATTGCTATTCTTGCACAAAGACCAGGACGCCCTTTGAGGAGAGGGATAAGCGCGACTTCGGCTCAATTGGGTCTTCGCAATTCGGGTATAGCACTAGTACGAAATGCGAAACAGGAGAGTACATTGCTTTTTTTTAATTGCAATGATTAAGATGAGATGGTCCTATGTGGCCTAGGCACCTTTTTCGTTTCAGCGTCCTTTTTCATCATCATCCCTAATGTGACAACTGTGAGCTACACCGGCAGAAAATGGTTGATGTATATCATAGGTTTGGCGGTTTGATACGCCTTCGCATCGTGAATTCGAATTTGAACCTGTAAAAGCAAATTAACGACATCTACATCACTTCCTGAACTCGTGGTATTGCAGCGCATGCGTTCCGACCAACTTGAAATCGAGATCAAATGTATGACGAGTGTCGACTCCGGTCTCCGGGAGTCGACGATGCGGTATGCTGGTGATAGATGTCATGGATATGTATTTATGCTTAATCAGCGCATGTAGGCGCTATCGGTTTCACTCATCCCAGGATGCAACGCCTTTGCCACTGCGGCGGCGGCAGTGAATTCAGGCTTAGGCTTAGGTTTCTGCAGCCGCTCGACTATACTGCATGAGGGGTGAAAGGTATTGACAGCCGGTATGTATGCATATGGCGGCTGGGGTGGTAGCCTGCTGACTGGTACTCCTTAACATCCATTCAGAAGTTGATTGGATTGGTGTTCCGTACCGAAGAGAGCCTAAGCATCGTGTCTTTTGATTTGGAGTAGGTGTGCACGCATAGGATACCCATCACCTACACACAGGTTGGCTTGAGATCGAACGCGCGCTAGCTGGCTTCTACGCATATACACAACCTGGGTCGAAGATTCTATGTGAGCGACGACTGATTCAAGGTGCAACGATGACCTTTGGGAAGTCCAGACACAGGGTCAATGGTTACTCGATGCCTGGGACTCTCACTACGCAAGGCGGTACCCGTTTGCGATCCGAGGAGTTCTAGGGCTAGGTTGCGTGATTGAAGACGCATGGTGATTGCTTGTATTGGAAATAAGACGCATTTACTGTACCTTGCGTTCCCATTGAAAGCATTGGCTTCTGTGAAAAATTGGCTGCAGCGCAACGCGTCCCCGGTTCATCATCGACTCGTGTGGTACGTATCATGTTTCTTCCAGCACGGAACGAAAATTGGTTTTTCCTGCGATAAGGAATCTCATCTTCGGCATTTCAGCAAGTGGCTAGCGTGTCATATCTTTTACTCGATTTGTGCATCAGGAGAATATTCGGAGGTGGAAGATGGAAAAGGGGCTGACGAGAAAGGGAGATGGTTCAAAAACTGAGGACCTGAGGGTTTTTGCTTGGATGAAATCTTCGGATTCATAACGAAGAGCATATGAAGATTGGGAAAGCCTCGATATCGACCGACGTGAAGGAAGTGTGCTCAATGGGTAGGCGCAACTTGGCATCGCCCACGACGTTTGGGTGGTCGGATCAGTCTGCCGCGATCGCGAGAGGCTATTTTGGCCGCTAATTTGATATGTTCCTAGGCTCAAATTAGCAGCATTTCAATCATCCGCAACATATCAACCGAAATCATGCAACAGATGTTGTCTATATCAGACACTTGGGCCGTATCTCCCAATTGACTAAGACCGCCACAGGCTGTCTAACTCGGCTCGTGATTGCGGGCACCACGCCGCAGTAATGGAGTTGAATCGTACAAACGCCGTGTTTTTTATTTTTTATTTTTTTTTATTTTGAAATAGGCGCATCGGAATCTTGCAGGTCATGCATGACTCATGGCACGGATAAGAGCTATGCGAGCATAGAGTCGGAAGATACGCTTAGCACGGTGTGTGCCCCCTATATCAGCCATATCAAGTTTACCGCTTGCCGAAGGGTTGAGACAAAAAGTGATCAATTATGATCTGAATACGAACAAGTAGATCGAGAACACAAGTGAGCGGCCGAGGAGGGGATTTCATGTGAGATGTTAGAACAAGAAGACAAGTGGGTAGAACAGAACTGCAATGGCAGAAATTGACGGACGCGTGCGCTGTGCCATGACGAGCTATAATAATAAATTAAATAATTAAATAGCTGCAATGGAGGAAGGGGCTGCGTAACGAAGTGACAGAGCGAGGGAAGTAGGGACCGGAATGAAGCGAGAAAGAGCCAGAAGGGGGTTAAGATCACGTGTAGAGGAGATAAGGGTAAGGCAATGGGGAATCCCCTCGAAGAATAGAGGAGGTAGAAAATGCAAAATAAATATTTTTGGTGAAAAATAAAAAAATAAAATAAAGAAAGGATGAGATGTCTTGGAGAGAGTTGCTCCGAGCAGGTTTCGTTTACGATTATTACGGTTGCGGTGCCAGATTCCATCCGCCTTTTTTTTTAAAAATATGACCCGCGCGCATTTAGGATCGCATTTCTGTTTACAAGATTTTCGGCCTTTGACTCTCCTAGATTGAGAGACACAGTGGTGGTCCATAATATTTCCACCTTTTTATACTCATCCTTTGCCCCCTGTTCAAGAACTACTTCCCCTTCCCCTCCTCGCTCTACCGATGAACGCTGCATTACCTTCAATACACAATGACTTCGCATCCTCCTCTTGGTCCTCATGGCGCCATTCTCAAAAGCAACCCACAACCCCCCTCACTCCCCCTATGACGTCGACCTTTCAACCCGCTATTCTATACAACCACCAGTCTTACCACCAACATTCCCCGCAACAACAAGCACGAATGACTCTGCCTCCAATAGCTCAGCTCGAGATGAATATCTCCGCAATGCCCCCTCGTGAGTCCTCCTCCATCCTCCCTCCACCTCGTGGGTGTAAATATTCATCTAGTCACACCGCCGGATGATGCCTCACCAGCGAGATATTCACCGCGTCTACCACGTATGAATGACATCGCGCAACCACCCCGGCCGGCGGAACGCGTCAAGACAGAGGACGTATTTCAGACGAAACCGACAAGTTCATCCGACGAGCCGTACCTAGTGGATTGGCTAGATTTCGCGCGGTCAAGATCAGCGCGCTTCATTGCGGAAAAGACATGTGAGATGATCTGTTACTTGTGGTTCGCAAGTCCTTCCTCGACACGGAGCTCAACAACCGCGTTGACGTCATCACCGTCCATGTCCCCTTCGTCCCCTTCTCGGTCGCCGCAATTCTTGTCATCGTCACCAACGACGCTGCAGCTCGTCGCAACACCCGTGTTTGTCCAATTCATGCAAAAGCTGCTTGAAACTACCCAAGTTTCGCAGTCCGTTATTGTGCTATCCTTGCATTATATTTATCGCCTCAAGGCTCGTAATCAATCAACGCCTGCACAACCTGGAAGCGAGTTCCGGATAGCTGTGGCAGCCTTAATGATGGCTAACAAGTTTCTAGACGAGTACGTTCGTTTCTGACTTGGGGAATTCAACCCGTCATAATGCCTTATTCGTTTATTCCAGCAACACGTACACGAACAAGACTTGGTCGGAGGTTTCTGGAATTGATCTGGCGGAGATAAACAAGATGGAGCGAGAGTTTCTTCTGGGGGTGGTTCATAACCTTTACGTGGACAAGTCCACTTACGAGTCGTGGCTCAACCTGCTCAAGGGACTTGTGATGGCCAAAGAAAAGGATGGCCGACGTTTCCGCAAACCGAGGCCTGTTGTGCGATCCTCCAGATATGCTTACGCTTCGAATCCTACCTTCCACAATTCCCACTCGACTGCTAACATCACCCATTCACGCGGTTACCATTCCAACTACCGAGTATCCTCACATCATGCCCGTGCCCGTTCAACCTCGCCAGTGCAATCATCAAGATACTTGGGATGTCATTCCAACTATACCAATTCCTACTGCGGCAACACCAATGGAAATGGATACGATCACCACCGTAGTTCCACCCTTGCCACAACTACCTCTTCTGCAGCCGCCACCACGACTTTGGACCATTACGATCAATATCGTGACTCCAGCCACAGCCACCCCAAGAGTCACAACCATAGTGACGACAATCATCCCTATTCACACTCCCCGGTGTTTGCCGAAGGATATTCCCCAAACGGTCACAGCATCGGTGGAGACCTGCGAGATGATGCTCGATCTGGCTCTAAACGTTCAGCAGCAGCCGCGTTTTCTCCAATGACAGCTAGTTTCTCGCATATTCCTGCCAAACGGCCGGTGGCTATTTCAGTGACTATCCCTGGACCTGAATTTCCATCAGCATCATCATCGCAATCATCACACGGAATGAGTGCGCCGAATTCATGTGCTCATTCTCCGCTTGAAGGATTAGGTTTACATGCTTTTGCGAAAATGTCACTAAATGGGAGCAACAACTATAATGGTGGTTCGATGAACCCCTCCGCGTGTTCGTCGAGCACGACGTCTCCGCAATTGCACGGATCTGATGGTCAACACCAGCAACACCCTGCTTACGCGACTGGCAATGGAACGACACATGCTCTACACAGTCAAAGTCACGGGCACGTATTACCCTCAAGCAACGGTGGCATCTCCCACAATAGGGCAGTCACTAACCCTGTTTCCGTTTCCGCTTCCGCAAGCACTTCCACTGCTTCCTCCTCTTCCTCCTGCTCCTCCTCCCCTTGGACATCCTCAGGAACGAGCCTGAAAAGGAGGGGGATACCGGTGAGGGAAGAATGCGAGCCGGAGACCTTGGTAACGGCCTACGAATTTGATGAAGCTAGACAAAGTTCAGTGCCACAGGTACGTTATGCGTTGTTTGCATTAAATCGTTATTTTCCGGATTTGGATGAGAAGTGGTGAACGAACCAAACCTTCCTTTTTTGATTTCGAACCATGCTGTGGCCAATATCACCAACACGAGCATGCTCACCCTGTTTTGCTTTCCATGCATCGTTACCCCATTCGATGTATAACGAGTTTTGATTCATTTTTATTACCCCGCTTCCCCCTACCCTTATCAATTCCGTTAGTTCCCTTTTGATGTTCCTCTGCCTCTTTTTTTTTTCTCTTCCCCTTTCGTGCCCTCCATGGCGTGGTGCCCTCTTGTTTGCCTCTTGTTTGGTGACCGGATGACGTGCATCAATCAAATCACCATGCACTCGAATTCTCTCTGACGCCTCATCCAATATCCTAATATTTGTTAAATTGGTGCTGACCCACTTCGCTTTTTTCTCCCTCCTTCCTCGGCGTTTCCCTTATAGAATCTGTATTTCTATTCATTGGCATGTTCGCCCATGGAAGAAGAGCCGGAATGCAAGCGCCCTCACCACCAAAGCCAAAATAGTCACGACAGCAGTGGTCAGGGTGATGCCCGGAATGGAAGCCGTGAAGGCCAGAGTCCCAATCGATCGCATGCGAGCAGGAATAGGAAAGGAAGGCTGCAGTACCATCAACCGAAGATTTCGAATGCGGCTGGTGCTGCTGAATATTTTGCAAGTCAATCGTCTTCGTCATCACAATCGCAATCCTATCAGCGATATCCGTCTGGACATCCCAACGGCCACGGGCATCCACTGGCATCCTATTTGCCTTCTGTCGTACAGAGCGCTTCTACCAGTCCACATGATGTGAATATGGAGCTCGCACCTGCTTTTGCTTCCCTAGCCCATTCGAGCCCAAAGGCTTTTCTGACATCCGTCGTCGGGAGTTATCAGGATCAGGAGCGTAATGGCGGACAGATCTTACCCCATTTTCATGATACGGTGTGGACTAGACCCACAGCCCAAATTCAACGGCACTATGCAACTGATGGACAGGGCGTTAATGTTAATGGCCCTCCGCCACCTGCGCCTCCTGTCACCGCCCCTGCAGCCACGTCTGCCCATCATTACTCTCAACGATCTCTACCTCCGCTCTCCAATTCATCCCTATCACCTTACCATCGACCCTCTTCTACGTCACACCACCATCATCATCATCAAGCTCAAGGTCAAACTCCAGTACGACATGGTGCTACCGCTGGTGTAACGTCAAACCAGTCTTCACCGATGATTCGTAGGGATAAGATTAGCCGCAATCACGTGTATAGCCCAGCACCTACGGCAGCTCCTTTCGCCAATGCAGGCCCCCCCGGGGTTCACTTTTATCCGACGCCGTTGCAAAGGGCTGCCGCTGTACATGAATATGAATATCCCCAGACACAGACGCACGGCCAACAGCAGCAGCATGGGTATGGGTATGGATATACCAGTGCTAGATCGACTACTACGTCATATCATGCGACCAGTGCAGGGACAAACGGGGTGACGAGTGATTGTAGCTGTGGGACTGCACATGGACACGGACATCCCTCGCAGGTTTCTCACTGGGCTTCTACGAGAGCGAGGTAAAAGGCTTTCGAGAAGTCAAGGTTAAGGGAGTGAAGGAAAGGGATAACGAACGGGAACGAACGGAATAAGATAAGGTTTGTTGAGTTGTGACCGTTCGTCGGTGTCAGGTACTGAGCGTGTTAACCTAGGTTGTGTTCCCGCAACCTTGACTTATCTGTCTGTCTACCAAGGCTGGGCCTGTCACTCTGTGCAACCTTACGTCGTTCCCCTTTCCTGGCTCACTACGTCAATGGATCGCCACGTCGCATTTCACCGCGTTTTCCGATGCTCCTCCTTCAAGCAGTGGTTATCGGTACATCCGTTACATCAATTGATCCTTATTATTCCTACTAAACTCTTACTGCTCCACTTATACGTCGTGTTCATAATTCCTTTACGCCGTTTCCCTACCTACCCCATCCAAAGCATCACTTAAGCTCCGCTCACTCTCTATTTCTTTTTCTTGCGTTACCACTTTTTGTCATCATCACTTCGCCCTCCCCTTGCATCACCCCCCGCCGCTTTCATCCGAACCAAAGCCCTTTTATTGGTGGGCATTGCATTTGAGTTTCTATCATTATACTTTTTCTCGTCCACAGCCACATGACAATAACTATGCGATACAACCCCCGTTTCCAACGCGCAATTTTTTTGTTTGTCTTGTCACCTTTTTTGACACTCATCTTCATTCTTCGCACACGCACACCCCCAGCACATTCGCATGTATATACATTCTTTTCACATTCACATGCAACGCATTTGCCTTGCCTACGAATTTGCACTAGACAGCCACGTTTTGGACAGTTTCTCGTTTCTCGTCTCTTTATTCCTCTTTGCCTCGTTTCATTCAATTCCTCGTCTCTCTTGACACGCACATGAATCCATCACGGTACTTGTTTTTATACCATTCGCAATTCATCGATTAACGCACGCACTCTCCTCTACATACACATTACAATATTTGCATATATACGCATACGTAGCAGACACAGGCAATGATACACGCATCATCATTTTGGGCATTCGCGATTCTTTTTTGTGTGTGTGGTGTGCAATGTGACTCGCATATCTGCTATGAGCGACGAGCTTGCTTAGTGTGAGGGCATAACCACTCCAAAATTGATATGTTCATAAGGTACGTTTATGGATATCCAGTTGGACATGAGGAATGTATGACCGACCCTTCCTACAAGATATGCCCAAATTTCCTTTATGAGGTATGGGGTTAGAAAGAACATGAAAATTTGGCTGGTGGCTGTAGACGCGAGCTCCCAGCCTCACGGTGACTTGCGAGAAATGGTCCGTGATATGCTTATCTTTCTACCTTGAGCCTAAAACGTCCAAGCACAAAAGTAAGGGGTGTCATACCATTTATCAAACGACCATGCATAGCCAAGCGTGACAAGGATGGAACTGAATTAGATCTAAGATGAGGTATCTCGTAGGCTGAAATGAACATCACCCTTGTTCAAACGTTCAAACTCCGCCAACTCGGCGCGCCGCGGCGCCACAGTTTGCCTGGACAATTTGGTATTTGGGGATAAAAAAGGGAAAGGGAAGATTTGGGGGAAAGGGGGGATATGAAGGGAAGGGAATATTACATGAAGGGAAAGCTGAAAGGGAAAGGCAATATTTGCAAAAAGCGGTCAGGTCGCGCCCCGGGTTCATGGCGCGCTGGGTTGGAAATCGTAGGAGTGGGGGAGTATTAGTATAGACTCCACCTCCCGCCCTGTGTTATTATATCTCTGGCGCTATTGGATCACCAGAGCCCCGCGGTTGTGGGACATCTTGTGTGGCTATTAATCAGAATTTGTTATAGTGTTATTTACGTCTGTTCACGCCGGGCGAGGCAACGTGGTTGTGCCTCATGATCAAGTCTAAATGTGCTACTAGTGCGTCCGTCTCTCGCAGTTTTCTCCAAACTTCTCCAGATCGTTGCTGTGCATGCCTATCGGTGGTACAAAGGGTATGAATAGATTATGGTTATCTGGTAACTATGGCAGTACGAAGCCAACTAAGTCCTATTGGCGTTCAGGCGAAAGGTACGGTCAGCCACCTGCTAGTGTTCTAAAGAACGACATTAAATATTTTATCATGCTACTTTTTTCACGGATTTACTTATTTAGGAGAGTTTCGTAATAAAAATCATGTGCTATCTGGCGTATTGTATCGGATCCTATTTGAATGACCTAAACGGTCCGAAAGCAAATGACGACATCACTACTAAATATATGTACCTCAAAATGAATCAGAAATTTTTTGGTATGTAGCCTGATGCGGATACGGAGCGCGATAGCTGAATGCTTTGCCATGGAGTGTGTCTTGAATAGGCTGTTGCACAGCAGCCCAATGTAAAGCATGAGACACTCGGGCCTGCGGGTAGTGGAGATATAAGGGTCTAACTGGGAGCATCCGCAAAGTTACACCGGAAGAGGGTCAAGCCGAATGCATTTGAAGATGGTCCTGGAGAGATGACCGTTGTGATGCACAGATAGTCTATCAATATCAATTGGGGGTACAATCGTCTCGTGTTTTCCACTGTGAACAAGGGCTGTGCCATGTCTTGGAAGAAGTGATACAATATGACATACAACATGACTCGGAAATGGTGACGAGGCGGGTGGTATGATCCATCCTAAACAGGGTTGAGGATAATAAAACAGCTTGAGAGGGTTAGGTCATTTGCAGATGAAGTAACCCAAATTGTACACGTCAATGTACCCGATGAAGATGGGCAGCACAAGCGAGAGCCACCAAGCAAATGTCTTTTGAGTACAAGGCATTCTGCGGGATTTAGCATGAATTCCTGGCGCCCACGAGAAGACCCAAGCATTGAATGGCAACAAGATTCGTGTTGGGCGCATTGAGTAATACAGCAGTACTAGTAAACTGGCCGTGGTTGGAGGTGAAGGGTATGTCAGGGCGAATACTGGAGAATTCGACACGTTGATTGACACTTGGAGCTCGCAAATTTGGTATGAAAGCCTAACAGCCATTCAGGCGGTAACTTACTTAGGGTCTTCTGGTGGATTGCCACTTAACAGCTAACGGGGAAATAAGCCGCTTGGACTGTGCAGTTGAATAGAAGCACTAAGCTCGCTTGAACCTCCGCCATTGTACTTGTCTCAGGTGCTCAGGTCCGTTTAAAGAAACCACCAAGAAGATGCCATGCCATATTGCACCTAGACGTTGAAAAGAAGGGAAACAGAGAGCAATAGTTAGTAATAGGAGTATTGATACTTCTCTTCAAGTTCGCCCTGTCACCGCCCTGCTTGCGCTGACCGTGGTAGCAAGTAAATCATCTACGCGGGGTTAAATATAGTAAGGTAAAGTGGGGTTTGAAAAGAGTAACGTACCACATCACCAGAGTGCGCAATTCAAAGGCTCCGGTTCAAGCTCATTGTGGGTCAGATCATTCATCCCTGATGAAGCTTGACTACAGCCTGGAGCCATCTGAAGAAGTTACCGTGCCATGCTCAGCATTAACCCCTCCATCAGTGACAGCATGAATGCCTCGTGGAACATCAACGGCTAATTGTCGCCATTTCAAATGCTTCATTTCTTCCCCTCTATGATCTGTTCTTGTAGGCTCCCTTTTGTGCATCAGTGCCATGCGTAACATCACGACTATTACGTAGTCTTCCGCCCCACCAAAGCCCTGAAGCCCAATTTCCTTTTCCTTTACTTATTAGCCTTAGCCTTATCTCGTGCTAAGCACCCTGCCGCCACACCCAACTTCCGCGCGTTCCTTCCGTCCATGTCACCCACAATTAGAAAAGTCCCCGAACACCGAAGAAATCGTACTATATCAGTGCAGTATGTAAAAACTGGGTTATTTCAAACCTGAGATCCTTTCTCCCATGATGACCATTGACGATGCGCATGATGTGATATGTGGGGACTTCCATTCAAATGGAGCATGGGAGATTTGGGTCGGTCAGAGTTTGGTCTTAGTGATTGGAAAATGGAAATGGAGTTTTGGAAAGACTACATACGCTTCGCACTATGCGAGCCATGTGAGTGCTCAAAGAACCTTCGACGCTATTCTTTACTCGTCAGCAAATACGTACGTACAACGAGCGGCGGCGATTGGACCGATTCTGGTGCTGATGGAAAGCAGCAGCCGATCTGAGCACGACATTCCCTTAGCGGTATACATGCGGACAGAGGGTGGAACTGGGATTCGAACCTCGAGACAAGACTACCCTTTCTCCCTTCAGAGACAAGGTTGTCGGAAGTACACGCCCGTTGACCTAACAATGTGTTGTATATGCGTGGGGTACGCCTGCACTGCCCTTCCTTCGTTTCCACTGGATCCTATTCCCAACCTCTTTTGGCGCGCCCGTCTCCGTTGATCCATCCGAATTTCTCCAACGACTGGATGCTACCTTCCTTGGTTTTCCCGCCTCCTTGGCCGCAATAAGGGAAGCCCCACGCCTCATCACTTCAGTCGACTATCCGGTGGTTTAAGGGCAGTGTTGATACAGTAATGAAGGTCTAAGATAATGGGCCGTGACGGCGCGGAGCAGGAAGGGAGATATTCTCCCGCTTTTCCTATGCTTTGCCACATCATTGATAATCAATGGCGTAATCGCAATTAAGTTGAGGTGGTCTGGTCTGCATTTCTTGTACCAAGCCCCTTGAAAGGGTCTCAGGTGAACACAGTATAGCGCTTGAGTCCGGAGCAGGTCGTGATCCGGCTCGAAAAGAGACCGCCGACAATGAATTCAGAAAAGGGTTTTGGCTTGTGATGGTGAAATGGTAATCACGTCGATTATGAGGTCGTGTGGATTTCGGTTGGTGACTATTAGGCCCAAGCTGCGCTAACCTTGATGGAGTTTCTTGACACTTTCATTCGGGTAAGTCGATGTTTACATGCCCCATGCAGTTAATTTGTGGCAGTTTGCGATGGAGTTTTAAGTTCTCTTACCCTATTCTACCTTTTGACCATCCAGTGGAAGGGTGTTAGTCTCGTTCCCTCAATTTCCAGTTCCGGTGAGCAGCGACGGATTGCGACGGATGGGAAGGAGACTAGAAGAGTATCTGATTCACATCTCCTGCCTGGTTAGATCACCTAGTTCTCCCTTTGACTACCTTGACAAGGGAATACCTTGTCCGCGCTTATGTCAATGAATATGAATCCAGTGCGGGTGCCGTGGGTACAAGGGGAATTGTTGTTAAAATCGGAATGTTCTACGACATACAGCTTCCGAAGGAAGGTAGGATGTAGTCGCTGTCTTTCAACTATGTTCCACTTCCTAATTCTCTCTTTGATAGCAGTTATGTGATCAACGCCCTCTATGGTTGACCCTGGTACGCACAGTATCCAACGCCATCCTTCCCTCCCACGCTCGAAGGTTTCGAGCCTGCCTCGATCGAATCAACCCGGTTTGCTTCTCATGCCGGTCCTGTGCTCATGATAATAGGAAAAGCAATCCAAGGACCAATCGTGGACCTCAATGGACGTCTGTAAACGGCAAAAATGATGTGACCTGTGTCCATGGCCGCAAGTCCCCTTGCTTGGGTCAAGCACCCAAATTCGACCACAGCAGGAGGCTATTGTCACTCATTTGCAAATCGATACGATCAACCATTCAAGGTCCCACACTGTTCACGACAAAACGCTGCACACTGGAACATCGACAACGATCTTCACGTTTAGGCAATACATCGATCAATTTAGAGTACGAAACAAAAATGACAACTGTGGGGCCTGTTCCGATATCGGAGAATGTGCCAAGGCAGGTGCAGTGATTCACAAGGGAGATTTCAGGCTTGAGGGTTACATTTTCGCCATCATCCAAGGCATGGTTAGGGAAGGTGATACCTAAAATAGGGTGGTACCGAGAAGATTCAGTCAAGTCGGAGGGGGAAACTCCCCATCTTTCATCATGGGAAGGGTTTGAGGGCAATGGGACGTCAGAGTATCCTGCAAACAGTATGTCAGGTTTGCTGTTAACACCTACTGTTGTTATGTCCATGCACAGTCGTGGCAAAATCCGTATAGGGCAGCCAAGGCGGTCATACGAGGAATAGCAGGCATTGATCATTAGTAGATTCGTTACCTCCTCATCTCTCGTCGTCTTGTCTATTCAAGGGCAGTGTGTTATGCCTAACTCGCTGCAGCCCTATACTCCGTATTCAAGTGTGGCTGTGGAATACTTCGCGTCTGAGCAACATGAAGCTTAAATGTTGAGCGTAATCAGACTGCCTCCGCAATCATTGGTCCCGAAATCCAAATGGCGAGTGTCATCACTCGTCGATGGTCTGGCATGTGCCGCGCTGTCACAGCGCTTGTCCCTTGTTGACTGCCAGATCGGCACATTCCTCCTTTGTAGCCAGGCTGACTGCAGGAAACGCGTAACTCTTGCCCTGATTGCCAGGAGAGGTGGAGTTAGAATCGTGTGAATGCCAATGAGCAAGCTACAATCCAAGCTTGGAGACGACTAGCTATCCAAGTGAGCCCTATGACTCAAAGAGTGCCCGGAGGCATTGGAAAGCAACATTAGGTTATCCTAGGCACTAACTAGTAGTAATTAGTGACTGCTGTACCAACTCTGGCAGGTGCAACTTTCTGGAACTGAGCCATAGACTATCCGCTGCCTTTTCAGATGTACTGAGGAAAACACTGGCCAACTTTCCGTTGTATTTGGCAGTGTTGTTAAGGGTACAATGAGAGATCCTACTACCACTTTTCGTACATACCCGTACCCGTCACCTCCATCTAGGCCGCCTGTGGAGCCTCAACCGGAATTATTGTACTACCCGATAAAGGGAATCTGGGCCTAGCAATCATGCTAGGATATTCGGATACAATGTTCGTAGCCGATGTCAGAAATAAGTCTGATCATGGAGACCCACGCTCAGCAGGAGCACACATATTTACCCAGTTCTCGAGTTCTGAGCATGCTGATGCCTGTTTCAACTGAACATGATTGATAAAGTTGCAGAAACAGCTCAGATATCAATGTCGTGATATGTCCTGGAATCAGTCAGCGGACTGCGTCTCACTATTTCCGACATGAAACCATATATTGTCCAAGTGAGATGCTTATTATGCAGTTCCGATGCTACGTGCGATTCTCGAATGACCACAAGGAGGGGATACCTCTCCATACAGGAATGGAACATATCAACAGATGACAGGCTGCTATAATTTCCATGTCGTTTTGGCTGATGACTCCCACAAGGGTTCACCCATGGAGATTGGATTTTCTCATTGTGAGGGACTTAGCTAATCCTGGACGTAACGCATAACATCCCTTGCTAAGTGTTCCACTTGATATGATGGGTGAATTTTACTTGGCAAAGGTTAGTGACACTTAGCAACGGTGAAAGGCAGATTACCTAATGCCTTTAGCAGATGCCGGCGATTAAAATTTAGAACTGATTCGGATAACAGCAAATGACGATGATCTCGATACATCCGCTTTGAGCCGTTACAAGAATGGTCTTCCTTGGAGTCCTGGAGCAACATTGACCGTATGCATCAATTATTCTTCTTCAAACGAAATAAGGGGGTGCTCTCAAGGAGGAGAGGTTGGTAAATTGGCACGTACCTCGCAGAGCGTCAAGCAGATCTGGAAAGCTAATTTATCAGATTATCTCCCGATACAGGGTCGCTTCAATTCAAATCTATCAGGTCCGATGAGATCCGGATCCCAAAAAAGGCGGCTGTTCAACACTGGCGCGAAGTCAAAATATCTGGCAGAACTTAACCAAATCGCTGGATAGTCGAGGCGTCAGAATCGTTTTGGATCGCTTGATAGAAGATAATCTGGTTAAAAAATATAGGCCAGGTTCACCAACAAAATCATAGATGCCCATCATGCCGATTTCGGGGAACATGCCATGCAGGCACGAAAGATGATTTTGCGCGTCATGAATGAAACGGATGAACGCTCTTCCAATATCAATACCCTCGTCGTCAAACATGCACGGCACTGCAATTGGAGTAGAAAAAGAGGCCGAGGTAGCCTAGTTTAATAAGAAACAATCGGCTAAGCCACATTTCCTCTTAAATACCTTTGTCCCTGGTGCACTTTAGCCGGAGTTAGAACTGCATATTTGTAGGCGTGCTCGCGCCGGGCTGAGTGCGGAGAATGGAATGAATTGTCACCCTAGTCACGCAGTGTGACATTATTCACTTGTTCTTTTATCTCCGCTATTGTCGCGTAATTGCTAAAGGGCCAGCATCCATGTCGGCACACAAGAAAAAGGCCCTGGATCTACGGCAGACTTTTGAATCCATCAAGGGTGCGCGATTGTCAAAGGCATCCATCTTCCGACTCCTGATCGTACTTATTGAGACATTGCTGTCATCAGACCAGCTTGTAATAACAAAACCACAACTAGATGACCCGGAACAGTCTTCCCGGGCATCTCTAGTCAAAAATCTCCATAACGTCGCTTCTTTAGCAGAGTGCTATACGGGACAGAGGCCGAGATATGGCCAAACATGTGCAGAATACTCGGACGTACTAGATCAAGAAGGTTTGATTATTATACTTGGGACAAGGAGCGCGAACAGTTACGATCGCATTCCCTCAAAGGTGTTAACCTGTGGAATATATCCGGCCTAATTCGCAACAATGCAGGTGACACCCGGGCGCTAGTTGCTGGTCGTGAGTCTCGCATTGTTCCCAGCTCTGCGGTCCTCGGGTGCTCACAAGAAATTAGTGAGGCTTGCGGCATTCCGCCTTGTGGAGGCAGGGTTAGAAGACAACCCGGGGGTCGAAAGTATGGTTGCACCCTCGTCTTCTAGATCGACTGATAATCTGATGAAATGGCGCCACTCCCTAGGCTTGCTGCATATAGTGCAATTGGCGAGCAAAACCGGCGCCACATTGTCAGGTAATATGACGTAAAGGTGTATGGCTGCTCAAATGCTCAAGGATTATCAGAGAATGGAAGTCACGATATCGGAGCTACCATCTTGACAAGCGCAGCCAAGGTAAGTTAAATATTTAGTGACGACATCGACACTGAGAAACCTGCCAAGTACGAAGAACAGCTGAGAAACATTCAGGATCCGAATGGTGCACACACCCAGGCAATTGCTTGTGCTACGATAATATATTTCTCCAGCCGAATGGAAGCAGTAGGTGTTTATGTTCTGCCATCAGCTTCATGACAAAGCAGTCCAATCCCAGGCCTGGAGAGAGGGCAATGTCACCGTGGCCGAATATGCCTTGCAGCAAATCACGGGTAAGAGGTGTATTCGTCTTCAAGGAAACGAGAAGTTCCTCATGTACAGCCCCATGTATTAGGCGATGAGCAAAGGCTCGCACTGTTGCCCCAACAAACAGTAAGTCCGTAATCAGACAGGCCTTCACAGGTTGATCTTAGAATTTTCCAACTATAGCGAGAGTTGCTGGCCTTCAAAATGTTCACCATTGGGAAGTCATTACTGAAGGACCAGGGGGTACAAGACCGAATGAAGCCAGACAATGCTATTACCTGGCTTCAAAAGGCCTTCTCTATCGTAGATCATCTGGAATCCACGGCTAGATCCGACACTGGGAAACTGAAAGTTCGTCTGTTGTGAGGTAACAGTAGTGGCCGGAAGCTAACCTAGTTGCAATAGATTTCTATTCTACGTACACTAGGTCAGTGCTGATGCGAGGAATCTCCATGTCTTTGCAACTGATGCGATCATAGCACGAGCATACTTTCTCTCGGAATCGTTCGATAGAGCAGAAGCGACATTGGACGAGCTCATGCCATCCCTTAATGCCTCAGATGAGCGAGTAAGTGTCGCATGCCTTGGTTAAGGCGACCATCTCAAAATCAAAACTTTGTTAAGGATAGCTCCGAGCATCAAGAGCTGCGATGGCTTCATCTGGCCATACTGAAGCGGCGTAAGGCTGGTGAAACAGCCCTTGTTGACGGTTAGCAAATGTGCCGTTCTGCCTGACAATGCCCTAACAAGTGAACATCCAGTGTTCAAAGGCATAATTGATCATATGGATTATACCGAGACGAATATTACAGAGTTTGTATCACGAAGTCACCCGTGTCACACAGGCTCAGGTTTCCCCATTTATCTAGTCTTCTACAAGAGCTCAGAGTATTGACACATCAACAGTATAGTTATATTCCGCAGCCTTCGGCGTTACGGCGTCACTAACCAAATCATAGCGCGTTGGTCGTAGCTGTGCATCAGTACTGCCTACACCGGGCTATCGGGCTCAGTGATGCAGGATCAAATTTTGTTGACAGACTCCTTCTGGCAATAATTTTCCACTGCGGTAAAGATCAGGATCATGAAAGGGCAATTAAAACGATGAACTCCGCATTCACGTGTACGTGAACCTTATTTTGTCTGTCTATTGTTGAGATCGATGCCGCAATCTTAGCACTATCTGATTCTGGGTTTGAACTGCCTTCAATTCCCACCACTGCATGCCTGACTGTGAGTTCAGATACTCCATGGTATTATCAAATGCGTAAATCATCAATCGCCACTAATCTTCTGGAAATAAAAGCTCATCTGGCAATACGGTGGTGTCCATCATCGAGCCAAGGGATGGTCCGATGCGGCGGACTGGTTTCTTGCTGGGAGCCATAGATTGTTTCAAAGTAGCTGCCCTACGGCGTTTTCAAAATGCCTTCGCAAGGCAGCATTATGTTACATTGAGCAGCACGAATACGCGAAGGCGTCTATGGTGATCCGCCGTTGCCCTGCTGACGAAGCTACGACTTATTATGTAACATTTCTCATCGCTTTTCACCGAGGTTAGTCAACATGCTTCATTAGAGGAGCTGTACTAAAGAATGAGCCTACCAACCTTCAGGTTTGGAGGATGAAGGCAAATTTCTCTATTTCACTACAGGGTACCCTAAACTCATATGCTGTCCACAGCAATTCAGGCGATCCGGGGTATGGTAGATGCGCCAGACTTCGACCGCAAGATGTTGTTACTTGCAACACAAATTACTCACCAGTCGGAGATGAGACTTATACTTCTCTCTGTCCTGGAAGCTTTATTTCAAACCCTTAATTTTGGAAACGCAAGCGGTGAACCTATTGAAGAAGCAATGGTTCTAATCCGGTGCATAATTAGACTATCATTGAAGCTGCTAGATGAAGCTGGAGCCAACAAGTATGTCACACCCATCATTTGAACTGCCGCTGAAACGACACTCTAGATTGAAGTTGATCAGCGGGGTGATCAAGCACTTCCAAATAGGTGAGAGTGCACTAAGTGCAAGTTGAAAGGCGTTCCCAATGATCGATTAGCAAAGCATCTTACTCAGGAAGCCCGCAAACAGAAGGCATTCCCGTTGATCATCAAGGACGTGTCCTGGTTATGGAGAACTGCATATAACACAGCGGTTCTTAGCTGCACAGAATGGGAGGGTTCTTCAACTCATACTCCGGAAATGTTTGATATTGCCCGAGATGTGGGTATTTGTTGATGTGATCCGTTCATATTTTTCACCAGTTTGAGTGTTTAACAGCTGCTAGAAGCATGCTGTCAAGCATCTCCCGTGGATATCGAAGCAGAATTGTATATTCATCTCATCAACGCATCCTTTTCCGCAGTCTGTGGCCGAGGTTAGCTGACGTTGACCAGTGAAGTGCTCCAGCATCTTAATTAAGCGGCGTTGCCTGCAGTGTTCGCCGCTAGGGAGAATCAAGTAGCAAGCGGTACTGTCGATGTATCTTGCTTCCATCTTTTACTTGTCAATTTTTGCACTCACACGGCTTATCCAGGCAATCCGACTACGTGACATTGCTGAAGAGGTGAAGTCATGCAAGAAGCGATTGACTGAGCTTGCTGGAGGCACTCAGCTCTCTCTTCCTGCCGACGCCAAGCGTGTTCAGTACTTCATTCACGCGCTTCAGGTATTTGAGGCGGAGTTGTTTGCACAGCTTAAGTCATGGGGCCAGTTGAGCGAAATAATTGAGGTATAGTGCGTTAGCTTTGCCTCGTGTGCTAGGTTTGGATTAGTTGGGCCTTAGGAGGTTGTGTCATCTGGACCCTTGGCAGTCACTACATATGAGGCGATTGCTGACATATTGGTAAGTGTCCCTTTGTGTTCGTGACAGCAAGGACCCATCACAGCATCATGCGTTGGCAGTGGGCGGAACAGGAATGCCCAGTACACAGTGAGTTAGGCTTTCACGTTTTTACTTGCGTCAGTATCAATAATGACCCATCGATCTGGCCTAGTTCTTTACAAGGGATTGGAGGTGATGCTTTCGTCTTTTGGCAAACTCATCAGAATGTTCTGATGGTCATTGACAGGCCATATTGCGTGCCAGCATTGATCACAAGTCATTATCGGTAGAGAAGTTTGCTCGTTGGCTACGGGCTCTATGCACTATTATTCTTGCGCGAAATACGCCCGAAGATAGGGCAAAGGCAATCGGTTATGTTGAGCAAGCTATGACAGTAATGGAACAGTACAACGCAAGCGATGAGGTTAGCATTGAATAGTAGCCCAACTTCGTCATCTTTTGATGCCGTACATGGATCATGCGTTTACCTTTGACGTTCCAGCCCTATCCCATGGACGAGCGCCAATGGTTGCTAGCCACCGCCTACAACACAGGCGCCGAGTGTCTATAGTACGTTGCTTACACCGCAAGCGATTCGCATGGGACTTATTTCCAATAAGTGCTTCCATGCATGATGAAGCCAAACGGTGGTTTGAAGCTTCAACTGCAATTTGTCGATTCGTTCCGGGAGGTGAAGGTCGTGCTGACAAGGTGTGTCCTTCATTCTGGCAAATCGTTATTAGAGCATGCGGGCATTGTGGGGTGCTGCCTTTCTGACTGGGTCAGAAACAGATTTCAGAAACATATATGCATCTTCTCTCTCGATATGGTTCCAACGCTGCGGCATAACTGCATAATACTTGGCATAGTGACCAGCTACCATGCACCATCCCCTGCTAAGCGTACCCTTGACATGGTTCATGGAATGCGACTGCACCGACGGGCTTCTGATGTTCCTCACGCAATTCACCTACCTCCGACTTAACTTGCCTGGCACCTATACCATCGCTTCGGGTTCCTCTTCCCTGACAACGGACGGCTTCCGTGTAACTTCCTGCTGCAAGCAACAGCCTTTTGTTTACAGCAAAATTTGCTTGCATTACGTCAATAGAGTGAACTACTGCACATCAAGCCTGCAATCTTAGATTCTGTCTTGCCATTTGACTTCACCGCAGAGAAGTTGTTCTAGCTTTGTCAGCAAACTCACATTCAGTCTCTCAGAAATTCTCGCAATTGATAGGTTATCGAATACTGAAATGAATTAAATGCTGCCTTCGTTGATCATGCTTTCCCTAGTCTGTACTCATTGCAAATATACGCATTGCGCAACGCATTCGACCATTATGATACCGAGTGAGCTAAGCTCCCCGGTCTGTATGCCATGAGCATGATGGAAAATTTTCATCACAGACGGTTACCTCTACCGCGATTCACTATCACATGTTGGCACAGGTAACTGTACATAAGAGGTTTTATCCCCGGATGAATGGCCAAGATAGCCAAAATTTTGGTGCGGACATCATGATCCATTCGAATTCATCCTCAGCTGTTGGATGACTGAGTGACCAGCGAAAGTGAATTCCTGCTGCTTGAAGGAAGCGAGTAAAGGTAAGGCCGATTCTATGTACTATTGCTATGTAAGGGTATATTCATGCTCAATGCATTGATTTGCCTGGGCGTTGTCTCCCCTTTCGGAGCCGCCAAACGAAATCATGAGATCTATCCCTGTTAGTGCAGATGGCGCCGAAGGAGCTCAGCAATGTCATATTGTTATGTGTTTTCTGTGCACCTTGCAACAGCTGAAGAGGAGCCATCTGAAGGAATGAACGAGAAGCCTTTAGGGAAACTATGAAGCATCATACAAGTTGCGAGTTGTGATGATGAGCTGTCAGATGAGATTCAAAGTTAAGTGCGGCGGAGGGTCGGGTGCGTTGATTCCAATTTGGAAATTCGTTAGAAGATGAGGCATGAAGGTAGATTGCAACGTGATGCATGCGTGAGTCGGTAAGCATGGACAATCCTTCCTCTTGTGCAAAAAGGTACTAATGCCTACTTAATCATCACAAACGCCACAATCTCATCCGTACTGATTAAATATATGTCAGGAATTGCATTTTGTTTATACGGAACCCGCTCCATAACCTTTTAGGTGATACAACAAAACCCTTCCTCTCGTATTTCCAATAGCAAGGTATTCGCTTTGAGCGGAGAAATCAATTGCTGAAACGTGTCCAAGAGGAGTACTTGACGTCGGCCAGTTTGAAAATGCTGTCAGAGAGGGTAGGTGAATCTGTTGAGTGAACAAGAACGATTGCGGTTAGCGAATTGTCGAATCCAGGAGTGGATAGATAGAGGAGTGTCAAGACGAGCCAAAGGATGCAAATAAATGATTATTTTTGGGAATGAAGAAGTAATGTTGCGGCACGCCGTCTGGCACAATTGAGACTACGGAGATGATGATCGCGAGGGACAATTGAATGGAGTAAAATAATCGGCTGCAAACGAAAGTCGCAGTCAAGTGCTTGCAGCGAAACGAAAACTGATGCAGGGATGATATATAGGATCTGAGTAGAACAAGATTTTGAGTCTGAAAAGAAACTGTGGACAAAACAGCCGGAATAGCGGGAACGACAGCAGGGATAACGAAGTTGTTGAAGGGAGGAGTCAGATAGCAGTCATTCCATATCGCACCCATAAAAGGTGATTCGCTACAGATTGCGACAATATGGGGGCAACGCGGCCGGAGCCATAGGGTCCGATCATCAAACCAATGGCCGGTTGGAAATCCAGCCATCATGAAACCATCATGAAACGGGAAGTTCCCTTATTCGTCTCAAGTAAACCCCAATTCGTCCAACGTACAAGCATATGTCCATGAGAGCCCTCAAAAGGCGCCACAGGGGTATGAGGTCCCGAGTGTTGGATAATCATCCAATTTGGACTAATCACCTCTCATAGTATGTTTAATACATGTGAGGCGCATATATGGTGGCTCTGCATAAGCTTCTGGCCCCATTCTGTGACTTTTTTATAATAGGGAACCCCTGCTACGCCAACGAAGTGACAGGGATGCGGTTTTGGGAGTTTGAGGGCGGACAGGCCAGGGATATGGAGGGAGATAAAGAGAGAGGAGGCGAGGTATGCGTCCATCCATCAATGAATGGGCATATCAAATTACGCCAAAGGATACATTGGACGAGGTAATGGCAACCACGAAACATATGAAGGCAATTCGGAAAATTCGCGGAGCCAGTGAAAAGTAGCACAAAGAAAGGGGATAGTGGGAATAGCAAAAGGAAAATGACTAGACTCGGGAGAGATTGAGCCCAGGAGGTGGCACAATCCATTAGAGCTAGAGCCTGCCGGCAAAGGGGCTGCGCGAGTTTGCGCTAGTCTCGTTTGTTCCATGCTGTCAGCGTCGCTAAGCCATGCAGTCTTCCTGAAATGATCATGGTGCTCGCTGACTGCAACATAGAAGAACCGGATATTGCATCAGGTAACTTCAAGTCCCTGCTGCCACCGTCCTCCAGTGGAAGGAGAGATCCGACAGATAGAGTCGAACAGTGTTTCATAATATAAAAGGAGCAAAGAAGAATAAACAGAAGCAATCGAAAAGGAATAGTAATTCGGAACATAGTTAGAGGAAAGACAACGCACCAATCTCATACTGTCCTTCTTATCCTTGCTTGAAATGGCCATCAGTTGGGAGTCATGATTGAAACGAACTGTTGATATGGGCGTCGTTAAGTTGCCTATCGCCTTCAAAGGTTTAGGATTGCTCAGTGTAGAACCCCAGCTGTTAGTTTCAGTGCCCAGGATGGGCATATATGCGCTTGAATCGTACACGTTGACATAACCTGTATTCGATCTAAATACGAAGGTAGTCAGTCATCAAATTTGGAGATGCACCACACGCGACATACCCAATAGCAAGGTACCTATTCGAAGCCCTGACACTCGAGCCAGCCAATACTCTTCCGGCACCCCTAAAGCCGCCGTCATCCTTCCACCTCATCACGCATTTCCTTTGACCCACATCCCAGATAAAAACTTCGGCATCGCCGCTAAGCACGGCAAGATGACTTCGAGGATCTGAACTCGAGGTCGGCGATTGCGAAGTCCACCATAACCCTTTAACACCCCCACCACCCCCACCGCATTTCAGGCTTCCAAGAACTTGCCCTGAGCCACTTTTCCAATCAACCAGGTGTACGTAACCACCACGACCCGCAACAGCCAATAAATCGCCAGTATGCGGACTGAAAGCAGATAGTTCCATGCTTTCTCCGGCAGCCCGTCCATTGTCAGCACCTCGCCCGCGTTTCCTACCCAATGATGTGGAATTATCGTTAGTCAGGGCATAAGTAGTGCCCCAAAGACCACGTGCATGTCGGGAGGTCTTGCCACTCTGTAAGTCATGTGTATAAAAATATGGCCTGGGCCCGGTAAGTAGGAGGTGCGTTCCAGTCGGATGAAACGCAGCACTTGTTGCTGAGGTTATCGGGAGGGAGGGTACGTGAAGAGTTTGTAGTAGGGGTGATGTGTGCCCATCGATCTGCACAAGAATTGTATTGTCAGTCATTAACGGGGAGTGAGTGAACCAAAAGGTTATTACATTGAATAGACGTATGCGCCTGTCTCCGCTTGTGCCAACACATAGCAAAGGTATCCGTTCATTCGGATGAAAAGCTACAACCTTCACATCACCCAAGGCGCTCTTTGCCCCGTCTGGGTCGCGATTCTGAACACTCTGGTTCGCATCACGCAAGCGCTCTATGCTAATCGAGCCTTGCTTCAACAAAACATTCCTTCGTCGTCTGTCTTGCCGCGCTAGAATTCCAGACGTGCTGTTGAGAAGATGTGAGATATCTATGTCGCCCTCTACTTCATCATCTAGTGCTGAACGGGCTTTGTTTGCCCATTCTGGGACTGGGTTAATGCGTTCCCATTGCCTTCGTAGTCGCTTTTCGTACTCAGCAGCAGACAGTGATGTCTCGGACGCGGAATCACGGAGTTTGCGAGTGATAGCCTTTGTGAGAGAAACCTCGTTCACGGCATATGATTCACCAGGCACCATTGGTTGGTCGGCGGGGTCCACCCAAGCAGGTCGTTTATGCGCAGATCGCCTTTTATTGAATGCATCGTCTACTTGTTGCGTCTTGGATTTTGGTGTAGGTGGTCGGGAAGGTGAAGAATCGTGTCGACTGCCTTCTGAACTGGGCTCATCTATTTCCTGATCATACTCATGGTCGGGATCCTCATCGCTCACACTGGCAGAGTCTTCTGGAACTTCTAATTCTTCATCGTACTGGGGTATTGAGTTGACGAGGCCATCGTCCACAAAGAATAACTGCATATGGTTAGTCAATTGGGAGAATTGGCCAGAAAAGTAAGGATACATACGTCTCCATCCATAAGATGTTGTAACCCACGACTACCCTCATCATCCTGCTGCCCACTAGCAGATTCTCCTGTCCCTTTGCCCTTGTCACTGAGAGGGACAAATTTTCTGCCAAAAAGTATGGCTTCTAGCCTGCGCTCTTCATCATCCTTTTGTTGATCATCATGGAAGTTCGTGACTTTTTCACCAAGTGGTAGATCGCGCACTTGATTAGTCTTTTGTCGCTTTCTTGGGTGCTTGGGCATCGTCGAAGACAACGAGCAAAATATATGATTGTCACATTGTCACATTATCACACGCCTATGTGGCGTGGTGTGCTGGTGCAGAGTTGCGGCCATGTCCTTCGACCCCCGCACTATACGAAGCAGGCTGCTCGTCAACGACACGGATAGCGATAGCGGTGCAGAACGGAACCATCCATGGGATCTTTTCCGCGGGCGCGATGCCTCCTCACGGCGCCTATCAATACAGACGCCAAACCCTAACCACATGCTCACGAGTCCCACACATGACTTATTAGCAGGACGACGGGCATCTTGGGCGCCTGCGCTGCCTCCGAGACCTGCCTCAAGATCTGACATGTCGTCAGGCTCCTCACCCACCAGGAATGGTCATGGAAATAGCAGTACCGGCCACGCCAACCCTGGGCGCAGTGGACGTCGGTCATCGAACAACTCACCATCCCCTATTGACACAGTGCGAAGAGGATCTAGGGGACACGGCACACAACACAGGACGTCGAATTCACACAGTTCATCGACTCCAAGGACGAACCCCCACGTTCTGCCCTTAGAAGGAAGTGGTTATGGCAGCGGTCACGACAGCTCCGGTAACGATTTCCTTCGTGGTTCTCTGACAGAATGGTCTCAATGGATTTTCTAGGTCCACAGACCCCGTCGTTGCCCGTGTTCCAATTAAACTTTCCATCATCCTCAAATTTGCTCATTCGACGCGCTTCTAATCTCAATAATCTTACAACAGCACTGCCCCCTGACCCATCCAGTCATTACCATCCACTCCATGTCAGCCACAATTACCACCCAGCGCAACCTTCAAATCTCCATAGTGGTGTTCAATCTTCGCAGGCTCCGGGGTCATCCACGTCGGCCCTCGCTGGAGAGCCATCGTCGCCACCTGACGATGGGGGAAACTTCAAGAAGAGTCTACAAATTGACATGAAAGGGTTAGTTGGCGATGCGGTTGGGAATGTAAGTCAGATCGAGCTAATAGGTTTATGCTTGACTGATTCGTGACATGCCTCAGATGTGCATAAGCCCATCTTCGAGAGATGTTGTGCTTGCTGCGTAAGTACCCTTTGAAACCCAGTAGACACTTCTGATTACAGGTCGGCCTGTTTAGCCGACGGGGCTTATTCATTATTGATCTCGAAGCGCCTCTGGAAGTCCCACGGTTCTTACCCCAGGGTGGTACATGGGACGTTGCGGACGTGCAATGGAATCCTCATTCAGCACGGGCAGAATACATTGTGAGCACAAGTAGTGAGAAATTGTGAGTACGACTCTTTATCTACGAGTGCAAAGCGATAACAACAATCCGAAGGTTGATTTGGAACCTGTTGTTAAATCCCAAGTCAAAAACTTCCATCGAACACATCCTGCATGCCCATTATCGCGCCATCACAGACACCAACTGGCATACAACCGAATGTGATGTCGTGGCCAGCACCGGCATTGACTCTTGGATATGGGGCTGGGATTTGCGGGTTGGAGAAGGTAGTAGTAGCCCCAGTAATTCCGAGAGGGGTGGCAGACGGCCTGTCTTTGGGTTGTGCGCATTTAACTGTGGGCAATAGTTCCTCATTTGCATACTAACAGTACCTAATGCAACCGTAGCTGGCGGCACACATGTGAGATGGAACCGAGCCAATGCCAATATCCTTGCGTCCAGCCATTCCAATGAAGTCCTAGTATGGGACCGCCGGGTTTGTTCTTGCATCTGACCCTGCTGGTTTTCATGAACTCACAGATCAAGTAGAAAGGATCCCTACCGCTATTACGCTTCCCTGCTCATTCTTCAAAAATTTATGGGATTGACTGGTCGCACTCATCACCCTCTGAGTTGGTGACTTGCTCCCTCGACAAGACCATCAAGGTTTGGGACATCAGTGTACTTCCATCGTCTTCGTCAGGTTCACACTTCCTTGCCCAATCCACACCATCGCCGATTGCCCCCCAACTCTCAACTCCGGCCATGTCTAACGGAAGATTTTTCAACCTGCCTACAGACACAGTAGAACCTAAGATTGTTGTAAATACTCGATACCCAGTATGGCGAGCCCGAAATCTACCATTTGGGCGAGGTATACTGTCAATAGCTCAACGAGGGGAGACCGCTCTAGAGATGTATGCAAGAGCAGGATTAGCAGGAAATGAGGTTCTAGAACCCGTGGAACGTTTTGAAGGGCACACAGATGTGGTGAAGGAGTTTGTATGGAGACGAGCACCCGGTCTTGGTCTCGGTATTACTTCTTACTGCTCTCAACCAGAAAGATATTCACACGATTGTTGCAGATGGCTCTGATCATCAGCTTATTACTTGGTCGAAGGACAGGACCCTACGATTTTGGCCCATTGACAGCGATTTAATGCAGGTAAGTGGCCCCGTTCCTCATTTCCTCGGGGTGCTCATTCATTGTCTAACAGAGGGTGGGATGGACGCCACCCCTGTCGGCTACAACTACTCCCCAAACTTCCACTGCCGCTTCTGCGTTGACGCAAAGTAGTATATCATTCCGTTCACCGCCAACTGGGACGATATATTCCTCTATCACGTCTGGGCCTCGGTCGATCCTCGATGATGTCAGATCCCCATGGCCACCCACACCCGGTGCAAGCACTGCACAAGCCACGAATGCGACTTTTGCCAGGCCAACGCCACAACGCCCAGCTACAAACTTAGTTATGCAACCTCATATAGGGAGTGCCGCGAGGGGGAGTGTGCTTGAACAGATGATGAGTGATGCTATTCGAAAAACCCTTGATCCTCGAGACCAGAGAGACCAGCGAGACCATGCAGTGGGTACTTCAGCTACAATCACGGCGACTGGAGGAACAGATAGTCCTCGGCCACCACCTATGATAAGTGGGAGTGGTGGCGCTGGTGAAACGATGGTACCCGTTGCCGGAAGCCAGCATCAAGGTGGTACAATGAGTCGTGGTGGGATGGGGGCAGCGACGAGATTGGATGCGTTTACGTGGTTGTCCAACGTGAAAGTGGGGGTCACCCAACCATCTCAATTAGGCGCAGACATTGAAGACGGCGGCGCTGAACCAGAGGTCGGCACCATAACGGCCGGAAATACCATGAGCTTGGTGCGACACATGCAACAACCGTCGTTGTCAACGATGAAAACCACGTCCGTAGCGAGTACGGTCAGTTCGCGTGAGGGCAGTGGAAGCTTGTTGAGGAATGGGAGGAATGACGCCAGCGGAAGTCGTGACCGAAAAGATAAGGAGAAGGAGAAAGAGGACACCGGGCAGACCTTACAAGACGAGTAAGTGACAGGATCCATTATATTTCCAGTGTCCTAAAAGTCATCACACTAGGATTACGTCTGTTCTGACGAAATTGGCGTCATCCAAAATCAAGCTAGAGAAAGTAAGCACCGCTACACCCTTAAGGTCTTCACACTCATTCTGTCCAAGCATGATCTCCTAAAGAAGAGGACGTGTACGTTGGGCTTGCACGGCCCATGGGGGGAAAATTCTTCGGTTTTCATGCGAGTTACATTTACCTTCCCACGTGACTATCCACACGCAGAGCATCCTCAGGGTACGCCCACGATAGATATCGAGCGCAACCCTCTTATCGCTATCCAAAAACGTGCCTTCATCTCTCGTCATCTTCGTGTTATTCGTGAGAAGAAGCGCCCATGTCTTGAAGCTTGTCTTCGATTTTTGCTTTTTGCGAGTGAGGAGGACTCGGACCAGCAGGGGGAAGATTCATCGTCCGGCGATGAGTTGACTGGAAGGAGAAGAAAAAGCATGAGCAGTGATGATGATGACGACGAAGGCCTAATTGGAAGAAAGGACTTCACTGTCTCGTTGCTACGAAATAACAAAAACCTTGCGGAGCCGCGAACATCACAAGGCACTTTTGGACCAAATGGTGAGGTTCCCCTCTTATCCACTTAGATATGTGCTGAAGAGTTTAAATGAAACCAGGTGAATTGGTCTGTTTCTTCCGTGCTCCTCCACGATTTGTTGGCGCCGTCCCACGTAACGTTCAAGACTCGCCAGAAAAACCATATACTGAGAGCGAAGTTTCTACGACCGCGACCACCCCAGCCGAAAGTTTAACTCCAGCAGGTGGGGCCATCACCGCTCTCCCGTCTGCTCCTCCTCTATCCTCTCTCTCGTCCACCACCTCATCCGCACTGGAAGTACCTCCGACTCCAAAGCTGCTTCAACCTCCTGCGCTTGTTTCAGATGCCATCAGGCGCCTGAGTATGGCAGCGAAGGATAGAGCTGTGAAATCTGGGGATACACGAAGAATAGACCAAACCGAGCATTTAACGAAAGTTATGACGAATTTTTTGACCTTTTCCCAAATCGGAGGCCTTGGGAGCGGCCTGGATTCACGAAGAGAGCCTGAAACTTCATCTACCAGGCGACTCGGACTCGACGTGACTCAGTTTGGCGCGCCCGACATGGATCAAATCTATTCAGTTGTAGGTGGAATCGGTGGGATTGGAACCAGCGGCAGCATTGTATTTCCTAATGGATCTTCTATCCGGTCGGGCATGCGGCAGAGTATCATTGGAACGGAGATCATCCATTCTGGCAAAAGTTACCTGCTACCCACTCGACGAAGTACTGTGTTTATCACTCGTACCACTGACATCGCGGGCGCAGATAGAAAAGTCGCGGTCGAATATGTAGCGATGCTTGATGATGAGAAAGGAGGGTTACTTGGGGTTTGTGAAGATAACTTGAAGGTTTCGCAGGATTTCGGACGGTATGACCACGAAAGGGTATGGATGATGCTGAAGACGCTGTTTGAGATGAAGAGCAGCTGTACGAATGAGAACCACACGGAAAAGCTTGACGAAAAGATGACTAGGAGTTCGAAGAAGAAGAGCTCTCGTGATGCGGCGGTTGGATTCATGGAGAACGAAGTCGGAATAAAGATGATTATGAAATTGTAAGCCTTCCTTCACTTGCTAGGTGTACGTCACTGAGTATATGCGCCTTAGGTTGGATGACTTTGCGAAATGCAAAGACATTCAAATGTTGGCCCTGCTTTCAACGATCCTTCTGCAAGCCATCGCGCTCTGTCCTTCACCGCAACTCAACAACCACCCGAACCCAAACAGCAAGCACCGTAAAGCTTTGCATCGTTTCTCTCATTCCGTTCGTGCAGCGGAGGTGGCATCCCTTCGAGCTGATAAAGGGACCAATACACCTCAGAATATGATATCTGTCTCAGCGTCAAGATCACCAGCTCCACCACCCACCAAACCGTTACCTAATTCAACGAATTTGAATTTGCCTGTCGTGCCCAAAGGCTCAAAGATGGATTACTTTGCCATCTCAAGGGCTATCAACGGCCAGACTGTTCCCGATAGTTCAAACTTGACCCTCCCTCCTTCTCTGTTTCACGGACCTGTACCGCAACAAACGACTGCTGCTCCCCGTAGAGCAATCAGTTCTCTTGGTTCGGCTCCTCAGGGTGGGAATCCCAAATCCCCCCATACGTCTAGCAATAGAATGAGTCACACCAACCTCCCACCCCTTTCCAGCATATCGAGCGTATCCAACACGCATGGGCCAGCCCCAGCTCAACCCTACTTGCCACAAAGCACGCAAGGCCAGATTCAACCAGGCATAGTCAAGCAACCACATTCACAAGTACACGCCCTCTCTCCCGTTGCTGCACCTCCCCCCATCACTCAATCAAATTCATCCACATCCAGAGCGTCTTGGTCAAGTCTCTTCGGCGCAGGAGCAGAAAGTGTCAGGAATTTAATGGGAACTCTAACCACAACGACGACACCAACATCAGAAGTCCCACCTGGACAAGGAGGTGGTCATGATGCTGGAGGTGGATATTTTTATGCTGTTGCGGCGCATCTTACTGGGGCTGGAGATGCTCCTGGTGGTAGTACCACGCATGCTGGTGGGGCGGTTGCCGCTGTTGAGATGGAGCGTAGCGGGAATATGTCAGGTTCTAACGGTAGTCCTGCGACAACTGCGGTGGCTCCTAATTCAAGAGGTGGTGGCGCGCGAAGAGGGAGAGGGCTTGCGCGGACTAGTAGTATGGTTGGATCGGCATTTACGAGGAGCAGTGATGGTAGAGAGGGTAACGGGAGCACAAGCTCAAATAGTACCGCTGTCAGTTCAGGTGGTACTGGAAGCACTACTCCAACCGGGAGCACAGCTGGGAACGAGGCTTTGCCTTCGGGAACTGGGGTTGGAGCTCATGATGGGCCCGCTGCTAGTGGACATCACGGAGGAAAGAGGAGACATGGCAGGAGAGAGGGAGGTGGACATGGCCAAACTGCAAGCCAGGGAGATGGTGTCATGATAGAAAAGAATGGACAAGGCGGTGGTACCTCCAAGGGAAGTGGAAGTCCCACCAATGCGGGTCTGGATCCCAAACCGAGGTCATGGAGTGAAGTTGTCCATGGGAGGCCTAGTTCTAGTCATGGGCATGGGCATGGACACGGACACGGAGGGCATGGTCAGAAACATCACGATCCTCGTGCGGGTCCTAATCTTCCGAGAAGAGGCCCGAAAGGGCATACGTCAACCAATCAGACACCCTCGCCCATTCCACACATGCAACAACTTCCATCATCGAGGCCGATGTCTCAGAAAGGGGGTGCTGCAACTAGCACCACCGCTCCCGCTGGTACTGGTCCTGCCAACCCCAAAGGAAACCAACCATCCCGAGTCCGCCTCCATCTCACTAACCACCCTCACCCATCCGCTTCTCAACGACGCAAGACGCTCTTCTTCGATTCTCCGTCTTACAGAGAGAAGAACAAGGTCCTATCTATGACGTTGGGAAGACGGTTATTCTCAACTGAACAGATCCAACAATTCATTTCTCATGTCTATGTTTATGCGGAGATGTTATTTAGCTGGCAGCTTTATCAGAAGCGAGTGGAGCTGTTGAAGAGTGTGTGGAGAGTATGGGAGGAGTTGAAGAAGCAAGGGATCGTAGTCGATGGATTTGTGGGTGTTTTGAGTAGCCATGTCGGTGGTGACGAGGTAAGTACGAGTTGGGGCGTTGATGAGATGGCGAGGTCGCACTTGTTTGGAATACGGAGAACTTGCAAGAAATGCGGTCATCCACTACAAGCACGAGGCAACGCATGCAGCACATGTACGAGTCAAAGCACGATGGCGCATTGCTCCATATGTCGCCTACCCGTCAAGGGTACGTAGCTATCCGATTTTTTTGCTTTCTTCATCTCACCCGCATTTCCCCAATTTTAGGATTATCGAGGACGTGCTTTAAATGCCAACACATCTCGCATGTCGTATGCTGGAACGCGCTCAACGTACCCATCTGTCCGACCGGCTGCGGATGTTTCTGCAATGGGCTCTCGATGGACGATCCGGAGCCCGCGGATCAAGTGGTGGGAAGTGGAGATGAAGCAACGGATCGGGGTGATAGCAGTGATGATGTGGAAGAGGATTCTGAACAAGACTTGGACTTGGATCTGAATCAAGATATGGTTCGTCGAGGACGTCCTGGTCAGATTTATTTGACTCGGTATTCGTGAGTCTTGAGCTTGACGAGGGAGGGTGGAGGGACACGCGCATATATATATACAGCGACTATCGTACCATAAACACATCGTTTACCGGCATCCGTATCTCATTTCTCAACTTGCTCATCACGGCATCACAAACAATCAAGGCGATCATCATCTTCATGACTTGTTTCATTGAATTAGGTTGAACTAACCAAAAAGAAAAAAGAAACAGTGTGGAGGTTGACCCCAACAGCGTGGTTGATATTCAAAGGGTGATGGTTGACGTCGCTCACGACTCGAGAAGAAAGAGGGATGATAACTAAAATGTTCCGTAATAAGGGCCACAAGCGCGAAGAATATGCAAGAACAAAGCGAATTGAAGAAAAATCTAATTGATGATGTTGTCATGACGGAGTTACGGATGCGAATGGGGTTATGAATGGGGGATTCGACAGGGAGGAATATGTATGTATAGGAGATGGGGTATAGCAGAGGAAAGCAGGATGGTGCAGTGATAACTATATCTCGTAATCGTGAACTCATCAACAAGAATTCAAGGGCATCATGAACAAGCCCAAAAAAAAAAAAAAAAAGGCACCGCATGAATTGCACAACGGCCCTGTCACGTTCATTCCATCTTCACCTCGCCGTTCTCAACAAGCCCATTCACTTTCCTCTTCACATCCCCCAACGCCTGACCGACTTTGACTTGCTGTCCACTCTCCACCTTGAACTCGAAATCGCTCGGAGCTTCAAACACCAAGACGATGGTGCTTCCCAAACAGAATCCTCCCATTTCTTGTGCGGGTGTGAGAGGCTGACCGTTCAAGATGGGCGAGGCGAGCGTGTACACGGCTTCGGTGTAGGTACCTGGCGGGGGCGGTTTACCTCTCATATTCGTTCTCAGCGCCTACGAAACCAAAAACAAAAACAAAAAAAACGATCAACAATCGAGTCGAGGATGGAACACGATCCCAAAACCCCACCTGATCGAAATTCACTTTGATGCTCCCCACATTCGTCGCTCCGACCGGCACCATCCCAAAGAACCCAAACTTCCATCTACCCAGCAACGCCACCCTCTCATTTAACACAAACAGATTCTCCAGCCTCTTCGCCATCCATGGCGATACGCTAAACAGCTCGCCTACGAAATGCCTTCGCTTCTCCACGACCCATGCGGTAGGGCTGTGGAAGCGGTGGTAGTCCCCTGGGGCAAGGTAGATGACGGTGAAGAAGAGAGAGTTGCCTGGGCGGGTGGTGGCGCAAGAAGAGGATAAAGAACGAGTGTAGGTTTCTTTTGAGGTGACGCCCATGGAGCGGGCAACGGAGACGTCGTGTTCCAGGGTTTCAGAGAGGTCACGAGAGGGTTCGACGACAGAGGCGTCGATCCGTTTTCCATACTTTTTGCCTGAATGCCCATGGGGTTCAAACTCTTCTTCCCCATCCGAGGTGGAAGAAAAGGGTGTTTTGAGATGGGGTGATGGTAAAGCGACCTCTTCGCTGGGTGTGGATGTACCGGAGGATGTACCGAGGAGTTGTTCGAGGCTGTATTCGATACCATTGACGTTGGCGAATTCGTGATGGTCGAGAACGGGCATGTCGGGGTGGTTGACGGGTTTGACGATGCTAGGTTGAGGTGAACCGGGTCTTTCTACACCCAGCAAGGCGTCCAGAGAGTAGGTTATTCCCTTGACTTGTTCGACTCGCAAATCTGTTATGGTCCCAAAATGTACAACCTTGCCATCTGCGGGGCTGACCTGAATAAAAACAAGATGAGGATATGCTGTAACGTTCACGGGTTGTGACTCACTAGGATGGCACCATCCACAGGTCGAACACCGTCTTTGAGCTTTCTGTAGAAGAAATCGCCTAGACTGACGTATTTGGTCAAGTCGGAATGCTCGATTTCGTCCAAATTGCATCCAAATGTGAAGGCGTAGAACCGAAAGCCGATAGGTCGTAGCCATACAGGAAGTTGGAGAGAGTTGATGTAACCCCATAGTCTTGACATGTTGCGCAGTGGAAGTGCGCCTAATACATGAACCTGCCAAGGACCCCTGAGTTTGATGATTTCGTTTCCGTATTCGTCGACTTGGACTTCTTTGCTTGCCCGTCTGGACTTTTTGCGGAATTGGATGACGACTAGGAGGAGGGCACCGACTGCTAGAGGGAGCGGATACCATTTGATGGGTGTGTCTGACCACGCGTTGAATATTTTCTCTGGGAGGATGATGAGCAAGAGCGAATCACGCGATGGATCGACGTACTGTAGAAAGGGAGACCCTTTACCAAAGCACTAGCAGGGATACCAACATGATCTCCTCCGTCGCTTCCAGCAGCACCCTTGGCGGTGGTCGAGTAAGCTCTTCTGAACCCAGCACCTCTAACGGACCGAATCAAAGCGGAGGTTCTATTCGTGCCGTGAACCCAGCATTTGGCGAGAGCGTTTGAAGCCGATGCGGATGAGGCGTTGATGACTCTTGAGGCGGCGTACAATGGTTTTTTACCCTTTGTGAGGATGGTCTGTCTGGAAAAGAGCATAATGGGATGTGAGTTGGGGAGACGGATGGCGGTGCGAGAAAAGGGAGAGGAGATAATTCACGTAATAAGAAAAATATAATTCACCCGTACTGAGAGCTCCTTATCGCGTTCAAAACGGGTCTTCCTGCTCCTTTCAGCATTTTAGACTTTTTTTCGCTCAATCTCCTCAAATTGGCTTTCAAAGATGTAGATGATGAGAGGAGGTAGAACGCGCGTGGGTTGCGTCGACGCCACGCGCAATGATATTCCGGCGCCATCACCGCATTTCTTGTCATGGGACACCCGTTTTGTCGATGTTTCGTGGCGTGTGACCCAACCCAAAACCACCTGTTTTCACGTGAAATCCAGCTTCTCGGCGTAACATCCCCGTTTTCCACGTCCGATATCGCGTAAACATCATCGTCGAGAGGATGCTGGCCTCGCCGCTCCTGGATCGAAAGCTCTCTCGTCTTTTGAGAGAGCTACTTGTTAAATCTGACTTAGGGGTCAATGGATTCGGTAGGCGCCGGCGTTGACGACACTATTCTGATATATCGTCTAAAAAAAGGTTTTCCTCTTCTCATCACCACCGGCTCAAATGTCGATGAACCTCTCTTCGTCCTCATCTCCTCTGAGCTGCTTGGACAAACATCATCATGAGCTCATTTAGCTCGCTCATCGGCCTTGATCAGTCTATCCTGACAATACCGTCCTTCACGCTAGAATGCGGGACGAAATTGAATCACGTCCCTGTTGCGTACAAGACCTGGGGAAAGTTGAACGAGACGAGAGACAATGTGATGATCATATGTCATGCATTCACCGGTAGCGCCGACGTCGAGGACTGGTGAGTCGTTAGTGCATCATATTTTCAAAGGCGTATTGAATTCGCTTAGGTGGGGACCGTTGATGGGAAGAGGAAAGGCATTCGACCCAAATCGATACTTCATCTTCTGCGCCAACGTATTAGGGTCGCCGTACGGAACAGCATCTCCCATTAGCATCAATCCCGATACAGGACGAACGTATGGACCAGAGTTTCCACCGACCACCATCCGCGACGACGTTCTGTGAGCCATGACCATATCACTCCCGTAACACCTGTGGGTTCCTGACCGTACTGTGGCATTAGATTGCACAAACTCGTACTGGATCACCTTGGTGTCAAATCGGTAGCCGTTGTCATTGGAGGATCGATGGGTGGTATGGCTGTCCTCGAATGGCCGCTATGCACTCCTGCAGGATACATCCAACACATTATTCCACTAGCAACCTCGGCTCGTCACTCAGCTTGGTGTATCAGTTGGGGAGAAGCGCAAAGACAAAGTATCTACTCCGATCCAGGATACTTGAATGGTTACTACGAGAAGCAACCAGCATCAGGATTGGCAGCTGCTCGGATGAGCGCACTGCTGACATACAGGAGTAGGGATTCGTTTGAGAGTCGATTTGGGAGAAAATGGCAAAACGGAGTTGAGAAAAAAGGTGCCGTTAGACGATCGCAGAACGGGAACGTCAACGCTGCTGCGAACGCAGACTCGTTGTTGACCCCACCAAGTTCACCAGAACCGACCTCGACATTGGAGGCCGCTGATGATGCATATATTGTGCACAATGACGGTCACAAGAACGTCAAACCGAGATCTCCAACTATGGTCACACAAGAGCTAGCATCGCCGTTTCCTTCCCAACCCACCTCGACTTCTACAGCTAATTCAATTCCCACCTCCACAAGACCTCCCATTTTCTCCGCTCAATCCTATCTCCGTTATCAAGGAGACAAATTCACAGCTCGATTTGACGCCAACTGTTACATCCACATAACACGAAAGCTGGATACCCATGACGTCTCTCGAGATCGCCTCCTACCCGGTGAATCCGAATTCCAAAGCCTGGACCGTGTCCTATCCACTCTTCCCGCTCGCGCACTGGTGATCAGTGTGGCTACGGATGGATTATTCACACCTCAAGAACAACGAGATTTGGCGGAATGCATCCCCGATGCTGAGCTGGTGGTCATTCCTTCACCAGACGGGCACGATGGGTTTTTGTTGGAGTTTGAGGCGATCAACAAGCATATACTACGATTTTTGCATCGAGAATTTGCAAAACTGTACGTTGATGGTGGAGAGCAGGAAGGAGTAGAGCAGGATTTTGAGATCAAGAAGACGAGTGTGTTTGGAGAAGCTGAGGTTGATGTCGCTAGCTGGTAACACCTGCAGTGGCATCAACAATAGAATTAATTGTTCATTCACCACCCCGATTGTAATTCTTGACTAATTGCGAGATACTAATACAATAAATATAGACGATCTCGTCTACCTTTCACAACCGCTGAATCCAACACCGCTGAGCCACCCACGCTCGTACATTGTTCCCAGTCATCGGTGCCCATCAGAGCCACCTCCGCCTTTCCAGGAGGTACATCTTTCTTGTTGAATAATCTGGATTTTGAACGATTCACAACCATCGTCTTTCCCATCCCACCTGGAAAAAAAAAATAAACGCGGAATTTGGCTCCCGATGATGGTCGCACCGAAAACCATGTCGACGCTTTGCTGATGGATTTTTAGGCTCTGCGATTGATGTCGCATGTGTCACTTTGGGGATTTCGTTCGCCCCTAGAAAGTTCCAATGTATGAAGTAGGAGAGCCTCGCCCGCAAAGGATGGGCACATGTACCTCTTGTGAACGCCGTTTTGGACATACCTGTCCCTTCAACTCCGAACTTCACCCTCGACACGCTGCGTCAACCCGGTATTGGCGGCCATGAAACTTGACAAGCCTCGCAGTTAATGTTCATGTTCACGTGTTTCACATGTACCTTGATATATATCCCGTTTCGATCCTTGGGCAGATACGCAGTGAGGTGGAGTTGGGATAAGTGGTCTACGCCAAGCCGACCATTTGGCTGCATAGACAACCAGCGTTTCGGTTGAACTATCTATAGCCAAACATGGGTGTAAAGAGCACGAAATGTCCAAGGCGTTAATTATTCTGTGCTTGGAAAATTGTCCAGACAAAGCGCGTGTAAGGGAGCGTATACACAGAGATAACTCGTCGTCAGTCCTACAACAACATGAAATCGACACACCAACTCAGCAACAGGTTAACCCGTGGCAACAGCAAGCGAATCTACATTATATCACAGCTCAATATCCAACAGCGTTCGACGGGGGATAGCCTCTTGGCCCGCCATGGTATCCTTGTCTCTGGTAATACTGTTGTCCATTCAGGCCACCCACGAGACTTCCTGGTGCGCCGTTATAGTTGCTCGCATCTTCTTCCGGGTATTCGGGTCCCTGCCCTACACCAGCCAGCAACGAATCTTTGACCTCCCATACTGTCGTTTTCGATCCGACGGAGAACTCAAGATCCTCGCGCTAGGGGTATCCTTCGTAAGTAAAATGAACTTGAGACAAAAGAACCCACTCACGGTAATACTGTCCCAATATTTATACACCATCATTACACTCAATAGCATACATAATGTAAAGAAGAACAATCCATCAATGTAGTGCTTGATGGCATCGCATATAGTGATACTGAAGGCGAACAACAGCACTTGAGCAATGGAGAAGAACGCAGTGCCGAACACGATATCGCCGAGAGGCCATCTGTCATCGAGGGTGCGGAAGACGAGAACGAGCTGCGAGACGACGTAGACGACAACACAGACAAGTGGCCAGAGAATGTAGATGATCCAAAGGCCGATGGGCTTGGCGTAGTCGAAGCCGGCGATTTTTTTGAACGTTGCGATCGCTACGAAGAATGTGATACCGAATGCTACGAGGCAGGAGATGCGGAGGAACTGAACCGCCGAGCTCCGTTAGCCCAGGGATGCAACAAAGATAGATTTTACGCACCCAGAGCGATAGAGGCGTCCCGTCTTCTGCGAATTGGAATCCGACGAACCCATTGACGAGAATACAACAATATGCGGCAGCCACGAGGCCGGTATATACAGCAGTGAACCACTTGATGGGGTCAAGTCATGACACAGCAACGGAATGATATCAGAAGCGCACGTACAGGATAACTTGCATTTGCCGTCGGGATGACACCAGAATCAAGGAACATGGCGATGAGCTCAATGAGGGCATATAACCAGAAGAACATGACGATTTCTTTACGGCCTAACCTAGGGGTGAGGGGGGTAATAACATTACGGACAATGGTACATACCAATGGCGGTATACTTGCTCCGGATATGTAGAATCATAATAATGGTCATAATAATGGCAACGATATGCACAAAACATGTTGCTGGAAAAAAAGGGGGTAAGCCGCTGGTCGGTGTGTGAATGACAAGGAACATTGGAGTCCGGACAGCCGGCACCCCTATTGTCCACATCCTTTCACTGGTTGAAAGGGAGACAATGCAGGAAAAGGAGGATATGTCTCATAAAGCTGTTGGACTACTTACATGGCTGGAATATCAGTGTACCCCCAACGTCAACGTTTCTGCTGTAACATGTCGGCTCTACCCCCTGATCCGTACCCACAAGCGGGCATATAACAAGGGCAGCCGTCTCGCATATCTTGTTAAAAGATCCAAACTCGATTGCCATGATGAGCGGTTAAGCGATGAGGGGAAAATAGGTCAGGGTCCAAGGCACCAAAGAGGCGATCAGTGCAGTAGAGAAGTCGAAAGGAACGAGATTAGAGGGAGCGAGGACGATATCGCCCTCGGCGGCGTCGAAGGATTGGGGCGGAGGGACAGTAATGGTTGACAACAAGGAGTGTAGGGAAGGTGGCCTCCGCTGCAGTCCCTGCTGTGATGTTTGCTCCTATTTGGTCATCGCGAAGTGCCATATCCCCTTACGTCGACAGCGTTCGAAATCCCGAGAGGTTCGGCGCACCTCCCATTTGACTGATTGTCACGACGCTGAGAGCATGTTACCTGACATTAATAGCAGCAACAAAAATAGAGAATGGTGACGCTTTGTTGTGGCAACTCTGCAAATCCTTCGAGACAACGTGAACGCGTTCGGCAGGACCCGGAGCGGGTGTCTGTATTCATACTTGATACGGCTGCTGTTGAACATTTCTATTTCGTTGCCATTCAAGCTACGAACATCAATTTTGGAGATGAGGGAGCTTAACGCCTCAGCCTTCATGACAAGACCTTAATCCGTGTGATTCAAATAGACACTCGGAAGAGGTGGGCCGGGAGAGTGGGTAGGATAACTCTCTTCCTCGGTTTCGTCTTCAACTCATCTCGGCATGATTACCCAGTTAATGGGACGCTCTGAAATAACTCGCTAGCATCAACTACGAAAGGATCACCCCCTCGCTTTCAATTCCGTGCCCTGCAATTGGAACGCTGCTTCTCGCGGAACAAAACCTGGAAGCCTTTTTACAAGTTTATTTGAAGAAGATTGCTAACAGAACACCACTTATTCCAATGATGACCTGGATTACACCGGCCAGGATAGCGGAAGAGAGACAAATGTACCGATTTCTAAATGTTATTTAGCTATTCTGGATCAAAATGTAACTGTTCTAGGGGCCTGCACGGTGCATACTCGGCTATCGTTCCCCAAATAATTTACCGATATATGATCACACTCCACAACCCCTTGAACGTGTTTGCTTACTCCAAGCAACTTTATCGCCGTTCCGACACTCAACCCCAGTTTTTTTAGTTTTGTCTCCTACGTTTCTCCCATCTATCGCCGCTGTGATTTGTATTATCCATGTCTGATATTGCTGCACGCGTGGCTCAATTGAAGCAAGAAGGTAATGAGCTATTCGCGAAGAAGGATCATGCTTTGGCTGTAATCAAGTACAGTGAAGCGATTGCCCTGGATGAGAAGAACGCGATTTTGTTCGCAAATCGCGCTGCTTGCCATTTGAACTTGAAACAGTGAGTGATGGTATTGAAATACATCTAACATTGACTATTTCTCAGGTATTTGGATGCTATAAATGATTCGGAAAAGGTACAGCGCGCTTCTCTATCTTGAGTCCGACATGCTGCATCTTTCGCGTTTGTACTGCGATGCCTCGGGTCCCTCATCATTCATGTAACCCTCAGGCTATCGACGTCGAGCCTAACTACGCAAAAGCTCATGCTCGGCTCGCCACGGCCCATGATGTAAGTTTTCACCCTCATTTTGATTCATTTCGCTGGATCTCCCATCCAGGCACTCTCCCAATGGGATGAAGCTTCGAAATCTTGGGAAGGTGCTCTCAAATCGTTGCCCAAGACCAAATTATCAAAGTCTGAACAACAACAACGCAAACAGTACGAAAGAGGGCTCAATAATGCAAAGGCCCAACTAGCCAACGGACCGGTAAAAATAAAACCCGGGGTTCAGCTCGATAAGAGAAAAGTGGCAGGCCAATTCCCTTGGGATTTGGCGAAGGGCGTCCTAGCGACATTGGGACAAGATGGGTCATCGCTAAGGAGTAGCGTGAGTAGGATGATTTAGATTGAATAACTATGAATTGATGCTGATCTTTCTGCAGGCGCACCTTATCTGCCATGCACGAGAGGTGTGTTGCTCATATCATTGGCTGAAAAGACCTATGAATCGACATCTGTTGATTACGTAGGAGTTCGAACGAGGTCTGCAGATCATGCAGGAGGGTCAGATTAAACCGGGTCCTAACGGTGTACCGATGTTTCACGGAAAGACTGGTGTCCGTTTTCGTGTTCCTTCCCCTTGACTTCCCATGGTTGAGACTTTTGATAGGCTCTTGAGGCGTTGAGTAATGGTGTCCTCCGAGACATGAGGGCCTTTACTCTTGACGACCCTGAATGGATATCAAAGTATAATCAACAGAGTATGTGTCTTGGTTAACATTCGTCTATCGCAACCTGAGTGGGAATACTTTCTAGTGCAACTCGAAGTTACAATGACCAATCCTTGGGTGAAGGGAAGGCCGGAAGACGTCTTTAGAGAGGCGCCGATCCGTCTGCGCAAGGAAAGTTGGGATTCTGTTCGACCAGCGATCACGACAACCATCCGGTGAGCGATCGTCTGATTTATATCCCGGGGAGGTTTTCCAATGCTCAATTGCTGCTTCGAAAAGTGGTTGGATAATGCGGGCTTTCATGGAGAATGGCCTCTTTAATCGAAAGGAGGTAGCGTTAGAGACATTGGGATGGGCAATCGAGGTATTGTCGTGGGGCATCAATACTTGGAAAGATGTTCCCCAGGAAAACAAGGGTGCAATCTTTGATGAATTCTTTCTCATCGGTGCCAAATCCTTATATGCAGATACCATGATGCAGGCGAGTGTCATTCATTCCTTGGCTGGTGTCGTCTGATTATACTGATTCAGTGTTCCAGGCTATTGCGCAGGGCATCACTTCACAAAAATATACACTAGAACAAATGCACGAGGAAGCAGAGGAGATCATCTCCCTGATAAGCAAAGTTCGACCCCAGGACATAGTCCCAATCCCTGGATTCATCAGCGCTTTCTTCATCTACCCAAAGGCTAATGCGTTGGCGTAAGTTGAGGTCATGTACCATAAACATTCTGCAGTTGCTCATCGTCCATTCAGGCTGAAGGCATACTACATCGCACAAATGGCAGCAAGAGAGAATGATGCGGATGTACGAGGGGACCTTTACAAGCGGGCTTCACAGGGCTACATCGCAGCCGCTGACATGTTAGCAGATGATGAAGAGCACCAGATTTGTGTGTTTCAATTCTCCCTCTTTGGATTTCCTTCATTCGAGGCTTATTATTTCTGTTTTTAGGGTATTTACGGACAGCGTTAGACCATATGACGAATTATGGTGGTCTAGTACGGGATCGATTGAGGCTCATGGAACGAGTGCGGTTGGCGAGGCCAAAGGTCAACAGGATTTGGAAGAACTCGAGTTTGGCTGTAGGTGGTCGGGAGGTGGCGTTGGACATGGTTGAAAAGGAAGAAAAGGAACTAACGCACAAGGTCAAAGCTGACCCCAGTCTATTGGACAAGGGCATGATGAGGCAGTGGAGTAATTGAACGCAAAGCGCCATGGCATTGACCGTTTAATGTTGTATATGGATTCATTTGTTGGAACTAATAGTGTACAATGGGACTCTTGGTAGTTTTAGTTCGTTCGTGAAGTGCGCAATTTTGGAATGTATAACACGTTTTTCGTCGTCGAGCGTGTCCGGCCCCGGCTTCTCATCCAATTTACTAGTAGCTGGACTCCCGGAACAATAAACTCTTCCTCGTCACCATATTGATTCAGCTTCCTCCACATCCGTCCATGTCTGACATTGCAGCACGCGTTGCTCAACTCAAGCAAGAGGGAAACGATGTGTTTGCTCAGAAGGACTACACTTTGGCCGTGCAAAACTACAGCGAGCGATCGCTTTAGATGACAAGAACGCGATCGCGATCTTGTACTCCAATCGGGCAGCTGCTTATTTGAACTTGAGGCAGTGAGTTGTCACGGTCGTTTTGAATTTCGGCATTGGCATGTTCAAAGGAGGGCCTTCCTTCCAGATATCACGCTGCGAATGACGCGGAAAAGGTAGGGTTGCTGTGGCATCGTGCGACCTTTGCGCTGGTTTTCTTTTCGCGTTCGCTACCACCCATATCTCATCAATTCACTCATATCTGCCTCTCTGCATTGTAGGCCATCAAAATCGACCTAAAGTACGCAAAAGCTTATTAAAGGTTAGCAACTGCTCATAATGTAAGTAGCCACTAGCAGTACCACGGTGAATTTAACACTCAGGCTACACTTTAGAACCTATACAGCTGGCAATGGAGCGCCGAAGCCTGGCAGAGTGCTCTAGACGCACTGCCAAAATCGAACCTTTCGAACGCGGACCTTCAACAACGCAAGAAATATCAACAAGGTCTCCAACGAGCGCAAGTAGAAGCGGCTGAAGGTCCTATTGAACTGGACACTTTACGAGGTTGGATAAGGATAAAATGAAGGGGCAAATGCCTTGGGATCTTGCAAAGGCGGTCATTCCAACTTTGGGAACTGATGATGATGGGTTGAGGAGCAGCGTACGCCTGTTATCCTCTTAAGCAACCTCACCTAATATGCGATTCGTTCTTTTACAGGCGCGACTTATTGTTCTTGCGCGTGAGGTTCGTGCCTCAAGCTTGATTACACGAGCATCGAGGAATCATGGGCTTTATAAGAATTCGAACGTGGCCTGCAAATCATGCAGAATAGCGTGATACTGATAAAACCCGGCCCAGACGGACAATCTATGTTTCACGAAAAGCTTGGGGTACGTTTCCTTGCCCCTTCTCTTGAAGTTCTTTCTAACATTTTTGGTCATGATCAGGCAATTGAAGGAATGACGAACGGTTACCTACGGGACAATCGTGACTTTGTCAATGAGAGTGATCCTGATTGGTTCAGCAAGTACAATGATCAAGGCAAGTATTTTTTTCTAATTTGGTTCCTGCTGCTTAACCTTACTTTCTTCTAGCTCGGTTTGAGTCCATGGTCAGCAAGCCTTGGGACAACGGACGGCCGGAGGATGTCTTCAGAGAGGCGCCCATTCGTCAATAGAAGAAAGGTTGGGACTCGGTTCGACCTGCGATCGAAACTACCGTTCGGTGAGCAGGTTCAGAGCATATGTATGCTATTTGAGTCCTAACTCCTCCATTTTACTATTTGTCATGACAGCGCTTGGATAATGCCCGCGGCGGTATCATGGAAAGCCTCATGACCCAACGCAAAGACGTAGCATTAGAATTGCTCGGCTGGGCTATAGAGGTGTTGAATTGGGGAAACGTGACATGGAAAGAGTACTCCCTGAAACAAAAAGGGGCAATATTCGATGGTCTCTTCATCATCGCCGTCAAGAACCTCTATACCCAGACACTGATGGGCGAAGTGACATTATGTTTCCCGGTTGTCCGATATGGGTTCAAACTGTTCCTCGATTCCAGGCTATTGCGAAGGGCTTCGAATCCCAGAAGTTTACACTAGAACAGTTGTATGAGGAAGCGGAAGATGTCACTCGTATGGTGGAGGGTATCACACACGCCGATGTTATTCCAGTTCCTGGTTTGGTCTACCCAAAGGCACACGCAACAGCGTACTTTATTCGCATCGAAAAGACCAGATGATGTACCTCTAAGAATCATTCATTTAGTGTAAAAGGGTTTCACCTGGCGCAAATGGCAGGAAATGAAAACGACGCGACTGTTCGCGCCGATCTCTTTTCGCAAGCATTTAAATACTACTTGGAGGCTGGATTTACGCTCCCCCCGGACGATGAACACTATCTATGTAGGTTCCATCGTCTCGAATTGGCTCCCTTTCTCATCCAGACCTCTTCGCAGGGTATTTGTATTGGGGGTTGGATATATGAATCAAGTTGGTGGAACTTTAGAAGAACAGCTATACGTGATGGAACGAATCCGTTTGGCACGGCCCCAGGTCGATAGAATCTGGAAGCACTCGTTCACGGCCGACGGTATCTACGAGATGGGGTGCGTTGTCCGGTCTTTCTATGTATAGATCAGGAGTGTTTATACGTGTGTATCAACAGGGTTTTGAATGTGCCGAATAGCCAGACCGTGCTCCTCATAATGGAACTGACGTAGTGGATGATCGAATGCACCACGTATAAATGAGACATGTCCCAAGCCTCTCTTTATACCAAACCAATCAGCACGAACGCTAGAAACCCAAATAGCCAGCTCAAGTTCAGAAATGTCGCACTCAAGACCTGGAAGTTCGGTTGGCGATAAAGTCGTGTGAGTTGACATTCAATTATGGTCTATATGCGTTGATTGTTTGACTACTTTCACGAATGTAGGGCTGCGGGACGCGTCGCGCGTGGTGAGTCCGACCGCAGTATCTGACATACCGCCGTAGCTGAAGTGTTGTAGGCCTAGGAGATGCAGTTCGCGGAACTGTGTTGAGCACCGTTGATGACACATTCCACGGTAACAGCGGGAGTGCCGAAAGTCGTAGCATTGCAGAACGCGGGATGAGCGAGTACGAAAGGGGGATGGCTGTGTTCAGAGGGAGGAGGCAGACCGCTAGTCATGATCCTTACACGTATGACCCAAGTCGTAAGTATCTGACTCTCCATTCTGTCTTCTTGTACATGTGCCGAGTGTAATGATTGTTTTTTGTAGATGACAATTATCGTCGACAATACTCTAGTGAAGAGGGATACCAGGATGGTATGCATCCACGGAGATCCCAAAGCCTTGGCGGAAGATACTCTCCTCCTGCGTACGAACGTCATCAAGGCCAACCACACTATTCCCAAGGTTATCAAGGATATACCCATGAACAGCCAATTCCGCATGGAACAAGTGGTCCTGCTGGTGCTGGTGATCCTTTCCACCCAGCTCAAGAAGGGTACGGGAGCAATCTGGGTTTGGGAAGACGTTCTGGAGATAACGATGCCTACGGTAGCGATCCTTACGGAGGACAAAAGGATGCAGTGCGAACCACGGCGGGATCACGTTGGAAGTATGAAGGTGGTAATCATGAGGTGCCGCGGGGTCGGCCTCAAGGTCCTCCTTCGCCTGAACAGAGACCTGGATACGAGTATGGGGCGAAAGTAACCTTACCAGGGGATGCGGGCGAAAGACCTGGCCATCATCGTGATGATGCTGTGACTGATCTATGGCCGAATCCAGCGAATCCAGCTGGGGATAGTGGATCTGGACCTGGAGGAGTAGGAAGCTCTGGTTTGCAGAGGAGACCTCCAGACTACGGAAATGGTAGTGGATATTCAGGAGCCCAGCCAGGTGACCGACGTGGAGGTTATTGATTCGGTATCCCGTCAGTTCTTTGGAAGACGCGATGTTTCGATTATGTTGAATAGCTCTAAATTGACAATGAACAATGTACTAAGGCCCTTGAGTTTGAATGAAGTTGTATTTCCTGCTATAGGCGCGGTGCTTCAGTGCCTTGCATTAGTCGAGCTTAGTACAGGGTCGGTCGCTACAGCGACTCCCAACTCGGATAACTCTTGCTTCCACTCGATATGAATTCTCTTCAGGTAGTAGTGGCGCATCACAGGAAATCTATTCTCGGCAAATATTCTTTTAACGTTCTGCAGTTGACCTACCATTGTCCAGTGGGGAAATGCGCTGTTGGAAATACTGACAACGGAGATGCACCTGCAGAGGGTATCGATTGACAATGGCTGATGGCTACCTAACCACATGCAGGTTTTGTTCATCTTTATTTGGGAGCTGGCCACAGGTTTTTCTTCGTAACTAGGGTGTTCCCATATTCAATCCAGCAGCGTCCCCATATGAACGGCCCCCCCTAGCACCCCTTTTACGAAGATCGACCTTAGATCCCCTTCACTAAGCATCAATTGTGCTTTTCTCTTCACAGCCAAGAGCTTCCTTTTATAAATATAACCGTACAAGCTGTTATGGCACGCTGTTGATGCTTATGGGTACCATTTCTTGGAACGCTTTGTCACATCGCACGTTTCTCGGCTGAAGCAACAGCATTTGCATTTGCATCCTCCAACTTGCCTCATCTCAAAATGCCGCCCTTTAATTCATCCCGATTTTTCTGTACTGAACTGAATATCCTTTTGAGCACTCAGGGTTTCTTCCTGATATAGAAATGAGTTCCTAAAAAGGAATTTGTACTTCATTCAAGCCACTTTTCCCAATCCTATACTGCCACTTGCCTACCTTTTTGACCCTTCATTTTATTATCGTCGGCACAATATTATCAAAGCATTGAAGGTGACTCAAATTTGGTCGTGCAACAGCATCATACAGCCACACTGGCATGGCCCGTTCCGGTCGACACCGCTCTCTCAAAGAGTCAACCAGCCAAGTCTGACCATTCTCAGTCGCCACCTACAGTGCGCCACACCCCCTCCTCCATCTCTTAATTCACACTCGATGCCGAAGTGTCATTAGTAGAACGAGGAGATGGTCACGTCGAACCACCATTATCTGGTTTACCTCGGGATCGGAATAATATTACGGTTCAAGGGAATATGACGATCTGCAATGGGTCTTCAATTTGAGCGATGGACTCCAGATCGACACTTAGCCCTGCTATTTGATTGTAGTAGGCACTACAACAAACTTTGGAGGGGAGGCCAATGGTACCCAATCATTAGCACGTAGAGAATATCCGTCGCCAGGTCCGTCACCGCTTCCCTTGGGTTTACCATAAATTTTAACTGCTTTGAGCAGTTGCCAACATGGAGGTACCGATATTTTGGCTCTTCTCCTTTCGTCCATACATAAGTTTCGCAACTTCCTGCAAGACCACGCATTGATGCAGAAACATGCCTCCCCACATTCAATTACACTAAGCAATGATGTTGCAGCAAGGGCTGACATCACGGGATTCATCGAGGGCTGCATCCACAACAGCAACCAAAGCTACAAGCCGGATCCCACCTCTAGTTTCCGAAACCAGGAGATATTCGCAGATGAATCACGAGACGAACTACTCAGAAGAGCGGATGGGCAATTTCTCTTCATAGCACTCTCCGCCCAGTTCCTTTCTCACTCCGGAGCTACTCCTAATCAGCGATATTGAGTGCCGTAGGGATATAGAGAGAAGCGAGCATACGTATCCAGTCCACTCGACGGGCGGTACACTTCAGCACTGAACGTCGCCCTCCAAAATACAGACGAAGGGGAGTTTCGTGTCTTTCTCTATCATTTACTTCATCGTGCACCACAAGGTTCGACTTCTCAGGCAATAGCGAATGAGCTGCATTTTGATGCCATGGATCTCGAAGCCGCTGTGCGCTCAGTTTCAGGCGACATAACGTTCGCATTCACCATACCTCCTTTAGGGAGTACATAACTGCTTGGTCACGGAGCAAGGATCGGGCTATAAAAGCAGACGATATAATCGCTTCTTGATTGCAATGTGATCAGTGGTATGCTTAATTGTCCACTAGACCCGATACAATACTAATGTACTTGGATAGGGGTGGTAAATGAAAAAGAAGATAGGCAAGGGGCGATCATCGAAAGACTCTCCCGCCAGTCCTGAATCGCAGTTTCACCCTCTTGACAGTTCGAAGTGTCGGTGTTATTGGCCTACATGCATCATGATCGTGCTGTCATGCTTTATCGAGCTTCGAGTATTCTGATAGCCATGGTGTTCGGTACCCAACGACAAATGCCACCTAGCCGACATACTTGTCTACACGAATCCGCGACTTCACCTATAAAATGGTGTACTATAATTAATAGGAAATTGTAGGTTATCGCCTAGATTGACCCAGATCACGACTGCATAGGCAATGAGAGAAGTCCAGAAGTAATCGAATTCGTTCTCTATTCAGTAGAATATCTCTAAGAATTTAATAAGGGCGTGAAGCTGCCCTGAAGTGCTAGAAGCAAAGGTTAAGGTCCGGTAGGTTATTGTACTAGATTCGTTCAGCGATTTAAACGTTTTTTTTAAATGTTGGCATCAAAAGTGGACTCCAGGTATTGCGCAATGGCACAAGTATTCGTTGTTTTGTTCTCCAATAGTGTCAGCGATTTTCAGCATTCGAGAATGCCTACACGTCTCAGTATACCCACGCTGTGCATTTGGTTATATGTGTCCTAACTCGCTTTTCATCCTCACGCCAGTAATTCTTACCCTTGGATAGTAGCTCCACTCCACGTCGCGTTCTCGCTATTTTATGGGAAATGTTTTATGTTATCCTAATATCTACCCTAGGCCTCCTTTGCATGACCGTCCTTTATAAACCACAACCCTTACGCGGAGATATTGACATTGGAGGTCCATTGTTTTCAGCCTCGATCATCCATTTGACGAAGCTTGTCGTGGGCTGTCCCGTCCGTTGCTACACTCTATCTCCCGCGACCCCTGGTTACTTAGCAATTAGATCAGATGGTTGTGATCTGGGGCATGTTCATGATTACAAGCTCACGTCTTCGATGAGGATAGACCGGGACCGACCCGTCAGCTCGACGCATGCGATGAATAACGCAGTTCGCGCTTGATCCCGGAGGTTCGGCCAGTCATTATTGCTGAGTTATGGCATAATTAGGTCTACTCTATTACAAGAAAAGTGCATTAGCCCGATGCTTAAAATTGTCTGGGGGCAAATTGTAGGGCGAAATTCCGTAAGAACCCTTCCTTATACAGCAGCACTGATCGTGTGGGTCCAATTTCCCAACTGCTCCTTCTGGAAGCATCGATCACTAGGTACACCCAGCGATGGTATACAAAAGGAATTCGGGTTTGATGAATCAATTGCGGTTGCGGGAGGATAACATTGCTGATGGTCAGCCCTCCATTCCCACAACGTTAAGTTGGTCTTTGTACCTTAAGTTTCGTAATAAGAGAAGGGTTGAGCAACGGAATCGTCATGATGCATGCATCAACTTGTAGTCTTGTTTTGCGCCTCGTGGAGGCTTACGTGAAAGAAGGCTATCAACTCGAGGTGTCTTAGCTGTAGCACAGCCGACTTGGTACTGTATGGGTACACAGGTGGATTATATATCTTGGGTGTTCATCCAGCCCTGAAACGAATCGCCTATATGACATTTGACATGAAATAATACACAGTCATGACAATGAACCAGTTAAACTCAGGGATGCAAAGTCGAACTACAGTATCGTACCTCGCGCATGAATATTTCTAGCCAATCGGAGAGATCTTAAAAAATATGGATATATAAGGAAGGTGATTTATAAGGATAGACACATAAGGAGTGTGAACAACACAGAAAAATGGGGTTCATCATCGCGAGTCCCGTGCACCATCAGAAGAAAACTGTAGCAACAGGGAAGGCACAAGAGTTATCACGACACAAGCGGAAACAAACATAAGACATAACATCGATGGATGAATACCGCGGGTATAGATGCAGGGCATGGGGCACTCGAAAATACTGAAAGGCTTCAAGCCATAACCAGAGGTCCCTTCGTTCCCTCTCCTATTACTAGCGGCAGGTTCGCCTATTGAAGCTGTCCAAACACTGCAGAAACAGAAGTGCCTAAATTGTTTTCGGTTATGCAAGTGAGCATCCCCGCAATTGGCGATTCACAACCTTTTCAAACGAAGGAGATCGACCCGACAATGCAATATGCTGGCAATGAAGTCCACTTGAACTGGGTTAACGATTTATAAATAATGGGACAACCGAAATGAGAGCTTCTGGCTGCTCAGACGGCTGCGATGGTTCAAAGGAGGAAACAAAATTAGGATCTATCGAAAATATGCATACTACTTATGCTCGGAAGACTTCTGTATTTAAGTGAATGGCCTATCCTTAGTATCCTAGGCTGTTTCGATAATGAGCCAAGTGCTGGATGATTTTAAGAGAGATATGCGTACCAATTTCAATTTGGGAAGACCTTTTCTAGGCGCTTCGCTTCGTATTTCATCCGTGTCCGATTGGAATGGGGGTATATTTATAGACAAGGGGTCGTCGACCTTGACCTGTGAGGCGGAGGATGTAAAATCTTTTTCAATGGCGTGACTATGGCTCCGTAAGGGTGATGTTATAAAATCCTTAAATGAGGAGTGGTGGAGCTTGATTGTCTGGCTATTATTTAGCGGCAGGTTGCAGGCAAGGATGTGGCCCACCAGCGGGCGAATAGCAGACTGAAGCGCGGCCTTGTTCAATCCCCGGGAGTTTGCAACGGCCTCAATGCTTGATCCCATCGACTCAGGGTCCTCGTACAGTAGGTGGTATAGAAAAGTACGGAGCATCGCTTTGTCAGAAGAAATTGCAACCGCAGCATGCATTGCAGACAGGTACAGACCATCTAGTCGCCTGTAGACCTCTGCTTGCAGCTCTCGTTTTCCAATATCGCATAAGTTCCCATAGCGTTTTTCAGGTTCGCCTAATGGCTCGGCAACAAATTCCATCGTATCCTCTGTAAACGCGAATTGGCCATTTGCCCGATGGATTAGATCCATTATTGACGCATCGGATAAGGTGGTTGTCGATGATTGTGATGTAGACATTGGAAGAGGCGTTGTGAGGCATGGTGGCTGCTCTGGTATCTCGGATTCGACGATACGACTGGACCATTTAAGACACTCTCGAGTATAGTGCTCAATATCGGCTCGTGTTTCCAGATCATCACCGAGGGTTACGTGATGAGGAGTAAATAATTGCCCGAAATTTGACGTGATGATACTTGCTTCTAGCTGGAAACGAGAGCGAAATGAAACCAGCCAGACTACGATGAGGTGACTCTCTGCACAAATATAGCGGATGCGATCAAGCAGAGGTGACCAGTATTTCTTGGAATTCCAGGCATCTACTCCATCAATCACCAAGAGGAAAGGTTCTGACGGGATGGAGCCATCCTCCACAACATCTCGGAGAGGTTCCGCGAGAAGTAACTCCCACCTCCCGTTGAAGTTGAGGTTCTTGTATTCGGCAATGGAATAGCCTCGTAAACGTAGATTGACGAAATGGCTGAACCTTGGGAAGACTCTGCTCAAGCCATAAGACAGCGTGGCTGGCAGCTCGAGAAAGCTGAGTTCGGGTGTGCTTCCTTCCTGGGCAAAGTATGCGCCTCCACCTCTCAAGCCGTAAAGGTGCTCACTGGTGCTAAGACACAGTGCTGTCTTGCCAACGCCAATGGGCCCTCTTAGAAAGCAAATTTTGCTCCCCATCGACCTCAACCATGTTATTATATGTGCTCGATGGTGGGTCCTAGTTCCTGAATAACATTTATAAGGAAACAACGCATGTCCATCGGCCATAGCTTCGCTATTTGCTAGATCGCGAACCATCAATGATGCTGCAATAGCTCCCTTAGCTTGCTCACAGAGAAGGTTGACACAGTAAATGAACGAACTCAGGGGCAATGGCCTCGAAATTGGGTCATGCGTGATAAGTGTTATTGTCGCTGGTAGGTTGCGATCTGTCCGCAGTTGTTAGAAACTCCATTGCGCATTTCAACTACCCACGTTGGTTGATTACCCGGGCGGAGGCTTCCATATGGTCCAAAGGTTGGAGGGACGGCAATATGCCATTAGGATCAGGCACGTTGTAAATCGCTTGTTGAGAAGAGTTAGAGATGCACAGGTAGTTTAGGGAAATAGCTACCTTGAATGAAGCTCCCACTAACGTGATTTACAGGACCTTGGTAGGTGTTGTTTTCACCGGCAGTCAGACTGTTCGTTGCTAGTGACATTCCAGGATGCAACGGATTTATTCTTCGTCTTATTGGCCCTCAAAAGTGGAAGATTGAGATGAGGTTGACGTTAGATAGATGTAGAGTGCAGGTGGAGAATGTCCGGAATCGGATTATTGGATCGTGACTTATCACCGTGAACGCCAATTTGCTGAGGAAACAAGGTTTGTGGTTGTCAATTGGCGGAACATTGCGTATGGCAACAATGACAGAATTGAAAAGGGCAGGTTAATTTTGAGAAATCGTCGATACCTCAGTTGGTCTTCCTTGTGTTGATACACCGTTGCAAATGTGAAACCTACCAACACCTTGTTTGCACAACGCTTGGTCAAGCTTCAAGCCTTGATGATCATCTTTGAAATTTGAAACCTGAAGCCCGATCAAATCGGCCCTTAGAATAGCAATCCGTGTTTACGTTCGACAGCCCAGCCGATGTGGACCAAAGGATGGGGGGCATGGTAAGAAACATTGGTAATTCCCACTTCCTTTTAACGAATACATTCCCATATTAGGAAAAGCGCTGGCTGAGCCACTTGCGGTGGAGAACGCCGGCATATGCCACATCTATGGGCATACTCTGCACAATGTGCTCCACACAGTGACAGGGCATCTAGTCAATTATGGCAGCAAAGTAAATACCTCGCTTGAAATTTCCGCTTAATCTGGGAGCGAACAAAGGAGATATCAAGCAATTGGTCATGACATGAGGCAGGCAAACCATGTTGAAAAATAGCCGGCCAATGGGATTGCAGGGATGCGAAAAAATTTGGACCCATAACAATGAACACTACTATATACGGAAGAGTTCGTAGGGCAGCCTTCGACTCGGAACAACCGAGAGAAAGGCCGGAATGCGGTCTAACGGAGGCACAAATACTGTGCGCTCGAAGAAGTATATACAGTGGATGCAATGGTAATCTCAACAAGATTGTTATGTGCAACACGGACGGCATAGTCTTCCCATACATCGATGTCAGCGTGGGTGCGGAAAAGTCGCCATGATTCAACTCGGCAATGGCGTCCGAGCGGTCTGTCAAATCAACTTCTGTGATAACCCATCTTCCTCGGTATCGGAGCAAGATATTTCCTTCAATTCCTGAGTCACTTCCGGCCAAGTAAGAGAGAGCAGTTACATAAAGCAAAAGCGTATTCAAAGCGGTTAATGTCAGAAACACTCAAATGCTTCGTCAATTTGCCATTCTGTGGGTCCTTTTCATAACAAGAGAAGGATTGAGCATTGGAATCGTCACGATACATCAACTTGTAGCCATGTTTTGCGCCAGTGTCCTGGAACAGGTGATGATGGATGCGGACATCCCCTCGCCTCGTGTAGGCTGACTCGCGTGAAAGAAGGCTATCGATTCGCGATGCCTTTGTCTGTAGCACAGCAGACTTACTATGGGTGATGATTGTATGGTCTGTGTGTCTTTTCTTGGTCATTCATCTAGTCCCTGAGGCGAATCACCTATGACACTTGACAAAAAACTCATACAGTGATGACAACGAATCAGTTAAGCTCAGGGACTCAGGGATGGAACGTCGAACTACAGTATCGTACCTTGCGCATAAACATTTCTAGCCAATCGGACGGGAGAGATCTTAAAAAAATATGGACCCATAAGAATCAGCATAGCTATATAAGGAAGGTGATTATAAGGATAGACACATAAGGAGCGTGAACAACACAGAAAAATGGGGTGATACCAGGTTCATCGTCGGAAGTTCCCGTGTACCATCAGAAGAGGAATGTAGCAACAGGGAAGGCACATGAAAGTGCAGAATGGCACAAGAACTTTCACGACACAGACGGAAGCAAACATAAGACATAAAGTCAATGGATGAATACCACGGGTATAACTGCGGGGCATGGGGCACTCGAAACTACTGAAAGGCTTCAGGCCATAACATAGTACCGTATACTCACTCGCTCACTGGGTGGATGACGTCTTGGAGAACCATTTCGGCACCAATGTTCGAACAATGCGTTGAATGAACTTGGGGCGCTCTGCCTGGTGTGTTTTCCCCTCCACTTTGAGTCATTGCGTCCGCCCTGTATTTCTTGAGTGCACTCTGACAAAATGTCAACACCCGAATACGTAGCCGAGAAATAGATCCAGTCATACCTTGGATACTGCAAAATTTGGCGCTTAGATTGCCAGGTTGACTTGAGCGACGTTGTGTCGACATCGGACTTCAACTTGAGCAATAGAGAGAACAGGTGGGTGGGAGCATTGGCTGTCTTTTGATTTCCATGGTGCTTGGCAAGGTGCAAGCTTCGTTCGAGTGCGTCGATAGCGAAGGAGGACTTGAAAGCGTAGTGCACGGCACCCTCCCCACCACGGTGTGGGGATGATAAGAATCCTCGGAATGAAGACGTGTAGAAGTTGATAGGCTGGTTTTCTGAGGTAGAGATGCGGGAGTGGTACTGTCCTAGGATAGAACGAACTTCTGCGGGTGATGTATACCAAAAAAGGGCGACGACCTAAATGCTGTCGAGTTGGATATAGAGGAGGTAGTAAAAAATCTTATTGCGGAGAAGTTTTTGTTCGCTCGTCACATATGACTCTGCTGAGGACATGATGGCATCGTAGCGTTTGTCGAGGAGAGGAAAGGCTGCTGCCTGAATCTCGCCATCTTAATGGAGTCAGTTCAAGTGATCGTGACGGTCGGACACTATAACTCGACGTCACAAGTAGACTTTGATCTCCTTGACGATGATAAATTGGCCATCGGCGTCTGCGATGGCGATTTCAAACGCCTCATCCAGGGGCATGGAGGGTTTCAAATCGGGATCGGGCTTGGTTCCGTTCATTGACCAGCAGCAATAATAGAGCATATGCAGCATGTGCTCTCGAACGCCTTTGTCGCACCCCAGATCGAAAAATGAACGGAATAGAGATGGGCCTGTTGCTGGTGCTTCAAAATCTCGACCTGCAGATGGTGCTCCGGCCTGCTGGATAACAGCAGCCCAACAGGAAATTTCCACCACCATATTTGTGATGACCCATAACTGGTCATCCCTGGAGGAGCATTCATCGAGGCCATCAATGATAAAAAGCGGACGAAAGGATAGTGTTTGTTCGGCGAGTGATTTAAGGGGCGCGACGACTAGGGCTTGCTATTGCTCTTCAAAAGATGGTTGGAGTAATGTAGGGTTGTTCTCCAACGTCTTTCTGATGACCTTGGCGGCGCTGAGCAGAATGAAACCGAGATAATACGCAATCGTGGGGGGAAATGTCTTCAAGCCGCTTCACACGTCATCGTCGCGAGGTGCGCCCTACGCAAACCACACCTGCATACTCATTAATCACCACCATTTTACCAGCACCAACAGGACCAGTCAGTCAGACAGGAATCGGAGGCGATGTCATATCCTGCGCCAATTTGTCGAGAGCAGTCAGGACGACATCTCGCAATCCATCGCTATACTGAAGAGGCTGGTCTTGATGATCGAATGCATGTAATGCAGACCTTGTTACATATGGCTCGAGCGCTACAAAGCGCTCTTCAGACTGCATGTTAGGGCAGAAAAGTGTACTTTGATGGATGCGAATACCTTTAGCGGGTATCCAGATAATAGGGGTCTTCAGAAGAAGCCTCCTGGTCCATCCGAAATAACCGCAAGAGGGCAGATGAAATGAGGCAACACCATCGCGGAGTTTGAATCTTATTCGACGATCGCGATCGGACGGCTAGTTACGTATGGCATGATCCAATTCTTCTTCGAGAAGCCACTGGTTCCAATTTCGGCCAGTTTATGGCCTCATTCTCGGTAAGAAAACGAATAAAATATCAACAATAATGGGCGACTAGCAAGACACCAACTACAATACGTATATACAAGCGCACGTAGGTATAATCTAGTCCGTCATCATCCATCCCCTGCTGGATTTTTCAGTCGCTCTTTTGCTACACCCCCTTGTCAACACAGTACTTATACCATGCGAGTGGAACAACACGTACCAATGTAGATTCCACTATTGACTTAAATAGATGGGACTTGATAGCTTGCTTACCGCTCCGCGAACGAGTCGTAATGAAGTCTTTAAACGAGGAATGATGAAAGTGGAGGACATTCGCGCGGTTCAGGGGTTCGTCATACTTGACAATGTTGGCCGGATGACCATTTCTAAATCTTTTGGGTTGACTTTCCATTTCTTCGTAACGGATTCAACGATTGATCCTTGTGGTTCATAGTGAATTAAATGGTATAAAAACAGGGAGAGGACCTCTTCTCCGAGTCCTCCGGCGCGACGGTCACTGCCGACTCGTACCTCTTGTCTAGCAGACTGAAGGCAGTTACTCTCTCCTTTTTTTGGATTACGAGGACGTCATATCGTGCATTAGGGATGGTGCTGGTCTTTGCCACGTATTTAAGATAGAGTTTGATATACATAGACTGCCCCTCTATTCCAAGCAAGGATTGGAGTGATTCGTCTGTTACTACCGACTGCTCGAGTACGCCGGATGCTGCAGCCTTGTAAGCAGCGGAGCTTGTCTGATGGTGAAAAGCCTGAAGTCATCCTGTGTGGCCTTGTCATCCTCCAATGTGAAGGAATCTATTGATACGTGGCGTTGTATGGGGTGGTTGTCTACGACCTCGTCAATACTGTATCCTGATCGAAAGGAGATGAGCCATCGTAGGTCGCGTCATCGTAAGGCTGTAGCTTTCGGCAGACGGATTGACCAAAGCCGGCAAATACCCTGCTCAACCCGTACGCCAACGTGGCCGGCATCTTCAGCAAGTCCTCTGCAAATGAGGTTCCCGGTTGGATGAAGTAGGTGCCACCGCACAATGTACCACGGTAGCATTCAGCAGCATTCTAATCGGTCCTTCTATAATAAGAACCTTCTTTCCGTGGCAGTCACCCATCCAACGATTAATGCGAGCGACGTGTGCTGTTCGAGTATTTTTATGAATTTTAAAATCAGCCAAAGTTGCGCTGCCTCGCATTGCATCGTGATTTGTGGGGGCATGAAGTTGCTGCAGGGCTATTGCGCTGAAGTTGAATCGTGATTGAACTTCACATAGTGAAAGATGTACAAACCGAGATAACTTCAATGGCTACTGGACGCCTAGAGTGGTGCAGAACCGTTGGCCCCATCCGCGAAATTGTTCGTGTTACCTGGTTGTCGTGAGTAAGGGTACACGTGGTACATTGTAACGAAATATACTCACTTTGGTTGACGTCGGCAGCATAAACGTTGAAGTCGCCTTTGTACCTGGAAGGTGTTGTTGTCTTGAAATAGGCTTTATCACGGAAGTTGCACTCCAGTTCCGCCTGCCCGTCGTTCTAGTGCCATCATATCGTATCAACGAAAATTCGTAGTGGATTTGGGAGAGCGATGAAGGGAAAATAGAAGAAATGGAGATCACAAGGAAGGTGCATATCTAGGAGGCCTGTTCATGTTGCTACTTTGGATGCCAGGGTTCTTTTGAGGAAACAAGGTCAACATCGATATACACCTGGTTGTAACACACTGGCAAGACCCGAAACGAATGATCTTGATTTGTACGACTTTGTACGTCGACCCGCTCCAAGAGTACTGTGTTGTCAAATATATCCTTCGTAACGCCTACCCGAACACCACCAGCTGATGCAACAGCCCGACAATATCCAAAGAAGGCTGCAGGCTATCGGTTATGGTGGTTCGGACATGTCCACACGGCAAATCCCGGAGCAGCCTATATGAGGAATTAATGCCTAGATAAGGCATGTATTCCAAGAGTGGCTAGCGCATATGGGGAGATATACGCAGCAAACACACGAGGCTGAGCGCCCCAAATTCATTCAACACATTGTCCGAACATTGGTGCCGAAATGGTTCTTCAACACGTCATCCAATCAGTGACCGAGTGAGCATATGGTACTATCAGCAAAAAAGAAACTGTAACGCGTGACGCGGCACAGGGTGACTGAAATGACCCCTTCCACCACGTTTCCCAAACAACTTCTTACAAGCGTGATGCGATGTGGGTACCTGCGCAAGGTAAATTTGTGTTTCTGTTCAGTGTTATTAGTCTGAATTTATTGCTCCAGGGGAATTTGAAGCACTCGAACCCTATGTTACCTCCACTGCGCTCTATAGTTCTGACCAACCCGACGGATTGCTTGGTTACCGCGAAGGCACGAGAGACCATATCTTGACCGAAATCGATGCTTGGGCTCAAGACCTCAACTCACCGTCAATCCTATGCATCACTGGTCCAATAGGTTCTGGTAAAACTGTCATGCTGAAGAAGGCAGCGTACCCAGTACGTCAGAGAGCACACCTCGCTGGCGACTTCTTCTTCTGGGATGATGATGCAGTGCTTAGTGGATTGAAAACATTCCCAGCGACTATCGCGCATAGGATAGGTTTTATCCTTCCAAGCGCTGCGATAGTCATTCGACAGACGTTGGAATCGAATCTGGCGATTCTAGAGGCATCTCTCGAAGAGCAATGGACCGCTCTGGTCATTCGCCCCCTTGAAACACTTGCAGGAAACCCAATATCCTTCCGGCCCCTCTTCATCATTGACGGAGTTGATCAATGTTCATTGCGAGAAGACCAGCTCTGGGTGATTCGGAAGATGGTGGAGCTCTGTATTCGATTCCCTGTGGGTTTGATACTCTCAGCTCGATCGGAACATCACCTGCAGCTAGAAGTCAAGGAATATCAGGACCTTAATCCGTCTCTATTTCGCCCCGTCATCGAATTGGCTGATGACGACGACGCACGACAGCAATTACGCAGCCTTATCTACCCGCTATATCGAATGGCCAATTTACAGGAGGTGGATCCCAGTTGGAATCCCTCATTGTCGGTTGATGAGACCTTTGAAAGCCTAGTCTCTGATGCCAGCGGGCAGTTTATGGTAGTGCCGTGCATTGCTGATTATTTTGGAGAAGTAACGACGGAGCAGGGGCCTGTTCAACTGAAGCGGCTGCATTCTGATGGGCTGATACAGGCGAAGGTGTTTGTGCTTCTGGACAGGCGCTACGACTCCTTGATGAACTCAGCCGAACGCTACCTTACGAGTGAGCAGAAGATCCTTCGCGACAAAATCTTTTATTATCTCCTCCACATCCAACTCGACAGTATCCACTCCATTAGCCTCTTCTGGGATACATCTCCGGCAGACATACGTGGTGTCTTAGAGCAATACCTTCCTGTTATTCGGATTCCCAAGTCAAACAACCACTCACTCCATTTTGATACGTTTACGTTCGAAGGTTTCCTTTCCTCAGAGCACCGAGGCGGAAAAAATGCCAAGCACTACATCTCCAAGTCACGCTTCTCTGTTGAGGCATTCGAACGCAGTTTGTATCTGGCTAGCCATCCGGGACTTCATAAAACGGTCACGGCCCCGGCCCACCTATTTTCCCTTTGGTTAAAGCTGTATCCACATATCAATGCCTCTTCTGAAGAATCAACACAGAAAACCAAGCACAGAATTGTTAGCGCCGTCAAAGGTTTCAATTTCCCTAGATGGCTATCCGAATGGTACTTGGTCCACGGGAATGATGACCTTGATGAGGAATACGCTGCGTTTCGGGATTGGTTCAAGGAATTCTCGAAGGTCTGCGGCTGAATCCGATAGTTGAATTCAAGCTAAGGTTAATCACTCTAGGCGGTGCACAAGAAATTCAGTGAGGATGCCCTGTCCAAAAGCAGAGAGCAAGCAGCAAAACCTCCCAACTTTCGGGTGCGATTGTTCCGGATGCTGCAACCTAAGTGGATGTCCGGTGTCTTAGGAAGAAAGAAGTGAAAGAGTGATTTCTGCTTCTCGTCTCCTTCACTGTTCGTCTAATGAACCAGAGCAGTTTCGTTGCAAACGCTGCTCGCATTCATTCTGTTAATGTTGACGTCCATATTGCAATGCTTTAGTATGAAAGCTTTTACCAGTAATGCTGTATAGGCAAGGTTCGCTGTTGTCGATTCCAAACGCTCCTTTACCTAGCATTTCTTATACATCACGTTCGTTACAGGCAACGTGGATCGTTCAGGTTGTCGATCCAACTATCCAACGACTCTTGAGGCCGGCAGCCTGAGTCTGATCCTCCGCTGTTGCTTAAAGTCTTGCCGCCAAAAGACAAGGCCTGCTCATCCTTTGCAGTGTCATAGCGCGCTGATTCCTAGTGTGATTCCTCCGCACCAGGTCTTTTCCAGTGGCTAATTGCTTGCCTTGAGCTTGCTCGCAGGGATCGAGACATGATAGAATCGTGGCCTGCTAGTGAGCTGTTATTGTGACACAGGCATCCCACGAACAAAAGTGGATTTCAATGACGTTGTAAAGGCGCATTAGCACAAGATACGCGATATTAGGCTGTTGTTTTACAACATTTTCGGTGTCGCGGACGTCAAATGTCTTGCAATTGCCGCGCGTGGTAGTTAATGACATCCAGGAAGGATTGCTACTCAAGGAACTTGAAGGACTTAAATACAAGAGCGACGCAAAGGCAATTGGCAGTGCAGGGTAATGGAATCAGGACTCATGACCTTCTACTATTACTATTATGTCCCAACAACATGATCATCCACTACTTTTCTATCCTCCTTCACTATCCTTACGACCCAAGTCGTTCTCAATGTCGACATTAGAGCGTGGTCTTGTTCTTGGCGTGACCGCGCTTGTCAGTGTTACCTGCACCTTTCCTTCCTACCTGTTCATCTTTTTGACGTCCGCCTGAATCGATCTTGAAAACTGCAAGCACTTCAGTGTGGCTGAGGTCCATCGCTCTTTCTTTCTGCCTCCTAATCTCACTTATTGCCCATGTTCTTTCGCAAGGATTGGGATACATATTTTCCATTAAGTGCGAGTAGTAAGACCAAAGTGCATTCTCAGAACCTCACGATCAGGCCCACCGAAGAGCGTTATTCATTGCTCGGCATTTTCACGGGCAGCACGCATGTGAGCATTCAAAAACGTCTTCATTTTGGGTCAGCAATAATCAAGTTCCACTGTGGATCGGGTTCCGTTGTACCTTGAAGACTGCAGACCTCATCACGAACACCGTGACATATGAACTATCTGGCAGAGACCACACATCATCTCAGCACATTTCTACTGCAATGCCCTTCGGATTGTTTAACAGGGGTGAGTTCCTAAGGTGTTGTCATTAGACAGTGACGTAATATCACACACAGGAGTAACTGGCCTCACCATTCCCCCGCCAGAAGAGAGGTTAGACGGTCAGATGATCTGTAGGTGTGCTTCGCTTTCTGAAGCATTCCCTTGTACCCAATAACCTATGATGTACGAAACAATCACGTACTGTTCCATGAGCACTCTACTAACCACATCAACAACTCCCCGCGAACATCCTCGTCCAGATACCACAAACGTGACCCAGATTACGGTACATCACATTGTGCGACCCCTCTGTCTTTATTCACATCGGAGACTGATACATTGTAGTAGTAGGCAGCCAAGTCAACAATCACGGGGGATATAACTAGGTCGACATGGACAATGCCCAATCCCACATCCACACCGGTTTGTTATTGCATGCTGCATCTTCTGAGACCATGTACTAATAAGGTGTTATAAAAGGCTACACAAAACCTCATTCTCCATCCACAAATACTTCACGCCAAATGGGATCCGATATCTCGGGTGTAGCCAATCTTTTCACTGCATCCCATATGACCGACCTTATCTGAATCCCAGGCGCCGGTGGAGTGCCTATGCAACTGTTCCCTGACCCTCAGCAAACTAAATTTGAGCGCACATTGGGCGGTAGTACTGAAACATTTCCATCCCGACGTCAGCCCCTCAGCGCTATCCCACTTGCATCTAAATAGCTGACTCTTCGTCAGGGAATCCTACCGTCAATACTCCTGGTGCAGCTAGTATTAATGGATCAATACGAGATACGCCAACTATTCGACATCTACCACCGGAACAAACTCGGACGTGACACCGCAGATTGCACTTCATTATGGGGGTCATCAGATGCAGCAATTGCAACAAGCCATGGAAGAAGGCAAGACGTACAGAGAGCTACTCAAGCAGATGATAGCCGTGCAAAAGGATCTTAGCGAGAGAGTCAGTGAGCTGGAGAAGAAATAGCTAGCTCAGTCGTGACGAAGTACACACTGCTTACAGAGTCGTACTATTAACTTGGTGCGAGAAAGTTAAAGAGCAATGAACTCCACTTGTACACTTCAGCTGCACATCGCGGCCAGAATTGATTCGGAAGTACGAGCGTTGCTGATTCATGCGTCACTGTCATGCGTCTGGATTGCTCCTTCTCAAGCGAGGTCTTTTCCCAATTTCTACTCGCTCGCAGTGACTCAAGCGCTGTGGCTTAATAAAACCTGGAGGTCAACTCAGTACTGATCACCAGATAGTAGAATAAAGCCCAAAGTGACTAGTCGTAAGCTGAGGTGCCTCCCTTCCATCCTTTGCTACGTCCCTAATGTTACCTTACGCGTCTTGTCACTTCGCTGTATCCGTGTAGATTTTAGAACAGTCGGAGAAGCAGCATTGTACGTATTGCGACGTCTGGTGGCATGGCGTTGCAGGTGTTGGGAGATCTCACGAGTATGCGTGGACTTGTAAATTACCTCGACGCATTATGTCGACCATGACCGGTAATCGGGTCGGATATTGGACTGAGAATTTGACCGTTTAGGTCGCTATTAGCTTACATCATCTTGTTTGTCTCTGTTCGCTAGCACTAGTCGCTCACTCCCGTATTTATGTCTACTTCAATAGTTCTTTCTTATCCTCCACCCTCCCTACCTTTTGCCTCCCGTCTCGTCCTTCCGTTCTCACCATTTTGGAACACTTTCCGCCCAGGACAGGCACCCCGCTCCGTCGACTATTCTATTTGTCCCGCTAGTCTCATTGCCACGACGTAAACTACTGTCGTGCGGTGTCCTCTCCACTTGAATTGTGTATTATATTATTATATATATATCTACATGTATCACGCTAGTGAAGAGTCATGAGACCATTCTGCACTTTATTGAGCGATGTTTATTTTGTTCTTTGCGCCTGTTCATTTCTGCCAATATTAATCCACCTACAGTATTTCCAGTGTCTCCTGTCTCGTCGTACCTCGAACTTGTGCAAAGTTACCATGCACCGGCCGCCGCCTCTCGCGTCTTGCCCTCCTATGTGACCTTATTGCTCGAACACGGAGACCCCACCACAAAAGGTCCAAGCATGAACTTGAAAAGTTGAATGGACAGGCAATCAGATGGCTGTGATTGTGAGAAAACGGAAGCCTTGTGTGCTTCTATTAATATCTGTGCGACCCATCATTCCCTCCACATGATTTTCCTTTCCGATCGCTACCCCGCACAACAACGTGCACGTGGTCATTTCCAGCGTCAACCCAGGACCCAGGTGCTCCTGGGTCACAGGACCTCATAATCTCAACTTGCACAATCTAACCTAAACGGAATAATTCAATGTGACCTTCACTTGCCTTCTAATACTGTAGGGCCCTCCTGACTCTCCTGCGAGTTACTGTTACCCTCCATACTCCATCATCAGAAATGCCGACCGCCAAATCTTCGACCGACGAGAAAGATGTTGATGATGTCGTCTTAGTCGAGGGCTCGGACAAGACTTCAAATGAACTGGTTGAGGCCTCCACTATGGTTCTTGCGCCCGTGTCACAAGATGAACCAATCGTAACGAGGAAGGAGCTGTGGAGTTACTATAGTACGTTCTCGTATTTATAACGTCAAGGCTACAGGTGTTGACCAGTGAACATAGTGTACTATAACGGAGACAACGTTCGTCTTGGTTCCGTATTGTTTAGCTTTTTGTGACCGCCCACGATAGGGCGTCGGCCCATTAGGGTTTTCTATGACCTTATTTCAATCTCTCGCCACTTCAGCTGGGTATGACCCCATCAACGGGCCCGGATCTTCATGTCTCGCGGCCGATGCGTCCGGTCAATGTGTGCTCCCATGGGGTGGAGGCACGAAAGCCGTTGCCAGTATCGTCTTGATTGCGAACGGTGTCAGCTTCGCTGTCATGACTCTGATTTTCACCACGATTGGCTCAGCGGCGGACTATGGGACTTTTGGGCGGTGGCTGCTCTTCGCAATGACAGTCATATGTTGGGGCGCCCAATTCGCCAGCATGAGTCTGACGGGTAAGTGATAACGATCTTCTGCCGCATGGGTCTAAAAACCGTGTTCGACAGAACCTTCCCGATGGGGAGTGGCAATGGCACTTTTCATGATCGGGTTTATCAGTTATGGTGCGACTCTTGTGTTCTTCGCGGCTGCCTTCCCGAGGTTAGCAAGAAACACGGCACATGCACGAAAAATTCGAGAAAAATACGAAGCAGGAGAAGTCAGTCTCGAGGAATATGAAGTCGAAGAGAGCTTGGAGAAGAACAAAATCAGCAACATCAGCACTGTTCGTTCACACGTAATGACAATTACTGGTATCCTTGGTTCACAAATCGTACAATAGGCACACAGCAATATCGGCTATATCGTGGTCCTTTGCTTGAATCTCTCCTTACTTCTACCTTTGGCGGATAATCCCAAAGTCAACAACTATTGCCTTGTCCTGTATGTCGTTCAATCTCTTGTCCGAGTGGTCATATCGAACGGAATATCTCCCTAGAATCAACGCGTGGTGGGTTATTGCTGGTATCTGGTGGTGTGCGTCCTTTTCGAACTTCTCCATTTTTCCTCAAAGCTGACTTGTTGACACAGTTATCTTCCAGCAACCTCGTCCTGGTCCCCCACTTCCTAAAGGCAAAAGCTATCTGACAATCGGCTGGAAACAAATCTGGCTTGCGCTCAAGCAGTACAAGAAACTCCCGTACACGTTCATATACCTGTTCTCGTTCTTCCTGCTTGCTGATGTGCGCCTTATTTGTGATTCTGCTTCGCGTTGACCTGAGGAGTACGATTACGTTTATAGGGCCTAAACACAACGGGAACTCTCGTCTCTATTTGTCAGAATGATAAATTCCAATTCAGCTTCCTCCAGAACACATATCTTGGACTTGCGCAAGCCCTCACTTCGACTGCTAGTACTTTGGGTTTCTGGTATATCCAACGATACTGGAAGATCAGCACGAAGAAGATGGTGAGCAGTTTTGGCAGCGCTCGTATAAGTCCCTCATCTCCCTCATCTCACCAATGCACCGTAGTTTGTCGTTACGAACGTCTTCACGATTCTTATTCCTTTCTGGGGCATGATTGGCATCTGGACAAATAAGATCGGGTGCGTCAAATTCTCCTCTCTGACTTAACGGTCTTTGACTGAGCACCTATCTACACAGCTTCCACAACGTCTGGGAATTCTGGACTTACAACGTCATCTTCGGTCTCTTCCAAGCGCCCTACTACGCATTCTCACAAACGATGATGGCTGAACTCTCACCTCCCGGATACGACAACATGTTCTTCGGACTCTTCGGACTTTCCAATCGTGCCTCCAGTATGATTGGCCCGAATGTCATTCAGGCGATTATTGACAAGAGTGGGAATAACTGGTTGGGATTCCCGTTCTTATTCGCGCTTTGTTTAGCTGCGAGTCTGATCATTTGGTTTGGAGTTGATGTGCCTAAGGGTAGGAGAGATGCGGTGAAGTGGGCTGGCGATATTAGGGTTGTGAGAAACAGGGGGGCAAGTTGAAAGGGCGACAAAGGCTTCGTTGAATCTCATTAGGATGACCTTGACGATACGGTACAGGACTTTTTGAACAATGACTGACCATGCGCACTGTTACGCACCATGCACTCTGCTTGATACGAGCAGATACATAGCAACTGTCCTTGTGGACGCAGGGGACTTGGACTCGGATGCAATCTTCGACCGAACTTGAAATGACTACGAACAATGGGCCATAAACTCTGCATCATTGAAACATGAAGTTCGAGGCCCACCTGATCCGCTGGTGATGGTCGTTGGCGAATGAAAACTGATCGGCAACTATATAAATAACTTTAAAAGATTGATATTTAAATTTCACTATCTTAGGTGGGTGCAGATTGACGTCTCCAGGCTCCAACATGGGTGCAGTTCTGCGATCTCGGCTGTAATAGTACTGTACCTTGCTCCCAGTATAGCTCCTCAGGGACTAACGCTGATAATTGATTCATGATTCCGGTTCCTCGCGCCACCGGACTAGTCTCGTGCCCAGGGCGTTGCAAGTTGCAAGCGTCGTGGGAACGAAACTAACCATGGACGATTCTGGCTCTGTCACGTCAGATTTCAGGGGTTCCATCTAACAAGAAACAAATTGAACAATGTCGACTGTATACGTAAAAATTGATGCTCTACTTAAACATTGCCTCGGATATATGGAATAATTACGATAGATTCATTCACCGTTGGATAGCGTCCTCCACGTCGTCAGTGATCTGCTCCTCCCGGGCCATTCGATCCGGACTTGGATTCTTTACGACGCTGTCGTTGCAGTCGGCAATTTCGGTCGGGGATAGTCCAGTGTTGCTTCGACCGGGTTGACCCAACATCATCGTCACGTTCCATGTCCTGCTCCAACGAGACCAAACCAATCGTCTCATCAGATTCCTCTCTTCAAGAAGGGACGAATGTCAGGATGAATTCTCAGATGCACCATCTTGTCTGACAAATACCTCCGTTGGCATCTTGTTCGAAAATTGTATAGGACTCGCAATACGAGCTTGCTCTGGACTTGAATATGCCTCATAGTCGCGCAGGGAGCTTGAATCCATCCATAAACTCGAACAAGACGCATTGTCGATGCCCAGTTTGTGCATGTCCTCGGCATTCCATGTAGAGTATGAATGGTGGGAGGCCGACGAAGAGATCGGAGGCGATGCAGTGGCACGCAGGAAAGCTGAAACCGTTTCAAGTCGAGATGAAGAGGCATTCGAATCGGACCGCCGTCTGGCTAGAGCAGCTAGATTGAGATCCTGGGTGATATTAGCGGCAGAGGCTAGATCCAACGCATCGGCAGACATGTTCGGTGAGTGCGGGTCTCTGCTGACGATATGACACCCAAGAAGCTTGGAAAGCTTTCCTAGACTACGAATACCCATGCCTTGCCTATCCAGCTCCCGATAAGGCGAGTGTACGGAGGGGAGGGACGACGAGCTAGTATTGGTAGGAGACAACCATCCGGGCAATTTGTAAACGTGATATGAGGAGGATGAAGAGGAAGGCTGGACAACTTGGCCCACGGTGTTGGTGTCTCGTTGCCAAGACGGAGCAACTAGGAATGGAGATCCTGGTCGAAATTCCATGGAGCTCATTGTTGACCAACTCTGCGTGCTCATCCTTCGTGAGTCACCGGACCAGTGTAGGGAGGTGCCTTGATGGGTTCCTTCATCATGAGAAGGCGCAAAGCGAGGGATCCCCATGGAGGCTGTTGAGGATTCAGCGTTACGAAGATCAGGAGATGTTGAGGGTCGCTTCGGTTGGAAAGAAGAAAGGAGCTTCAGTTGCTTCCGTATCCCCGGTCTCCATCTAAGTTTAGTCTGATTTCTCGGCAGAGATTGTTGTTTGGGCTGGGAGTCTATAATAGCGTCGTTGGCTAGGAGAGGATGTGATCCTGCTCCTCCTCGACCAGAAAGGCGCAAGGCCACTTGACCCGTGTCTCCTTCAGTAATCGAAAAGGGCAATCGGCGAGTCGATGAGGACGTGTGGCAAACAGTGGTAACAAACTCCGGTGGGATGACCCTCAATTGGACGGATCGTCCATCTTTCTTGTGCATCGGCTGGTGCTCCAGTTTTCTACCCACCGTACAAATAACATCACTTCCCACCGGGATGCGGTGGGTCGACTTGACTACATCCCTGCTACGGGCCTGGGCTCGATTTTGATAATCAATTTCATTGGCGGAAGTTTCTAGGATAGGTGGGTCGCTTGATGGTGATTGGGCCGGCTCCACGACCTTGTTATGGAGTGGGATCGAGCTTTGCGTAGCACGATGACGAGAGGGTAAAGGGGCGACAGTCCGTGAACCTTGTCGGCCTTTATCAAGAACCCGGGCACTCCTCGTCGCAGACGTCATGCCATGCGACTCTCCTTCGTTGGAATCGGGAGTGTCAGAATGAGGAGTGCTTGACCGAGATGAACGCGCTAGATATTGGCAGAGTATCGAGTATCATAATACGATAATGAGGTGGTCAACATGCGATCAATATGGCAAGTTGGAGAACATACATCGAGTAGGGGGTGCAAAAGTTGAAGTCTCTGGACCTTGAAGTTGGGAAGGAAGAGATGGATGGGTAACTTGGTGGTGTGCATCTGTGCTGACTCGCGCGTCGCAGGGCTTTTGAGATGAGTCGAGGGCGAACGCCACTATGATGGGCTGAGATATGTTATTCTCGTGCCGTTTTCCATGGGATTTATGTGAAGACACGAATGGTATCTTCAAGGGTAAAAATGGGTTCGACAGCAACATGGCTGAATGGAGGATAAATGATCGTTTCTTATAAGGATAGGAGAAGGTTGCAATATATGTATTTTGGGGTTGGCCGTTGTGGTCGTGATGCGTGTGCCAGCAGGGAATGCTTTGATTTGATGATCCCCGTTACTGATCGTATTTCAAGGCACTATAAGAGCATCAATGCAGTGTCGATGAGGAATAGTCTTGGCCCAAAAATAAGGCTGGAGGATATACCAATTGAAGCGAATAAGGGGCGTGATGTGGGAAGGCTAAATCGACTTACTGTGCATCGAAGTGCCTGAGGTGATCTCGTCGAACATAAATTCCCTTCTGGAGTGTTGATAGCGAAATGATGACAGCCACGCCAGGCACCTGCTTGCATTCCTAGCCTTGAGATGGGAAGCTTTCGTTATGAGAGCCTTCTTTGCAAGGCTTGTTGGAGAGTGTAGATGGCCTCCGAGTGGTGCATAGATATTTTTCCGTCCAAGGAACAGCGCTCCACTCTTCAATCGCTCAGGGCTAACGCCATTCCCAGGCGTTTCAGATATGGCGATCAACGGCCCCAACAAGACGAAGAGACGCGGGTGCAGAGACACTTGCTTGTTGGCGAGCACAAACGACTCCACTGCGCCCTGCAGGTACCTTCACCACGGATGCACACCATCCACAAATTGCCATGGACTAAGATCTTGTAACACCAGATTGCAAATAGCACTGTACCCCTTGTTCAAATCACAAGTGGTCCATGTATCCAGGGAGGTTGGGAGTAACGCTCGGCATCTAGTAAGAACAACGCTCGGGGCCGGGTGCTCTCTATAAATACGTGCAGCATTTACTGTGCAAAGAGCTTTGCAGGGTGACGATGTCAACTGATGCTATGGGTGTGCGTATCTACTTGCAAATGAACACATGGTACTGTGGTCGGGTTGCTGGCATCTACATTGTTAATGATGCGATGCCAGTTCTACTTCTATCGATTAAAGGGATTTAGGAATAGGGTATAAGTACCATCCTACATCTATTGGGAGCGCTCTACGATTGTCGATGAGTAGAACTGCATTGCCTCCTCTTCGAACTAACCCCAGATGAACCAAACAATGAACGTATATCATCAAGCCTTCAGTTTCTCCCCGTCTGCAAGGTGCACAGGACCGCTGGAGGGTGTTGGCTCGCCCATGACCTGTTTCAAGGTGGCGGCGTTAAGCAGTTTAGCATACTTCGGTTGGACGAACGTAGCCCTAATTTGACGAGTCAATCAAGGCGTTAAAAACGTTCACAATGAGCGAAGGAGTCCAAAATCGAGGGAGGTGTCAAGGATGAAGTAGGTTGTGATCGAACATAAATGAAGGGGCCACAACGAAGAAAATACTCACGTCGCCTCTGCAAGGAGTGTACCTTGCATGTCCTCAACCCTTCCCGACACTTGGGCTTTACGTCCTTTGAGTTCCACCAGGCGTGTTTTGATCACGATCCACTATGTAGATCAGGAGAGAACATCGTTACATCCATGAGCCATATGAAATAAGAGAACGTACTTGATCAGCACGCGTCGGTGCACGATAATCTATGGACAGTTTTGCAGTGACACCGACTTTTTCTGGGAAATTGATGATCGCCTGCACAGGTGATTGCGAATTCATGAAGGAATAGTCCAAGGGAGCAGATAAGATGGTGCTAATCAGCGAGACTAATTCAGCAATCACGGAAAGATACGGAACTCACGATGCGCCCCAAGCTTTCGTCCAACAACGTCGCCAACAATCCGCCGTGAATGATTCCGTCGTGGCCACACAGGCCTCTTCCAACATGAATAACAATGTATGCTTCTGATTCATCCTTGCGAGCACGAATCAGAGGAAGGAGGGCAAGTTTTCCTGGGCCTCTCAATGCTCCCGCAGTCAGGTTGTTGACCCTTGTCTCTTCCGGGAGGTTCAGATACGGCCGCGCCTCATACCATTCTGGTGCATCCGACTGCGACCGCAGTGATTGCAATATGGGCAGTTTTTGAAGTGACTGCTCAAGGTTCTCTTTGTATTTGATCGATTCCGTCGAATCAGGATCACTTGGGGGTGCTGGGGCGGGTCGAGGGAAGAGCAGAGTAAGGAGAGAGGGAGGGTAAATGGAACCAAGGGTATAAGCACCGATTCCCAGCGCTGCTACTGCTGAAATTTTTGCAACCGAGCTCCATCCCTGACCGTTAGCAGGAGCAGAGGAGGGTGCTGAGGTTGAGCCGCTCCTGGTCCAAGCTCGTGTGCAATTCGCTGACTGCCTGGTCGCGGTCCTGCTGACCAATAGAACCCGGCGGCTTACAGGAGCAAGCATATCTATAGTCAAGGAGAAGGAGAAGAGGGTATACCGTGCACGACCCGCTGAGCGTGTCTTGCGATGATAAAGCAGAGCTTCGGCAGCATAATGGTTTTCCGCCGGCTCCGGCTCAACTTCATTCCGCTGTCCCGCGACCACGCCTCGGCGCGGCGTGCAGTCAGTGACTGAACAATGCGCAGTGCTTCCCTCGACGACTTCAAATAAGAGAAAACCAATTTCGAAATGTTAATGTGCCATGCATCCTCGCTCTGCTCATACCAACCATTCCCCAGATCGTAATAGGCGCCGAAATGGTCCAAAGAAGCAATTCCAACACTTCATCCCTCGCTTCATCCTCCGCTATTTCCTATGGGTTGAAGAGGAATTCCCAAAGTAACCTCGTCGTTCGTCTCTCTAACCCTTTCTGAACGAATTTGTAGCTCTCGTCGCCGAAAACCGCTCGAGCACGTAATGGCCTATGGTCTTGATGATGGCCAGACGCAACCCCGTAACATTGCGAAGATTTTCGGGGAAAAGAATTTCTACACGCACAAGGATCGAACTCGTCCAGCCGATGCACATGATGTGGAGAAAAAATTAGCGCTTCTGGAGGGCAAAGCTGCGAAAATCATCGCGGATCTAGTCAGATTTGTCTCCACACGCTCCAGCACATTTTACGAACTGTCCCAAGAATCTGTTCATGATCTCCTCAGATTCCTTTTTGTCATGTACTACAGAACTGCCTCATATCGATTCGATTCGATAAAGAGCGCGAAGTCCGACTTCGCCCTCTGGTATGCCCAAGAGCATAACGGCAAGATGCGTTACACGCCCAGTGACGTTTGGACGAGAGGACTGAAATACTACCTCACTACTTCCCATGACGCTATTATTCACGATGCTCTATCGCAAAAAGATGTTGGAACTGCTTCCGAGAATGCTCAAGCAACTTCCTCCGATGTTCCCGAATCCAGTACCACCGTCACAAACGACATGGACCGCAACGTCGAATGGTACTCAAAGATCTATTACGGCTACACCGAGAAACATAATCTCGGTATCTGGTTGGCCCCCGAAGGATCGCAGTTTGTCCTAACGGACTGTGGATTTGGAAGCTGGGAAGGCACCGTCCACACGCAACCCGGCATACATCGTATCTCTGTTATCACCCCTCAATTAGCTCTCGTGTTGCGTCTCTCCAGCTCCACTGATGCAGATTCGATGGTAAGTGAACTTCTGGAAGTACCTCTTCCTGTCATCCCCTCTCGACAAAAGCTGCAAAGTAGGCTCAACGTTACTATACAAGACTGATTCATGACTCATCATTTCACGAAGGAATCCCAATTACTTTGTTGACCGACTCTCAAGCCCAGGTGCTCAACAACATCCTTCTGAGTAACGTGCCCGAGACGGGCCATATCATTTTTTCATCTCGCCGACATATGCTCAACATATTGCACCACTATCTGATGACCTCCCCATCGAATTGGGCGGATCTCATGGCGTTGGCGGTCGAACTACACGTTTGGGATGAAGGTCTGGATGACATTGCCCGAGTTGGGATTCATGGAAATGCAAACCTATTGGATGACATTCGTAGTGTTGCGGCTCTACCTTGGCTATTCCAAGCTGATGGCGATTCGTATGAGTATGATCCTACAGGTTCAAGGATGATCTCAAATCTCTGCCTTGTTTTTACACTTCTGGCATTTGCTGCTCTCCTAGCACTTTCTGTACTCTGGAACTCAGGCTTTCTATAGGCAGGGTTAATTCCCGCATTTTCAGTTGATGTAAATGCTTCGATTTGGGTTATCTATACTGTCGTATTGCAAAGGACCACGGTCATATAAAGTATCATGATGGAGGCACATAGTATGTCACTAGTAATACATGGGAGACAAGAGAGAAGAAAGATAGATATCGGGCTCCCGCAATGCATCGCTGACGGATATACACCCCCCAAGCGACCCGGCGCATCTGACACCGTTTATGCGGCCAGCCAAAAAACACGAATAGTTTTGATAGATGAAAAGGAACGAATAGATTATTAATGGGTTGGGGCGTGTCCATTGAGTGTTAGAACGTGTCCGTTGAGTTGTTGATCCAATTCCTGCCAATACCCGCATCGCGCTTATTCCCAGGTCCAGTTAATCCGTTGATCCGTAAATAAATTAAATTTGAGTTGTAATGTTTTGGTATTTTTTGGTCTTGTTATGGATGCACCTGGGGGTTGGCTGATGATGATGATGATGATGCGAGGAGGACGGATGCATTGTGCATAAGGAGTGTACGATCTGCAGGATATTCGAATCTCATCCGAGAGATGACAAGCTCAGCTACTTACGAATGGTTTCCATGATTGACGATGCAAAGTATTATTACAGCTGCTGCTGGTGACACGAAATGGGATTTGCCAGTGCGCATGAAGCGCGTGGCAGGAAGGTTGGTATACCTTGGTTACTTAATATACGCTGATAAACTTACGAGAAAAAAGCTTCTGACTTGGAAGCATGGATTCAAGAAGCATAGGTATCATGCCCCTATGGGAAAAGTCAACAAAGCTGTGGGATACGCGCTGGCCATTTGGCCAGAGGAGCGGCCACATAAGTGGAATAACCAGCTCCGAATGAGTGTTAATAATGAGTGAGGACATACCACCAAGTGCATGTGGTGTTGGGGAAAGTATATTAAAAGTTTGGATATGTGGCTTCGGCAGCGCAAGGGAAGTAATTGCTAGGGCGTTGCCCTTGGGGCAGGTGATGCTCCCGCCATTTCCATGACGTTTACGGACAATGAAATTTATAATCCCCACCTCTTCGGGCGTCAATTTCTTATGCCGAACACTGTAGTACTCGACCTTCTTAGCCCGTTTTCCTCCCTTGGTCGGGGACAAAGCCGGTGAGGCCGAAGCTTGACTTACGCTTCTGACGACAGCGTCGACAAGCTCGTTAACATCATTGGATAACTCGTGTTTCCACGTAGGTAGCAGTGTATTTGACTCGATGTAACTAGCAGGTACACAATGCTGGAAGAGGATCGCGAGCCTTGGTGAAATGACGTGACATTGATTGTACACATCCGTTTCGTGAGCGGTGAGCGTGGAAGTCTTGCGAACAACCCACGACACACGGTGCTCTCCAAGTATAAAGCCGCAACCTTCTGGAGCTTCTACAATAGCAGCTTTATCAAATAGCGCGTGCAAGTAGTAAAACTCGGCGAGTTTGACCTCATCTGTTGGCTTAGCCACCAAATGAGGTGTCCATCGTGGGCAACAATGGGGTCCGGCGCAATGACCACAGCAAGCGGGGCAATGGCCAAGTGCAGCCGTGTCAAGCAACTCCCGATGGGAGCGGCGAAGGAAAAATGACAGTGCATTTCTCCATGCTACCTGGAGATCGGTAGACGGTGACGAAGAGCAGGGAGCAAAATCGGATAACGACGTAGGGTGACGAAACCACATCGTAAAGCAGAACTGTTGAAGAGTGTGCATATCATCGACCGTGATGTTGATCGCATCGACGGTGGATGGGCCATGCGTAGCAGGCTCCATAATGCACGACTCCAGTCGCCGCAAGATCCTGCCCATCTTACTCTCCAGTGAGGAGAGCTCCTGTTCGACATGATTTGGGTGGGGGTGGAGGTTGGCCTTGTACAGCTCCAACCTGCCGTATGCCCTGGATACAGACACCGAGTAATCGACCCCCTTTGAGGGGATTTCAATACTGATGTGATCACGATTGTCCGCATAGCGATGGAGTATGAAACGAGGGATATAGTGCTGAAATTGTGGTCTTTGTTCAAACATTGAGAGGATGAAAAGTTGATTGGGGGTTGAGAGTAGGAAGTTGAGTGGGGAGTTACGTGTATGCAGTTTGGCTTTCATAGTCCTGGTTCATTCCCACGGTTAATTCTAGGCCATCAGGCCATTTCCCTTTGAAGAAGGAGTTAAACGTTCCATGGGAAGAGAGACTGTTATGGCTGCGCGTTTTGCAAACAGGTGTGAGATAGTTTGATGCCCAGACACAGAGTGGAAGCGAAGTGGCATGGATGCTGAACGAATCGATCATGGAATATACAGCATTTGGATTTTCGATTTCACAAACAAAGTACAGGGATGATACGACACTAAAAGTACAACGATATGGAGACTATGTGAGATGATATGCAAAAGGGATACTTTCAGAAGTCTTAGAACGCATGATCGTCGACGAGCGATTCCCAGAACCGGATTTCACAGCCATACTGAAGAGTTACAGTATGTTTTTCCAGGGTCGTGATGCTTTGTTGACAACTCTGAGTTATTCGTGTCTCAACGAATTTGAAGGCTTTCAGACCAGACCAGTAAGAGCACCAATACACGCAGAGCATCATCGACGCCTATATGCATCGAAAGGAATACAGTGCAACTTCGATATAGTAGTAAACAACACCTGGTGAGGAGTGAGTAAGAGGAATTTAAAACCCTCCTCCAATCTAAACCGCAATTTTGAGCTCCAACGATGACCAAAGAGAAGTACGGGCCTGGTCCGCTGACACAGCAGAAGTCCGAATTTCTGGAGGTCGTGGAATTCGGGGGCGACAGCTGGAGTGGGCGAGGGAAGCGCTGGGAGATGTTGTTCGTACTGCACCACACCAATGAACGTATCATGGGGAGCATGAAGCTCGGGAGACAATGCTGGATTTGCCGCTTGGGGTGGACGTGCGAGCGGAAGGCAAGGAAATCGTCACTGCCGGCGGTGTAAAAGTCCACTGTGTTTCCACACGACCCTGATACTGTAGAGAGCTGGGGGCGCTCATGTTGACGAGTCTTTGAGGGGGTTGCACACCATCACCGTGGATCCAAAATCAGCAATGTTTGTTGAGAGGAGTCCTCAGCCTGACTGGAGATACAAAAAAAAAAGGGCGTATGAGTTGCATTCAAGATGAACCTCGCATGATGTGTATCGACTGTCATGAAAACAGCAACATTAACGTCGAGACTGAACACTAGGGGGCGGAACAGCGAGTTTGAGTCGAGAACCCCATGGGGAACGTGACAGTTACATCACGCGATGTGTGACACGGCACGGTGAAACAAGGGTAAGCCTAAGGAATTATGCGGGATATTGTGAGCAGGAGGGCAGTCAGACAAGAGTCCAGGTCACCTCGAAATATAAACTGACGAATGAGTTGATTTTCATCCCGTCTCTTCCCCAACACCACTCCCATCCTCATCGATTGGCACGCAAATGCGCTGGACACCACAGCTTCGCCAGTCATTCAAGGCAATCTCGCCTGCTTTGCGCGAGAGAGTCCGAAGACCTGCTTATCTCGAGAGGTTGACTCAACCAGAGGATCTGGCTCCACTGTTCAAGGTGCGTCGTCACTGTTGCTAGTACAGCATACACTCACATATTCGTAGCACGATGACTATGTACGTACAAGTGTCGTACAACTCACCAAGACTTATCATAGCACCATAGATTGGCTGGTCTGGATTCACGGGTGTCGGGTATCCCAAAACTGTGCCAACAGTCTGTCGTGTTTTCTCTCATGATGGCAGCCCTCTGACTCTCTTCATTCAGGCCATTGCAGACCATGTGGAGGCCAACAACCTGCAAGCAGATCCTGCTACAAAGAAGAAATTCAACCTCTTCGTCGGCGCATCTGTGGGTCCTGAGGTCGAAGACAGATGGGCCAAGATGGACATGTAAGTCTCCGACCATCAGCGTCGTCATCACGTCCACCCTGTCCGAGGCAGTCTGACATTGTTATTCAGGATCGCTCGTCGTTATCCACATCAAGTCGGGAAAGAGATATCTAGAGGGATCAACGCTGGACGTATTTCATTTGCAGATAAGCATTTGTCTAGTAAGTCTAAGTCAAAGTTATGCTCCCCGCTTGTCAGTTCGGAATAACCCATTCCATACAGTGTTCCCTCAGGACCTCACATACGGCTACTACAACCTTCACAAGAAGCATGGAGACCCCAAAAAACCTCTCGACTGGGCAATCGTAGAAGCAACAGCAGTCACAGAGGACGGCTACATCGTTCCTGGCGCGTCAGTTGGGGCAACACCCGAGATCGTTCAGTCTGCCGAGAAGATTATCATCGAAGTCAACACTCTTTTGCCAAGCTTGGAAGGTCTACACGACATCAACCATTCATTCGTACCACCCAACCGATTGCCTTACGTATGTCCGATATTGCTTATGGAACTGAAGTCTTCTTTAACCCTGGATAGGTCGTCAACCATCCGCAAGACAGGATCGGATTAACTGCCATTCCTATTGATCCTGATCGAGTAGTTGCGATCCTTGAATCTCGACAGCCTGATAACACCGGAACGAATGCACCGGAGGTTAGTGACCTCGTCTAACATCAATATATGCATATTTGCGAATTGCTTACACGACATCTAGACAGAGGACAGCAAGGCAATTGCCAAGCACCTCATCGAGTTCCTATCCGCAGAGGTCGAGGCAGGTCGTCTTCCAAGAAACCTTCTTCCGCTCCAATCAGGTATTGGTAACGTTGCCAACTCGATCATCGGTGGTTTGGCAGACGGCCCTTTCGATCAAGTGCAGGTGTGGACGGAGGTGTTGCAGGATACCTTCATCAGATTCTTTGACAGTGGAAAGCTCGCGTTTGCAACTGCCACGAGCATTCGGTTCTCGCCTGAAGGGTACGTGTTTTCGTAGTTCCTTGTCCAGGGTTCTCACCAGTGGGTTAGATTCGATCACTTCTATGCTCGTGAGTTCGAGTGGACAACTTGCCGTTGAAGTCTTCTTGACGACTCTTTGGTCCGTAATAGATTGGGCTAACTACAAGGATCGCCTCCTGCTTCGATCTCAACAAGTGGCAAACTCTCCCGAAATAATTCGTCGTCTTGGTGTCATCGCAATGAATACCCCTCTAGAAGTAGACATTGTGAGTGATCTCATCCCAATTCCTCCGTATTTCTTCATCAGTAATCGTCGACGTCGTCATAGTACGGCCATGCAAACTCCACCTGCGCTTTGGGCTCACGGTGAGCATGATTTATTCTTGTTGTTACGAGACGTTCTGACTTGTTCATGATGTAGAATGCTCAACGGGATTGGCGGTTCTGGTGACTTTTTACGCAACGCGAAGCTATCCATCATGCACACTCCATCCAGTCGCCCTAGCAAGACCGATCCTACAGGAATCAGTTGCATCGTTCCATTCGCTTCACATATCGATCATACAGGTATGCTTTATCACTATGCGTTTATAGTATGCAACTCACTGACTTGCATCGCTGGTGTGGATAAATAGAACATGATCTGGACATTGTCGTTACTGAACAAGGATTGGCGGATCTCCGTGGCTTGTCACCCCGTGAACGAGCTCCGTTGATCATTGAAAAGTGTGCACACCCTGATTACAAGGATATACTTCGTGAGGTGAGGGGTCTTATGATCTCGTTCCTGGTGAGGCACTGATACTTTCGCGAAGTATTATGACCGCGCGTTGTTTGAGTGCTTGAAGAAGGGCGCTGGGCATGAGCCTCATATGCTCAAGGTGCGCATATGCTCACACTCATACCCGTCGAACTATGACTGATGCTGGACTGGTTTTGTGACTATTATAGAACGCGTTCAAGGTCAGCATTGTTTGATCACTGACGGATTCTCAGTGCATTGACTTGTTCTCTTGTCTTTAGTTTCACATCAACTTGGAAGAGCGTGGCACTATGAAGGTTGATAAATGGGATTAAATTATGAGTATCATGTGGGTTTTGTATATTTATGTAGGAGTATAATGGTTGCAATGTAGTTTCAATGGCTGGTAATCATCAGTTAGCTGCGCATTTGGAATATTTTCGAGGAATAGTTGTGTGAGCCGAAGTCTGAGAACAGTTGCGGTTGGCCGGGGTGTATTACCGTCCGGAGCGACTCCAGTGCAGTCCTGGTCTTCGGGGCGATAGCTTTCTGTTTTCCTGGGTTTTATTTCATCACCCCAGCCCCAGTCATCAAGAAAGTCGGCCGCAGAACCGACATCACTCTATAGCCCCTCGTGTTGAATGGAATCCAAGTGCATAGTATCTCCAGCGTCTACTTCTGGTTGATCCACATTCTCGCTACCTGAAGCCACTGGCTGTGCATTGAAAGACACTTGCGCGTTGGAAGGCGCTATATCAGGTCGCAGCATAATATCAAGCTCAGACTGATTTGTTCTCGAAATCAGGTCCTGCAGGTGAGTAAAATGCACCTACTGTGGGTTCGTGTTACTGGTACTTGTAGACGCCTACAGTACTTTAATAAGTGGAAATGAGATAGGTGAGATGAGGTAGCAACGTTTTACCTCGTCCTGTTCATTGATGCCTTCGTATGTGCCGCCTGCTGGGGAGTTGGTTGTCCCATTGCCAGGGCCAAACGTGTTGTTTATTCGGGCAACTTTGGTGGCCATTTCTGCATCACGGAAACGTTTGTGGGCGAGATATGTTCGGCGCGCTACTGTCTTGCCGCCTCCACACCTTGTTTTGCATGCACATGTCCGGGTGTTGCTTCTACCTGTGGAAGGCATGTGTGGAGGGACTTGGAAAAATCAAAATTTCACTCAAAGTTCGCTATCTGGGCACACGAAGTATAGAACCATGTAAATTATTTAATTTTTAGTACACGACAGCTGTCTGAACAGGACCGACAACCGACGAGGAGCTGGCTCTGCTCGTGGTTGCCAACCGTCACCTACAGACACGCAACAGAGTCGCGACACGTCACGGCAGTGAAACGACCGTGGCCGCGGTCCAATCGCTTCATGCACTCGGCCAGATGATTACCACGAACCAGCGGCTCGACAAGTTGGTTGCCCTTCGTAGCCATCTCGTGTATGTACTAGTACACAATGTTCCTCCGTCGCATGAACCAACACCAACGGCGATGAACTTGTCGATGGTAACGTTATATCGACCAAACCGCGGACTAGTGAGTTCATGTCCAACTTGAAGTATTATGGGTTATGACTAGCTACTGACAATTAATACTTTACAGCAATCCACAAGCTCATGCGCTGGCAGAACATCAACCCTTCAACGAGCTCACTGGGGAGCTAAGCCTACCATACCTCCGCCGCTTTCTTCAAGATGAAACCTTTCTGATGTCCATTTCGGCGTCCTGAGTGTCGTATAGTATACATCATTAATCATATCATGTTGTTTTCCTGGCATCTCAAATCATCAATATCTCACAGTATATTGTACAATCGTGCACGTGGTCGACCTCAAATTGATCACAGGGATTTCAGGCGCTATCCATTAACGTTGTATACTGGGATTGTCTCTTTTCTACAAGCGCTCGGCCTATCGCAAACATATCTTGATGGTTTCCAGTTGCACCATTATACCAATCTCCTAACCACTGTGATGGGGCGGAAGGATTTTTCAGAAACACCACCCGCTGTTCTGGCACCGTCTTCACTTCCCCATTATTACCCGTGACCTTCCTGGTCTTCGGCAACCGATCGAAAATGATATTCGTGTCGGACAAGAAGTAATCAGGGAACAATAGCAGCTCCAGAGATGGACATTCCGCCAGACAGCGGTGTAGCATAGTTGTGTTTGGTACCATGCCAGTGAAGCAGAGATTCTTGAGATTCTTGAGACACGCTAGATTGTTTCCTTCTTTCCAATGAATGAATGATTCGTGCCTTGCGAATCTATGATGTGAAATCTCCAAGTGGGTGAGGTCCCGTAAGACGATATGAGTGTAGTCGAATTCTCCTTCAGGAAACAGATATGTAAAGTCGAGGCTCAATCGAAGAAAACCGCGAGGTGAGACAGTGCGTAAGGGTGAGTGAATGATGGATGTCAAGTCGGATAGTAAGTTTCGTGGAGGTTGGGTCGTCCAGATTGCGAGGTTTTGCAGATTATGGTAATCTGGGACGTGTGCATCCCAAGTCTTTCGTGGAAGTCCATATCCAAAATCTGGATAATGAGAGTACAGCAGGGACCGAACGTGTTTCCCTTGTAGACCAGATGGAAAAGGGGGTAGGAGATATTCCTTTGGGGTCCCATGCGCGTGCATGATAATGACCCTATACCATATACCATCCATCCTAGAGGGAAACCCACATTTAAGCGGCCATCGTAACTAACGGGGTGGCGAGCAACTTACCAAGCACGTACTCTGTGAGCGACCAGCATTAACCCAGGTATGGTGCTTCGGACGTTACACGCGGTCATTTCAAATATAACACGTTCCAGATCTTGTGGCAGTTTTGGTTCAGTCACCTCAGTGAGCAGGTCCTGGGATGTAGCGACCATTGCTATCACTGCCAGTGCCCGTGTCGATGTCTAAGGGCTGCAGCATGAGGCAACTCTCCCCACTTTTATGTCTCATATATCCAAACATCCCTTTCAAACTCATTTGAGGCCCGTTTTCGAATAAATAGCACATGGAATGAGACCATAACTCAGTTGCTTTAGCGAGACTATCGAGATGCGTTGTATGAGACTATCAAGATGCAACGGGTGTGGATGTTGCCGAACGACATACTCCAGACGATGATTAGTCAAAAGTGGAACTTTAAGGACGTATGGGTGCTGACGAGATTTTGTCGTGCTGGGCTTGAATTTGAAGCGCGGTACCGGCCGTTTCATTTCATATGGGGTCCTCCGTCTTGAATATTGAATGTTGATCGGACAAAAAAGCGTGCGGTTGAACGAATCCATCTAGCGACTCGGAACATCGTGAGGAAATTTAAACCGTTGAGCAGACGTCGACGAATTTTTCGTGAGCTTGCACGTACATGGACAGACCGGGTGTGTATAGTATAGGGAATCGATTTCATACTATGATGGCGATACGACCCAAACTCTGGGTTGAGCCAACTCGACTTTCTGCCCACAGCTGTCCCTTGCATGCTTCGTGATTCGCGTTTCGTGCTTAATGCGTTGTGGATAGGGCTTGTGGAATGTTCCTTTTTATCCCAGAGTTCTCATCAGTGGTGTCAGTTTCAATCATTTCTACGCTCGTGGGTTTGAGTCAACAGCCCACCATTGAAATCTTCTCAACGATTCTTTGGTTCGCAATAGCTTTACGTTGGGCTGACTACAAGGATAGCCTCCTGCTTCGATCTCAGCAAGTGGCAAACTCTCCCGAAACCATTCGTTGTCTTCGCGTCATCGCCATGAATACCCACTGAGGTAGACATAGTGAGTAATTCCGTCCCGATTCCTCCGTATTTCTTCATCAGTGACATATTCTTGAATGCGTCAGAACGGCTCAGGCAGAGAAGTCAGTAGTTACTATCGCTCGGACCTGTAGCAAGCTTGAATTCAGATTGAATTCTCACCTTAATACCTTCCATGCCGCAGTTCATCTTTGTTCCTCGGACAAATGAGGATGACTTCTTTGCCTGCTTTGTCCCATACTTCCCTATCTTCGAATTCTCTTCTGATTTCGATAATTCGTCATTGATAGCCAATTGTTTTACTGTCCCTTTCTAGATCCGTGTCCTTCGCTCCCTTATGGTCCTTCTCTGCCAGTGTGATTCACCAGAATCTACACCTGTACCATCCTTTCCACACTCGAAAAGTTCGTCGTTATTGTTCCCATTTGGTATTTGCCTTATCATCCAATAGGATGCGTCGGTGTATTTCCTCGGGTCAGTTGACTTTTATACTTGTCTGGTACGTTGGTGAGTTGGACTCCCCCCACTTTTCAAACCCGCTCCCTCTCTCCCTTGCCACCCTAAGCCTGACCGGCCTGCCCAAGTGAAAGCACTAAAATAACGTCGCCAGCTTGCACTATCAGACTCAGACGTGGATACAACCCAAAACGCCTGATCCTGGACGCCGACCGTTTGATACAAAGGGAGATTGGTGCAATCTCCCCTTTGATATCAAGGGTTTGGCGCGCTTCTGGTAACATTCTTCTTCCTTTACAGACTTTATCATTCTTGGTTAAAATGTAAGTGATTCAGCGTTTACAAAGGTTCTTCTGGCTGACATCGGGCATTCATGTTGCCTCTGGAATTTAGGGTTTAGTACTGATCTGATTTCCGCCTCGACTCTTCAAATTCCAGACGGAAATCAAGTCAGGAGTTGCTATCGCTCGAACTCGCGAGATTGACCCTCACTCAACCGCTTCGGACAGAGGAAGGTATAGTTACGGCCTCAAATGATAATGGATAGAGTTAAGCTCCTGCCCCTGTCCATTATCATTATTGTCTTGCTTCAACTTATTCCGCAAGCTTCAGCCTTCAGCTTGCCTGGTCAAGACGTAAGTGATTTAGCACTTACGATGTACTCCTAGCTGACTGCAGTCCTTGCTTTATTACCAAAGGTCTCCTTGACCCAGTCGAGGGTCGTATCTTGTAGTCAAACCAGCACAGCTGACCACAAAGTTCAACCATCAGCAACCCAAGGACCTGTCGACCCTTGGTGACTACAAAATTGAGGTTGGCCCCTCCCTTCCATTCCCCTTGGTTCTACTGCAGAACTAAGTCCTGAAATCCAATAGAAAAAGGTGCAACTTATTCTATTGGATATCAGGACTTACGACCGAGCTTGGTTAGTGTGTACTTCTCTAACGTACAACGCATACCGGTGTATATCCATAACTTCGCGTGATCTCGTACAACTTCGAGCGGTCACCTTACATTTCCCGGATAACAACACTCCAATTCTACCTGTAACATCACAAGTTACTTGCCTGGAAAACTGACTAAATTTTGTTCCTCATCGTATCGTTAGGAACAGATTACATCCATGGAAATCGTACCTGATACCGTTGTTGCAGCGCATCCGAGAATCAAATTAGTTCGTCGAGGATTTCGATGAGTGCTCAACTTGGAACGACATTGCTCGTACGAGGCTAGAAGAGAGGAATGAGGACTTGCGCTACTAGTCCTGTCGTCGTTGTCTGACTCTATACTGGTAGGGGACACGCCGAAGACGGTTCCGAGTTATTTGACTAAGCCCCAACACACTGGCAGTCCAATAAGAAAATGGGAAGGGTTTGGGGTTGGAAAGATCCAGTCACCCGCCGAGTCTTCGTGGGATACCAGCACCATATCATCGTAGTTGCCATGTACTCAGTGGCAGAGATGACGCTTTGATATCACTTGCGTCTTTCTATCATAATCCTCAAAATCTCTGGATGGGTTGATCCGGCCGCGGGAACTGTCATCCAATACGGGTACGCACGCACCTTTACTCCACCACAGTGTCAGTATTATCCCCATTCAATTATCCTCCACTTCTGCCAGCGACATTCCCCCCAAACCCATGCATAGCGAACACTATCCGGTCGTCTGCATCTGCATCGGCGCTAGCCCTTCTTCTGTTTTTCAATTTCTCATCCCTTCTCTCAATATCCTCCGCTGGTATCCACCGGCAAGTCGTCCATCTCCTGCGATAAAACCACAGCTATACAACCATTTTGCCACTCCGAGTGGGACTTGGACCCGCCCAAACCCGTCGAAGCGACGTCGAGATACTCTGCTGCACTGTTGAGCCCAGTTCGTCGCGCGTGACAGTGCAAACGCTGAACGCGTCTCTGGCAAGCGTCTGCCGACTTGAAGCAAAATCGAAAGTGACACGCAAACAACAAAAGAACGGATGCCGAATCAGGAACGCTTTATCATATCCATATTTGGCAAATTACAAAGTGCGAAAAAGGAAAGGCGGACAACAAGAACAACTCATCTGGGCAATTCCACTTGTGACCTTGACGCCGAAGATGGCTCAGATGTGCGGGCAATTTGTACCCCAAGAACTCATCAATGCTATCATCAGCCACCTATCGGACGACAAGGAATCATTCAGATCATGCAGCCTTGCGTCCCGTCCATTCACTGAGCCATCCCAGCGTCCACTTTTTCATCAATTAGACCTCGTGATACAGGAGTGCGATTGGACCCGGACGCAGGCTGTCGATACCAACATGCAGACTCCGTTTGAAGCACTCCTTGCCTGTACATACTGAATTCGTGTTCTGTCATTCGCATAACATGACACAGGTACCTTGAATTGCTCGAGAGCTTCACTGGCCGTGAACGGGTCGTTCTAGGGTGCGAGGGCGAAGGGAAGGAGAATGACGATATAATCCGTCACTGCTGTAAACCAACGGTCAAACAATCTAGCATCACTCAGGCATCGGGCTTTCGTTGGCCGTGGCACCACCTTCGCCAGTGTCAGGATCTCTACCACCTGTCCATCTATTACGCCTTACCACCCAGCTTCGATTTAGTAGGTGTCAATACTGAGTATCCTCGCATTCCATTAAGCTCGCTATATCTCAACGCTCTGCATACCGACGACGGATATCATGCAAGATCCAAGACTGCCGTTCAGAATCGATACTCCCACTGCGTTGGGCATCGTAGCGAAAGCTTCTAGCCATCTGGAGACACTTCAAATGATGATTGCAATGCTACAGAACCCTAGAAAGCTGGCAATCGGGTCATTTCCAAATAGTAGCTTGGGGCTAATGACGCGACGGGAATACGAGCTCTCGCTTTCTTAGAAAATTTACTTCTTGACATCGAAGACGACAAATCGAAGTTTGTATGTGTATATTCATCAACTATTCATCCGCCGGGTCGTCTGAACTGAGGCAAATAATCGTCAGTGAAGGACCCAATATGGTTTCCAGCTCAAATGAAACCCATATATGCCTATTAACACAGTAACGCAGATTTCAATGGCTTCACAAAAATGGGATGATGTGAATATTTTCCTCGTCTGCCGTCTGTAATGGGTGAATGCCCATTGAATTAGAGCGTTGTTGATCCATTCTGAACTGGTTGGGATGAAACCGGGTTAGTGACGTATAATATGGGAGTGTAAGACGAAGCGAGGTGAGAGGGTAGGAAAGAGAACGGGGGAAAAGCGGAATCGAGATACTCAATAGCGGTATGTTGCCCAGGACACACCCTCCTCCCAAACACAAATCCAGAACCGTTCAAATCCTCCGTAATCATTCGCTCCTCATCGATCCACCTCGGCGGATCAAACTTTTCCTGGTTGGAGAAATAAAACTGGGTCTCTGGCTACGGACTACGTGTTGCCAATGCGGGCTGAACGTTGAGCCTTTGGAGATGAGGTAGTTGCCCTGGCGAGTGTGAGCAAGAATTGTATTTCATAAAAGGAAGAAAGTGACGAACCAAACTATCTAGTCGCTTTATGTGGCATAAATTGCTAGTGACCACAACCGACTTTCTGCTTCAAAAGCTCCCTTGTTGCGCTTGATATTTTGGCTCATGAGCCAATCGTTGACATAGCGGACGAAGACCTCCCCAATTAGGACCGACACCTAAAGAGCAAGTTTCAATGAGTGCGTCAATCCATTTCGAAACCTGGTGCTTACAATCGGGGTTGAATATATACCAGAAATTGACATTTTGCTCAGTACGAAACCGAGTCGGGGTTGTTGTCCCAGGAAAACCACGATAGCGACATATTATCCTGAGAGTTATCAGCAAACCAGAGGGTAAGGTAGGGCTGTCACCGATATTAATACCAATAGCACCGAGAACCGAATAAAACACCTTCGTATAACAGGACACCAAGAATATGTGGGCCCCACACAGCATTCAGAGGAGAGATAATGGTTCCCTTCGTCCTTCCGTGGCGTGCGGAACTTGGACTGTATCCACCCCGTGATACCAACCAGGGTCTCGATCCTATAACGAAGGCCGTTCGGTGTAGGTGGAACCCTACACCGTCATCGTTAAGCACAATTCACTTATAGAACTGTTGAAAGCGCCCGAACAGCCCAGGCATAGATCCAGTCAGTACTTGCTACCGCTCAAATTTCTAGCATGATTGGATTCTCGCTTAACCTTTGGACAGATTCCAAAGGTATTAACTTTATCTTCGGTGCCCCAAGCCATCTTTGTTCAAGGTTCATGTGGAGCAAATGGTTGATGACTTCTTCGCCTACCTTATCCCATGCTTCCCTGTCCTCGATTTCTCTTCTCAATTCGATAACTCAACATTTATTGCCAATTGCTTTATTGTTTCTCTCTCTTTCATACTCCATCTTGGTCACCGAGACCCGTGTCCTTCTCCGTCTCTCCCTTATCGTTATTAACTCTTTACTATTGCGATTTTTCAGTGCAGTTTCATTGTTGACGAGTGTGCGTCTGCAAGTTCGCGGTAGTGACCCCCAAAATCATGGAGAAGGAACTGATCGATGTCATCAATAATATACAGAAGAAGGTTGGTCGCTTGTTTCTCCGTGGTCCTCCTTCACGATATGACTGTGACACTTGACAGTCAGAATACCTGGAGAAACAGTACGACGGCGCACAAGCACAATTAAGAGACATAGTACGTTCCATGTCCTCTATTCAATGAAATATCACTCAAAGGTGATACGAAGTTTCACCATGTTCCGTGATCAAAGAAAGGGTCCTTCGTACTTCGTTGCACCATACATCCTATAATGGAACTTAACTATTACAATCCAAATACCAGTTGCCTTGAAATTGTTGCCAATTCCTAAATTGGCCGAAAAATGGGTCTCTGTCCGGTTATTTTCCTTTCTCTTCTGTTCCCCGTCCTAACAACCAGAACTGGTTCACACCAAAGCGCCAAGATCTCGTTGCAACTGGTCACAAACAGGGCCCCAACCAGATTTTCGTGAGCACCAATTTTTCACCTCGCTAGTCGCTTGGGTTGCGGGATCAGTCTCGGCTGCCAAACTTGGTCCAAGTCGTCACCGGTCACCACTCGCGTCGGAACCGGCCGAAACCCGGTTGTCGCTGACCCCCAGCCCTTCATAACCAGTATCACCCGAGGAGAAGCCGAATTGACTTGTAAGGACCCATTTTTCTTCAGGAAAGTTGCGACATAATTTGCTACATACACCACCACCCCAGTCAGCTTGCTTGTGGGACATCCAGATTTTTCTGACGTTGAACTCGTCCCGGGGTGGAGACGAATGTTCATTTGGAGTGTGTCATCAAACCCTTTGTATCAGTGATTCATCGTTTGACCGATACGAGGACAACCTGAGGACTTTTTGCGAGCTGCTCTAACCAAATTCGGATTAGCACCAAAATCAGCTGGGGAGGGTTAGGTGCAAAGTCCACAAAAACGCCAGGATTTGAAACCCACACAAAGAATGAAATAATATCAGTAGTACAACAGAGCTGCAAGTGCTAAGTGGGACTTTGAAGAAATCTTGTCGACGTCTCAGCGGCGAGGCACGGTCATTCTGAGTTTGGCTAAATCACTCGCCAGACGCGCCCTCGCACCAGCCAGCAGCCGAAATCAGAGTTCTCAGACCCCCCTGATTTTTTTGATCATTAGTTGGGCTTTTCATCGCTGCTTGGCAGGTTTCGGCTGCGGTCCTACCAGCAGGCTTCTTTCTGGCTCTGTATTGTACCGGGGCACATTTCGCTGTCAATACAAAAATTGCGCGCTAATTTGGTGATTGAAGGTGGGCATATCACTCCGTCTTCATTGGAGGATAGCGATGGTGCCGATCTGAACTGGTCGATCTGCTCCGTGTGGAGCGCATTGTCTTGTTAAGAGTGCCCTTGCTTTACTTCAATGTGCTGCTCCCCCATCGTGCCAATCATGGGCAAGGAGTAGGTTATCAGCAAATGCACTCGTGAGTGTACTGATGTGGCAATCGATACAAATATGAATGTGATGACTAGTCATGAGTCCGTTGGATATAAGATCCGTAGTGTGCCAGCAATTAAATAACGGGGAACATTAATATCGTGCGCCGTGATAATGTATATCGTGCAAGCATGCTCTATCGTTTAGCGTAGCGAAGGAAGCGAGATGCGACTAATGGACAAGTTAGCCATGCTCGGTGCGAGGAAATAAATTGTACTCACTGACTGTGCAAATAAGGTTGAAGACTAAAATAATTGGACTCTCGTCAGATTGCTGCATCATCTCCAGTCTCCAAAAGCGTACTCACCAACGAAAGCAAAGAGAATCCACACATCTCTCCATCTAGTTCCGTAGGAAATGTTTAAGGGCACAAAGAACTCGTCGCCAACGCTGAATTGACAGTATCTGCAACCGACGGTATCGGTCAGGTTATCAATGTATCCACCAAAGGTGTCTGCGAAGGCTTGTCCCCAGTCGGCGCAAGTTTGTCCTGCTGGTGGGTTGAAGATGGCGAACTCATCGGGATTGCAGACAATTGGCAAGCCGCTGATGAACGTTCAGCTTTGCGATACTATAAAGCAAGATGCAACTTACTGCAACTCAGTGGAAATCATAGCAGAAAGAGTTCGAGTGTAAGGGTTCAATTCATACAACCAGCTCTTCCAGAAGCTATTCATGGAAGGGTAGGGAATAGTTACGCCGCAGAAGGTGGATAGGACCAGCGAGATGAAAGGATTGAACAGCACAGCGACTTGAACACTTGGTGACAGCGCAGAGATGAGTTGACCGAGGGAGACACCGAGAAGAACCATGAACAAAATGATCAAGAGCTGGAATCCGGTGCCGTTCAAACCAGCGACACCTTGACCGAAGCCCATTGGGTAAACCTAAGTGGCGGTAAGCATGTAGTAGTAAGGGGGCGTGCGATTATTCTGACCATGAGAACCCAGTAGAGGATTGAGCAAATGATTGAATAAGGGATCTCTCCAACGAGCTGGCCGATGGCGAAGACGTAAGGTGAGTAGATCCTACTTGAGGCCTCTGTATAGCAGTGAGCATGAAAATCGAATACTTGATGCTAAATACTAACCTCGGATGAAAGTTCCTGAAATGGATTGTTAGTGTCAAATACTCGAATCAAAAGTTAATATAGCTTACTTCGATTTAGGATGAAGAGAGGCTCGATTTGTACCATGACGATGGCAGGAAGAACGACGACCCAGAACCTAACACATATGAGTAACAGAATTCGGAATGATGCAGTCGTGTACTTACATGCCAAACATCCTGAATTGAAGCTCACGAACACTGGTGCCAAGTTGCAAGAATGCCAAGGAGATGTAAAGCGAAATGCATCCGGAGACGAAGAGACGACTGAAGATGTAGTCTGGTGAGCGCCAAATTGCCTTGTTATTTCTATCGACGACGGTCTTGAGCTGATACCAGAAAGGAGTGGCATCTAATCAGGAGGTTAGACTGGACGTCCAATGCCGTCAACCCATTCTACGACTTACAAGTGCTCAGCTCTTTCTTCTCGGGCACGGGTTGAGACAAAGCCTTATCCTTGATGCTCTGGATTTCAGCTTGAACCCTTTGGAATTCAGGAGAGTCCAGCCAGACATCTTTCCAATCTCTGTCGCCGACACGAGGAGCAACACCAGCACCAATGGCTTCAAGCATGTACTCAGCTGGGTTAACATTGGAGGGACAGTGAGCACCATGGCGAGCGAAGTATTCTCGGATGATAGCAGAGTCTGCGCCAATGTTACCAAAGTAAACGGTCTCTCCGCCGCGCTCGAGTAGCAACAGGCGATCGAAACTCTCGAAGAGAAGCGACGACGGTTGGTGAATAGTGCAGAGAATAGCTTGTCCTTGGTCAGCCAACTTTCTCAAAAAGCGAACCAAATTCCATGCACTGATCATTGTGCCGTCATTATCAATGCATCAGCAATTAGACATGTACTAACCTCTGAGCGTCCAATCCCGAGGTTGGTTCGTCAAGGAAGAGGAGGAGCTCCGGCTTGCTGGCGAGTTCGACACCGATGGTCAGGCGTTTACGAGCTTCAACGCTCAAACTGAACACAATTGCATCTGCAAGGTCTTGCAACTCCAACAATTCGATCATCTCTTCAACGTAGTCGTTCTTTTCTGACTCGGGGATGTGAGAGGGTTGACGCAAGTAGGCAGAAAAGCGCATTGCTTCGCGGACAGTGGCGGTACCCTCGTGAACATCCATTTGCTCAGCTGTATAGGATGTTACAACGTCGAAACCAACGTTGGGTAAATTGCTTACCGTATGCGGTACCACGGGCGAAGTCGGAAGTCAGTGGTCGGCCTTCCACCAAGACGTCCCCAGAAACCACACCAATATTCTTCCGCTGAGCAAGGACGTCAAGACATGTCGTCTTACCAGCGCCACTAGCCCCCATCAGAGCAGTGAGTGTACCCGGCTTAACGTATCCATAGACGTCATGCAGGAGACGGATTTGACCATTAGGTCCTGGGACATGATAGTTCAAGCGTTCCCAAGTGAAAGTTCTCTTATGTGCATGGAGTTTAGAACTATGAAATAGTCAGTACAGCAACTCTCATGAGTTGCATACACCCTTACTCAGTCCCCATGTTCTCCTCCTCGTCTAGTTCCTTGTCATATTTGTCGGTATCCTGGAGTTTTTGTGCCTTCCTTTCCATGAGGCGTTCATTGAGTTTTTTAGATTCATCGTTGTCCTTGTTGAAGATGTTGACTCCTCCTGCAAGGCCGAGTTGCTAAAGGGTGATGAGCACGGCCGACCTGACCCGATGTCTAGTGACGGCACTCACAGGGAAAAATTCCAAGGCAATGACTTGACTCAATTGGAAGACAAGGAAGTATCCGACCAGGACAACGAAACAGCGTCTCCAAATGTCTTTGACATCCAATCCGTATCCAACTCTGAGATAGTCAGCGCCAAATATGATATCGCTTCCACTTCGAGCACCGAACAAGGTACAAGCTTGGTTAGGCCCAAGTTCATTACTGCTAAATGTAAGCGTATACACCATTACACGGGGTTTCAGCGCGCTTACGGATACTTGGTTAGTCCAAGGCCATTCCTTGGAACGACCGAATTGCCATCGCAAGTGAGCTCAAGGTGCATGAACTCATTTGACATACAAGCTTGCCACGCTAGTTCGAGGGGTCAACAAAGTGTCCCCTCACGAGCTTCGAGCACGTACCATACGACACGGGATTGATGTAGTACTGTGATGACATATGAGAACACAGTCATGGACTAGCAGAGTTAAACTTACAATCCAGAACAACCATCGCTTCATGCTGTCTACAGGAATCATGTAGCCTGCGTATTGAATGCTACAAGGAGTTGTCAACGTCATCCTAGTGTCATGCGGGAAAACCTTACAAGTTTGGGATAAAGAATGTAGCCAGGCGGAAGGAGGCGTCGAAGTTCGAGCATATGTGACCGAGGGTACGGAAGAAACCTTGCATGCCGAGATAGGCAATATAAGTGAAGAGATGGAAACTAAAGAATGCGCCAGCGGTGCGATGAAGGCCAGACATGAAGTAAACAATGATGTTGAAGAGAAGAACCCTGGTGGCCGAGAACGGTAGATCGGAAAGGGTGCCGGCTAAGGCAATCGCAGCTGGGCGGTAGAAGCTGAAGCTAGTCTGTTGGCGAAACAGGTTGAGTATTCTCGATGAAGAGAGGCCTTGGTGGATACGAACCTGCTTTTTTAGGATTGGCCGTCCGAGCATTTGCATAGGCATTTCACCGAACGCATCCAAGCACGTTGTGAGAAGAGCAGCGAAAATGACACTAAAGCCAAAAGCATAAACTAGTCGTTACAATCACCACACCCTCACGGCTTACCTTCCTCGAGTGAATGCTCCATCGGATGTCAGGGGTTGGTTAATGTAAGCGGCACCAATGGTTAGAGCCAAAATCTAAATATAGAGATCAGTGCCTTTCCATTCAGTCGAAGGCAAATCACTCACGACCGCGAGAGAAAAACTTGTTCCAAGCTGGAAAGCGTCCTGGAGCCGAGTTTGGAACATACGCACAGTAAGTGCCCAGACTTGACCAGTTAATCCTAGGGTGTACGGGCTCTTCCTAGATACACCCTTCTTTTTGTCAGCGGCAACAGCAGCACGGAAAGTCTCCTGATCGGTCTTTTCGGTTTGCATTAACCTCTTATATTCCTCGACTTCATGGAAGTTGGTTACTGCGAGATGGGATTCCAAGTAGGCACTCTCCAAAGACTCCGGGTTAGAAGGAACATCCGTAGATGATCGACCTGGGGCAAATTGACGTTCATTCTTGTCCGTGCAGCCAGTTAAATAGTCCGCAGTGCTCTGTCGTGGAAGGCTGTTGTAGCCCAACTCCTCGAAGTATTTGCGAGCCTCGGATGGACGCCCATAGAACACCTGTCGACCTTCGTCTAAAACTAAAACCTTGTCGAATAGGTCATAGATACCCTCTCCAGCTTGATACCTAATCTGATGTCATTCGACGTTCGTTTTAAGGATGGGGATACGTACAAAGATACGAAGGTTGTTTGTCCCAGCACATCCGTCATGATCCGGAGAGACTTTGCAAAATCCAATGCCGTTGAGGCATCCAAACCTCGCGTAGAATTGTCCCAGCACTGAACTCGAGCCCGAGTAGCCATCATCTCGGCGATGCTGACCCGCTTACGCTCGCCACCTGAAACGCCTCGAACAAATTCATCACCGACAAGGGTTTGTTTGGTATGCGAGATGTTCAGCATGCGCAACAAAGTATCCAAGACCTGTGAGTCGAATTGTTTCCTTGTAATGTCTGGCAATCGTCCATTTGGACCCGGTGATTTTCTTGGAGTACTTGAGCGCCACAACCAGCACAACATTTGGGGCAAACTCACGTGGACAGAGCAAACTTGAGAGTTTGAGCGACGGTCAGGGTGGCAATGTGGATGTCATCTGCCAGAGGTACATCATTATTAGCCGAACACGCAGCGGCAGCGGAAAAGAAGCACACCTTCTTGGTTATACACCACCTCGCCTTTGTAATGCTTCTCTATTTCCGCCGCGTCGATGCCAGCATAGAGTACTTCGCCTGACACCTTTGCATAATCCGACCTTTCATTTGCGATCGTTTTGAGGAAAGTTGTGCAGCCTGAACCCGGGCAACCCAATACCAAGCACATTTCCCCCGGTTTTAGAACACCAGAAGACCTATTATTGTCAGATCCCTGGTCAATATACTAATTTGAGAACTCACTCATGTAGAATGGTTCGAGTTGCGGTCTCTGTCCTGACAAACAGAAATCGTAGGAACGCCATAACCCAAAAGACCGGAGCGAGGAAGAAAGCAAGAATGACATCTGGTACCCGGGTAGATAAATGAGCATATTCAATCTCGCAGGAATGTTTTACTCACTGTCTAGAGTACTTAGATATAGCTATAAGATTGCGTTTAGCGCATTATACACTAGTGTTGAACAAAAACAACATGCCTTGCTGTCTGCGCCACCGACGACATCGACTTGCAAGTTCTCCCATGTAACTCCCACGTGCTGGATGACCCTAAGTTGGACTGTACACATCCACTTCGAAGTCCACGCACCTTATGCTTAATCCCAGCCTTTTGATTTGCGTCATTGGATGATGTGAGGTATTCACGAAGATCGAATGTTTCGCGTGCATCTCCACCCTTTTCTATGTCTCCACTGACTGTAGAATCCGCTTTCGAGTGTTGAGCGCGAGCTTGAGACTGTGCGGTGAGAGAGCGTGAAAGAGCGTGGAATTGTTCTTCAGCACGAGCGACATCCACTTGGCGTGAACCATCTTCTGGAATAGCGGCATTAGAATGTGTGACGGAGACCGTATTTTTCTCCTCGTAGAGGGTGGAGGAGTCGCCAGGAGTGTCCATGGCGTGAAGGAAGGAGAGAGCCAGGGAATGTGGAGGAATAAATCTTGCTAGTACTTATACTGTAATCCCTTGGCAATTGCCTCAATCGGTAAAGCATGTTGGCTGAATAAGGGGCTACGCGGAGCCTATAATCTGAAATCAAACGTAAACATGACCCATCGAAACTGACGATTTCGAGCCCTGTCCTTTATTCGTATATTTTAAGTGAATTAGATTTGTTAAACCCAGTTCAGCTATGAAAGATTTATGCAAATGCTCACCGAAACAGCGCACACTTTCAATATCAACCCACATGAACAAGCGGGACATGAGATGAATGTGTCATGACAAATGACGCCCTTGGGAGTTCTGACATTCGGGCCGGCTTTCTAACCTCGGTGCCTAACATTTAAAAACCGAGTCACACGGAAAATGATTAAATTGTCAGCGGATGCCAGATCGATCTACGATCTACTTTTCATGCACTCCGTGACAGCCTAACTGGTAAGTACTATAGTCCTAGGGTAGATGTCGCTGGATCGGAGGCAGAACGAAGCAGCTACATAGTGAGATCGGTCCTAAACCTGCCTTTCATGGGCTCGAGCCACGCGTCCATGTATTTCCGGTAATCGGTTTATCCCTCCAGTCCATACGCAGGTATGCGCACTTAGACGGGAGCAGGGTTTAGCAGAAGCTGAAAAAATTATCAGCTCCACTCCCAATACCCCGGAATACCTGACTTGATACTCGAGACCTAGGAAGATGATGATCATGCCAGCCCCGCTGAAAGAATTCACTCAGGTAGGTCCGCATATCCTCTGTGTTAGAGTTTTATTAGAAAGTGTTATTGGAGCGGCGCCGGCATGCAATACACGTCATGCCAGTGCTTCGGCTTCGGAAATGCGTCGATTGTGCGACGCGATGAGTCCGGAATCAGAAGTCGAGTCAGCACCTGCTATCGCTCGAATGTTGAGAGGAAGGAGCCTTGAATACAAATCAATTGGGCAGGACTCATCGACCCCGGCTCCGAGAAGAACGCTTGTATTGCATACTCCGATAGACACATCCTCGTGTACTGAGTATTTAGTTACTACACCTTCAACTTGGAGCAGTCATATACATATACCGTAACCGTGACTTCCCTCCGATGGCAAGTCATCAACCTACTTACTGCAATAATATACATCACGTGCACAAGTTGGGGGTCGTACTACGGCAGGCATAGATGGTAAAATAATATATCAACGTTAGCGATTGCCAGCACATGTATGATAGATTACTCCTAGCAATTGCTAGACCGTTCCAAATGGTGACAGGTGATTGTGATATAACACCCAGAATCAGAGCGCTGCCGGTGATATATCACATTCTAAGAATTGGGGCCACATATCCCGCGGTCCCATTTTCTGAACAGTGTTGGAACGACATACCATACGCTGTCACTGTCCATAGTCTGACATATATATCACAGTGGTTATGACGAGAAAGGTATGAAGGCATATGACCACGAGGTGAAGGATTTGATGCTGGACACAAATATCGTACATGCATATCAGTGTATGTCAATGCAGCGTCTCTTTTCTCACTCTAGTAAGTCCCCACCATTCGAAATCGGAGATTCAGAGTCTGATGCCGTCAATGCATATGCCGATGTCGTACCACACTGGGCATAGCCTTCCGTACAATAAATCATGAGAAAAACATATTGATCTGAGGCTATAATCTTACCATATACTTCTCAAATGCAAGAGCTATGTCAAGCACATCAATCAAACTCGTTCAAACTAGATGGCACGGCTGTGTGGCACCGTACCTAGAGATCTCGTATCAACAGGACAAGTAAATGTTCATCGAGTTAAGTAAATACCAAACAGATCTTGTTTCGCCTGGAAATTTCTCCTGGGTGTGGTAGCAAGCCCGACTTGATACAACCTGAATTTCAACAAGAATGTCTTGGCGCACTTGCGCCACCCATGGCGAATGTATTTATCCGTAATTTGTATCCACCTCACATAATAAACACAAGTGCCAAGTATTAGTAACCCTAGTGACCGATTTCCCTAGTTCCGGGATTTGGAACCCTGTAAAATGCTGATGACCCACTTGCATACTATTGCATCCCCGTGTACCGAGGTACTGCTCAGGGACCTTGCTTAGGGGGGTGGGAGGTCTTACGATCATGATGCTGACCTTTCCGTATGCCTATTCGTTTTTGGCGTTTTTGGTATAGTCCAACGTGAATATGCAAATGTATTGATAATCCACAACGTTTATTTGAAACAAATCGGCAATGGGAAAAACAGTGTGAAATAAGGATAACGTCAACAACCTGGCATCGTCAACTGTACACGGGGCTTGATCTCCGGGGACCATCAATTACGAAAGCAATTTCGTATTCAAGTTCATACAAACATGTAGCCCATCATGTGATCAGAATCTGCAATAGCTCGACATTAGTGTTGCGGAACTTTGACCCCCCCAGTAATATACCGCCGCAGGGGTAGACACTACTGTATCTGCCCGAACGCGCAGAAAACCATAAACGCAGGTTCCAACTTCCCTACACACTAGCCAACAATCACGTGTTCAAGGGAGTCCCGCGAAACCCGAGGAAAATGTTTTACATATTTTGATTCTCCAGACTTTGGGGATTTAGTGTAATTTCCACAACATCAAGTTGGAGCAATCATATGCATAAATGCATTCACCGTCCTCCTCCGTGCGCTGGCAATTCATCCATCTACTAGCCTATCCACATCAAGGAAATGACCACCACGTGCACCCGTTGGCCGGTCGTATACCACCCAAATTTAAATCATACAAACACGACTCTGAAATAAGCTTGAACGCAGCTAGTATCGAGTCCTCCAGAAACCCCAAATCACGCGTCACCGTGCAATCGCAAGTGATGGACAATGAAATATTGAAATATCAGACTCTGATCATGATTCACGATTCAAAAAATCAAAAATATGCAGGTTTAGTCCAACATCCACCACGCAAAGCGCAAAAGCGCAAGGGACATAAAAGAGGGGACGAACGATATATACCAACCGTCCTCAAATATGCGTGTGCATGGATTATAGTCCTACTATACAGACAAAATCCCAAAAACCCCAAGCCGTCTCGTGGCAACTACAACACCGTCGACTCCCAAATAACCCATACCCCTGATAACCCATGACCTCCCATGACCCATAGTTTGAAGTATTTCGGGCCAAGATGTTTCTGATGGCATGGAGCCGAATAGGATAATTCCAAAGTCACATTAGTGTAGAAGAAATAGTTGGAATTATACTACAAATCATAATTCTTATCAGAAATCTCGAAAGCAGAAATACATATGCTGCATACAGCAACGGCTTGCAGGGCAAAAAAAAAATTGAAAGATGATGTACTGTACATGTTGTGTGGTTAGATTACTGGGGAAGTTATGCAATGGGTGTTGGTGGCCCTGATTCCCGACTTCAGGCCTTCAGGCACCAATGGCCATGAGTTTGATCAACACAGGCACTTGAAGCAATTTGGGGGATAACGAAGCACACTGTACGTTTCCAGAATGCTTCATTATATTGCTCCACGGCCATGACGGAAAGCTATGGGTTATGTGGGAGTCTATCTACTCCAGTTCCTAGGTTAGACGTAATAGCAAAGCAGCCACTAGTACATAAACGAGGATAGTATACCAAATCAATCTCAACCCAATTGGTACCTTTTCATGGGCTCCTGTCTCGCCGTCCATCGAATCCCGCGGCGATTGATTGATCACTGAAGTGTGTTTGCGTTTTTCCCATACTGTACAGGGTCAAGAAGGGAGGACCAGGGTTTTAGCAGAAGCAGAAAGAAATGATCATTCCCCAATTTCCTGACTCGAGATCGATGCATGACAGACAACACGCCAGTTGTGGTTCCCCGCGTGCGCCAGCATAGCGTATGGAGCACGCGTCATGCATACCCGTGCTGGTCTTCGAAATGAGTCAATATATTGACGTCGTTGTATTTGTTACCGACGACTTCGGAGATGATCAATGATCAGCAGTCAGTGCCAGTCAGCAATTGCACTGCTCTCTCTCGAGAAAGCGGATTAATAATCGAACAACTGATAATTGACCATTGATTTACGACTCGACCGCTTCAGACATGTACTGTTACAGTTGAATCAAAATCGATAGCGGACTCGTGAATGCATCATCATGGACGTCCCGGCTCCGAGAAGACGGGTTTCTCGAGTCGTGCAGTCTCCTCCATCCAGTGCCAAGACGATCAAGTCCTATGCACGTGTCAACTTGGCTCCAGCCCGACTTGACTATTTTGATATCGACCGGAATTTCAACGAGAATGTGTTGGCACACTTGCGCCACCCATAGCGAATGTGTGTTATCCTGGTGAGGACAAAATGGATAGGACAGAGGACGTGATGTGAAGATTCATTTTGAGGGGGTGTTATATGCATTCACCCATGAGTTAAGCATTGGCTGCATCGTCTTGGATTATGCCCAACTACCCAGTTTCCAACCGATCATCCATTCTCACTTTGTTTTATCCGCATCGTGCACCGACAAGACTTGCGCAATCGTATCCAGTGTCTTTGAAAAGGAGGTTCTTCTTGTTCCTGATGAGCAACCCATCGTCGCGTAGGTCTCCATCCCTAATCCTGCCTTCGCTCTGCCTTCGCGATGTTGGCCACGAAGACCTTGGGCGCCGATAAAGGCAGCTAGCTGCCATGTGAAGAAGGCCCACATTGGCGGCGTCTCGTACAAAAGTCAAGTAACTGTTCATTTTCAATCCTGGATCTTGTAAATTGTTTATGCTCGCCAGCACCTTCTCAAACAGCAATTCACGACACGATTACATTTTCTTGTGCTGGCAATGATGGAAGTAAGACCTAAAGTATTGGGTCTTTGCGTAAGTGATTTTCCTTCGTTACAAAGCTACCGCAGGCCGTCTCGTTGACTTTATTGTAATTGCAAGCAGCAGCCAATTCTGATTTCCTGACTCAATCCACGCAGATGGTATCAATTTTCTGGACAAATGCGATGGACAAGTCCTCAATGAAGGTATAGGTGTATGTAAAGCTGGCGCTAGAGGTTCGTTCTCTTCCACGCTCGTGGCCTGTTGCTGTAATTTGCTTGATTGCTGGTCAAACGCTTCCTCATTAGTGGCGTCGTGGGTTGAGCCTACGAGAAGCAAGTCAACAGAGCGGGTATAACTCTTGTTGTCTTAACCTTCCCTATTCAGATGACGTTTTTCGATTGACTCCAAATCCTAGCCATACTCGATACATGTGTAACCGCAACCCACAACTCAAGAGCGAGCACGATCCAGCTCGAGTTACTAAAGCAAATGAAGCATTAATACCTGAGGGAGCACCAAGGAAGATTGTTTACGAGATGCTTTGGTTACGAAGGATGGTTGGAGGCTACGTTGATACGCAAATGTAGTCTGAGGTCACCACGCATCGTAACCAATTTATTTTCAATTGCCTATTTGGTGTTCGATGCCCGACATCAAGTCACCTTCATCTTCGACGAAACGATCATCAATCGAATGACATTCTACTTTCCACTTGTATGCGACAATGATGATTATGTTGAGTGCTTCGTCGGTAGCGCGTATGAGCTCTTGCTTCCATGATGTGCGTGAACTGAGCATGGCTTTGCGAACCTCGCCGAAATGGGCACAAGAATTCGGGGGCTTGAGCCCACGAGACACTGGAGAGGAACTTCGATTCAGATAATTGGAGTTGTTGTCCATATAGCTGGTGTTGAAGGTTTGAAGGGCATGGCTGTACCGGAATACATAGTGATACCAAAGATCCTAGTACACCCCTGGGCAGGGCTCAACGCCGCTCGTACATGACTGCCGAGATGTGGTCCTTTTGGACTCTCTATATTGGACCAATACTATTTCACCGACGCTTCGAACGACCCAAATATTTCCCCCACTTCATATCACTTGTTCTTCTATTAAATATGTGTTTACAATTTGAGGTCACAAAGACAGAAATTGATGGGTTAGAACAAGGGTTTATTCAGTGGGATGCACATTGTGAGTCGTGTACGTTGAGGAACTGGGTATACGTTGTTGTTTCTACCATGCACCTAGCATCGAATTACACGTTAAAGGGTTGCCAGTAACGCAAATTCGTAATGCAGAATCACATAGACTCGGTTGGCAAGGGGCAATAGGTCTCTTCCGGTCTGGCACCGGCACCGGCACCACCAGAAGATTCCTGTGAGTACGATCGGTGTAGTATTACGATAATTCCAAAGTCACATTAGCGTAGATGGAATTAACCCACACATCCTATTTCACATCAGAGTTTTTTAGAAAGCGTAAATACGTGGCACGACCGCTTGCAAGCGCAAGAAATTCAAGGATGACGTACCGTGCATGTAGCGCGGTCAGATTCGCACCGTGGGTGGTGACCCCTATTCTCTCGGGATATCAAAACTTTCCAGGGTCGCCAGCTCATGCACACAGCGTATTTGAGCTTCGTTACCCATATCTTTTCACTGAAAATGTCGGTCAGCACCCCACGGTGATACCGGGGAAGGGATGGGTGTTTGTTACCCTGGCTCGGGGCTTCAGGCCTTCAGGCACTCAGGCACAGTGGCCATCGTTGGGTCCAATATAACAATGGAATGCTTCATCATATTCTCCATCGTCATGACAGAAAGCTATGGGTTATGTGGGAGTCTATCTACTCCAGTTCCTAGGTTAGACGTAATAAACGAAGCAGTTGCTAGTTACATCAACGAGGATAATATACGAAATCGATCTTGACCCACTTCTACCTGTACATGGGCTCTCGCGCGCTCACGCCCGCCCACTCGCACCGGCATGCATATCCGTGCTTGCTCGTCTTCCGAAATGAGAATGACACACCTCCGCTGAGGTGTCCTGTCCTGTCCTATCGAAGCGAGGCACCGCGATCTGTTAGTTAGTCAACCTAGTCGCGCACTCTCGTCGTTCTCTATCCTCCCGCCCCACTTTTGGAGTTTCCAGCAGCACACAGTGCGCCAGGAGAGGTCTCGCGACCTCAGCGCGCCGCTCTCCTTTCCTAAACTTCTTATTTATGGATGGTCACACCATGTCACCGTTGTGCGATGAGCTCAAGAGGCAGAAAATCAAGGATCGGGATAGTCAGCACTACTGAAATACGGACTTGACCGCTTCGGACATGTACAGTTGAAATATCATCATGGCGTTGACGTCCCGGCTCCGAGAAGACGGCCATACCTGAGTCCGTGAGTGACTCTCCTCGTGTACAGTGCCGAGTCCAGTTTTCCACAAGTACCTCCTCCATCCACCCAGACACCTACAGAAACAACGACTCCACGACTCGTAAAACAACCTTGAAGCACGTCAACGTCGATCGCATGATATGGCAGACACGACGCCCATTCATACACCCCTCGAATTCTCGTCAGAGCATCATAATCCTCCTGGACAAATATCCCAAAAAACCCAAGAGTTAATATACATACACCTCTCCCGCCTACGAGCCTACGCAGCATAATCCTCCAACAACTCCTTAACACCCTCCCACCCGCCCTGCACCCTCGGCTCAAACTCAGTGACAAACGGCCTCGGATGAGCATTCGCCGATTCCGTAAAATCCAACGTATCGATCCGTCGTTTAGGGTCTTCTCGGAGCGTAAAAGCCCACTGAATCAGAGCGGTGTTGATCCATACCGAGCTGCAAAGCACAAGCAGAAGGTTAAACCAGAACAGGCCACAAAACGCAAAAGACATACGCAATAGCGATATGTTGCCCAGGACACACTCTCCTCCCAAACCCAAACGCATAGCTCTTCAAGTCTTCCCTAATGTGACCCTCCTCGTTGATCCATCTCTGCGGATCAAACGTCTCCGGGTCGGGAAAGTACGCTGGGTCACGGCAGACGGACCACACGTTGCCGATGAGAGTCGAGCCTTTCGGGATGAGGTAGTTGCCCTGTCGAGTGTCCATCAGGATCGAGGATGACGAGAAGAGAAGAAGGACGAACCCAAACGATATCCCTCGTCGCTTTATGCGGGAAGCCTACACCCTCATCAACAGCCCCCCAAGAAAGAAACACCGAAAAGCGACATACCTCCAGCCGTAACGGGCCTCCACCTGAATATCTCGCACACAAAGGCCTCCATCTGGGGCATCGCTGGTCTATCCGCCAACGTCGGTGCCCTATCCCTCCCCACCACCGCATCCAGCTCCTGTTGCACCTTTTTCTGAGTGTCAGGGTAGGCAGCGGCAGCCATGACGCCGACGCTGATGGCAGAAGCGGTGGTGTCGGATCCAGCGCCGAACATGCTTCCGGCGAGGTAGGCGGTTTCAGAGTCGTTGAGGTCGAGTTCGCGTTGGCGTTCGATGAGGTATTTGCCGAATGATTGAGGGGTGGGTTCTTGGCGGGCCTGGAAGAGATGGAGCGTGGATGGGAGGAGAGGAGAGAAGGTGACGTACGAGTTTGTCTCTGACTTGTTGCATTTTGCGTTTGAATAGACCTAGTTCTTCTGCGTGGCCGTCTTTGAGTTCTTTCAGATATCCGGGGATGTAGCTGGGGAGGTATGGTGAGTGGGCCGTGCAACCGGAGGGGAAAGGCGAGGCGGGGCGGTGGATGTAAGCGATTAATCATCCCACCAGGCTCGGTGTGAACACGAGAACGATGTCGATAGGGATTACTCACCGAAGGAAAGGCCAAGCGTCCACTCTCCAAATGCCAGGACGCATGGTGAGGCCCAGACGGGTCAGACAACGATTGACGGCTTGGACATCTGGGTCTTCATAGGAATCTGGGATCGTGCCATATGCGAGGGCCATGACGACCGCTGCTGCATATCTGTGAAGGATTAAGAACGAGATGGGAGGGAAGACGGGGCACGGACCGTTTAGCGTGGTCTTGATGTCGTGAAGGATTCTCGACGATATCGAGGATATGTTGTCTTGCAGTACGCATGAGAGTAGGACCATAGCTCGTCACGATTTTGGGCTGCAGATGCGCATGGAGGGCTCTGCAACAAACGATCAATGAGGATCAGGTAGCGCGGAGTGGGACGTACCTTCTCAGTTTTTTGAACCTTTCGCCGGCAGGTGTGAGCAAGACTCTGAGGCCTCCTGATAGAGTTTCTCCCGCAGAGATGGATCGTGGTCTGTCCATCGTCGCAGCACCGTCTTTCTCGAGAATGTCGATGGCGGCTTGCATGCGACCGATGATGATGATGTGGGCGTTCCAGCCTTGACGGAGAGCAAAGATGGGGCCGTATTCCTGAGTCCATTCTTCGAACTTTCGATATGCGCTGAGAGGAGGTGAGGGGATGTTCTGGAGAGAGAAGGAGGACATACTATACTGCGGGAATAGCGTTGCCGAAGAGCCAGTGAGGGGTTGGACCGGGTGGCAGTGGATAATGGGCAGGTTTAGTGATTTTTCTGTGGATGGCGAAGAGGAGGGTGAGGCAGAGGACGGCGACGGCGATGGCGATGGAGTCCATTGGGCGTCGTGGGGTATGTCGAACGGCGTTGGTTCATTTTATGCAACATGATCCGGAATGACGAGGCGGGGAACGTCCATTGCCGTCGGGTAAGGGGTCACACGGTACGGCTTCTAATTGTGGCAATCAACGTAACTACATCGTCCCGACAGAGGCCCAGTACTTGACCCATCTCTCCGCGTCAACCCTCTGAATCCTTTCCAATTCTCTGAATGTGGCACTAATCTCCTCACTCTTCCCAGTCCAGAAACGTGTGATCGTACCCGTTTCGTCCTCGACGGGGTTGACATACTCTGCATCCGCCATGGACTTGAAATATTTCTCCAACTTGATGGCAGGCTGTTACACTATAGATTAATTCCAACAGCGGTACAACAGAGCCTACATACCATCGCTTTCAACACCTCATCTGTGGGTGCGACCGCGTGCTCTTCCACTCGGTGAACCCATTCGCTGAAACCAATCACAGGAAGCTGCTGCTGGATGATACCTTGCTTCACTAATGCCTCGTTGATGAATCCAATGACATCATTCCAAGGAACGGGGTGTGGATGAACCATGTTGATCGTCCTAGGTGCCTCGTGCTTCAAGAGGATGAGATCCCTTATCGTGCGTGCAACAATGTTCATGGGAACCCAAGAAACCACCTATCGATGAAGCTTCAGCATTCAAACCCCTCATCAAGCCTCATTCACCCACTCCAAGAGACGACGGGAGCACCCCGAGATGAAGGCTACTCTTCACCATTATCGGAAGCCAGTCCGTCGCGGCCCACGCTCCGTTCGGATATCCACCACTCAGCTGGCCAATCCTCAACGAGCAGAACTGGAGACCACTCTCCACGAGAATCTAGGACAACGTCAACGTTCCAACGTTCGTAGATATGCCTTGGGACATACCCTTTCAGATACATATTTGCTTGCTCCATAACCGGGCCCAACCGCTACACTTGGATCGTCGACGGGTTCTTCCGGGAACCGTCCCCTCGATCTCGGCCAAGACTGGGCAGAACCGATCGAAGACGTAAAGATGAATCGTAACGAGGTATGATGAGTTCCGGTTAGCCCCAACTGGATCAGGTTCCATGTCCCTCGTACGTTCGATTGGAACGAGGATAATCCCAAGTTAAAGTCAAGTCTCCAAGCATTGTGGATAATCACATTGACCAACGTTCGTAACTAACCGTCGAGATGAGTGCTCTGCCGAGACACAGACACAACTGGTTTCTTACTTCTTCATAATGGGCTGGATCCAATCCAAAGGAGTCCTGACCGGCATCTCCCTCCAGGAATACGAGTTTCTTGAGGTTCAATAGAGCAAGGTCCAAGCCGTGGCTATTGAACATCTTCTCCTGTCTCATCCTAGAGGGAGTCGACGAACGTCGGTTCAAGGCGTACACCCTCGCCACATCCTGGTCCTGAAGTAGCTCAGAAAGCGTATGCGCTCCCAGATTGCCGGTAGAGCCTGTAAGCAGTACCACGATCGGACCTTGGAGCTGGGTACGGGCCTTTGGAGGAGCAGCAAGGTCAGCACTGAACTTTGTGATCATATCCTGGATCTCCTGGCGGGCATCAGCAAGGCTGCTCTCCCTACCCTCATCGGACAATAAGGACAAGACATACTGAACCAGACCGTCGACGGTCGGGTGCGCATAGATCTGGCTGTCCTTCATCTTTTCCGCCGCACTTGTGAACCGTGGTTCATCGAACTGGCGGAATGCAGACGCGATCCGTTGTCGGACAAAGGTGACACCAATGCTATCCATCCCTTGTTCAAACAGGTCGGTCGTCATGTCGTACTTGGTCTCAGGGTAAAGGTCTTCAAGTTGTTCTGTGACCCACGATGTGAGGGCAGCCTTGTCCCATGAACTGGGGGCGTGGACGTTTACTGTCTTCCCGATGCTGTTGTATCTATCGCGTATGGTCAGCATACCGAATCATGAGCGCTCCACAGACCTACAAGGCATTTATTTCGTCATCAAACAACTGGACTGCCGCCTTCCTCAATACCGTCCCTTTACCAGCTCTGGGGAATGGCTTGTCGGGTGGGGTAAATATGATCATATCCTTGTAAATCCTGCTGAATGCAGGTGCTATGCGATTAGCGTTCGCAATCGTTGGCCTGACAATCGATGAGATATACATGGCAATAGATCTCAAAACGCTCACCATATCTCGGCTTTCATGTTATTCATCGCCGAATCATCCATGGGGTCCACTTGATATGAGGATCTGAGCTCAATAAGAGCACCGACCAGCTTCTGACTATGCCCGAATAGCACAACGGTCTCCACTCTGCATCACCACGGTGTGAATCTGTCGCCCTAAATCTAACTAGTAAAGCCATACCGTACGTCCCCAGTAATAATGTTCTCTATCGGCCCTGGGACCGTCTTCTCACCACTAGAATGGATGATAACGTCGTCGAGGCGGCCGACCCTAGTAATTAAATTCAGACGAGAACTAGACAGATGCAACGTTGGATTCACATCTTGTAAAAGCCTTTCTTCGTTGGATGCTCTTCGAATAGATCCGACGTGGCATAACCGTCTGGCATGTTGAGGACAGTGGGACCGTGAGTGTCAGTTTTCTGAAAGGGTTCAGAACGCATCATACGACGTCCGATGGCGACTCACCAGCACTTGCGCTTCGTACGTCCGATGACCATGAGGGATGAACCGCATTTTGGCACGAGGATCGAATATCACGTATTCCCAGTCTTTCTCGCACCGTGGACGTGGATCCAAAGTGGAACTCGGACCGAGCTCTGTACTACCGTACACGATATGTACATTCACTCCACTGTTGACGAGCGTGTCCCCCAGTTTCGTTGCGAGGATGCCACCACTGGAATACTAAATCCCGTAAGATGAAGGGGTCCGGTGTAACATCGGTTGCACGTACGACTTCGTCGAGACCCCGCAATGACTCAATGGCGGCAGGATCTTGTAACCACGCTTGCAAGAACGAGGGAATGACGATCATTTGATTCGACTTTGTGCGCATCGTATGTTCAAGCACGTAGTCCGCGCTGGGAAGCATGGGAAATTGACCGGATTGGAACACCAAAGGCGGAAACAGCGCGATGGTGGCTCCGCCAAAGGTGGGGATCAGGAGCTGAACGACGAAGCCTAGGGTGTGAAAGGGAGGAAAGGACATGGCTGATAAGACATTGGGACTTTTGCAGTCTCGAACGAAAGCTGATGAATCCTTAGAGAATGAGAGTATCACAGAGTGGATGTGGACTCACACATCGTAGCCCAAATGCTCGGTATCCTATGCGACCAAGCAACGGGTTTGGGAAAACCAGTGCTACCCGAAGAGTGGAGATATAGAAAAGGTGAATCCATATCTGGACGATAATTCCACCACGGGTAACGAACGTCCTGTTCTTGCGAACCATCGGAGTCGGGGTCAAGCTGAGGGTAAACCTGGAGCAGTGTGGGTGATTCGTTAATCTGCACGATGAAACTGGGGTCAGAGGTAGAGATTTGAGCGACGACCCCGTCCAGCAACGGTTGCAACGTGTGTTTCGTTGTCAGCATCTTGTGACAATCCGTCTTCTGCAGCAGATCGAGGATCGCTGCTGGTGAATTACGCGGAGAGATCGGGAAAGGCTGCGAGTTGAGATAGATGAGACGTGGTGAGCGGGGTATACGAGGCAGCAAAGATGAAGCGTACAACGAGTCCTGCGAGCATTGTGCCTGCTACAATCGCATGGTAGGTGACCGCATCAGAGTTGGAAATTATGGCGACCACTTCACCCTGGGGGCTTGTGAGGTCTGGACGAATGAGATACGCAGCTCGATGGGCTGCTTTCGCAAACTGAGCGTGGGTGATGAATGTGATGCCTCCAGCGGCATGCTCATCGGCGTAAGTGTGGAAATGATGGTTTGGGTTGTGAGTGGCATTGAAGTCGATGGCTTCACAAATGTACCCTACGCTTGTGGTGGGTACGTGGAAGTCCGACATGGTGCTCTTGAGGGAGTTGGTACAGCAGAAGCGACAGAGTACAGGGTGTACACGTTTCCTGATACCATGGCTTATAATTAGTGGCCAACAGGAAAGCGATTAACATGCTTCCACAAGCGAACGGTCGACAACCGGGGCCGGGCAGGACAATAGCCACTGCTGGAGATCTCCGAGAACCAAGAATAGATAGGTATGAAGTAGATACTTTCACTCGTTTCGCGATCCTTCGTGCACAAGCCCAGAGTCAATGGGTATGTGTCACCTGTGCGTTTCATCTGGGGCCGCACTCGTTGCACGAGTTTGTGACCCTTGCCTCATACTACAATAGAGGCCCACAGAGTCGGGGCTTCGAGTGCCTCCACTCTCAGGTATCGACATAGCTGAGTCAGTGTGGTGAGACCCTTTGGATTGACGAAGAAGAGGTCGTCATCGTGATCTTCGAAGGAACGAATTGTAAACCCAAATATCCTGTGGAGGACGTCTACAGGTTGTGTAAGGGGGGGTGATGGAGGTTGTTCCAATAATACTGAGATCATGTCATCGTTATTGTGAAGAACGTCCTGAGCGCCTCCACTTCTATAATGTGAGTTTATCTGAAGCATTTAAGAAATATACTCACCTGATTACATGATACTGTGCAAGAGACAATATTGCTTCGTACTTTATGTACAACGCCACAAGTTGGTCTAACGCCACTTGGGTTTTATATGTCGAGAGTACAATACCTTCCTTATTTCACGCAGCAACTCAAAATAGTTCTTGTGGCGGCTATGTGGCGCATTGGATAAATAAGGAACGTGTTGCAGATCTTGACCTTTAAAGAGCCATGACTTTTAAAGCGCTTTCGATAAAGCCGAGGAGCGCATGCGGTGCTCATGTTGTGTGGTATGGCGTCATGTCTCCTGTATTGTTTTTACCCAACTCTGGAAACCCCAGTTGAAGTTGTGCGCACTGATTTCACATTTCAGATGTGATCCTTTTGTGGGGCGTGTGCTGCACTGCAAAGCGACAAAATTAAAGAACCGCTTGAAAACTCATGAGGCGCATCAAATTCTGTTTGATAAATGTAGATAATGACGAAGGAAGCTCATAGAGCCTCACTTTAAACTTTACGTTGCTTTATGAGCAGCGCCACCTCGAGGATCGAGCGAGCCCGAGTTGCCTCACAAACACAGGAATCTGGGTACACAATAGATGAGTCCATTAATCTAAAAATTCACTGCGCAGCCAGATTTCAATGTCGTACGTTGAACACATATCCACGAAAAAAGTGAAAGTGAAAACTTGCGTCAGCCAACCACCCTCTGCCGTCTTATTTGCAGCGACGACGTGCCAATAAGCTGGGATCTCGGTGGGATCATCTCTAGGAGTGCTAAAAAGCTAGGTATGGTTTGAATGCATGGAATATCCTTTCCCCGTTGCCTTGGCGTGTTGATAAGAATTGAAAAACCAGCTTTTTCGGCGCTCTCGTGATATTTGCTTCTATTTGTCTGTGGCCCTATACCGCACGGGAGTTGGTTCAGCGGCTTCTACCGCCGAGCACCGAGCGGCGTAGGTAGGCAGAAGATATCCTGTTCGAGAAGGAATGCATTGTCCGCAATGTATTTTTTTTTACTTCGACTCGGCCTTTCCGCTGCCAATTTTGCTCTGCACGTCTGATTCTCAAGCTGTTCCGCATGGTACGTCTTTATTGGCTCGTTCTCAATCAAGAATATCATTCTCTTCGCCTTTGTCACTCGATATCTTCTCATTGCGTATCACTCCCGACTCACATTCTTTGTGAATGTGGCAATTGGACCTTCGGTTTGTGCGACGCGCAACTTTGGCCTAGGGAAGGGACTTGTATATAAGTTCGGTGAGGGCTGAAGCAGATTAGCGCTTCTCTTCATACTCCATAACTGCTGAACACCCTATTTCTTGTCTTTTTCCCGTCTGCCTCTTTTTCTATCGAGCCCAAACTTCTGCCCTTTGTCGATTGAGATTTTTTTTCTCTTTTCTTTTCATGCTGCCTTGTATTGTAATGCTGAAGTTTTGCGTTGATTTCACAACACAGAACTTGAGCATTAAAATAGCGAGGTGTGGATTTAAATCGTGACATTAAAGTTGCTAGCCGTGGAGTTTGCGGCATGGCCGTGGCACTTGCGACGGGAATAGAGAGAAAGGATGGCAAATTGGAGCAGTTCACTTGCATTGCCAATTTGGGTTGGCAATCGATTGTTGCCCACTCAAACTGGCAATGCAGATAACATGTCCGAGTCGAGGACAGTAGGCCATCTACATTGTTACTGACAAGCTAGATTGTATGACATCACGGAGCGTGATACATCGACCAAAGTGAATTTATATGCTTTCATGTTGTCCTTTTCCCAGCGGGTGTGCGCCGCGACCTGGCGAGTAGGTAGCCTCGACTTTGTGGAAGTTGTACTAAGACTGGCACCACAAACTTGAAGCTCGACATCAATAGGAACATGTGCCCCGAGAGTGTATCCAAGGCTGCAAAAGATGGGCGTTGCTTGCTTCGTGGTGCACATGAGCGGCCTAGGTATGAATTCTCATCTCAACTGCCTGTCGTCTACAACGATACCAAGGCCGGAGCCAAGATATTGGGACCACCTTTCACTGGGTCTCATCTCAGGAAGCTAAATTGGGGTGTGTATACCAGCCGACCATTATCCTTGAGAGTTGGTAACCATCAGGCTCGCGATATCGTGTCAATTTTATCTACGTGCATAACGAGTGGTAAGATTAGCACCAGCGGGACAGATATAAAACGGAGTGTAAGTTTGTGTGTATTTGGCTATAGCCTCACGGCAGAGAACGGCCAGGCGCTGTCCTGGAACCGGAAATGCGACGGTCACCGACTGGATTCTCTCCCATTGCTACAAGCTATGCCCGAGCAGCACCGCTCGAGCGGTCAGCAAAAAGGGGTGCGCAAGCGCCGGAGTCGAGCTTGAGAACGTCAATTGACCACGTACTCGGAGATGAAAGCGGTGAGTTTGTTTGCCAGACGGACCCACGGAGGATTCGGTGACAGATAGAGTAACTCGAGCTGATGGCTGGGGATTGATTGTACCCCTGCATAACTTGGGTCAAGATTTCTTGGGAACACTCTTCCCTGCACCGTTCCCTCTCGCCGCAACCCTTTTTGATTTATATTTACCTTTCCGTATTTATCTCTCTTCCTTTGGGTCCACCACCACGGCCATCCTAACGCAACCCATCTTCAAATTATTCTGCAAACATGCGTCTTCGTCGTCGTGCAATAGGTCCAGATATTTCTGAAGAGTCGGAGCCGGAGATAGCGGTTGAACCCAGTGCAACACGGGATTCTACTCCAGATACAGACGCTGAAGATGACGCTGAAGTCAATGACGAGTTGGAGGCGGACATGGACGAAGAAGATGCAGAGGAAGGCGGAGCTGAGGAAGACGAAGAGGATGAAGGAGAAGACGACATCGAGGTTGACGTAGAAGGAGACGAAGAGGTCGACGAGATGCAAGAATCAGACGATGATGCAGAAGACGACGAAGAGGTCGACGAAGAGGAAGTCAAGCCAAGAGCAGGAGCATCCCGAGCTACTAGGCTGCGATCCGCTGGAGGCAAGTTCTCTGCGGGTCGTACCGAAAAGGAGTTCAAGTCAACAAAGCAACAACATCTCAGGATCAAGCTCAAACTTCCTGCAGCACCCTCCACTGCCAATACTAGTGCAGCTGCCACACCGGAACCTGTCCCACCTCCCAAAGGCAAGCGTAGTCGACAAGGTAAGTTTGGTCTCTACTTTATGTGTGCGCGTTGTCTCAACATCTTTTCATCGCATCGCAGCACGGACTCTCAACATTGAATCGGAGGAGGAGGAAGAGGAGGAGGAGGATGATGATGAAGAAGAGGCCCCTGAGTATCCGAGGGGAATTTCAGTAGCTGGGCCATCTACATCTACACGGCCGATGACGACAAGACAGGCCGTTCTTGCCTCTGTCGTCGATTCGTCGCATGTTTCACTGGGTACGTTCCTTTCGGACCATTACGAATAATACATCGCTCATTATGTGCTATAGATGAAGGCATCCGGAGAAAAAAGGTCCTCAACGAAACGGAGCTCGCACTTCGTCGGGAAGAGACAGCCAGGAAACGAAAGAACCTGTCGGAAAAGAAGTTGGAAAACGAAAAGGTACGGGTGCATCGCTTATATGCTTGAAGTTCCTCTCATTTCCGGATTTTCGCTACTTCAACTTCCTTAGGCCGAAACGATCAATCGCCTTCTCAAAAAACAATCCCGTTCCAAGAATCGCCGTGGAGGTACTGGTGCTGGTCCAACAGCTGCACCTTCCACAGCGGATACACCCAACTTGGCGGGTTCGGGTACGCCCAACGAGGATGAAGAAGCAGCAGAGTTTGGTGCAATAGAAGAAGCCATTGAAGCCGACGTGGAGAAGGTTGCACCACCACCGCCAATGATGTATCGTTGGGTGTCGAGCGTGAAGAACGTTGAGGATGGCGGTGAAAGAGAGAAGAGCGTGAATATCAGCTTTTCGGTACCTGTTTGTGCGCTGCCGGAGTGGATGAATGCGGAAGAGAAAGTGGAGGCGCAAGACATGGAGATGGAGCTGCAGGTTGATAGAGATGGAGATGTGGATATGGGTGCTGCTACGAAGGGTTCAAACACCAGCATACGGCCTATGCAAGATCCTCCATCAAAACCCACACCTCCACCGCTCTTGTCTCCAGCGGAGAAGTCTCAATGTGCAGTGCCGAATTGTGGACTTGTGAGGAAGTATCGACTAGTCAAAGACTTTAACGTTGGCGCGTGCGGGATGGTGCATTTGAAGTTGTTGGAGAATATGAGTTTGTCGAGTGTTGGCGGGAGCCCAGCGACTCAATAACGTCGTAATGCTGGGTGGTGCAAGATGATAGGAGTTATTGTAGCTACTGGTAAGCGGCTTGTTGAGGCTGATTCTTTGTTGGATGCTGATGCCTTGGATAGCTCTGCGCTGTACCTTTTTTTGTACCTACAGTTAATGTTAATTTCTTGGTCCGTGCCCTTTCAAGATCGTCTTGGCGTCGACCAAGTCATGTATGAGATTCATCGTGGAAATGTAAGCACCAAGACACAATTGCATTCTATTCTAGGCCACTCGAGACAATTGAGTACCATACGAGTCTGGGTATCAAGAAACCAAATCCAGTGCAAGCGAACATTATAGGCAACGGCTATCGACAAGAAGACTATTCGTGATTTATCAAGACATCAAAGCTCATTTTGGACGGAGAGATGCACTCAAGCGCTGTGCGTGGTGGTGACATTGGCCAGTTGCACGGTCTTGAGCAATCCCCCGAGTCCGCCTAAACTGCCCAGACCGTCTAAACCCACGTTGCCAAGAGCTAGATCCGAACCGTGCAAGAGGTTCAAAATCAAGAGTGGTATCATCTCCGTTACAAAGTTGATTCCATGCGTGACGCCCTGGCGTTACACGATTGTAGGAAGAGCAAGCTCGTGAGTATTCCCCAAACGGCGTGTCTAAAGTGGGATTCAGCGAGATGACGTACAGAGAGGATACCACCGATGGTTTCATCAGAGGTCAAGGTGCCGTTCGCTCCTTCACCTTGGTTTGTTTTGAGGTGTGGAGTGGAGGTAGGGTTTAGAGCGTTGGAAAGCGTTGTGAGGTAGATGAGTTGCGCTTTCGCTGTGGCGTAAGCTGTGAGAGCCAGAAGGTCCTGAGCGTTGGGTGTGATATTCAGTATGGATGGCTCCGATCCATATACAATGCACAGGTACGCACTCTGTTCTGGTCCTGACGACTGCTTTCCGTTTCCATTCCGTTAGCGGCGTCGCTCGCGGTACGTTTCCAGGTGGATGGGTTTAAAGCATGACTGACGAACGTTTTCAGCGCCTATTGATGATGTTAAAGACAAAGTCAACCATGAGAAATATACAGGCTTACAACATCCGCTTTGGTCTGGAGTGTATCGAGATGGGCTTTGTGATCTGGCGATTCGACCAGATAACGATCAAGCAGGCCAGTCAACTCCTACCGTCATGTTTTCCGTCATTGACCAAAGTTGTCTCTGGTGAGGACAGATAGCAACGTACGGTATGATAATTATCCACGTATGATTTATCTATTGTCCCATTTGCGAAGAGGAACGGAAGGCGCTGGTGAGGTATCGTTAGCATCTGTTTTCCGGTTGTCGTTTTTTGAGGTGATGAGAACGCTTACTAGGGGTAGCTTCATACTCGGAAGGCGGAACTGCTCAGATGGCATCATCGCAGCTCCGTCATTTTCATTTGATGCAGATGGGGAGTTTTGAATCTCGTATAAGCTTGTTTTATCCGCCATGGCCATAGTAGCGGCCTTTTGTCCCCACGGCCGCAAAAGAGTGAGGACAAGCGTACCATGTCCGTGACATCATCTCACTCACACTGTGGGATGCCAGACCGTCGATGGGAATGGCAGGACTGGCGGAGACGACGGCGCAGATGGTGGTGGTGAAAATGAGAAGAATATTCGATAAGCGAGCCATGGATGAAGATGAGGTATGGTCGAACGAGAAGGATGGTGAGGGTGAGGGTGGCCGGGGTTTCTTTTTATACGGTCAAGCTGCACAAGGTTTTCACAGGGGCTTTGGTGTAAATGTGGACGATGGCGTGCTTCGTTAGATGGGAGTCACCAAAACCCCTAGATAGGTTTGATCCAGGTGAGCGTACTGACTACTATCCTTACCGTCGCTAGGCACTTTACACGAACGGCAATCGGGATGACTATTGCATTGACGATGTAGCATCGACTTTACGGCGTGTCGTCGTCGCGTTGAGTAATGTCAACTAAAGTGCGAGTCGGCGATGACAGCAAATTCGCTATTCGATACATCGAACGATGCATATACGATAATAGGCCTTGCTTTCGAACACGAGTAGAGACGAGATTGGCTGGGAAGCTGGGACTACAGGATATTACCTGGGATCCCAGTTTCCCAGTCAAGTGAAGCTGGGGTTAGTTGTACAGGTGCCATAGCTGGTTTCAGAACTTGAGACGAATTTGAGGGACAGGTGCTAGTTCCACAAAGTGGGACATGTAATGCGCTACGAAGGTCCATGTTTCCATATACGAGATGGGTCATGATTGGACAGGTGTGTACAATATTGCGAATGGTACGAGTGGGAGCATAGAAACCGAACTGCATCTCACTGTATGGCCATTGTAGCGAGAGAACAGACTATTTATGCATGCCTTAAACCAACCCGGCTTGGAGATGAGCCCCTTCTTGATTCTCTTCAACGGCCGTCCCTTCAAGTCGTTCGGATCCGGGGGATACGGCAGCTGATCATGGTAACCGGTACTCGGCATAGCCAAAGAGAGGAAGGGTCACCGGTAAGTCTCTCCCCTTTACTTTTCTGCAATACCCGACAAAGGAGAATACATTCTAGACAACGTATCCGCCGCATGATGAATATATCGGCAAACCGTTGAGATGATGAAGCAGTAAGTTGTTCTAGTTTGGGGTACAGACGTTTGGGTTGCTCATTTTCGTTTGCGGAATGTAGTAAGGACTCAGCCAGATTTCGTGTATCGGTCAAGGAATAACGTGCCAGGGTATTGCTCCCAGCCGAAGCGGCTGATAGCATTCTGCTGGATGTCAGCACTGTACCATCTTCAAGGTCATCCACCTCCTCTATAAATTCATCAATCGAATCCCGCATGTTTCCCGTAAAAGTTATACGCCATGAAATACCGTCTGTCCTTTCTCCTAACTATATTCTCCACCCTGTCTTTATGTGTCTCCCATTTCATCGATCCCGATTTTTTGCTCACGGGTACGACTCCTTCCGGCTCCCTTCATCCCTTGGTCTCATTTCTCATCTAGACGGCGACATCCTAAACTACGCGTTAGGAATCCAACAGCTCAACTATGCATTCTACCACAGCGGCCTCAAATCCTACTCGCAATCCCACTTTCAGCAATCCGGTTATCCGGATTGGGTTCGAGACAGGTTTCAACAAATTAAGAACCACGAAAGGACCCATATCCGATTTTTGACGATGGCGATTCGTGAACGCGATCGAGAGGTGGAGATGAACGCGAAGTATACCTCACGGGTAAAGGCGGTTAAACCGTGTCGGTACAATTTGTGCGTATCTCCCTGGTTCTCGTCGCAAGCATCGTACTTTGTTTCGCTAATGCCTCTCTTCACGACTCGAAGCACTCACACGGATCCTCGTTCATTTATTGAGTTGAGCGCCATTATCACAAATGTCGCAACGTCTGCGTTCAACGGCATGTTACCCTTCATCAGCGACAAGGTGTGCTTCCAGCACTCGTATTTCTTCTCCACCTCTTCGGGGGGCTGACAGGGAGCATGCGTATATGTAGGGCTACCTTACCGCCTTTGGTTCTATGCTCGGCGTCGAAGCACGCCACGCCGGATGGATCAATTCTGCTCTTTTATGGGTAAACCCCTGGAATACTGCATTCGAGGTACGGTTTATTTATTCGCAATCACATTTATCTGCCTCTCTATTCCTCATCGCTGTCATCCACCAGACTCCACTCGATGCGAACCAAGCCCGTAGTTGGTTCAGCACCTTTATCGCATCATGCCCAGGCCCGAACTTCCTGTCTCACTCCAAATCGTTCCCTAAACTCTCGTTACCTGGAAGTGCTCTCCCCGGAAAAGTCGTCACTTTCGAGATTGGTGGTATTTCAGGTGTGGAGAAGGAGAAGGATAAAGCGAAAACGACAGAGAAGGGAAACAAAGAAGTGGGCGGAGGCAGGTCTTACCTCAACGCCGCTGCTGGGTCCGAACATGACACTGGCACACGATTGCAACTCTACCTGCATTGTCTGACCGGCACGGGCATCTACACTGCTCTCGTCGACGCAGCTCGACAACAAGTGATGATTCCACAGGGAATGAGAGGAACAGCGTATTGTTTGATCAGCACGGATAAGGAAAAAGCGACGGATAGGTCGACGGTTGCAGGTCCTGCAGTGGTGATGTGTCCCTTTTAGGCTGATGGTTGTGCATGGAATGGGTTGATATTTAGTTTCAATATTCAACTTACAATGAGTTTTGACGATCCTTGGCATTGTCCGCGTTACTCCAAATAGTAGGTTACTAGCATTCTGAGCCTTCACGGTCACGTTGTGAATGACGTTCACGGTGGACGAGTCATGCGTCGATCGTGACGCACTCCATTCTCCAGTCTACCAATGACGTAGGTGCACCTCCTCCTATAAAACTCCTCTCGATGTCTCACCTGTTCACTCGTCTCCCATAATGTCGTTACCTCAAGCTCCCAAAGACATCAGCGAACACCCCATCAAGGGTTCCGTCGCGCAACCTAGCGTCAAACACGACAAAGATGTCGACATCGACCGCAAAATAAGGTTCTACGGTGTCATCTCCGCACTTCGCAAAGGGCGTTTCCCATCCAATCAACAGCTCCATTCCGCCATACGTTACGTCTTGAAGAACTCTCCTGTCGAAACCAAGGATCTGTCCTCAGAAGGAAAGAAACTCGTTCAGGATATCAGAGATATTCTAGAAACTACCAGCATCATCATCCAAGAGAAGAACGCCGATGAACTCGTTCAGCAGTTCCTTTGGCATACCAGGGATATCGACACCGACGCTCTGGACCTCAGGAATCTCAAGGAACGCGCCACTCAACAAGGCGAGGCTGTCATTGACAGGCACACTTCAAAGTCGGAAGGAGAGCAAGGTAGTTCGTTCCTTTCCGCCCATTTCGTACACTTTCTAATTTACTGTTTCAGCCATTCATCATCTTCGCACTGTCCTCACCCTCATCCTCACCAACTCCGAGGTCCGAAAACTCCTCTCCGACTTTTCTGTCATTGGTCGCGACCTCCTGTCGCGATCTGCAACCAAGGTAGCGACCACCATCGCTCCAACTGAAGCCCAACTACAAGGAGTCGATCATCCCGCTCCTGAGAACCAGTTCCAGACCGAGGGCGGGAGGACCGTTGGTACAGATACCACCCCTATTCTTGAGGCTGGCCTTCCCGGCACTGGGGCTCAGGTTCGTCAACACCCACATGAGGGTGGTGCTCGTGCTACCCCCGCTGTCAGGACCGAGAGTGGTAGTCAGATGGGCTTGGATCAGGCTAAGCAAGGAGCTGCCGGTATGAAGGAATCAGCCAAGGAACACACAACTGGTTTTGCGAGAGATACCCAGGCTGATGTACAGGAAGGAGCGAGCCGCGCCCGAGCTGGTGATGCTCAGGGTGTCGAAGAACGTAAGGGCGGTTTCATGGATAAAGTTCGAGACTTCAAGGTCAGTTCTTTTGTTTCCGAACACAACGTAGTTGCTTATTCGTGGCCGCGTAGGATAACATCACCGACAAGATCCCCCAGCAGCGGAGGGACGGAGCTCGCGAGCAGTATGAACACGGCCGCAAATTCTTGTCGGAGGAATACTTCCCCGAAGAACGCCGGGAACAATTTATCTTTAGGGGAAAGAAGGTGCATATATTTTCGGGTCGATGCTTCTTTTGCTTACTGTGGCATTTTAGGTTATTCTCGAATGTCAGAGGCATGACGACTATCAACAATCTATGAGGTGGTTGTTGGATTATTTTGGCGAGTATCTTCGTCGAGGAAAAAGTGTTTCTATTCGACAGGAAACTGCTCCCACGGGTTCTCGCTTAGTAAGCCATTCAACGTTGAGCATTCCGCTCGGGCTAACCCCGTGAAGACCACCTTGCAGCAATGCACAGCAGAACTGCGAACCATTTTGGAACGCTTTGCGGACGGGCGGTCGTTGGACCCTGTCTTTGACTCCATTGATAAATTGGCGGATGATGCCAGACGCGACGAGACCTTACGGAGGTGGTTCAAGGCTGTCGAGACTTATCTCCGTCGGGTAGGTATCTGATATTTAAGATGCTGTCTTTAATTAATCGGCAAACAGGTGTTGTTGGACCCCGGGTACATTCTGGGGGATGAGTGCGATTCAGAGGGTCGGCGATTAAAGGAAGACGGCCGCAGATTCTATGATGGGACCTACCGTGGCCACTTTGACGATTTGTTCAACAGCGTAGGCAACTGGTTTAAGGCCATGGCCAATGACCCTGTAAGTGGGACGGACCGACAGAAGCACGATTATCGACTAAGATGTTTCATAGGTTAATGTTCGGTTCTCGGAAGATTGGGCACGGTTGACGAAAGACTTGCTCTTTGACTCTGAGGGCAGTCTTGCGTTCAAGGCCGACTTGTGGAACGACGTTCGCAAGGTGATCTTGCCTCAGCTGATTGACAAGGTACGTTTAAAGATGAGTCATTGCCAGCTTGGGTTAAAGTATCATTAGGTTGGGTATATACCTATCCCCCGCGTGGAATATTCGGATGAATCACTCGATCTTGTCGTTGAGAATTTGACATTGACTGGGCGCAACCTGTTCCCCAACGTGATGTCTGTCGAAGCCCACAACTATATCAAGTTTTCGCCATACAATGCCTTCCAAGATGACTCTCATCACCGCCTCACGCTTACGTTCGGACAAATGCAAGCGGACATGCGCGATGTTGCCTTTTACTTTAGGCGAAAGGCCGGCATCCCCAAGTTGACGGACTCGGGGCTGGCTGACATCATTCTAGGCGGCGAGGGATTGACGGTAAGCGATGTGATGCCGTTAAGATGATGGTGTTGACGATTGGTCCAGGCCACTGCCGTGTTGACAAGTTCCGGAAAGGATCGTAGTTCTGTTTTCCACGTTCATGACGTTCACGTCAAGGTGGACACGCTCAAGTTTTCGATCCGAGATTCCAAGCACGACTTGTTGTATAAGACATTGAAGCCCTTGGCGACGGGTCTAGTTAAGCGACAGATCCAAAAAGCGGTCTCGGATGCTATTAAGACTGGATTGGAGTACCTGGACGGACAACTCGTCAGCGTGAGGGATAAGATGGAAAGCGCCAAGGCCACCGAGGGCGAGAAGCGCGGCAAAGTTTTGCAAGAGGTAAGCATCGACGGCATTGGTTGAAGCATGGGCTGAATTTGGACACGTGTTGATAGATGTTCCAACGCAAGCATACAGAAGGGTCAAGTTTGAGCTCAAAGACTGGAGACCGGCAATTCCACATTGTCTCAAACAAGAGGGACTCGATTCTGTCGACTGCAGGACATCCGTCTGGGTGGGTGAATCGTACGGCAGAAAAGGACGAATTGGCTGCTCAGGGTACGGAATGGAGATCAGAGGCGTTTAGCATTGTATGATGATGTTGTATAAATAATTATAATGCCTTGAATCGGCGTCCATTGTAATCGTGGGACGAGACACGAGTGACCCTGCTCGGTTCAGACTTTGGCACGTGGGTTCCTTTTTAACCCTCGTTCACGACGACCTCCACCACATTCTCCCTCTTTACTCCCGCGATGGCCAAAATGTCGCTGAAACCACTCGTTTTAAAACTCATCTCTGCTCTCAAACACGAACATTACCAGCAACCTGACCTCTCATGCATCTCCTCTTCTTCACCTCCACGGTTACCACCAGAGATCCTGGATCACATCTTTCGAGAGACGGCGGAGGAGGATATATTCCTCGATCCACTAAATTACTATGATCGACCCGTCTCGTTTTTGGAGCTATCGGATTCGCCTGGAGTGTTGATGTATCGACTGGAGCGATACAAACGCTCGATGCATCAAAAGACCATATTGGCGAGGGTGTGTCGGTTGTGGAATCGGGTTGCGCAGAGGTTGATTTATGAGTTTGTGTGGATTTCCAAATCGGATCTGGCGAAACTCTTGGCCGGAACCTTGCTTTCGCAAGGGAGGGGGAAGAAAACGACCGCTGGGGAGGGAAAGGAGGCCGAAGGGGGATATCGACAGATGGAATGCGGAGAGTTTATCAGGAGGTTGCATATCCAGACGACGACGTTTGAAAGATGCGATCCTGTCGATTTGAGGATCATATTGGATCATGCGCCTAAAGTCGTTGTGTACAGTGATCATCGGAGCGTGAGGAGGAGGAGGATGTTGAGACCTGGGACGGGGGTGGAAGATGGTCCCGGACATGCGGGTCTTGCGATGATTTGGGATGAGCGGTGTTCACAAGAGCAGCTTTTTGGAGCTCTTGTGAGGTCGGGGAATGATTTGAGGAGGTTGTCGTGGACGAATTATGGAGGGAGTGGGGCTTTCGTTGGTTTGAGTTCTGGCATCGGCGGCACTCGCGCCGCTAGCCCTGGGACTAGCAGCAGTATCAGCAGCGTCAGTACCAGCACTAATACAGGAGTGTCTGGGAATAGCAACGAACATAACGGGACTGGTGGAAATTATGCCGCTATTGGAGATGGAGGGTTTTATTTACAGAGTAGCCCGATGGTCAAAGGGCTGGCGATGAAACTGGAATACCTCGAGTTGACGTTTTGTTCGACCGAGTTTCACCCCGGCGAGAGTCCGCTCAGCCACGGACACAGACTCGGACACGGCCTCATGGATGGTACCGATCCCTGTAGAGGCAATCCATCGACGGAAAACCTCCATTTACCCGCACTCAAATCGCTCAAGGTGACGTTGGACAATGCGACGTTTTCGACCTTGTCGACGTGGAATATGCCCAATCTTCGAAACCTCTCTGTCGTTTCGGCCGATTTTTCCTATGCGAGCTGTGGATTCGCAAGGTTCTTCGTGATTCATGGGCCAAAATTGGTGCAACTCGAGTTGGGACATTCGTCTTCGACTATTGAGGAGCATTATCTTACCGCTCTACCTCCCCATCATCATCATCATCACCATCACCATCACCATCATCATCATGGCGCTGCCGCAAAGAACATTCCTCTCCCGGATTGGTGTCCCAATTTGGAGGAATTCATCTGTAGCGCCGAAGCCGAATGGAATTGGCAAAACCCTAATCGAATCGCACCTCACATCCTCATGCCTCATCATCCCACGATCAAATTCATAGGCATCAAGAATATCGATAAACGATTGCGGGATGATGCACCTTCAACCCATCAGTTGGCGCAGATGACAGGAAGGCGAACCGCGTTCTTTGTCTTACTGGAACAGATGGGGAGTTTGACGAGCAGGGAGGCTTTCCCTTCATTATTGTATATCAGGGATCTGAGTTGGGAGAGTCATGTGATTCGGACGGGGTCCGTTGTGAAGAGGTCGTTCGAGTTGGCGATGTTGAGTTCTCAAACTGAGAAGATCGGGACGAGGATGATGAAGATGAGTAGGACCGGGTCGAGGAGGGGTAGTGTGGCAATAGGATCGCTGGACAGCGAATACTTCTACTGGAAGCACGTGCATATATTTTGGAAGGGAGTGTTGGAGAAGTGCAAGGCCAATGGGCTGTGGTTGGAGGATTGGCAGGGAATTAACGTGACGGCGAGGGATTTGAGAAAGGCCCAGTTTGAGGTTGAGGAAGGGAGAGTGAAGGCTTACGGAGAGGATCCCACAGCGTTGGGAGGGAGAGCGTTGAATCTGAAGGGGTTGCTGAAATTCAAGTAGAGTGCGAGGCGGGGATGCTCTGATCCTTACGCTACGTCTCTCTGGTATACCTATCGAATTCCTTTCTTACGATGAACGACTTACCGTCATCGTTCATTTTCCTTTGGACACTTTTGATGATGTCTCACGACGATATCACGCTCGCTTTTCTCATTGCGCTGCACTTTCATTTTTCATCTGGCATGGACTTGTAGCAACATTTTTCTTGATTTGATCGTCTCTCATCTCGACTCTCATTTTCATTGACCATTTTCTCATTCATTCTCACCCTTGGCATTCCGCATCTATCTCATTCTCCTCCTTACTCCTTCATTGCATTTACATCATAAAACTACAAAACATATCAACATATCGAGTGGAACTTGTTCTGCGACCCATTCTTGTTCTTTCAAATACCCACACATTCGCATTCATACCATTCCCCCACTTTCATTATGGCTACACACACATCTGTGCATACCACACAACTCAACTCAACCACCGTGCGTACCTTTTTTTTTTTTCCTTTGACCTCAATGTCATTTTGCCATCAGCATCGCACATCTATACCCCTGTATAGGTTGAATTTTGAACCCCTCTTCTCCGTCATTCATTGATGTTGATTACTACATACATGCGTTCGCATCTGCATTACTTGTATACCTCCCTCATTTTTCATCGATATCGGATCAATATATTAACTCTCCTTTAACGGCATTTGGATTCAGTCGGACCTGTGTGTACCTCACGCGCGCGTACCCTTTCCCTGCATGTTTGGATGTGTGAATCCGGCTGTCTGTTTCGGTACTGATTGGACGTAAAAAAGAGCTCTAGCGCGATGGGATGGGGTTGGCGTGGCTTGACTAGCTGGTCTGGTGGCATCGTCAATTACGGAGCGGTATGGTATGGTCGATCGTTCTGGACCTTCTCGAGTATCACAGTGACGGCATATACGAATTTTGTATGCAGGAAGGAAATGGTGGAATAATTCATCAGGAGAATTTCGTTTTCGATACCCAGATGTTGGCTTTCCTTTGACGAAAGTTGATGAACCTTGCGAGCAAGGTCATCTGCCGTTTTCCTCACGCGAGCAAACAATGGCATTGTGTACGATTTCGAGAGATGTGGGTCGTTTCCTAACACAAGCAAGCTGGTGTCATCGATCTTGTCTCGCGGCTCGTCACTTGCGTGAGGTGGATAGATATGTATTGGAAGCTACGTAAAAGTTGGGGAAAGGACAAGGCGAAAGCTATAGGAAATGAAAGGAGAGGGAGAGCCGATAGAGCGAGGCCTGTCCTGGGCGCACCGTGTGCTGGCAGCTTCCAATATGTAGGGTGGGTGGGGGGAAAGAGAAATAGGAGGTAAGAAAAGAGTAGGATGGGAGGGAGGACACAGAAAAACCAAAGTCACAGCGACTAGGTGCGGTGGTAGAGAGTGGAATAGCAATAGGTATGTAAGCTACCTACTTGTACTTAACTCCGAAATCGCGGTGCCTCGCTTCGACAAGACAGGACACCCTCAAGTGAGGTGTCTCATACACTTTGTCTACGATTTCGGCAAAACCTTGCTTGGCGAGCAAGGTCTATGTCACGATTAGTGACAGCTAGTTACTGTATGTCATTTATGTGCTCGGTCGGTCGGTGAGACGAAAGTTCCGAGTGGAGAGGTATCCCGCATAACGGAGCTCGAGATTGTACCACACTTCACCATGATTGCTGCCGGTGTGTTCAATTCTCCGAGCTGCTTATTGGCCACTAGATTCCGTCCATGGTTTGTGATTCATGAGATCCGAGTCACACGGAACCTTGTACAGAAATGTGTCATCGACTGTAATGCGTTGACATCTTGAGCCTCACATACGCCCATTGGTTGACTAATCATTTGGAAGCTGAACGCCATCACCAATGTTATTCACGATATGTGGACCCGCAAAATATAGTTAATCATACCTTTCACGTGGTATGGGATGACTAGCATAAGTACGTGCAACGCCGTGGTGTGTAAAATGGCTTACACTGGCACAAGAACATACGGTCAGCTAGATTATAGATTCAAATACATGCACCCACTGATGTCAACATGCCGGAGTCAGTACCAATCACAAGCTCGTCCGTCCTTTCTTTTCTTTGACAAAATATTCATTTTCCGAATTGTTCAGTCCATGATGGGTCGTGTTGGCCCTGGGTATCCTGGGAAGTCTGGGCCAAAGGATCTGATGACGGAGGCTGTTATAGTTTTAGAGAGAGTATGGTATGTGAAACTATGCTAACCCTTACGATTTTTGAATGATCTGACGTGTAATTGCCGCTGTCATCGGTCACCATTGAAGACTTTACTAGTCTTGCCTCTGCATTCACGATTCAGTGAAGTAGGTTCATATACAACTTAATCAGCTATTCATACCAATGAGGATGAACGAAGGATTGGTATCCCAACTGCGGGTGCGGCCGTCAAGGCCCATTCGATGTGTCCTTATTTTTATTTTCACCAGGAACAGTCTCTTGACCGAATGCGCACTGCATCGAGCTCGACAGCCTTAATTTGGTCCATGGCTCCACTGGTTTCAGATCTAAGGTTCACATCGAGACCAAAGCTGTTGTTACGGTGTTGTCATTCCAAGGCCACTTTATGCGATAACTCCACAAAAGACAACTTCGCTGATATTCCTGGATATCCGTTCGAACCGGCGGGCACGCAGGCGTGGAGGATGTGCCACCGTTTGAACCCCATGTTACAAAGTGATACAGGTCTTTCCTCCTGGATCCCATGATGAGCGTCGAACACACAACGTTCAGCCCCTCGATGAATTTGGATACCATTCTACATCCACTTATTCTAGACCAGTTTGAATATCGCGAGATATGAAAGTGATTGGGCCCAAAGGTAACAATCAATAAATCAAGGGTTTGGATGATGGGTTTGGTATCAACGGATTAAAAATAGGTGGTGCCCTGATTCAAGTTGCCCCTTCTCCACCTCTACTTAAACTCCCACACACCACGATTTCCCACATGTCACTTTAGCTCTATATTTTGCTCTTGTACTTCATGGTGGTTCATGCATCCGTTGGCACGCACATTATAGTAGACGACGGTGCAGGCAGCCGTAAGAATTCGGGGTGACGACGAGATAAGGGACAGGATACACCAGCTCGACCGATGACGAACATAGGTAGTCGTTTGATGCGGGTAATGGAGTGATGGAGTTCGGCTCACGGAACAAGGATACAACCAATGGTGGAGCCCATGGGTTGTGGCCGTGAGGAACAATGGTTCAGAGCATTTGCCTCAATCGAAAGTTTCAGACAACACGAAAGGTGTCAATCTTTCGCGTCCGCAGTAATCCGATGTTCGGCACCATCTAGTAAGCGTTACGCTCGCGTTCTTGGTGTATTCCGCTCCTGCTGGAAGATGAAGAGAGTGTCTGCGTGTGGAAGATTTCGCCGGCTTTGATAGGCGTCTTGTTCCATCAAAAAATAAAAGAGGAACTCCAATGAGCTGACCCCAATGACCAACTCTTCGATTCACAACATGTGTAAGTCCGCGTAAGTTGCTTAAATCCTCATCCGAGAATTGACATCTGAGATCAAGAGCAGCCGGGAGGAACCAGACCAGCGCCGACTGCTGACCGCTACTGACCGCCAAGGAGGAATCACCTTGCTATCCAAGATGAATGCATGGCCTCCAAAGGTATGTCTGAAAAGTATTCGGTGTATTTTTGGTATCCGTATGAATTGGTGATCGCGGGCGTGGTACTAGCTGCGATGGTTGGCCACGAGACTTGAGTAGCTTAAGTGCCAGCTGCACCTCACGAAGAAGGAAATCTCCTGTAACTCTGCTACCGGCACGGGACGGCCAGCGTGAGTTGGCTAGAAGCAACTCGAGATATACCCATTGCCTCGACACCAAACTTGCAAGATTTGCTCGAATTTGACTTCCGAGCTCGTGTACAAAGTTTTGGACCATACAGTGAAGGGGAACGCAAGCTATTCCTGGAATTTCGACCGCCTAATTGATCGCCTGCCATAGTATTGCCGGATGAACTGATCCACCGTAGTACCATTTTTCAGGGACGTGAATCTCATATACAAAAAAAGGATAAAACGTAAATAAGGCAGCTCGGGCAGAAGAGTAAAATGAATCAAGCGCAGAAAACATATCAAAATTTTGCTCTATCACGAACGTGAGAAGTGATGTGGCCAATACCCTCAGCGCCTATGTATAGTCTCTGGGTGTCGTGAAGGACCAACTCTTCCATTTGCTCCTTCCCTTCCTTTCCCCTTTATCCTTGTGGCCAGGTTTGCGTCTCCCCGTATCTACCTCTTTCCCCCGACTATTGGGATTGAGTTGTAGTGCATGACTAGTCGGCAGACTTGGTGAGTGCGGGGTTCGGTAAAGATTGAACGTTGCAAAATAATAAGTGCTGCTGGCCATTTTTGATAGCAGGCCCTCTCCTCCCAACTGTGGCCATGCGTTTAGAGCCATCAGCGCAATCTAAGCAATCAGCGCCATCAAAGCAATCAGCGCCATCAAAGCAATCAGCGCCCTTAGCGCCCTTAGTGCCTTTAGCGCATGCAGCGCCCTTAGCACCTTTAGTGCATGCAACGCCTTTAGCGCAATCAACGCCTTTAGTGCAATCAACGCCTTTAGTGCAATCAACGCCATCAGCGCAAAATGGTGCCAACCCCGACGCAGTGTCAAGTCAGGTGAAGTCAGTTCAAGACCCTCTGGCCGATAAGTTCAATAAGCCGCCACGACCACTGCCGTCTGATCCACATGAACCCATACCAACTCCAGATCCTTCACCCGTACCTTCTCATGAGCTTCCAGCACATGAGTCGACATCTCAGAGTAGTCGAGTTCCACCAACGTCGTGAGTTTTACAGCCTGCTTCTGTTCGTTGTTACCTACAGCTTTGTGTAGCGAAACTAAACCACCGCTACCGCCTCCAACTACACACACTGCAACAGATACGTAGGTGATCGTCAGTGTCGTACTGTTCTAATATTGACGCCAGATGCAGCCCACCTCCATCTCCATCTCCACCTCCACCTCCACCTCCACCTCCATCTTCAACTCCGCCGCCTTCCCGGCCTAGCACGAGCACGAGCCCGCGCCCGAACCCAAGCCCCAGTCCTAGCCCCAGTCCCCATTCCAGTCCCAGTCCCAGTCCCAGTCCCAGTCCCAGTCCCAGTCCCAATCCCAGCCCCTCACCGGCCTCACCCTCATTTACGTCGTTGTAAGAGTCTTAATTATCAATCCGCATTCACTAACTCAATGAATGATGAACATTGTTTCCCCGAAATATTCCGATGCTGAAATATGTGCAGGTGAGACCGGCGTTCAACCATGGAAGCCATTTCTGACGTGTGCTACATCAGTCCTCCAACAAGAGCACCTTCTCCGCTAGGAACAGTGTGAGCAAACTTTGGGATCTACGTGAAATGCTACGTGCTAATCGTCATCTGGGTCTTTCCATCTGCGCGGATAGGCAAGTCCTGCTCACTTCCTATTACCTGAAATCATCTAACAATTAACAGTTCTGCAGGCGACTACATTCTGTCACAGACATCATCACAAACACCAAGTAATGTCCCTGCCTCATTTTCGGAAAGGTTGGTATCGTGAGGGGTTGCAGCATATTACTTAACTCATCTTCCTTAGTCCTAATGCAACCGCCGTCTCGAACAATGTCGATGCAGCTGCCACCTCCGTAAATCCAGCTCCTATAGTCGGGGGCGTCTTCGCAGGTGTCGCATTTGTATTCCTCATTGTCGCCCTGCTGTGGTACAGACGAAGACGACGAAATGCCCCACAACGTTCAGCCATCTTCCATCGAGAACGGATGACGACTAAGACGGCATACCGTGGTCTCCCATATTCTGATATGCGAGAATCTCGTACAGCTATGGTATCCCCCGACGGTGAACAGCTGACTTCTCAAAGTTCTCATCACTGGGCTGGTTCAGTGTCACCAGCAGTGTCAGGAACCAAGACCCCAGATTCCCCATTCCAGCCTTTTGCAGGTGTCGACCACCGCTCAGAAATCCGAGAGCGAATTATTCAGGTCCAAGATGAGATCTTACGCCAACGAATGCTTGCGCAAGATCCGAGCCATGCAGAGATTTTGGTAGCGCCTCTGATGGAAAAGTTGCATTGGCTGGAGACGTATAAGGATTCTGATTGGGCTGCAGGGCTAACCAATATGCCACCGCCTCAGTATGAGCTTCATTATGCCTCCTAGTGGAGAGTACCCTTCTGCTTGTGTGTATCCGTTTTCACCAAACGCTCCAGTCCTTCACTGAGTGCTTTTACTAGATCCCGTGATAGTAACGGAAGGCTGTCATATACCTGAATCATTCATTATATATTATGTGGCCTATACATCCTGTGCATTCTTCCCGGGTTCTTGATATGATGCTAAATTGTCCCGAGCAGAGGTAAAATTCACAGCAATTCTGTACCTCCAGCGACTCGTGATCTCGTCATCTGTTCAAGAGTTTTTCCTTGAGAATGATATACCTTTCTTCCTAACGCCGGCCATTCGAACGTAGCTTTTTCTGGTATTTTCCAATTTGGCTCATTCACTGGAAAATTATGTTGAAATTTTCATGTTTCAGTAGTGGTGATACAGGATAATTTTTTTACGTGCGAAATATGGACTGATATGACGAAAGCGATTATGGTTTCCCACGAGTGCAGTGCAGGATGAGAGAGTTTCCCGCAGAAGCTGAATAAAAAAAGATGGATACACTTCATAACAGAGAACATCGATATTCGAGATTGAGAAATGAGAAAATAAGTGCAAAAATGAGGTTCAATCTCCGGCCATGTTCCGTGGGGACGAATAAGTCATGCTCGATAGACGCTCATCTCGACTCTCACCAGGTCTAAGGGGCCTACGAAACATGGAACCTTGGTGGACCCCAGTCCAGAGGAGAAAGTAACTCCGAACAGGCATTGACTCCTGGTCATGGGGAGTGAGTCGGCAGTTCAACATTCAGAATTTTCAGGCGGCTCAAGGCAAAAAGTGAACGTTGATGGAGGATATATCGCTCTCACTCAAATTCACCTGGACATGTACACCTTCGGTTGGTTTGATATTCAAAAGCAAAAAGGACAGAACAGAAAGAGAAGACGAGGGAGGTTGATCTCATGTTCTTCTGTTCTCAGTCATGTGCTCGACAGTGCAATGCATATGCCGGCATATAAATTTGTGCTCACTGGTTGAATAAGATACAGAGATATGGCCTGAGCCGTCAGCACAGCCGGAACAGCTTTCAGAGCATGGGTGGCGTCCAGATAGGTGCCAATGAAGAAGCACGTGCGTCTTGCAGAGTTGTTCGTTGTAAAGATGGTACAAACTTAACATGATTCTCGAAACAGATTTATCGTACAAATCGCGATCTTGGATATGTATTCTTGATTCGGATTTCAGTTGAGGTATAATTTCTTCATGAAAGCTAAGTGACACAGGCTTTAAGTGACACAGGCTTCGGAGGAACTGGACAACCGAAATCGCTGAGCATAAGCTAAGTATAACGATACTTGCTTGTGAGCACGCACTTAAGGCCACGCCGATATCGAACTCTTCATTGTCTCCTGCGTAGTGGCCTTTGATTACAGCAATCCCAAATTTGTAGCCGCCAGTGGACAACGTGAGTTTCTTCGGATTTTCCTCGTCTCTGGAAAACGAGCACTTAAGTTCAAGTACTGCCATTAGTAGTAGTGATTACCGACCTGGTAATATAGCCAGAAAGACCCACTATATCTCAAAGTCAGTACCAGAGATGTGGAAATGAAGGAGGAACCGTACGTTAGTCCTCGAGCAGCTCAAAAGTTCCTGAAACGGAGAGTTTCATATTCCTGCTCACAACTGTCATACGCGTGGTAGACTCTATATCTGCACAAGCAGGCTAAACTACCAGTAAAGGACCTGAGAAGGAGATACGTACCCTAAAGTACCCAAGGGGGGGGGGGTGCGATTGTACTCTATTTGATTATGGAACCAAGGGCCTTCGAGGTCCCAGCTATGCTCCGACCTTGCAATGATGACGTTCCATCCTGGGGCACGGTTCCTGCCTTCATTAATGGCCTTGATCACAAATTCACGTCGTTCCTACGTTCTTTGCGCGAGATATGTCATGTATGGATAAGGCTGTGCGTGACCTATGTCGTCATCATTAAAAGTGCCTTTGAAGACTGCAGCCAAAACGTTTGCAACGATCCCTACCAAGAAAGTGCTATCCGTATATCAATGTGAAGTAGTAGGAAGGACACAAGTGACTGGCGTACACCATGGTACCAATGGTGATCGTATTCTACATAAGCGCCATGTCAGCGACGACAGGAAGCCGCTTATTGCTTTCTGTCACCGCAACGCTGCCACCGTGGCACTGATCAATCATAGCCTGGGGCTGACTGTTCGATTTGGAGTGAGATCTTATTGAAAAAAACTGATAAAATCGATCGTACCTTGACTTCCTTCGCAAAAAGTTAGCAGTCGAGTTAGCTGGGAATCTAGGTGTCATCTGAGTTATTTATGATACGCTGCTGGACTATTGCAGGACATACGTCATGAATCTAATGTAAATTGAGTACGGGTTATAAGGCGGGAAAATGAGATGTACGAGCAGCAATCACCCTCGCATTTGTGCTCAATTCCGACGATGCCATAGCATTGACTGAATTACATAGAATCTTGGCAAAGTGGAGTGTTACCCAAATCTTCGAACGCCAAAACGCACTCACGTGCCACGACAAACGGTCGAGTAATCAATGAGCTTGCAATTCTCGAGAGTTTCTGAATTAACGGCATAGTAGCATTCAGTTTCAATCAGGGAGTGGGGAGGACGAACTTGTTCAAGTGACCTGTCCATACGTCAGGCTCATTTGAACTAGAATCATAACTATGCTGACCAGACGAACGTTCCATCAAAGCAATAGTCACCGGCCCAATCGGTTTTATAGTCCCGTGTGCCTTGATCGTGGAATGTGATGAAGTCCCCATCCTGTGGTACCGTATTAAGTTTCTGCCTTGACCACGAGATAGAACACTGATATACCTTATTATACAACAAATCATCAAGATTTCCATTGATTGTGTGATCTCAGCAAAGGCGAAGACTACATCCGTAAATCCCGTTACGACCAAGCCCTTCGTTTAGAGCTTTTGACAAGTTCTCGGAGTATCCCAACCGGCGATTTTCCGATTTTGCGCTTTAGTTGCCCTCCATCATAAGGTTTTAGGGTAAGATCACCGCAATTTCATATGCTGGACAACGGAAAGTCAGAATTAATGCGTAACATTGAATCAGTATCCAAAATTACCATGGGTCGCCGTTGGTGGTAAGGGTATCAAACTCGAAATATTCGTAACGATATAAAACCCAGCAACTCACGGGTGCGCCCCCACAGAACTAGAAGGTTGAGCAACAGAATACAAATGCGCTACGACAAGCATTCAAAGGACAGGTTGCGTTACCAGGACTCTCAAAACCGCTTTATGAACAGCGTTGACTCTAATCGTCAATACAGTATGAGCGCTTGTTCTTCCACGAAGGTACAGCAGGGATACTTACATAATCAGGGCGGATCGCCTGGCGTGACACACATGTTGAAATCAACAGCCAGAAGGTCGCATCCTGCCAGCGAATAGTTTGTGAGCCACTTGGGAAGTGTGTTGTGCAGTTGTGCTTGCCTTTCCCTTCCATAATTACACCATATCGACTGGCACTCAGCGCACGGTAGCACACGTCTCAGCAGGGTTAGGCTGTGGCCGGATGTCAGGGAGGGAACCAGAAGAGATGCACAGTTGCTGGCCTGGGATGAAATTCTTATAGATTATCAGAACAGATAGCAAAAATCGAAGGGAGCAGACTTACCGATTTGAAGCTGAGCACAATCAAGCCTTGAGTTATAAGATTGGAGCTGATCAATGCTAATTCCCGTGGCATTGGCGATGTCCCAGCAAGAATTATAAGGCGATCAACAACAGCAACTTTACAGCCTGCCGCATACGCAGCCCCAGATAATACTTGGACTACAAGGAGTGAGCGCAGTTTCTAGCGCTGAGCAACCATGATGATCAAACACCCTCGCTGCATTATCGCCTTTCATAATAATCATACGGAGACACGAGCCCAAATTTCAGTCAAACCAACGCAAAACGAAGGCGGATATAACTCGTCAGACACACAGAAGTACGGTCACGTTGACTTCGATGCAAAATAGCTCCATGAGGTCGTATGTTGCGGTTATGAGCAGGTCTGATGGGTGATGGGGATCATAACGAGTCTTTTCGTTGTTGCTTGAGCTTCTGGCTGTTCTTATTGAGACGCGCAGAAGTAGAGCCTTGCTGGAGGTAAACTGATGCCAAGGTCATGTGTTTTCGTCTAGAACCTGAAACTGATACCTAGCACAACTCAAAACATACTGCTCATCGTGATACTTATGGCATCGTCGTCAGTCATGGCGTAGCCGATGCCTGGAACATCGTTTTTCGGGATACACATTGTGTTGTGGGTTGAAGTATCGGAACCAAACGGAGGTATGATCGTCGAGATGCCAGTCCATGGGGAAATGTTGGTGGATGAACGCGCTATTCACCTTCGAATTTCCGACAGTAGTACCATCAGTGCCGTGCAACACAACCCCTTCATAAAACGATCATAACACCTTTTCTTTTCTTCGTTCTTGTGGCGTTGCCGCTCCCAAAGTGTGCAAGAAAAAGCATATAGTCTCAACCCCTGATTGCTGGGAGGTGCTCTCATAAAATTTCAGGTGCTTTCGCATGAGTTCTCACATCATTCTTTGGAAGTGGTGACCCATATAACCCAATAGGAAATTTGTTGGCTAGACGATTCGACGTAACTGCCTTCTGGATAGAGCACGAAGAGGCAGTGGTGAGCTCTACCGACGTTGATGAGGGGGGAATAGGGTATATTGTTGTCATGTTAGTTCTTTTATTGGAGAACCCAAAGGTTATCAAAAGGTTTCCCGGGCCGCATGATTGTGAACCATGAGGTTACAATCACGCGCCTGCAAATGCATCCACAAATTCTCATTATCAGGAATTATCTTCCTATCCATCAAGAAAAATGGCATCCGGCATGGCTCCCGATGTTGCAAGGACTGGCCTCTTCTGATCCTCAGAATGGGTTCCATACAGACCCATTGTACTTCGGCAATCTTCCTCGTTCTACACCTTTATTCGAAAATAATGTTGCATCGTCATTGGCAGCATTCAGGCGACGCAACTATCCAAACATCATACATGCTTATCATTCCTCCATCCATTCCGACTCACCTCTTCGTCCCGACCATGATGGCCACCGATTTGCGCCATACGCGGAGCCTATTTCGGATGAATTAAGGATAACAAGGACTGTAAACTCTACCTTCATTGGAACAAATTTAGAAGCGATCCTCAGGAGGGCGAAGCTTGAAACCCTTTATGTAAGGGGTCTGACAACGGACCGTTGTGTGAGCACAACAGTGAAGATGGCATGTAACCTGAGAGATGCGAAAGAAGTGATCTTGGTTTCTGATGCATCGGCTTCGTTCGCAAAAGGGGATTGGGATGATGAGACGGTTCATCGGGTGCACTTGGAGAGTTTGCGAGGAGAGTTCTGCAACGTGGCGACGACAGCGGATGTCCTACGCTCATCGGAGGAGCAGGCTTGGTGGGTACGCTTGCAACCAAATGATTTCTCGGCATCACGTTGATGAGGGTTCAAAGAACCCTTACCATCGGTTTATCATTGATTGACCCCAACAATTGTATAGTCTGTCGCCAAATACTACTGTGCGTGGCTCTTTGGCATTCTGTCACACCTGACAAGATTCGCGACCTTGAGTTGCGACAAGCATCAATTACGCACTTCCAAGTACAAACCGTACCTGATCATGGTCATGGACGTGGATCAACGTGCTGGAATTGCACACGCTGTCAGTCGCACCGTCATGAATGAAGTTCAATCCCCGCATATCGGGCAGCCTCGTCATAGTTTTCCCACTGTCCCTCAATTCGACGGTCCGCTTTGAGCACAACCTTCCTGTTAAAATCGGGATCATGACCACATAATAGAGTATGGATACAGTCCGCAAGTATCCCCGACTCTGGTAGTCTCGTTCCCACGACGTTGCATTTGATAGCGCACATCGCTATTGTTGATTGAGAACATCAATGTGGCGGTCCGACTTGGTTTACATCCGGGCCAGTAGAGTGAATCGGATGCGTGATGTTAGCACCTTGAAATGAGAAATACAGCATTTTTGCACTAGCATTTCACATGACGACTGGCACAAGAGGCGACAGAGCCTGTACTGTAGCACATAGATAGAGTGTTCCCTATACTGATATGATATTGCCAGGATTTCTCGAACCCCAGTCTCATTCACCAACCCTTCTGGTTGCACTCGTCCAAAAAATCCCTGCAAGTTTCATCGATCAATCTTAATGGGTACCAGTCCCGTTGTTCATCCTCATTGAGTGGCCTTCCAGACCCAACGTGAAGCAATTTGGCAGCCTTGTCTGTATTGTATACGAACCAGTATTCAGGTTTAGCACCACGAAGAGGAAAGCCTTTAGGGAAAGGCGCATGGAAGGGGACAGGGCATGGATGGATGGAATTTGCAATATCCACTGCGAAACAACCAGATTAGAATGACGACGTGATCCAGAAGGCAATGTACTAACCCCACTCTTGCCAAACGAAGGGGCCTGTTCGAGCCAGATGATCAAGTTAGGTCCTAAATTGATAGAGATATTTCATATACCTGAAGAAACGATGATACGCTCTTCTGATGCCTCTGGCCTCTTCAAAGCCCTGACATGGACAACACCCGCATCACGGACGTCGATCCAGGAACTTCCTTTGAAAAGCAAATCTTGCCTTGACCGGAGACCTGGGATTAAAAGGGTGTTGAAAAGTTCAGAGGCAGATTCCCCGAGAAGGAAAGGGCTCGTGATGGGTTGAATCGTGGGCTAATCGAGATAGGTCAATCACCTTCACCGGTAATCAGCCGAAAATACTCACGCCGAACACCTAAAAGAAAGCCCTATTAAAAGCGAATATTGCATTTAAGGAACTGAGCTTACGAATGGCAGATTCAACACGACCATGTCAAACCTGATTTTGTCTCGATGAGCCCAGTACCATTTCCAGGCAGCTACATAGTTCAATCAGGAAACACAATTCATTCAACTCCAGAGCAACCTCACCTCTTTCAGCCAGCAATTTGGATGCTCGGTACTTGTTCATTGCGGGAGTCTCATCACCCATACGGTCAATCTCTTGGAGAACTTGGTCGTTCCAATCACGTTCATCGAACACTTGGGGGTAGCCACGATCAGAAAGAACTGCTCCGCAGGAGCCAGTTATGACAATGCGTTGGACGCGATTTCTGAATCCATCATCGATTTGCTTGTTTCCTATGGGGGCTAAAGGACGCACTCACCCATATCTGTAAGCACTGGTAAGAATCTCGAGCGTGCCATTCACGGCAGGATCGACCAGTTCTAACTTAATTCACAGCCGTTCACACAAGAACTATTGAAGGGGATTCAGCGAACTTACGTGACACTCGAGTGATTCGGGTATGGAATGGGGATGCAAGATGCATGATTCCGTCTACACCTCGAACTGCTTCATTGAAAGCACCCTCCTATACGAACAATAAGCTCTCCGTTATCGTAAAAAAATAGAACAGAAGGTGGTGTGTATGCCGATGATTGGCACTTGCAGCACCAGGTGGCGAGTCAGCAGGAGCTGATACTCACGGTGCCAATGTCCTCAACCACGATGACCTCGATTTTTCCCTGCTCAAGGAATCCTTTACTCCATGACGCAGTCTCCAGATATTCCGCTTTGGCGAGATTTCGGTAAGTTAGGCGAACAGAATAACCTTGTTCTAACAGGGTTCTCGTTACCCAATTAGCGATGTAGCCACTTGCTCCAGTGACGAGTATATGAGCCGGAGAAGAAACAGCTGGCATAGTGATGGGTTGCCGCCACGGAATGGATTGAAAGACAGTAAGGGGAGTAGAGATCAAAGGCAGTCAACCCTTGATAACAGGGGCAAGAGAGGGATGCATGTTATTGCACTTGACATCCCCTTTTATCGGCCGCTAGGCTGATGACGACAAATACGTGCATTTTGCCCTGTTCAATTACGCCCGAGATTAATGTGCCCGCAGCCTTGAGCATATCGATAGTCAATCCTGACCCTTCATAATTGCGAAGCCAACAGACCAAGTCCCCTCGTGGCACTCAGGAGATTCCAGCGACTCAAACATTAACGCAACACTCTCCAAAGCAGACTTGAATAACTTGCCTTCGGGAGAGTTATTCAGGGATACGGGCCGATAGCCTAGCTCATATGTTCATGTGATCATACAGGCACGAAATTCGTCCCACGGTAAACTCCGGTTCCGAGGTATTGGGACAACGGAGAACTATGCCATTACAAGCTAGATAACCGAGTTACATTGGCATCTACTCCCTACCAACTCTGCTCCTCATATTGCTGTAGCACATCCTGGAGCATCTCCTCTTCACTTCGATATCGGTACCAATCCATACAACCACTCGGAGAATCTCCCGGTCCAACCGCTAAGATCTGCCGGGCTTTCGTGATGTCGAATTGGACCGGATAAATCGGCTTCTCATCACACATAGGGAATCCGCGAGGCATGGACGGATGCCCGGGCAATCCATCCGGTCTTATTTTATGAGACAAGTCCACTGTGAATTCAGCGCAATATTAATAAGCTCAGGGATAACTTGGCTGCGCATCGTTGAACTTTACTCACTCCACTGTTGGAAGACCCAAGGTCCTGGAGCAAGGTGAAAGCAATTAATGGATCGATTACACAATGGATAGATGACTAACCAGCGGTGATAATAATGCGTTCACCACCCGCTGCTTCCTTTTGCAGCGCTCGGAGATGCACGACGGCAAGATCACGGACATCAATCCATCCACCTCCATCCGTCCTCAGCTCGTCTTTTGTCCTGATGTTAGGGCCCATCAACGTGCTGTACAAAAGGAAAGAAGACATTCCCAAGTCGGATGGAGACGAGACGGCATGCAATGTGGGCTGTATTTCAACAACTAGTATCAGTTTCGTTACATCGCTGATGTCATTTCTAGAAACATACACCGAATACCTGAAGAGTTCATATCAGTATATGATCATCCAGCATTGTGGTAAGCACACACCCACGTTGAGTTGAGAGTGACAAAATCCCAACCAAGGCTGTCCCTGTTCTCATTATAGAAGTCTCTCGCACCTTCGAGTTTGGGCCCAGTCAGTCCCTCGAACAAACTTGACGAGTGGGTTAATCAATCGTACCCTGTTCTGCTAGAGTTTTTGATGCACGATATTTGGTCATCGCAGTGGCATCTTGCCCTTTGATCCTAATATCCTCCAAGGAACGAAGATTCCAATCGTCCTCAGTGAATATCCTCCCCGGTTCGGGATCGTGTTGAACGGAAGCGACCGATGACGTGAATACAAACCGTTTCAGCGAAGAGCTACAACACATCACCCAATTTTATTATTCGATAGCGTTTACCAAAGATAAATTAGAATTCATACCCGTACCGACTCGCACTCCGCATTATCCCTACAGTTCCCTGTACCGCCGGTCTAATCATCTCTAACAAATTGAGTAAGAGATTGGACGCGAAAACCTAAATTGCATTACCGTCTGGGTCCGCTATGTGGATGCTGACAGGTGAAGCTGGATGTACTACGCCTTCTACACCCTTGATCGCATCATCGAACGCACCTTCCTTTAACGGGATAAGTGAGTCTCTTGGGCATGGGTCTGATTGCGAATGCAACGCTCTTACCTTTGTTATATCCTCTACTGTCACTATTTCGAGTTTCCCTTCGTCCAACGCGTGTCGACTCCACGTCAACGCGTGATAAAATGCTGCTTTGTCATGTGATCGGACGGTCGTTCGAACGGAATAGCCTTCTTTGAGAAGCGTATAGATAACCCAGTTTGCTACGTATCCGTTCCCCCCAGTTACAAGAACTTTTGCAGGAGGCTTAATGGCCGGCATCTTGTGGTACACGGGATGGAGCAGACATAGCGCAAATAAAAACGTAGGAGCAGACGCCTTGGGTCTGAGACACTCCTAAGTTTGTCAGCGTCATTCAACGTGCACTGGAATGTGGTGGATTATTAATTATTAATCAGTTGCACATCTACATTTAGCAAGGTATTAGGAAGAAAATGCAACGTCCTGAGAAGCCGTTACCATTCGTGTAGCTCACTCAGACCAATTTGTCAATGCAATAGGTCTTTAGCTTCTGCAAGGGAAATGAGATGAGTGCCTAGTAGGTCTGCAATACGGAAAGAATACAGTTCACGTCGCACATATCCTGCCTCTAACATTCTTGGTACGTAGTGGGTAGCATTGGAGAAGGAAGACATGTACATTAGTCAAACCACTATAATCTATCGCCTAAGTGTCCACAATCGCTATCCTCATTTTGAAATCTGGAAATCCAAATCACATGTCTTCGTCGGGAGGTTGCTCTTCTATGCATATAGTTGTCCTGGGAAGGACGTGCGGGAGTCTTCTGAACATTCCTCCGAGGTGTCACTGTGGTTTGACTTTCTGCGACATAGATATCAATTTACACACATTCAGGTGCCTGCCTTGTATCTCGTGATTGTTATCACCTCGATGAATGACGTCGACTGAGTTTCAAGCTGCCACGTCACTCCAATTTGTGCGTGGGTGCCCAAGGACTTATTGAGCCCACAATTCCGCACCTGCTCCATGAAGACTAATCGCTGTTCTAACCAGGATTAGACTGACAGTTTGTAACATTCACTATGTGAAAATCCGCGTCGTCTCGTGCCCAACTTATGAACACAATCTTCCAGAGAGATTAGAATTGCTCGGTGAAAAGACCTTCATTACCTGTGGTTCATCCTCTCCATTTTCGAGAGGACTAATCCAGTATGCTTGTTCGTGTGTAAATTGGTGATAGCAAGGCTCTAACCTGTCGACAACCCTATTAGGTTCGGGTCAGAGCATGTGCTCCCGGCAGTTGGACAGAGCTAGAATGAACGATATCGCCAACATGGAACAACGAACCTGCCACACGTGTTGAGCGGATCTTGACCCTATGAGACGTAGAAAACATGGTACATGCACGAAGTTGTGGTTGACTGTTGACAAGGGCCATCACGCTACACGTGTCTTCTCAGGTCGCTGGTACAGTATTCAACATTCAACATGTGATATATTTGACAACCACACCCTCCTGACGATCGACTGATGTGACATACTGACTTGTAAATTTGTCCATGGGTGAACAACGATGTACGAGTGATTCATGTTAACTTGGATATGGACAGTGACGATCACTTGCGCTCCATTGAACCTTGGAGGGTGTGATAATGAAGTTCTCTTGGGAGCTGTATAGTCTAGATCGTTCGATAGGACCCGACAATCGACAGACATCGGGAAAATGGCGATTAGAGCTGATCAGGGCAGATCCAAGCATGCAAGTACTCCAGTTCATTTTCTGTCAAACTGATATGATTAATGATGCAGCTACCTACAACTCCCGTAAGATGTCAGGCGTCGTCAACACGTTGTCAGCTGTCACCACATGACCGTACCCATCTCTGCACATGGCGAGTAACGTCTTCCCAAGATAATGGAGAGGCAAGATGAGTTGGCTCACAAAAACCAACCCATAGTTGCGAAATAGGCATGGTGACGGCCTAACTCAGATGCAAAGATTGGAGTATGCCTTTCGACAAAATTCTCTCTAAATGAAGTGTATCTCTGATTCATGCAATCTTCTAGTGCATCAAACGCTCATAACGTGATGAAATTCTTCTAGACCTTGACTAAGGCGTGCTCGCGAAAGAGAGTACAAGGCCAGCTCCCCACTGGCATGGACCTATTCGAGGCACTCCATAGGAATGCTTTCAACCTGAGGGACCAAATATAACTTCCATATGAACTCGACCCAGTCGAAGTCATTCAGTCTCAATTGGATCCATTCCGCAGTCGTTCATCAGGTACGTTGGCCAATGCCAACCATATGAGCGATGTAAAATCAGAGTGGTATCTTTGGGGTTCATCGCCTGAAATGTGCTGATACTCCGATCTATCACCCCAGGAGAATTTGAGACCTCATAGATAGAGTAATCTCCGCGTCGCCTCTTGTCTAAAAGGAAGTCAGTGAATAATTTGTGGTGAAACGAGAAGTTTTCCTTGACGCCGGATGGGATGTTGATAACCGAGTGAAGTTTTCGAAGGGAGTACCGGCACCGCGCAAAGCAAGACCTTCCACTGTCAAGCCATACCCTGCATGAGAAAGGAAGCAGAGGAGGAAGAAGGCATCTTGAAACTCCTTGTGGTCTGGCTCCTGTGATGACTGAAGAAACCCGGGGTAAAGGGTGTCGAGAGGGGATAGCTCTCTGGAATTCTTCTAGGCACGCTTGTAATCGGTCATGTGGATTCTCGTCATCGTGTCAATACCCTTGAACAGCATGGTCGTGTATACGGATTGTCTATCAGCCCTCTGCATGATGAGCGTCGTCAATCTCTGTAAGCCTCGACCGAATATGTCTCTCTCCATTGTCCTTGAATTTGACAAGACCGAGATGATCGCGATAAAGGGATCGGAGTGGATGGGCTGTCAACAACAGGAGGCTCAGCTCGATTAGCGATCAAGAATGCGATGGGGAAGTCGACTCTACATGTTGAAATGAGGTGCAAAAGGAGTTTTTGGTCCGTTAGTGTTCCGCATTCATCGAGTCTATCGATTATGATGACGGAAGGGGGTATATCGCCCAGCCCCGTGTCCAAAATCTAGACGGGTTGCCCATTGTCGTTTGACGCTGACCCGAAAGCGCTGGCGCTCGTGCAGTGCAAATTGACTTCAGGTCAGGTCCTCTGACGATCATGGCGTCACGGTCAATGTTCGACTTGACTCTCGTGGTGCAAACACAAATTCGGTCAAGCCGTACAGTGTCAAACGGCGATGTGTGACCTAGATCCATTGTTGAACGGAGTTTGAGAAGACGTTGCGGGCGCGTGAGCTCAACCATTGACTTCGCCGGGAGGTATTACCCTTCGTTGAGTGACCGTCATTCCGGCGCCTGTTACGTTAGAATACGACGGAGGCGAAGTCGTGCTTTATTATACTCTTACACGCCGTTACCAGTTGTTACAAGAACAGTTACAAGCGTTCAGTCCTTACTTTACCTCCAATCACACTCGCTGACCGCTTTACACCTTAGTGGAATGTGACTTGTAAAATCCATCATTATCCCAAAAGTCTGCTAGCTTCTCTCCATTCCTAACCATACCCATCCTCTTGGCGGTCAACCCCGCAACCCTCAAGAACAACGACCCATCCAGACGGCCTGCACCTTCCAGCTCGATTTCAATAATATCGGGTAAGCCAGGAGTACGTTCCCCGTACAACCTAGAGTAATGAGCTAAAGCGCGTTGGATTTTCGCAAGATGATCGTCTGGGTGAACCATCGTGGACTCAAGGATGCGCATCCAGGAATTGGGAGTAATAGCCTTCGTTGAGTCAGGCGGAAGTAAGGCATGGTCATCCAGTTTTTCGGCTTTCTACCAGGTGGAATTGGATAGGTGAGGTCGCCTTTGTCATAGAACTCCACGATACTAATTTCAGGTCGGCCACGAGCTACCCATACCGCCAACGAGATGGCAAAATAGCCCCTAAGAAGGAGCGCTTGAGACGTCGGGGTCGAGTATGCCACCAACGACGATAAGAACAAGGAAGATGTGACCAAATGCATACTACTCGGCATAAGACCTCAAGTCAAACGGCGGAATCCAGCAGCGACTTACTAGAAGAAATCAGCGTTAGTCTTCGCCCTTCTTCCATCCGCCTAATCCGTAGATTAAAACATTGAACCATACGAGCTCCTCGATTTTGTCTTCAACCACCTTGGGAACGGCAGTGGTCAAAGTCCACTGATTGGCATACTCCAGAAGTGCGTCACCATGTTTCGATATGGTGTCGGCTATAACGTTATCAGTCTTCTCAATGTTGTCGAAACGACTATCTTTCAGAACCCGAGCGAGAATGGTCAGAGCGTGCACCCCCACAGGAGCAACTGATGCAGGAAGAATAGTATTGAGGCTCAGATGAGAGGTGAATTTGGAAATGACACCGCCAATAGCTTCCAAGACATTCGATGAGACATCGAATAGGCTGTTGGGGATAAGCTTCTGAACGGTTGGGCGGTGTACTGCAGTTGCGCAAGACCTAAGCAAGAATTAGCTTCGGGCATGGAACTGCACTAAGAACTTACCTTCGACAATCATACCAGGGAGAGCAAACTTAACTCCATAACCCGTGTGAATTAACGAGTGAAGCAAGCCAGAGAAGAATCGAGCGAGCATTTGAGGATGCTCCTTTCCGTGACTTTGACCGTAGTGGCCCACGTTTGCCCGTCTGGAGAACAATACTTCTCCAGTTCCTGAAGCGACGACATTCAAGGCGTCGCGCTCGCCCAGACTAACTTACATTTCATCGCCTAAGTGGTCGTTGAAGTTCTCAAGAGTGATTTCCTCGGGAGACTTGAAGGCAGCTCGCTGATGTCACAAGGAAACGGTGTTGTATTGTTTACGTTGGCCAACCGATATCATGCAGATAATCCTGTTCTCCCCCTTTCTTCCTCTCGTCCTCCTCCTAGGTCAATCCAGCTGAGAAATAGGCTATAAAAGGTTCTTGGCTCGATTCACGGCACCGGCGAATCAACAAAAGTCTCATCACTAAAGTCGTACCACCTTGCTCCTCACAACAACCGCCTCGCACGGCTCGAGCGATGAGCGCCAAAATCGACAAAGCCGCTCGTCGGACAAAGTTCGAAGGTGTCTGGAAGGTGATACGGGACGAGTTGGTCGACTACATGAAGAGTGAGGGTATGCCAAAAGACGCTACCGACTGGTACTTCAACGTCCGTTTCTCTTCACCTTGCTCTGTTTCGTCGATGATGACACGATAGATGTTGCTGTAGAACCTGGAATATAATGTCCCAGGTGGTAAACTCAACAGAGGGATGTCGGTCGTCGATACCGTCGAGATCCTCAAAGGCCGGCCACTGACGGATGACGAATACCATCGAGCTGGTGTACTCGGCTGGTGTATCGAGCTCGTACGTCATCATCGTGTCGTCTCCTTACCGTCTCAATAACCTCAACGTTATCAGCTCCAAGCTTTCTTCCTCGTCTCAGACGATATCATGGATGCCTCCATCACTCGCCGAGGCCAACCATGCTGGTATCGTCAACCCAAGGTTGGCATGATCGCTATCAACGATTCTTTCCTTCTCGAAGCCGCCATTTACCATCTCCTCAAAAAGTACTTCAAGAAGGAACCCTATTATATCGATTTGGTGGAATTGTTCTTGGACGTTACGCACAAGACCGAGTACGGGCAGCTGTTGGATTTGATCACTGCTCCGGAGGATCATGTTGATTTGACCAAGTTCTCGTTGGAAAAGTACGTTATACAATTCCACCTTTCTTTTTCGCTTTCTTAACATGCTTTTTTGCCAGACACAAATTCATCGTTATTTACAAGACCGCATTCTACTCCTTCTACCTTCCCGTTGCTCTAGCCCTCCACTTCTGCCAAATCGCCCAATCCTACACGCTTAATGGAGCCGTCATCGAGCCCTACAAAGTATCCCTCTCCTTCCTCATTCCTCTCGGTGAATATTTCCAAATTCAAGACGATTACCTCGACTACTCCGCGCCTCCAGAGGTCCTCGGCAAAATCGGTACAGATATCATTGACAACAAATGTTCGTGGTGCATCAACATGGCCTTGAAACTTGCGAACGCGGACCAGAAGAAGGTTTTGGAGGAGAACTACGGAAGGAAGGACTCGGAGAAGGAGAAGGTAGTCAAAGAAGTCTTCGCGCAAGTCGGACTGAAGGAGGTTTATGAGAAGTATGAAGAAGAAACGCATGTCAAGTTGAATCAAATGATCGAGAGCGTTCCGGAGGGAATGGAGGAGGGTCAGTTGAAGAGGGAGGTGTTCAGGAGCTTTTTGGGAAAGATCTACAAGAGGAGCATGTAGAGATGACGCCCAACTACTGCTTTACTGTACCTCCGATTCGTGATATACCTCCCTCCCTTCGACGTTGTATGGCGACACATCACACTTCTCCCTCCCGCACGTTCGATCGCTTGTTAAATAGCTGTACAATGTAGACACTTATGAGACAAATCGATGCGCTGACGTTCCTGATCTCATTCCAACAACTGCTTTCGAGGACGAATAGACGGAAGACAGTGTAGTAGGAGTTTGTATCCCTTATGCTTCGAATGGCACACTTCAACCCAGTGTAATTTTTCCTTGGGTTTATCCTCCATCCACTCGTTTTTTGGAACCAGCACGGTAGGGTTGCGTTCAAAACTGTTGCGAGCCTCGTGGGGTGATTATATAATTCAGGTACGCGGACGTTCTCCATCTCCCACCACATGGAGTGTCGAGTTCGACTGCTGTGCTTCTCACAATCCTCGCTATGCATACATCTGACCATAAGGTCGATTCCAATGCAAGGAAGTTGTTGTCGAGTGGCTCCATACATCGGCGGTTGCAATTTTGGGCAGAATGATTGGATTATACCGGCGGTGACACTTCCTCGTTGTGAACTCCTTCTACAGACACTAGTGTCGAGGTGTTTTTGACAACGTCTTACTGTCTTGTCAGTAAAACTGTCACCTATGAACGGGCTATTCGTCATTTGCTATTCGGTGGGCAACAACGGCGATAAAAGTTGCGTTCCTTTCAAGGCCTTCACAACCTGTAAGTTTGTCGATTATGAGTAAAGTACGTCGGTGCTAATACGTGGGTTGTCATCTCAACCAGTATCCTCGATATCGGAACTGCTGGCAGGCAGGCAACTCAACACCCCACGTCATTACTTCTCAGGTCCGCCCATTCAGTTCACGACACCCAGCCCGTATCCAACCCTCTACCATCTTTTGTCCCCAGTTCGTTATCCACGCCTTTCAACTTCTCGCACCTTCATCAACCATGAAAATAATCCAAGGCTCGCGCCACTGCACGCTATCGTTCATCACTTTTCACACTTAGGGTTGGACTGTTACTTCCTCGAGTGACTGCAGCTGACTCCATGCCCTTTCCTTCTTCACAGGGGGGTTATTTCGATCTTTATTGCAACGCATACGCCACGCCACCGATATATCAGAACGAAAACTCAACATCTCTGGCTATTTTCTCGTGAGTGGCTAAAACTGGTCGGCGCCGACCAGGATGGGCCAAACGATGGTGATGAGGGGATAGAGTACACTTGGTGTTGCAGAAACCACACAGTAAGTTTTTATTCTCTGTCTGTTTTCGTCAAAGTTCTTATCATGGATTGTCAACATAGTTCCCGCCCAAATCTGCAGACGGTAGCTCGCCATTCGGTCCTTTTCGATGATCTAAAAGCGAAGCGGAAGGAGGGGGGGGAGAGCTTCAAACCACTGATTAACTTACCTTTCGTTTGCTTCGGGTGCACTCAGTCGCGTGTTTTATACTCTCCTTTCTCTCATTGACCTGGCCTTTAATTCTCTTAGATTTCTTTCCGTCGTAGTCTGAACCACTATGTATATATGTAGGTGGTCATGGATGGGAGGATTGCGACCGAGAATAGGAGTGGTTGGGTATACCACCACGTGCGTAGCGTACGAGATGGGGGCTAGCCATGTATGCCCTTGGTATGCCGTACCTCTCCAGATTGCATTATCTTTTTTTCACGGTTGCCTCCCATCTTGCGTCATTGCATAATATGCACGGCATAACTCGGAATCAAAGGAAAGAAGACAGAAAAGCGAGTAGGAGCCAAAATTAGGCTCAAGCATCAATCAATGTTCGTGCGCCAGAGCGGCGATGAAGGAGAAGTGTGATCAAACTGTGATATAGTGGAGCGTGGTGCTCACTAGACACGAGACCGAGAGCGGCGATTGAAGGGGATACTTTCCTATGAAGTAGTGTAAGAGCTGTACAATTTAGTACTATAAAAGCCGGGAGGCGGGATTTGGGCAGTGCAAGTCACGAGCTCGAAGCAAACACATGGGAGAAAAGATACGTTAAAGTTAGGCTATCGGCGGTATCGGTATACGAGGGTGCAAAGTCAGGGAGAATGGGAGCGAGAGAGGAGGAAGGCTACAGCAGATGAGCATGTACGTATGCCTCTGTGTTGGTTATGGAAATGAAAGGGATACGACGAGGAATATTACAATGGACGTGGATTTGATATCCAATTCTCAATCCACGTAACTCCCTTAAAGTGACTCCCCATGCTTCGTTTTCCACGTCTTAAGAGCCAAAGGCGCGAGTCCTTTGTCTACGTGTACGCACTAACATCTGACCTACCAAGGCGCCAGGTGTAATTCAGGAGAAATGTAGCTGTGGGTGCAATGCGGTTTTCAGAACAAAAGTGGGCGGCCGTCGAATTCGTCTCCTAGTGTTACGAACATAGAAGTTGGGAAGAAGAACCAGGGTCATGTTGCTCATCCTTTCCTTTACTAGATGTTCTGGACTTCTTACTCGTCATTGGTGTCGTAGACCGTAATATTTTTAGCTGACAGAGGCTGAGTCTGAATTTGATTTCATCCCATTTTCGTCCTCATTTTATTTTTAGCCTCCTCCATAAATCTCAGGGCAGTCTGAGACTCAGCACCGGTTTACGCAGCAAACCTTATGCTTATTCTGCTGTCTTATCTGGTCGCCACACGCTGAAAATTTAAAGGGTTAGACCGCATGCGCTGGTACATGCTGTTGCACTTCTTGTCACCTTTTCAACCTCATGAAACTCTTTGCCTCCAGAAAGTTGATGTTAGTGATCGACGTCGACTGCGCAGTTGTTGCGAAACTGTTATGCCAAAACTAAATTGTGACTGGGATTGACAGTTATAACGATTCTTGTGTCGACGGAGTAGTTTTTCGACGTCGAATGTAGCAAAGAATGGGTAGCGGTAATTGCAGTGCGAATTATTAAAGATATCACATCATTGAAGTTGGGGACCTAGATCAGAACAATGGTCACGTTGTACACGCCTTTCCAGTAATACTGATGCTAAAACAGCGCTAGTTGGGTGTCAATGGTTATTATGCGACTGCAGAGTTTGTAAAAGGGATCCCATAGACGACGATCTTGTTTAACGAAGCGATTGACCGTTCACACCTTCATGTTTTCGGAGAACATCATTTCAACGCTGGGTAGATAGTTTTTCTTACGGTAGACAAAGAGGATAGTAGCCAAATAAAAAACGGTTAAGTCCGTCGAGAATTGTCCTTGAATAAATTGGTGCGCTATAATAGGAAAATAAAGTGTCCATTTCCGCAACAATAACTATGATAGCCGTTGAGATCGACCGACCAATGCACGCATTTGGCCATTCATTTAAGCGGAGAAGAATACGACAACAGCAGCAGATCCAAGTGCTGTGACATATGAGGCCACATTCCCAATTGCAGCATTGGTTGGAGATGAGCCAGCGGAACTGGTCGAGTTTGAGACTTGGGTATGAGGGCCCGAGCCTGGCTGTCCGACAGAACGTGTGATAGAGGGCACCGTTGGTGTCGGGATGGCGGGCGAGTCGGTCAAAGGTCCAGCGGGGCCGCCAATGGCAGAGGAATCGGTTGGTTGTACGGGTGGCACATCGGAGTCAGAAGGGAGAGCGTCAGAAACAGAGTCTGTGCCGTTTGGGTCCGCGGCGCCGTCTGTGCCACTTGGGTCCGCGGCGATGCCTGTTCCAGATGGGTCCGCGGCGATGCCTGTTCCAGATGGGTCCGCAGCGATGCCTGTCCCAGATGGGTCCGCAGCGATGCCTGTATCCGTAGGGAGACCGCTCGCGCCGGCGTCGATTGAAGTGTCTGAAAAATGAGGCTTAAAAAGGCCGTAAACGTGAGCGGCAGGTACTCTTACCCTGACGAGCATCAAGAGCAAAACCTTGAGTAAAGATTGGCGTGGCAGCCATGAAAGAAAGGACTGTGACCAACGAGAACTTCATGATGAGAACGAATTAAGCAAAGAGGTAAAGTGGTCGGTGGCTGATTTAGCTTAAGGTGAATATGGGATCTAAAGTCGTAAGTCTTAGTGAAAACCAACCCGTGCACATTGGGCTTTATATACCTTTTCAACGGCACCGTCATCGCTATCTTTGATCTCCCCCAACAGCCTCAAAGCCAATAGCACCCCGAAAATTCCATCGAAACCGGTGAGTTGCGGGAAGCTATGCATCGATCAACGAAGGCGCTATAATGAATGAAATGGAGTTGGTATTTTTGTGCATGACGTTATTAGCCATCGCATATATATGGAACCCCATTTCAGAGGCCTAGCATGATCTAGAAGCTGCTGCGGGTGTTGCTTGGAGTGTTTGGGACCGAATAGGCATAGACAAATGCAATCTGCGTCGTAAAGCCAGATCTGAGGTCGAAGCCAGTCTAAAATCACAACACAAGCGCGAAGCATATCAAAGAATATGCGTCCATAGATAATCCTCGTCCCCTCTGGAATGGAGAGCACATAACATTCGACGCACACGGTCAACCAACAGCACAGCATATAAGAATCCCTTGCTGAAGTCGGTTAACAAGACCGTTGCTCAGAAAAATGGGGACCTCCTGATTTTCATCATACCGCCCCAGGAATAGGGTGATTTATTTTCGCCTGACACTACTCCGAAACAAGCATAGAAGTCTATGACAGGCTATGATCTCATCGGCAACGCTTGTTTTCTATTCGCGAGTCCTGCTCCAACATTCCTAGTTCGGGTTGCCGCCCATCGTCAAGGAGAGGGGAGCATACCGGATTCCATCGCAACCCGCTCAAATTAGGCCATAACGGTCACAAATCTCAGGGATTGACGCAGGATCAACATATGGGAGGCGAAAAGGAATGGACAATCGTTAGATCAAGTCTTCTGCTCGTTGCTCGTTGCTCAGCGCTCAGCAGATAGAAAGTGTAGTCTTGGATGGCTTACACATGAGAATCGCGCGAAAGCATTGATAAACATGAGCAAAGTGCGTGGTGGCGCGGGACGAGTTCAACTTAACCAGCGCGCTCTGAATCCGTCGAGGCGTGCCAACGCTAAAAGGCAACCATCTCATGCTTCTTCTGATTTCTCTAAAAATGGCGTCAACAGGATATACACTGACACGTAATCTGTTCTTTGTGTCTTCGGTGACAATGCTGATCTCCTATACCAAAGAATGACTGTACTGCCAGTGACGACGTCCGAGTCCTCCTGGAGTTACGCTTGCGGTCTTCCTTGCAAAAGTGAGTGGTTCTAATTTGGGTATGCTCTTGGAAACTTCCTGCTATCGTAATGAAGCCTGCTCTCGAAGAAGAAGACTGACCGATGATCAATTCTTTATCATCTAGATCGTCGCCATGGACAGCTTTGAACAATTGTACGCAAATGGAGCAAGGAGTCCTTCTAGTTCATGCTTAAGCTTTCTTATGCTTGCTCCTTGCTGGGTTCTTATGTCCACGCTTCCGTGAATAACTCTTATTGCAAGTTAACGATGTACACAAGTAGTCTTGGACCATGTCATGACTATGACAGGCGATCAGAGCCAGGCCAGATACTCCCTTCTCCTGTGTTTCTTTGATTCTAACGACTAACAGAGCCTATTCGAGGAGGTTAATGTCTCCCAGTATCTTATTCGGACCATGCTGCTCGGTGCTGACAACCTGACAAAACCTATCGTTAAGGATAGGAAATACCTTAATGTGAACAGTAGATTTACATGGAAAAGGCGGCCTTGCGTTACGATCGCTCTTTTTATTTGCAGTGGGTAGGTACCTTTACGTTCCCCATGCTACCACAATCCTTATGTTCAATAGCAAGGCCGCGTTTCGTATGCTAACCAACGTTCCATGTGGTCTTGGACGTGTCTTCCAAAATGGTCGTCTCTCTAACCAAAGCGCCCATCAATCCTCTTGCGTCGAGCTTGATACACTGAATTAATCATCAGCTGGCAACTAGCCTGGGCCTCCCGTCAAGTTCGTTCAGCTGTTCCCTCGAGCGTCGTACCAAGAACGGGAACCGGAACCAATCACAACGACCTCAGCATCATCTAATGAGATTTCTGCGAAGATCTCCAAGAGTTATATGTGCTTCGTAGCAGCCGTATCAGCTGGCATGTGCGTTCAAAAGACTAGTCTCTCAATTCCGTAAGCTTTCGTGTATCAATGGAGGCTGGGAGAACAGAGTTGGGGCTCTCCGTCGTCCAAACAAAGCAATATGGATGACTTTTGTGATGGCACACTATGTCACGGTTTTCCTAGTTACATAAGCAAATAAATACGATTAGATGAATATCAAGATTTTTAATTCTTTTCTATATTTAGGCGCGCTCTTAATTTAGATGCTCTATTGAATAAACGCTCTAAGAAGTGCTAAGCACTCTGGTGCTAATACTCTAGTAAATAGTAGTAACTACATAGATCATAGGATTGGTTAGCACATTAAACATGACATCGTGATCTCTGATAAGATCTGTATGTTATCATTTACTGTACAAATAGATAGTAAATAGCCCTTCATGTATATAAAGGTGCAATACTCTGAGGATTCCCCTCAGATCAATCAATCTCTCTTGTGCTCCTATCACATCATCACAGCATTATCTGTGCTCAACTACTCAACTACTTCGCTCACCCCAAGCTAACAAGTACAAACCAAGTAAGTTGTGACAAAGACTTCCATCCCTACCCATGCTGTACTTGGCTTTCATGCATGCTATCTTTTTTTGTTACGACCTCGACCTAATCTATATAGGTATAGGTCGCTTGATCGTTGTATTCAAGCTTGAGAGAGCTTTAACGACGATGCTATTGACACAAGAGGATAAGCTAAGGTTACATGTAGATGTATCGAAGCTTATAAGGTATAGGTGTCAGAATAGTCCACGTACGTTCATACGTGTCGAGTCACTATGCTCGGTAATAGAATACGTGTCAATGGGGGGAAGATGTGCTGTAGCGAATGTATAAGTGGGTCGAGTCGTGGAGGATACGTGTATACTACTGTAAAGGGGAATAGACACGTAGTATACTGGAAGAGAGGATAGTCCGGTGTACAGCAAGAAGGAAAGAGACGGTCCGAAGATAGGGGTGAGAAGGAAAAGATAGGGGGCGGCACCTTAGTCCGTAACATTTTTCCCTTGCTTCTTATCGTGTCGTCCATTTCCTCATGGTCAATTGCCGGGACTATTCAAACTCCTCCAGAACTTCCTTCATTTGTCGATATTGAAGCTGCTCTGCGATATGCTGTTTGTGCCATTCAACCTATTAACAAAGATATCTTGAGTATTTCTCAGTCAAGCATGGTGACAGTGGCTCAAAATAGATGTAAGTCCAAATTTTGTAGCATGAAGACACTAAGGATTGCTAAACAATCATTCATTCAAAGAAGGTCTTTAGTCACACGAAGCAAATGGTCGATGAGTTCTATAAAGCAGCGGGGGTTCTCGACGTAAGCATTACTCTACAGGAAGTCTGAAGCTCAAGTAATTCTCTGATGGCATGCAGAAACATGGCCTTCTAACCCATGAACAAGTTTCCTCGCTCTCAGGGAGTCAGCAATACCTATTCAGCATCATTGGAGCTTTGACCATGCACCTCATTGAAAAGAAATACAATTTTGCACAGTACACTTCAGGTGCACCTGACCTATTTCATCCAGTGTTTGCTGGTACAGAATTTGCATGAGGAATACTAAATGAGGTAAACAAAAGCGCTTCGATGTGGATTTCAGAGTGTATCAGGAAATATCTAGTAAGTCTACAACATGTTACGGACTAAGGTACCGCCCCCTATCTTTTCTTTCTCACCCCTATCTTCGGACTATCTCTTTCTCTCATGCTGTACACCGGACTATCCTCTCTCCCGTATACTACGTGTCCTTTATCCCTTTACAGTAGTATACACGTATCCCCCATGACTCGACCCACTTCTACCTTCGCTACAGCATATCTTCCCCCCATCGACACGTATTCTATTACCGAGCATAGTAACTCGACACGTATGAACGTACGTGGACTACTCAGACACCTACACCTTATAAGCTTCGATACATTTACATGTAAACCTTAGCTTATCCTCTTGTGTCTATAGCATCGTTGTTAAAGCTCTCTCATAATGTTACGACCTCGACCCAATCTATATGGGTATAGGTCGCTTGATTGGTGTATACAAGCTTTATGAAAGCTTAGACAACAATACTATTGACACAAGAGGATAAGCTAAAGTTACATGTAGATGTACTGAGGCTTATAAGGTATCGGTGTCGGAATAGTCCACGTAGCGTATACGTGGCGCATTGCTAAGTCCGGTAAGAGAATACGTGTCGATGGGGGAAGATATGCTGTAGCGATGATAGAAGTGGGTCGAATCGTGGAGGATACATGTATACTACTGTAAAAGGAAGGGGACACGTAGTATACGGGGAGAGATGATAGTCTGGTGTACAGCATGAGAGAGAGAGACAGTCCGAGGATAGGGGTGAGAAAATAAAAGACAGGGGCAGCACCTCAGTCCGTAACATTACCCCTCCACTAATCCTTGAACGTCCTCGTTCAAGATTTCACTACGCGGATTCATTGGACGGGTTGATGCTTGTTGAGTCGTCGAATTGAAGGGGAGAGAAGGATGGATCATTCTCGTATTCCCTTGTTGGTGTCCATGGAGTGATGTAGTCGAGACTGCTAGCGCTCCATTCTCCGGGTGTAGACTGAGGCCGTAATTCGGGGGTGGGTGGTTGGGCGACGACGGGAGGGGATGTGACAGAGTGTTGCCGGGCTCGTGTTTCTGCTCGAGCGTTCCTGAGCATGGCTCGCTCGGTTCGCACTGTACGAGCATGGTTCGGGAATAGGTGGTTAAGGTTTGCCCTTCCGTGGATTCTCCTTCCATCGATTCGGCGGAGGCAGACCGTGTGGCAGCGCCAGCAGACGTCAACTTTGTGCTGGGGTTCCCGGAGGGGTTCGTAGATGCTACAAGTGTACAGGCGCATGATGGGTCGGTGTCGTCCGTAAGGACATCCGTTTCGTTCACAACGGTCCGCGGGTGGGAGTTGGCGAAGGTGTTCCGGTACGATTGGAGGATTGGGGTTAGGGAGGTCTGTCGGGGAAGGTAGCAGGAGGTTTTGATTATGTAGTGGACAGAGGAAGGCGTCGTTTGTTTCATTGGGAACAACTCCGACGCTGGCTAGTTCTGCTAGACGTTCGTGCATCATCCCAGCTATGGTTTGCAAAACGTCATCTACGTCCCCATGCAAGGCGGCGATGACTCCTATGAGTTCTTCTAGTTTGAGGTATGGTGTCAGGATCCTGCTGAGGTTTAGAGCGGGGAGAGTTAGTTCTCGATCTTGGGGATGGAAAGTTTGCATGTGGTAAATGAAGTCTTGAATAGCCGAGTTTCGTTGATCAATGACTTGGATGAGATTATTGATGATGTCGCGATACTGGGCGATGAGGGTTTGGGACATGATGGAAGGAGGGCGAGGGAGATGACGATGTAGGCCAAGAGATCCAGTTTTAGTATAGAGGGGGGAGGTGCTAGTTCTATTTCAGGTGATGTCTCTTTTTATAGTCTTGAGTTATCTCCGTTGAGTGTTCCATATGTTCTTCTGATACCCAACAATTTTGGGAACTGGGGTATCCCTTCCAAGCGACCCAGAATTGTAATTGTTTCCATTGTTTCCCCTTCCTTCCTTTGGTGGTATATCGGTGTTTGAGAATGTCTTCCACTTCCCATTCGGCTTCGTGTTGTATGGTTTCTGGGGGAGGAAGGGGGAACTGCGGGCCATATTCGGGAGTTACGATCGTAGGTTTGAGCAGTGTAGTGTGGAACACGTCGTGAATTCTCCATGTTTTCGGAAGTTTGAGTTTGTACGTGAGTGGCCCTAGGACTTCGGATATTTCAAACGGCCCTTCGAACTTAGGGGATAGCTTGACGTGAGACGGGCGGGAGATATTTCGGGCGTCCAGCCAAACTTTTTCTCCTTTCTTGAGTATTCGTGTGGTTTTTCCCCATTGTATCATCTTTGAGGCTGCCAGTTGGTGAGCGGCTCGAGCGTTGTCTCGGTGTTTCTTTAATTCCGTTAATCTACGTTCTACCGTCGTGACCGAGGTTTTGGGGAATGCTAAAGGTAATCCCTGGGGTTGATAACCGTACATCAGATAGAAGGGTGACTGGGTTTGGGAAGCATGAGGGACGCTGTTATGGGAAAACTCCATTCCAGTCATGTGTTGATCATTGGCCCACTCTTGTGGATGATTTCCGCAATATATTCGGAGGTACGCCTCGATCTGTTGGTTGAATCGTTCAGTTTGCCCATCGGTTTGCGGATGAAATGCAGTGGATAGTGAGGTTTTCACCCCGATGAGTCGTTGCCATTCTTTGAACAGTTGGGCGGCGAATTGAGGACCACGGTCTGAGATGATCTTGTCGGGAAGTCCGAATCGTTTGAATACTAGATTGTGTAGAATCAGTGCGGTATCTGCGGCTCCAGTCTTTTTGGTACAGGGGTGGAGAAGGAGAGCCTTTGACATTCCTTGATCTATGACAACTAGTAATGCGTTTTTCCCTTCTGATTCCGGAAGATCTGTAATGAAGTCCATGGTGATTTGACCAAAGGGGCGTCCTGAGTGGGGTGGTAAGGGAAGTAATGGAGGTTTCGTGGGGTGAGTGTTGATCTTCATTTGCTGACATGCTGCGCATCCCTTAACAAATCGTCTAACCATACCATACTGTCCAGGCCACCAGTAGTCTTGTCGGAGAAGCCAGGCAGTGGCGTTTTCTCCCGGGTGTCCTGTTACATTTGCCTCGTGGTAACTGCGGATAATATCTTTTCTGAGTTCTCGATCTAAGGGAACGTAACATCGTCCCTCGTAGTATACCAATTCGTCGTTCGTTGACCATTTCTCGAATTCCTTCTTCATTAACCGTCCATCCTTAGGGGAAGTTTTCCATGTTTTATATGCCGACACTATAGCATCTTCTTTTTGACATTCCAATATTCGTCTTTGAAGGTCCTCATCTATGGCTCTAATGATCATCTTGTCAGGAATGAGGGTAATTGGATCGTCTTCTTTCTCTCCTCCTAAGGGAATATGGTCGGCTCTACGAGACAGTTCGTCCGCTCCAGTGAGTTTGTTTCCCGGTACATGTGTGAGTTTTAAGTCATACTCAGACAGTAGCTGGTGCCATCGCACTTGTCTTGGGGTGAGTCGTTGGGGTTGACGATAATAGGTCAGATTTTTATGGTCACAGTGGACGATGGTTGGTCCATTTCCGAGTAGGTAATGTCGCCATTCCTTCAGTGCGGTGACTATGGCCAGAAGTTCGCGATCATAGATTTGATAGTTTCTTTCCGCGGGTAGGAGGGTCTTCGACATGTACCCACAAGGCTTCCAGTCTCCATTTTCGTCGTTTTGCTTTAGGACAGCTCCTAGAGCATATTTCGAGGCATCTGTTTCTAATAGGAATGGTCTACTTGGGTCCGGGGCCGTTAACATTGTGGCTTCAATGAAGGCCTTCTTGAGAGTCCTAAAGGCCTGCGCGGCTTCTTTTCCCCATTTCCAGATTGTGGTCTTCTTCAAGAGTTCATTGAGGGGCTTTACGATTGCCGAAAAGTGTGGTATAAATTTGCGATAGAAATTACAAAACCCTAAGAAACTCCTGATCTGTTTGGGGGTTGTGGGTGTCGGCCAGTCGGATATTCCTGTCAGCTTCTCTGTAGACATATGAACTTGGTTGAATGATACCATCATTCCCAAGAATTCTACTGATGTCTGTTCGAACCGACACTTTTCAGGATTCAAGTATAGGTCATTATCTCTGAGCCTTTGGAGCGTCCGTTTGACGAGCTCAGAATGGCGTTCAGGGTCGTTTTCGGAGTAGATTAGGATGTCGTCCATATATACTATTAGCCATCCTTCACTGAGAAAGTCAGCGAGGATTTCGTCCATCATAGCTTGGAATGTAGCTGGTGAATTGCTCATTCCAAAGAACATTACGGTGGGTTCGAAGAGCCCTCGACGTGTTTTGAACGCGGCCTTCCACTCGTCTCCTTCCCGGATTCGGACGTTGTTGTATCCCCATCGGAGATCTAATTTCGTAAAGAGAGATGCCCCTTTTAGTTTATCGATCAATTCAGGGATGAGGGGTAACGGGTATTGGTTCCTGATGATTCTTTCATTAAGGGCTCGATAATCCTGACATGGTCTTAATTTCCCTCCCTTCTTAGGTATGAAGAAGAATGAGGAGGCCACGTTGGAGGAACTGGGTCGGATGTAACCCTTCTTGAGATTGTCGTCGATGAACTTGTCTAACTCCTTTGTTTGAGACTTTGGGAGAGGATACAACCTGCAGTTGAGATCCTTCCCTTCCCATTCTGGTTTGAAGTCGATGGGGTGATCCCATTTTCGTCGTTTAGGTAATCGGGTAGATGCCTTTTCATCAAAAACCTTAAGGAATTGTCGGTATTTCTTAGGAATTTTCCATGAAGAGGGTATGACGTGGTTCACTCCCTCCGCGATCGCGGATTTTAATCGGATCCAAGTGCCTTTGATTGGGGAAAAGGTAATTCTGGGGTCATGTTGGATCTGTCGTATCGTAATCTTCTGATCGGGGTGCTCGGTACCTGTGAGAATCTGCGATATGGTTTCTTCCCAGGGTGCTAGTCTTTGGAATTCGATCGTGCCTTCTTTCCAATCGATAGATGGATTATTATCTCGTAACCAGGGGAGGCCTAGTATGACGTCTTCTTTCCCCAGGGCTGCTTCTAAGAGCTGTACTTCTGAGGCGTCTTCGGTGTCGGTAGTTATTCCGAGTTTAACTTGTCTTCGTATCATTCCTTGTCGGTTCGTTGTTCCATCGGCGTTATAGATCTGGATGGGTCGGATAATTCGTTGCATATGGATTCCCTTTTGTGAACAAAAGCGAGAGCTAATGAAGTTTCCCATCGCTCCTGAGTCAATGAGGGCATTGACTTCGACGGTTTTCCCTCTATTGTCTGTCAATATGATAGGGATTCTTAAAGAATTCTTATTGGCAGATAAGGGAGAGAGATATACATGAGGAACAGGCGACGTCGATTCAATGTTCCTTTCTAAAAATCCATTTCCTTGCTGGCTAGATCTAGTTCATCCATGATTTCTAATTTTTCTCCATCGTCGGCTTCATCCAATAAGGCGCGTAATCGCCTTCGTAGTGGGGCCTTGCCCTTAATCGGTCTTCGGGAGGTTTCTGGCTTTCTTGGGCATTCGCGGGAAAGATGTCCCTTCTGTTTACAGTGGAAACATCGTCCTTCCTTGATTAGTCGGGTTCTTTCTTCTGTGCTCATTCGATCGACGTCCATAGCGTCAGGGGCCGGAGAATTATATGTTTTGAATGCCATGTCGGAGTTTATTCGGGCTCCTCTATAAATAGAGTCTACCCTTCTCAAGTTGGCTTCCACCCGTTGCGCTAGCGCCTTGGTGGCCGCGTAGTCTACTGGTGCGGGTGTTTGGGTAGCCACGGTTATTCCTACAGTAGGATGGAGTCCTCGCAAGAAGTAACTCTTGATTTGTTCTTCCGTGAGATCTCCGATGATGTGAACTAGCCGTTCGAATTCGTTGAGGTAATTGGTTAATTGTCTTTTGTCCATTCTAAGTCTTTCGAGACTCGTAAGCGCGGCTTCCTTTCGATCCGGTGGGAGGAAGTCGGCGTTCATTCTTTCCCAGAACGCTGCTATCGTTCCGAACATTTCTCCTCTACGGGCGTTTTGTTCGTTGGGTGGGACTCGCTCGAAGGCGTTTGTGGCTGTTTCAATAAAGTTATTCTTCCAATCGGCTGCACGTTTGTTCGAGTCTTCGAAGTTGGAAAGGACCCATGCAATTTTCTTTGTGTGGTTATCGTAGACTTGGGTGTTAATCGACAGGTACAAGTTGCACGTATTCTGGAAGGTTTTAACATCATCTTCGTTTCCTGTGAACTTAGCAGGGGGTGCAAGTCTGAGTTCTCGTATCTCTGCCATTGGAGGTGGGGGAGGAGGAAAGGGGGCGGGTTTGGGAGATGGGAGTCGTGAAGGGATTGGGGTGGGTTCTCGAGTTGGGTTAAGAGAGAGTTGGGCAAGTTGTTCTAGCAGATGGTCTGCTTCTGCTGAAAAGTTTCCGTCGTCGTCGTCTAATGGGGGTACTGGGGAGACCGTTCTTGAAGGACGAAGTGAGGGGTTGGGTTGGTCTACATCGATCTGTTGGATGGTTCGGTCTCCTTCTTCGGAAGAGTTATCCGAGTCTGAGTCGTCTACTTGGTCGGGGACGTCGAGTTGTCTTCTAGCGAATACCTGATTGAGTGGGTTACTCCGGGTGATTCGCTTGGTTTCTTTGAATTTCGATGAGTGGACGATTCGTCCGTTGTCTTCGTATCTCCACCTCCTGGAGGCGAGTTCGTAGTAGATTTCTCGGTTCTTTAACCGAAGTCGTCCTTCTAGGTATGCTGTTTTCCGGGGGATTCGGGTCCAGTCTGCGCTTCGTCGAATTCGGGGTGAGGGTTCCAGAGCGACTAAGTTGTCGTTGGATTGATGAGCTTATCCTAATGTTACGACCTCGACCCAATCTATATGGGTATAGGTCGCTTGATTGGTGTATACAAGCTTTATGAAAGCTTAGACAACAATACTATTGACACAAGAGGATAAGCTAAAGTTACATGTAGATGTACTGAGGCTTATAAGGTATCGGTGTCGGAATAGTCCACGTAGCGTATACGTGGCGCATTGCTAAGTCCGGTAAGAGAATACGTGTCGATGGGGGAAGATATGCTGTAGCGATGATAGAAGTGGGTCGAATCGTGGAGGATACGTGTATACTACTGTAAAAGGAAGGGGACACGTAGTATACGGGGAGAGATGATAGTCCGGTGTACAGCATGAGAGAGAGAGACAGTCCGAGGATAGGGGTGAGAAAATAAAAGACAGGGGCAGCACCTCAGTCCGTAACACATAAGCTTGTGCGCAGCGATCAAGCGACCTATACCTATATAGATTAGGTCAAGGTCGTAACACATACAGCCTTGGTCATCAGACTGACATCTGACCTTGGCATGATGTATAATTAGCTACTATATTAGGTAGACGTAAACTGTATAGTTATTAGTCAGCAATATGTATATATACCTGACCGTTCTGAGGCCTAAGCCCTCAGATTGAATAACATCTGTAACTGCTCATCAGTCGGATAAGCTGTCAAAACTGCTTATCTTGAATAATATAACTTGCAGGAGGTAGTCAAGGGTAGAGTTGGCACAGTTAATGCAGCGACGAAATAGAGAGAAAGAAGAGAGAGATTGATTGATCTGAGGAGTATGCCTCAGATGTTAGGCCTTATATACATGTAGGCCTATTTACTTCTTGTTTAGAACTTGGACCCATTGTATTGGCACAGCCTCATAGAATGTCCTAGAATAATCTAGACACTGAGAGAGATATGCTATTGGTTAATTAGGTAGACACATGATCTATAGGTAGCTATGTAATCTGTAGACAGTCATTTTTACATTATAGAGTGCTGAGTAAGTGCATCTGGAACTTGGATGAGTAATAAAGGGATTGGTAATGAAGGGTGCTTATGAATGAAGTGTCTAAATATAGATACATGCCTTATTGGGCATTAATCAATAAAAATGGTACAAAAATAGAATTAAATATGTAGAGGTCTTAGGTAAACATGTCCAAATATTGAAAACTGTGACATAAGCTCTCTACTACTACTTCTACCCTGCACCAAATACATACAAACAAAGGTAAGTTGCATATCTGTGATAGTAATACCCTTTAGGGAAATTAATGGCTGAGAGAGGGCCCAACTTCAACAATGGAACAAAGCTATACTGAATGTATTCTGGAACATTAGTAATTGCTCCTTGGGCTACTTTGTCCCAGACTCGACTCTCAGGTGCTAGATCAAATCTCAGCTCGTCAGGTGTAATGGTGCCTTCTATTTCATTAAATTCAGTAACGAGCACCAACAATACTCGAAGTCCTCCTTGTACCCTTTCCAAATGACAGCAGAACTTCGGAGACAGATGCAAGAGCTCGAAAATTGCATTCAAGGCCTGAATCATGGCGCTGTGCTTGCAAGCTCAGCTCAATCTTTACAGATGTGGCCTCCCAATAGTAGCAACCATGAGGCAGAGATAGTTGAGTTGCGAAGGCAAATTGAGAAGTTAAGAAGAGAAAATGCAATGCTCACTACACTACCTGCATACGAAGAACAGGATCAGGCAGCCCATTCAGCGAGTCCTAATAGTGCTAGCATTCCTAGTCAACCTCGAACCAGAAGTCCATTTACTCAAGTTGATGGTCTGCATACATGAAACCCATTGTCGCCTCAGGTTTCTTCTAAACTACTATTCCTAGCTCGAAGTTCTGTGAGGGCATTACCAATACCAGGAAAGCAATAGTTTTGATAATTTGTTATGTTATCTTTGGAATTTAGTGAACTATGATAGTTTCTCATCACTCGAGCTACCATTATTTAATTTAGCCCCTTGAGTGTATTTTACCCTAAGGAGTGCTTAATTGGTGGGTTGGGACAGCATGCTGTAGCCAGATGTGAATGGACTAGGCTTTTCATCACATTGACACGTGTCCATGAAATACATGGCAATGGATGAGAAATGGCCCATGCATTCCGCAGTGATTCGCCGATAGCAGCGAACTGAGCGGCAAAATATAACTTGGACTGGGACTCTCCACCAGGTATGGATGGACAGTTGCTCGCCTCGCGCCTATTCATATTCAATAATAGATACAATGGTAGAACTATATCAGACGTCCATGAACCCAATTTAATTGCTAGGTGCTATTGAGCGGACAGTAGAGAATTTGTAGGTTGTGCTCCATTCAAATGAGCATGAGGGTGAATCTAGATAAGGAAAGGTCGATATACCACCAAACGAGGACCGAGTACAAAAAGGAAAGGCTTGCAATGGCAACTTCCGGACAGAAGGTAGCGCCGAAGACGAACTTACAGATCTGATATATGCCCCATTCAGGTGTATTGATAGCATCGACGTAACCTTGTTATTCAATCGCAACTCCTGGCCAGTTTTCATATCGCAAATCACGACCACCATGAACAGTTTTACGAATCGTGTTCATCCAGAAGGCGGTGTAGACCTGGACGGCTGGTTGGTTGGTTGTAATATCCATGCTGTAAAATCACGCCGGGGACGGGAGAAGTAACGAAGAGAAGTTAAGGAAAGAACGATGATGAGGTGATAGGAACGGGCGAAATGAAAGTGAGCACTGAGGACCAACTTCGGGTTAATGGAAAGTTGGTCAAACGTACCGGATACCAGATTTCTCACTCCATAGGGAGGCTCCAACCCGACCAGACTCCAGTTTGTCGTAAACCCAACATTTATCGTATCCTTGGCAGCCTGTAAACCAGCAGCCATACGTTTGGGTCAGAAAAACGTTTAATTTGAGAGAAGGGTGATGCTCACCACTTCCACAGAGATCAATGGTATCATTCCACCTCGCTCCAATTGCTTGTACTTGGCGGAAGTCGAAAGGTGTATCCGTTACATTGATAAATTTCTCAGTAGAAATTTCAAGATCGTTTAGCTCAACAACTATGGAGGCTCTAATTTGAAGCTTGTGCTCCAAGATATCGTTGCATCCATCTTGGAATGCGTCGAGGTTCCTGCATAAGGGTCAAATGCAAGTTTCTAGAAATGAAGGAAAAATTTCACCTACCAATAGACATGTTGCGTCAGCATGATTAGCGTCTGTGGATAGCCTTTAAATATACTGTTATTGGGCGGAAGGGCATACAGATACATTCTCTGAAGCAGTAGGTTTCACAATGTTCGCAAAACCCCGCCATTTCCTACAGTGTGCGTTGCCTATGCCGAACTATATCAATACTGTGATCGTTGAAGGTGATCCAGACCCACAAAAGCAGTTACGACGCCGGAGAAGTTCTCATCTGCATTGTCAACATGTTTGTGGCTAACACTGGATTGCGTGCTTGCCGCCATCGTCCAGTTGCGTCGATCCCACCATAGATTCCACCATGGAGCGTCACTGCGGTGAGCTGCATAAATTATTATCATTCTTGTGGAACAACGACGACCAACCTTGCCTATACATCGTCGTCATGATATAACTCAAGTGAAGAACAGGAGCAAGCAAACCGTCATGATCATTCGTCGGAATATTATAAGTATTCGGTGCTCCTGGGATTGGGTTCTTTGAGATCGGAGTTGAGAAGGTGCATGAAAGCGTATGGGGTAAGAAGTCGGCATTATCGATCCTTTATATGGTGCTGACCATTATTTATTCGATTGGCATATCTTTCGAACAGAGGCGTCACCTTGGATTCATGAACGGTACAACTTGAATACACATACCTTCCGATGATCGCGTTGAATACCTCATGGTCTGGATCAGACAATAGGCGACTCTGTCAGAGTCATTATGTCATAATTGGGAAACTATTATTACGGTGCTTGCTACTTACTTGGTCATCGTATCCCAGAATCACATCCCTAGGCTTTCCGAACTTGTCATTGACCCATAACTCGGTAAGAGTCGCCTTGAAGGAGGCGAATTTGCACTGATAGAACTATCAGGTGCAGAAATCTCCGTGACGTCGAAGGGCTAAGTTACAAGAGCATCAGTTCAACAACGAATCAAGAGAATCGAGAGCTTTAGAATTGGGCTTACCCAGTCAGGTGAAGCAGGAGGATTGGCCTAAGATGCTCCCGAGCTCCTTCTAATGGACCATAGATTGAAGTTCAAGAGAGTACCAAGCAGGATCTTAGATGTGACATACATCTTCAATAGAGCACCGAAGAGTGTTTCTGTTCGGCTTCATAAGTCCAGGGTTTATGTAGGAACAAGGCATTGAAAATAAGGATCGAAGAGGAATAATTCTTACATAACGCGCCTACCGTAGGCCAATACATGTCCAATCTTCTGGGAAATTTCTTTCTGGGGTAATGGCCGATTGCTTTGGTGGCACCACTTGGCTGAGACGGAAAGAAGGAAGCCTTTGGATCATGTGAAACCATGCATGAGTAGCTATGGATACATATCGTAGACATCTGAGGTCATGCTGGTCAATAAATGGTATATCGAAGCCGCCCGGGTTGGCCTGTAGACACACAGTACGCTCCGATAGGGCTAGTCACTGATGCACACGACCTGCGTTATGAACAACAATCCAGAGAAATTATTAACGCCGGCGGATATTGGAGTGTTCGGTCGATCCTGATTGGTTCCCATTCATCCAGAAGTGCCACAGCGGAGTATTTACGTGGTTACGGAGAATGGGGAACAGGCGCGGACCTTGGACGGTGTAAGTTCGGTCAAGAAAGGGCATAAATGGGAGACGACGGTGATGACATGTGTTTAACCCATCGTGCCACAACCAAATATACAACTACCATGGACTTTATATTGCGTAAATAGTGGGGAAAATAGGCGCTGTCCACTACTTACTCACGATTGTCCCATCCTTGTGGTACTGCCGCGACTTGAGCAGAATGACGCGACGAAATCTCATGCCGGATCCCTGCTTACGATTTTGCATAGTCTTTGAGTACAGGAGCCGTTCAAGCTCACAGTTTTCTTTGAAGTTCTGCGCGTCTGTCGTTAGAGTCCTTTGTGGGTCCCTATTGACACATTTGACTGCCCTGGTCGCACCGTCCGGATCCTATGCCCACTGCAAGTGGGACATGGTCTACACTTTCATGTTCCCGATAACTAGGCGACACGCATTAAACAAAAGAATACAAGGTAGGCATAGAGAGGACCGCGCATCACCGTACGTATCGGGTAACGATGCGAAAGAACGTTTACGATCTCATTACATAATCGAACACACGCATCTATATTAAAATAACACTTCAACTTAACTAGAGACAGTCAGGCAAGGAGGCTGTTCTCTCGTGTAAAGGTTTGGTTTGCCCAGGATGAATAGATATGTTGAGGTTGGAGACTGTGAGCCCTACTTTTGTGATGTCAATCCTTGGCAGAGATAGTGGGTGCAACTAATCCATTCAGTTAGTCTCCAGTATTAATATAATTTATATTATTAACGGTGCTTGATTGGTGGAGTCGTTCGGTAACCCCAGGAACGGGACTTATCCTCTTTTCCCCCCAGTCTCTGGGTATATAAAACATCACAGGAGAAAAGATAGAGGTACGACTCTTTCTTAATCCCCGCTCAAATGGTAACCATACCATTGTATCACGGTTTTGCTTTGCTCACCTTCCTTCTTCCTCCTTTAGGATATGGAGAAGACGGTTGCTGCTCAGCCAGGCGCTACCCCTGGGATGGTGGTTACGCCTGGGGGAGGCAATCGCAATGCCAAAAACCTCCCTTATGACCAGAATGGTACCAGGGACTGGAGTAATGGACTTTGTTCTTGCTCCGAGGATCTAGGGGTTTGTGAGTTTTCATGTCTTTTATGGGTTACTGCTGGCTTATCGGATTGTAGGTCTGAAATCTTCGTGTTGCCCTTGCGTGGTGTATAGCCAAAACAAGCAACGTCTCGAATACCTCCAGAGCACTGGTAGTCCAGACCCCGAATATGGAGGTGGTTCTTGTTCTGGAGATTGCATTACCCATTGTTTACTTCAAGCCTGCTGTGGTGTTGGTTGGATAGTCCAAGTACGTTGTCTTTAGGCACCTCATTGCAACTTGACACTGACGAATTCAACGCTTTTTAGCTTGGACTTCGTGGTGCAACTCGCTCTCGTTACAGTATCAAGGGAAGTACGATCAGTGACGTGTTTTCCATCTGGTGCTGCTTGTCATGCACATTGACCCAAGAATATCGAGAGATTGAGCTCGAAGAGCAGAGCTTTAATCAACCCCCTGCTATGGCGTGAACATTAATATCAGTTTACGAATCTAGGACCCCTCATATGTTATATCAATCCTGCCTTGTCTTATATTATGTACATTGTATGACCCTGTTGATGAGTCTACTGTACGAAATTCTTTCTATTCCTTTTCTAATAGTTGTCGTGAGATATTGTTGAGATTAACATGCCATGAATAGGATCGGGGATGAGCCTAGATCACTTTGTCGCTCCTGCCTGATAAAGCTTCCTTGTTCATCGCCAACACTGCCACAAAAAGATTCTCTTTACCCATTTCTTACAAAACTTGGCTGTTAGCGATACCCCACTGCAGATGCTCAACAAGTCGGATTCACCGCCACCGGAGACCTTCGCGTCGCCTCCCCCTGTCTTTACCGCACTTCCGCGGGATTACACTGGAAATAGTCACAAAGGCGCAAAATCTCTACCGACTGTGCCTACGGGCTCCTCGGCGTACTCTTGGTCTGATAACAAGATGCTGCGGAGGAGAATCAAGCAGTTCAACCACGACTGTTAGGTTACAGTGCACACTTTGGGCGTCGGTCTGTACAAAGTCAAGAAATCCATACGGCGGCGAGATCCCCCGGCGCTGACCATCATACACTACGTACGACCAGTACGACCGCTATCTATGGTAGCAAATTCCGATGTGGCCAATTATACTCAAGTCCATGGTTTCAACGGTAGTCAGCACAAGCAGCACTGGTTCGCAGCAGCTGGCTCGGTGATTTATCGAAATACCCCTTCAATACCGCCAGCAGTAAGCATTATCCTCCTCCATCAATCATCCAGGTGCTCGTTACATTGACATATCGCAGGCCTATAATGCAAGCGTGGTAACTTGCCAACCGCAAGGAGGTCCGAAGGTGGTGGTTGCGCCGAGAGGCGCCAAGGGCAACATGGGTGGAAATAGAAATGCGAAGAACATGCTTATCGGTGTATCTGGCCGAGACTGGAGCTATTCCTTGTACGATTGCTGCGATAATGGCGAAATTTTTAAGTTTTTTTGCTTATCATTCACCTACTATTACAACCTGTCCGCTGTCCCCGGACAATAACACGCATTCTCCCCGTCTTTAGGTCTCCTTGCGATGTGTTGTCCTTGTATTATGTACACAAAGAACAAGCAACGACTGGATTATCTTGCTCAACGGGGCATCCCAGATCCTGTGAACGGGGAAGATGATTGTACCATGGAGTGTATGCTCCACGACGGCCTGTCGCTTTGCGGTTTAGGATGCGTGCTTCAGGTGAGCGTCATGTCCTTTATTTAGAAACGTCAATGGAGGGTAAATTATTGGATGACACCAGTTGCTGATGTCGTGTGCCTGGTCTCGCTCTAGATACCGTTAAGAAAGTCGATGCGGATGAGATATAATATTGAAGGCGATGAATGTCAAGATGTTTTTGTAGCGTGGTGTTGTACACCCTGTGAATTGACGCAAGAAAGCCGCGAGGTTCAATTGGAGAAGAAAAGCTTCATGTCAACGTAGGGGACGATGGGTTTGGGGTATCATAGGTACTATGCTGTCATGCTCTCTAGGGACTTCATGCGGACACTTACTCGAATATCACGATGTATATATATGTTGGCATTCCATCAATATTTTAGTTACCACGTGCTTGAGTGTGTTGCGAATAGGTCGATACCATTTTCCGATTGATCGATGGGTGAAACAATTAAGCGCCATCAGACACAATGTGTGGGAAATACTACTTTTTCAAATCCTATCTGCAAGTTTACTATTGGCACTGGTAGGATAATTCGTTACCGACATTATCAGTAGCTACACAGACCTGAATATAACACGAGTATTATGAACCAGGTGATTCTCTTGCTAATTTCTGCGAAATTCTTTAGCTACACGGATCATTGCCGGTGAATCAATATTCAGCTCGACTGTTCGGACTTCGCAACCAGGAACCCTTCAGCACTGATCGAAGTTATGTATATATTTATACTATACCAGATCCAACAACATAACGGATAGAGCTGGATAGAACGCATGTACTATCCATTTTGGTACATTATCTATTCTCCATCTTAGTTGTTGGGTAAAAATTGGGAGTTTGGCTTTGATTGGCTCGGCATACAAATGTGGCTGAAGCCAAACACCGCGAAACGCCAGAACTTTTGCAATTTTGGGTTGAAACAACATGGCAAGCTCAGTCGCCCGACGCGCCGTTGCTGGGTTCCGACCCGCTGTTACTTCATGCCAGGCTTCAAGGTGTGCTCATAGGTCACTCCATTTGAACCCTTCTGGTGAGCTTTCGCAGTGATGACCTCTGCGAACTTTCAGCTAATTACATTGTAGTGCAGAAGAAAAGTAATGTTGTCAACGAGTCGTTTTCGGACGATGGCCCCGTTGAGGACCTCATCAAGTCGGAAGCTACAACTTCATCGACAGTATTAACAACCGGAGTTGCTGGTACATCCGCAACACGATCCAGCCGGAAGCGAAAGTTGACGCCCGAACTCCGGCACGAACGATACCAGCAAATATGGGACTGCGTCACTCCGCGCATTGGAAAACACCCGAAGTAGAAGCTACTCAAAGTCCGCAATAGTTCCTGGATCCATATGGTGGGATTGGCGACAACTGAAGAACAACTGACTCAAATCGCGGAACTATTTTCTCGTTGGATTGAAGGAGGGCGAGTGTTTGATGACGCATTCTCAGAGCTCTTTGTCCGTACGTTCACTCTCTTTGTTTGATCATGATTCTAGAAGCTAAGGTCTTGTAGGTCGCTGTGAGTAACTCAAATGTCCCGACTTAGCTCTCAAGGTGTTCGGGCACTATGGCAAATATAACCTCAAGCTGACATTACATGGTGCTCGCCAGTTGCTCCATTCGTTACACCAATCTCATCCGATCGAAAAAGTCATGACTGCCTCGTCTCTCTTCAGTATCTACTCACTCCCACCGGTCGCGGAGGACAAAACCCATGAAACAGGAAGGTGCCTTGGAGAAGTCTCAAAAGTGGTTAAAATGGTCGCTGAAGAAGGTGGAAAAGGGCGTGGTCGAGAAGACTAAAACACAAGCCGACTGGTGGACTGTTTGGAGGGCAGGAAGCGGACATATTGCTAGCGCATCATAATTCTGATACCACGACCATCGGCCTTTAGCGGTGCTCTAATCAAATGACTTAATTCCTCATTCCTGTGTGTTGCCTGATGTGCTGTCGCTTCCAGCGAGACAGAATCATGCCTAGTGGTCAGATGTGTCTCGTACAGGAGATAATCTAATGAATGACATACAGCTACATGAACACGGTGAGCCCTACAAACTCTCAAATATAAAGATCAAGGGCATCTTCAATAATAAACGCCGTAGAGTCAACCAACTAACGATACTTGTCGTTCAGGCCCTCGTCAAACATTGACATATGTCCCATAATCTTGTTGCTAGGTGTCATGTGTTCTCCGCGGCGATGAAGTATTGCGAGGCAATGTTCTCCTCAGCGGGTAGCCGAATAAATTGCTTGTTGCCGGCTTGTGGACAAGTCACATAGAACCTGAACAGAGAGCTACACGAGAGATGTGCGAAGAGCGATGTGAACGCACGTCATGAACGTAAGCTTGCCATGACGATTCTGCTTGGCCATTCTGCTCAACTTTCTTTCCAGATCTGGTTTGATCAACGCTTGAAGAAACTCCAAACTACCGAAGAAGGTTTGAATTACTTCGATAGGGTTCACATCCAGCTTCAACCAGAAATAAACGGCGAGCAGTCCAGCAGCATAAAGCCCAACCAGGATGAGGTTGAATACAGCGGGGGATGCAAGAGGGTTTGCCAAGTACGAATCCATTGTCAAAAAGATAAAAAAGGCAAAGAGTATAGTCGCGAGGACCTTCCGCAGACGGGCGTGGTTTGAGCACAGGTCGATGGCACGCAGTCCAGATACTTTGGTGGCAATGAGCACCAATTGCTGTCTTAAATCCTGAGATCTGAGAGCTGACGTACAGGAGCGTCGAACGCGATGCAAGCGATAATTACGGGAGCTTGAAGATGATGACGACTTTTGACAGCATCGGCCATAACAAGTCCTCCCATGCTGCTTATGCTGAGAAGGGAGATGGACCACTGGAATGTGGACTGAACTGTGGCCGCAGATCACGTATTTGATGCACCCACGTTGATCCTCAACACTGGCTCCCATCTCTTCCGCCAACTTGGTCAACCATTCTACAAACTTCGTGATGGAATCCTCCTGCAGTGGGTTTTATTGTCACACATGCCTATGATGGACGGAGCCTGTGTTCGATATAACTCACGAACTTTCCCTGGGTCTGGAAACCGAAAAGCATCAAGTGGGAGAGTGTGATATAGAGCCCAGGAGGAGATAGTAATACCTTGTAACAGTATGTTCGATATTATACGCTTACAGTGGGTGGAATCAACCCCTGCGTCTTGAGTGTTTTCCGCAATGCACGAGGGAATTTACCAAAGCTTGCTTCATCTCACTGGTTTGCCACGAGTTCACCGGCTCCAATGCTTCTTCAACCCATGCAATCACCTATGTTCGTGCATTGATCATAAGATCCCTATATTGCCCATCGTGTGGCCCTCCATAGTCCAATCTGCTAGTACTCCTACACATCAACATGTGTATGGCCGTATTGAACAAATCACCGATGATACATTAACTTTGGCAGTGCACGAGTTATGCTCTAGGACATGAGGCAGAGAATGCCCTTAACTCGTAGTTATTGGGAGCCACTCGTCATGCACACTCGAAATCCTTTACTATTAATTGTGGGGACATGACTCAACTCAAAATACCTCATTTGTGTCTCGGCGCTCCTAAGAAAAACGAGACCTGCAAGTCCGATATTTGGGTAAGTAAACATGACCTCAGGCAAACGTATAGTTGTCTGCCATTCATCACCACCTTGCTTCACGTATATGGACAGTATGTGTTGCGCATAATGTATACCATATGCAGCATGACAATCTAGAACAATGGTACATCAAATGATCTTGTACTAACATACAATACCAGAGTATAAGGCTGTTCATAGTTACCTTGAATACTATTTTCCTTTAGTTTGTATCCTCCTTTACATATATAAGGAGGCCTGTAGTTTGCATATTTCAAAAAAAACTCTTTTACTGCTCTACTCTCTACCTAAGACATTCTACCAGGTAAGGTATCACTGTTATAGCCTCTAGCGCACCCATAGGGTTGCTGCTCATCAGGTTATGGGCCCTGGTGGCCTGAGTGCACCTACATGGCTACATGTGTGCTTTTATAGCTGCACTATGCTAGTTCATGATCGCAGTATGTTTTGCACCTTAACTGGCTGCATCATGTGTAGCCTAAAGTGCTGCACTACACCATGACAGCAACCTGTCCTATACCAAATCTATGCTGCTTTAATTAGCAAAAGGTGAGGCTATATGGACAAGACGTGTTGGTAACGATAAGCACCTTGATGGCTCTGCTATTATACATCATTACTGTTACGGACTAAGGTACGGCTCCCTATCTTTTCTTTCTCACCTCTATCTATTGGACTGTCTCTTCCCTTCCTACTGCACACCGGACTTCTTTTCTATTCCCATACTACCTGACCAGTCTCCCTTTCGGTAGTATACATGTTCCTCTATATTTTTAGGGTTAGGGCACAAGTGAGCGACCGAAGGTCGCGAGTGGGATTCAAGGCTGAAGAGAAGGGGGCGTTAGAGCCAAAGAGCTGAGGAACGAACCTCAGCAGCTTTTTCATCTTTATAGACTCGTCAGTGGCTGTTTCTAACTCGATGCGGTTCTCTTTATCGATCGCGATCGTTCTTATCGTAGATATATCTGTGATCGATTAGTATCAATGAACTCCTGACCTTATCGCGCAACAAATCCGTCCCATCCGATCCTGTACAAACGAGGACTGTACAGGATATCAACTGCGGCAGCAGTCGATGTGGCGTTTGTGGCGGGCTTGACGTGTTACGACCTCGACCTAATCTATATAGGTATAGGTCGTTTGATCGTTGTATCCAAGCTTTGAGAGAGCTTTAACGACGATACTATTGACACAAGAGGATAAGCTGAAGTTACATGTAGATGTACCGAGGCTTATAAGGTATAGGTGTCTGACTAGTCCACGTAGCGTATACGTGGCGTATTGCTAAGTCTGGTAAAAGGATACGTGTCGATGAAGGATGAAGTGCTGTAGTGAAGATGGAAGAAGTAATAGATACGTGGAGGATACGTGTATACTACCGAAAGGGGAAGGGGGACACGTAGTATACTGAAGGAAATGATAGTCCGGTGTACAGCATGAAAGAAATAACCAGTCCGCGGATAGGGGTGAGAAAAGAAAGATAGAGGCGTCACCTTAGTCCGTAACATTACCCCTCCACTAACCCTTGAACGTCCTCGTTCAAGATCCTATTATGCCGACTCGTTGGATGGGTTAAGACTTGTTGAGTCGTCGAACTGAAGGGGGGAGAATGATGGGTCATTCTCGTATTCCCGGGTCGGAGTCCATGGAGTGATGTGGTCGAGACTGCTAACGCTCCATTCCCCTGGTGTAGGCTGAGGCCGTAATTCGGGGGTGGGTGGTTGGGCGACGATTGGAGGAGATGCGGTGGAGGTTTGTCGGGTTCGTGCTGCTGTTTGAGCGTTCCTAAGCATTGTTCGCTCAGTCCTCGTTGCACGTGCATTGTCCGGAAACAGGTGGTTAAGGTTTGCCTTAGGGTTAGGGTTAGGAAGGTAGTTGTCAACAAACAAGAGGGGTAGAAAGGGTAGCTGGTCTACTGGGATGGGGTTTCAACCCATCCGCCCAGTTTCGCCTTTATAGGCTCTTCAGGACCGCTTTGTAATCAAGCCGAGATGATGTATGATCGTTGTTAGGCGACCTTCATCAGAATTCTGATTGTTCTTGACATGTATCTGATGGAAGACACACGGGCATGTCACCGTATGACAGTTGATGGCCGTTAACCCTTGATGGTGGAGTTAATTCGTAACCGATGGTTACCCTGTATCTAGATCTATATCTTAGATCCAGATCCGCGATTGATCCGATCAGTAGATCTCGGAGATGTCCGTATTAGGTAATACCGGGGATACTCCGGAGATCGAATGAAATAATGAAAAAATTCAAACAATAACGAGCCTATACCCGGGCCTTTAGGCAACCGCTTTAGCGGTTAGGGTTAGGTGAGCTGTTGATTTGATTTTTAAGAGATCAAGTTAGCGGTTCGGCTGTCATATCTTGTTTACCAAGTTGTACATACGGTTTGTTTGAATTTTAATCGCGTTCGTCCAAGAGACGCCGTGTTCGATAGATTATCTTTTGGTCGTAGTACCTAGGTGACATAAATCAGAATGTGTGCGAGACAAAGAGAGAACGTAAAGGCTTGTTAAAGGCGGTCCTCTTCCAACATTGCGCCAAGGTAATTTTTTAGCTTGGGTGATGCCCGGTGTATTTCGAATTCCTCTTCTCCATCTTGACCTTGGACGGTCTTAGAGTTGATGTAGGCGAGTGTAGCATCGAAATGGGGGTCAATGGCAATCGCATGCGTACTGATGACGGGGAGGTCAGTTTGTACGATCGGTTGTTGGTCAGCAAGAGATCTTTTCCAAAGATTAGTGAGGTCGGAGAGATTGGTAGTTCGTTTCCGGCTTACCAAAAATCTAGCGTCCATTACTTCTGTGGCTTTACGAATGTCTGGGATGGGGAGCGTGGTCATTGCCTGTTCATCACCGAATTTCGGGTCGACCCATGTCCAGTTCTTGCTAGGAACTGAAACGTGTAGGGAGGATCCTAAATTGGCTAGATCACCAACATCATCCGACACCTGAGGGTAGAAAACGCCGTTCTCAACGACGCTCGAATTAACGAGTCTACCCTGCTCTGCTAGTTCGTACCAGCGAGCCCAGTATGAAGTAATACTCTTGCCGAAGTCTTCGGCACTGAAATTGTCCCAAGCACGATTAAATTCTGTTTTGAGCACCAGGAGGTCATCCAACTGCGCAACTTCGTCTCGAACATTGAGACGTTGTTCCCACCGCCTGGTGAGGTCACTCGTTATCCATTTTTTAATCAAAGGTGCCGGATAGCCACGAGCGCGGTACAGGTATACTAAATCCTGCACGGCTTCCAAGTAGATGCTTTTAATACTACTGATCGTGGCTAAGCGTGATAATTCGCCAATAAATGTCCCGCGCTTTACGTCGAGCGGGTGATGGCTAATCCAAGGGACTCTTTCGAGGTGATTGCCAGGTTTCGCATAAGGGCGATGTTGTAAGCAGCCAACATCGTCCTTGAACAGTTCTAGATCTAGAAAGATACATTTCTGTTCCGATACCTGCCATTCAATTGTGCAGTCTTCGAATACGATCTTTTCAGATACGTATTGTAGAGCTTCATCTTCGCTGTCTGCGTAGACGATGCTAAACACGTCGTCAATGTATCTACCATAGTAGGCTACATTTTCGTCGTTAACGATGTCCGAATCGTTCTCAAATTTAGAGCCGTAGAGGTTTGCAAGATCAGGAGAATCCGCTACGCCCATAGCAAGGCCATTGAGTTGTTCGAAATATTTATCGCCGAAGCTACATAGTAACTGAGAGTTCCCAACCTCGAGGCATCGACTGAATAATTGATGTTCGAGTGAGAGTTTATAGTCGTTGGGAGATATTATCTCATCACCGTTCGTTTTAAAACGAACCCAAAAATCCTCTATAATGGGAAGGCATTTTCGGAGTGGTATGTTGGGATAGAAAGCAACGACATCTCCAGAGACAAAGAACCATTGTCTCGTTGGGTCAGTTTTAACTTTAGAGAGTTTGATCGCGAAATCCTTGCTGCCATGAATAACAGTAGGCTGAGCACGTATGATCGGTTTTAACTCTTTCGAAACGAATTTGGCACATGGGTTCATAATGGCAGAATGGCACGGGATGATCGGTCTGAATCCAGTCGGAGTCTTGTGAATTTTAGGGATTCCATAGAACTCTGGGAGGACATATTTATCGTCACGATTTTTATTCTGACAGTGTTGTGTGAGGAAAGTGTGCACGTTAAGTTCGAAGTACTCTTTGTGACCATAAACAAGGTCAGCGATGGCGAGTATTTCAATTCGTTTCGCTTCTTGAATTACATGAACGTCGTTATACGAAAGCTCTCGATAGTTTCGTTCATCTTTCAGTAATTTCAAGGCTCCTTCTTGTAACCAGGTACGTTTGGACACCGCAAGCCCTAAGTTCTTATCTGTCATCGAAATAACGTAGTCATTATCTGATAAGAACTGGCTGATCTCATTCCGCCGGGGAGCTAAACGTTTATTTAGTATGTCTCCAGCGTGCTTCAACGGGACTTCATTCGCGATCTTGTGACCGTAGAATTGTCCCTGTTTCAGACCGAGTTCGAGCCAAAGCGGTAATTTCGGTTGCCAACCTTTATGTTTGACATAGAAATCTGGATCGAAGGGTTTTCTCACACCATCATTCTCGAAGATGTAGTAAATTTTCATTCTGATTCGTCTTTGAAAGTCGATAAATGCAGAATTAATTAAAGTACTATTAATGCGTGAGTAAAACATATATCTAAGTCCTACACTTAATTGCTTAGATATATGGGATGGTACAACTACACCGGAACTACTATGAACACTATACGACACCAGGGCTGATCCCGCGAGAACCGCAAGAGGAAGGTTGACGCGTGCTTGAGTTCGTTCTAAACTGAGGAGGTGGTGAGTTACCTGCGAAGAATTGTAAGAATGGCTGCGAGCGTACCTTTTTACGCCTTCTCCTTGCCTTTGCCTTTCTTGTCCGCCTTCTTCTTCCGATTCTTGTCCTGAGCCTCCTTCTTCTTGGATGCCTTGATGGCTTCCTTGACGACCTTTCCCTTTGGCGATTTGCCGGCGGGTTTTGGCAAACTTCGCTTGGCGGCGCGAATTTGCTTGGAGGGTGGGTTGGGCTTCTTCTTGTTTCCTTTGTTCTGCGTAACGTGGGGGTAAAAGAATTAGCTGATGCAACAGATCTCTTATGGCATTAAGATTAATTACCTGAGCATCCAACATGGACTTAAGACGAGAGTTGACTGCTTTGTCAACTGCGGACTGAATGCCTTCATTGCTCGTTAAATCGAGCATTTCGACGTCCTTTGTCTTCGTATCGCGTTTGTTGAGGCGCTTTGTATTCTTTTGATTGAAAATGCGCCTCGTGAGTTCTTTGACGTGGAGGCCTGCAACGCAGGCAGTCTTTGTCATAGACTCGTGCAATGCAACGCGACTGGGATCGGTTTCCCAAGAAGTCACGGCATGACCAACGAGCTTAGAGGGGTCGTTGTCAGCGTACATAGGCGATAATACTGGTAGCATAGCGCGTGTACAGATGTGAGCCCAGGCCGTGGCGCATGCTTTCAACATGGCCTGGGCGATCGCATCTCGTGACATTGCAACTTCAAGAAAAGCGCGTTCGTCCTTCTTGGCTTGGATAGCGTTCTTGAGCGACGCTGCCTCGAAGTTCTTACGTGCTTCCTCCATATCTGCTTTGGTTTTATCCGCCGCGCCGGCGGTTTTGTCAAGGTAAACCTTGGACAACTGAACCTGGGGCGTACGCCCCTTCAGATAGGAGGGAAGTTGAACGTTCCCTGAGTCGGTGTCAACCGACTCGAGCTTAGGGTTAGTTAGGGTTAGGGTTAGGGTTAGGGTTAGGGTTAGGGTTAGGGTTAGGGTTAGGGTTAGGGTTAGGGTTAGGGTTAGGGTTAGGGTTAGGGTTAGGGTTAGGGTTAGGGTTAGGGTTAGGGT